>CM029789.1:21987695-23485042 GCA_017562165.1 Ectropis grisescens | reverse complement strand
AGCTGATAGCCGCTGAAGTAAAAGGTGCGGTGGGGTCGTGGTGACCGAAAGCTGGTGTACTCAGTCTCTCGCTGCTGGCTTCATTATGGCTTGGCAACGTGTCTTCACAGCATACATATACATAGCCACGGAAGTAACTTTAGTTTAGAATTACATGCGTCAGTGCGTCGGCCTTATTTAAAAAATAAATATACACATTCAAAGCTAGAAAAACTTTTTGCGAGTAATCTATTATAAGTTAAAAAAAAATCGTCTACAATACAAGGTTTGGGCGAAGGTTTCTGTGGAAATTTTACTTACCTACTGCCTCCAAATTAGGCTGTCAAAGCTTCAGTCATAACTACAGCCTGGCTAGTGTGCGTTTAATTGCTTACTAATTCACTATTTAAACTAAGTCTAGCAGTTCGCCGAAGATTCAATTGAGCATGGAAAAACCCGGAACCTAATTCGTTGTTTTCCGAAGGTTCTTTCGTTAGGCCTACACAAAGCAGGCCACTTGAAACTGACCTAATCAAACAAGGGTCACAGATAATATTAAAATAGATGTAAAACTTTGTTCACCTAATTTGTATATGTATTGGTTTTTTGGTAAAATTGTGTAAACATTTAAATTCAATAGAGTATTCTAGAGTAATCCTGATTGTTTTTATCAATGACACACAAATTAGATAAAAATGTGAAAAAATTAAAAATCATAAAAAAATGTTTCCAATTAAGAAAGTAACTTGTAAGATAACCGGCACATCCTAAAAAAGCTGTCTTCTTTGGACATGTCATTCACCTACGTACATTTGGTCAGTGCAGTGAGCAGTGGATTACGGTTTTGACTTAACATTAGTCGAATTTTTCATCTGTTCCTCTCTAATCCGTGCCGAGGTCAAGTGGTCAGCAAACAGAGTCGCATACTTTTCCGCTGTTTATCCGTCCGCCGTGGAAGCGAACTAAAGGGCTCCGTTAATTTATTGCTATTTGTTGTTTTAGGAACTAACTTCGCGGGGGTATTTACGAAATTTATTGACGTGTAAGCGATTGTGTTAGAAACTGCCGTTCACTGGCTTTGCGTGATGAAGTATGAGAAATAATTACAGACATTA
Source organism: Ectropis grisescens (assembly GCA_017562165.1). Classification (NCBI taxonomy): domain Eukaryota; kingdom Metazoa; phylum Arthropoda; class Insecta; order Lepidoptera; family Geometridae; genus Ectropis; species Ectropis grisescens. The sequence continues at coordinate 23,483,948 of CM029789.1, read as the reverse complement.
GCAGTGGCAAACGTTCCAAGTTCATTTCACCAGGGAAACCATATGGACCTTTCAGTTTTTTTACAATAACACTAGCAGCCCGTACCGGATTTTCTCTGATAATAAATGTCATAATGCATATGTATGACATATATTTATTGTAATGAACTAATAATTGACACTAAAACAAGACCATAAATTAATGTATTAGTGTCCATGTTCTTAAGATGGACCAAATCACAAATAAATACAATTTTTCGTAAATAGCAGTAAACTTGGTGAAGAGTTCACCAGGAACAAACACCATGACATTGGATTTGTATTAATAAATAAATATGGTCGAATTTATAGTTACCCATAGCTGCAATATTTAATGAACAAAATAATGCATGGTTTACGAAAAACATATTTTGAATATATGTTTGTGTTAAGCGCCAACTTGCTCTTAACCGGCGTGGTGTATGATAGCATTGAAAATAATGGTAATAATCCACCACTTCTTGTGATAGAAGGCTCCAAACCTCAGCTATGGGAACCAAAATTGGACTACTGATGCTGTATTGTTTAATATACAATACCTTTTTATTAAAAGATCACAAAACACGGATTAGAAATAACAAAGAAATTATCATTCACGCAGAAGATCTATCCATGAAACCTGAGTCGGACTGGACTGACGTGACGACTATATCAAACGTGAGTTACCCGTGTATTTATTTAAAAAGAATAGATCTTTTTAAATAAATACACGGGTAACTCACGTTTGATATAGTCGTCACGTCAGTCCAGTCCGACTCAGGTTTCATGGATAGATCTTCTAACTCAAACTCGCCTAGGCCGCGTCACTATACCGTTAAAACCGTAAGCCGATCAGTTGGCTCAACGCAGTCGCGGGGAAGCCCCACCGGTGCGTCCAGTTACCTTTGCCGTGTAATGCTGGTTAACTCAGGCGAGACGGTGGTCAAACGCAAACCTATTATCGATAAAAAAATGTTTTTGGCCTCAGCTTTCAGCCTTCTGTAACAGTTTGCTGCCCGAAATGATTGAACTTCTGCGAAGTACGCTGGATAAAGGGAAAGGGTACTGTGGAAGAGGGCTCGTGTGAAAGGAGTAACTACTAAGCCCTAACTAAACCCAAATCTTCCAGATAAGGGTTCTCCGCGAGCATCCTGATTAGCAGAGTGCTTAATGGAAGGACAAGGCCAAAATGTGGCCACGGAGACAGAATCTGGAATTTCGCTCATTCAACGAGGTGAAAGTATACACGGGGGCGAGCCCACACCTTATTCTGTGAATTGTGTTTGAATTGTCCACTACCACCACCAATACTCTGAAGAGACAGTTTTCTATAAACTTCATCATGTGGCCTTTTAGATGTCGAAGTGTGTCATTAAAATATAAATCTTAACGTTTTTCCAAGCAACGATATAAACAATTTTTTTGAAGTTTTGCTTCTTGTAGCTAAACAAAACTTTAAAAAAATTGGTTGTTTATTATTTTGTTACCCAACTCTCATATTTTTTTCTAAAGAATCAAAATAAGTTTAACTCCAAAACAAGGTGATTGTGCTACCCAGGTTCGCGTTCGGTAACCTGTGGACGCTGCGGATAATGTGGCCGGACTACGCGCCGACGCTGTTCGAGCCGAACAAGTGGTGCCACCGCACGCTGTACGTCTTCGCGCTCACACAGCTAGCCGTCGTGTGGGGCGTCGCGGCGCTGCTGCTTCTGCTGCTGTTGGCCCTTGTTATCTGCCAGGTAAGGTTCATTTTCCAATAAATATAATCAAAGACAGTATCATCACACACTTTCAGTTTGCCTATCTTCGTTTGACGTGTCTCTGCTTCTACTGCTGTTAAGCTTTTTAATCTGCTATTTGAGGTAGAATTATAGCATTTCATCACAAACATTCTAGTTCTAATCTTGGTTTCGAGTGTGATGCCACGAGGTTTCTCTTACTGCTGTTAGTTTTTATCATTGGCTGGATAATATAATATTGGTTCATTGTAGAATATACATATTTTACTTCAACAAAGAAGGTATTATCACAAACTTTGAGTTCGTCTTTTTTCATGTCATGTGTTTCTCTTTCTACTGCTGTTAGGTCTTTTTTATCTGCTATTCAAAGTTGATTTTAGAATTAATACAATTTCATCAAAACTCTCATCAAGGCTTTGAGTTTGTCTAACTTAGTTTTACAAGTCACATCATGATGTTCTACTACTCCTACTGCTGTCAGCACTTATTTTATGCCTGGTAAGGTTGATTTGGTTCAAATCCCGCATTTGTAAGTGGTCACAAGTACCACTGTATTGTAGAAGTAATGTGTGTACCTTGAACTTAAAAATTGTGAAAGCACATGTCGTAAGAAAACTGACATGTACCGACAATTCTCCTTGCGAGACAAGACGCTGAGTCCGAGCAATGGAAACATTTAGTGGTCGGTCGGTATATGTACGATGTACGTTCAGCGTTGTATGATAAATAGCGAACATTTATGATCAATTAGAAAAAGTAGAAGAAGTATTAACACATATATATTTATTTTTTCCTAGTAATCCTATTATGTATCCTAGTTCTTATTTTGTTTTGTGTATCATCTCAGAAATATATTCCAGAATTCCTACTTTATAAATAACTTGCTTGTTATAAATAGCTTTATAATAAATTTATCAGAAACAATAAAGTGTTTCTGTAAACCGAGCTCAGGGCGCGTCTTTACTTTAAAGGTCATTCCGGTATTTTGCTACTAAAACAAAAGTAAAAGTTGTATAACGGGCACAGCTTTTATTAATCAAACTAAATTTCAATAAAAACTAAAGTATACTATCTACCTAACTTTTAACAATAAGTAAAGCTGAACTATCCATAGATCAATACCACTACAGTACAATGTACCTTTTATTAATTTAATCATGCCCCCAATTATTATTTTACAACAAAGTTTCATCATCACTACTTCTTCATACATTGCCAAATTCAGGCCAACAGGGCATGTTTCCTGAGAAATTACAGGGCAAAGAGACACAAACACTTTATTATGCACACTAGAAAAGTATATTAAGTTTATTATTTATATAAAATATATAGCATAAAGCCCTTTATCGTAAAGAAATAATCATCTTGTGAGACGAGTGCAGTATTTTGCAATTTGTATTTTTCATGTTGAAAGAACTGCGTGGTACTCTTCTGTAATACTAGTGGATGCTCTTACTTGGGTTATTTACCGGCAAGCGCATGTCTGGCTCCGGTTTCAAGCCTCTGGGGTCCTTGACTTTCGTTATTTGTATATATTTTTTAATGGATCTTGTATTAGTAACTAAGTCGCCTCTTCTCGGCTCAGAGTCTCCACTACGGCTGTATTTCTTCTTTCCTGGTGGTCATCTATGAGTTTCACTCCCGGATGATTTTCGGTAATGCAGCTAATGTTCACCGTACAAACAGACCGATCATCGGCGTCATCGGTGTTGTTAGGGTGGTATGTGAAGTTCCCTCTATGCCATGTGATTTCGAGGACTGCATACAATACAATACAATACAAAAACACTTTATTACACCACAAAACAATACAGAAAAACAGTGATTTACTTAAAATTAAACATTTGGGTACAAAAGGCGATCTTATCGCTAATAGCGATCTCTTCCAGATAACCCTTTGGTAACTAGGACAATATGAAAGTACGGGCAGTGGTGCGGTATCCTTGACTGCATAGGGGAATGTTTTCGTGCACCTCCATATTTCCTTTAATTTTGATTGCGATTACCGACTAGTACCAACGTCAGTCTCTGAGCTTCATGGATGGTAAGGATGCACGACCCAGTATCTCCAAAAATCCTGGTTTGTCTCCTCTTGAGATTGTACTAAGAAGAGGATGTGGGTAAGGTGTTGATGGTTTGTGTTCCCTTGTAACTTCTGTGCTCTATGGGCTTTACACGAGAGTTGATTATTATACACATATCTAATATTTCCCTCAGCGCATATGTTCACATATGTACATATGTGGACTTTCTCGTCATGCTTCTCAAATTGTGCTAGACTAAAAAGCAGTATTTTATAACGCTGCTAGAAACTTCTTTCTCATACTGCAGTAAAATTACTGTAGGTAGTAACATCTTGGCTCTGTGTATGAATATGTTTAGTAAGTTATATATTTAGAGTATTTGACTGGTATTTGTGACGTGACGTGATCGGTTGGACAGGTGTTCGGCTGCGGCTGGCTGGGCCCGCCGCGGTACAAGTAGCAGCGGCGCAGCGTCGTGCTGGAGCTGTGGCACCGCAACATCAACAACACCATGGATGTAGCTGGCGCGCTGCTTCCTTTCACGCAGGTCAGCTCCAACTAGCCCGTGTGAGGGTGTGTGTGTGTGTGTGTGTGTGTGTGTGAGGGTGTGTGAGTGTGTGCATCTGTAGTGGAGCTGTGGCACCGCAACATCAACAACACCATGGATGTAGCTGGCGCGCTGCTTCCTATCACGCAGGTCAGCTCCAACTAGCCCGTGTGAGGGTGTGTGTGTGTGTGTGTGTGTGAGGGTGTGTGAGTGTGTGCATCTGTAGTGGAGCTGTGGCACCGCAACATCAAACACCATGGATGTAGCTGGCGCGCTGCTTCCTTTCGCGCAGGTCAGCTCCAACTAGCCCGTGTGAGGGTGTGTGTGTGTGTGTGAGGGTGTGTGTGTATGTGTGTGTGTGAGGGTGTGTGAGTGTATGTATCTGTAGCGGAGCTGTGGCACCGTAACATCAACAACACCATAGATGGAGCTGGCGCGCTGCTTCCTTTCACACAGGTCAGCTCCAAATAACCCGTGTGTGTGAGGGTGTGTGTGAGGATGTGTGTGAGGGTGTGTGTGTGTGTGAGGGTGTGTGAGTGTATGTGTCTGTAGTGGAGCTGTAGCACCGCAACATCAACAACACCATGGATGTAGCTGGCGCGCTGCTTCCTTTCACGCAGGTCAGCTCCAACTAGCCCGTGTGAGAGTGTGTGTGTAGCAACACCATGGATTTAGCAGGCGCACTACTTCCTTTCACACAGGCCAGTACAAACCAGTTCCATGAATAAGAGCCAAGGGCGGATCTAAAGGGCCTCCCTTTTGGGGGTCATGACTTCCCTATATGAACTTAAGTGGACCACTAAATAAAACGCACGTAATATATGTATAGTATAGTATACTTATCGTACGGTCTTGTGATTTGAACACGAGTATCGGACGCCAAAGCTGGATCCGCCCTTGAAAAGAGCCTTGAGTGATGGGATCAACCACTGACCATCGGTTGTATCCCCTGAGAAACAAACACACGAAGAAAGAGGGATAATGTATCTATCCCTATTCTTTGGCGTGTATTGCCATTTAGAAGAGAATCCGATATATGCACCGTATCTCAATCTGATTATCAAACCGATTTTGATTTTGGCAGGAGTGTTCTTAGCCATCAAAATCGAATCAGTCGTTTCAAAGTTAACATATTTTTTGTTACCTACAGTAGGAATCTTAGACGTATGATCAAAGCAATGTCAAATCCATCGTACATCTAAGATTCCTACTTTAACTTGCTTTACTTGAAAACATTAACGTAGCTTAAAAATTTAAATTATCAAGCAGAACCCACGTCGTGAAGTTAAATTAACACATGTTTTTATTTCTAGGTCGTCCGACCAGAGCTCACAATTCACGTGCAAGAAGTACTCACACAAGCAGACCACCACACAGACACGCACAAAAAACCCATCCCAGAAATAAAAGAACCCATCGACGATGATAGTCTCATCAAAAGTCCTACTAACACCCACCCAGACAAAATCAATCCTTCCAAAAATAATCCCACCAAAATTGACCCCACAAAAACTATTACAACTAAAACTGAACCAACTAAAAGTAATCCTTACAAAATAAGTTCAGGCGATAAAAATAGTCCAACCAAAATGGATTCTACTAAAAATAGCAACACAATCGTGAAAGCAAAAAGCGGCAAAGTGACGACGGAACTGCGGGTGAGTAAAAGTAAAAATGGCAGCCCCTGATGGTTGTTGGTGGTGGTGCCTTCGCACGACAAAAAACATGTGACTTTTGAAAATACGGACAAAGTGTATTACTTTTGATCAGTGTTTTACGGTATATACCGTGGCTGTTTTGTGGAGCGAGACAGTGTTTCGATGAAATACAATAAAAATTATAATACATCAAATTATGAGAACAAAAGGCGATTTTATCGATAGCGCTTTCAAATTGTTTTAAGTTATCATGACGATCCACTACACAAATATTTATTATGGGATATTGGCTTTGGTATTACTTCAAATGTCACGCAATTAAAAAAACAAATGAGGAATAATTTCCAGAAAAAAAACATTGAGAATAGTTTTAGCGGGTGTGATAAAATAAAAAACTGTGTATTTATTTATTACAACTATTCTAAAACCTAAATACACATAAAAAATATGTACAATACAACGTGGTATAAACATATCGATGCTATTTTTTAGTTGATCAGACACTTTTTGTGTCAAATTCCTGCATTCGTCGGCTTACCCTAAGGCTACTACTAAGGTGTTTGAAACCAACCGTTTGCCATCATACGAGTATAACCGCGGTAGATATACAAGAAATTAACAGTAGTACCCACCACGATGACTTAAAACAGTGTTTTGAATATCTGGGAATTCACTGGTTTTAACTTTATGTTTTGAAAACAATAGGAAATGGATGTAACGTTTTCCATTGTTCTCAAAACTTCATTTTATCATTTTAAATCACTGGAATTGTTTATTGACATTCATCTCATATCATTTTAATCTCAAAAACGATAAAAGTTCATGCAAAACAAAAAATAAGTTAAAGTGAATATCAGAGGAAAACATTTTTTTTGTTTATACTCCGTATTCGCAACATTTGCTCAAAGCTGACGCGACCACAAAACTGCTTCGAAATTTTTGTGTACTGTCAGAATTAATAGATTTTTTTTTGGGATATATTTTATGATATGAAACAAACTTTTATATAGAGTTTAAGGTAAAGCAATAGTTTATAAATTGATGGTTGGTAATTTAAAACCTATTAATCCGAGTAGTACTCGTAGTTTCAGACATACGCGCGTTAAAAAAACAGTTAAAATTAGGCAAAAACTAGACATAATATAAGACTTAAAACATCCCTGAATAGTATACACTCTTTTCTTTAGATTGTATTTATTTTATTTGTTTTGGAATTGTTGTTATTTTGAATTAAATCAAACTTTGGAATTATATTTTCATTAACATTATTCCGGACAGACATTTTGTGCTAAAATTACATTTTTAAAGAAGACTAGAAGTTAAAGTGTTTCAAAAAGACATTACTAAACTGACTCACCGGAAAAGAACAACGAGAATACATTATTAGTAAAGAATATAAAATAAGTTACAAAGTGTGTCTCATTACCATAATAACTTCAAGTGAAAGTTTCGGATGTTCCTCAAGTGGGTCTGGAAAATTTCCAACTGTCGCCATTTGCAATTCTATTTTTTCAAATGAATCTTCAGAGATTGAGATCTTATTTTAATAAACATTATAACAATCATATTACTTTTGAAGGTAAAATCAAATATTCAAGTAATGACACATGACATTTAATTAATTGTTTTAGCCATATCTTGTCTTGTTGAGTTTATTTCAGAAGACATTATTATTTTGTCAAAGTTTTTGACAAAATTGAAAGAAAATATCAATTTGTTGGTTCGGTATTTTGCAATCTTTGAGTAAATGTTTCGAATACTGCGCCTAATATCAAAATACATGATGTCAAATATAATAAAAATATATCTTCGTACTTTTTTTAATTTGCTTGACGTTACATGTCATCTTGTAGAATGAATCATTTATCAAAAATCATAAACTAATATTTTTCATCAATAACTGTCCTAAAGCAGTTTTAAACTCCATTCATTAATTAGTTCTATAATAAATATTGTACCAAAGTAGCATATTTATGTGATAGTAAGCATATCTTTATACCAAAGTCTTTTGAAAAGACAGAACTAGTTATATAGTTTAGCATATTTGTGCATAACTTTGCTATAATACAACGAATATTATACTAGTATAGTACATCATTATAATTTATGCTAAATAGTACAATTTATGTATTTAAATAAAATTTGTGAGAACAATGCGTGTATAATTTTTTTATGAATAGTGTATTACGTTATATGCGCACATTAATATTATGTATGTTTGTATTTATACTTATAAAATCACGTGCTTGTATATTTAACTAAATTAAGTATTTTTCTTTAATTTTAGCTCTACAGGGAGACGTAAATGAAAATTCAATTAGACTTGCATATACTTACATGTATAAAGCGAACAAAATAAGTTCAATTCAATCTGATTTAAATTAATGAATAACAATATGACAATAGTTCACTCCACATACTGTTTTTAAAACCACGTAAATGTCTATTTACTCAATAGTTTAATGCCGTTTCCAAGTAATAGAGTAAGATCCCAGAGCCGCCAGACGTCACGTATTTTCTGATGGATGAAATGTGGACGATTGAGTAGTTAGTACATACTAAGAACACATGATTACCCGCTAACTTGCTTAGAACAGTTTTGAGATTTGGGGTAATGAAGGTACATAAAAACATTACTTATTTCACCTATTTTCTAATAACTATATTTTATAATATGGAGTAACGAGGCGAGCAGGACATGTGCCTGATGGTAAGCAACATACCTGCATATAACACCGCAGTGACGCTTAGCTATTGGAACATGAAGAGTCCAAATCATTACCTAGACTGCATTACGCTCGTCACCCAGAGGTGTTTTATCTCTATGCCCTGTAATTTCACTGGAAGGAAACACTGGCCTTCAAACCGGAACACAGTGATGTTTTCACATTACTGCTTGGTAGCAGAATAACTAGCAGAGATGTGTTACTTCCCCAGACGGACCCTACTTAGAGTCCTACCACTACTAAGCCCATGGTACACCAAGCCTAAGTTTTGTAAAACTGATATACCAAAGTCACACTTTTAGTGAAAACGCTTCAATGTCAAATCGTGTAGTATAATATAAAGTGCATGGATAAGGCTTTAAATCTAGAATTTTTGTGTATATCACAAATATTTTTGTATAAACGCTGTATATTGTAATTTGGTGTGCTTTAATAGATATTATATTATTTAAAATGTAATTATTTAAACGATGCACTACGTAGGTGTACCAAATATTACGTAAAGAAGATTTAACTATTGCGTTTGGAAAGTAAATCTTAAACGTTTTAAATATTAAAGATTATTTTACGTTAATCCAATAAAAATGTGAAATATAATTAACTTGGTCTGATAATTTATCTGAAAATGTTGCCCTTTATACTGGCACACAGCCATGTTTGCATATTACTGTTTAACGGGAGAATAACTGGCAGGAGAACACATCAACGGTAATTTCATTAATACGCGCTATTATAATGAAGTCTATCGCTTTTACAATATTGTTAAACACAGATACATAAAAAAGAATGTGTCAGGTTACTGTGCCCATGAATATACAATTAACAAGTAAAATCATAGGTCATAAAAAGCAAAATCAAAATCTCAATTTTTTTAAAATAAAAATCTGATTGTAAAATAAAGGCAAACAATGTGTTTAACCTTCGAATAACAAGTAAAAACAAAATATCAATACAAATTACATAATAGATGCGAACAAAGAACAATGATTTTCACTGATAATAATTTATGTTATGCTTTGCCAAAACAGTACCCCCTTCATTTTTAGTGGCTCACAAATTCTCTTTTTTTTTAACGTAGACGCTATGTTAATTCTAAAAACTGTATAGATTAAACAATTGATATCGCAGCATAATATAATATTTTACGTATACCTAATGTCCAAATTATTTTGACACGTATCAAAATAACATACATTTACATTATGATGATAAGATCATTGTTTCCTCATGGTAGTACATAATGTAGAAAGCATAACATTTTAAAGATACAAATAGGAGCTTTAAGATTTCGCAGTATCGTCCTGTGTAACAAACGTCCCAGTACCAAAATATTGAGCTTTACGTGTATGCTTCTCTAGAAGTTTTATTTACCACAAATTAAAAATGAATGTTTCTGAAAATATTTTTTTAAGTAATAGCAATGCAAATTGAATTGAAAATTTTTAGAAGTAGGAAATACAATTTTAAAAAATCTTTTAAGAATTTATATATAGTAAAACCATATCCATTGTGTAAATCTAATTAATACTTATAAATATTTAATTCATTATATCATACTCTTCTAGTCATTCCTCTATAGAATTATAAAAGTATAGGATGTAATATAGACCATTGGATTTGGGAACATAGAAAAGTAGCTATTTTATAGCCTTAAATGTATATAACTAAATATTTTACAACAAAAAAAATCTAATACCATGTATACTCACTTAATACTAAAAGGTAATACAATATTATCCGAAAGAAAATAAGAAGTACTAATAGCTTTAATTATGCAAAGTTTCGTTAAAGATTGTAACCAGAAGAATAAATAGAAAAAACTGTTTGCCGTGTTACTTGTTGTTATATGTATCATGTTCTTTTTCCATCGTTTTCACATAAACCCTGTGAAATATACTTTAAATGTACTTATATTTTTAAATATGCCTCGATTTTCCGATGCCAACTTTTTTCACTTGTTACTTTCAGTATATCCACCAAAAGCGTAAAATGTAAGAAAAATTAAGTTTTATCATTTGTAACTGCAATAAACATTTTACAGTTTCTTAGGTAGGTACTAACTTTGTAATAGGTCGTAACGATATAATAACTAGGTAAATGGGAACATTGAAAGTAGAAGTAGAAGATCAATAGGTATAGGCGGTATAAGTATCTACTGCTTAATTTCCTTTCGAAGCTTTTGAATATTTGGTTAATTAACTTCTTTGAAGGTAATGTTACTCGTAATAACGAACATGTAGAGTTATTAACGATAAAACAAAATGTACTTTGTATATTTATTAAGAAAATGTTTTGTACTTAAAATTATAACCTTTTTGAGTACTTATTATTGATTTCACTATAAGCTATTGTTTATGTAACGTTTTGTATTTTCTTATAGTTTTATAACAGAAAAATCTTTAGTAAGTAAAATCGCTAATGTTATAAAAAATCGAATATTATAGCGTGCATACTTTTAGGTAGAATCATCGATATAATTAAAGAAACGAAGATGAGGTATGCCATAATCTAAAGACAACATAACGTGGCGAAAATTTGTTTGAAAAATTTGAAAATTGAATTGTCAGCGAACGTACACAATTGTCAGCGAACGTACACAACTCCTTGTTGCGACTGAGACTAAATCAGGAGACGTCACCTGATTTTGCATCGCCATAGTAGAAGCGCGTTTGCCGCTTCTGCGTTTTTAAGAGTTCGATGGGTAGAATTCATATTATCTTGCGTACCCTAGGTACAATATACAAAGTTCTGCGTTGTATACTTAAGTAGAAATAAAATTATACGAAATATATTCATTGTAGATATTAGAGAATTATCAAATCATATAAAACATATATAAAATAATAGTAATGTACCTAAACAATTAATATGAAGACTACAAAATATCAGTAGATGTATAACCAAAGCTCGAAGCATAAATTTATAATGATTGTATTATTTTTAAATGTATTATTTGTATTACTGTGTATTGCGTGTCTTAATTATGATGAAACGAGTATTAAATGTGTTTTATAAAAAAATGTTTTATTTATTGTATCAGTGACGTTTACTAACCATGGTAGGTATATTTTTTATAGTACAGTAACGAGACAAACAGGGCATGTGCCTGATGGCAAGCAACATGCCTGCCCATAAAGACCTGCAGCTATTGGAACATGAAGAGTCCAAATCATTACCTAGCACTATACTGCCCTCGTTATCTAGAGATGAGATGTTTTATCTCTAACTATTACTTTTACTATGCGTAATTTCAACGGTAACATTGGTCTTCAAATCGGAACATAGTGATGATTCCACGTTATTGCTTGGTTTGTTTGTATTATTAATATACACTCATTTAATCCTTTTCTTAATTTTTAAGTTTTTCACAATAAATATATAAAATACAAACATTATAAAAACTTTTTTTAAATAAAATGTGACGAGACGAGCAGGACATGTGCCTGATGGTAAGCAACAAGAAGAGTCATGAAGAGAGAGACATGAAGAGTCCAAACCATTACCTAGCACTGCACTGCGCTCGTCACCAGAGATCTAAGATGTTATGTATCTAAGCCCTTTAATTGCTCTGGAAACATTGCCCTTCAAACCGAAACATTTAAATGTGACGAGACGCAGCATTAGTAATACGCATGCCCAAGAGTTTAGTATCACTACTAAGCTATTGTGCATGCCCATGCACGCATGCCCAACAGCTTAGTACCACTACTAAGCTGTTGGCCATGCCCATACACGCATGTCCTACAGCTTAATATCACTACTAAACTAATTATTTTCATGGGAGCCAAGTGGAAGGAAAGGAAGTTATTGCTAATGCAGTTATTTCACTAAGTATGAAGAGTCCAGAGCATATCGATAGTATTCAGAGTAGGTTCAGATTATATCGATCACCACCTAGCACTGCCCTTGTCACTTAAGAACGTAACTATTTGCTCTGTGAAGTATCGTGAGTAAAATGTTTGCGAGAAATTATAAGGCATAGAGCATGGACGTATAAAAAAGTCGGGCGTAGTCTCGCTAAAACAAAAACTGTGTCACTAGAGCCGGCCACATTTGCACGTGTGCGTTGTCAGGTTGTCTCTGATAGGCTGACACGCACACATACTTACACAAGTAGCGCGTGTAATGACCACTGATGTGTGCGTGTCAGCCTGTATGTGACAGCGTTTAGCGCACGTGCGTATTGACTGGCCTTGTGGCTTAGTGGGTAGTAGCTCTGCTTGCGAAGCCGAGGGTCGTGGGTTCGATCCCCACCCAGTGCAAATATTTGTGTGATGAATTCAAATGTTTATACTGTGTCTGGGTGTATGTATAGGAAGTATGTATTTACAACTATTTAAGTATTATATCAGCTATCTGGCCGCCATATTGCAAGCTTTGCTTAGTTTGGGGTCTCAGATGGTGCTGTGTGTGTTAATTGTCCACCACCACCAATATTATGTGGCCGACTCGATGGGCACAGTAGTTGTATTAGCGAGACTACGTCAGACTTTTTTTATACGTCCATGGCATAGAGATAAATAATTTAAAATGTTTGGGTGACGAGCACAGAGCAGTGATGAGTAAATAATTTAGACTCTTCAGGTACCAATAGCTGTATTTATAGCACTGTGCTGTTATGAGTAGGCGGATTGCTTACCATCAAGCACAGTCCCTGCTCGTAGTAACGCTATGTACTTAAAAAGTGTTTAAAAAAAGACAGCTATCAAATATTTTAAAGAAAGAAGATGCCATTTCATCGACACTCACTAAGCTAGCGTGGTGTGGGGTTGACGAACTTTACTCTTTACTTCTAAAATGCGACCTCGAGTCCCAGAAGTGGGAAGATAAAAATAGTTGCTTATTTAATGATAAAATGTAAAATTGAATGATTTCTACTTGTAATGTAATGTGACGAAATTAATTTGATGAATGAGTATATAAGTCTTTGTTACTTGATTTTTTTTTATGCTATGGTGTAATAATAGAAGATAATATAAGTTCAAGTTTACTGACAGAAGTCAAAACTTGAACAGTTATTATTATGTAGTAGTGTATTACATACACACTACTAGTGGTCTGCCCCGGTTTCGCTCGTAGCACACACATATACCTATAGCCTATGGCTCAGGGAACATGTAAATATCCAACGGTGAAACATTTTTTAAAATCTGTCCAATAGTTCCTAAGATTCGGATTGCATTCGCTGATCCTCCAGTTGAGCAGTGCGACTGTGGTGTAATCTTTCAGACTATGGATCACCTTCTCATATGTTCACTGTGACACCCCAATACTTGTACACTGAGCGACCTGTGCAAAGCTAACCCCGTTGCAGTTTCTGTAGCCTCCTATTGGTCAGAACAGTATCTAAAAACAAAAGACAAAATTTAAACATTTAATAATATTATAAAAAATGAAGTTTATAGATGTAGTCAGCCCACCATTGAATCGCTGGCAGGACAAGAAGAAGAAGAAGTTCTTAAGATTCATTTTTAAACAAATGAACTTTTCAGCTTTATAATATTAGTATAGATATGTCTAAGTTTCTACATAAGGGTGTTGGTAACGGAAACAGTATCGCCCATTGGAAGAAGCCCCAACGTGTCGAAAGCAGTTTTCAGTTTTTGTGTCTTCTGTTCCTCTTATTGCTTATTAAACTAATTAACTGGCTAAACGTACGCAATCTTATTGTTAATTCGCTAAATAAGCGTTTATCGAGTATTTGAGTTCCCGACTTACTTAAGTTCCAAGTCTCGCCAAGTCTTGCTGACTTCGGACAAAAGAACTTGGGTTGTAGAAATTGTGAACGTTGTCAGAAGTATTTGAAATCCGCGATACACAGCATTATGGACCACATCACACTAGCTACGATCTTATTTGAGTGGTTACCTATTATAATTATTGGTCTGGTTTGCATAAAAATCACTTCGATACATAGTAGTGAAATATCAATTGTCAATTTGTTTTCATTCTCATCCTAATATACTCGTATTTGTTTGTTGCTTAGTCTGAATAAAACTTAAACCAAAAATTGCCTTAAGATACCGAATATTTTATTCAATGTCAACGAACTTAGTGTCTTCGTTTTACCTCAAAAAAAGAAGTATATTTACGTAGATTTACGAGAATTTTTCATTACCAAATTTTACAAATTGTACGATTTTTTTTAGCTTTATAGGTTTACACTTGATCGCCATATCGCGTGATGTTAAGAAGACACAAAGATTGTAACCAAGAGGGAAAAACCTCTTAGGTAATTTATTTCACAGCTTAGAATTTACTAGAATGTTTTAATTCGTCGATGCTTTTTAAAAAATCCAAGTTGGGAGCGCTGAACGTAAAAGTTGCTAAAACGTCCGATTCCGATGCCGGTCGCAAACAAACGCAGGCTGTCGCGTAATCACGACGCAGCGTCGATGTAATCGCATAATCGACGAACGCCTGTGCTTAAAGTAGCATGCCTGCTGCTGTGGACCTATCTTACAACGCCGTGTTTATAAATCGACATTTTTGCGCCATTACTTATCTCCATTAATTATTTTAAAAAAATAAGGATATCCACTAAAATTATGATCGTTTTAACATTTTATTTTGTTATAAAAACAATAAAATGTACTTGCCTTCTTACATGTTAAATATAATAATCAAATTAATTTCAACTCTCATATAAGAAACTCAAAATCAACTATCAGAATCAGGGACATTACCTAATGCAGCTTTGAACTGAAAAGTGAGTTACAAAATAACAAATGACGATGTCGAGGCGATTAGCGGATAGTATTATAGTAGCGGATCCCAACCCGCATTGATCGGCTTAACAGACCAAATGCGACTAAAGCACATTGCAATAAGGTTGAAAATGTTTCCTAAATGTTCCCTCCTATCCTGTTTTCTTTTTCTGACCAAAATTACATGTTAAAAAATACTGAAATGATAACAAACGCGCAAACGCTACACGACGCTGCTTGTTCATATACGACCTACTGAATCCATGTAAAAAGTCCAGGTTTGAGATGTTAATAAAATCACATCAAAGCTTACAATGTATGCACACTCGTCAGTTAACTTAATTCAGTCACGTCAGCATCAAGGAGGCAACGTGGAATATGCAAACAAATAGACCAAATACAAATATGTAGGTCGAGCGGTCGGGCCTGATTGGGAAATAACTTAACGAAATATAGAGGTTTTCTTGTATTTTAAATCTTTTAAGGAAATTAAAACTAAGTACCTGTAAGTACACACTGTAGTCACACAGCGAGCTATGGAGAGGGCTATGCTCGGAGTCTCTTTGCGCGACAGAATCCGTAATGAGGATATTCGCAAAAGAACGAAAGTGGCCGACATAGCTCAAAGAGTAAGCAAGCTGAAGTGGCAATGGGCCGGCCACATCGCTCGCAGAAGTGACAACCGATGGGGAAGAAAGGTTCTCGAGTGGCGACCACGAACCGAAAGACGCAGTGTTGGACGACCTCCCACTAGATGGACAGATGACCTCATAAAGGTCGCTGGAAACCGCTGGTTGCAGGTTGCGCAGGACCGTTCGGTGTGGAAATCTAGGGAGGAGGCCTATGTTCAGCAGTGGACGTCTTGCGGCTGATGATGATGATGATGATGCCCTGTAAGTAATGTTTAGTTAAAGTCTGTTTCTTAAGTACAATTACGTTAAGACTATACTATGTAACCATTTTGTGGGTGTAATAAAGCATTATCTGGTTCGGAACGTTTGCCACCCATTATTACAGCTCCTTAATAAATTTCAAAAATAAATGTTAAAAGAAGAAAAATAACACTATCACATCGTTTTAAGTGACCAACTAAGTGAAATAAAACATTGAGAGTGATTTTCGTGAGATGTAAACATTGAAATTAACAAACACACGGAGAATATCATTGCAAATTGAAGGTTAGAGCTTGTTGATATAAATTGAAGATTATTTACTTTATTCAATTTGGGGGTACATTTGCATCTCTTGGTGAATCGAACATTAAAAAAAAAATATAAAAAAAAAATCATAGACCATAGATATCTGCTCAACATCTGCTACTATACAGTGTTGCCAACACTACCTTCCTAATTAATAACAAGTCACGTTTCATTACACGCAAAAAATATGGAAGGGCAATTTCAATTACTTTTTGACAAAATGAAAATCGAAATGCAGAACCAAGCCGATTCTATAACGAATACAATAATGGATAAAATAGATGAAAAGTTAAAACCTGTTTTAGAAGAAACTCGCAACCTAACACGTAAAGTGGAAACCTTGGAACAGAAAATTGAGTTGCTGGAAAGGGAAAAGAAAAGCAAAAATTTAATCATCCATGGTTTGAAGGAAGAAGAAAAATCAACAGAAGAATTAATTAAAAATGCAAGAGCAAACATTCTAAAAGAGTTGGAAGTAAATTTAGAAGATCACGAAATAAATAAAATATACCGCATCGGAAAAACAAATGAAGGCAGAAAACCAAGACCCATACTATTATCCTTTATATGCGGTTGGAAAAGGAACGAAGTTTTAAAAAATAAGAAAAAGTCTAAAGAATTATACGTTACAGAGGATTATTCTAAAGAAATCCTAGAAAAAAGGAAGGCATTGTTGTCTCAACTGAACGAAGAACGAAAGAAAGGTAATGTTGCCTACTTAAAATATGATAAATTCATAGTTAAGGAGATGAATAGCAACGAGAAAAGGAAAAGAGAACAATCGGTCTCTCCGCTGACAAATCCACAGCCTAAAAAACAACAATTGAAAAACAACCGAGCAAATGCTTTTGATCTAATGAGGACTCGCTCTAATTCTCTAACAAACTATTCTACAGACAAAAAACAATAACAACTACATATCGGCGAACGGAATCATACACTAGTACAAGAAAATAAAACAAACACAAAACACTCTCTCCCAAGCCGACTGGTCCTCGTGGGAGAAAATGACCAAGACCCTCTAAAGATTGATAAAAGTTCCACATGTACCTCAGACATATATATAGCCACACTAAATACAAGATCACTGCGAACCCCTGAAAAACTTCAGGAACTGGAACTAGCGATAACCCAAATAAAATGGGATATCATAGGAATTAGCGAAATGAGAAGATATGGAGATGGAATAGGAGATTACGGTAATTACATCCTACATTATAAAGGGGAAACGCCTGGATTTTAACGGAGTTGGCTTTTTAGTCAAAAAGAAACTGGCAGACAAAATTGAGGAAATTAAAGGAATATCCGAAAGAATATCTATCATAAATATAATGCTACCTTCAACAGGAAGCAGTAAGTTTGAAAAATTGTCAATAATTCAAGCATATTCACCAACTGAGTCAGATAAAAAAGAAGATATAGAAAAAATTAATAATTTTTACGACGATTTGCAAACAACTGTTCATAACTCACACAAAAATATTATAGTGATGGGTAATTTTAATGGACAAATAGGCACACGTAATAACGTGGGAGAACTATACACTATAGGCAAATATGGTTACGGAAAAAGAAGTAAGAACGGATCACGGTTAGTGACATTCGCTTTACAAAATAAACTCAGTATACTGAATAGTTTTTATCAAAAAAAAAGTAACTAAGAAATGGACATGGATATCTCCTAACGGCCTTGTTAAGAATGAAATAGATTTTATCATGTCTAATAATATCAAAGCATTTAAAGACATATCTTATATCCATAAACTAAATTTCCACACAGATCATAAAATGGTTCGAGCTACATTAACAGGCATTACTTACTTGCTTTACTTTTAGAATTAGACCGTCGTAGTTATTATAATAGAATAAATGTTTTTGTTTTTCATAAGTTAAAAAAAAAAATTGTTTATGTAAACGTTATGCCTAGTGCCCACGACACAGGTTGCCCTAGTGTGGGTACCAGTGTACTTGTGTTTCAATATATTTGTGTTTTTTTAACTTAAGTAGATATTAACCTGTTTTTTAAGAATTTGTGTTCTTGAACCAAATAAATTTCATTTCATTTCATTTAAATTTCATTTCATTTCATTTCATTTCATTTCATTAACCGGTATCCCTATTATAAAGAAAAGAAAGTGGCAAAGTGCTATTCCAGCCCTTATGTGTACCGGTAATAGTGATGCGCTTATAGCTAATTTAAAATTACTAGCAGGAAGACCTGAAGAAACAATCACAATTGAAGAAAAATATAGCAGAACAATAAATTTACTAAAAACAGAAACAAGTAAAGTAAATGCTGTAAAAAGGACAGTAATATCTAAAAAGACACAAGACTTGCTGCAAGAAAGAAAAAAGTTGTTAGAAAAAAAAAAGGAAACAAAAACAGCCGCAGACAGTTATCAGATATCAGTAAAAAGATAAACGAAAATATTAGGAAAGATAGGAAAAAGCATAGGCAACACACTTTGAGAAAACACATCGAAAGAACGGGTGGATTAAAGAAGGCTATCAAAGAATTAACAATCAAGAAAGAATGGATGCCGAATATAAAAACCAAAACTGGAACCTACACATGTAAAAGACCTGAAATGCTAAAAATAGCAACGGATTATTACAGAAAGTTATATCAGAGCAAATATTCTGCAGAAACATGTTATAAATGTGACGTAACTAACTCAAAGTCGGTACCAAATATTTTGACAGAGGAAACCACAAAAGCAATATACTCACAAAAAGCAGACAAATCACCCGGATCTGACCTGATAACCAACGAATTGTTGAAGACAACTATGCCAGTTATTGCACCTATATTAACAAACATCTTTAACGAAATTATCGAGACCGAGGAAATACCTCGTGACTGGACAAAATCGACGATAACATTGCTTCACAAAAAAGGGGATAAAGGAGACTTTGGAAACTATCGTCCTATCAGTTTAATGTCTAACGTTTACAAAGACTTTTCAAAAATAATAGTATCTCGAATCACCACTACACTCGACGAGAATCAACCGAAAGAGCAAGCGGGTTTTCGAAGTAAATTTTCAACGATAGACCACATACATGTTCTGAGACAAATAATCCAGAAATACAAAGAATACAACAAATATTACTATCTAGGTTTCGTAGACTTTAATAAAGCTTTTGATTCCTTGGAACATGAATTTATCTGGGAAACACTACGTAACCAAGGAGTACAAGAAAAATATATAAATATTCTTAAGAATATATATTCTAAAAGCACAGCGCAGGTCAGGTTGGATAAAACAGGCGAGGAATTTCCCATACAGCGAGGTGTACGGCAGGGTGACCCTATTTCACCCAAATTATTCTCTGCTGTTCTGGAGATGATATTTAGGAATCTGGGATGGAATGGAAATGGACTCAACATAAATGGCGAAAACTTAAACCACCTACGTTTCGCAGATGATCTCATCCTCCTCTCTGAGTGCCCAAAAACTTTACAGCAAATGCTACAGCAGTTATCAGACCATAGCGCTAAAGCAGGGTTATCGATGAACACAATGAAAACAAAAGTAATGACTAATTCGTCAAAGACGCATAAAATTATAGTAAATAGGGAACAAATCGAGTACGTAGAAGAATACATTTACTTAGGACAATTGATATCTACAAGTAACACTATGCAAAAGAAATTGATAGGAGAATAGCCAATACTTGGAAGAGATATTGGTCCCTCAGTGAAGTGATGAAAGATAAAGACATACCAATGAAAGATAAAAAGAAAGTTTACGACATGTGCATTCTACCGTGCTTGACTTATGGTTGTCAAACATGGGCGCTAACAGAACAACTTGCAAATAAATTAATGGTCTGTCAAAATAATATAGAAAGAAGTGTACTTGGAGTCAAAAGAAAAGATAAAGTTAAAATAGAAAAGATAAAAAACATAACTAAATTCAAAAATGTTGGTCATACATGTAGAATGCAAAAATGGAAATGGGCAGGACACATGTTAAGAGAACGACAGGAGAAATGGACCAGAATAATAACTGAATGGTATCCAAGGGACGGGAATAGAAGCAAGGGCCGACAATCAAAACGTTGGGAAGACGATTTCAAAAAAATTATTGGTCCAGAGTGGATTAGAAAGGCAAAAGATAGACAGACATGGAGAGCTTTAGAGGAGGCCTTTGTCGAAAGACAAGCTGTTTTGTAAACTCCAATACACCAAACGCCGATAGAAGGAAGAAAAAATAATAATAATAATAATTAAGTTAAGATATATGTAGGTATACTTCTAGATGGATTGTGAAACAGCAATAAAGGCTTATTTATTTATTTATTTATTATGTAACCATTTTGTGGGTGTAATAAAGCATTATATCATTATTATTATTAAACCTTGTCGTCAAGATTGACGTTAGGTTAGGTCGTTCATAACTAATATATTTCGGCCATAAGAACTCTTAACTATTAATGGCATACGTGTTGTGCTGAGTACATGAGCTGACTTGTGAAAATTTAGAAAAAACTAGAATCAAAACTAACAAACTCTGACAACTTAATAATGACTATTTTTAGACAAAACCATCGAAGTAGATAAACAAACCTTTACGGGGATATTCTATGAAGAAGAAAAATTAATTGAATAAAATCCTGGAACCCAATTAAGGACGACAATTTAATTAATTATGAAAAGTATGTGTGGGATGGCATTAAATTATTGATATAGGACGCACCCCATTTCAGAAATGTCACGTAGAATAGAAAACATCCATTTCTAATGAGATTAAAATATAACCGTTAGCAAACCTTTTCAGACTTTGCAAATATGAACCAAACCCACTTTGAACGATCGTTTTGTATCTAGAGGTATATGATTGTTGAGCTAGGACAATGTTTTGTGAAGAGGGTTATGTGAGTTGCCGTATGTGTTGCCTGAGTGGGTTTTCCCGATGGTTACAGTCTTGGTGTATTCAAATCGAGAGTGAATTGATTTTTCTACGTGAGCACGCTCCATCGTAGACCGCATCGTCGTTTTACATTAGCGATATAGGGCTCAAGTGTAAAACACTGATTATCAGTTAAAAAAAAATATACGAATCTCTTTCACACGGCACCCAGTCCAATACATCATGAACATTGTTTAGGTGTCGGTAGGCCTTAGGCGGGGGATTTAAAAAAAAATAAAGAGTGATGAATAGAGCAGGGCATGTGCCTGATGGTAAGCAAAATATGGAACATGAAGAGTCCAAATTTAATAATTACCTTGTACTGCACTGCGCTCGACACCCAGGGATGTAAGCTGTTATATCTATAAGCTCTGTAATTTCTCTGGAAACATTGCTCTTCAAACCGGAACACAGTAATGTTTGCACATTACTGCTTGGCGGTAAAATAACTGGCAAAAGTGTGGTACTTCCTCAAGCGGACTCTGCCAAGAGTCTTTCCACTATTGTTTTGTGTATTGGTGAGGTTTAGTGATTGACTTTTATAACAAAATTTTGCATAACATTTGAATCCTACTAAAACTATTTATGTCAGTGTTTAGATGTTTTTTGCTCAATACGAGCACGTAGTGAGGTAACAACGAATAGGGCTGTAATTTAGAACACATATTATAGTCTGGAAGATCATGTAGGCTACTTTTTATCCCGAAAAAATAACAGGAACGGAAACAATGTGGATAATGCGTGTTTCCTATGTACTTAAATAAGTATGTATTTAAAATATGTAAGTATTATCTCAGCTATCTGGTTTCTGTAGTACAAGCTTTGCTTAGTTTGGGCACACCCCCGGACACTCCACTAAAACTTCATACAACCGCCGCTGTGGAGTTGCCTACTCTTTACACAACTACGCAGATGTCGTTCGTACACACGCGTGAATGTGTGCGTTAGCGCTAGGGCTACTGAATTGTTTTATTGAATAGTTGTGCCCCTTGAGTTCACCTGGTGACGTAGTCTATAAACTTGCTATAATGTTGAGTTACATAAATAGAATGGAGCCAAATTATAGGTACTATTCTAATTAAAAGGATGTTTGCACAGATTTCTAAATTGTTTCAAAAATCTGTGGGTGTTTGTATTGCCGCGTAAAATGAAACGAAACCGATGATAGATTAGATCAGGTACCTAGATATCTATTTCTGTTAGTAGGTACACATTCGCATTTTATTTTACACTTACCAATGAAGGAAACTTTATTCTGTCACTACAATTATTCTTCCAGGCATTATCAATCCGTGCTTGGGCACATAAGTTACTGGCTGTGTGAGTTACGAACTTTGAGTTAAAAACGACTTCGTTATAATAAATAAATAAATATTGGTAGACAATTCACACACAACACCATCTGACCCCAAACTAAGCAAAGCTTGTACTAATATTATAAAGCAACGTTATTGAAAAGTTTCTAATCTTACGTTATTTTATCATTAGGAAATTAAATATAGCTTTTAATCTTGTCCCGTTTAGTTGACGGACAGCCGTAAACAGCACAACAACCCACCATGATGATATTTCGTTAGGAATTAGATGTTCGATACCAGCCCTTCGTTGAGTACTCCTAGCGTATCCGAAACGGCCTGAGGGGTGAGGAAGCTTGAAATTGGCGGGGGGGTTGGGAGTGTCCGTTCTATCTATATTATCTATTCTATGATTTGGGGTCAGATGGTGTTGTTTGTGCGATGGCCACCAATATTATTTTTATTTATTAAGTATCAAATGTCTACCAATATACTACACCCAAAGAGTTTACATAATATTCTTTCTATAACTATGATTCCACCAATACCGATGGGTGTTGCTAATATCGTTATAAACTTAGAAGGCTACCTTTCATTTAATTCGTAAAAGACGCGCAAAACGGTTGTTTTCTAAACAGGTCTCTGAACTCCCAATATACAGGCTTACCCTAGTTTGGGGTCCGCTGACAGAAGCTTGTGACAATAATGCCTACTCAGTTTACAATGAAATATTGAAATGTATATTCGAGTATGTTCTGTAAACGCTATTGTTAAACTTGGTGAGTGTAATAATACAATACAATTTAATTTGAACTGAAACATGACCATGGGTTTACTGTTGCCTAACTGCTTAGTTTCCGTTAAAACAAAGAGTAAAACTTTTACTGTTTTTAAGCTATTGCATAGCTTTTATCGCGGGCCTGGGGACCGAATTTTAGTGATCGTGCATCTCTTTCTTATGTTCACAAGAAAGAGGGATGGAAGACCGTAACGCCGTCCTCCCCACTCGGTCATTCGACTTTGAGTCTTATTGGTATTAGCTTTACAGACTAAATGCTCTGAGCAGTGTTGCCAACTTAACGGATTTCCCGTGATATTTTTTATGGTAAACAAATGTCACTCTTCAAAATAAAAGCAATTTCGAAAAATTGTTAACATCCCTATTGCTTATGTTGATAAAAATGCATGCAACATGCAATAGCTTTACCGCGGCAGTCTCCGAGCGCCACACTTCTTTTTTTTTATATAGTATGGAGTGATGAAATAAACAAAACACGTGCCTGATGGTAAGCAACATGCCTGCACATAATAGCACAGTGACACGCAGCTATTGGAACACGAAGAGTTCAAATCATTGTAAGATTGTGCTCGTCACCTAGAGAAGTATAAACAACGTTTTATCTCTATGCTCTGTAATTTCACTTGAAACATTGGCCTTAAAACCGAAACATGGTAATATTATGACATTGCTTCTTGGCGGTAGAATAAATTGTGAGGTAAAGATTGAAGTCTTCGCGAAAGCCAAATCAAGTGCCTGGAAATCTTCCTCACAAAGTGTTCGCGCGGGGTAGTTTATTAGAAATAAAATTAAAACGTCATTCAACTCCATTTTATGAAATTGTCAATGAAAAAAAGGAATTTAATCTTAACACAAAATTTCCGTTAAGCAGAAGTGGATGACAATTTTCCGAACAATCACACTGAGTGGCTCATTCCGGAATGGAATGGAACCGCTTAGACAATGCTGGAACCATCGGCTTATAAGCTCGATAAATACGGCATATAGCATATTGATTTTGGGCCATACATATGTATTAAATGTAACATAAAATGTGGTCGTTCAATATTAACATTACTTTTATTTAACTAAATGATTAATTATTCAATCCCCAAGTCCTGACGGTATCACTTCAGATGCTCTCAAAGTGGGATTCGATTTTAAAAACTGTCGCCATAACTAAACAATTCTGTCGCGCTGTCATTCTTACATCACTCTAATTCATATAAAAGATGACAAATTATGGAGATTATAGACTGAACAGTTTAACTTCACATCTCTGTAAGGCCTTCATCAAAGGCATCAAAAACGGAGTAGCACCGAAACAAGTATTACCGAACCTATCTAACCTGCCAACCTACAGAACAAGCTGCTTTCCGCAAAGGCTTCTCTACTAACGACCATTTCATTATACATTTGTCTGCATTATGCACAAAAAAACAGCCAACAGTTGGCTGATAAGCTCGATTTGTCAGTTTAGTTGTGACACTGACGTTGAGCAATAAACACGTGTTTTGTGACTCTTGAATATGACGATTTGTGCAATAAAAGTCTGCAAAAATTACAAAATACAACTATTTAAAATAACTAAAAACATTAACTATGATCGGTAATTAATATTTACATTATCATTTAGTTACAGAAACAATTGATTTAAAAAGCAAATTGTCTTTCAGGGCAGCGTTATTTTTGGCGCCATGTTGAAAAACATGTCATGAACACAAGTGTTTGTGTTTAAACACTTGTGTGCGTGCCACGAGCACAAGGGTTAAAAACCAAAATACAAAAATTCTAAGTTATAATATTAATTTCTATAAACAGTTCCTATCAACATTTTTTTACATATTTTGCAAATACCCTCTATAATGTATGACGTCGCTGGTAGAGAAACTCTCAACATCAAATTGAGTGCGCGTAATGGTAATGCCAAGGTAAGTACGAAGGAATTTTAAATGTGAGGCTTTGACTGTTAATGAGATCGTTTTGAGTTTTCGGGATTCTATGCGTATTGTGACATAATTCATTGAATAAAAAGGAATTTATACCTTTTCTTCTTTATTTTTGCTCATTTAACGAGACAAGGAAACGTTTTGTTCCCAACGTTTTTGTTGTGGACTCCTACCAGAGTCCGCCTGAGGAAGTACCACACCTTTGCCAGTTATTCTACCGCCAAACAGTAATGTGAAAACATTACTGTGTTCTGGTTTGAAGGGCAATGTTTCCAGAGAAGTAACAGGGCTTAGAGAAATTAACATCTTAGACATCTGGGTGATGAGCGCAGTGCAGTGCTAGGTAATCATTTGGACTCTTCATGTTCCAATAGCTGCGTGTCACTGTGCTGCTATGTGACAGGCATGTTGCTTACCATCAGGCGCATGTCCCGCTCATCTCGTCACTTCTTATTAAAAAAAAATATATATAAGCATAGCATAAGCAAATTTTTTGGTACCATTTGGTATATTAGCAAAAACATGAACTAATATAATTTGTAGTGGTAGGTCTCTTTGCAAAGTCTGCCTGGGGAAGTATCACACATTTTCCAGTCATTTTGTCGCCAAGCCTTAGTGCGCAAATTATTGCGTTCCGGTTTGAAGGGAATTGTTTCCAGATAAATTACTGGGCTAAGTTATGGGGAGATATGTTGCTTTCCATCAGGCACATGTCCAGCTCGTTTTGTCACTCTATACTATAAGAAAAAACTGGAATACAACAATTCTAAGCTATAATTTAATGTAAGTAAAATGTACTTACTAACATTATAAAGCTTTATTGACTGCCCTAGTGGCTTAGTTGGTAGTAGCTCTGCCTGCGAAGCCGAAGGTCGTGGGTTCGATCCCCACCCAGTGCAAATATTAGTGTGATGAATTCAAATGTTTGCACTGTGTCTGGGTGTTTCTATGTATAATAAGTATGTATTTAAAACTATATAAGTATTAAATCAGCTATCTGGCTGCCATCACACAAGCTTTGCTTAGTTTGGGGTCAGATGGTGTTGTGTGTGAATTGTCCACCAATATTTATTTATATTTATTTTTTTATGTTTTTGTATAAACGCGTTAATCTCAAGAACTTTCAAAACAGACAGATTTCTAATATTTATGTTATCTTGGATTGCTATAGCCACCACGGGCAAAGCCGGGGCGAAACGCTAGTGTTACGTATAATTAAAATACCTAGCTTATAGTTATGTATAATGTTCCTAAGTTTTTTTCTGTTTTAATAAAAGTACCTAGCTAATCTTAAGATTAATGTATTAACGCTCTTTATCACTGCCAATGTTTTTCTACGTAGTTTCGTTACGTAGTAGTGTATCGACGAAATACAGCCTGTGTCCCATAAATTATAATCCTTAATTGACCCCTGCAACTCGTGAAGTGTCAGCCCTTTAATTAACCGTGTGACACGACACCCACGCCCACGCCCAGCCGTGGGCGGGAGCTACGTTCGGCCGGTCAACGCTGATGCCGTTTGCTCTCTAATGATATATTCCAAAATAAAGGCAGCAGTATTTTTACGAAGTTAATAGATTGTTGTTGAGCACTCTGTGGAATTTGACTTGTCCTTTTTTTAATTGCACTCGGGCTTGGTTAAACATTGTTTTGAACAGTAAACTAACGGCCCGCCCCGGGTTCGCCCCTTTGTATAACTTTGTACAAAGAAAAAATTGGTTGCCTGTAAAGTCGGTATACGGGCGAAAGTTTTACGTGACAACGACTTTGAGTGGTAAAATAATTTTACGGAAGGGACGCGTGCCTTTCACTTTTTATGTCTGTCTCTCTCGCTCTTAGGCGGGCTAACCATGCCCGAGTGGAAGGGACGCGTGCCTCTCACTAGCTCTCGTTGTGAGCGCATAACGTGAGCGGAGCGTAACGCAGTTTCTTGAAGTGTCACCCGGCAAACCAATTTATAAGACGTTGTCACGTCAAAAACAATATTATTGACTGATTTGTCAATAAAATTAATCATATATTTTACCATTTCAGGCTCCAATACGAGTAGACAAACATATTGTATATCCTGCTCGTCTCGCCACTCCATATCTCCATTACGTTAACATAAAGTTTTCATAATACCAGTAGGAATATAATTTTAACAAAAAAGAACCGACTTTCAACGGAAAACTTATAAAGTAATAAAGTTTTCCTCGATTTCTCTAGGATGTCATCATCAGATCCTGGTTTCCTTATCATGGTACCACCCTTGGAATATCTTCTTTACAACAAAAAATTAACCATCAAAATCGGTTCATAAACGACGAAGTTATCCGCGAACACACACATAAAAAAAAAACATACATACGGTCGAATTGAGAAACCTTTTTTTGAAGTCGGTTAAAAACAGCGGGTAGCACATCAAGTCATAGCTAGTTCTATATATAAAGACCTAAACGAATACACTACAAACAAAAACACTTCATACATATACCTCTACAATCTTCAATGAACAGAATTTCAATTCAGCTACGGTTAGCAAGACGTAAAAACAATTCTTCAGTCTTCCTTCTCCATAAATTATTTAATTTCTTATCCTAATATTTCACCACTTCAAAGAAATTAAATTTATGGGCAACAAAGAAAAATTAGAATGCTCACCTCAATTTTCCTTGTTATCAAGAAATATTTGCTTAATCAGGTAAATGGATTTTTCCGGGATTTCTTTTGACTGGAGTAAGATGCTGCGTCCTTCTGAGAATCCATCGATATTTTTTAAAGTGACTGAATGAGGCAGATGATGCGGTGCTTACTACGTGTCTAGGCAACGTAGTACCTTTACAATAAATAACTAGTAATTACTAATATAATATACATCGATTGGCATAGGGCCATAGCAGATGGTAATGTAAGAGAGAGACCTACATCCAGTAGTGGGATAGAGAAGGCTGTGAATGATGAATGACTTATTACCGTAAAGACGACAGAATATTAGCTTATTTTTGGGTAAACGCACTCCGCCAAAAACTGTAATGTCCAAGATAGCGGTCGCTTGGACAGCATGTTCCTCTACTCGGGTAAAATAAAGTAAAATCAAGCGATGGCCTCTGGCGATGCAGCGTAGACCGCATCGTCACGATACAATGTAGCCTAAACTGAAGCGCTTTTACTAAGCTAAACCGCGATTTTATTAAGCTAAACCGCGATTTTATTAAGCTAAAGCACGATTTTACTAAGCAAAAGCGCGCCTTTACTAAACTAAAGCGCGCTTTTACTGAGCTGAAGCGCACTGCAGCATAAACAGAAGCGCGTTTTATTAAGCAAAAGCGCGCTTTCATTTAGAAGAAGCGTGCTTTTTCTAGGTTGAAGCAGTTTTTTCTGAACTGTAGCGCAATTTAACTAAGCTGAAACGAGCTCTCAATAAGCTGAAACACGATTTTTCTAGACTGAAGCGCGTTTTTACGAAGCTGAAGCGCACTTTTACTAAGCTCAAATGTAACGCGCGCTCAAATCACAAACTCATTTCTTTTTCATATCCTCGCTCAATATATTTGTGTCTGAAAGTGTTGAAATGTGGTAACACATAATCCACACGCAAGCCACAGGCCCTCAATATAGACAGACAACCGATCACACCACAACCCATTAGTACATATATTGTAGCGTCTCAAGGCCGCACCGGGAAATTGCCTTTACGAAATAAAATGGCTTTCGAGATAGGCCGTGCTCCCCGTGTCCACAGTTTGATAAAAAACCCAATTGACCGAAAAGGGCTGGTTCCTTGATATGTGTAAGGTTAGGCAGTAAAAGTATAGTAACTGAAAAGGGCACATGAACGAGTATTTACACTAGTGATATCCTACTAATATTATACATGTCAATCTTTAGATATTTCTTGCTCAATCACGCCATAACGTATCGGATCGGACTTGAATTCGGAACACAGCTAGATTATCCGCCCTGGCTTCGCCCGTGGTAAATATATAGCCTATAGCGCTCAGGGATCACGTACAAATCAAGCGATAATTTTTTTTTGAAATCGGTTAAGTAATTCCTAAGAATATCGCGTTCAAACAAAAAATGCCACGCCACCTATCGAAAATTGGTCGTGTAAACTCAGGCTTAGATTAGCAAAGGTTTACATTTAATGACAAAAAAACACGGTAAACCACGGTAAGCCACGGTAAAACCACGGTATGAAACTCTCAAGAAGGAATATTGTTTTCCGTTTTTGTTACATTCTTGATTCATGCTCCGATTCTATTGATAGTAGCGTTATGTTCTATAGATAGCCTTCGTCGATAAATGGACTATCTATCCAATCCAATAGAAAAATAATCTTTCAATTCGGACCAGTACTTCCCGAGATCCTAGCGTTCAAACAAGCAAACAAACTTTTCAGCTTTATAATATTAGTATAGATTATGTTGCGTGTTAATATAAGATATTATTATTCTTTTTAGCAGACCCCGCTTTTTATTTTTTTATTACTTCTAAAAACATTTCCATCCCAAGGTTGCCTGGAAAAGATCGCTTTTAGCGATAAGGCCGCCGATTGTAACACTAGTTTAAATGTATTTCTTTTTCTTTTACTGTATTGTTTTGTTTTTGGTGTGTACAATAAAGAGTTTCTATCTATCTAATATAAGTTCTAAGCAAAGTATAAATACATTCTTATACTATGACTGGTGCTACTCCGCGTACCCTCGCAGATATGGGGAACCACGCGACCTATTTATACCGCGCCCTTCCGCCCTTCGTCACACGTCGCGGCTCCCTGAGGCGTCAACGGAGCCGCGGATACGAACGGAAGATGTGCTCCACACCCGCAGGAATTACACAACTCATTCATGCTTTGTTTGGTGGTG
Source organism: Ectropis grisescens (assembly GCA_017562165.1). NCBI lineage: Eukaryota > Metazoa > Arthropoda > Insecta > Lepidoptera > Geometridae > Ectropis > Ectropis grisescens. Next base: position 23,453,563 of record CM029789.1, on the reverse strand, counting down.
AGAAGACTCTTTGCAGAGTCCGCCTGGGGAAGTTCCACACCTTTCTCAGTCTACTACCAAGCAGTATTGTGAAAACATTACTGTGTTCCGGTTTGAAGGGCAATGTTTTCAGTGAAATGACGGGGCATAGAGATAAAACATCTCTGGGTGACTATAGCAGTGCAGTGCAGATTTGGACTTGTCATTTTCTAATAGCTGCGTGTCACAGTAGTGTTTTGGGCTGACATGTTGTTTACCATCAGGCACATGTCCTGCTCTTCTCGTCACTCTATTTTATAGAAAAAAATTTTTGAATTATGAACACGGAATCACGCTGCACATCGATTTTTGGTTGACTATTTCTAGACTAAAAGAAGCTTGACTCTAGTTTCGTTATCAATATTATCAGCCCTTCTTACTAGTCTACTGGATATAGAATAAGAAGAATAAGAATATTTATTGTAACAAACACACACAATTGCACTTGACTTTCAGACAGTCATTCGTAAGAGAGTTGCATCCGTATCCGCTTGATACACCGGCGTGTAATATAGTACCCAAAAACTTGGTTGATGACAAACTTATATTTGCGTTTTGGGTTTTGGCGGGAAAAAAAAATTTTCGTGTTTTTATTTGGGAAGGTATACCGATAAATTTGTGTTTAATGGCGTCTACTTAAACCGGTCTTTATTTTGATATAACCCACATTAAAATTAGAGTTCATTTACATAGAAAAATCGTAAAATTAAAAAAAAACAAAAATCAAAATTTTTGGCGGGAAAATGGTCCCGACGTATGGAAAAAATTAAAAAAAAAAAATTTGTGCAATCGAATACAGTTTTTTTGGTGTTTCGAATACAGTTTATTTCGTATACAACACATTTAACCCATAAAACCCACTATCTCCCTTATAAATTATTTAAGTAATAGTTGTTAGCCTGACACCCGTTTTCCCGCCAAATTTGTAAGCGCGAAAAAACGGCCAGTGTATCAAGCGGATATGGCGGCGGGCTCGAGGCAGTTGTAACGGTATATATACTTCAGATGATAGTGTCGCATACGGACTGTCCCATCCAGTACATGGATGCGAGTTCTGATGGACCATAAGCTGTAAGTGGATAGCATTGCCAGTAACCCAACAATTTCTAATTTTTCCGGTGTTTAATTTTTTTTGTTTGTATTAATTACTTATGTTCTGTCTTCTAATATAAAAAAGAAGTTATTGTGTTTTTATAAATTATGTGTAATTGAAGATATTGTTATTTGAATTAGTTGTGGTTGTTTATTGTAACTGATATGGAATGACATATTCTGAAATAAATTTGATTTGATTTAACGTTAAATTATTTTGATTGGACCTCTCCTATGAAAGGTAACTCAGTTCTATCCTTACCTTGACTTTTCTTCTCTATGTAATGCAGCTTGCAGACTTATAAATATATATATCGTCACTCGTCACAACAAATCTATGGTTGTTCTATTCATTCAATGTTTCTGAGATTTGAGTTGTGAGGGTCAAGCGGAAATAAATATTTCAAATATCCTTCGGGTGACGTTACCATATTCGGTAAGATTTGGAACGCAATATATTCGGGAATATCTGACCCAGGATTGTGTGAATAATTCAATGCAATCCGTTTTTTCTACGTTTCATTTCAAGCGCTTTGAATCCACATTTATCAACGACATTGCAAAACTGTTGAACACTCGGCCAGAGTATCTGTTACTCGGTATGTATGTACTACTTCAATACAATTCTAGATTACTAGATCTAGTTTTTTTACTGATTAATGTCGCATCCTAGACCGTGAAATGATTTATCATCTGGCATATATCATTTATTGTAGTGGTAGGACTCTTGGCAAAGTCCACCTGGGAAAGTACCACACCTTTGCCAGTTATTCTACCGCCAAGCAGCAATGGGCAAACATTACTGTGTTCCGGTTTGAAGGGCAATGTTTCCAGAGAAATTACAGGGCTTAGAGATATAACATCTTAGATCTATGGGTGACGAGCGCAGTGCAGTGCTAGGTAATGATTTGGACTCTTCTTGTTCCAATAACTGCGAGTCACTGTGCTGTTATGTGGCAGGCATGTTGCTTACCGTCAGGCACATGTCCTGCTCGTCTCGTCAATTTTTATTAAAAAAAATAAAATTGTATGGACCTTTTTATAAAATATATGGTGGATTTACCCCCCAACAATATTTTAACAGTAATGTAGACTTCATCACCTAAGGTGTCGGTCCCCTCACCACGGTTGATCACGAGATAATACGTGTCGAAGTTTGACGTAAAATTGACTTGCTTCAATCCTAACCCATGAACAGCTGACAAACAACCAACCAAATTGACGAGACCTCTCTAGAGTTGCTTCATTCAAATTTGACATTATTCATTGTTTTATGTTATTACTAGATGTCCGCCCCGGCTTCGTCCGTGGTACATCATGTAGCACTCATCAGGATCCCGTACGTATCCAACGGTAAAAGAATGACTGAAATCGGTTCAGTCATTCCTGAGAATATCGCTTTCAAATAAAAAACCTCTTCAGCTACCTGCTACGCCACCTGTCGGAAATTAGTCATACCAACTCAGATTTAGAAACAAATTTGATAAGCAAAGGTTTATATTCAATGACGCAATCTTAGAAACATGTTGTCATGTCAAAGTACGGTACGAAAACTCACAAAAAGGAATATTTTTTCCCGTTTTTGTTACATTCTTGATTCGTGCTCCGCTTCTATTGATAGTAGCGTTATGTTCTATAGCTTTATAGCCTTTATCTATAAATGGGCTATCTAATAGAAAATTAATCTTTCAATTCGGACTAGTACTTCGCCAGATCCTAGCGTTCAAACAAACTCTTCAGCTTTATAATATCAGTATAGACTAGCCACCCGTTCCGACTTCGCTTGAATAATATCATGTAAAGACATACACATACATTTAAATAAATCGAAATAAATAAACTGTCCTATCCCTTAAATTGGACAAAATTCTATAAAAAACGTCAATGTTTGGATGTTTCTTGCTCAATCACGTCGTAACGTATGAACGGATCGGGCTAAACTTCGGAACACAGTTTAGTTTTGGAGAACAATTTTTTTTCCGGGTTAATAACGGAAACATGAATAGCGCGGGTAAAATTGCATGGCACTGCTAGTTACGCCAAATATATGCTAAATCTCGTACATTACAACTACTTCATCATCAGCCCGTGTTCGTCCACTGCTGGACATAGGCCTCTCCTATAACACGCCACTCAGCCCGATCCTCGGTCTTACGCTTCCAACCGCCACCAGCTGTCTTTCGTATATCGTCACTCCATCTAGTCTCAGGGTGTCCTACACTACGTTTACCGATTCGCGGTCTCCACTCCAGAACCCGCTTACCCCAACAATATTTAATTAATAACTAAATTTAATTTAATTTAACAACTACTTGATCTGCATTATTTTTGTAAATGACATTACCAAGAGTATTATAACAAACTAGCTGTACCCTGCCACGTTTGCTGTGGCACATTATGATGCAAACATTTGATAAAAACAATCTTTGATGCGGATTATATATCATTGTTAAATTTCAGCTCAATCGGTGGAAGAAGTTTTTGAGTTTTTGAAGCGTACACAAACCAACATAAAAATTTTATATATAGAGATTTATGGTTCAAATAAATTAATTGACTATGACTTTGGACCCTCGATGTTCCAATAACTGCGTGTGACTGTGCTGTTATGTGACAGGTATGTTGTTTACCATCAGGCACATGTCTTGCTAGTCTCTTCACTCTTTATTTAAAAAAATGGAATTGAAAAAATAACAAAGTATATGAGAAATTGAAACGTTACAGGTTGTACCTACACGTATTAGGTATTAGTATCCGTCCTGTTGTTGTACTTGATTGCGAAGCCTCGTTCGACCATGACCTTTTCTTCGAGCCTGCCGTCATGTAGTGCGTAGGGGGGTGTCGGGAGCCGGCTACCCCTCATGGGGTTGTGATGAGAGGGCTCAAGACGTTTTGGGCAAAATAAAAACTGATTCTTTTCGATAGATGACTTTTTGATATCGTTACACATTTATTGAAAGCTATACAATTATAGGTTTGTTTTGTTGTTGTCGGAACCTTTGAGCGTTTCCTTGGGGAAGTACCACATATATACCAGTTATTTTAACGCCCAAGTAAGGTTTAAGCAAGAGTGTGCAAACAACACCGTGTTACACTTTGAATAACTGGTACTATAACTAGGCTTCCGGTGGCAATTACAGGGCAAAGATATATATATTTTTTGTATTGTAGAGTGACAAGACAAGCAGGAGATGTACCTGATGGTAAGCAACATGCCTGCCCATAACAGCACAAAAACACATAGCTATTGGAACATGAAGAGTCCAAATCCAAATCATTACACTTAGTACCGTACTGCGCTCGTTACCCGGAAATATAAGATGTTTTATGACTTAGCCTAGTAATTTCTCAGTAAACATTGGACTTCAAACCGGAACACAGTAATTTTTGCACAGTGGGTACTGCTTGGCGGCAGAATAACTGGCAAAGGTGTGGTACTTCCACAGGCGGACTCTGCAAAGAGTCCTAACACTAGAATAAACCATTACACTACTGCCACTACAAAGTACTATATTTCTAGGTGTCGAGCGCAGTACAGTGTGAGGCAGTGATTTAAACTGATCGAATAGCTACGTGATACTGTGCTGTTATGAGCGCCTGCATATTGCAGTACTGTACTGCTATGCTGGTAACCATCAGTCGGATGTATACTCGTCTCGTCTCTCTATATTTTAAAAGAAAAACTATGCTGGCTTATCGTTCGTAGACGAAACTTTTGCATGAATTCAAAAAAATTGTCTAGACTAAACTTAGCAAAGAATATTCTAACCAGATAAATATATGTAAAAAACTATTGTACATTTTAATTTGTATTATATTTCCTTTTATTATATTTTCTCAATTTCGTGTAAATTAAATCATTCGTAAAAATACACGCATACAGTAGTACATTTTTGTTAATGAATACACTAATATTTTGAATGTGAAAGTTTGTATGTTGGTTCACGTCAGGACGGATCAAATTTAAAACACAGTTTAAAGCCTATTATCTGTATACTCTGGAATAGGAATAGTATAGTCTGAAAATCCGTGGAACGGTCACTACACGGGTACAACCGCGAGGCTCCATTAGTACATAATAATATGTAATACTAGTTACCTACGAGTATGTGTGGCTGCATAAATTTACAAACTGGATGGTAATTCTCATATTATACAAATGTCTCGAACCTCGAAGCTATAAACCAGAATAAAATCATTTGAAATGCTATTTTTTTCCTTTGAGAAGTTTGAAACGTCAAGGAAAATGCCGGCTTAACTTAAAATAGGCCAATTAAGAAAGGTCTTTATCATCATTTCCCAGCACCCATGTTTTTACGCAAAATATCTGAAAGTGTTTTGACCGTCGGGTTTAGAAGCGCTCACTTTCGGAATAGACACCGCATAATGTGTTCACGCTCATTTGTAAAATAATCAAATTTGTATTATTAATTTGTATTTCTTGTACACAGCAGTACTGCGCCCCAATATGCATTTTTTTTGTGTTTCTCCATTTGTAATCGACTCGACATCGTCATTCGCTATTTTGAAGCCACCTCGTCCCGGCCCAGAGCCTCCACCATGGCCGCATTTCATGTTCTGGTGGTCATCTGTAAAATTGTTGAACCGACTCTCGGAAGGTCTCCAGTGGTGCAACCAACGCTCATCGTACGTCATCGTTTCCTAATGCAACTAAAATATCTGTCGGCTAACAGCGTCTCGCCATCATCATTATTGATCGCATCCTTTGACTGTGGGCATAGCGGCGGGTAGTGTTGGATGAAAACTCGCAAACACAATAGAATTTATTAAGCACAGGTAACGAAGTTGGTTTTATAGCGACGTATCGTAGAACGCGCGATGGTTCAGTGCCGACCGCACGCGTCTAAAGCCAAGAGAGAACTGACTTTTTTTTTTTATTAAATTTAGCAACTCCACAGACTCCGGGGTCCGTGACCTTTGTCATTTGTTTTTTTTTTTACATGAATCTTGGATTAGGAAGAAAATGAAATAGGGGGGAGTAGGGAACATTTTCATTCTAATTCTAGGCCTATTTTATTTTCTAAGCCGCCTCCTCCCGGCTCAGCGCCTCCACCACGACTGCATTTCTGTCTTTGATGGCCATCTGCAAATTGAACTCTCGGATGGTCTTCGGTGTTGCAGCCAACGCTCGCCGAACGAACCGACCGATGGCGTCGTCGGTGTCGTCAGCGTAGTACGTGAAGTCCCTTGTGTGCCGTGAGATTGCGAAGAGAGAACTGACTCCAAAAATCCATTCATTCGACAGCGCGCGCGCCACTAACTCCATCGAGCGCCACCAGGTGGCGCTAGCGTTCCAGACACTGCTAGATTGTAACTCTATTCAGATTCGATTGCGACTCGATTGTGGTTTGATTACGACATATAAATATACATTGCTTAAAAATCTAAAACACGTATATTAGTTTTATTTTTTAATATCTCTAGCCGATGAGCGCAGTACAATGTTAGGTAGTTATTTGGACATTACTACTTCAAATAGCTACAACTGCACGGCACTGTGGTGCCTACACTGCCTGCCTACAATCAGGCCGATGAGTTACTTGTCCCGTTACTCTTTAAATTAAATATCTGTGGAAATTTCACACGCAACACGATCTGACCTGGGGGTCAGATCGTGTTGCTAACTAAGCAAAATTTTTAATTATGGAAATCAGATAGCTGATGTAATACTTACATATTTCTATATATATACTTATTAAACATAGAAAACACCCAGACACAGCACAAATATTTGTATTTATCACATAAATATTTGAAAGATACTATAGACTTTATAACATTAGTAGAAAAAAATGTGTGTAGGTATATCACACCGCACAGCAGAAATGAAAACTAAAATTAGAAATAACTATTAAAAACTGTTATTGCATAATTTTAATACTTAATGAAGATAAAGAACGATTACATATAAAGTGGATACCTACATTAAGCAAATACACAACAGCGGCAGAAGAGCTGATGACTAGTATCCATAGCAAATAGTAAGTTTAAAAAAGTCAGTGACAGCAGACAGACAGTTGCGGCTGACTATCTTTCTCGCTCTGGCATTCTCGGTGGCCCCGAGTTCACCCGAAGATTTCTGTAATTTACGAGCGTGACGCTGAGCTCAATTCACAGCTCACGAAAAATCTGTGTGTGATGAAAAAATAAGTTTTTACTTCAAAAACTTTTCTGGCTTATGTAATAAAGTATTAAATCAAGTCACGGCACAGGCGGCGTCAATCCAATGATACGTCCATGACAAGAGCCCATGTTTTTCCGTGCAACGAATTTAAAAATTGTTTTGACCCCGTGGGGTTCAAAATTAATTTGAAATAAACACAAATGGGCCTTATTTCGGAGCTAATTAAGCCACAGTGCGCTAATTGGGAACCCCTATCAATCTTACAGCATAAATTGAGGCCAACGACTCATTTACTCTGAATCTGGTTCACAGGATGCGTGGATTAAAATGTATTCGAATGAAAAATGTTCTCTGGGGTAGGTTTATTATGTGAGGGTACTACATTTTATAACTCTTTGGACACAAATTTATGGGACGAGCAATATATATGCCCTTGATGGTAAGCAACATACATAGCGTTTCCTACCTCTTCTAACCTCCTCAGCGCCACACAGTTACTAAGAATTTGATAAAAAAAACATACAAGTCGCAATAAAGTCGTGTATAGGTTTTATTTAAAAAAAATGGTTTTATTTGTGTTTACTATAATTCTTTAAGTATGTAATGATAAACTAGTACATCTGCATGCACTAAGGAAAATAGCAAATGACATAAGCGAAATTTGAACTTACGATCTCACGATTTTAAATCACACATTCCAGCCACTAGGCAACCACGGTTTATGCTACAGTAAATGGTAGCCTGGATAAAATCACTGTTAGGAATTATGCAAAGTTTTTGGTCATAATACAGTGTTCTTGCATGTCTGTCCGTGAAATTCCCTATCGATTCTCAGATTCAACGTTCGAGAACTTGGAACGTCGACCATGAAAGGACATCGCTTTCGTTACAAGCAGTCGTATCAGAAAACTTTTTTCGTTGAGCGTTCGTACAACATCAGCGTGAATACCTTCTAAAAGTATACGTCAATGACCTAAGCGTCCATGAAAAAGTAGTAAAAACAAGTTATATCATGGTCGGATATTTAAGGCGCGAGGTAGAGGTTGCGTTTATAACGCCGACACGTGTTTCTAAGGGCGCCGTGAGTAAGCCCTTTTTAAGGCATTACGCTGAAACATTTTTAGGAAATCTTAATTGAAAACCGCGCCGAGTAAGCTTTCTTCTTTGTGTTTTTAGTTTTTTGTTAGATTTATAATATATTCTTTATTGAACTGAACCATATGCCCATAGATTGCGATTCTTTTTTTATGTGCATTCGACGTCTTTGAACTGAATAAACAAAGGAATCTTAAATAGGCGTGACGACAGATCCTATATTAAATTATTTGATATAATGACAGTATTTAAATAGAATAAAATATGTACCAATTTTAATTTTGATAGTTTTTAGTTTAACCTACTTTATGATCATTCAAAGATGGATGGGCAAGTTTATTTTAAATGTACGAAATGATTAGAAAATGTGTTTACCATTGGATAACCCATTCAATTTCAATTTTCTTTTGTTATGAAACCAGTTTCCTAACATGCAACATTTAATATAGCTACCATACAAACTTTACGCGCGAAGCATACAAAATACGGCAGTATGACGTCACATTTCTGTAGTGATTTGTATGAAGTGTATTTGGGAGAGTCGAAAATTGTGATTTTAAAATCGTATAATAATTTTAATATCATGGGAAGTTTTTAAGATAAAAAAGTAATTCTTTCACCTATGTTTCAGTTATTGAGTAGCCTTTTGATGGCACATTAAAATCAAAAATGAGTCGACATGCTTAATAGTATTCAATAGTAAGTAGTAGTACTATAATAAATAGTATCAATTTGTGACTAAATCGGTGCCAACGGTGGAATGGAAAAAGAGTTATACCATAGGATGACAGGAGTAATCAAACGAGTAAATTAATTGATAAATGAAATAAACTTGAATTTAAAATTTACAACAAAATTAAACATCCATTAAAACACGAAAAGTCCAAAAATGGTTAACTAGATGATTATACTAGTTTATTAGATTATGATAGATACAAGTTTAAGATGATTAATCTCTATAACTGAGACGTGGTCCTTCACTGTGGGCCTCATAACGAAGCTCAAAGTCACACAGCGAGCTAAGGAGAGAGCTATGCTCGGAGTCTCTTTGCGCGACAGAATCCGTAATGAAGATATTCGCAAAAGAACGAAAGTGGCCGACATAGCGCAAAGAGTAAGCAAGCTGAAGTGGCAATGGGCAGGCCACATCGCTCGCAGAACTGACAACCGATGGGGAAGAATGGTTCTCGAGTGGTGACCACGAACTGGAAGACGCAGTGTTGGACGGCCTCCCACTAGATGGACAGATGATCTCACAAAGGTCGCTGGAAACCGCTGGTTACAGGTTGCGCAGGAAGCAAATTCTCCATTAGCAAAACATAAACCCAGCCCAAGTTTTTAAACGACTTCGCAAAAGGAGTATGTTCTCAATTCGGTTTATGTTTTTTTATGTACCCACCGTAGTCTTGAACATCGCCGAAAAATTGCTAGCTTATCGGTTTCTTATCGGATACACTGCGGAGAGTGTGCTACTGATTTGCACGATCTAATACCACCTTAGCATTTTTTTTATCGGAATGCTCGCCACTCAAAAAAGCGACATCGTTTCATGGTTGATGTTCCAAAGATACGAACTAAGAGTTTGACTCTACTTTTGTGATAAGAACATTAAGGATTTGGAATACGTTGCCTGAGTAGGTTTTCCCCGAAAGATACAATCTTTGTGTCTTCGAATCGAGACTGAATTGTTTTTGAAAACACGCTCCATCATAGACTGCATCATCGCTTAACATCAGGCGAGATGGCGGAGAAGTGTAAAACTATAAAAGTTTAAAAAAACCCTATGTTATGCAAATGCTTTAGTACCGCTACTTGTGAATTGATTTTGATGGTAATTTTTTGTTTGGTGGTTCCGGTAGTTCCATACAATATTTGTCGGAACCGGTGCGGTGGTATTTGAAATATGAACAAAAACTAAAAATACATTCAATATTTAAATTTAGATTCTTATGAAATTCGGTCTAGTGTCTGAATTTAATTTTAAATTGAATTCGGTTTTTAGGGTTCCGTAGGCAAATGGCAAAATACGGGACCCTTATAGATTTGTCATGTCTGTCTGTCTTTTGGTCCTTCCGTATGTCACAGCCACTTTTCTCCAAAACTAAACTATACTATTGAAACTTAATAAGTCAATCTAGTTAGTAGTTTTATTTTAATATGTCATAAATTCACGATTGTTAAAACACTGATTAAAATAACAACTACAAGAACTTTTATATCATGTTACGTGCTGCTACGGAAGTCTTCATGGGTGAGTCCGACTCGCACTTGACCTCTTTTGACAAATATGTTATAAAAAACAGGTTTTAAAAGTTTCGCCCAAAAGCCGCAAAGATTATCTAGTATCCTAATACCTAATACGCTCTTTGCGATTCGTCCAATTCGGCCCGTCTCAGCGCTCGGCGGCCTGTTTCCAATTCAGCGTTTGATAACGTTCAAAGCGATATTATCGTAATTACCGCCGCAACAGGAGCGTGCCGCGCTCGCTTCGTTTGCCTTATATTTCTGGGCTACGAACGAAACAAATCGGGCTTTATGGATAGAAAAACACAGAGTCTTTTTATCCGACTGCGCGACGCATGCTGTTTTAATTTATGTTAATTAAGAATTTAAAATGTTGCATTATTTGTTGTAATGGTAATTAAGAATTTAAAATGTTAGATTAATTACTATTTTCAAAATGGTCAAAAATATTGTATATTCGAAATGGACAAAACTGTTGGAACTCATAGTAATTGTAATATCTTGTACTCTGTACACAGTTTATAGTTTTGTACAATAAAGCATATGATATTCTATTCTAAAGGAGTGGTAATGTGATTATCAGTCTATCTGACTGGCCTCGTGGCTTAGTGGGTAGTAACTCTGCCTGCGAAGCCGAGGGTCGTGGGTTCGATTCCCACCCAGTGCAAATGTTTGTGTGATGAATTCAAATGTTTGCACTGTGTCTGGGTGTTTCTATTTACAATAAGTATGTATTTAAAAGTATATAAGTATTATATCAACTATCTGGTCGCCATAGTACAAGCTCTGCTTAGTTTGGGGTCAGATGGTGTTGTGTGTGAATTGTCCACCAATATATATTTATTTATATTTATGTATGGATGTCTGATCCTTTGAAGCACTATATACAGACCAAACGCCGGGGCCGTTTTTTATGATTCACACGTATATCGATTCCTCTTAGTCTCGCAAGTGAAGTAGACACTAAAGACATGACAGTGTAAATTCAACATGGCGGCTACCGGACGCCATATTGTCTAAATTAAAGTCAACAAACTATGTTCAGAGGGGTATCGTTGTATAGGCATTTAAAAATATGTTTTACCTTTCTCTCAACGTTTTTCGATTATTATTTAGTTGACTGCCCTAGTGGCTTAGTTGGTAGTAGCTCTGCCTGCGAAGCCGAGGGTCGTGGGTTCGATCCCCACCCAGTGCAAATATTTGTGTGAATAATTCAAATGTTTGCACTGTGTCTGGGTGTTTCTATGTATAATAAGTATGTATTTAAAAAACTATATAAGTATTATATCAGCTATCTGGCTGCCATCACACAAGCTTTGCTTAGTTTGGGGTCAGATGGTGTTGTGTGTGAATTGTCCACCAATATTTATTTATTATTATTATTATTCTACAGCTTATCTAATTGTTCAATGGATCCCGACTGTTCAGCTGTTGTGTTACTTTATTAGAATGTATTTTATTTTATTCAATAGTATTAATTAAATAATATATTATAGAATTCTAGTTCAGGCTGATAATATTAATATACCTATGTATAGCTGTAAGAAAATATTGTATAGTTAAGATCTATGTTATTGAAATAGATAGATAGATAAACTCTTTATTGCACTTAATTACAACACAAATTAACAAAAATATAACAACTAAAAAAAAACCAAGTAGCAATTGGCGACCTTATCGCTAAAAGCGATCTCTTCCAGGCAACCGCAGGATGGAAAAGGAGAATTGATGATTAAGAAAACGGGGAAGTACAAATAACGAGTGTAAGATACTCACAGTGCTATAAATTTGCAAGTTAGATCTGATAATAATATTATGTGAACAAAACCACTTACATTTAAAAATATTAAAATATACTACATAAACTTAAAGATGAATAACAAAACCTACATCCTAATACATAAATACAAATTAAAAAAAAAACTAATACATAAATAATATCATGCTTTACTAATGGAGATTTATACAAATTACATACGATTTATATAAGAGTGACGACATCGACTAAACGATCATATAGACAAATAAATCTGATTGACCATTTTTTTAAAAACAGCAAGCGATTGAGCTTCTCTTGTTGTTACAGGCAAAGCGTTCCAAAGTTCAGCAGCCCAAAAAGCGAAAGACTTGCCATAGAAATTTTCGCTGCGTGCTGAAGGCAATTGGAGTACCAAATTATTCTTAGATCGAAGAGGCAAAGAGTGCGTATCGCTCCAAAAATTAAAAACATCCTTCAAGTAACGAGGTGATGAGGGGTTAAATAATATATTGTAGAGTAGAGACAAAGTATGAGCATTCCGACGAAGGCAAATGGGGAGCCACTTGAGCTGGATACGAAACTGAGATATTTGCGCAAGCCAAATATAAATCTTATGCAATAATTTTGGAGACGCTCAAGTTTATTTAGCTGGTCTTCATTGAGGTCGAGATAACAGATATCTGCGTAGTCTAAGATGGGAAGAAGAAGAGATTGTGCAAGCGCAACTTTGGTAGCAGTGGGTAAAAAGTTTCGTAGTCGTCTTAACGATCCACCAGAAGCGAATAGTTTGCTACTGACTGCTTTCAGTTGATGTTCCCAGCTTAACGTACGATCGAAAATCACGCCAAGGTTTTTGACCGATTCGCTGTACGGTATTACTATCTCATTAAAAACAACTTCTGGAATGGAAGCCCAGTCGACTCTGGAGATCATATATGGACTACCAATTAATATAACCTGAGTTTTTGTGGGGTTAACGCTCAAGCCAAAAGAGTTGCTCCAGTGAACAATATGTCGTAGATCAGCGTTCACTAGTTCAATGGCATTATTAAGATCAGATAGCCGGGCTTGGGAATAAATTTGGAGATCGTCTGCATAAAGGTGGTAGGAAGACTTAAGGTTTTGAGAGATTGAGTTTATAAAAATGGCAAAAAGAAGAGGTGATAGCACGCCGCCTTGAGGGACACCAGCATTTGTACTACACCAAGACGATAATACATCGTCGAGGTGAATACGTTGACGGCGTCCATACAAGTAACTATGAAACCAATTGATTACCGATGGAGATATGTTAATAGAGCGCAGTGTCGCCAGCAAGATATCGAAATCGATGGCGTTAAAGGCATTACTGAAATCTAGCAGAGCTAGAACAGTAAGCCTGCCGTAGTCCATACCTTTGCGAATGTCGTCGGTGATCTTAACAAGGGCGGATACAGTGCTATGCCCTGGACGGAAACCGGATTGGAAAGGATTTAGGAGGTCTTGTCTGTTTAGAAATTGATTAAGTTGTGAGTGGACAAGACAAATAAATTTTATTATATTTTTTATTTTTTTATTTCGTATAACGGTATCATAGTCTTTTCTTTAATTTTTAAGAATGCTGCTGAAGAAGTAATGATGTTCCCTTTTCGAGCACCGCATGGTCGAGTAGAAAAAAAGCTTGTTTTTTTCATATTTTCAAATTTTATCATGTAATTATTAGTACTATCACTGAAATCTATCCGGTAAAAACCTATAACCTACCAAGTTTGAGACAAAGTCAGGAGATAGGACATTTTCTTTTCTTTTAGGAGTTTCTCTCGACCTAGGATATCGTAGTCATTTAGCTTCTTGTCACGTTTTTCAGATGAATTCTGCAGGTGATCCATCATAAAGACGCACAAAACTCACTCACAAGACTCACAAGATCGAAATTTTGTTTGGTATAGTGTGAGTAACTGTTCAGGTGTGGAATACCGTCGTACTTACCAGAGGTCGCAACGGTTTTGACATCTACCTTAGCTTTAGGCTGTAAATATAAATATAAAAGTTGAAAGTTTCCTTAAATTCAGTTTCAAACTCAAACTCAAATTCTTTAATTAACCATTTATGACACATAATATATATCAACCGTCCCCGAACTAGTTAAAAACTGTATTTCGGGGTCCGGTGGCCTCCTCCCAAGATACATCTATTGCAATAAATACTATATAGCAGGAAGTTAAACAAATTAGAATTTATATCAAATACAATAATAATTAATTAATTTAATTAATTAAAATTTGTAAAATTTAAATTATTGTATTAATTACTTAAACTAAAATTTAATTTACACTATTAAATTTCGGGTACATAAAAGAATAGGGTAACGTAGCCAAAACTAAGATATGATATCTAGTATTTATGGTGCTCGTTGTATATACATTTCCATTGTGTGTAATCTATTTCGCTAAGAATGTTTGTTAGTATTAATTTGCTGTTAAAATAGTTTAATTTAAAGTGTATTTAGTTTAGTTTTAGTAATTTAGTTTCATAAGTTTTATCTTCTTACACAAAACGTTATTCGAGAACTTGTTTACGTCCACCATGCCGCTTTCAGCGTGGCGTGTCTGCTTATAACCTCGGCTCTGTTTTTATTAAATAAATAAACTATCTGGAAAAACCCTTTTAGGCAACATGTTCCACAGCCTTGACGTTATTATCACAAAAGTAGAGTCAAAACTCTTCTTTCGTGTCTTTGGATCGACCATGAAACGATGTCGCTTTTTTGAGCTACGAGCAATCTGATAGAAAAAAGGGCAAAGTGGTATTAGATCGTGCGAATCAGTCGCACACTCTCCGAAGTGTACCCGATAAAAATTGATAAGCTAGCAGTTTTCCGGCGATGTTCGAGACTTTGCAGACTTTTTCGCACGAAGATGTCATTGCCAATGAGCCTTTTGGCACGTCTCTCCATCAACCTGTACTGATAGCGCCTCGTATAATTTCGTTTGTTATAATTTGTTTTTGTTAGAGGCAGCCCTGAGTCCCAGTAGTGAGAACATGAGTGTGTTTATGAGTGATACATCTGTCGCAGTCAGATCTGTGTCTAAACAAAGCAAAGTGAACTAGGTACGTGCTAATGACTAGTTATGCGAGCTTTTTGTCGGTCACGAGAATTTTCCGGTGGCGATAACGAAATGAGGAAATATCGTTAAGGCCGCCCTTAAGAAATTATTATAAATTTTGATACCTTAATTAGCGAAGATTTATGGCTGCGGAGAAACGCTTATAAATAATGAATTTATTAATACAAAAACTTTCGAAGTTGTCATAACGCGAAAAGCTTAGATAATCAATTATTCTGTTTTCTCTAAGAAATCAAAATAATAATTCATCAAGCTATTGTATATAGTTTAGTTGTTTTATGTCTATAGTAGTTTGGCTATGGCATGGTGGTAGCTGGTCTACGATGCTTCTGGCATGACGGTAGCTGGTCCACGATGCCTCTGGCACGGTGAGGGCTGGTTTACGATGCTTCTGGCATGGCGGTGGCTGGTCCACGATGCCTCTGGCACGGTGAGGGCTGGTTTACGATGCTTCTGGCATGGCGGTGGCTGGTCTACGATGCTTCTGGCATGACGATGGCTGGTCTAAGATGCTTCTGGCATGGCGGTGGCTGGTCTACGATGCTTCTGGCATGGCGGTGGCTGGTTTTTTTTTTAACTTTTATAGGTTTACAATTGACTGTCATCTCGCCTGATGTTAAACGACAATGCGGTCTACGATGGAGCGTGTTTACCTAGAAAAAACCGATTCACTCTCGATTTGAAGACACAAAGATTGTAATCAACGGGGAAAACCCACTCAGGCAATGTATTCCACAGCCTAGACGTTCTTATCACAAAATTTGAGTCACATCTCTTCGTTCGTGTCTTTGGAACATCAACCATGAAACGATGTCGTTTTTTCGAGCTACGAGCATTCCGATAAAAAAAGGGCAAGGTGGTATCAGATCACGCAAATCAGTCGCACACTCTCCAAAGTGTATCCGATAAAAAACCGATAGGTTAGCAATTTTTCGGCGATGTTCAAGACTTTGAAGTCTTTTTCGCACACGAGTATCATTGCCTATGAGCCTTTTGGCACGTCTCTCAATCGATTCCAGTGCCTCCAGCTGATACTTAGCTGATCCATCCCAAAGGTGCGAACAGTATTCCATACAGGAGCGGATCTGTGCTTGATATAAAGTGAGCAACTGAGTCTGAAGACTTGAAATACCTTCGCACCTTTGAGAGGACACCAGTGCCGGATTAGCCATATAGCAAGTGTAGCAAATGCTACGGGCCCCGCACGAACTGGGGGCCCCGCCCTCCGAACTAGCGTAGTGGGCCGGGCATCTGTGCCCGGACAAAGAAAATAAAAAAAGCTCGAGCAAGCAAACCAAGGTACCTTGACAGATATTGCTACAGGCCCCGCGCTGGCTTAATCCGGCACTGGAGGACACCTAGTTTTTTGGCAGCTAATTTGGCCTTGGACTCGATATATGAGCCAAAGTTGAGCGTAGATGTTAAAGTAACGCCCAAAAGCTCAAGACGGTCGGTGGTGGTCTACGATACTACTGGCATAGCGGTAGCTAGTTTACAATGTTTCTGTTACGGTAGAGAGTGATCTACGAAGGACTTGGCATGACCATAGTATGGCGCGGTATATATTTATTCACTGGTATATAAACGCAGTACGGGACTAAATAATAATTCGAAACTTTTAAGTTTAATTTTATGTGCAATTATCATTTTATTTAATATTACTATTTGGTACAACATTAATGGGCCAATTATATCATGTTAAGTAATTATCCGCTCTTGTTCAATTTACGACTATATTGCAGCTGATTTTCGTATCTTGGCAAACTGTTTGCTATCACCGGATATTGAAAACATTATTCAGGACTTAAAAGCAATATGAATTATTATTTGTTTATCTCTCGGCGTTTCTTACAAGCACATTATCTGGAAAATAGTGGGTCTTAGAGAATAAATTATGGGGACCATTTTTATAGATAAGATCTACAACTTTATTCTAAGGTACTTTTTCGATAAAACTTAACATTTTCGAGAAAAATCAAAAAAACCTAAAATGTTGACCTTGGGCCCCGCATAAGTCGCTAAGCTCACATGGGACTGATGGGGACTTTTGACACTGTATACCTTGTGGTAAACTTAAGGTCTCTACGAAGATTTGGCTCTGTCGGAATTTTGGTTTAGGCGCATTAGGGCTAATTCTCATAATGGCAACCGACTCGCTAAAGGACTACTTGTCATTAGTTTTTCTTTATTTGATCACTATTTTTATTTTTTTGTCCAAATTGACCGGATTATATATGCACTATAGACAAATCCGATGTGGATTGCTAGCTAGTAATAAATATAATATTAAAAAATAAAAGTGAAATAACTCAAACCCTTTGAAATATGTCAAATAAGATAACAAAAATAAAAATATCGAAAGTTTAAAAGCTATAATCACTGGTTATAATATAAACCCAAAGATACGTCGTTATTTACAGCATGTTTAATCGTCTGTGGATAAATGTCAGGCGCCAAATTTCTCCACACGAGCGATCTTCATGACGAGCTCGACACTTTGTGTGTCCTTATGGAGCGGAACATTGATAGTCGAACCTCCTTGAAATTAATGCAAGTTTTAGAAGGTAGTATAATATAGGCGTACTTAGTCAGGCAATTCGATAACCAAATTGTAGTATTTTCTTCGTAGCTTAGTTGGATAGTAACTCTGCCTGCGAAGCCGAGGATCATGGGTTCGATTCCCAACCAGTGCAAATATTTGTGTGAATGAATTTAGATATATATACTGTGTCTGTAATAAGTATATTTTTACAACTATATAAGTATTATATCGGCTATCTGGCCGCCACAGTACAAGCTTTGCGTAGTTTCGGGTCAGATGTTGTTGTGTGTGAATTGTCCACCAATAATTATTTATTTTCAACTCACTTGCTCTTAAAGTGGCTCTAAATTCACCGCAATTAGGCGTATACCGCTGGCTGTCAGCCATTTGCTAATGGGGTGTTTTCAAGACGTAAAAATACCTATCAAATACAGTTCCCAATTTCACCGTAGGTTGCGCCACTGTTTTATTTTGTTTGAGAAATTTCACAAAAACCAACAGTGGTGGCATACTTGAAATATATAGAACTATCTTTAACAAGTATTTTTGCGTCTGAAAAACGCCTCATTTATGTTGCCAATGTAATATATATCTTAACAGCCATGGCATAAAGCCGATGTTTGTAATCCTCATTTTTTTATTTATCAACGCTACGCCACTATACATTAGTACTTCAATAACGCGAACTTGTGAGATTTTCTCCCATCAAAAAGTATTGAACGTGGCTAAAGAATATTTCACTTCAAAATCCACGCAAAAACATGAATGTATCCAGCCATTCACCCATAAAAACGTTCGCAATTATACACGTAATATTAGTCCGTTTAAAGACGTCAAAGTAAAATCAAATGAATGTAAAATAAAGTGAGCAATAAATCCCTCGCGGCGTGTGCCTGCGGCCTGATAGCGCACCGGAAGCCGTGGCGTGCGGAAACAGGAAGCCGCCCCGATAACCGGTACACACCGGTTACAGCGCCCACTGGCGGCTGCATTCACGCTGTACAACCAACCTACTGAAGTTATCAAGCATTAGTAGTAGTAGGACTTTTTTGCAGTGTCTACATAGGGAACCACATCATCTACTCCTAATTCAAAGAAAACAAATGACAAATGTCACGAAAACCGGAATATGTAGAGTTGCTAAATTCAAATTTTTAAAAAGTACCACACCTTTTCCATATTTCATTGGATAATGGGACACTCACGTATATACGGTCGGTCAATCCGACTCGAGTTTCAGCCGCGTCCGGCGGCCTTTTTCAAGGCGAGTGCACACGCGCGGTGGCTGCCCGTTTGGCACTGCGGGCTGCCGCACGTCGCGCACGCAAGCTCAACGGCTGTTGCGGGGGTGCAGGTGAGAGGGTGCGAGAGGGTTGCGCAGGTATACACTCGCACTCTTCATCACTGGTAAGCTGCGAGTCGGGAACATTGCAGCACACTGAGCACACTGTGTCTTCACTCATATCGCGAACACCATACCGAGCACTATGGAGGCACGGCTTCCAAGCGGGCGGCACATGCCATCCTCCATCTCTATTATTTATATTATTATGGCAGCCTCCGCCTCTACAGTCTAATTAAATCGGCTATTGCTTAGCTATTGCTGTCTCTATCATTGCAATCGACAAGAAAAGAGAGAGAAAAAATCAAAGCTACTGTAGCGTACTGATAGCGTCCGTATAGTTCCCGTCCCTTTCATTTTCCCGTGATAAAAACCTATATGTTCCTCTATTGTCTATTGTAATGTAATTATGTAGGTGCCAAATTTCAACCCGATTCGTTCAGAGATTCCGATACGATTGACCAACATACATCCACACACCCTAACATTTAAATATTGCCATTTTAAATCTTAGTAGGACAATCGGGACACACCGGCTACAGCGACCACTGGCGGCTGCATTCACGCTGTACAACCACGCTAGTAGTCCTACTGATGTAAGATACAGTTTTACGTGTCCGTTACTGGTTTATTAGTCCTACTGTCCATGATATTCTGTACCCTAGATGTTCTTAATGCGAAGATGGATCAAACCTACAATACAATGTGTAAATTAATTAAGTTTTATTGCACAATACACTTAAACAAGACACAAAAATAGTTTTTTTAACCGACTTTCAAAAAGAAGGAGGTTATCAATTCAATCACAATTTTTTTTGAAGTGAAAACTTCTTTTGACGCGCCACAAACAGATTTTTCGTAGGCTGTGAATTGAATTCTAGCGTCACGCTCGGGAATGATAAGAAATCTTCGGGTAAACTCGGGGTCATGGCCATTAACCATCTAGTAATGCGTCAGCATATCTAGTGTCTAGTGTGTAGTCTAGTCTAGTCATATGATACACAGAAACACCCAAGACATCTTGGGTGTTTCTGTGTATCATAAGTATGTATGTATTTACAATGACGAGTGTATAAGCACTAAGAACATCCCGTGGTTTTACCTCTGTCATTCCCGTTCCCATTATTTTTTTCGGGATAAAAAGAAGCCTATAATAGATAGATAGATAGATAGAAACTCTTTATTGCAACACAAACAATTTAAAATATTACAAATAAACACTTTTGAAGTAGTGCCACAAGTGGCGGCCTTATTGCTAAGAGCAATCTCTTCCAGGCAACCAGCAAAAGGAAAATAGCCCACATATACTCGTAGGCGGGGGAAGCGACATTAATTTAATAATACTACTACATATCAATAACTATAACTAGGTATATAAAATAATAAATATTAACCTATAAACATGAGACTAAAATTTAACTGATAAATACTAAACATAATAAACAGTTACCAACAAAAGTGCGGACATGATGAACATTAAATCAAGAATATAATCAGCGGATTACAGCTTCAATCAGCAGATCGGATACGAACAGTGCTACCATCTACAATTTGCTGGTGTCAACAGTTTTGCACTGCGATAAATAAAAATCTTTTAATCTTCCTTTAAAAATGCTCAAGGATTGCGATTATCTTAAAGAGGCCGGCAAAACATTCCATAAACGGACTGCCATGACGGTAAAAGAGTTTCCATAGAAAGATGTCTTGTGTGATGGTGCAGTGAGATTGAGTTCTACAGCCGCTCTCAGAGAGCGTGGACGTGAAGTTTCATGACAGAAGTTGAAACGTTCCTTAAGATAAGATGGGAAGGTTGGATTGTACAATACGTTATAAAGAAGTTATAGGATGTGTGCATTTCTGCGGAGACGAATTGGGAGCCACTTGAGCTTTGCGCGAAATTTAGATATGTGGTCATATTTGCGCAAGCCAAATATGAACCTTATGCAGAAATTTTGAAGACGCTCAAGCTTGTTAAGTTGTTCCTCAGTGATATCTAGGTAACAAACGTCGGCATAATCAAGGATGGGAAGCAGTAGTGACTGGACAAGCGAAATTTTTGTTGAAGTAGGAAGAAAGTTACGCAATTTCATCAAAGCTCTAGCCGCTGCATAAAGCTTCCTGCTAGTTTCTTGAAGTTGCGGACCCCAACTCATACAGCGATCCATAATAATGCCCAGGTTCCTGACAGAGCTGCTGTAAGGTATAACGATAGCATCAAACTCAGTGTTAGGGAGCGATTGCCAATCGATATTGGAAAGCTGCCTAGAACTACCAATGATTATGGCCTGTGATTTGCTGGGATTAACATTTACCCCAAAGCATTTTCCCCAGTGACAGACACTAGCTAAATCTACATTCATGGCGTTAATCGCGTCTGAAATTTTTGATAAAGGTGCATGAGAGTAGATTTGAAGGTCATCAGCGTAAAGGTGGTAAGAAGAGGAAAGGTTGAAAGTGATGGAATTGATGAAAAAAGAGAAAAGGGGAGGGGATAGAACACCACCCTGAGGGACTCCGGCAGAACTCGAACACCAAGAAGATACATTATCCTCAAGGCGAACTCGCTGCCTACGACCACAGAGATAGCTATAAAACCAGTTGATAGCGGATGGAGAAAAATTAGAAGAGCGTAACAAGGCCAAGAGAACATCATGATCAACGGTATTGAAGGCATTACTAAAATCAAGAAGTACCAAAACGGTAAGATTACAATTTTCCATCGAAAGACGGATGTCATCGGTAATCTTTACCAGTGCACTGACGGTACTATGTCCCAAACGAAACCCTGATTGTAACGAATTTATTAAATTATGACGGGAAAGGTATCTACTAAACTGATTATGGACAAGACGTTGAAGAACTTTAGACAAGAAAGGAAGTATCGAGATGGGTCGGTATTCCGAGAAAGATTTGGGATTAGGTTTGATTAGGCAAGGGAATAATTTGTGCATCTTTCCTTCTTGCATCTTGCATAATATTTTATGTACTTTCAAATTATAATCTATCTCTGTTCCAACTTCTATCCTAATTCGTCCAGATGTTACAAAGTAATTGAGCAACAAACATCTCCATTAAGATTTATAATATTAATATGATAATGGGTTACCGATTCGCCAACGTCATAGTGCACATATTATTTCCCTTCTGTACAACTTTGCTTTTTTATTTCACCTTTTCAATCTGAGATTTAACCCCTGTACACCGCGTTACCTTAAAGAGCGGTTCACTTTACAGCAGGATTGTCATTCTCTTCCACTAAGGTTATTCACCAACATGACACTAATGACCCCTTCCGCCCGCTCTGAAACTTTTTATGGCAAATCCTTCACTTTTCAGGCTGTTCAGTTGTAGAATGAACCACCAGTATAAATATATGTGATAATAGAATTATATCAGCTATGTGGCTCCCATAATACAAGCTTTGACTTAATTTGCGGCTAATTTTATTAGTACATGAGAAATGACCAAACAATATTTATGAATGAATTCAGTTGAAAATGCTTACGATATAATGTAAGAATATTGTTTGGAACTAATAAATTTCCGTTATCGCAATCTTGTAGACAATTTTAGTGCAATAAACCGAACTTGTGTTCGGTATCAGGTGACGAGTGTGCGGACCGTCGCCGGTGTGATTGATGGGCTACAATACCAACCGTGTATTCTGTAACAGCAAACTCTATCACAAAAAAGCACAAAATAAAAGAGTTGGCAGTCATAGGCCATTGACTAGCCTCGTGGCTTAGTGGGTAGCAACTCTGCCTGCAAAGCTGAGGGTCGTGGGTTCGAATCCCACCCAGTGCAAATATTTGTGTGATGATTTCAAATATTTGCTTTATCTCTGGGTGTTTCTATGTATAATAAGTATGTATTTATAACTATATAATTATTATATCAGCTATCTGGCCGCCATATTACAGCCTTTGCTTAGTTTGGGGTCAGATGGTGTTGTGTGTGAATTGTCCACCAATATTTATTTATAGGGGCTGACGATACAAGTGAAAACTTATAACTCAGAATTTGATAGGTAGCTTACCTTGGAAACTACGCGGATGAAACCGGAGGCTGTGGCCATGAGCAGAAAGGCGCATTTCTAAAAGGCCAATGCGAAATGCCAACGCATTTTTGGATGGCCAATGGGAAAAGCTGACACATTTCGAGATGGCCAATGGTTCCGAGTTTACCCTAAAATTTTTGAAGTGTAAACTGCTTTTGGCGCGGCACAGAAAGATTTTTTGTGTCCGTTTGAATTCTAGCGTGTCGCGTGTTTGGAATTCTCAATGACGCATTAGCATAGGCACTCCACTAAATATTCCCACAGTTAAAACTCCTTCTCCCGCAAGGAGAGAGTCAAGGATGCTATCCGCCACGCTGACCCAGTGCGGGTAATAATGGTGAAATAACAATCTTCTATAATTGAACCGAGTTGATCCTCCAATTTCAACCTTACTGCCATGTAAAATTAGACTATTTCTACTAGAGCACGTTCAGAATTATAAGATTTACCTTTAGAGAATCCTACTTATATTAGTAATAATGCTGTTATGGCAGGCATGTTTCTTATCATCAGGCACATTCCCTGCTCGTCTTTTTACTCTATACTCTTTATAATGAAGGGATGCACGGATTGGGTTGACAGTTTGAACACAGAATATGGACAATCAGTCAGATAATGGACAGTGTGACAGAAACCTAAACAGCTCATAACCTATATAGGTTTTTATACCAGGAAAATAATGGCGACGGGAACTGCGTGGGCAAAACCGCTAGCTTTTCTAGTATATACAAATTTTGGTAAGTTTTACTAAGTTTATAATAATTTGCGTTTTTAGTCTAGCTATTACAGAACTACCCGACCGGGCTGACATGATGGAGTGCCAACTGAAAACTTAGTAACTCATGTATGCTATGTTTTACCGGATCAGTCTAGTTCCATCAAATAATGTGATAGAGTGCTACAATTTTATAATGCTTCGCCAGAATACCCTTTTTAACCGACTTCCAAAAAGGAGGAGGTTATCACTCACTCACTCATCTATTAGAAGTCGGTGCTAGCCAAGTCTAACAGGTAGTGGATATGCCGTGGTAGGTTACCACGACTGGCACCGACTTCAAATAGATGAGTGAGTAGCACTTGTAATAATGATATTAATTTATTTTTCGCTTTCGAGTGCCTATATGTGGTTTTGAAGTCGGTTTAATTTTTTTGGACGAAAATAGTTTATATAATATACATTTAATATATATAGGGTAACTGGTAATCAGCCTTGTATTTAAGGGTAATATCTGTAAAATTAAACAAACAACTCCTGTTCTACAACTTTTGTTGAAACTCGATACATATAGGTACCATTTTTTAAAGTTTTTGTCGTCAACTAGCTCTGCAGGTCTACTACGAAGTCCGATAAACGATATATCGGCCAAAGTTATGGTCGTTTGATGACACAAAAACTGTCAAATCAATGTCGGTCGGGATGAACGAAACGCCCGATCAGGTCAACCGACCGATTGTGTTTCGTGGTATAAAACGTCCATAACTTCGGCCGATATATCGTTTATCGGACTTCGTAGTAGACCTGCTGTTTAGCACTATTCGTCGCACTTCATTTATTGAGCGTTAAAGAAAGTGCACGCGCTTGTTGCGAAGAGTTTGATGTTTTTAAATCGGGCTAATAAACTTTTTTATTTTGTATAAGAATTATATACGAATTTGTAAAAAACCGTGGAGCTAAAGTGGATTTATTTAATGTACTCATGCCTTTCAAAGAATGCTGACTGATTACCAATAGCTCTGTATACTCGTCTCTTACACCACAGGCTCATATCGTGCTCGTACTTAGATTGTAACGAGCTCGTCTATATTTTAAAACTTCCGCGATTTTAACTTAATGTTGTAAGTATAATATAATGCAAGTAACTATATTGGAGCCCGCTGGGCTGTCGCGCTCAGACGGCAAGCGACCTGATGGCCTTACTTTGATCCCATGGCAGAGGGGACGCTGTCTCGTGTGGGATGCATCGTGTGTAAGCACATTTGCATCTTGCCATCTCCCCGCTACCAAGCAAAGCGGAAAAGCGCAGGAGCGGAGGCGGCTGCCAGAGCTAAGCACCTTAAGTACTCGTCTTTGGGGTCGGCATATGATTTCGTCCCGTTTGCTGTCGAGACTGCGGGGCCGTGGTGTGTAGAGGCTCGAAGGTTTGTGCTGGACCTGGGATGCCGTTTGCGTGACAGAGGACGCGATTCCCGGGCTGGCTGGTATCTGGTTCAGCGGATTTCCATGGCGATCCAGCGGGGGAATGCGGCCAGTATTATGGGGACCTTTGAGCGACGTTCGGCGCTTGGGGGAGTTTTTATTTGACCAGTATAACATTGTTTTTTGTTGCGTGTTTTTGTATTTAATTTCTTTATTGACAGCATTGTAATTTTATTTTGACAATATTTCATGAATAAAACTATTGTATTTTATTCAATAATACAATACCCTCTTAGTAACTATTAAAATAATACGGATTATTATTTGGAAACCACGGCGGTTGTAACACTGCCGAAACTTCAAGATACCTAATTAAAAAAACAATTTAAATGGTGATTCATTCCTATGCTATGTCAACGTATTTATATGGTTATGACTTAATCTGTGACTGTCAATACGAGTTTCGCTGAAACTGGTCTACAGGGAATATTCTAGCATAAGCCACTGATATCTGGAGTGAAATCATTGAGAGGTCCGGGGCAATTGCAATCTTCCTAGACATCTCGAAGGCTTTCGACAGGGTCTGGCATTACTCTACGTATGATTTGTCTGCGGGATGGAAATTGGCTTTCTCAAGGGATTAATCGACACGAATGGCTATTGATGGGCGCACGTCAAATCAAATGACTATCAATGCCGGAGTCCTTCAAGTATTGGCACTCTTTGCGGCGATCTTGTTGTTATATATCTATTGAACATCACCTCTTTGGCTACGTAGATAATAGCACTTTTGGGGGAAAGTTACAATATATATCAAATGCCCTAGTTTTTCTTTTATTAACAATCAGTACTTGGGTGATAATTTGGCCTGAAAACACAGATAAAACAAATTTCCTTAAAAATGAAAAAGTGCTTAATTATAAGGTGTTACCTTTAGGTGTTAGGTGGTTTACACAGGTAGCACAGGTTTTAGATTATGCCAGGCCTACTGTATCCACTCACAAAAATACAAGTCTTCGACTTGTCCCATTTGAACATAACCCTGTAGTGAACAAGTATCTAGCAATAGTAGAGGTGTACGTCGCTAACACCTCCTCTTTACGTGTTCTCTTACCTAAAACAATGATTTGTGTTTAGCTTCAGTAGTACTTGTGGTTTTTTACCCCCCGATCAAAAAAAGGGGTGTTATGATTTTGACGTCTATGTCTGTCTGTCTGTGTGTCTATCTATCTGTCTGCGGCACCATAGAGCTCAAACGGATGGGCCGATTTCGTTGCAGTTTTTTTTATTTGTAGGTTAATACCTGTGTGGATGTTCTTAGCTATGTTTGGTTAATATCGATTCAAGATGGCCTCCACAAAATGGCGGACAAAATATTTCTTCACAACCTACCTCAATATAGCTATCAAATGAAAGGGCCTGACTAGTAGTATAATATACACTATAAATATTTCAAATCCATGATTTATATAATTTTTTTCACTACTTCCTCAATATGGGTATCAAACGAAAGGGCTTGACTAGTAGAATGTTGTACAGATAACAAATCCAAGGTAGTCGGGGGTTAGTCAAAATTTTTAGTTTTCTTCTTGTATTAAGATTTAAATGGTTAACTACATAGTAAAGCAGTGCAATTGTGGAACTCCTTGCCTGTGGAAATCAGGGAAGTTCCTTCGCTTGCTGTATTCAAGGAACATGTGTAAAGCTTTTATTTGAACAAATCAGGGAACTGAATTCTCTCTGTGAATGTAATACTATTACTTTTCAATAAAAATACTCTTAAAACTTTTTTATTCATTATTTTTGTAATTAGTTTATAATATAACGTTATTTATGTATTTGAAAGTATCATTATTAGAATGAATGTTTATCATTATGTTAGTCAACGAATATTATTAATTGATTGTTTCAATAGGTATATAATACGTACTCTTTGTTTGTGACCTCCCGCCTTCCATTGTTATTTTTTCCATACCATGGTTGCCTGGAAGAGATCGCATTTAGCGATAAGGCCGCCAATTGTTTCTAAATTTTTGAGGTAATGTTTTCTTTTTCATTTGAAGTTTTGTATTTAATTTAGTGCACAATAAAGAGTTTATCTATCTATCTAATTAGTAGTGTAGTAGTAAATGCTTTTTTAGCCCGATAATTACTCGTAAGATAAAAGCCCTAAAACAATTTCTTGTTATTGTATTTTTTACCGAATTCTAAAAACGAGGATATTCTCAATTCGGTTGACTGTTTTATTTATTTATATGGACGTTAGGCGATAGTTTTACTAATCGTGCATGTATTTTGATGATTCATATTTTATTAATGTAACATTTATGAAATAAAAACATTATTTTTCTAAATTTATTCACCAAGTTTCCTTGGATCCTAATACTTATTACAATCTAGCCTAATTCATTAAGTCTACGCTAATGAGTAATTTAAATATAACTTAAATTGCTACATAGTTTATTTATAAGAAGGTGTCCATCAGCACTTTTTTTATTGACTCTGTTAAGAAGGGGAAAGTCACTTATTTCACTTGACTTTTTAAACTGAAATTTGCTTTTATTTATCTGAATGCCGTGATAGCTCCTTATGAAATATAGTCGAGTGTACTCAATTATTATTAATTCATTTATTTCAGACTAAAGTCCATAATTATAAGTAAATACAAATTAAAAATTGTTTGTCATGTGCATGCAATGCACCAGGCTAGATGTTCTTATCATGACAGTGGAGTCAAACCGCTTCATTAAAAAAATTAGAACATACACCATGAAACGATGTTCCTTCTTCCAGCTGCAAGAGGTACGATGTAAAAATGAGACTAATTGTTACGCAGCTATTCGAAAATGAAAAGCCAAAATCCAAAGAGTTTCTCTTTGGTAAAATCATTACCTAGCAATGCTCTGCGCTGGTCACCCTGAGATGTAGCTTTGTTTATCATTTTCATTTATTCATAAATATCATTTAAATGTCAAACATTACATACAAGTTATAGTTCCACAAATTGTAACTATGTATACGAATACTTATATGCATAGTCAAATAGTATAAAATAATTTCAATTAATAAACTGAATTTTATTCATAAATTAATTAATTACTCGTATTATTTGTTTTGAATGTCAAATGTTTAATTAAATAAAAACAAATTAAATAATTAAAGTTCAAAATCAAAATAATCAAATCAATAATAAAAATTAAATACTCATACACCAAAGTTATTGTACAACAGTAAATTCTTTATAATTATAAGCTCTGTAATTTCTCTGGAAACATTGCCCTTCAAACCGAAACACAGTGGTGCTTGCACATTACCGCTTGGTGGTAGAATAACTGGAAAAGGTGTAGAATTTCTCCAGGCGAACTTTGCAAAGATATAGTTTTAAGTTAGTTTTTTGCTAGTTTTAAGTTAGTCTTTTGATAGTTTCAAGTTAGTTTTAGATTTTCGAGCCCTGCGCCGTCTACACTAATCCAAAACCCGATAGCTACTTATTCATTTTTGCCTTTTGAGATCAGCTACTAGGTATGCGTACTTCTAAAAATAATGAGTCTCATTGTAGCTTAGAATCTACAGTTAAACCTAGAAACATTAGTAACAGTGACAAACAATTTTGGTTTTAATTGTATTATTAAGGTCTTATTTGGGCATCCAGTTTTCTGACTTGTCAACATATTATTTTCCGTCCTAAGGTTGCCTGGAGGGGATCACTTTCAGCGATAAGACCACCAACTACTATCCTAATTTATAATGTAGTACCTGGTTGACCGAGCTTTGCTCGTTTTTTTTAAATGATATTTAGGCAGGTAAGAATTACGTAGTGATGACTTACTTAGACCTACTTCGATACGGATTAAATGCGTTTATAAAAGGCTCTAAGTATAAGATTTTCTCAGAAAAAAAGAACAATAAGAAGAGTCACGAGTGTAGCCATCAGGATTCGAACCGGGGCCTGTTGCCTCCGAGGGCGAGCATATTCCGTCTGAGCCATTTAGATTTAAAGAATTGTGGCGAAATAAGTTATCGTATTCTAATGACAGTGTAGGAGTTTTTCATTGTCTAAAAACGCGCATAAAATGATGTTTAAAAAAAATAAAATCTAGCTAGATCGGTTTATCGTCTCCGAAACCCCATGTATACATAATTCCATGAAAATCGTTCGAGCCGTTTCCGAGATTCAGATTCTATATATATATATATATACATACAAGAATTGCTCGTTTAAAGGTATAAGATTCTTACATTTTTCTGTGCGTCGCCAAAACCAATCAAAAGACCAAAATAAAGAGTACCTATCTAACTATCCCATAATAGCTGTTTTTATTTAAAAATATAGGTAAACAAATATCATTATTATGCCGCAACTTTCGTGTCTACGGGCATAGTGTAGGTATCTTGAGGCGAAGCAGTCACGAAACGGACATGTCCCGACATCCCGGTACCATTTCTCATCTGAAATCTCATCACTGAGCGGATATCTGTCACAAGACCCTTAGGGCTAAGGTTCATCGGTCAAACTTACAAAAATATTAAATTTAACGAAAATGAGCATTTCATTTCAAGTTCTAAATGTTTCTGGAGCGAGAGCGGTTTAGTATTTAGCGGAGCGGAATCGTAATCCTCGATCCAAATTGTAGAAAAAAGAATGTTTAAGTCGCTCCATACTATTAACTATTTATGTACCAAATTTCATCCAAAGCCATTTAATTGCACAAATCCAAATAATAACAGCAGCTTTTAATTGAAAAACTAACAACGTTGCGGTCTGTTTAGACTAAATGTTAAATTGTACTAAAACCGTATTGAATAAATCTTAAAATCACCTTTTCCCAACAAACTAAAACAGAAATAAATTTAAATAAAATTTAACGCTTGATAATTGTTTAAGTTATTTGAGCTCTATGATCCAAATGTTTGAAAAAGAGAGAAAAAGTTAAAAGTTATATCAATAAATTTTACTATGTAACGAGAATATTTTTACAGGCAAATTGCAAAAAACTTTGATATTCTCATTAAGTTGGAAATATCAGCGCAGCTGCTGCTAAAATTCTTTTAAAACTTTAATAAAAACCGAGTAAAATAACATATCATACTAATAACATATATTATCATAATCTCTATATATAAAAACGTTATGTTGATTTGTGTACATTCAAAAACTCAAAAAATTCTGCACCGATCGAGCTGAAATTTAACAATGATATATAATCCCCATTAAGGATTGTTTTTTAGCTAATTTTTGCATCACAATGTGCCACAGCGAAGCGTGGCAGGGTACAGTTAGTATAGTATAAAATACCGTTTATTCCAGCTTTGTCTATTTAAGAATTATTGAAATACATGCATTTTTCTAGCAAACGTATGTATGTACTTATCTTCATTGAAAATGTAATTAAGTAGAGTTTTAAACGTTTCCTTTAAATACAAAAATAACATGTTACAAGACAGATATTGTTTGGGGAAATGTCCAAATGGAGACATCCAAAACTAGCTAGCAAGCGACGTGTGTCTATATTTGTATACTGGCAGAGTCTCTATTGAAATACAAGGAATACTACGCTACGCTACATATGTATGTAGTTTTGTAACTAATTACTTACACTAAGCACATCTAAATTATCCATAGACAAATGAAGGAAATGCAAGAAAGATAAGCAAGACGATGAAGCCCATTGGGAAGTGGGACATCAGTGGGAAGCGTACCCAGCACGCTGGAGGCATTAACACACTGAATGGCAACGCTTATACTTCTACTGTGCCAGGATAGTGTGAATAAGTTTTAGAATAATGACATGTTTTTGTAAGGAAAGAGAACGAGTTTAAGGATTCGTATTTTTCCAAGTTTTCGGTTAGTAGGTATAGTTTGACACAACATCGTCGATGTTATAAGAATAAGATGAATACCTTGATACGATTTTCAAGCAAATCTTTTTTGGTTTTGGCTTTTCATAGTTACGTTTTTTTTTTCAGTTACTAAAGAATTCTGTGAACTGCCTTTTATCGAAAAGCCTTGACCTCGATTTTTTTCTTACCAGAAATATTATTATTGAAGTGAGGACTTCTTTAATGACGTTGAGTAGTTTTTGTTAGGAAAATCGTGTCACTGACATGTCATTGTAGCAGTGAAAAGCTGCTTTTCCACCAGAGATGTGCGAGGATACGTAGCGAGGGATGTGTTTGTAAAGAACCAATAATATAGCTTCATTTACCTCGCCTTGGTCAGCACAAGTCTGGTGGAAACGGCTCAGCGGAGCTAGATTTTGCGCATATAAAACAAGCTAGGGATGTGTGCGAGGCAAAGACAAAATTACCCATTTGACTGATCGTACGACTCCCCCTCCGTAGAGTTTTAGTTCCTTAGAAGTTTGCATAACTCTATCTCGTTTTGTCCAATCATTGGTGGAAAGTAGTGCCAAGTGACATGGATATTCGGCTCATCACAGCGCGATTTTTTACCTAATCCGGCGCCCCCGCTGGTGACTTATGAATTTAAGCAGATTTGTTTCATGCCCGATCAACAGGGTGCAATCTATGGTGCGCGGGATGTGTGCGAGCAATGTGTTGCGAAATGGCAAAATGAGACGCGAGCGGCAGCCAGGCGTTCGCGTCAATCCGCTTCCTCTACACTGCACCCCCGCCTTCGTCGACAAATTTCACAGCTCTACTACACATCCTCGCATGACACATTTCCTTCGCTCTAGGTGTGCGTAGTGGCCCTAGTATCGGGGCGACGACGAAGCAACGAAGCGCTTAGATACTGTAGGAGCACGTATGTACGTGACAGATGTAGTATATAAGCGGATGGCAGCGGAGAGCGAGCAGTCTCTCGCCCCCTCGCCACTTGTACAGTTAACATCAATATAATCAGCAGTTTATGCAGTGACGTGGTTTCATTTCCATCTCCAGTACCAATAACACCTACAGTGGTGACTCCGCCGT
Organism: Ectropis grisescens; assembly: GCA_017562165.1. NCBI lineage: Eukaryota > Metazoa > Arthropoda > Insecta > Lepidoptera > Geometridae > Ectropis > Ectropis grisescens. The sequence continues at coordinate 23,421,089 of CM029789.1, read as the reverse complement.
GATCTGAAAGCGCAACTTTCGGATCTGGAGTCAGGTTCCGGATTATACAAGGTACTTATACTTTTTGGTTATGTAAAATCTTGTCAGCTATTGTCACCTGCTCCCGCAATAGCAGCATATACCCTTACATCGAAATAATGGCACGTGGCCCGAAATGACAACTAACGCCGTCGTCAAGTCAACCACGGTTGCTGATACCCGATTTCCCGATGCCCACGCTCCCTGCAATGCCATCCAAACGCCATTATTTCGTAGTCCACCTATACCTGTATCTTTCCATGACTGTGACGTATTGTGAAAGATTCATCATCATCATCAGCCGCAAAACGTCCACTGCTGAACATAAGCCTCCCCCCTAGATTTTCACAACGAACGGTCCTGCGCAACCTGCAACCAGCGGTTTCCAGCGACCTTTCTGACGTCATCTGTCCATCTAGTGGGAGGCCATCCAACACTGCGTCTTCCGGTTCGTGGTCGCCACTCGAGAACCTTTCTTCCCCATCGGTTGTCAGTTCTACGAGCGATGTGGCCTGCCCATTGCTACTTCAGCGTGCTTACTCTTTGAGCTATGTCGGCGACTTTCGTTCTTTTGCGAATATCTTCATTACGGATTCTGTCGCGCAAAGAGACACCGAGCATAGCTTGCTGTGCGACTTTAAGCTTCGTTACGAGGCCCACAGTTGTGAAATATTACTTCTATTTAATACTACATTACTAAGTTTAAAGTTTTCACTTCTGTCGAATATTTCCGATTTCCCTATACCTATTTTTTTTTCACTTTTCTGAACCATTAAAATAATACATAGAGTATCGTGTACGGGTCCTTATGCGCCGCGATTCAGTGCGACCTTGGCCGTGTCCCTCGCCCCTCGGGGGCCATCACAAGCTCTTGATAAAATACACAGCCTCAGCTTATGAACATATTCCTTAGGTATATTACGACACTCTGGTGGGAAGTGACGTCAGAAAAGCAGACCTTTCGTCTGATACAAACCTGTAAAAAGCAACTTAGAGGCGTGTGTAATAAATATGATACAACAATGAAAAATAGCAACTGGTCGAATTGATAGCCTGCTCTTTTTTGGAAGTCTGTTAAAAAGAGGATCATCATCGCAATCAGTAATACGAATGAATGAAGGTATGATAACTCTTTATTGTTCATAACTTAAAATAGTACACACCATATAGGAACACAGTAAAACTAGTGGAACAACTGGCGCCCTTATCGCTGGAAGCGATTTAGTCAAAATATTTTTTGTGAGACATCAACCTACCCGAATGAGTTTCAGCTTTTGAGAGGCTTCCTTCAGAGTCATCTATTGTTGTATGTTGTGTACCTTCTTTAATGTCAATGTAAAAGAAACAAATGTTGAATATTGTGCTAAAATGAAACATATACATATAAGGCTCTAGGTATGCGGTCCCGCTAATAAATCGGGTGACAAAAACATTGAATAAATAAAACCATCCCAGTGCTATATTTTTATAATAATACTAGCTGAACCCGCTACTTCGTTCGCGTAAGCAGATGTTACTAACTTATACATTAGTTGGAAGTATCGTACGTCAAATATTTGGATAAATAGTCATTGAAAACCCTTTGAGTTTGAGTGAATTTGTTTTTCCACACAAAAATATATTTAATTTTATCATCTTCATTTTTCCTTTTTTAAACAATATCAAACATACTTAGTAAGGTTTCATAGTATCGAACATAGCCGCAAGTGTTAAGTTTGTAGGATTTTATAGGATACATTATGAAAAGTCTGAAGCGAATGTTCATGATCTGATACCTACTTATCTCTTTTTATCCGCAAGCTGTTTTCTAGCTGTTACCCGCGAATTCGCCCGCGTAATTTAATACATAATTTAATAATTAAAATATATATATAAATAATATTTATATATATATTTTATATAATAATTTGCGCGCAATAATTTTGAACGAAGCCTGTGTGGAATAAAATGATTAAGATTTTGAGTTTTAATGATAATCTAAGCGAAGTCTTAGTGAAATGTTAATGTATGAATTTAATTGTAGGTAACACAGAAAAAATCCAAGAACGAAAGAATCCAAATTCGGCATCATAATCCTTTTAGCAGCAAAACTTATTAGTACAATTTAGAATACCAGTAACGTCACCTAGTGATGAAAGAAAAATACATACCACAATAGCAAAACATCGATTTAAATGGGGCTTTAGTGCTTTTAGATTTAAACTGGCATTAGCGCCATCTAATGAGAATATTATGTTGCTTGTTATTTTGATTGTGAACGCAAATCACCTATATTATCTACGCCAAAACTGGTGCATAAATTTTTCATTTTAGGCTTTTACCTCACCATCACATCAAGTTCCTTACGAAAATATATGCTTATATTAATATGGAGTTAAATGAAAATATAAACTTATTAGCCCATGTGAAATTTTAGACTATAAACTATATGTGTTTCGTATGTCAACCCATATCGTTGTGCCGTTTTGACGTGATAGTTAATATTTGTTTCCTTAGGGCCCATGCTTCTTTTCAGGTTGATAGGTAATACTTAAATGTGGTATTTCAGACTATTTGTTATCTCTGTTTCAATTTTCTACCAAATTTGCTTAGTCTTTCCGACGTCACAGTAACCTTATAAGAAACCGATTTGCTATTTCTGAGTTCAAACTACGTGTGTTTCGAATTCCTTCAAAATATGTTCAGCCGGTCCAACGTTGTCCTGTAATTATTATGAATGTCACTGTTTGGATGTTTGTTACTTAATCATGGCAGAACGTATCAAGTGATCGGGTTGAAATTTGAAATAGAATTAGATTATAGTCTGGCAGAACACATAGGCTAAACATTGCCTATGTATAAGTACCCTATGTATTACTTAAGCTAAACCAAGAATGTGTCTTTAATTTTAACTCGATACATTCAGCCGTTCCAACGTAATTGAGCAGCAAAAATTGAAACATTGACATAATTATATAATATTAGGAAAGCATAGGATTTAACAACATTTTATAAAAATAAAACGGGTCAAATGCAAATGGTACTCGCGCGCGAAGGGTTCTGAACCATTAGCAAATAAACGGATATTATTGTATGGGAGCCCCCTGAATAATTTATTTTATTTTAATTAATTACTTTTAAAGAGAACATAAAACTAAATATTATGTGAATAGTTAAAACGTCTACCTGTGACAGGTACGTTATTATTAGTATCGAGCAAGAAACGGTAAAAAAGCATGTTTGTTGTATGGGTGCACCTCTTAAATATTTATTTTATTTTTAGTATTTATTGTTAAAGCGGCAATAGAAATACATCATCTGCGAAAACTTCAACTGTCTAGCTATCACCGTTCTTGAGATACAGCCTGGTGACAGTCGGACGGACGGACGGACGGACGGACGGATAGCGAAGTCTCAGTAATAGGGTCTAGTTTTTACCCTTTGTGTACAGAACCCTAACAACGGTCTGCTTCGGTCACCGAAGCTTGTTGAACACTACCTTTAAATTTTAAACAGTATTTGGATTGAAATAATACGTTTTCTAATAAGTTACGGCTGGTCTAGTAAGTTACAGCTGACCTAGTCGGGAGAACGGCGACTGTCGATCCGGAGACCCAGGGTTCAAACTCACGCGTACCACTATCTTTTCAGAGTCATGTTCGTAATGCCGGTAATTAAAACGGCGAAGAAAACACTGTGAGGAAACCGAAATCTACCTATAATCTAAGTTCTAAGTCATATGTCATCCACCAACCTACACTGGGCCAGCGTGGTGGATTATAACCTGTCTCTCTCCTTGCGAGAGAAGGCCCCGACGCCCAGCAGTGGGAACATTTAATGGGTTGTTTAGGCTGCTACTTATTATGCTGATGTTTTCTCCAAAATAACAAAAATCTACTTCAGTGATAGGTAATTTAATTCTGTCATTCGACAAAATTTTATCAGAAGCTATGACTATGTCGTAACAGATGGATCTAAGCTGATTTTAGTTTTTGTTGATATTTGAAAACTACCTCCCTGTTTTCGATATCTAAGATCACCTCTGAAGTATTTTCTACTAAACAAAAAGGAATTATCAAAATCAACTAACAATTAGCGGAGTTATCGTGTAAAATAAAACCAAATAAAAAACATGCAACCCGATTGAAAACATCCTCCTTGTTTGAAGTCGATTAAAACCGAATGATGTTTGTTTTCCACACACAAAATATATCTTTGACAATTATTTTGTCATCCAAGACGACGCGACGCGATCACGTGGGCACTTTCTAGAATCTAGATATTCTGTGGATAGTCTGATACACAGAATACTTAGAAGTTAGTATGTACCGAACGCGCCGCGCGTGTCGTTATTATTTAATGTTTGTGTAATTTCCGAACCACCAGACCGATAATATTCAAATTTTGACGGGACAATATAAAAAATATGTTCTTTCTAACAAAAAAAGAATTAATGAAATTAAACAACGCAAACATGAGTTACAACCAAATACACATTCTGGCTTTCACCCCCTCCCGCAAGAAAACTGATCAGAATTTGGGGATCAAAAGTAGCCTACAGCAATGTCCTTAGTTTAAACTAAAATCATGTCAAGTTTCAGCTGAATTGAATCAGTAGTTTCGGCGTGATGCGTGATCTCTATACAGAAAGACAGACAGACAGACAGACAGACAGACAGACAGACAGACATGAAAGAAAAAAAATGCAGTTTCGCCATCAGTATCGACTATGGAGTGCCCCAAAAAAATTTTTTTTTAAATATCTTCAATGTACAGAATTCGACCCGTTACAGTTTTATTATAAGTATAGATTACAAAAGTGCTGCTACTCGTCAACTAATATTAATAAAGGCAAGGATCAGAACCTAAGTACGTACAAAAAAACTTATAATGCGTAATATAATGCTTGTGTTTAGATTTAGGTAGCTCTGACTAGAATAGAATAAGTAGTTACCTACATCGCTGTACAAGAATACCACTAATGTACTGTGCCAACACTCCCAAATATAAGTATAACTAAATATCATGAGTTATCTGTACGATACTTATTATCATAGGTTGAATGTTAGGTAGGTGAAATGTTAAATTTAACTTTATTTATTTATTTTTATTATTTATCTACATTTTTTATTATTATTATTTATGTTTTTTTTTTTATTACTTATATACATAAATTTTTTATAGCATAGAGTGACGAGACGTACAGGACATGTGCCTGATAAGAGTAAGCAACATGCCTGCCACATAACAGCACAGTGACACACAGCTATTGGAACATGACAAGTCCAAATCATTACCTAGGATGTTTTTTAGGGTTCCGTAGCCAAATAGCAAAATACGGGACCCTTATAGATTCGTCATGTCTGTCTGTCGGTCCGTATGTCACAGCCACTTTTCTCCTAAACTTTAAAAGCTATACTGCAAAAGCATTAAGATTTTGATACAAAAATAGAAAAAAAATAAAAAAAATTAGGGGTGTCCCATAAATAGAACTGACACTCAAATTTTTTTTTTATCAATACCATACGTGTGAGATATCTATGGATAGGTCATCAAAAATGATATTGAGGTTTCTAACATTTTTTTTTCTAAACTGAGTAGTTTGCGCGAGGAACTTTTCCAAAGTGGTAAAAAGTGTGTGTCCCTCTAACTTCTGAAATAAGAGAATGGCAAAAATAAAAAAAAAAGTGTATGATGTACGTTACCATGTAAACTATCAACGAAAATTGGTTTGAATGATATCTAGTAAGTAGTTTTATTTTACGCCATAAGTTAACAACGCAGTAAAATAACTTTTGTATTATGCTACTTGCTGCTACGGAAGCCTTCATGGGTGAGCCCGATTCGCACTTGACCACTTTTATTTTGCTTTAAAATTGTACATTTATGAATAAGGAACTTTGATTTTGACTTTGTAAGCATTTCTATTCAGACAATTTAGTCCATAGATTTCAATTTTTTTTCGACATCTATTTCTTACTATTCAGTTATTACATATATTGAGTTATTACATTTATATTAAATAATTAAATTATCAATATACTACTCGTAATAGCTAATAACTTCATCTGTAAAGGGACTGTGTCCGGTAACATATTAATTAACATTCCAGTTTGTCAAAAAATATCATAAGAAACTAGTGAAAATCATGGGTTCGATTCCCATCCAGTGCAAATATTTGTATGATGAATTCAAATGTTTGCCCTGTGTGTGGGTGTTTCTATTTATAATAAGTATGTATTTCAAACTATATAAGTATTATATCAGCTATCTGGCCCCCATAGTACAAGCTTTGCTTAGTTTGGAGTCAGATGGTGTTGTGTGTGAATTGTCCACCAATTGTTTGCTCAATCATGACGGAACGGTTGAACGCGGGTTAAAATTAAAAACGCAGTTTGATTGTAACCTGGACCTTGGACATAGGCTACTTTTTATTGCGAAAAAAGAACGGAAACCGGAACTACGTGGGTAAAACTTAAAGACGTTCAAAATCTCTTTTTTAACCCCCGACCAAAAAAAGGGGTGTTATAAGTTTGACGTCGATGTCTGTCTGTCTGTCTGTCTGTCTGTCTGTCTGTGTGTGTGTCTGTCTGTGGCACCGTAGAGCTCAAACGGATGGACCGATTTCAATGCGGTTTTTTTTATTCGAAGGTTGATATCCGTGCGGATGTTCTTAGCTATGTTTGGTTAATATCGATTCAAGATGGCCGCCTCCACAAAATGGCGGACAAAATATTTCTTCACAACTTATCTCAATATGGGTATCAAATGAAAGGGCTTGACTAGTAGAATACAATACATAATAACAAATTTCAAATCCAAGATGGCCGCCACCACAAAATGGCGAATTACATTATTTTTTTCACTACTACCACAATATGGGTATCAAATGAAAGGGCTTGACTAGCAGAATGTTGTACAGATTACAAATCTGAGATCCGAGGTAGTCGGGGGGTTAATCAAAATTTTTAATTTTGTTCTTGTTTATAATATAGAGTGACAAGACGAGCAGGACATGTGCATGATAGCAAGCAACATGCCTCCCATACACACTAGAGATCGAAGATATTATATCTCAAAGCCCTGTAATTTTTCTGGAAACATCGCCCTTCAAACCGGAACACAGTAATGTGTGCACTTTACTGCTTGGCGGTAGAATAACTGGCAAAGATATGGTACTTCCCCAGGCGGACTCTGCTAAGAGTCCCATCACAAAAAAAAAATATTGATGAAATACGACATTTAAAAATAGACGTTGTTAATAAATACACAACAGTATCCCTATTTCGAGGGTGTAATATTATTTTTATGCTCAACTTTTGACACCGTACAAAGCTATAGATATGAATGTATGAGGCTTATAAAACTCTCTACACACGAGTCCTGAAATCAGAGGAAATTATGTAAAAGTTGTGGGGAAGGGAGTTGTGATTACTTCGCACCATAAATCACTAATCATATGGCGCGGTGTAGGGTCCTCTCCATTACTTTTACGTAATTTCCTCTGATTTTAGGGCTCGTGTGTAGAGGGTTTTAGGTACACGCGCTCCCTTGCTTCAGAACATCACTTTGAAACCCTACCGCGTTATCGATTGCTACAATATCTCTATTATCCTCGTCTTTGAAGCCCTCACTATTGTGTTATTTGTCGCTGTTTGTGAGGCTTGTCTGCCCCCATCAGTATCCACAATACATTGTGTTGAGTATTCTCACTGCGTACGACTTATTTAGGCAATTTGTTTAAAAATAACGTGTTTATTTTAACACGAGTTTCAAAGTACAAAGGATGTTTAGGACTGAATTATTTTACGTTATTTTATTATCATTTAACTAAATGTTTCAACTATTTCAACTACTGTCTGAATACTATTTATTCAGAGAGCTGGTACCTAGTCAATTTTGGGTAGGTATTTGAGGCAAAGTGAAATCTTGGCACATAGGTACCTATTTAATTATTCGCCAACTTGGAGGTGTAGACCTAGTTGGAGCATAGCAGGGCACTCCACTTCACTACGACGATGACTTGGCTGGCCTGGTGGCTTAGTTGGTAGTAAGTCTGCCTGCGAAGTCGTGGGTCGTGGGTTCGATCCACACCCAGTGTAAATGTTTGTGTGATGAATTCAAATATTTGTACTGTGTCTGGGTGTTTTCTATGTATAATAAGTATGAATTTAAAAATATATATATGTGAGTATTATATCAGCTATCTGGCTTCCATAGTACAAGCTTTGCTTAGTTTGGGGTCAGGTGATGCTGTGTGTGAAATGTCTACCAATATTAAATTTATTTATGGCTGATGGCCTGTAGGTTGTTGGACTCTCGGATGGTTTTCGGTGATATGTATGATTTGCCAAACGGTTCTTGGAAAATATGGTGGATCATGGTTTTGACTAAGCTTGCTCTGATTGTGGGTTCGATCACAAAGTGCGTTCCTCGTCTACAGCTTACCCGTTGTTCAGGAGTTTGCATGTGCCAGCTATGGCTCTCTTCGTACGTATTTATTAGTAGTGGTGGAACTTTTTTGAAAAGTCCACCTGGGGAAGTAACACACTTTTGGCAGCTATTTTACCGACAAGCAGTAATAGGCTAACGTCACTGTATTTTGGTTTGAAGGACAATGTCAACATGTAAATTATAGGGTATAGAGACAGATCATTTTATATACTTAGCACCTGGGTGACCTTTGTTCGGTGAGCTTTGCTCGGTTAATTATTAGATACAAGCTGATTTTCTCCAAAAAAAATTACTTGAAAAAAGCAGGGAAGAAAAAAAGAAGGGTAGCTGGTTGGATTCGAACTCGGACCTACCATATTATGGCCGCCCATCTTACCGACTGAGCTAATATATTGTCGCGCGACGTCGCGAAATTTACCGTAACATACTAATATTTATGTAACAGATTTTCACTGTCTAAAAACGCGCATAAGACGGCGTTTTTTTTTAAATAAAACATGGCTAGAACGATTTATCGTCCCCGAAACCCCCCTGTATACATAATTTCATGAAAATCGTTCGAGCCGTTTCCGAGATTCAGATTCTATATATATATACCTACAAGAATTGGTCGTTTAAAGGTATAAGATATATGGGTGACGACGAGCACAGTGTAGTGCTAGATAATGAATTTGACTCTTCATGATCGTATACTATGCTGTTATGGACAGACGTGTTGCTTATCATCACACACATGGTATGTTTAGCTCGTCCTGTCGCTCTAAGCTATAAAAAACATGTCGGTACATTGTCGGGGAAGAAGGTGAAAAACACACGACACAACTTACCTAGATATCTAGTCTGGTGACTTTAGTCTGACTTTCGCTGACATTCTAATATTGTCGTTACCCTTTATCAAAGGCTAATTTCCAAAATCAATAGGCATCTTAATGCTATTATACTGTATATGAATATTTAACTATTGTAAATGTTTATTCAATGAAACACAAGTAACTCAAGTAGTAGGTTCAGTTCAACTTAAAATAAATGTCGCCGGACCAGGGTAAAACTTCATTCGGACTGGACCGATCATAGGTATGACACGCCAGTGACCCATAAATTAAATAAATATGTGTATAACCACGCTATTATCTATGCATACTAATAATATTACTCGTACAAAGCTGACAAGTTTACTTGTTTGATCGCGCCTATCTCAGGAAGTACTGACCCAATTGTAAAAATCATTTCTTCGTTGGATATGTAGGTATATTTGTGATTCTTGAGTGGGATTAATACAAATATTATATAGATGAAGATCTTAATTGTTTGTTTGAGCGCGCTAATCTTAGAACCTACAGCTACTCAACCGATTTCAAGAATTCTTCGGCGTTGGCTAAGTAGGTAGGTACGTGATTCTTAAGTGCTGTAGGTTGTCACGTCCACAGCGGGCAAAGCCGAAACGGACCGCTAATACTTTTTCTATTTAAGGCTATCGAAAGAATCACAGTACTTTACGTCTGAACGTCAGTTGCTTTGTATGAAGCATCGATTAGATCTTGCAAGGAGTATTTATTGTTCGCACCTTTGGTACGGATCGGCTAAGTATCAGCTGACTTAGGATTCAATCGAGTGGCGTGACAAAAGACTCATAATGATCAAGTCCCTGGTTCTAAAAACACTTCACAGTCCTGCATATTGGCAACGTTCCGAATTCGTCGGTTTTGTTGTTCTGAACTGAACTAACCTAACACCACCATGCTCACTTTATTGGATTGGTTGAAAAACCTAGGTAGCTAGATACATAGTAGCATAGTTAGTATTTCAAAGATTCGAATGCAGTGGTTTGACTCAACTCTTGTAATAAGAACATCTTATCCTTATCCACTGGCTTTTACGGTGAAAGAAAGCACCGTGAAGAAACCAGCGACCAAGAACTATCGAGACCATTGTGTGACGCGCCAAACTGCAGACAGTCAATGTTTGTGTTAAGCCAAGTTTGTTTGACATTTCGTTTCTAAAATATTCTTTTGACACTCAATAAAATACATTCTTATTTTAGTTTCTTTGGAAGTTTATTATTATATAGGTCAACGTAATATTCCAACAACCATCACAAAACGATCACAATTAAAAGCATGAGATTATAATCTTACGGTAGGTTTGGTTAATTTACAATCTGACTTCATTGGATTATAATCTACAACCTTTAATCTTTACCAACAAAATAAAATACAGTGTCATGTACAACAGTAAAACTGCAGTAAAACTACAATATGACTTCCTCACATTTTCTCATTGTTATAAATACTTTACTCTCATTTCCACAGCTGAAACATTGTACCAATTCCTTCGTAAATGATACCATTCTAGTGCGATCGAGATTACGTGCTCGCTACGTCATTACTACAAAGACACAATGTTGGCTCCCGAAATAAAGAGGATTGCGGCAAAGCCTTGAAGCTCGCAGCAAAAAAGTTCAGTAAACAACGCCAGCTTATCAGAATTTATCGGATACATATCTGGGAGTGTGCAGCTTATCGGCGTTGTCTAATACCAAATGTAATTTTCCTAATTGGATATAGTTATGACTCCTTTGTTCCAAAAACATCAAGCAAAGTTGCAAGTTAATGCGTTTCATACGGATATATCGCGGAGAGTGTGCAATTGATCTTAACACTTGGCTCGGGTAAACTTAACACTCTAAACACTTTGTGTGTTTTACAGATTTCAAAAAGTAGAAAGTTCTCACGGAGGATGCTTCAGAGGTAACTAAACATACCTAAACTTGATCGAAATCGATTCTCGAAATATCAATAAAATGTAGAATTTGATTATCTTTGTCTGGTTGATGTTATCATAGAAATTATGAAATTAAACCGAATTTCGTCGAGTTTAAATTTTACCAGTTTTTAGTTCACTTCCTAAGATTAGCGCGATCTAAAAAAAAAACTTTTCAGCTTTATAATATTAGATTCGTTTTTTTTATTGTTAATATTAGATTTTCCTATGTATTAAAGGGTAAAATAAATTATTGTACGATACAGAAAACCACTAAAATAATAAATTACCTTTAACTCCGAAAATCCAGAAAAACCAGCCCCAATTTTCTTTAAAATAAAGATAAATCCCCCAAAGATCTCGGCGGACGTTGATGTATAAAAATTTATCGTCTACAGTATAAATCACAGAGTAGATGATATGCAAAGATACTGTTCAGATGTCTGGGTGGTTTCTTTCAACCATCGTTGGTTGTCTTGGTTTATCGTTAAGTAGTCCAGAAATCAAGCATATGTTTTGTGTATTTGAGTTCTGTGAGTTTAAGGATAAAAAATAGCATGGTGTGAGTAAATATTGGAAATACGGCAGTCCCAGTTTGTCAAATTACAAAGATGTGGTATAAAAATATTTTTTCTAAAATTATAAACAAAATATTTTTATTTTACCCTAAACGATGCAAGCTAAAAGAAAAAAAAATGTCACCAGAATTGTTATCCAAACTCGAAAAAAATCTTTAAATCGGTTGATTTTCCCAACTAACATTCAATAACATTGAAAACATTACCTGTAAATTAATCGTGATTTTAAATGTGATTAGCGTTTACGTTTTGGGAGTACCACAAACACTGTGGTCACGAAAAAACCAAAGTTGGAGTCATCTCAATGAAGAATGAGGAAATGGGAAATAATCTGCATCTCCGTTGTCATCACGAGACAACACAAACCATATCACTGTAACCGTATTTTTTTTTCCAAAGTTTCCTGAACTATTTTTGCGTGCTTAATGATGATGTTTAGTTAAGAGAATCTTTGGTTTGTGGAACTTGATTTACCACAGGCTCGTTTTCGTATCAAACAAATACTCAAAAATCGTAGATAATGTAATAATAGTTATAGCTGTACTATCTGTGAGTGAACATTTTTCAGCGGTAATGTGTTAAACCTTTTAACTTTAATAAGTTTCATGTTGTAGTGGTTGTTATCTATAGTCAATTTACTCTGGTATATGAAAGACATATCATACCTAGGTTTTGGAAAGTTCCACAACTAGGATAAATATCACTCTTTGGCAAGCCATGAAAGTGTAATTCTGCTTGATTATTAAGAACCAAGTTTGGGCGCTGTTTGTGAGAATGGAGAAAATCCGCAGTCATTTCCAAAAGGTTACTTATTCAGTTTCTCGAGTTTTAAATTAAACTTACTCGGCATATTTATTTTTCAGTTAATTTCACATCAATAAATGTCAAGTGTAGTATTGATTCCAGGTCAAAAGTCAAAATCAAAGTTCCTCTTTTTACTTCTAAAAAGAAATTTATTAAAAATTTGAACCGAATACTTTTTTATTATATCAGTCAAAGAAGTCATTTTTCTGTGCATGGTCTACTCAATGCAAAACCGCGGCAGTAAAAGCTGTGTAGTAAAGCACCTAATGATACTGGGATTTCTGTACTGATGACGTATTTATGCGGCTACGATCTAGATGGAGACATTTATGTACGAATAAGTTGTATTTTACATGTTTTAAAGCGCCAAGATCTACACTTATAAAATAAATCTTAAACGGACTGAAAAATGTATTATCTGAGTGAAAGCACTTCTTAATTTTGCCGCGATTTTATATAGAAAAAATTGGCAGTCATAGGAACTGCCAAAAGAAGTGAAAACTTAGAAACAGAATTTGATAGCTTATTTTGGAATCAACGGAAACCGAAACGTATTCATCATCATCGTCGACATCTAGAAATAGTGACGCATTTCTAGACCACCACTAGGAAATGCTGACGTATCTGACTGGCCTCGTGGCTTAGTGGGTAGTATCTCTGCCTGCGAAGCCGAGGGTCGTGGGTTCGATTCCCACCCAGTGCAAATTTATGTGTGATGAATTCAAATGTTTGCACTGTGTCTGGGTATTTCTATTTATAATAAGTACTAGCTTTAACCCGCGGCTTCGCTCGCGTTCAGTAAGTTTTTTTATTTTAGATTCCTACTTGGATAGAGTGAGCGTCAAATAATAACATAAATAATGCTCGTCTATAATAGGCCTAAGGGTAGTTTATGCATTAATATGTATTTTTAATTCCCTATTTTACCATCTCAGGGGTTGAAATTTGGAAAACTAATACGCTCATTATTTTTGCCATAGTTAATTAATTTAATTTTCATGCAAATAAATGTTTTAACTGTTATAGGTTTACTCTTGACCGTAATGTCGCCTGAAGTTAAGTAATGATGCGGTCTACGATAGAGCTTGCTATCCTAGAAGAAACCGATTCAGTCTCAATTTGGATACTTCAGCGTTGTAATCATCATGAAAAATCCATTCAGGTAACGCTTTAGAGTATCTCTCTATTTAGTCTGTGAAAGCTTTTACAGCCTAGACGTTATTATAACAAAAGTAGTCAGTCAAAGCTCTTCGTTATAGTCTTTAGAACATGTCCAATAGGTAAAAAGTTCGTACAAAATTTTATCCACTATTACGTAGTATGAATTTGAAAAATATCCTTTTTCCTTGCTTGCTTCATAAAATAAATACATGTGTAAACATTTAAGTATCTCCTGTGCGTTAATATAATATCTTCATCCCCTATTATACTTTTTTTGGGATGACATTTAGGAAAACTCTGTATTACATACCTCATTTTTTTTCCCGTACTCATATCCTACAAAGTTTAAAGCAAATATGTCGCAAGAAATAAAAATGTTCACACAACCTTTCTTCCCTTATTTTACTCCATTAGACGCTGTATTTTGAAAAAAAAACACTGAAACACATAACTCAAGATACATATTAGCCGTACTCAATTTATACGAAATTTCATTCAAATATGTCTAAGGAATAAAAAGTTTCATACACACTTTCATCCGCTATTTTCTTAAGGCGTTGAATTTTGAGAAATCCATCCTTAGTGAATATGTCTACGTATGACGTAGACATATTCAAAACAACTTAAGAATGTCATATTACCCTCTGAGGGTAAAACTAAAAACCCTAAACTAAACTAAACTAAAAACCCTCTGAGGAGTTAAATTTTGGAAGTAAATGTACTACATAACTCATTATTTTAACCGAACTCACCTTATATGAAATTTTCATATAAGTGAGTAAATTCAACCGTGAAAGGGGTGGAATAAGGGTTGACAGTTTGTACGTAACTTTTTATTCCTTGGATATATTAGTAAATTAATAATGACTTACGTAGTACATTTTTCTCAATTCATCCCCTAGGTTTAAAATAGGGGATGAAAGTTTTATGATAACGCGCAGGACGTACCCTTAAGACATACTTAAAATTTCACACACGCATTTTTTATGACTTAGACATTCACTAAGTAAGGTTTTCTTCCATCATGTGGCAAAGAGAGAAATCCCGAGTAGATCCCGAGAATTTTTACACGGGTATACTATTAGTCAAATTTGAACGTAGTTTGTACTTTCCAACGAACTGCAAAGAGTTTTACCACTACAATACTAACGTTTTCTGAATGTAGTATTTTGCACCGTTTCTCCCCAGTCTCAAGACGAGGTCATTTACTTCGTCTGTTAGCAATGGTCTAAAAAGTACTACAATGTAACTCGATTGCTTTCAAGAAATATGGGCTAGAGTGACAAACTTTACGAGTTAGATTCAAGCAGCTTGCCAGTCTCAGGCTTCCCCCGTTCGCTGGTAATGTAGGCCACCCGTGGGTAATTCTCGATGCAATTAGCGGCAGATTGCCCCGAGTGGGGAAGGGGGAGTTTTGTTCATTTCATGGCACGTTTGCTCTAGACCGCGACTGCTTTGAACTTTTATATATTTGTTTACGTTTCTTTCTTGAATATTGGATGAAATAAATTGCGGGAATTAACTCGGACACGGGTTTAATGTGAAAATTGACGTGACTGTTTTAATTTGGCACTAGTGGTTTGCCCCGGGTTTGCTTGTGGTACATATAGGCTATAGCACTCAGGGTTTAAATAGTTATCCAACCATGAATGCATTTTGAAATCGGTCCAGTATTTCCAGAGATTCGTGCGTTCAAACAAATAAACCATTCAACTTTATAATATTAGTATAGTATATTAACATAAGAATAATACGGTATTAAAAACATAATACAAAATGAGTAATTAATTAAATAGACTTAGTAATTTAATTGGTCTTTCCGTGACTACTTCCGAAGCCGTGGTAGTGATAAGAAAGTCTGGTTCACAATCATGGGGTCTTAGATTCAAATCTCACCAGTCCTATGAGTATTTAATAAATGTATAAAACACAAAATGCATGTCTTCATATCTTTCTATAATTCACCTCACAGACTAATTAGAATGTATTATTTTTAACACCACAACGAACGGTCCTGCGCAACCTGCTCTGCAAGGACCGTTCGTTGTGGAAATCTATGGGGAGGCCTATGTTCAGCAATGGACGTCTTGCGGCTGATGATGATAATGATGATTTTTGACACAATCACCATCATTGTTTTAACTATCTGTGATATTTTTTTTTATAGAACAGAGTGACAACGAGCAGGACGTGTCCTGATGATAAGCAACATGCCTGTCACAAAACAACATCATGACACGCAGCTATTGTAAAATGAAGAGTCAGTACCTAGCAATGCACTGGGTGACGAGCATCCAGAGGTATAAGATATTTTATCTCTATGGCATAAATTTCGCTGTAAACCTATGCGTAGTAGCTCACACCAGTCAGTAACAAAATCATTGCTACACTTCCCTTTCAAGAGTAATGAGACACGAAGTATCTCCGATAATTAAGTATCGCTTAACACCCGCTGGGAGGCGCTGACAATATAATAGAGACCTCCATTAGGGCCGAGTGTGCTCGCGGCCTAAACCTCTTGAGCCCGGACTAGGGCTGCCACGTCGTGCTGCGAAGTAGGGAACCGGGGATAGAGACTGATGACGTCAATTACGATTTAAGCCTGCTAGCGGCTGAAAAACCTTTAACTCTCGTTTTTATAAATAGTGTTTTTTACCGTTTAGCATAAGAACTAAAAACTCATGGAGCAACTTTCAGCCCGCAACTTCTGAAGAATGCAGTGTAGTGCAGTATATGCATTTCGGCGACACAGAGTCTCGCCATCATCATTATTGATCGCTTCCTTCTGCTGTGGGCGTAGCGGCGGGTAGTGTTGGATGAAAACTCGCAAACACAATCGAATTTATGAAGCACAGGTAACAAAGTTGGGTTTGCGAAAGTACGTATCGTAGAACGCGCGATGGTTCAGTGCTGATCGCACGCATCGAAAGCCAAGAGAGAACTCACTCAAACAATCCGTCCACTCGACAGCGCGCGCGCCACCAACTCCATCGAGTGCCACCAGGTGGCACTGGCGTTCCAGACACTACTAGATTGCAACTCTGTTGAGATTCGATTGTGACTCGATTATGATTCGAGAGACCGACGCGCGAGACTGCCGCGCGACTCCCGCGCGATCGCCGCCCGTATTTACTAACACGGTCTGCAATGGAGCGTGCTTACCTTGAAGAAAAAAGATTTACTCTCGATTTGATGCTTTTGTCACCATTACTAAGTTCGTTATTTTCTAAACATGTTGATTCTCGTAAGCACCCGATAATATAATCAACATAATCTTATACCTTTAAACGACCAATTCTTGTAGGTATATATATATATATATAGAATCTGAATCTCGGAAACGGCTCGAACGATTTTCATGAAATTATGTATACAGGGGGTTTCGGGGACGATAAATCGATCTAGCTAGGTTTTATTTTTTTAAACATTATTTTATGCGCGTTTTTAGACAATAAAAAACTGTTACATAAAGTTTAGAATGCGACGGTAAATCTTATACCTTTAAACGAGCAATTCTTGTAGGTATATATGTACATATATATAGAATCTTAATCTCGGAAACGGCTCAAACGATTTTCATGAAATTATTTATACAGGGGGTTTTGGGGACGATAAATCGGTCTAGCTAGGTTTTATTTTTTTTAAACATAATTTTATGCGCGTTTTCAGATAATGAAAAAACTCCTACAATGTCATTAGAATACGATAACTTACTTCGCCACTATTCTTTAAGTCTAAATGACTCAGACGGAATATGCTCGCCCTCGGAGTCAACAGGCCCCGGTTCGAATCTTGATGGTTACACTCGGGACTTTTCATTTTGTTCTTTTTTTCTGAGAAAACCTTATACTTTATAAACGCATTTAATTCGTATCTAAGTAGGTCTAAGTAAGTCATCACCACGTAATTCGTACCTGCCTAAATATAATTTAAAAAAACCGAGCAAACCTCGGTCAACCAGGTACTATAATATATTATGCACTTACCTACATAGAATGTAAACAATTCAGGCTGTAAGCCAGGTTACGGCAATCACAACTGTAATTACAATAAGAGAATAACATGGAGCACTTGCTCCATCCTCATTGGCTATTGCCAACCTTAAGAAGTTTTGGTTTATATGATGATGTAGCAAGTAAGGGCAGTAGTGTGGTATCCGATTTGAAATGTTATACACGTACATAATTAATTGCACAAATATAATTCTACTTCCTATCCATATCATAAATGCAAAAGTTTGGAAGTTTGTAACTCAATCATGACGATGTATCTGAATAGATTCGATTAATGTTTAGAACATAGTTTCGGAAAACACACGAAAATTTCAGGAACGAAAACTACATGAGAAAAGCCTTGGGGTGCTACTATTGTAAAATTATTTGTACATCATCAGCCGCAAGATGTCCACTGCTGAACATATGCCTCCCCCTAGATTTTCACAACGAACGGTCCTGCGCAACCTGCAACCAGCGCTTTCCAGCGACCTTTGTGAGGTCATCTGTCCATCTAGTGGGAGGCCATCCAACACCGCTTCTTTTGGTTCGTGGTCGTTACTCGAGAATCTTTCTTACCCATAAGTTGTCAGTTCTGAGAGCGATGTGGCCTGTCCATTGGCACTTCAGCTTGCTTACTTTTTGAGTTATATCGACCACCTTCGTTCTTTTGCAAATATTCTCATTACGGATTCTGTCACGCAAAGAGACTCCGAGCATAGCTCTAGAGAGCTATTATATTATTTCATTTCATAATTTCTCATAATTATTTGTACATTAGAAAGAAAAAAAAAAAAAACGTTTATTTAGATAAATATTAACTCACAAATGTTGACTGACAAAATATGCAACATTATTATCGTAGGATCCAGAGTACTAAGTACCATTTCCCAGATTCCCAGGTGAGTAATGTTTTGCCAACGTGCAGAGAAATTTAGAAATTTAATATCATAATTAATTTCACGTACAAATTCAATTGTCGCATGAAGGCCCTGAGTCCTCAGGAGTCCTTGAGGTCCTTAAGTTTTGTGGGGCTTGCAGGCTCCTCCCGCCTTGAGAGGTGTCTTTCATTCTCGCGATCGACGGAGGCAGGAAAGAACGTCCCCGTACTTAAGCTGGTGTTTGAAGCTCGATGATCCCTTGACCTACTTTAGACGGACGTTGTTTCGTCGATGTTCAATTATAATAAAAAATACAGTCATAGGGACTGCCGATAGAAATAAAAACTTGTAACTCAAAATTTGATAGCACACTTTGGAAACTACGCGATTGAAACTGATAGCCTGGAATAAACCTTCAAAGCATTGTCGTCATAATAAGTCATATAAATATGGTAACCTAGACTAGAAAGATGGCAGAGTTCACCCGAAGATTTCTTTCATACACGAGTAGGACGCTTAAGCTCAATAATTCACAGCCCATCAAACTTAAAGTCTGTGTGTGGGTGCGCCAAAAAAGATTTCACTTCAAAAAGTATGTTTATGCTTTTGTACGCATAAGAATAAGAATGTCTTTATTGTATAAACTGTGTACATAGATGGTAGGTGGATACAATGGCAGATGGCAGTGGTTAACCATAGGTGAGTTCTGTATCCCATTAGCTCTAAAGTGGCGCACCTTGATCTATGACTGGTCTCCTGCCTTATTAAAATTTTATCTAAATGCATTCCAAATGACCCTCCCTGACCAGAGTAACTTGGTAAGGTGGGGAAAGCCTCTGAAAAATGTTGCTATACTTGTGGAGAGGCGATATGTACAGCAAGGCACATATTGGTGGGATGCAAGGTGCTCCTTAATGGGGGTCATTATTCACGGCGTCATGACAGAGTACTTGAAATCATACGTGAAGCCATGAGCCTTTCAGTAGCTAGAGCCCAAAAGGGATTGACGACAAACAAAAGACAAATCAACTTTGTAAAACAGGCTCAACTTCAAACTCCAGGAACAAGCCTTACTCAATCCTGAGTACAGCACCTGATTGGACTATTTTAATGGACACGTATGAAAAGCACTACAAAATCCCAGAGGATGTGGGTGTTTCGTCATCCAGACCGGACATTTTCCTTTTTTCTAGAGCTACGAAACGCATAGTCCTTGTAGAACTTACCGTACCGTGGGAAACTAATATACCTAAAGACCACGCGATGAAACAAAATAAGTATTACGACCTCCTAAATGAATTAACAAAAAACGGCTATGTAGTTAGTTTATACGCTGTAGAAGTGGAAGCGAGAGGTATACCAGCAAAATCTCTCTATAACCTACTGAAAGACCTTGGCTTATCCAGAAGTGCAGTAAGTTCTATACTAGAACGAGTATCTAAAGCTGCACTAGTAGGCTCATATCAGATTTGGCTGGGCAGGGAGAGAAAAACGAGTGGTGAAGGTGAGTGTTGATGTACGTCAGAAAGGGGCCCCTTAAACCTACGCCTGAGTCACAAGTCTCGGGAACTACTCGAGTTTTTCTCTCTCTGCCACACGATGGACCTGGCACCCGCACGGTGAATCCATGGAATGCTAAGAAGATCGTCTCAATGGTTTTAACAGAGTTGTCCTCGCGAACATACAATAATGTTTTTACGTAATTTAATACAATATTTTTTCACAATACTCAAAATTAACATAGGTACAGTTAATTATATTTTATTGGATAACGGGACACTCACGTATATAAGGTCGGTCAATCCGACTCGAGTTTCGTCCGCGTCCGGTGGCCTTTTTCAAGGCGAGTGCACGCGCGCGACGGTTGCCCGTTTGGCACACGAAACTCAAGTCGGATTGACCGACCGTAGTGTCCCGTTATCCAATTAAATATGTGTAACAACCACGTTAATTTTAATACTAATACAGTTAATTAACTCTGAACTCTGAACACAATATACATATAGATCTATTACACATTAATACATTTTGTTGATTATAATTTTACTTTTTTATTAATGTACAGATTGAAATAAATAAGCTATATTTCATAAAATAAAAAGAAACACTTATCGTTAGTTCATACCAACCACAATTTTATGCGAAGTAGGATCTCAACCTTAAGACCTAATTTAAGACTCTTTGACTATTTCCAGTCAAAGTATTCTTTGAGGGCATAAAATGTGTTAATGGCTAGCTAGTCTTTTAGTTTAACAGTTTAGCATGCAATGATGGAACGATAGAGCACGCTTACTTAGAAGAAACTCATTGACTCTCGACTTTATGACTATCATGAAACTGTGAAGTAGATTGTGACTGTGAAAAGAATACTCGGCAGGTGCATTCTACAACATCTTAGGAATCTACAACCTCGTATGGAACCGCGCGCGGGCGCGGGCGTCTGCGTGACGTATTTTCAAGCCTTAGCCGTAGTTTTGGTGGTAGGACTCTTGGCATAGTCCGCCTGGGGAAGTACCACACCATTAGCAGTTATTTACCGCCAAGCAGTAGTGTGCAAACATTACTGTGTTGTGGTTTGAAGGGCAATGTTTCTAGAGAAATTACAGTGCTTAGAGATATAACATCTTAGATCTCTGTGTGACGAGCGCAGTCCAGTGCTAGGTAATGATTTGGACTTTTCATGTTCCTGTAGCTGTGTGTCATTGTGCTGTTATGTAGCTGGCATGTTGTTTACCATTAGGTACATGTTCTACTCATCTCGTCACTCTATGCTATAAAAAACGCTCTAATTATGAAACGGGAGAATCAAACCTTTTATTCCAAGTCTTTACAACATCAACCACGATACGATGTTACTTTTTGCAAATCACAAGTAGTGCGGTAGAAGCAAGGGCAAGCAAACAAAGCTACGAGCAAGAAATTCTTTCTACCAAATCAAATCCTAAGTAAGATCATTTACTATAGAGCGGGCTGTTTTTTAACCCCCGACCAAAAAATGGGGTGTTATAAGTTTGACGTCGATGTATGTCTGTCTGTCTGTCTGTCTATCTGTCTGCCTGTGTGTCTGTCTGTGGCACCGTAGAGCTCAAACGGATGGGCCGATTTCGATGCGATGCGATGCGATTTTTTCACTACTACCTCAATATGGGTATCAAACGAAAGGGCTTGACTAGTAGAATACATTGCACTATGACAAATTTCAAATCCAAGATGGCCGCTTCCACAAAATGGCGAAAAAACATTTCTTTTTCACAACTCCCTTAATATGGGTATCAAATGAAAGGGCTTGACTAGTAGAATGTTGTACAGATAACAAATCTGAGGTAGTCCGGGGTTAGTAAACATTTTAAATTTTGTTCTTGTTGAATTAAATTTTAATTTTTTACCCATAATTGAAAGTTACTAACTTAATAGTAATATTCATTTCCAATTGAATTAAAATATATTTAAATTGGGATAGATGTTAGTAACTTCCAGTAATGGATAAACAGCGTTGAATATCAGCAAAAACAGCCCACTCCATACTCCACATGCTAGGATATGGGATCTTTTCTTGATCACACATATCTACGAAGGATTTCTTTCTTGTCGTCACTCGTTATGGCGGTGATCATGTCAAGGAAGATAAAGAGGTCCAGACGAGGTAATAAGGTCACAGCTCATTAGATCCATTTGGCATCAGCCGCACCGTTTCTCTTCATGCTATTAGTATTCTTTTTTTATGAACTTGTGTGGATGTGT
This sequence comes from Ectropis grisescens, assembly GCA_017562165.1. Classification (NCBI taxonomy): domain Eukaryota; kingdom Metazoa; phylum Arthropoda; class Insecta; order Lepidoptera; family Geometridae; genus Ectropis; species Ectropis grisescens. Next base: position 23,398,721 of record CM029789.1, on the reverse strand, counting down.
GCTCACTATATTCACTTCGTATCGTCACCGGATCGCTTCGCTCGCAAGCTGTCCATGAGCGGACGGCGAGTCACTTGGTGACAATTCGCTGTTCGCATGCTTCCCTTGCAGAGAGTACAATGGCTCTAGACAATCCTTTTAGTGCTAATTTCTATGAAGATCGTTGTACTATACAATAGACCACGTAATAAACAATATTGATATTGATTGACTACGCATGCCAATGCATGGGTTTTTAGTAGACCGCGGCAACAATTCACGCACGAATCTAGTGCCAATTGCACTTTAATCAAATTTAAATTTTCAGCGTTCAGCTGCTTTCTATGTGAGCTGGGTATCGGTTAGGCATTAGGCTCTAAGTATAACTGTTTCTAGCACTCTCCAGTATTAATCAATTCGTCTATTATATAAATATGTATTTAATAATAGCCCCTTTACAGCTGAAGTTTTACAATTTTAAATTTATAATGGTAAATTTAGAAACGTACTCAATTAATATTTAATGATATTTTTATAATTATTGACGAGTCTGTACAGGATCATTCCAAATATGTTTGTGAATGTGGCTTACATGATAGTAAATATTTTCTATTCTATTCTATTCTTTGTTGGTTGTTGATCACACAAAGTCCTCTCGTTGGCCACGCAAGGTTCTTTAATTGATCACAAGAAGGCCTCTTTTTGGCCTCTCATTTGTATACTGCTTGAGCACACGAGGCCCACTCGTTGAAGCCCAGGGTGATTCTATTTAAGTACTTTTATCAAACACGTAGGTATTACGCGTTATACTAAGATACTGAGAATGTAGTACAAAAAATTAACATTGAGAAATACTGTACAGCGGCTTCTCGAAACCTTTTAAATCTAAGTAAACTCTGTAACTCAAGTTCAAAGTAAAATAATCTGAAAAGGTTCACCACATTTTCGGGCCGAAGTATCAATTAGCGTTAATTTCCTGTTTCGTCCTGAGAGCCCATTAAGTTAAAAGTTTGCGGCTCACTTTTAAAATGTGGGCGTGCGCGGGACGACTGCGCGACGACCAATTAGCGAACCTTTCAACGTGTTTCTAAATGAATACAGCGACGGGACAATTCAGTTGGACGCCTCATGTGAATCAGTCAAAAGCCTATCCGAGCGCTTGGTCGACGCGACGCGTGACCAAAATGCTGGCGTTTATTTGGCCCAACGCATAAGCATTGCCATTCAGCGTGGTAATGCCGCCAGCATGCTGAGTACGCTTACGATTGGTGGTGGGCTTGAACATCTTGATTATCTGTAGACCTACAGTGGTCTATGGATAATTCAGGTGTGCTTAGTGTAAGTAGTTAGGTAGGGTTGTAGTGTAGTGTAGTGTAGTTCTCATTGTATTTTAGTTTTGTTAATAAAGGCTCTGCCCAGATAAAAAAATCATACATCATAATAAGCATGTCGACCCATTTTTATTTAATGTGCCATCAAAAAGCTACTTAATAACTGAAACATGGGTGAAAGTATGACTTTGTTATCTTAAAACTTCCCGACTTTATAATCACAGTTTTGGACTTTCCCCGAAAACGCTTCATATAAAAACACTGTTAAAGTGTGACGTCACTGTCGGGTATTTTCTTTGCGTCGTGCGTAAACTATGTATGTTTTCTAGATTAAATGTTGCGTTTAGGAAACTGTGGTTTCATAACAAAAGCCACTTTAAATTGAATGAGTTATCCAATAATAATGATAAAATGATTAATAAATAGTAAATACATTTTCGAATAATTTCGTTCTTTTAAAATAGACTTGCTCATCCAACTTTGAATGATTATGAAGCAAGTTAAACAAAACGATATCAAGATGAAAGTAAGTACATATTTTATTATATTTAAATACTGTTATTGTATCAAATAATTTATTACAATTGCCTGTTTTGTAAAAAACCTGTCGTCATACCTATTTCAAATAATAACGAGTTCTTTATCAATAGAGGGATGAAACGAGCAGGACATGTGCCTGATGGAAAGCAACATGCCTGCCCATAACAACACAGTGACACTCAGCTATCACAACATGAAGCGTCCAAATCATTACCTGGCATAGCACTACGGTCGTCACTCAGAGATATAAGATGTTTTTTTACCTCTATGCCCTGTAAATTCACTGGAAACGTTGTCCTTCAAGCTAGACATAGACACAGCGAAGTTTGCTTATTATGTTTGCTACTTCCCCAGGCGGTATTAACAAAGAGTCCTATCACTACCACAACGCCATCAAGATGACTTTCGGTGCAGATAAAACAGATAGATAACTCTTTAAAAAAAATTAGTAAAACACTTATAAACTAGCGCTTCCACAAATGACGGCCTTATTGCTGAGAGCTCTCTTCTAGACAACAAACCGTATAGCCGATAATGTCCGGGTTTGCATTCACACTGGAGGAAAGTACTAAATTCTGAGAATTTAAAACTTTCAGTGACAATGACTTCTTCTATAAATTCAAGAGGCACAACATGTTGGAGCAATTAATTCGTTCATATTCATTATTTTGACGATGGACTGTGTTTTCGAAAACCCGATTCACTCTCGATTTGAAGACACCAAGCTTGTATAAACCGGGAAACCCACTCTGGCACTAAATTTAATTTACCTACGAAATAATTTTTTCGTTTTCCCTTATTTAGATATGCTATGTGTGCGTTTTTTTTAAAGGTATAAAACTTTAAAGTAGTGAAGTGAATATAACAAGGGTATTCTTTTTAAATTGACTTGAATTGGACTTTATTCAAAAGATAATCTTTTGGCCTTATAACTTAAATATAATTTCTGGAATATAACCATTAACGCTGGCTTAGGCATGGTCTAATCTGGAGGTCCAATTTTAATCAATTATTCCAAATTTATGCGTAACATCATAAACGAAGCATAACTGATAGTTTTTTTTTTTTTTTTGTTATTTAAAAACATGTTAATAAAACATGTCTAACAATATTTATAACTATTGATTAATTATTAAACGACCAGGAACTTTGTTATCGAAAGATACCAAAAACATTTTAAATGAATAACAGCTTTTTAAGCGCTGTAAATATTTCAAATTTTAAACAAACTTTTATCGTGTTTTACAAAGTATTAAATTTAGCAAAAAGCACCTGAGACTTAAGTATTAAAAATGAGTCCGCGAGGCAGCTGAATAACTTGAAACTGTATTCTTTTTAACATTTTATTGAAATGAGATTAAGTTGTAAGCGAAAACGATTTTTACTGTTTAATAAAATAAGATATAATATTGATGGACAATTCACACAACACCATGTGACCCCAAACTAAGCAAAGCTTGTAGTATGGCAGCCAGATAGCTGATATAATACTTGTATAGCTGTAAATACATACTTATTAGACACAGAAACACCCAGACACAGTACAAATATTGGAATTGAACATTTGAACACAAATATTTGAACTGGGTGGGAATCGAACCCACGACCCTTGGCTTCACAGGCAGAGTAACTACCCCACGCTACGCTACGCTGCTTATAGTTTTAAAAAAATAGATAAAAATAGATAAATTTAGAGATATAGTTTGATTCCCGCTCGGGTCTCTATCTGGCCCAAAACATTTCTTTGGCCATATAGCGGGGAAATCCCGCCAGTCTGATGAACACGTTTGGCCAGCGATTTGACGAGTGCGGAGACTAAATTAATGGCTCCAAATTTGCATTTGTACTCGTAGTATTTAGGTTTTTGATTTTTAAATGTAATATTTTATAGGACTATTGTATAATTTATCTATTATTTAGATAAACATATATACATCTTAATATATATAAATCTCCTGTCACGATGTTTGTCCGCGATGGACTTCCAAACTACTGATCCGATTTCAATAAAATTTGGACACCGTGTGTAGATTGATCCAACTTAAAAGATAGGATAGTTTTTTATTTCGATTAATGGGCTTTATGTGACATTATCCGAGCGAAGCCGGAACGGGGCGCTAGTGATTATAATAAAGATATTTTTCGTAAATAGTGTCATAGAATGACTTATTCTTGTACCAAACATTGTTAGGGTTGACTGGAGACGGGCGCTGTCATAATTTTAATTAAGAGCAAATCTTGCCAGCGACAACTTTTAATAACTTAGTTTAACGAACTCTAAGTAGGGGAGCACACTGCGGAGCTTACATCACGGTCACGGGAGTATCGTGTTCAAACGAGGGTGGTGAATAATCATCATCAGCCTATCTTAGTACACCGGCTTGGAGGCGTTAGTTCTCATTTTAGCCACGTGGCAAAACACCCTTGTACCACTCTACGTGATTTTATAATAAATATGTATGTCTAAATAAGCTGAAAGAGAATGCCCTCTCCACTGCCACTGCCAATGTAAGTGATAATACTATATAGCATAATAGACTGCAAATATATTCAAGACTAAATAGGTAATAGTTGGTAATAAATCTGCCTGCGAAGCTGTGGGTCGTGTGTTCGATTCCCACCCAGAGCAAATATTTGTGTGATGTATACAACATATTGTATTTGTATCTATTAACAAAGAAATAAGTTTGTATTTATAGTTATATAAGTATTGTATCAGATTTCTTCGTTGAGACGTTCTAACGTGATTGGCAACAAACATTCATGTCCAAACGTCCGCATATATAAAATTATAGTTTTTTTAACTTCAGCAATTTAAACTCACACTAAAAACATTACATCTGAAATTTCACGGGATTTCACCCACGAACGACAGGTAAATACGAGTAGAATTGTGGCATTTACACACATTTGTTTTTGTGGCGAATTAACTTTGTGGCGAATCGCCTATAACCCATAAATAAAAATCTAGTGTCATGATGTTTGTTAGTTCTCAGTGAAATCTTCAAGGCAAGTAATACTGATATAATCTGTCATTTACTTGTGTAATTTTTTTAACTTGAATAGGTTTATACTTGACCGCCGGCTCGCCTGATGTTGAGCGACGATGCGTGTACCTACGTGAACTTATAAGAAATCGATCCACTCTCGACTTTGAAGACAGTAAGATTATAACTATCGGGGTAAATCCACTCAGGAGGATCCTTCCACAGCCTAGAAGTTCTTATCAAGAGTCAAACCTCTTCGTTCGTGTCTTTGGAACATCAACTATGAAACGAAGCCACTTTTTTGAGCTACGAGCATCCCAATAGAAAAAAATGGTAAGGTTAAATCATGCAGATTTGCAGATCAATAGCACGCTCTCCGAAGTGTATCCGATAAAAAACCGATAGCTAACAATTTTGCGACGATGTTCAAGACTTTGAAGACTTTTTCGCACACGAGAACCATTGCCCATGAGCCTTTTGGGACGTTTCTTCATCGGTTCCAGAGCCTCAGACTTAACATTAAAAGTAGAGGGCCGAAGAAGATTGTGCCTCTGTAATAATTACTGAGCACGTTCTCCATAAAAAAAACGATGAGCTACCAACTCTATGACGATGCTCGAAACTTTGAATTCGTTCAAATTAATTAACAGCATTTCATTAATTTTTTTTTTAATTTTATAGGTTTACACTTGACCGCCATCTCGCTGATGCCAAGCGATTTTAAATCATAACGTTTTGTGAAACACCTGGCAGTCGTAATACATGAAAAATTAAGCATCAATTATCCCTCAAATACATGTCTCACAGGAACACAAGGTACAGTGATGGCAGTCTACATAAAACCTACGAGCCCGTATCCACCTTCCACATAGTTCCACCGTTCTCGCGGTAAAATTACATTCCACCCCGCGCAGACTCGTGTTAAGTACGCCGAGGAATTTTATCCCTTTCTGGAGATAAAGTACCATTGGAGCATGACTAGGAAGAGAGCCTCAAACATAGAAGAAATTACAGAAACATTCAACAATCTGTTTTTTAACACTAGCAACGTCCTATGGGTTACACGCGTATTTTCGTTCTTCTAATTTTCCCGCAATAAAAAAAGTACAATATATGCCATTCTGGACTGTGAAAGGAATAATCGGCAACGTATTTGTTACAACAAAGTTATCTTACTTAAAAAATAGAAAAATAAGTTTTGCAATTGACCGCCATCTCGCCTGATTCTAAGTGACGGTGTGATGCCCGTTAAATTAAAAGACGCTTATTCACACTCGGTCAATGTCGTTGGAGTGAGTGTGAGGAGTGGACCCCGCGGCTCAGACCCATTGCCAAGCTGAATAAACCTGTAAGGATTTTAGTCGGTAGGTGTACCACTAGAAGTGGTAACGTGTCAATTTTCACTTGACTTGAAGACAACACAATGAGGGATCAGGAAACTATTTCACAGTTGATTTATTCTTATTTTGAAAGCGTGTCTAGTCTTTCAAACGTAAATCTAGGACTGATGTCACTTTTTAGAGTTACAAACATTTTTGTTTAAAAAGGATTAGATGGTATTAGATCAGAGTGAATATCTGTTCAGATTACTTTCTAAACTGTACCTAATAAATTTGGAACTAAACAGGCATGCTTAAGATTTTGGATACCAATTTGACCTCCAAAAATTTGGCAGAATTTTGGCTCGCGTGATTCTTAAGAATGACAAGCAAACTACGATCAAACTAAGCTGAACTGCTCATACTTACGGCGACGTCAAGTATACACTATTCATCTAATCCTAGTATCTGAATTTCCGAGCTGTCTCCGAAAAACCTTTTGAATGTAATCCAGTGTCATTCCAGCGAAGTAGACGAATCTGGAAAGTCTCTCAGGGCTCATGTGGAAGATTCTCCAAAGTGATAATTTTAATCTTTTAAGACTATCTGCTGAAAATGATACTGAAATGATTCTATGTTTACATTTAGTGTGTTTATTTATACTTGCGTACCTTAATTGTAATAATGATAGCTTTTATTTTTTTGAAACTAGTGTCAATTTGACGATAGACTGTCTGTTTGTTCTGACTAATCTCCGAAATATCTGGACCGATTAGGATGACACTTTCACTACAAGATTGCTGATGTTTTAAGGCATATCATAGGCTACACTTATTCGACACAAAAAATTTAACCGTGGGCACAGCCAGATACTGGTAAAATTACTTAAAATATACAGATATTCTAAAAGCCACTCTAAACACAAATACTCTTGAGATTCAAACTCATTCATCATGTCTCATTAGTAGGTAGGTATACTATTGATGTCTTATCATACTCGTACTTTAGTACCTCCTTACACAAGGGCGCATCAATTTTGTAATTAGGAAATTTTGAGCATTAACACACTTATAAGTATAAATATACAAATAAATAAAATTAGAAATTCTGTATGTAATATCAAAGTAACAGATTTTCACTAAGCTTAAATAAAAGTCCATATGGTACCAAAACCTAAAAACACTATTATTTTTTTGTCTATCTATCTGTCTGTTTATAGCGGCTGATCTCCAAAACGGTTGGATTGATTATGACGGTGTTTTCACTATTAGATAGCTGATGTTATAATGCGTACGTTAGACTAGTTTTACTTGAGCAAAATGAACAGATATCATTATTTTTGTTCCCATTGAACTCTTCACCAACTAACCGTTGTTCCCAAAAATTAACATTTCTGTGAAATTTGGTCCTATATAATTGAGATTTTAAGATTTATATAAGTTTTATGTCGATTATCTAATTGTCTTTAGGACAGTATCCGTGCGAAACCGGAACGGGCCGTTATTCTTAATAGCTTTTCAAAAATCAAGTGTCATAATATATTTGTTCCCAGTGAGCTCTTTGCCAAGTCAGCTGATATTTACAAAGTTGGTATTTCATCTATTCATATATTCGATGAACGGAGCATATCTGGTAAATTTTTTTTTTTTTACCTTTTATAGTCTCACACTTGACCGCCATCTCGCCTGATGTTATGCGACGATGCGGTCCACGATGGAACGTATTTACCTAGAAGAAACCGATTCACTCTCGATTTGAAAACACAAAGATTGTAACCATCGGGGAAAACCCACTCAGGCAACGTATTCCACAGCCTAGACGTTCTTATCACAAAAGTAGAGTCAAATCTCTTCGTTCGTGTCTTTGGAACATCAACTATGAAACGATGTCGCTTTTTCGAGCTACGAGCATTCCGATAGAAAAAAGGGCAAGGTGGTATTAGATCATGCAGATCAGTTGCACACTCTCCGAAGTGTATCCGATAAAAAACCGATAGGCTAGCGATTTTTCGGCGATGTTCAAGACTTTGAAGTCTTTTTCGCACAAGAGTGGCATTGCCTATGAGCCTTTTGGCACGTCTCTCGATCGATTCCAGGGCTTCCAGCTGATACTTGGCCGATCCATCCCAAAGGCGCGAACAGTACTCCATACAGGAGCGAAGCTGTGCTTGATATAATGTGAGCAACTGTTCAGACTTGAAGTACCTTCGCACCTTTGAAAGGACACCCAGTTTTTTGGCAGCTAATTTAGCCTTGGACTTGATATACGAGCCAAAGTTGAGCGTAGAAAATAAATAGTTTAAAATAGTTTTTTGTTGGTTACACTTTGCAGCGTGTGCACCTGGGCTGCATGATCTAATACCACTTTCCCCATGTATAAACCTGGTGATCATAGTTCGAAATAGCGACATTGTTTAGTGATAGATGGTGCAAAGACTCGAACGAGGAGGTGGAGTAGATTGGTCCCGATGATTTCAATCTTAGTGCGATTAGGAATAGAGTGACGGTTTCTTCTTGGCAAGCTAGCTCAATTGTATATCGCATCGTTATTTAACATCATATGAGGCAGCGGTCAAGTGTAGATCTATCATCACAGAACATTATACATTGTCTTCTGTGTCTATCATTGTTGAAAAAAATTAAATGAGCCAGGATAATACATCAGAATTTCACTTTAATTTACATTCCTGACTTCAAGGCGTTTCAATTATTGTTTCAAATGACGAACGTTAATTTAAACAAAAAGCAATCTAATATTTTACAGTACAGGGTATTTATTAATAAAGCTAATATTAATAATAAAGTTACAGTGATAACAACACTACACTAAATAGTTAGATAGTTACCTAACAAACGAGCTACTGACTGACTTCCAGCAACATCCTGTTGAAATAAATAGATCACAAACATTAACGCAGCTTGCTATAAAAAAGCCACAGGCGTTCCCAACCAACATTACGTTACATAATACAAAAGTTTAATTTTCTAACAAAACAAATCAAGTGTACTTATAAACAAGTACTACCTACATAAGTAAGTTCTTATAACATTCACCGAAGTGTAAACACAAAAGACTTCGAACAAAATAAGTATACTGTTATGAAATGAAACTTGAACACGGCATTGTGATGCTTAGAAAGTAAATGGCCAAGTGCATTGCTCAGGCGGAGTTCGAAAAGAGTTTTACCACTGCAATCGATAATGAATAGAACATAATATTATGCTTTATTGTATAAACTGTGTACAGACTACAGAGTACACTCCGCGAGGCATAAGCTGAGCTTTGCATTTGTGTGAGTGTACATGGATAGTGTAGGTGTGACAACCGGCCTTAGGCGCGGCGCCATTCTGTCTCGCCGCGCTCCTGCCTGATTGGTGATCACTCACACTAATGCAAAGCTCAGCTTATACCTCGCGGAGTGTACAAGATATTATGATATTAATGATAATATATCCAAGTTTGATTCTCTTCACACAATACTCGTATTTCAGGGACTCGGTGTGAACATATTTTTATTTAACAAACTCCTTACAGCGCTCCAGGGGGTGTTCAATGAATTATTCTCATGACTCGCAAGGTAACTTTAAGGACAGCATCGCTGAGAATTGAGTTTTATGTACTTTGAAGTGTCTACGCTTAAATAATGATAACAAGACTTAGCACAGGGCTGTGTCCGTACTGGGTCCGTTTTGCTGTTCGAAGGCGTTACTAAAAATCTAGCAGCTCTGCTATTGTTACGTTCTCTATTCTTCCAGACTACATTTCTGTTCCAAATCAGCCCGATCCGTTTATACGATACGACGTGATTGAGCATCAAATATTCAAACATGAATATTTCTCAACAGCAAGTTTATCAGTTAGTTTTTTTTAACTTATATAGGTTTATACTTGACCGCCATCTCGCCTGATGTTAAGCGACGATGCGGTGGAGCGTGCTTACCTAAAAGTAACCGTAAATAAATAGCATGTCGCTAACTTAAAAGGGTGGTTACGTACATAACTCCGGAAAAACAATGGTGCGCTTGGGATTTGAACCCGGGGTCTTCGGAACAGCAGTCGCCGTTATCCCGACTGGACCAGCGTAACTCCTAAAGTAAATGAATAAACTATTCTTTTCACATCGAGGATTGGAAGTGCTACCCGATTGGAATAATAAAAACCTTCTAACTTCACCTTTCCCCTTTCTTCCCGACAACCAATTGCCCGTAACAAGAAAATGTAATATTATAATTTGATTCACGAGTGCGTCGCTGTAACGGCGTTATAGCTCCGTTGTAACGTCGTTATAACGGGCCCGGGAAGGAGTCAAACGGTTATTGCGCCGTTACGACATCGCGCGACAAATTTTACAATTTCCGATGCAAGAACCCACGCAATACGATAAATTGACACGATTTAGCGGATGGATGAGCAAATTCAAGACAATTGTCTTTGAAATAAAAGATGTAGTGGTAGGACTCTTGGCAGAGTCCGCCTGGGGAGTACCACACCTTTGCCAGTTATTCTACCGCCAAGCAGTAATGTGCAAACATTACTGTGTTCCGGTTTGAAGGGCAATGTTTCCAGAGAAATTACAGGGCTTAGAGATATAAGATCTTAGATCTATGGGTGACGAGCGCAGTGCAGTGCTAGGTAATGATTTGGACTCTTTATGTTCCAATAGCTGCGTGTCACTGTGATGTTATGTGTCAGGCAAGTTGCTTACCATCAGGCACATGTCCTGATCGTCTCGTCACTCTTTATTAAAAAAAAAAAAAAAAAGTAATGCCCGAGTGATACGAGGCTAGTTTTTCAAGCTAGGGTAGCTCGCTCGTGTTACGTATAGCAAGCTAGAAAGCTATTGCTTTCGACTTCGTGTAGACAACGCTACGCAACGCTAGTTTTGTCTACATGACGCTAGAAGCTTGCTAACCTAGCTTGAAAAACTAGTCTCGTGTCGCTCGGGCATAAGATACTTAGAATGTAATTTTTTGATGTGTAAGTACGTAAGTGATGCCCGAGCTACACGTGGCTAGTTTTTCCAGCTAAGATAGCAAACTAGTGTTAGTAAGCTAGCAATGTAGTACTGCTAGCTTCGTGTAGACAAAATTAGCGTTGCGTAGCGTTGTCTACACGAAGCTACAAGTACTAGCTTCGTGTAGCCAATGCTACGTAACGGTAGTTTTTTTCTTAACGAAGCTAGAAGCTATTAGCTTGCTAGTTTACTAACAATAGCTTGAAATACTAGCTTCGTGTAGCTTGGGCATAAGTTACATTAAGGGAAGTTACAAGTTACGGCTGGTCTAGTAAGAACGGAGGGAGAACGGTCACTGCCGATCCGGAGCACCTGGTTCGAATCCCACGCGCACCACTGCCTTTATTGCTGCCTTATTTAATTTATTATGCTTTATTTATTGTCTGAAGTCACATGCGTAATGCCGCTAACTTAAAATAAAACGGCAAAGAAAAACATCGTGAGGAAGCCAACATCTTCCTTGAATTTATCAAGGTTATGTGTCATCGACCAACCCGTACTGGGTCAGCGTGATGGATTATGACCTTGACTTTTTTTTATGCGACACAGTAGTGAAGAGCAGCGGGCTGTCTCTTTTTCATTCGGGAAAACTCAACAGTCCCGAGTTCACCCGAGTTCACAGTGACGGATGAGCTTCATTTACAACGTATGGAAAAACCTGTGTGTGGTTGAATTTCCACTTTTTCCACTGCGAAAAACCGCAAAGTATGATTTTCGAAAACATGTTATATTGTTCCACCAACGAGACGTGGGACCGAAAAGATTGAGGGCGATCCCTTCTTACGTTGAAAAGTTACAAAACATTTTGCACGAAACATTTTTCTTATGATTTTCTTATGGAAATCGGTCATGTCAACTGTCCCGGCATCTACATAATAATATCAAGGAGTGACAACGGGACTAGTCGACATTCATCTTTATTGTCGGACCCATAATAAAATTTGGGTCACTTTATCGTTCTTGTTCGACGGCTGCGGTGTCGGTGGTCATGAGCGGAGCGACAGCAGAAGCGATTTTCCTTTTTTAACTTTCTTATTATCTCATCCGTAATATTGTCCCATTTCAGAGCCAAAAGGCTGTCTCCCCTACCTCCAGTTTAATAAATTATAAAGTTCGGACCGCCACCTCTTCCTAGGTCGCACATATAATAGTTTTCTTTAAAATTGTACTTAACCATTTTAGTCCCACAAATTGAAATACAAATTAATTTAGAAAGGTGTGAATTTCTGGTGGTATTTTTATTATTAGTAGCTGTGGAATGTAAAGCCGTTTCAATGTATTGTCAACCTTGAAAATTGACCACAGACTTTAACAATAAACAGTATAAATTAATACGTATGTAGTGTTTTTGTATTATTTTAATGTATTAAAAAAAATTACGCATTCTAACCTCTCTACCTCTAGATGTATATAAACTACTAGAACCGCCTTGCAGCTTAATATTGTATAGCACCTCGTGTACCCGCATAGTTCTCGTTCCCATAACTTTCGTAAAATTTATATATTTGTGAGACTTTTAGACTACAATATATTCCAAATTACAAATCGATTCGTTGAGGTGTTCCAGCAACAAATATTCAAAGTTTTACATTATACAATTTTTAATATTGTTTATTTATTCAATGAACACTAAATGTAATAAACACATATTGTAACATTTGATTATACCTGCTGTACAGAACTGTATTGCATTCCAAACTATGTGGGTCTAGAAACCATTTTGGGTACTTCTTTATTCACAAAAATACAATGATCATTTACTATCATATATAACTCTCCACAGAAAAAATGTAAATTTTTGTTAAAATACAGTGGTTTGATAATAAAATTACTAAATTAGAAATAATACATAAAGAAATTAGGCCAACAGATCTGAACTTAAAACTACATAACATATTTTAAAACAGTAGATAAATAAAATAGTTCATAAGCATTGTGAAAAAAGCCAAAACATTTCAAATTTAGAAGAAATAAAGAAAACTTCACAATTATCTACTTGTACGATTTCGGTGAACGGTGTTGTAAAATTTATGAAATCATTGATGTATTTTATGAAAATGAAAAAATGGGGATTTCAGCAAATAAAAAGTGATAATGTTTATATTGTACTGGGTTTAATCACGACATAGTTTGATTGATTAATTATTTCGACGTTTCGGCAGCTTTCAAACGGAGGTTTTCGAACCTTGTGTTGTGTTTTATACAGTGTGTGTTCAAATCGCGGAAGTTTAAAAACAATATAAAAAGCGATTATTTGTAGGACAGCCGAGCTTTTGTTATCGCTACCGCGGACGTTATCGCTTCGCTCATCACTGTCGTCAAGGTCACGGCTTTAGGGCTAGCTTTTATTGTTATCTTTATGTTTGGGAAAAGCGATGGCTTACGGAAAAGTGGGATAACCAATGTAACAATAATAGATTTATAATGGGCGATGACACGCGACAATAAGTAAATCTTTGTCTTACCATTTCATAATTTTTTTATCGACTCCAACTTTATTGAAATATAAGTAGTTAATATTTATGAAATTTCATTGGGTCTTCTTGATGCATCAAAAAGCATCTTTTTATACACTCTGGACATGGTTCAAAGGATAATACTACCGATTTCCTTAAACTGTGCACAAGTTGCATACAATGCATAATGATAGGTAGGTATGAGTAAAACATATGTCTAATTTTTAACATCAATAACATGTTGATAATGATGATTAAACAGTTTTGAATTTGGTATGACGAAGAGACACTCTAATATAATTAATTTTATTGCGCGATATATGTTGTAATATATGTGCTATTCCAATTTTAACCAAAATCTATGTTTTTATTTTATAGTATTTTAATTTTATATTATTTATAGAGTGGCGAATCAAACAGGGCAGGTAACTGATGGTAAACACACCTTCTCAACTGCTCATAACAGCAAAGTGTCAGTGTCACGCATCTATTGGAATATTAAGAATGTAAAATAAGTATGTATTTACAACTATACAAATATTACATCAGCTATCTGGCCGCCATGTTACAAGCTTTGCTTAGTTTGGGGTCAGATGGTGTTGTCTGTGAATTGTCCACCAATATTTATTATTTATTTATTTAAGTACCTAACACTGCACTGCGCTAGTCATGTGACAAGTATTCAGCTTCCTCGAATACCTAACATTTGCTACCAGCTCTCGGAATATTAAATTCCGTATCTTTTGAAATAAATCATCGTTTCGAGAGTGAATAAACCTCGTGTGAGACGAGGCTGAAACACAGCTGTTAATGTTGGAGGACACGGTACTCAGTGAACCCTTTAGGCGAGGATTTAGCGAGGATCGAATGGGAGTGCTACTGCCATTTATTTATGTATTTAATACCGTATGGACATAGACTTAATTTTTTTTATATTTTCATCATAATATTAATTTACATTATATTTGATTTTTTATCAATTTATGTAAATATACAATTAGAAGTTTGGATCTCAGAACACAGGTCGTTTTAGTGTGAGGTTCAGTGCGCACTAACATAATATATGTACCTATTTGTACTATACATTATTATTGCTTATCGCATATACATAGTTTTCTTTTTGTATTTTCATTTGATGAAAGTTTTTGTTAATGGCACAGTAAAAGTATTTTCATATTCAAATTTATTTGTAATCTACCTTATCTATTTTTATATTATGGCTTTACTAGAAGTGCTGCGTGGTTTTACACACTAGTTCCTTACTTTTCGCTATTAAGTAATAGTAGCAGCCTGTCTGTTATTTTACACTACAATATGTCTATGTATTTCAACCCAATCCGTTCAGCCCAAAGAGTTTACATAATATATACTACGTGTAGAGGTGGCACAAACGCTTTACACCGAAAGCACGGGTAGCATCTTTCTTGCCTTGTCGCTCTTGTGGAAGTGTCATACTTTTATCGCGGCACATTACTCTGTTGCCATAGAAATGCCCGTCATCTGCTTACGATTGACACAAACAAACCGTGCGGAAAATCTAACTCTCTAAAAATCTCTAAAACTCTTTGGCTCAGGGGTTTCGCCAAATATCAAATAACCAAATAAAACTCACACTTGTTACTATGTTTTGATATTAATAAAATTAATTT
Organism: Ectropis grisescens; assembly: GCA_017562165.1. Lineage (NCBI taxonomy): Eukaryota > Metazoa > Arthropoda > Insecta > Lepidoptera > Geometridae > Ectropis > Ectropis grisescens. The sequence goes on along the minus strand of CM029789.1, from coordinate 23,383,446 downwards.
ATGTAAGTACACGAAATTCGTTAGGTACCAACAGACAAAGTAATATTCTGACTAGTCCCCGGAGTGAAGGCAGGCAGTCCCGGGTGGAACAATTGACCTACATCCGTATCGGGTATAAGCGAATGTCAACGTCCGGTTAAACTCACGACCCAATAACCCTCTGGGACGTCCAATGCTTTTATACTGGCTCGGTTAGTTTGATGTGATTTTAAAATGATTACCTACTCTCTTTTTCAGAAGGTAAAATATTTGGTAGGAAATTCTTCTATTATTGCATTAAAACGAATTAACTTTCGACTCAAAAACTGTGGGGATACGTTTGACTTGTCTGTGTATCTTGAGTGTGTGTGTCATCGTTGCTAAAGATAAATTAATTGATTTGTTTGTTGTCTAAAAGATGAAATAAGAGGGAGTATTTTTAGCTATGTGTAACATCAAAGTTGGTTCAATTATATCGTTTCAAAGTTACTCTTTTGTTAGTAGTATCTTAGAAACTAAATGGATATTAACTCTACTCGCGAACATTCGTGTGGACGAAAATTTAAAGCAATTGCGTCAGAGGTTATTTATCTCTTGGCGACATGCGAAGTGCGTAAGAGTGTACAAGTTGATAACCAACACAAAAACTTTTAATATTGTACAGAGTTATACGTAGGACCGCACCTACTATCTCGTACACTCCGCGAGGCAGAAGCTGAGCTTTGCATTTGTGTGAGTGTACATGGATAGTGTAGGTGTGACAACCGGCCTTAGGCGCGGCGCCATTCTGTCTCGCCGCGCTCCTGCCTGATTGGTGATCACTCACACTAATGCAAAGCTCAGCCTATACCTCGCGGACAAAATTTCAAGCTCCTGCCTGATTGGTGATCACTCACACTAATGCAAAGCTCAGCTTATACCTCGCGGAGTGTACTCTTGTACTGAGCCCAACAAGTCCGACGTCTCGCTACTGAGCCAATACATTTTTTTTTACTTTTATAGGTTGACACTTGACCGCCATCTCGCCTGATATTAAGCGACGATGCGGTCTACGATGGAGCGTGTTTACCTAGAAGTTGAAACCCGATAAGCTAGCAATTTTTCGACGATGTTCAAGACTTTGCAGTCTTTTTCGCACAAGAGTGTTATTATTGCCTAAATACATGATAATACATACCTATACAAAACAACCAGCAGCGCCCTGTTTTACTAAATAGTTAATTTCCTACCCCCGTCATTTTCTCCAAATAAAAAGTATCCAATGTACTATTATTAAGTATAATCTAACAGTGTTTCAAATTTCAACCTGACAACCTGATCTGTTCAGCCGTTCCTACGTGATTGAGTAACAAACATGAAATAACTAAACTCTCGCTTTCATAGTATCAGTAGGATTTCGTAAGCCAAATTAGATACAAAACTCAGTATAGTATTATGGTATAATAGTCAGATCACTCGCACCACTCGGTCACCGGCTGGCGTATCCGGACGAAATCGGATACAACCGGATATAACCGGATCATCCGAATGATAATCGGATTTCTCGAAACAAATATCGTACTCGTATGTTTGAAACGTATTGAGCTTTTTGTTGTAGCTTACAAAATGTAAATGGGAAAAAATATTTTATTTCTAAACGGAAAATTGAAAAAATCGTTATAGACTACAGGCCCGTGAACAAAATGTATGGGTTATATTATGAACCACAAAAAAACCTATGTAGGATGATAGAAGGGTATAAATTAATAAGATTAAACACTATGCCGTCACTTGAAAGATGTCTAACTGAGTGTAGCTGAAAATAGGGGGGTTGCACATCTCGATCATTACTCCTTGTCACATGATTTTTGTACGGCAATGACTGCCCTAGTGGCTTAGTTGGTAGTAGCTCTGCCTGCGAAGCCGAGGGTCGTGGGTTCGATCCCCACCCAGTGCAAATATTTGTGTGATGAATTCAAATGTTTGCACTGTGTCTGGGTGTTTCTATGTATAATAAGTAGAAGTACCTATGTATTTAAAAACTATATAAGTATTATATCAGCTATCTGGCTGCCATCACACAAGCTTTGCTTAGTTTGGGGTGGTGTTGTGTGTGAATTGTCCACCAATATTTATAGTGATCAATCTTATTATTTTATAGCCTTCTATCATCCTACATAGGTCTGGTGGTTCATTTGACCCATAAATTTTGTTCACGGGCCTGCAGTCTATTCACTGAACTATGGATGTCTAAAAACTATCTATGTACCTATACCTTCTTAATACGAGTATTAACGAGAAATTACAGGGCTTAGAGATATAAGATCTTAGATCTCTGGGTGACGAGCGCAGTGCAGTGCTAGGTAATGATTTGAACTCTTCATGTTCCAATAGCTGCGTGTCACTGTGCTGTTATGTGTCAGGCATGTTGCTTACCATCAGGCACATGTCCTGATCGTCTCGTCACTCTTTATTTAAAAAAAAAAAAAAAAAAAAAAAATTAACAAAGCTGAAGAGTTTATTTGTTTGAACGCGATAATCTCAAGAACTGCTGAGCCGATTTCAAAAATTCTTTCACCGTTGGATGTATACCTGAATCCTCAGTGGTATCATCATCATCATAATCAGCCCACATTCGTCCACTGCTGGACATAGGCCTCTCCAATAATACGCCACTCATCAGTATAGCTCAGTGGTATAGACGTAAGTATTCTGTATTGAGTTACGATTGCTGCGGACGGAGGGTTCGAAAGGAAACTAGAATTGCTTAGAACGAACTTTACTATACTTAAACTCACATGAAAACAAAATATTTATTTTTACACTATAAAAGTCAACCACATCATAGGATCTTAAGCCTATCTAACTTAGGTGCGAATGCCTTCGACGATCGAACGACACTGACTTCTTTATTGAAATCAGCTTTGATGAAGGTTTATCTGGATCACAATTTAATGAGGTCAGCATCAGCGAATTGTAGTTGGCACGAGGCAGGTTATTGCTACTGCCGAGTTCTGTTGAAATTGCTGACTTGAACCTCGTGATGGAATGCAGCTCACGTTGTGCGGACATGTGTCGGTACTGGTACATAACATTTGTGTATAGGTAAGTGGAAAGTATTGTGTACCACAAGCCAACCCGGGGCGAACCGTTTCTTTAAAAATAATGAAATTTACCTAATTCATTTTATTTCCTTGACTTCTTTACAACAAACACCTCCCTTCAAGAAGACGATGTAAATATTTATCACCGACATTTCATCCGGGCATTCTCCATTTCCACGAACAAAAGTAAATAAACGAATCCACTCGACGGGATCATACATATTATTAATCTGCTGGTCTGCATTAAATTCATATTTTACTCATTCATTATTCAACAGATAAATTAAATGCATGCCCGTTTGTTGTGGAGATGAACTCAGTAGCTGCGATTGGGAAATATTGTTTTTGTAGAAAAAACTTTGCCGCGTTATACACTTTTTAATCAAAATCTTATGGATTAATGTCACGGACTTGCTAATGTAGCACTGGAGCAGAGGCGGAGTAGCGGTAGTATATAATATATAGATGTGCCCTCCCAAACAGCAAGCGCACGGAATTATGTCATCGTTGGTAAGTTTGAACTCAATTTTTCCGTTCTAGTCGGTTGCAGGAAGCGGTGAACGCCGGACGTTTTTACCTATCGCTATTCGTTGTCAGCAACTAAAATAAGTAGAACCACAGCATATCTCGCCGTCAGCGATTCTAGGGGTCAAGTAGATTGGTTGTATGTAAACCACTTACGGTACATACAGAGAGGCAGTTTATTATCAATTGCAAGGTGCTCAATGTACATCTACTGGTTTATATCGATGGGTGTACCACGAAATAAATGCAGTTGGATGGCATTGTCAGCAGGGCGTAAGCATCGGAAAATCGGGCATCGGCAACCCTGTTTGGCTTCACGACGGCTTTAGTTCCCATTTTATGCTACGTGCCATTATTTCCATGTATACCTACCTCTAGCTATATAGGTACTGTAGTGTGGACACTAGTACTCTGAATTCTAACTTTCAAGTTTTCAGTTCTATTTGCGCTCTCTATAACTTCAAAGTTTTATTAATTTCCTTTGGAGTTGCATTCTCTTCATTTTTAAAATTGACCTTATCACATTTGGTATGCAGGAAGAATAAAGTAAAGGTACACTAGTAAGTAACTGATTATGTATATTTTTTTTCGAAAGCTTCCCCGGCTAATATGCAAATGCAAATAATGCGGGTGGTGCTCCATTGCCGCTGCGTTGCGATCTGAAGTTGTAGCCCCCGATAGCACTCGGTGGCACAGCCAACGTTTGCCTTATAGTATTTATTTATTTATTTATTAATTCAATGAGCACACAAAACAGAATGTAATAGATATAAACTATAACATAAGAGTGTACTGTACAGAACTGTATTACATTCCAAACTATGTGGGCCTAGAAACAACAATTATTTAAATTCAGTGGTTTGATAATAATAACATTACATTAGTGATAATACATAAAGAAACTATATAAGTATTTATAGCAGTGCCCCACGGTTTTACCCGCGGTGTTCCCTATATTCTGACTGGCCTCGTGGTTTAGTGGGTAGTAACTCTGCCTGCGACGCCGAGGGTCGTGGGTTCGATTCCCACCCAGTGCAAATATTTGTGTGATGAATTCAAATATTTGCACTGTGTCTGGGTGTTTCTATGTATAATAAGTATGTATTTAGAACTATATAAGTATTATATCACCTATCTGGCCGCCATATTACAAGCTTTGCTTAGTTTGGGGTCAGATGGTGTTGTGTGTGAATTGTCCACCAATGTTTATTTATTTATTTATTTCCCGTCATAAAAAATTGCTATTTCTGACAATAATCTGTGTTCTTTTCAATACGATCAGTTCAGATGTGCAGACATAATTCAGCAACAAACGTTCTAACAACAACATTTAAACTTTTGCATTTATAACGTTAATATATAATTTCATTTATATATTACGCATTTATAATAAGAATTAGTGCGATTCGTGGTTTGTGTGTTGATACCAGTCCCCGAGATCCCAAGTGCAGTTTCATGAATGTACAGTGTATACGGGTAGCTCGTAAAGCCAGAAAACTGCGGCAAATTTTCAAAATCATAATTAAGGTGCATGGACCTTTGCATTGAAAGAGTGAATTTTCGAGCTATCTTACAGCATAACACGATTTGTTGCCACTGCTTGGACTCGCGTTCTCTCACAAAGAGGAAATCATAGACATAACCCACCAGGCTGACCAGGTGTGGGACGGCGGATGATAAAAACATATCCTTTAAAGATGTATTTATTTCCTTCATCGTTGTAGCGGTGATATCAAACTTCTACTTCTCTTCTGGTTAAAATATTGCCAGCGGGATTTGAACCTACGACTTCTCTTGTTAATCACAGAATCGAGCTACGAGTAAACATTATATTTAGAACAATGAACAATATATTTCTTAAGCTTTTAGCGAAAGAAAACTAGCTGAAAAGCAATATATTTTCATTTTGTACATAATAAATCATTTAGAGAACTTCTGGCTGTTTTGTTTGCTTCTTTTTACGTGCCTCGTCCGGGCCCGGCCCAGGGTGTTAGTCTCATTTTAGAGTTTACACCAAAAGAGACAAATCTTGCTCATTCTATGAATGTTCCGTATATATTTTTATTATAGAAACTAACGTGGTTTTTACACATTTTAAATAAATACACGGGTAACTCACGTTTAATATAGTCAGTCCAGTATCCAGTCCGACTCAAGTTTCGTAGCGCGCGCCGTGCGGCTGCCCGCAGTGCTAAACGAGCTGCAAACACGCGCGCGCACTTTTCTTGAAAACGATCGCCGGACGCGATCGAAACTTGTTGATCGTTTACTTTTCTCCATTTTTATTATAGTTTCCGATCTTAGCGATGACGACTTTGATTGTTTGTATTCAAGTAATGATAAGAGAACACATAAACTGGACATACAGTCATGAATCGCGACTAATGTTTTGCGACTAGTGACGTCATGTCAGTCGTTAGTGTTTTATCGGCAAAATTCAAAATTAGTCTAATATACAATATTATATTTTTTTAAATTACAATATTTACTCATCGAAAATACTAATATTTTGAAATGTTATTTTTTACGGTAAACAAGGGTCAATTTTCAAAATAAAAGCAGTTCCGAAAAATTTTTAACATCCCTATTCCATCTCATATAGTTTATGTGCGGTTGGTAAGGATATTTGTACATAGGATATATAATAATAGATTGTAAACTATTTTCAACCCCCACACGTAAGTAACACGCCATACCATAATTACACAGTGCCACGCAGTCAAGTCACTGCCTAGGACTACACTGTGCTCGTCATCCGGTGCAACAAAATTTGTCTCTTTGTGCTATTCGAGACTTTAACCTAAAAGTGTTAAAATCGCAACCCGATTCTCGAAAAAACGGCATCGTTTCATGATTGATATTTCAAAGACTAAGATTGATAAGGTCGGGGATGCGGAATGCTTTGCCAGATTTAAGTTAACCTAAGATTTGTAAATATTTGTAATTATGGGGCTTCAATGATTATAATCTTGGTGACGGTAAGTGAATCTGTTCCTTCTGGGTAAGCATGGTTAGCAAGTTCTAGCAAGTTCGAAGTAAGCATCGTAGAGTTTTTTTCGTCACTTAATATCAGGCGAGATGGCGGTCAAGGAAAAACCTATCTTTATTCAGTATTTATTTTTCAATCGCGATTTCATTATTGTTCAAGATTTAACCGCCGATTTGAAGTCATTTAAATGAAGTGCCTTGTTATTCATTTTGGAATTTAATTTGGGAGATAATTTACACAAACATATTATATGTACCTAGATACCCGCCCCGGCGTCGCACAGGTACAATGCTGATACTAAATATAAGTACTAATAAATGGTTATTGTGGGCTATTCCTAAGAGATATACATATACTATTACAGACTTTTTTGTACACCTTCCAATCATAAAAAGTGTCAAAAGAAATATTTTGGTAAAACATAAAAAAGTGTCAAAAACAATATTTTGGCGAAACGCCAAAGACTGACAATGAGTATTAAGTTTTTTTATGATTCACTGAATGTTTCCGGTCCGCCGGCAAGACGTTTCGTTTTTGGCGCGACGGACGCACGCAATGTGTTGATTGATGGAACAAAACGTGCTTCACACCAAAGATGGCGACAGCGGTTTGTTGGTCAGTGCCATCAGTGGCACCAGAATTTAACGAAATTCTCCATAATCCGAATTTTGTGGACATATGTTGTCGACTCAAAATCGATATTTTTTTGTTTTGTAATTCACACCTATAAGGTTTCGATCAAGTCTTCCGTACCCCTTGGCGAAATTATTATTATAGATATTATCACCCAAAATAAATAGCAGAACAATCTTTACTAGGTCATCTAATATTAGTTTAGATGTGATGTCCCAGATTGATCAAAATAGCTGTCGGTAACACTGAACGTAATTTAAATCCCGATAACAATTATGTGACACCCGTTCTATCAAGCCGGCTTTGATCCGACATGTAGACAATCTCGGCGCCGACCGGAGTGGTTGGCGGCTACAGCATCCAATTATTAATGTGGGTACTTCGAATCGTGTGGCAGGAGTGTGCGCCACTATTGAATTCCTTTGACGAAATTATTGAACTAGGGAGAAAAAGCCTAAGCAATACGTTAAAAAAAATTGTAGTCATAATAACTGGCGGTAGAAATGAAAACGAATAACACAGAATTTGATAGCTCACTTTGGAAACTATGCTGGTGAAACCTGCGGGCGTGGCATGACCATGGCCATCAAGATCATTCAAGATTACCTGAAGATTTCTTTTATTTACCAAATTGATGCCTGAGTTCAATTCACAGACCACGGAAAATCTGTATGTGATTTGCCACAAGAATTTTTCATAACAAAAATGTTTTTAGTGAAAATTTCTATATAAATTCTATAATTCATGCATTCATACGGTTTTGTAAGATGACAGTACATCTTTTTTATATATAAAAATGTTATGTTGGTTTGTGTATGCTTCATAAACTCAAAAAGCTATGCGCCGATCGAGATTAATTTTTAGAATGATATATAATCCGTATCAAGGATTGTTTTTGTCTAATTTTTGCATCAGTCACATATGTGCCACAGCAAAGCGTGGCAGGGTACAGCTAGTTGTTGTTGTTGTTGATAAAACTGTTATTAGTAATGTCTGTCTGGCACCCGAACTAGTAAAAAGCTGTATTACTGGTGCCAGAGCCCGAATATTGAAAACATTATATTTATTTTAATAATAAAAATAGAGCAAAAAGTCTCGACCAACATCTCAAGAGACTTTCGCTAGACGGTTGGGTTAAGGGCCAGATGCAGAAGGCGGTCATCCTTGACACAGCGCGCATCGTCAGGAGTTTCCTCTCTTTGCAGCCCTAACCACCGGGAGCTTGGGCCCTGCCCCGCTGTTGACGGCACCCTAGTTTTTAACTTTTTTATAGTGTTTATATTTATTGTGAAATACTTAAAAATTAAGAAAAGGATTAAATGAGTGAATAATAATACATAGATTTACTATCATACAAACAAAGTGGCCTGAATAGCTGCCCTAGAGCCCTAGAGAACCTTCTCTAGGGCTCTAGGGCAGCCTACATCATCTTTGACTACATCGTCGCTCACCATCAGGCGCGCAATGATAAATGTCGTGTAACGGCAAAGGTGTGGTGATACCCGAACCTGATTCTACAAAGAGCTATAATACTACAAACATAGTATGATAGATGTTTGTTGACCCACATGGAGAAGGACCACTCGTTTTGGACAAAAAGACTTGGACAACGTTTATATTTGATCAGCTATCTATTAATCAATTCAATGTCAGTGACTGGCTTTGGGGCTCAGTGACTGGTCTTATTCGTGACTTAAATCGTGGTTCAGTGCCTGGATTTCTACTAACGAAAAACGTAATTTTGAAGTAAACTCGCGACTTGCCTACGCCGGTTCTACTTCGTTCCTCAGATCGAACATTGTTTGATGTTTACTATTACTACTACTACTCTAATTAGAGCCTACTCTAATTAGAGCCTACTCTAATTAGAGCCTACTCTAATTAGAGCCTACTCTAATTAGAGCCTACTCTAATTAGAGTTGGCTTAGAACATTTACACATAATAGTTATTGGTGTTGCACAGAGAGCCATGGAGCGAGGTTTGCATCAAATTACAGGACCGTGTGAGGAATGCTGAAATTCAACGTCGGACGAAGGTGCGAGACATCAGAAAAGCAATCACTTCTCTCAAATGGAATTGGGCTGGACACATTGCCAGGCAGAGTGACGGCAGGTGGACTCAAGCAGTTACAGATTGGTGGCCGATGAAGAGCAAGAGAAGTGTTGGGCGTCCACCGGCTAGATGGGTCGATGACATTCGAACAGTCACGGGTCATGCATGGATGAGGTTAGCAAAGGATCGAGACAAGTGGCGTACACGAAGAGAGGCCTATGCTCAGCAGTGGGCGATAGCGAGCTAAAGAAGAAGAAGAGTTAGTGGTGTGCAAGAAATTATCCACCAAATTTCAACTGTTGAGTTACTTGTTTATGAAATACCGAAAGTGGCGCCAATCTTTACAAGCGCTGACGCGAAATAAGTATGTTTGTCTAACTTCAATCAAATATCTTAGGTACTTGTCTGAGAAATTGTAATGTAATTTACGTTGGTACTATTAGAACGCTTATGTTTGTGTAAGTTTATTAAATGTGTTCATTAGTACAGATTTTATTTATTTAGTAAATAATAATTAATGCTGTTAATACAAATATTTAAGTTAAGTAAGTTACGGCTGGTCTAGTCGGTAGAACGGCGCCTGCCGATCTGGAGACCACGGGTTCAAACCCCACACGTACCACTGTCTTTTCAAAGTCATGTGCGTAATGCCGCTAACTTAAAACGGTGAAGGAAAACTGAAGGAAAACATTGTGAGGAAACCAACATGTTTTAAGAATCTTTCGAAGTCATGTATCATCCACCAACCCGCACTGGGCCAGCATGGTGGATTATGGCCTTAACTCTCTCCTTGCGAAAGGAGGCCCGAGTTCCAGCAGAGGGAACATTTAGTGGGCTGTTAATGATGATGATGAATACAAATGTTTATTTGGAAAAACGCATGTTATACAAAGAGGCTCAAAACACCTTTATATCAAAGTACCAAAAATACAATTGTATCTGTAGGTAATTGTACTCTTTGCAGACCCCACCCAGAGAAGTACCACGTTTTTGCTAGTTATTCTACCGCCAAGCGGTAATGTGTGAACTTCACTGCCTTCAGGTTTGAAGGGCAAAGTTTCCAGTAAATTTACTAGGGATAGAGATGAACATCTTATTTCTCTTGGTGACGAGCACAGTGCAGTGCTAGGTAATGATTTGGACTAATCATGTTGCAACAGCTGCGCGTGAAACGTCAAACACGGTAAAGTGTACCTTCAGACTCAAATGCAAGTTTATTAGTCGAGTTACAAAAAACCACAATACGTACGAGTAGACACTAATAATTATTATAATTTTTTATTTATGTGTATTATTACAATACGCAAATTCAGTTTTCACAACACATATAAACTACAAATTCAATAATTATTATTTATGAGTGTTATTACAATTCGCACACTTCTCTAGAAAATCAATCATTATTTTATTAAATTGTTCAATTACATTTTTACAAGGGCAAGCCATAATCGTGTTATAAATAATTATTATATTTATAACACGATTATGGCTTGCCCTTCTATTTAATTACAAGCAATAAAAAATATAGAGCTTATTAATATTTTGTCAAAACGAGAATATTCAAGTCATTGTTTTGTACATAATATATAATAATACTACAGACAGTCTTTTAGCGAAGACGCTTAGACGGGAAAATATTGCGGGGCAAGGTGTGTCAAGTAGGCTCCCAAGCTCCGAACACTCAAATGTTAGCAGTTCGGGAGCGTGATTTGCGGCTGACTTTTAAAGCATGTTTTGATTTTATTTTGTTTATCATTATTCTTAATAGGTCATTATAAATTGTTCATAGTTATATAATAAACAATTTATATTTCCAATAATGTGGCTGATACTCAACTATGTTGATCATAACTGAATAAAAAAGTTGGGTTTTACCTTTATAGTAGTATTTTATGGGTATTCCTGTTCAAAATTTCAGCAAAAATTTAGTAAAAGGTAGTTTTCTAAGCCCATATTTTTAATTTTCTTTCAATAAGTACCTACTACTTACCTGATAATAAATATTATATTTTAATTATTCAAACAGCTTAGTACTTCATATAGTTCAATAAGCAAAAATTTAGTAAAAGCCTGTTTAATTATTTATTTCCTTCTGTTTTTCATAATGCCCAAAAATGCCAAAAAGATCAAGATCTCAACTTTCTAAACATAGTTCCCAGGCGAGGGCAATAAAAATACGGCGTAATGAGGAATCTTCATCAGAAACTGAAAATCGCCTTGCATGTCGGAGAGAATACGCGTCGCAATCGCGTGCTAGAGAGTCAAGTATCGAGCGTTCGCAGCGGTTGCTGAACAAAATTTTATCACTGGCCCAGCAGCTGGTCAACTAGCTCATATACCGAGGATACCGATGATTCCAACTGATCTACCAATCCCTTTTAAACGACTTCAGTTTCCGGTGACATCATCTTTCGCGTTAACTATTAACAAGTCCCAGGGCCAAACCTTCGAATTATTAGGGATCGACCTACGAAAAGAATGTTTCACTCATGGCCAACTGTATGTTGGCCTATCACGTGTCGGAGCTCCTGAAAATCAATTTATTTTGCTGCCACAAAATAAAACTACTTCAAATATCGTTTACAGGGAAGCTCTGACTCACTAAAACCAATGGCTTTTGTTTTGTAAATAATATTATATTATATCTAATATATAAAATTCTCGTGTCACAGTTTTCGTTGCCATACTCCTCCGAAACGGCTTGATCGATTTTGATGAAATTTTTTGTGCTTATCCGGTATCTATGAGAATCGGTCAACATTTATTTTTCATCCTCCTAAATGTTAGGGGTAGTCCACCCCTAAACTTTTATTTTATTTTTAGACAAAATTTTAATTTATATTTTTTTATGATACAACATACAAAAATACATACAATCCTCTATTTTCACCCTTCTACAATCAACCCTTATTTTTTAATAACCATATTAGTAATTTAATCATTTTTCCTCTCCGGTCGAAAACTGATCAATCGTCATTTAATTAGTTATCCCCGCCAGATGTCACTTCTGACCCAGTAAACAGCACGATAATTTGGGGATCAAAAGTAGCCTATAGCATATATATAGTTTGAACACGCTAATCTCGGGAACTACAGGACCGATAAAAAAATCGTTCACCGTTCTTTCATATGTTCGTAATCCTTGAACGCTGTAGGTTATATATATGTACCACGGGCGAAGCCGGGGCGGGCCGCTAGTATTATGTATAAAATTTTAAAATAAAAAAAAACATTAAAAAAATTCAAACTTCCTTTATAATTTTACTTTTTTTTGAAACCCGATACAAAAAAGGGTGTATGTGTGTGTGTATGTACCCGTGCGAAGCCGGGGCGGGCCGCTAGTATTATGTATAAAATTTTAAAATAAAAAAAAACATTAAAAAAATTCAAACTTCCTTTATAATTTTACTTTTTTTTTTAACCCGATACAAAAAAGGGTGTAAGTGTGTGTGTATGTACCCGTGCGAAGCCGGGGCGGGCCGCTAGTAACTGAATAAAAAAGTTGGGTTCTACCTTTTTTTATTATCATAGCTATATTTTCACTACGCTCTGTATTATCGTCATATACTACAAAATCAGAGGCATCACCCTAGTGGTAGTCATTCTTCATACTGTAATAATACTATTAGAATGAAGAGGTAGGTTTACCACGTAAGATTATTCAATCAAATCAAAATCCAATTCATTTATTCGAACCATAAATTCGGAAGAACATATGGTAACGGCTAACGGCAAAGATTGTGCATTGTGTCAGTAGTATTTATTGCTCACTACGTTATGAGTCTTGTACCCATGGTTGCCTGAAAGAACTCGCAATCAGCGATATAGCAACATTTACACTGGCATTTAAGTTATCCTTTAATATAAGTGTTATCTAATAGTGTGAATAATAAAGAGTTTTCATTCAGTATCTTATTCAATATTCTGTTTCAGTAAATATCGCCATTTTTTTCTTACAAGAAACTTAAACTTATGACAGACTAAAACAGTTAATAATAGAGTGACACGCAATCTTTCCAGTAGCTGTCGAATCCGTCAGCGTCGTTCCAGTGACTTTCCAAGAACACCCCATGTTCAAGTTGTTCAGTAAGTAGTTGGCACAAGTTGGGCGTTACTCCACGCTTGCTGTTGACAGCCCTGCTATCGGCTGACGTGACTTTGAACTTATAGTGCTACCAATTTATCTGTAATACGGTCAAACGCAGAACTACCAACACCCATAGAACAGTTGTTTAATTTTGTAATAGATGCCTGCTTTTTTCGATCCTGGCGCCATCACTAAATTCTTCAAATAAGTTGGCCGTACTGTCAACATGTCACAATCAATATGTCAGTTGCAACACATACTATCTGAGAGGTCTCAAAGGAATAGTGAGAATAATTAATGAGAGTTCAAAAGCAAATAAATGTGTACATAAGTTATTAATTATGTGTTACAGAGTTGTGTTAAAGAGTGACAAGACGATCAGGACATGTGTCTGATGGTAAGCAACATGCCTGACACATAACAGCACAGTGATGCGCAGCTATTGGAACATGAAGAGTCCAAATCATTACCTAGCACTGCACTGCGCTCGTCACCCAGAGATCTAAGATCTTATATCTCTAAGCCCTATAATTTCTCTGGAAACATTGCCCTTCAAACTGGAACATAGTAATGTTTGCACATTACTGCTTGGCGGTAGAATAACTGGCAAAGGTGTGGTACTTCCCCAGGCGGACTCTGCCAAGAGTCCTACCACTACAGAAGGGTATATAGAAATGAAACGTTCCATTGCCATCTTTGCATTGTAGGGCAAGCACCGGGAGTTTTTTTTGCATCGTGCGAGACCTGTTTTTTTTTTTATATGTTCAAGGGTGTCACCTGAATGTAAATCCAAGTTGGCAAAACCATAAATAGTAAAAACCATATTGTAAAAAGTTTGGTGCGCTATAATTAAAAACCTATGCGTTATACAATAAAAGTTTCAAATAAAAAAGTTGACAAATATTATTATCTACAATAATTCATCATCATCATCATCATCAGCCGCAATACGTCCACTGCTGAACATAGGCATCCCCCCTAGATTTCCACAACGATCGGTCCTGCGCAACCTACAACCAGCGGTTTCCAGCGACCTTTGTGAGGTCATCTGTCCATGTAGTGGGAGGCCGTCCAACACGGCGTCTTCCGGTTCGTGGTCGCCACTCGAGAACCTTTCTTCCCCATCGGTTGTCAGTTCTGCGAGCGATGTGGCCTGCCCATTGCCACTTCAGCTTGCTTACTCTTTGAGCTATGTCGGCCACTTTCATTCTTTTGCGAATATCCTCATTACGGATTCTGTCGCGCAAAGAGACTCCGAGCATAGCTCTCTCCATAGCTCGCTGTGTGACTTTGAGCTTCGTTATGAGGCCCACAGTTAAGGACCACGTCTCAGTTCCATAAGCCATCACTGGCAACACGCACTGGTTAAAGACTTTCGTCTTTAAGCATTGGGGTATTCTGGACTCAAAGATGCACAATACAATAATTATCTCAATATTTTTATCCTATTTGCGAGATATTCAATATAACGTGTTTCCCAAGATGGCGGCTGCAGTGAACCCCCTCCCGCCGCGCCTACTCGGTCCCATACGTTGGTCCTGTACGTTGCATTACAAACCTACTTTATTTGCTGCGGTGCTTGGACTATTGCCCTTTCCATGTAATAAGCAATGACTACAAAAAAAAATATCTTAATATTAGCTTAATACCAACGCATGCATGTATTAAACATTTGTACACATGCCTGCCACATAACAGGACAGTGACATGCAGCTATTTCATTATATATTCAGCTATAACATTTGAATTCATCACACAAATATTTGTACTGGGATCGAACCCACGACCCTCGGCATCGCAGGCAGAGTTACTACCCACTAAGCCACAAGGTCAGTCCTTCTGTCTTCTTCTGCAAGTTCAAGTTCTTTTGGCGCGTTACGAAAATATGAAGATAGTGAATTTACACGCATACTGACACGAAAACTCGACACCCTGAAATTTGCTTATATTTTAATAAGCAATGTTTCTAACTTCAATTAATACTTCTTGAGTTGAAGATAATATCTATTCTATTCAAAATACTCAAAAAATATTTGAGTGTTTTGAGTATTTTAGTAAAAAATATTTGATACCCTGTACGACATGTATTATACTATAAAGAAATGTATAAAGTTGGAGTAGGAATCTATTTGCATTTTTCAAATTAACAGTTTTACGTTTAATGTGTATGAAAGTACTAGCAGTGCTCCGCGGGTTTACCCGCGTAGTTCCCGTTCCCATTCTTTTATCAAAATACTCAAAAAATATTTGAGTATTTTGAATAGATTAAAAAAAAATGTGTGTACTGTGTCTGGGTGTTTCTATGTATGATAAGTATGTATTTACAACTATATATGTCTTATATCAGCTACCTGACCGCCATTTTATAAGCTTTGCTTAGTTTGGGGTCAGAATGGTGTTGTGTGTGAATTATCCACCAATGTTTATTTATTTATATAACTTGAAGAAGACAGCATACAGCCGGACTGAGAACCTCCTCCTTCAGTGAAGTCCGTTACAAAAGCTCAGAGCCCAATCTCACTATCTCAGCGAGAGCATCTGTTCAATGTTTTGTTTATGAATGTTTGCGCGAGGTGATCGAAAAGGATTGCGTATTTTTTTGTTAACCCTGCGAGCGAGCGTGATATGATCTACGTTCCAAAGTTTTTTGATCTCCTTTTGTTGTGGATTTTTGCTTGTAAATATCTTTTTGTCGGAATACTCGTATTTATCTTTATAGGAAGTCGGCAAACGCTTGTTTATACA
This sequence comes from Ectropis grisescens, assembly GCA_017562165.1. Taxonomy (NCBI): domain Eukaryota; kingdom Metazoa; phylum Arthropoda; class Insecta; order Lepidoptera; family Geometridae; genus Ectropis; species Ectropis grisescens. The sequence goes on along the minus strand of CM029789.1, from coordinate 23,367,352 downwards.
CGGTTCGATGCGTGAGATGTTTTGATGTGAGTGGAGTTACATTTTTTCTATACCTATTATAGATACGTATTCTTCTGAAACGATGTTTCCAAATTAGTATCTCAAATCATTGTCATTATTTGTGTGGTTTGTAGGTTTAGTTTTATATGTCACAATGTTTTGTATGTCACAACCTACAATTTAAGTTCATGTCACAGATTTCTTAGAAATCTGATAAACAAAACGATACATGAACGATCTGGACTTGGCCAGCGTAGTAGGCGGATCATAGCCTTGACTAGCTCCTTTTGAGATAAAACTCCACCACACGGAAACACGAATTGTGTCGCTTATTATTGGGCTGTATTTGTATTTCCCAAAGAGTTTACATATGTTATTCCCTATCTAAGGTCTTTCCTCTTTTAGCCAATCATATTTTATAATAAAACTTTCTTGTGACAAGAAAAAAGAAATTACTGCCGATAGAAGTGAAAATTAACACTTTGGAAACTACGCAGGTGAAACCTGAGGGCATGGCCATGAGCATGGCTGTCTTGATCATCTGAGTTTTCCCGGAGATTTCTTTCATTTACAAACGTGACGCTTGCCTGAACTTAATTATGGTATTAAAAAGTTGGTAACAATGTCTTGTTGAACGGTTATGGACAACGTTTGCTCTAAGAATGAATCGGAATGAAAGTGACCACCATTATCAAATCAAAATATAAATAAATTATGCTAAGAATCGGGCTCAAAGTCAAAAAAGGTAAAGGATCATACCTTACTAATTTGGGTTCAATTATAATTTAGAATTAAACCATAACGTTTAACAAATGACAAATTAACTTAATCCAAAGAAATTACATAATAATATGGAATTCGTACGTATTTATTTTTATTTTCCACCAAATTTGAATGTAGAGTTATTCGGCAGTAAATATCAAATTCGTTTCTTTATCCTTCCATCAAATCTACCCTGCAAGTGTGATATTTATACATTATGAATCTAAAAGAAGAATACAGAAACTGTATTTTTTAACCGACTTCCAAAAAGGAGGAGGTTATCAATTCGACCCGTATGTTTTTAAGTATTTTAGATAAATAGAAAGACCAAGATGAAACCCGTAACAGCACAGTACAACTTCGCTATTTGAACACGAAGAATCTAAATTACTGCATAGAACTGCGCTGTTTTCTGCACACAGAAAAATAAGATGACTAGCGGTCCGCCCTCGGGTTTGCTCGTGCATAGCACTCTGCGATCGCGATCACGCATTCCTGAGATTAGCGCGTCTAACTAAAAAACCTCTTCAGTTTTATAATATTGGTATAGATTTATCAAAGTTTTCTTCGGTGACATTGCTTTTTAATTATGACATTGCTATTTGTACATTACTGCTTGACGGCAGCATAACTGGCAAATCTGTTGTATTTTTAACCGACTTAAAAAAGGAGGTTTCTCAATTCGACCGTATATATGTATTATTTTTATGTGTGTTCGCGGATAACTTCGTCGTTTATGAACCGATTTTGATGATTATTTTTTGTTGTAAAGATGATATTCCAAAGGTGATACCATGATAAGGAAACCAAGATCTGATGATGACATCCTAGATAAATTGAGGAAAACTTTTTTACTTTATAAGTTTTCTGTTGAAAGTCGGTTCTTTTTTGTTAAAATTATTCTGTGGACATTTGACATATTTTGATTTACTTATTTCAGTTAGACTTTGTAATCAGTTCTTGTACTACTTTGTTGCTATTGTCAGTCCGAAATACAAAACATCTTCCAGTGCAATACATACCTCCTTGGATGTACCTACACTTTCTTTTACCAAAAAATATTATTCGAGCCCAAATTTAAAAGTAAAATCGTAAATAAATCACTGCATAAGCTTTTGAAGAATCACCCGTCATCCATTTACATCAGAAGTACATAATAGAGCGCTTAAATTGTAGTTTTTAACTACTTTACATTAAGTTGGTTAATCTTGTTTGCTCGGCAATAACTCACTGCATTATCATTTTTTAAAATACTTGTAATAATTCAAAGGATATTACATTTGTGCAAACATTAGGGTCACGATTGAAATGTTAAGTTGAAAATATGAGCGTCATATTAAAATTGTGGGCCACGAATTCAGCGGGCGTTCAGTTCTGTGCAACATGGCGGCGAAAACGTGACCTAGTGGTGAAAGCGTTTGATTTTACAACGATGTGGTCAAATGAAGTCGAGGAACTTGAATCCCGCTAGTGTTATTCTAAGTGTATCTATTCTATAGTGTATCTACTCGTATGAACAAATTGGTTTCTTTTGGGTATTTAATCACGCTTCATCGTAACTTAACATCCGTCGAAATGTGATGTGATCAAGCGCAAACCTATTGTGTGTAAAACATTAGTTAGTTCAGAAAAAAAAAACTGACAACACATAAAAATCTGTCTGTCTTTGAAATAGCTTTGATTTCAATAATAATCTTGGCATACATACAGCATCGTTTTTTCAATAGGGTTGCAGTGTACGCATGGGAAAGTACTACACCATTACCAGTTATTGTACTGCCAAATAATAATGTGCAAACATCAATGTGTTCCAGTTTGAAGGTCAATGTTATCAACGGAATTACAAGACAGAGAGATAGATCATCTCATATCTCAGGGTGACAAGTGCAATGCAGTGCTAGGTAATGATTTGGTCTCTTCATGTTCCAATAGTTTCGAGACACTGTGATGTTATGGTCGTCGTGTTTATTGTTTACCATAAGGAATATGTCCTGGTCGTCTCCATAAAATCTCTATGGAATAAAAAACTGCGGTTTATCGTAGATCGCTCCATCGCTTAATATCGGCGAAATGGTGATCAAGTAATTAATAAAATCTACCTATAGGGATTATATGTAGATTTCATTATTTATTTTTCGGTGATATTAAGCGATGGCGCGGTATTAAAACTGTAGGTATTATCAATCCTTGAAACATCTTCAGTTTCATATCAAAACCCTATTTATAAATGTTGTTCTGGCTCTTATCAAAACTGCCACGATGATCGTTTCAACCGCTAGTTGCATGGCCGCACCGTTCTAAATCGCGACTATAGCTAGTCCATTTCAATCTGTGAGAACATCAAACAAGGTATGAATTGACGGGAGCATACACAACGATAGCAGGATGTTTGATCTGTACGTGCCATTTTTTGTGCAATAACGTGGAGTTGTACTGCAATGCCCTGTGGCGTTGATGTTGACTGCGTCGATTATATCATACACATTTTTATTTCTAGTCTAAATAGCAAAAACCAAGCTCAATTTAATATTAGATTAAGACAGTTGACACTTCATAAGAAACCATCATTAAGTCATCAAGGTATACGAGTTTGAAAGTAAAGCTTAGTTTTTTATTCATATATCAAAAACCACATCAATTTCGGCCTTCCTTCCACTCGACACCACCAAAACAACACCATCCGTGGTGTCGTATGGAATCTCCAGTCCATACGACACCACCCTAGTGATGTGCTGTTCCGCCATTAGTTTTTACGTATTTTATGTCGTCAGTACTAGTATCCATTTCCATAGTGAAAAATTAAAATATTCGGACGGAAAGACAAATATGCAAATTGCAATGAACAATGTCAAGATGACCATTTGAGTGACAGATAAATATAAACTTTATCAAATGACATACCTCATTAATGAAACTGCTTGAATTTAATTGGAGTTTTCATATCAACAACTTTGTATGTAGGTAACCTCACTATTAGTCGGTGGTGACTAGTGATTCCATACGACACCACCGATGGTGTCGTTTTGGTGGTGTCAAGTGGAAGGAAGGGATTTCGGTAAATTTTATATGAGTCCACCTCTGAAGTAATGATCTACCAAACAAAAAAGAACCATCAAAATTGATTCACAACCGAGCACGAATGGCTCAGTGTACTGCATTCTAGAGATAAAAGTGTCGTACCTACATTTTTGTACTTTGCTGTAAAAGTTGTCTTTTTTGGAAGACACTGGTTTACTCACGATCTTTTCCTTAGCTGTGAAAGTCAATGCATCAATACTTGAAAAAAAAAATCATATGCTCTTTTTATCATACGTTTTTTTAATAGTATGTGTAGAGTGACGAGACGAACAGGACATGTGCCTGATGGTAAGCAATGTGCCTACCCATAGCAGCAAAGTCACACAGCTATTGGGACACGAAAAGCCCAAATCATTATCTAACACTGCATTGTGGTCGTCAGTCAGAGGTAGGTATAAGACGTGATATCTCAATGTCCTTTAATTTCACTGGCAACACTGCCCTTAAAACCGGAACCACAGCGATATCTTCACATTACTGTTTGACGGTAGAATAACTGACAAAGGTGGTACTTCCCCAGGCGGACTCTGCAAAGAGTCCTACAACTATTAAGGTATAGGTGGGATTTGAACCCATGAAGTCAAACGTTAAAAAACGTTAAACGTTGGTTTTAACCTTTTGACTGCCAGTACAAAATTGTATTTCCGTGCCCTGTACGCCAAGCGTAAGCAATGGCACAAAATTAAAAAAAAATACATAGTGCTTGACAGCACAATGTTTTTCCAATTGATGTATGCGCTTGTTAAGTATATGTGACTCTGGATGTCATAAGGTCAAAAAACCTAACTAAAAATAAAACTAAATACTCAGTTAGATAAATACTACTAAAAAACGTGTATGTGTTTTTAAAAAAGTGTTTGTATTGACCTCAAGTTGAGATGTCAAGATGTTACAACTGAATAAAAGTCGTTTCACTAGTCAGTATATTTTAATCCACCGTATGTCAATAAACTTAAGCAAAATATATAATAAAGGATCAAATTAATCGTTCCACAAATTTTAGTACGTAGCACAAAACCGTTGCCGCACCAACCGATTCAACTGTGGAGTATTCTTTATCAAATCTTCCATCTCAGCCACAGGGGCATGTCTATTCTTCGCGTAGAGCATCATAGTGTGTCCTCTAAGAGAACAGTCATGCCACATGATATATCCATCCCCAAGCGGCCTATACGCTGTGACTGAGTATCCACCGGACAAAACAGCCGCATTCTTTGGGTCCAAAACGTAGAACTTAGCTATGTTATTCCCAGTTACCATCCCAACCCAGTAGCTATCATTGCGAATCACAGGGTTATCATCAAGAGAGTAAGGTAGGCTAGGATCGTTGTATTTAGCCTTGTATGCTTCAATATCTGCTGCCGACGCTTTCGTGAAGACATTTTCGGTGCACCAAGTGGAAGCAGGAAGGCCGCCGAAGAGTGTGAAGCGGTACATCTCGTACCACGAACCAACTAACATGTCGTTGGAAAAGGATTCACTATTTTCTGCAATACATTGCTGGTGGACGTCGGATAGTCCAGTACTTGAAGTAAGTAGTCCCAGTAATGTGAAAGTAATCAAACGATACATCGTTGTTGTCCGAAAATGATACACCGTGTGGAATGAGTGTCACCTCAGTTTATATAGCAACATTTTCTTTGTTTTGTCGCTCTAGCTGTGCTTGCTAGGTTCACTTGGAAAGTGATTTTATTTGTTAATTTATTTTGATTTTTGCTTTGCCTGTAGAGACTATCGATCCTATGGACGTACATTACGTAAAATAATTTAAAACAACTGAATTTTATCTCTGAGGATTCCAGAGATGTCCTCGAAAGATGTATTTCTTTGGACACTCCTCGGCTTCTACCATCAGCTTTGGCTTTGCTGTCTCTATCAATTCAAGCGAAAAGGAAAGAGAGGACGACGTTTTAGTTAGGCGGTAGCGGTAGGCCCCTGTTTTCTCACGATTACATTACATTACTTATCATAATTTTAAATTATTTATCATGGTTATTAAAGATAATAATTTTAGTAAACCTGCAGGAGCACGTATTTATGATGTGAGATTTTAGTATATTAGCGGATTGTTCCGCTGGAATCCGCTAGTATCCGATAGTAGTAGTAGTATCTTTCGCTCCGCATCACTTGTACAGTTAGGAACAATATAATTAGTAGTTTATAATATAGTGACGTGGTTTCGTTTCATCTCCAGTAACACTAAAACCTACTACCGATCTACTAGCAAACTTACTTCTTTATTATTTGAGATGTTGTGAATTAGATTAGATAATAACAATCACTGCATTTGTTATCTTGATGAGATAATTAATGACAGGAGATCTTAGATAATCAGGTATAATGTAGTAATAATATTGTGCCCTTCATATTAATGCCTCGGGGCCTTTTGTCGCAAGGAGAGAGCAAGGCTATAACACAACACGCTGGCCCATAGTGGCTCGGTGGATGATGCATGACTTCGAATGATTCTAGGAACATCTTGGTTTCCGAACGATGTTTTATTAACAGTTTTTAACCCCCGACCAAAAATCGGGGTGTTATAAGTTTGACGTTGATGTTTGTGTGTGTGTCTGTCTGTGGCACCGTAGAGCTCAAACGGATGGACCGATTTCGATGCGGTTTTTTATTTGAAGGTTTATTTCCGAGCGGATATTCTGAGCTATGTTTGGTTAAGGCCAGGTAGTTCTGTCAAATTAGGCATTTAACGCTGCCTTGTTCTCGCGACCGTCACCGACCGCGGAATCGGTGCCACAGTGCAGAAATAACATTAAAATATTGGACTATGTAATTTAAACTCATTTTTTGTTCAAGATTTGTTTATCCTAGTGATAACAATTTTGTGAATTGTGAAGTGATAAGAGTTTTTTTGATATATGAACGAAGAAATATTAAATTTATCTATACTCGTAGATATACAAAACTCAACCTTTTCTTTTGGTCACACTATAAGTTGAGAATTTCATGCATCTTTTGAAAATGTTTCCTAATAATTCACAAGTTCGTCAAAAATTAAAAAAAATGTACTGAAACGTAATGAAAGGTCAGTAAAAATAGACGGTTTTTGGTCAACTTTGCACTAAATTTCTAATCAATTTTTTTTTCTATGAGGTAATAAAGATCACTTACTGAGCATAAAATTAATCTAGGTCTCACAGATCTAGGTAGAGCTTCAAACGCCAATTGAAAAAAAAACTGTTTTAGCCCATATTTTGGAAACGATATATTTTGACAATAATTGTAGAAAATAAAATTTTGTTACTTTTGTTGCTAGTAAACTTTTTTTGTAAAACTTACCGTTTACGATTTATAACCCATTTAATGATACGATTGCGATGATGCCGATAATGGTGGATGAAAATGATGTGGTCTACGATGGAACTTGTTTCTCTAATAGAAACAAGCACAGTGTACCTCGTAACCCCAAGGTTCGAACCTTCGACAAAAACCCACTCTGGCAATGCGTTTCACATCTTAGTTGTTCTTATTACAAAAGTGGAGACCAAACTCTTCGTTCAACTCTTCAATCATGATGATGAACGGTGCTGTTTATTCGAGCAACGAGCAATATGATAGAATAACATTAATTTAAAAACCCCGACTACAAAAAAATGTACACGTAAAAAAAATATTACCTACTATCTAAGGACACTTTGGCGAGTCAGACTATACTTAAAATATCTTTGTTACCAAAATCCATCCAACCGTTTGGAAGATATGTGGAAATAAAAGATTTACAAACATAAAAGATGCGCGCGAAAAACATAACCCTTCTTCCATTCCGGAAAAAAGGGACATGCTTATGCTACTGGGAACAGAATTCACATCTTATTATTTTTACATTGTTATCACCAAATTTGACATAATAAATCGTAATCGGTAAGTTCGAAAAAAAAGTTTACTGGCAACAAAAGATGGGAAATTTAATTTTCTACAATAATAATAGGCTTTATAACTTTTTCAGAATATCGACCAAAACGTTTTTTCGAGCTGGCGCTTGAAGCTCCACCTGGATTTGTTATTATTTTGTGATTTTATGCTCAGGAAATAATTCTAAACCTTATATAAAAAATACGAATCGGAAATTTAGTGCAGAGTTAAATTCTACGAGTAATTTTACTGCCTAAAAGACTTCTTATCAAATTTGGTCGAGTGTCTAAATTTCTATGAACAATATTAACATTTTCATACAAAAAAAAGAAAAAACAATAAATTTTGGTGGTGTCACAAACTTGGAAACGAATTAAAAAAAATAAAAATTCTAACAAAACCATACGTGTATCTATGGAAAGGTGTTCAAAATTGTATTGAAGTTCCTAACATTTTTTTTCTAAACTGTATAGTTTGAAAATGAAAGTCTCTTCCAAAGTGGTAAAATCTGTATGTGAGGACTTTTTTTCCAAGTACTAAGTACCTTACTACCAAAGAATTTACCTAAATGGAATGGCATATAAATGCAAGTTAGGTATCATAAATGATACCATTTATAATAGGGGATTTACGCAGGGGATTTCTCCCCTCTCATTATTTCCTTATCCCGATCTCTGATTTAACGGACGAATATTTTACCGATACTTATCTATTTTCCATTGCATTGAATCTTTTACTGATGTGGTATCGACGTCAGTTTTTTGAGACTCCCCTTTTGGTCTACAACATAAAGTAAACAGCGTACTAATTAGTATCAGCGTCTATTTGCAATTCCAATGAAAACGGTATCAAAAATCAAGATCATAGCGTGCTTCACTAGTAATACCTACTGATATTGTCATACTGTGGCACTATGATCGTAATATTAAAAATTTATCGGTTGTCAAAATTACAAAATCAAGCACAGGCCCGTCGTCCATGAGCGCCGAAACGCGACTGATCAGGCTTGCCAAACGGCGCGCTATATATATGGTAGATATTAAAACATAGTGAATAACTGATACTTTTATCAAGTCAAACTCTGCGAATGCATCTATAACTTTTAGTGGCTTTCGTTGAGTACAAAAATTTAGTAAAAAAATTCATTAGTTTAGTCATAAACTTGAAAAAACTTTTTGAAAAGGGGTAACTTTGGGATTTTTTTTTATCAAGTAAAATTCATTAAATCGTGTTATTGACTGCGAATTGCACTAGATTAGATCCTTAACTATTACATATATTTTTTTCAGAGTTTAATACACTATTTTAAAGGTCTTAAAGTTGTTTTAAAAATTCAGAATTACGGCCCACACGCCCTTAAGAGCCCTCTCACGAAACGACAGAACTCAACTTTAGGTAAAATCCTGCAACATTGTCAGCGTGCGTCCGTTCGATTCAGCTCGAGCGTTTAGGCGGACAGAACGATCTTGAGCCGTAACGGCAGTGTACTAAAATTTTTGATGAGATTTTCTGATATGACAACGTCTACTAAATCGATGAACGCTGGCTGCGTGCACGAAAATTGATGACTTATTGTCCCGTTACGTTCGTTGTCCCGTTACGTTACGATAAATTATTCTTGCATTTCAAAAATCTGATTACTAGTATAATTACATTTTTATTTAAAGGTTTATTTTTGTGCATTGGTTCTTAGCTATGTTTGGTTAATATCGATTCAAGATGGCCGCCACCACAAAATGGTGGACTAAATATTTTTTCATAATCTACCTCAAAATGGGTATCAAATTTAATGAAAAAGCTTGACCAGTAGAATACTATGCAATATGACAAATTTCAAATCCAAGATGGCCGCCAGCACAAAATGGAGAAATACATTTCATTTTTCAATACCCCCTCAATATGGGTATCAAATGAAAGGACTTGACGAGTAAAATACTATGCACAATGACAAATTTCAAATCCAATATGGCCGCCACCACAAAATGGCGAAATACATTTAATTTTTCACTACTCCCTCAATATGGGTATCAAATGAAAGGACTTGACGAGTAAAAACTACGCACTATGACAAATTTCAAATCCAAGATGGCCGTCACCACAAAATGGTGAATGTCATTATTTTTTACTACGACCTCAATATGGCTAACAAATGAAAGGACTTGACTAGTAGAATACTATGCACTATGACAAATTTCAAATCCAAGATGGCCGCCACCACAAAATGACGAATGTAATTATTTTTCACTACTTCTCAACATAGGTATCAAATGCAAGGGCTTGACTAGTAAAATACTACGCACTATGATAAATTTCAAATCCAAGATGGCCGCTACCACAAAAAAAACTTGAAACTGCACGGGCACTAGCTCTATAAAAGTAAAATACCTAGGTAAGTACTTATATTTTAGCTGTTATATATGTATACATCATCTGCCTACGACGCGCACTGTGCGTCTAGTGTGGTGTTAGCACTCTATACTTTAGTTATTTGTCCTCTATGATTTTTAGCTAAGACAGCTCCCTTCCGTGCTTGCGCGGAAGATCGCGTTACTCGATGAGTCAAACCCTTCCAGTTGGATATGAAATTTGTCATAGTGCATAGTATTCTACTAGTCAAGCCCTTTCATTTGTTACCCATATTGAAGTAGTAGTAAAAAATAATGACATTCGCAATTTTGTGGTGGCGGCCATCTTGGATTTGAAATTTGTGGCAGTGCATAGTATTTTACTAGTCAAGCCCTTTCATTTGTTACCCATATTGAGTTGGTAGTAAAAAATAATGTCAGTAGCCATTTTGTGGTAGCGGCCATCTTGGATTTGAAATTTGTCATAGTGCGTAGTATTTTACTAGTCAAGCCCTTGCATTTGATACATATATTGTGAAGTAGTGAAAAATAATGACATTCGCTATTTTGTGGTGGCGGCCATCTTGGATTTCAAATTTATTATAGTGCGTAGTATTCTACTAGTCAAGCCCTTTCATTTGTTACCCATATTGGGGTGGTAGTAAAAAATAATGTCAGTCGCCATTTTGTGGTGGCGGTCATCTTGGATTTGAAATTTGTGACAGTGCATAGTATTCTACTAGTCAAGTCCTTTCATTTGTTACCCATGTTGAGGTAGTAGTAAAATATAATGACATTCGCTATTTTGTGGTGGCGGCCATCTTGGATTTGAAATTTGTCATAGTGCATAGTCAAGCCCTTTAAATTGATACCTATATTGAGGTAGTAGTAAAAATTAATGATGATTAATTAATATTGAAAGTTCGTTGCTCAAACACGTCGGAACGGTCATTGGTCATGGCCATTGCTCATGATCATTGGTCGTGGCCGTTCCTCATGGTCATTGTAATTGGTCATGGTCATAGTCATGGTCATTGGTCATGGTATTGAGGTGGTAGTGAAAAATAATGACATTCGCCATTTTGTGGTGGCGGCCATCTTGGATTTGGAATTTGTGACAGTGCATAGTATTCTACTAGTCAAGTCCTTTCATTTGTTACCCATATTGAGGTAGTAGTAAAATATAATGACATTCGCCATTTTGTGGTGGCGGCCATCTTGCATTTAAAATTTGTCATAGTGCATAGTATTTTATTAGTCAAGTATTATTTCAATATGGGTATCAAATGAAAGGGCTTGACTGGTGGATTACTATGAACTATGGCAAATTTCAAATCCAAGATGGCCGCGCCGCCACCACAAAATGGCGACTATTAGAGTGTTGTACAGATAACAAATCCGAGATAGCCGGGGGTAAATCGATTTTTTTTATTTTGTAGTTGTAAAGTTAGCAGCTTTACGCACATGACTTCTAAAAGAAAGTACTGCGCCTGGGGTTCGAATCAGGGAGTTGGATCGATAGTTGTCGTTTTCCCGACTAGACCAGCCTTATCTTCCTAGATCAACCATAACAGTTAAGGTTAATGTCCGAAAATGCTTGTGTGCTTAGCCGTAAATAATAAATTATTAAATTATACACGTTGTTATTAACGAAACGAAAAAATATACATTTTGAAGAGTCCAAATGTCAGTTTTTGTAAGGAAAAACTTGTATTTTTTCATGATTTATTTTTACGTCGTTGTAAAGGTTGGTGGTTGTTATATAAACATATGGAATGAATAGAAATTCATCATCTTGTCTGAACACAGAGAATCCACATTACTCTAAAACGTTAAATTATGGAAATGAAGTGCCTATAGTCAGAAATTACTCCGCATTGAAGTCATTGTATTAAAACTACCAATGACCTATTATTGTCTGCTTTATTAAGGACAACGAACTCTGGCTTAACACTCTTTGTTTTTACCAACCTCGTGACTCAGTAGTGTAGTAAGCCTGATCCTTGAACCGTAAGTCATGATGTCAGGTTCGATTCCAATACATGATAAACATCTGCGATGAATGTTAGTTAGTTCTACGATAATAAAAATAAAATTTAATAAAGTTATTTCGTCTTTATTTTATCATAATTATTAATTTAAGCAATCGGAATAAAAGTAGCCAACCACAACCAATTAATATATCTTGAAAAGCATATAATCAAACTGTTTCTAAGTGTATGTCTACAACCTACATGTAAACTAGAAAAATATATTTGTTTGTACGCGCTATTTCCAACAAAGGGCCACAGACAGATTGTTTAATATTAATTTAAAATTTGAGACCTACATAAGCATAAACTACCCACTATACGTTCCCACTGCTGGGAACCGGGGCGTTATCTCACAAGAAGATAATCAAGACAATATAATTCACCATCCTGGCGAGAATTTGAGAGTTTGCTCTTTCACTATTAAAACTAAATGCAAATTATATTATTATCGATTTTTGTCGGATACATTTCGGAGAGTGCGCTACTAATCTGCGTGATCTAATAACGTATTGCCTTTTTTGTAATGGACTGCTCGTAGCTCGAAAAAGCGACATCGTTTAATAGTTCCAAAGACTTGAACGAAGAGGTTTGATTCTACTTTTGTGACACGATGAAATGCGTTGCCTGCTTTCCCCAAGCTCACTGAATTGGTTTCTTCAAACAGATTGAATTGTTTTTTAACCCCCGACCCAAAAAAGGGGTGTTATAAGATTGACGTCGATGTCTGTCTGACTGTTTGTCTGTCTGTGGCACCGTAGAGCTCAAACTGATGGGTCGATTTCGATACAGATTTTTTATTTGAAGGGTAATATCCGAACGGATGTTTTTCGCTAGCTTATTCAAGATGGCTGCCTCCACAAAATGGCGGACAAAATATTTCTTAATAACTTACCTCAATATGCGTATCAAATGAAAGGGCTTGATTTATAACAAATTTTAAATCCTAGATAGCCATCTAGGCCACCACAAAATATAGTGAATTATATTATTGTTTTAACTACTACCCCAATATGGGTATCAAATGAAAGGGCTTCACTAGTAGAATGTTGCACAGATAACAAATCTGAGGTAGTCGAGGACTAATCAAAATTTTTAATGTTGTTCATGCTCTAGGTAAGCATGCATAGACTGAATTGCCGCTTAACACCAGATGAGATAGCGGTCAAGTTTAAGTCTATAATAGTAACAAAATCTGTTTACCTGCGGGAAAACACTGTATGTAGTCTTCACAAGACTTACGTATGAAAACGTTGGACACCGTTGATACTAATATACAAAACCTAAAAGACTGTTTGTTTGAATGTGTTGATCTTAGAAACTACATCTATTTTTTATATGTTTGATAGCACAACTCACGATGAAACATCGTTGGATGTGGATGCTCTACATCTAGGTTGTGTTTTCTGCTACCACCGGAGTCTGCCCATCGTGTCTCTGACGACCGCGACCGTGCAAAATTTGGTTGATGAAGTCTCAATTGATCGCTTCATCTAGTTAGGGCTTCTCCTTCAGGCTCGTTTACCTTCTGTATTTTCAACTGTGATGAGCTTTCTAAGGCCTCCCTGATAGATAAGATCTCTCATTCTCATTGTGTGACCGAAATAGGACATTATGCGCTGCTGACAGATCGTAGAGTTTGGACTCAAAGCTGTAAAAGGACCGATACATTGGTACGCCAGGTAGTATACGGTGATTGGTGGTCCTGGGTATCCTCAACATCTGCCTTCAGCACACTACACTACATCGTACACTAGTACATACTTATTATGAGAGATGCGCCGAGTAACGAGTAGGTACCGAGTTTTAATCGGTTGAATTTTTTTTAACCGAGAACTCGGCCGAGTAGCTCGGTTGAATAAAATTCCCATTTCACGTGCGTAAGCAAGTACAAACTTGGTACAAACAGGTTACTACTCATCCATAAGCATAATTTCGATTTTGGTTTTATTAATTGAGATTGTCCAAGATTTCCTAAATTATGATAATACTTTTTGATTATCACTGTCGGTTTAATTCTATCTCCAAATATTGCTTTTCTTAAACCCAGTATACTCGGCATTCAAACCGAGTTATCGGGTCGAGTGCGAGTATCAAAAAAACCCGCCGAGTATGCCGAGTACTAAGTATCCACTTACCACTACTCGGCCCATCTCTAATTATACATAATATATACATTCAGATACAGAACAAATATTTAAGTTTTTCAGACAAATTTAATATTCTGATATTGTTTAATAGCGCTGAAGAGACACAGCTAGTATGTTTTATTGCCGTAATCATTCAATTTGATCAGATCACGTTGTATTTGGGCGGTCAGGTCAAATCCATCAAGGAAAATTATCGTTTGACTTAGGACTCTGTAATCTAATGTTGATTATCAAACTGAATAAAAAACTGATTTATCGTATGTAGATATAATTATGGTATCTGAGTACCTAGACGGTACAAGATTACGACGTAAAGAAGTTATCAAATATTTTGTGGAATTTGCACAACTGTTTCAGTTATCGATCGAAAAACATGCCAACTTTTTTTTACCTTTTGTGGGCTCACACTTGACCGCAATCTCGCCTGATGTTAAGCGATGATCCGGCCTATGATAGAGCGTGTTTACCTGGAAAAATCCGATTCAGTCTCGATTTGAAGACACAAAGATTGTAACCATCGGGGAAAACCCACTCATGCAACGTATTCCACAGCCTAGACGTTCTTATCACAAAAGTAGAGTCAAATCTCTTGGTTCGTGTCTTTGGAACATCAACCATGAAACGATGTCGCTTTTTCGAACTACGAGCATTCCGATAGAAAAAAGGGCAAGGTGGTATTAGATCATGCAGATCAGTTGCACACTCTCCGAAGTGTATTGGTGGACAATTCACACACAACTCATCCATAAGCATAATTTCGATTTTGGTTTTATTAATTGAGATTGTCCAAGATTTCCTAAATTATGATAATACTTTTTGATTATCACTGTCGGTTTAATTCTATCTCCAAATATTGCTTTTCTTAAACCCAGTATACTCGGCATTCAAACCGAGTTATCGGGTCGAGTGCGAGTATCAAAAAACCCGCCGAGTATGCCGAGTACTAAGTATCCACTTACCACTACTCGGCCCATCTCTAATTATACATAATATATACATTCAGATACAGAACAAATATTTAAGTTTTTCAGACAAATTTAATATTCTGATATTGTTTAATAGCGCTGAAGAGACACAGCTAGTATGTTTTATTGCCGTAATCATTCAATTTGATCAGATCACGTTGTATTTGGGCGGTCAGGTCAAATCCATCAAGGAAAATTATCGTTTGACTTAGGACTCTGTAATCTAATGTTGATTATCAAACTGAATAAAAACTGATTTATCGTATGTAGATATAATTATGGTATCTGAGTACCTAGACGGTACAAGATTACGACGTAAAGAAGTTATCAAATATTTTGTGGAATTTGCACAACTGTTTCAGTTATCGATCGAAAAACATGCCAACTTTTTTTTACCTTTTGTGGGCTCACACTTGACCGCAATCTCGCCTGATGTTAAGCGATGATCCGGCCTATGATAGAGCGTGTTTACCTGGAAAAATCCGATTCAGTCTCGATTTGAAGACACAAAGATTGTAACCATCGGGGAAAACCCACTCATGCAACGTATTCCACAGCCTAGACGTTCTTATCACAAAAGTAGAGTCAAATCTCTTGGTTCGTGTCTTTGGAACATCAACCATGAAACGATGTCGCTTTTTCGAACTACGAGCATTCCGATAGAAAAAAGGGCAAGGTGGTATTAGATCATGCAGATCAGTTGCACACTCTCCGAAGTGTATTGGTGGACAATTCACACACAACACTATCTGACCCCAAACTAAGCAAAGCTTGTACTATGGCGGCCAGATAGCTGATATAATACATATACTACGTTTTAAATACATACATAGAAACACCCAGACACAGTACAAATATTTGAATTCATCACACAAACATTTGCATTATTATACACACACTCACACTCCGTAAATGCCCACGCACCTATACCTACATGCACTTCCAAAATCGAGTTTAAACGCGGGTATAAAGCGCAAGCCTGAAACCGCTATTTATCTTTATTTTTACGCTTCGTTCTGTTATCACAACAAATGGCAATAACACCTAAGCTGAAAAGCCTTGTTAGAATAAAATCTACGCCGCTATAAACGTCGAGCGATACCCTACTGAGCACGGTACTAAATTTAGATACTAAAGCGACCCAGGAAACTAACAGCCTTTTCGGTAATACATCACCACCCCACCTGACGTTAATGACCTAGCACTGAGACCTGGGATTAGAGAGAGTCCTCTACTCAATTATGAGAAATGGCCTGTACGCTTGTACTGAGATAATTGTGATCAAACTAACGAGTTTGCTAATTACCTTTGGTTCCACAGGAATATGTTAGCAGTTTCACTACACTTTCGTCATACAACGTGTCAGTGAAATATGCTGCCAGAGGTGATTTCCCTTTAGATAGAACCGTTATGGTATTAACCATATCGTTATTTATTATTATGTTATCAAGGTGTATAACTGACTTCAAATCTAACTAGTCCTATAGACCCATCGAGCAACTCGATCTTCCGCGCAAGCACGGAAGGGAGTAGTAGCCTTAGAAAAATATAAAAATATTTTTCAAATCTTTGTGTCATTTCTTGCGGGAGGGGAATGTTGCACACTAGCGCAAAGCCGCACTATTACATACAAAACATACCTGTACCTATCCATTGCCGATCATACTCACTAGGCCAAATCACTAACACATAAAAAATAAAGCACCATTCAATCTAGCCCCGCCCTCAGCCACTGTATATTATCAAACTCAATGGTCCACGCGGACTTGTACTTTGACGGGGGGGAAACGCTGTGTGTGTCTACTCCCTTTCGTGTTGCTCGCTGTTTAGACCCTGTTATGTAGAAAGAAAGGAGCATTCATTCGTACAGCCATAAGTTTTGACAAAATTATGTTTTATCAAGGTTGAGTTCGTGTATTTCCGATTATTAATTAAATTTTATTAGTTACTGGTTCTCGTGGAATCAGTCAAATTATTCAATTCCCAAAATCGTATATGGCGAAAAATAAATGATTGTAAAAATACTATTTAGCTGCGGGTAACAACGCGGTATGCAGTTAGTACCTAGTCAATAGTTTTATTGGTAACCTTATAGTAGTACTTTTACATTCATAGGAAATCAAAACTTTATTGAAAATAGGTCAAATTCTTCATTTAATAGCTTATAATTTTCTATGTCGATATTTTTTCATAGACTTATCAACGAAAATATTTTTATTACAAAAATAGCAAAACGCAAAATCAGTTAATCCGATCACACAATGCAAGAGACACACATGTCCACACGTCAAACTTAACACCCCAATTTTTGGACTAAAAAGCTTTTAATTGTCAACTTTACCAATACTAAGAAGATAATCACTTTTTTCATCATTGCGTTTCCGTAAATCCCCTAAATTGTGCCCAAAATGGCACACGCCTATTGTCCAAATAATCCGATTTGACGGAAAGAACTTATAATTACCATATTATGTTGCTATTTTTGCGAGTTCTAAATAATAGTTAGATAATAATATTTTTTTTATTCCTTTTCATGTTATTGTCGTTTCGTTAACGTCGATACGAAGGGGCAAAGATCTTATTATTTTATGTGATTTTTGTGCTTATACAAGATTACAGAAATCACCTCTACTAAATTGAATCTAGATGAAGTGTGAATGAAAAGTTAATGGTTCCAAACTTTTTTTTTTGCTTGTAAAAAAATAATTCACCATTTTCTGGATAATAGTGTTTAAATTATTTAACAAATATTGATAAGGAATAGTTTTAATAGGTAAGTTATTTTTTAAATCGTATATTTTGAACTATTTAAACTTATTATATCTACACTTATTACAACCGAATTAAATAAAAGCTCAAATATTTTGGACATGTCGCTCGTAGGGACCCTGACAAGCTTAAGGCCTTGAGAACCTTATGGTGGTCGGTAAGGTTGATGACAAAAGACTACGCGGCCGATAACCTATCCGTTGGTCAGATCTGGTAAAGACACTCACTGGATTACCAATAGCCGAAGCTCTTAGGACCGCCGAGGTCAGGAAGGCTTGGAAGGGCATGGTGCAACGGGTGATCAATACCTCAGACTAGACGCGACCTTCAGCAATGAAGATAACGACTGAGAAGAAGAAGAAGAAATAAAAGCTTCAGCTGCCCACTTATATATTCTCACTGCTGGGACTTGGGGCTTTCTTACTCAAGGAAAGGGTCAATGCCATAATCCACTCTCCTTGTCAGAAAAGGCTCCGACTTTCAGCAATAGTAACAAAGACTAGGGTGCTTATACGCTTTACGTTTGGTTTCTTCAAAGAGAAACAATCATTCTATTTATATTTCCAAGCAATTTTATAATGTATCACTTGCTTAATCAAATAAACAGTAAATCACCAGCGAAGTCAAGATACGAGGGCTGTTTCGCGAGACACTTCATAAAGGATACGAAAAGCGTAAATTTTGTAAGACTGCGAAATAATAAATCTTGCGTTCCTTCGTAGCCGGTTAATCTTGATGCTAAAAGGACGTACTTTGTTGTTGTTTAATATTATCATCATCATTATAAGCATGTATTGAAAACGTTAAAATATTTGGCAGTAAAAACTTAATTTTACGCGTTGGGGATTTTTTGAGATGAAATAATTATATTTTTTCTCCGAATATATAACAAAAATGGAATTCAATTTTAAATTTTCAACTAATTTTTTTTATTTTATTTTCATAATTAAACCAAACACATTGTTCTAATAATACTGCAAGGTTTCGGAGAATACGAATATATTTACCATCTAGATAAGCACAT
Source organism: Ectropis grisescens (assembly GCA_017562165.1). Classification (NCBI taxonomy): domain Eukaryota; kingdom Metazoa; phylum Arthropoda; class Insecta; order Lepidoptera; family Geometridae; genus Ectropis; species Ectropis grisescens. The sequence continues at coordinate 23,348,362 of CM029789.1, read as the reverse complement.
TTTAGACTTTGGTTGGTGTTTTAAAAGGTAGGTACATATTTTTATATTGTGCTTTGCTTCAGTTGGATCTCATAGAGTCCTAATGCAGTTGTTTCTCTTATTTTTACAATGGATAGTGTAAGACAAGTCTCGGGCCCCAGCAGTTGTAAGATAAAATCTTGATAAATAATTGGTATATTGACAAAACTTTGGTTTTAGACAATTTAAAACAATCTATGCTAAAAGTCTGCCGCAGCGAGAATCTGCCAACATTAGTTTTGCTCAAAATGAGGACACGCGAGAGGGTGTCATCATCAAATTATGAGTAATAGCGAACTGCCAGGTCCTGTATTCTGTAGTAGCAAACGTCTAAACGCAAAACGCACTTTACTTCAAACTTGTCTTAAAATAACCTTTATTTTAATTCATCACAGTTATTATTCCTAAAAGCAAGTACATTAAATAAAAAAAATATTATTGGTGGTGGACAATATTGGTCGACAATTCACACACAACACCATCTGACCCCAAACTAAGCAAAGCTTGTGTGATGGCAGCCAGATAGCTGATATAATACTTATATAGTTTTAAATACATACTTATTATACATAGAAACACCCAGACACAGTGCAAACATTTGTATTAGTATACTATATATCTTTTTAATAAAACTATTGTGTCTTTTGTTGGAGACTTCATTCTTTGTAATTGATGTAGTTTACAACTAGCTTTATTTTTGGAATGTCATGAAAACTAACGTAGTTATTACATATTTTAAGTAATGTTTGAGTTACACAAGTGTGATTTTGTCGGTCCCGTTCAATTTAGGTTGCGTCCGGATGCAACTGACCGTATCCGAGGGCCTTTTTTAAGAAGAGCGCGTGCAAGTGATCGCGACTGCCCGCTTGGCACAATTTTAAATTGGACTGACCGATCCCAAGCCACGTCAGTTCTGTGTATTAATAAAAAAAATGTTTGTTATGCTTCATGACTATTACCGACCAATGTTACCTTTTTTGATGTTGACAAAAATGTTATTTTTTTTTTCTAAATTTATTCACCAAGTTTATTTGGATCCTAATACTTATTACAATCTAGCCAAATTTATGACAAAAGTGTATATATCCACAAATACGTAAATAAGTAATATTCAAAGTTTTTTTGCCTGGGGAAAATAAGATAAGACAAACGTTTACTCAGTTCACACGTATAATAATCTTTACGAATGATTTTACGCATGCACCCCGTGTTGCCGACGGCCGTCTACGTTTAACATTTGAAGGCCGTCGAAACTTGTATTCATAGCTTTTTATTGTTTTTTTGTAGTGTGCATTATTATGCACATAGATGTACATAATTGGTTCTGTCTTTTTTATGTCACAAGTATTTCGTTGCTTTGGTACTTATAACCAAGTAAAACAGTAGACTGTACCGTCATTTAATTTTAAGCAAGACGTCAGTTAAGTGGTAGATTAACAATTATAAAAAAACAGTGGTTGAAGTTATGAAATTAAATATGCTAATCAAATATGTTCAATTTATTGCTAAGATATGGCTATTGTTTACAGGTATTTACTAGTAATTTAAACAATGCCTAGCAAAGTTATTTTACAATACTACTAAATCTGAAGTATTTTCGATAGCCAGTAAATAAAACTCCATCGTTAATTGAAATAAGTCGCTGCGATTGGCAAGCCACAAGTTATGCCAATGTGTGTTTTGGGTTTTGATGAATGCTTGCAAAGTTAACTGTTACAGAATCACGCGGTTCAAAGTCATAACTATTTAGGGCTCATTATGAGCCTAATTTGACGTCATGACGCAACTTTGATGACGTTTCACGACTTTATGGAGCTACGCGGGATTCGTGCGTTGGATAGAAATTAATTACTGAAATATGTAACACTAATTTTAACTTTATTGTCAGCTACAGCTTTATTTCCAGTAACTAGATGGTAGTCAAATGTAGGCCGTAGCAATTCCAAGTGACAGTAACTATTGATTATGATGACGAATTCATCTCTTGGTTCAGTTGTGCCTGCAGACTTTTTTTTGTTGTTCCACCTATACTTCCCCCAGCACAAGCCGGGGAATTTGTTAAGATGAACATTAGCAGAAGCGAATTTCTGTTTGTTACACAAATCGGCCAGAAATGTAGATTTACCTTTTATACTATCAGATATCTATATGGTTGCAATATATTCATAAACATATCTTACATATAGTTTCCACAGAATAACCAAACTTTTACGACTTGTCGGAGTGGCGTATATTTTAGACATTCTTGTCTTAGGGTGTACCTACTTTCTAAACTGTACAACCATGTAGGGGAATCAAATCAACATTAACAACAACAACACAACACACTCCAGCATCATAGTAGCCTATTTATGTTACATAACAAATAAATATTACTTATTCCTTTTATTACACATTTTGTCACATATTTACAAAATTACAAAAAGCTAATTCTACTATTCTCATCCTGAAACCACTCGGTCAAGTTACTCCGTCTCACATCCTTTTTGTATTTTATTTCTAAGAGTGTTATTTTCAGTATCTAAACAGGGCAGTCAACAACAGCGTGGATATTGTCTCCTCTACTTCCGGGTCAAAAACACAACCAGATGAGGACTTGATTTTAAAACGATGCAGATATTGAGCGAAGCCACCGTGTCCTATAAACACCTGTACACATTCTTGGGTAAGTTTAATTTTCTTAAGAAGTTTATTTGACATTCGAACATCCGGGAAGAACATTTTTTGTGGTCCCTACCGTATCTCCATCAGCGAACCTTGCCTGACATTTTTACACGCCCTCATTGCGAATGAGTTGCTTCTCGTATGAGACTGGACACTTGTCGTAGTGAGCTGCAGTCCTCATTGTTTTTGAAGCTTCTTTAGCCAACATATCTGCTCGTTCGTTGCCTTCAACTCCTATATGTGTTTTCATCCAGTACAAGTGCACTAACTTACCCTGTTCTTTTAGTTTTATCAGGTTTTTTCTAGTGAGGAAAAAAGCAATTAGGTGAAAAGTATCACAATTTTGTAGAAGTTCTAAAGATTACCTAGAATCGCTAAATATAGTTAATCCATCTAATAATCGCTAAATAATTCTCTGTTGAATAGTTCATTTATCGAGGAAGGGTACTGGCTATATAAAATTACGCTACTATAAATAAGAGCGGAGTATGAATGAAGAATGTAACGAAAACGGGTATAAATATTCCATTTTGAGAGCTTTCCTTGACGTGCGCTGAAGTCCGTGACAGCATGTATTTATATTTTAAAGTTGCATCGTTATAGCCTAAGCTAACCAAATTTGTTCTAAATCAGAGTTGGTACGACAAATTTTCTATAGGTGGCGTAGCAACGCGCGCACGGTTCAGCTAGTTAAGTTATAAAGCGGCGGGGCAAAGCTAGTCGTGAATAAAGTATAACATAATAACTGTAGCGTTGACTCGATTACGTTCAACGTCAGACTGTCTCGAGAGAAAACGACTGCATTTCACAAATAACCTTCACGTTACAGAACGGTTTATATGTAAGTTGGTTTATTTGATGACCTTATCATAAAAGACCAGTTTGTTATATTAACTTACTAGTTTAAAGTAAATAACTGTGTTAGATTAAATTCTCGTATTTACATAAACATGTCTGTACCACTTGAGGCACTGGCGTGTAATATATTACACAAACGGAACAAAACTAACTTGACACTCTATGCTAGAGTGCCGTTGATTATTTCTTATTCTAAACAAATCGTGAGGAAATCGCTATGTGCCAAGAAATATATTTTTTGGGGATATGCGTCATTCACCAACCCGCACTTAGCCAGCGTGATGAATTATGACCTCAACTCTCTGTTTGTAAGAGAAGGTTCCGAGTCTCAGCACTAGAAAATAGAGCGGTTTGCTTTTAAAGAAATTTTATTCAAACGTACCAGTTCCATTTCATTTCAAGTAGAAAAATATGTTTAAATAAAATTGCTAAATTAAACTATGTACAAGTATATTATATATTAGATTAAACCATGCATAGATTAAATAGCCTGTTGATCGGCGATGAAACGATTGTTGTTTAAAGTCACCAGCGGGGGGCAGGACGAGGTAAAAAGCCGCGCTGTGATAACCCGAATATCCGTGTGACGTGGCACTACTTTCCACTGATGATCGGACAGAACAAGATACAGCTATGCAAACTTTTAAGAACATAGCAAAGAAGACGTCAACGGATTACCATATCGTTTTTTAATGTGCGTTTTAATTTTGTAGATTGATCATGACTGTTATGTTTATCTAATCATTTTACATTAAATTACTTACTTGTGAAATGATATACCGTCCTTTATAAAGGATGTCCTGCCATTCTTTTCGAAATTCATTTCACTGCGCGGAAACCCACATTTTATATTTTTTACGGTTTTTTTACCAGGACTCTTTCGGTCAAAATCAAAAGCCTGATTGACCGAAGTCGCAACAGGTATAGTGCAATTATGCTTGTAAAATGCTAAGGAAGGACAGTCGTACGACCTATCAAATGGGTACATTGTCCCTGGTCCCATGTGTACGAAGTCGCGGCAAATTGTAGTAGTTTTTAAATGGGTTGATGAAATATTTTACAACAGAAAAGTATCGCTGTATTTTCACTCATTTTCGCAGTTACTTTATCTTAAAAGTTTTACAACCCTAACATTGTTGTTTACGTCATTCCACTCGATAAAATGTTATGAAGTCGACTTCGTCGTGAGGTCGTGAGGTCACCTCGATACAATATGGTAGTCATAAACTTTGGGACTGTTTTATTGACTCAAATGTAGAGAAAATTAGGACAAATCAAACGCTTTTTTGTATTGAACAAGAGCGAAATTAAACTTTTAGATTTACATCCGACCATATTGGGTGTAAAATTTGTCATATTATTTATTATTCTACTAGTCAAACCCTTTCATTATTACATATTGATTCTGATATAATTGAAAATCGAGGGTGTTGTGAAAAAATATGTGATTCGCAATTTTGTGGTGGCAGCCATCTTGAATTGGAAATGTATTATAGTGTAGAGTAATTAACTAGCCATTTTATTGGGCAAGTTAGTGAAAACCATTTTGAGAGAGCTGTGAAAAACGAAATGTACAACGACATTTTATGCTGGTGCCCATTTTGAATGTTGATCAAATATGGCGAATGACACTCCCAGCTAAACAAATTAAATCAAAATCGGTTCATTCATTCGGGTCCTACAAAACCACAAAAATACACCTACTTTTGCCACCCCGTTGTTATTTGCGTTGGAGGTTAAAGATAAATAGTTTTGTAAATAAAACTAAACAGATTTTCTTTTATTTTAATAGGCATAAAGGTGAAACTCTTTTGTACAGTTTTCGGGATTATTTACAGACTAGCGATCCGTCCTGGTTTTGCCCGTGGTACGTAAATATATAGCATATAACACTGAAGGGTCACGTACGGACGGACTTATCCAACGGAGAAAGAATTTTTTTGAAATCGATCCAGTAATGTAAATAGTTCCTCTAATATTATCGGGTTCAAACGAAAACCTCTTCAGCTTTATAAGTTTACTCGGTACAGGTGAAAATCTAAAAGCAGTTCGTTTAAACCCTTGCTTTTCTTTATCATTTCCCAAAGTTTCAATTCCATTTCGGTTGAAATACATTGCGTTGGCGATAACGTTTCCAAGAATTCCCGACTTCCAAAACAACAATATGTAAAATTCATCCCGAGAATGGATCTGCCACATAAATTATTAAACGGTATTCCATACCGTTCCGGCTTGTCGAGGCGTCATGCCGTCTAAAAAACCACATCCATTTCGTAGTGAATTCAAATCATATGTTATGATACGTTTAACTGAACTGAGATAAACGTTGTTGATGATATCATGGTTGTTCAGCACACAGCTATCATTTATCTAGCTGACTATAGCGTGGCTACAAAGTTTCTTCTATACTAATACTAATCTATACTTATAATAAAACTGTAACGGGTCGAATTCTGTACATTGAAGATATTTTGAAAAAATTTTTTTTTGGGGCACTCCATAGTCGATACTGATGCCGAAACTGCATTTTTTTTCTTTCATGTCTGTCTGTCTGTCTGTCTGTCTATCTGTCTGTCTGTCTTTCTGTATAGGGATCACGCATCACGCCGAAACTACTGATTCAATTCAGTTGAAACTTGGCATGATTTTAGTTTAGACTAAGGACATTGCTGTAGGCTACTTTTGATCCCCAAATTCTGATGGGTTTTCTTGCGGGAGGGGGTGAAAGTCAGAATGTGTATTTGGTTGTAACTCATGTTTGCGTTGTTTAATTTCATTAATTCTTTTTGTTAGAAAGAACACATTTTTATATTGTCCCGTCAAAATTTGAACAATATCGGTCTGTTGGTTCGGAAATTACACAAACATTAAATAATAACGACACGCGCGGCGCGTTCGGTACATACTAACTTCTAAGTATTCTGTGTATCACAGACGATCCACAGAATATCTAGAACTAGAAAGTGCCCACGTGATCGCGTCGCGTCGTCTTGGATGACAAAATAATTGTCAAAAATATATTTTTTGTATGGAAAAACAAACATCATTCGGTTATAATCACAGACTAAGTAGAGAGATACACTGTTATAATCGACTTCAAACAAGAAGGATGTTCTCAATCGGGTTGCATGTTTTTTTATTTATTTGGTTTTATTTTACGCGATAACTCCGCTAATTGTTAGTTGATTTTGATAATTCCATTTTTGTTTGGTAGAAAATACTTCAAAGGTGATCGTAGATATCGAAAACAGGGAGGTAGTTTTTCAAATATCAACAAAAAACCTAAAATCAGCTTAGATTTATTTGTACGACATAGTTATACCTTCTTATAAAATTTAGTCGAATGACAGAATTAAATTACCTGTCATTGAAGTAGATTTTTGTTATTTTGGAGAAAACATATCAGCTTAATAAGTAGCAGCATAAACAACCCATTAAATGTTCACACTTCTGGGCGTCGGAGCCTTCTCTCGCAAGGAGAGAGAGACAAGGCTATAATCCACCACGCTGGCCCAGTGTCGGTTGGTGGATGACATATGACTTAGAACTTAGATTATAGGTAGATTTCGGTTTCTTCACGGTGTTTTCCTTCACCGTTTTAATTACCGGCATTACGAACATAACTCTGAAAAGATAGTGGTGCGCGTGGTTTTGAACCCTGGGTCTCCGGATCGACAGTCGCCATTCTGCCGACTAGGTCAGCTGTAACTTACTAGACCAGCCGTAACTTATTAGAAAACGTATTATTTCAATACAAATACTGTTTAAAATTTAAAGGTAGTGTTCAACAACCTTCGGTGACCGCAGCAGACCGTTGTTAGGGTTCCGTACGCAAAGGGTAAAATTAAACGGGACCCTATTACTGAGACTTCGCTATACGTCCGTCCGTCCGTCCGTCTGTCACCAGTCTGTATCTCAAGAACGGTGATAGCTAGACAGTTGAAATTTTCGCAGATGATGTATTTCTATTGCCGCTTTAACAAAAAATACTAAAAATAAAACAAATATTTAAGAGGTGCACCCATACAACAAACTTGATTTTTTACCGTTTCTTGCTCGATACTAATAATAACGTACCCGTCACAGGTAGACGCTTTAACTATTCACTTACGTTGGAACGGCTGAATGTATCGAGTTAAAATTAAAGACACTTGGTTTAGCTTAAGTAATACATAGGCAATGTTTAACCAAAATCAAAATCAACCCGATCACTTGATACGTTCTGCCATGATTAAGTAACAAACATCCAAACAGTGACATTCATAATATTTACAGGACAACTTTGGAACGGCTGAACATATTTAGATGGAATTCGAAACACACGTAGTTTGAACTCAGAACTAGCAAATCGGTTACTTATAGGTTACTGTGACATAGGAAAGACTAAGCAAATTTAGTAGAAAATTGAAACAGAGATAACTCATAGTCTGAATATCAAACTCATTACATACCACATTTATTAATATTCATTTTAGGCGTAGATAATATAGGTGATTTGCGTTCACAATCAAAATAACAAGCAACATAATATTCTCATTAGACGGCGCTAATGCCAGTTAAAATCTAAAAGCACTAAAGGCCATTTAAATCGATGTTTTGCTATTGTGGTATGTGTTTTTTCTTTCATCACTAGGTGGCGTTACTGGTATTCTAAACTACTAAATAATAAATAATAAATAAGTTTTTGCTGCTAAAAGGATTATGATGCCGAATTGGGATTCTTTCGTTCTTGATTTTTTTCTGTGTTACCTACAATTAAATTCATACATTAACTTTTCACTAGGACTTGGCTCAGATTTACGGGTTCAAATTGCTTGAATATCATTAAAACTGAAAATTTTAATTATTTTGATTCCACACAGGCTTCGTTTAAAATTTTACGCCGGCGAAGTCGCGGGTAACAGCTAGAAAACAGCTTGCGAATAAAAAGAAATAGGTAAGTAGGTATCAGATCATGCACATTAGCTTCAGACTTTTCATAATATATCCTATAAAAATCCTACAAACTTAACACTTGCGGCTATGTTCGATACTATGAAACCTTACTAAGTATGTTTGATTTTGTTTAAAAAAAGAAAAATAAAGATGATAAAATTAAATAAATTTTTGTGTGGAAAAACAAATTCACTCAAACTCAAAGGTTTTTCAATGACTACTTATCCAAATATTTGACGTACGATACTTCCAATTAATGTATAAGTCAGTAACATCTGCTTACGCGAACGAAGTAGCGGGTTCAGCTAGTCTATACTAATATTATAAAGCTGAAGAGTTTGTTTGTTTGTTCGGGAAGTGGTGGTCCGAATTAAAAGATTATTTTTCTATTGGATAGTCCATTCATCGAGGAAGGCTATTATAGGCTATAGAATATAACGCTACTATCAATAGAAGCGGAGCATGATTCAAGAATGTAATAAAAACGGGGGAAAATATTCCTTTTTGAGAGTTTTCGTACTGTACTTTGACATGACAGCATGTGTCAATGATTGCGTCATTGAATATAAACCTTTGCCACAGATTACATACCTCATCTTTGCTAATCAATTTTTTTTCTAAACCTGAATTGGTAAGACCAATTTCCGACAGGTGGCGTAACAGGTAGCTGAAGAGGTTTTTAGTTTGAAAGCGATATTCTCAGGAATGACTGCACCGATTTCAATCATTCTTTCACCGTTGGATATATACGGGATCTCGATAAGTGCTTTATAATGTACCACGGTGGACATCTAGTTTAATTATATAAATCCCACGCGCACCAATCTCTTTTCGAAGTCATGTGCGTAATGCTGCTAACTTAAAACAGAGAAAGAAAACATCGTGAGGAAATCGACATATACTTAGAATCTTACAAGGTCATGTATCATCAACTAACCCACACTGAACCAGGGTGGTGTATTATGGATATTGGATATATTTGTATTTGTAATGCTCAGAGTCCCAGCTGTGGGAAGATTTAGTGGCCTGCCTATGCTATGCTGTATAAAGTGACCAAATGACCAAATCATGTGACTGATGGTAAGTAACATTACGTCAGATGATTTTTGAATAACCGTAAGTGATATTCCGGACTATTTTCAAACTGTGTTTGCAATTTAACTCAATGCCATTCAGCTGTTCCGACGTGATTGAGCAAGAAGCATAGCAACATCAAAAATTAAAATACTAAATAATAATGAGTAAAATAATATTTTACCCATACATAAATGCAAGTATCGGCAATCATTGGGTAGGTATGAGTAAAACATTTCTAATTCTACTAATATTATACATGCCAATATCATTATGGTACTCCACTAGTGACAAATAAGTAAACACTTCGATATTTTATGTCCCTTTAGGATCAGCATAGCAGTTCTGTGTTACCTTCTGTTAAAGTTACAAACTATACCACTTATTTAATTTGTACATCAAATATCCTTCAATTTGTATTCGTTTTGGCAAATAACTCCAGAGAAGTCTGGAAAGTTTCCAACGTTTTCGCAGTAATTCTATTCCTACCCCTAAACAGTATATAAATACAGGTAAAGTTTAGGTGTCTCAGACAGTCGGTTCATTAAATACGGATTGTTTTAAATTATACCCAGGACAAACATTGTTACGGGTGGCGAGTTCTTAGTGCGACCGTTAAAATGGCGTCCGAGACGAATTGTCGCAGTGTTAGGGAGTTCTTCGTATTGGGGAATAAGAACACAACTATTTAATTTGTTGTGTTAGCTTTATTCACAATTTAAGTCAGTTTATTCCTAGAACTGGCAGGAAATTTTGGAAAGGTGTTTGACGCAAATTGAAATGTTGTCACATATGTTTACTATGGTGAGTAACAGGGCACGCTCAACCCATACATTTATAATTTTCAAAACATATATTTGAAGCAATATACGCTGCAAGATGGTTCGGCAATATCATCTTTATCGCGGTTCGAACCTGGACTCTATTGGCGCAGGACCGAGGAAGATGCCATGAAAAAAAGAGAGGCCTATACTCAGCAGTGGGATAACAAAGTCTGTGGATGATGACGATGATGATGAATATACGTTATGCAGTTTGAATATGTTGTAGTTTAGTGTTCAAAGAATAAAAATAAAATAAGCCAGACAATTAAGTCGGATATTTAAAATTAACAGACGCGTGCAAAAATGTTTCGCAAAAATTACAGTAAATGTATTTAAGGCAATTTGAAACTTTAATTGGGTATTATTTAAGTATAATTAATAAGGATTCTGAGAAAGTCCGATCATTTTTGTGGGAGTTTCTACATGTCAGGTGATCTAAATTGAAAGGTTAATTTTGCCCCGCTGCTCTTCGGCCAGGTCTGCAGCTCTGTGTTGGGGTATAAGAGAGGTACGGGACAAGTTGTCAGCTTGTTTCAAATACCAACCCGAAAATTGGGGCCAGTTTTCGAAATGTTATTGTTTTTGATGTGTTTGGTGTCAGCTTTTCTGGCAACGACTTCTACTTGGCGAACTAATTAGTTGTTTTTGGTTCTCATAACATCTATTACATAATAAAAAATACAATTCTAGAATATAAAATCATTGCAAAAATGGAAATTAAAACAGACGTTATAGCATATGACAGAAGGGTGATAATTATGTTGCCTCAGTGTTACCTTTTACCTCTAAGCTAATGGCCCGACAAATAACCAGAAGCACAAGACAAACGATGTTTACGCGACTGTGGTGTCCGCGTGAACAAACGACGGCACTCGAGCTGTTTCTATACATTTCGAAGAACAAACAAACAAACACTTACATTTTATTACTCTATTCGTTCTTTAAATTAGTAGTATCGTAGGTTCAGTTACACCACCAAATACTGCTTAAGCTATTATGAAACTCCGGTCCATGAGAATCATACCAAATTTGTGACGTCATGATCTTGCGTCTTGTACGTTTCGTCACTATCTTCTCTATATATAAAAAACGTTATGTTGGTTTGTGTACGCTGCAATAACTCAAAAAAAATTATTCCGATCGAGCTGAAATTTTATAGTGATATATAATCCGCATCAAGGATTGTTTTTATATAGTTTTTGCATCACAATGTGTCACAGCGAAGCCTGGCAGGGTACAGCTAGTGTCTAATTAAACAATTCTTGGTCTACTTTAACGAATACGCCAGTTTTTTTCTTTAATGGTAGATATAGAGTGATAGGCCGGGCATGGCATGTGCCTGATAGTAAGCAACACGATTGCCCATAGAGCATAGTATTTAGAGCTATTAGAATGTAAAGAGTCCAAATCATTACCTGCACTGCGCTGGGCACCCAGAGATGGAAGAGAATTCATCTCTATTTTTCCTACGCTTACTAATCATATTCTCTGCCAGCTAACCGAATTGCACCCCAATGGTACAAACTCAACTTTTTCTCTTTGAGTATATTTGACGACACAAAAGTTGAAAATATCTAGAAGAATAGATTGGACTTCGCTCAAAAATTTTACGAGTTTTGGCTGAAGGGGACACGTAGTGGCCGAGTGTCCCGGACGACGGATTTCAGGCGAACGATCGCGAGTTCGGACTCTTCAGAGTATTCAAGTGCAAAGGTGCATGTTTATCATCACCACTGCCTTTGACGGCCAAGAAAAACATCATGAAGAAATTGATTGATAAAAATACACCTTTTGAAGACTCGTCATTTACCAACCCGAATTTAGCCAGCCTAATGTATTATGACTTAGGGCCTTGGGTATTCTTGTGAGAGTTCCCGACTCGCAATAGTATGAACATGAAGTGGTTCGCTTTTTCGCTTTTGCTAAACTTTGAATATACCGGTATAGCAGTTAGAAGTGTACGATGGGGAAGCGGCAAGTTTAAGGCCGTTTGAATCCACGATGTGTGCAATTACAGACGTTTCGGCAGGATTCCCTCCCGCGTGACGCATCAATCACGCTGGATCGATGTGCGCCGACAGAGGACAAAGAACAAGTAAGCGAAGATGCGATTCTTATTTGATCCTATAGGATCTGGATGGTGAGTGTCAAATAAAAATCGTAATTTATCTACTATCCAGATCAGATCCAGGTTTAATTAGGTTGATTTATCATACATCAAGGAGCATCATTGCTAGTCTTTGTCATCTTGTTAAAATTTTAAAATAATGTCGTATTCGGAGTTTTGCAGATATGGTTCACGCGAGCCGGTCAATTAGACTGCGAACGAGCGCAAAGGGAATCTTATACTACCAACGCACACAGAGGAAAACTGCGCTAGCGTGCCAGTACGTACCACTGACGGCATGACCATTGACCGTGGCTGCTTGCCTTTAATCAAACAAACCAGTTTGTATGCAGTAACGCAACCGGCGCGGCGGAGCGGGGCGATGCGGGACAAATAACTCCGTCCGCGTGATTTTCACTAGAACCAACGTTCTGAACTAACTGCTTCAGTCCTTCGTGAGTTCGTGAGCTATGAGTTCGTGGTGACGGCAGCCACAGGCATCAAAAAGCGGACGCAGTCTTTATTGCTTCGTGGTCAAATAGACTGTCCCACCCCGCTGTTTGCAAAGCGCTTTCACGGGGCATACTTTAAGTTCATGGCCGCATAAAACAATATTTTAGGGCTTCATCTTAGAAAAGTAGGATTAAAATAAATTATTAGTATTATAAAGCACTAGACCAAGTAGTAATCGCGATGATATTGTTACCATCGCGGTTGCGGTAGAAATACCAAAGTGGAAGAGGAGTGTACTACTTTTCCTGTCTTATAAAGCCGTGTGGTGGTAAGTGACCAAACCCAACATCTAGCCCGTTGTGGGCGTGCCGTGTTCCGGTATACCGTTGATGGGAAGTCCCCCCTGAAACCTGCTGGAGACGGGCAGGTAGTAAGCCAGTATGTAGTAGTAGGGCACCAAGTTTGACATGATATGATCGTCTCCTCAGGCAGAAGGCGTAAATGTATTTCCTCCACGTAAAAAAGAGCAAAAATTGCGGAGCAAAAATTGTACGTTATAAGTAAAATAAAATAATAATGTAATAGCAGTGAATATTTCATAACGACCAATCGATATCAAAGCAATGAGTATAAAATACCTGTAAAAATATACAAATTAGGTAAAACTATACCGCCGTGTTGAGCAAAAAAGTAACGGCGCCATTCTTTTCTTAAGGCAATTTAAAATTATCATATAATGTATTGAAAGTTATTGTCAAAATAACTTAATCGTTGATCAAATAATGAACTATACAGAAGTAAATACGTTATTTGTTTCTATGAATCTTACGAAACGTAGGCAAAATACTAGTCTACTGGTAGTTTCTATTCTACAACTCGCTAATCTGTCGGCAAACGTGACGGGGTTCGCGTGGTATTGGGTTCTTCGGTATCACATTACACGTCTCGCGGTGATACATGACCACTTTCTTTGGATATTGAAACCTTTTTAGTAAATATAGGCTTTTAGGTTTCCTCTTTTTTTACCTTTTCGAAGAAGTGTAATAGTTTAGGAAGTGAACAGACACTATAACCTCACGATAACGCTAAAAACGTATATAAAATTGCATCAGCGACCCTAGTAGCCATATAATAATCTTATTAATATTGTAGTGGTAGGACTCTTAGCAGAGTCCGCCTGGGGACGTACCACACCTTTGCCAGTTATTCTACCGCCAAGCAGTAATGTGCAAACATTACTGTGTTCCGGTTCGAAGGGCAATGTTTCCAGAGAAATTACAGGGCTTATAGATATAACATCTTAGATCTCTGGGTGATGAGTGCAGCGCAGTGCTAGGTAATGATTTGGACTCTTCATGTTCCAATAGCTGCGTGTCACTGTGCTGTTATGTGGCAGGCATGTTGCTTACCATCAGGCACATGTCCTGCTCGTCTCGTCACTTTTTATTTAAAAAAAATGTGAAAATTTTTATGTTTTGATTTTGATGTTTCTTGCTCAATTACGTCGGAACCTCTGAAAAGATCGGGTTAAAATTTGGAATACAGTTAGATTTTAGTCTGGAATGACTACATTTTATCCCGACAAAATATTGGAGAAGGGAATAGCGCGGGTGAAGCCACAGGGCGCAGCTAGTATCATTAATGCGAAATTTTGTATGTTTGTTGCTCATCATGCTAGAACGCTGGAATCTATCAGGTTGAAATTGGGAACACAAATTATTATAAGTAGTCTGGAATAACACATAGGCTTTTTATCACTTCTTCTACAACTCATGTCGATGCAACTTATTAGATTTTACTTATCTAATGCTGCGGCCACACTAACGAGAAATGCCATTAATTATCGCGGTAATTGAGAATAACCGTAGGTGAAACTACAACTGTACTGTAACCACAACGCAATAATTTGACAACAACCATACCATTGCCGTTTGACGTTATGTTGTGCCACACTAGCGAGAAATTCCATTAATTATCGCGATAATGGACGTTGACCGTGGGTGTAAAACACCTAATGGACGTTAATCGCGATAATTAATGTATTTTTTCGTTAGTGTGGCCCCAGCAATAGGCGATAGCTAAAGTGACGATATCTCAAGGATATTAACACGAGAATTAATGCGATGAAGCAGTCACACTACGTATTGTCAGTATGCATCGTGAGTGATTGCAATTCAAGTAAAATTTACGCCGTTTTTATCGCCAACAATAGATAATCACGTTACCTGTTCATGTGTAGCCACCTATTTTAACGCGTTAAAAATTATCGCAATAATTATCGTGCTAAAGGGTATTGACACTAGCCGCTAGTGTGACCCTAGCATAAGAGCATCGAAAGTACACGTTAACACGTTAAGGTACAAGTTCGAGCTGAGACCGCGACAGGAGACCGAGGCCGGAGACCGCGACAGGCACTTGACTCTATAGAATTGTATGGGTGCCAGTTCGCGCCGAGACCGCGACACATGTCTCGCGACACGTGTCTCGGTCTCCTGTCGCGGTCTCGGCGCGAACTTGCGCCCATACAATTCTATAGAGTCAAGTGCCTGTCGCGGTCTCCGGTCGCGGTCTCGAATCGCAGTCTCCGGGCGAACCGCTACCTTTAGCCGCAGTACCAACGCTACGCCGCGCCGATACATTAGCTTTGCAAGCATTATAGCTTTGCTTAGTTTGGGGTCAGATGGTGCTGTGTGTGAAATGACCACCAATATTTATATTAGCATGTCCAAATATCCAAATACTTAAAAGAACCTGTTCAGTTTATACGAGTATGTATTTTAAATAAACAGAAACACCTAGCCCATGAAACAAGGACGACGAAAAACAAATAAAACTCGTATTATCCAGAATATAACAATGTTTGATCAGTTTCGTGTGACTCGGGAAATTGGGGAACAACGGGGTAGGTAAATATTTTTTGTACCAGATTGGTTTCATTTACAAACACTAACAAAATATACGATCGGTGTAGATCTGATCGTACAATTGGTGACATATATGTTCAAACAAATAAAAATAAAATTTCTGTTGTTTCCTAATTATTATCAAAACAGCTTTTCAGTAATTATTAACATGCAATATAACTTACCTTGCCCTTTTTAGCCGACTTTAAAAAAGGGGTTTTCTCAATTCGGTTGTATATATATAATGTTTGTTTTGTATGTAGGTATGTTACAGGATAGCGCTGTCAATTAATTGTGTACCTATTTTTGATGGTTATTTTTTTGGTTGGTAGATCATAGTTCAGAAGCGGTCTTTTATCGAAATTAGTGTAGCGGTTTTCGGAAAGTGAACAATAAACTAAAATTTGCTCTCATGAATCTAGACGACGCGACGTAAAGATGAAATAAAGTCTCGTATAATTCAGTCGAGCGTCTGATTTTAATTTTGAATTGCAGTGTGTTTTTGTTAATTAATTATTTTCTACTGGTATTATAGCAAAACGATTACTTAAAAAAAACCGATTCAGTCTCGATTTGAAGGCAGTAGCTTTTTGCCCGCCTGTTGCTTGAACGGGTTTTTCCTTATGGTTACAATTAACCATAAGGAAAA
The DNA here is from genome assembly GCA_017562165.1 of Ectropis grisescens. Classification (NCBI taxonomy): domain Eukaryota; kingdom Metazoa; phylum Arthropoda; class Insecta; order Lepidoptera; family Geometridae; genus Ectropis; species Ectropis grisescens. The sequence continues at coordinate 23,331,877 of CM029789.1, read as the reverse complement.
ACCCGTTCTGGCAACGCATTCCACAGCCTAGACGTTTATAATATTTATATCACAAAAACAGAGTCAACTTCAACTCTTGGTTTATGGCTTATATTGTGGTTTAGCCTCACAATTTCGCCAATGTCAAGTATAAATATAATGGATACTTAATCAAAATTTTTGAAGAAATAACGGACGACATGTACGTTAAAATAGAGTCATACCTCTTCGTTAAAATCTTTGAAACGCCAACCATGAAACGAAGTTGCTTTTTCGGACTACAAGCAGTCCGATAGAAACAAGAGAAAATGGTATAAGAGCGGGCTGATCAGTTTCACACTCTCGAAGTGTATCTAGCAATTGAGTTGTTGAGTTGCGATGTTCAAGACTTTGAATTTTTTTTCAAACAAGAATGTCGTTGCGTATGTGTCTTTTAGCACGTCTCTTGATCGTTTCTAGAACCTTCTAGAAATGATCTCATTACAAACTACCACAGATATTGAAACACGACTCGAGGAACTCCCCAGCCGATATTTGCGCCGTGATACCTAGAAGTGAATAAATAGTCATTTACGACGTACTCTAGTGCACCAGCAATAAAGGCTAGATTTCCCCGTGGACTCGGTCTGGGCTGGAATGGCTAGATGTCCTCTGACATCCTATTTCATCGTAATACCCGAGGCGAGAACGAAATGTCCATTTAACTAGAAACTTTCCATTATTCCGTTTGACAAAGTAATTTTACGAGTTAGCTGAAAATAACAAAGCCTAAAAATATACGGAACAGTATGTTCTAACGAGATTTAATAGCAAACATGCAGTTTCGGGTTAAATGTGATTTAATGAGAAACACATACAGCAAAGTATTGATTACTACATCTTTTTAGGAATGAACCGCCAACGAAAATTATTTGTGACACTGAAATACCTTGAAGCCGTCGTTGCCTAGCGTCTATTAAGGGCGTGTAGGCCGTAATTTTGAATTTTTAAAACAACTTTAAGACCTTTAAAATAGTGTATTAAACTCTGAAAAAAATATATGTATTAGTTAAGGATCTAATCTAGTGCAATTCGCAGTCAATAACACGATTTAATGAATTTTATTTGAAAAAAAAAACCCAAAGTTACCCCTTTTCAAAAAGGTTTTTCAAGTTTATGACTAAACTAATGATCTTTTTTACTAAATTTTTATACTCAACAAAAGCCACTAAAAAGTTATAGATGCTTTCGCAGAGTTTGACTTGATAAAAAGTATCAGTTATTCACTATGTTTTAATATCTACCATATATATAGCGCGCCGTTCGGCAGGCCTGATCAGTCGCGTTTCGGCGCTCACGGACGACGGGCCTGTGCTTGATTTTGCAATTTTGACAACCAATAAATTTTAAATATTACGATCATAGTGCCACAGTATAACAATATCAGTAGGTATTACTTGTGAAGCACGCTATGATCTTGATTTTTGATACCGTTTTCATTGAATTGCAAATAGACGCTGATACTAATTAGTACGCTGTTTACTTTATGTTGTAGACCAATAGGGAGTCTCAAAAACTGACGTCGATAACACATCAGTAAAAATTCAATGCAGATGCAATGGAAAATAGATTAGTATCGGTAAAATATTCGTTCGTCAAATCAGAGATCGGGATAAGGAAATAATGAGAGGGGAGAAATCCCCTGCGTAAATCCCCTAATATAAATGCAAGTTAGGTATATGCCATTTAGGTAAATTCTTTGGTAGTAAGGTACTTAGTACCTGGAAGAAAAGTCCTCACATACGGATTTTACCACTTTGGAAGAGATTCTTGCGCAAACTATTCAGTTTAGAAAAAAATGTTAGGAACTTCAATACGATTTTTGAACACCTATCCATAGATACACGTATGGTTTTGATAGATTTTTTTAAAATTTCTTTTCCAAGTTTGTTACACCACCAAAATTTGTTGTTTTTTCGTTTTTTGTATGAAACTGTTAATATTGTTCATAGAATACATGTACTTACCAAGTTTTAATAGTATACTTCTTATAGTTTCGGAGAAAAATGACTGTCACATACGGATGAACAGACATAACGTATATTTTAAAATTTGTCTACGAATCCCTAAAAACCCAACTTCGTTCATTTAAAACTTATTTAAAATGAAATTTAGACACTCGACCAAATTAGATAAGAAGGCAGTAAAATTACTCGTAGAATTTAACTCTGTACTATATTTCCGATTCGTATTTTTTCGGTTTAGAATCATTTCCTGAGCATAAAATTACAAAATAATAACAAATCCAGGTGGAGCTTCAAGCGCCAGCTCGAAAAAACGTTTTTGGCCGATATTCCGAAAAAATTATAAAGCCTATTATTATTGTAGAAAATAAAATTTCCCATCTTTTGTTGCCAGTAAACTTTTTTCGAACTTACCGATTACGATTTATTATGTCCAATTTAATGATAACAATGTAAAAAAATAAGATGTGAATTCCGTTCCCAGTAGCATAAACATGTCTCTTTTACCGGAATGGAAGAAGGGTTGTTTTTTCGCGCGTATCTTTATGTTTGTAAAACTTTTATTTCCACATATCTTCCAAACGGCTGGATGGATTTTGGTAACTAAGATATTCTAAGACTGGTCTCATTCGCCAAAGTGTCCTTAGACTCCTTAGATAGTAGGTAATATTTTTTTACGTGTAGATTTTTTGTAGTCGGTTTTAAATTAAAGTAATTCTATCATATTGCTCGTTGCTCGAATGAACAGCACCGTTCATCATCATGATTGAAGAGTTGAACGAAGAGTTTGGTCTCCACTTTTGTAATAAGAACAACTAAGCTGTGAAACGCATTGCCAGAGTGGGTTTTTGTCGAAGGTTCGATCCTTGGGGTTACGAGGTACACTGTGTTTGTTTCTATTAGAGAAGCAAGTTCCATCGTAGACCACATCATTTTCATCCACTATTTTTCGGCATCATCACAACCGTATCATTAAATGGCCTATAAATCGTAAACGGTAAGTTTTACAAAAAAGTTTACAAGCAACAAAAGATGCAAAATTTTATTTTCTACAATTGTTGTCAAAATATATAGTTTCCAAAATATCGGCTAAAACAGTTTTTTTTCAATTGGCGTTTGAAACTCTACCTGAATCTGTGAGCATTTTGTAATTTTATGCTCAGTAAGTGATCTTTACCTCATAGAAAAAAATTGGATTAGAAATTTAGTGCAAACTTGGCCAAAAACCGTCTATTTTACTGGGCTTTCATTACGTTTCACCACATTTTTAAATTTTTGACGAACTTGTGAATTATTAGGAAACATTTTAAAAAGATGCATGAAATTTTAAAAGCCGTTCTCAACTTATAGTGTGACCAAAAAAGAAAAGGTTGAGTTTTGTATACCTACGAGTATAGATAAATTTAATATTTATTCGTTTATATAGCAACAAAACTCTTATCATAAACAAACAAACGTAAACAAATCTTGAACAAAAAATGAGTTTAAATTACATAGTCCAATATTTTAATGTTATTTCTGCACTGTGGCAACGATTCCGCGGTCGGTGACGGTCGCGAGAACAAGACAGCGTTAAATGCCTACTTTGACAGAATTACCTGGCCTTAAGCCAATTAAATGTTTTCACAGTTGGGACACGTGGTCATCTCTTACAAGAAGAGAATCAAGGCCATAATCCACCATGCTAGGCCAGTAAGATTGGATAACGCATGACCTGTGATGACCTATAACGATTCTCCGAATCAACTGTCGCTGTTCTCCCGACTAGAGTATTTTTTCCCGGCTCCCGACTAGACCAGCCGTAACTTACTAATCGATTTAATAGCTAACACGCAGTGTCAGATCAACACATACAGAATAGCAATGATAAGTACATTTATTTAGAAGGAATCGCCTACGAAAATGATCTACGACCTTGAAGCTGTCGTAACCTGGTGGTTAAAACAGCGATCTACAATAGTGAGGTCTTAGATTCGTGGCTTGGCGGAAACTTGGCAAAGCAGTATAATACAGACCATATTCGTTACATCATCTCTTGACCTTGAAACAGAAAGAGTTTTAAGTTGGATTAGTTTTTTGCGATCCTGTATCTATCTGTGTGATGTCCACGGTAGTAGATAAATGGGTAGACAAAGTCTTTATTAACTTCAATTATAAAACAAAACAAAACCACAGAAAATTCTCAAGGTAAAGCAGAAATTTGCGACTTTATTGCTAAGATTGATTTTTTTCAGGCAACCGTGGGATGGAAAAGAAGTAACGAATATAGGAAGACGGGGAGTGCAATTAGGAGTACGAAGATTCTTATACTTCTGTGTAAATAATACCATACAAATAATAATTAACACATTCAACAAATAATGTGCTTAATATTTAAACTTGGTTGGTCATTCCATTCGACGTTTCATAAAGAAAACGCATAGGAATCATATAAGAATACACAATATATGTACAATGTTGAAATAAATTCAATTGTAGAGCGAAGCGGTTACCCAAAAATTGGGAAATAAATTAGATTGGCTTAAATCCTTCTATTTTAAAACCTCTGCTGTAAGAAGAAAATCCATTGAGGGGTGAAGCTTAAAAAAAAGAAAAATAAGTAAACAGGATAATTTATTCAACATTTTACTCTGAAGCACTATTATCTATTATTAGGTATGCATATGTATCCTCTTTATCTATTATGGTATCTGCGTTGGCGAATATGACGTCAAGCCCAGTTTTCCATAAATCGGGAGGCGAATTGTTAAAAATAGAATAAAATCACAATCAGTTTGTGCAAACAATCCCTTTGATTCGCTCGTTACTGCGATCCGTCACAATTCGGGACTGATCACGTCCGACTGGGGTGCGGCGCAGCGGCGAGCGGGTAGCGTTTTGAAGAGTTAGCCATGTATTAGAAAAACACACGAAATGTATGTAGCTAAACTAATTATTATATTACTACCAGCACACCGCAGTTTTAGTTTTTCCCGGCATATTCCCGTTATTTTTCGGGGATGTGTTATTAGCAGACTATAATCTATGTATGTTCCATTTTTCAGCTCGAGCCCTTTGGAATTTACGACGTGATTGAGCAACACACATCCAAACATTTATGATGTTAGTGGAACTTGATTGTTTTTAGATCTGCAGCGGTCTATGGACTATTCAGGTGTAGTTATTTTCTTTTAAAATAAAGAGTGACGAGACGAGCGGGATATGTGCCTTATGGTAGGCAACATGCCTGCCACATAACAGCACAGTGACATGCAGCTTTTGGAACATGAAGAGTCAAAAATATTACCTAGCATTGCACTGCGCTCGTTACCCAGACATCTAAGATGTTACATATCTAAGCCCTGTTATTTCTCTGGAAACATTGCCTTTCAAACCGGAACACAGTAATGTTTGCACATTAAACCTTGGTGGTAGAATAACTGGCAAAGGTGTGGTACTTCCCCAGACGGACTCTGCCAAGAATCCTACCACTACTAAGTTTTTATTATAACTTAGTTTTATCAATAAAGGTATACTTACGAGTATCTAAAGATATAACTACAATAACATTTATTAAAATAAACATTTACAAAAAGTTAAATGTTACAAAAGTATTCAATTTCGGGAAGGCTTATGAACAACACAGTCCTAAGGGTGGGTCTATTGAGGTACTATTAAGTAAAACACTTTGTATAGTCCTCTGAATTTGTTTATTTGGTAATTCATGTAAATAACCTGCGGTACGTGTAGCACTTCGATACCGCGATGTAGCTTTGCGTCTGAAGCGACACTAGCTACATCTGATTTGATTACTGCACATTATTAACATTATTAATACTGAACTACCGTTCATAGATGGCGGTTAAAGTTTTATACATACATCGCCCACTAAGGGCAAAGTGGCAACTTTGTCCTTACAAAGGTTAATAAAACTTAAATTAATGAGGTTGCAAAACAAAGCGAAATTTACAAAACAAAGCAAAATATACAATTACAATTGGAAGTACCAATAATTCCAACTGGTAAGATTGACCAATGAATACATTCATAATTGAAACAAAATAATACGTTCTATGGTTAAATACATTGTCCAAACCAGGTCAGTCAGGTTAGTCTTTTGTGACTGGTAAAAAACATAATTTTAGACACTGGTCTTTTCAAAGTTCCATTTTAGTTTTAAAGTGAGAACTCGTATGATTTTATCTGCCCCCGGATGGATAGCAATGATTCTACCAAAGAGCCAACGACACGGAAGCAAGTTGTCTTCCTTCACAACTACTACATCCCCAATGGTGGGCTGATAAGTTTGTGATGACCATTGGTCAATATTCCTGCGACCACTGTCGCTAAGAAGATGGTAACAACGTTGAGTGTGTTGCCACCTCCTGAGATTATTAACATTCTGTTCCTCAAAGTTGTGGTCAGGTGCCAATACAAGCGGCTCATATATCACAAATGACATGGCATCAATATGGTATAACGGTCAGAGTCATCAGTCGTAGTTGACATAGGGCGAGAGTTGATGCGAATCGCGACGAAGACTGACTGGAGTAAATTATTCAGCCGACTTGATAGTGGAACGAGTATTAGTTCGTGAAGTAGTATCTCATTGTTGATTGTCCACCTCTGTAGAGTGAACCTTCCTTCGCTAAATGCTTGTTTATTTTTAAACAACTATATTTCTAATTCATGATTCTTAATACTGTCATTAGATCGTCAACATAAAAATATTTCAGAGTTGTTGCAGCTGCTGATGAATATTTTTCACCGTGGGCATATGCAACTGTTGGAGAGATACGAGTACTACTGTCAGGTATGGCTTGGCGGCGCATCTTGATGGTATAGGCTGCCATGCGGTTTGATGTCTCTCTCCATTGCGTCATGTCCATATGTCTGAGATCTGGTTACAAGATAGGACCAACCAAGAGTTGATCGTTTAGAGTTGATCGTTCAATATTTTGTTAGAATTTCTTTGCAGGATGCATCAGGAGGACTGACTTTAATGCTATCATTATCTTACCAAACCACTGCGTGATGAGGTAAGTGGATGGCATGCGAATTATTAATCTCATTTTTAGGTACCTTCTTCATGCAACCCAGGTCCAGAAATACATCAATGACAACACGGTATTTTACTTTTAAGTTTTCATTTCCATTCAGCTTTTGTTCTAATGACTTTAATATTTTTCAGCAATACCTTTGAACCCTGTAACTTAGGAACTGCCGTTCCTGGCTGGAAGACACGCGACGAATCTGCTATACTGATTTCTTCGAGTCTTCTCTGCAAGATGCTCATGCGATGCAAAATACGCTTTACAGCCCTTTTCTTATTTTGTGAGCAACAATGCGCTTGATAGTTGAAGATCGGATTCAAATTTTTAGATGTTTTAACATTTCATTTGCATCATTAATACAGCAGTGCGTGACGTTAACGTGACTTGATGACATCTCAGAGCTGGTGTTGGTAACACCTGATAAAATCCAACCCAAGCTGGTGGCTTGTGCTACTGGTGTTTCAAGTGGTCCTCTTTTAAGCCGTCTCGAATTACTTGACTGTATACCTCAGCTCCCAACAAGATGTCTATTTTATTGGGAATATGATACTGAGGATCAGCGAGCGCAACACTGATAACATCCGATTCGATCATTTCTACTCTTCTTGACGGAAGAAGAGACGTTATGCTGTTGAGCACATGAGCCTTCACCGGAAACTTAACATTCGGGTCAAGCCGGGATTGAATATCGATGGTAACCATCGCCTTGGAGACCACGTTTTGTCTCCACCCAAGCCAGTTACTTGACTTGTGGTTGGTGTCTTTTTAGACCTAAATACTGAACCGTCGATTCAGTTATGAAAGATCCCTGCGAACCTTGATCAAGGAGCGCGCGACAACAATAACGCTTGCCGTCTTTAGCCATAGCCATTACAACTGCCGTGGCTAATAGGACTTGCTGCTGGTTTTTGCCAGCGGTGAAACACGAGACCACACCTGAAGTACCTGCATTGGTAGATGCTGACAGAGCGGGAGCACTGTCTGACGGAGTGGCAACTCGCCCACCGTAGGTTAACTCGGCTGAGTTGGTCTTTAAAGGTGACCCTGAACCCTTAGGATGTAGCAGAGTGTGATGATTGCGTTTGCAAATTTTACACCTGAAAGTAGTGCGGCATTCTTTGGCGGAATGGTTGCTACCCATACAATTGAAACATAATTTGTTGTCAAAAACAAATTTGCGGCGGGCATCAACAGGTTCTTTATGAAAACCTTTACAATTGCATAATTTGTGACCTTCCGTACAAAACGGACACAAAAAAGTATTTTCGTTAGATACATAAAGTGACTTAACTTTGTTAATTTGACCATTGTGTGCTGTTGTTGATTTAGTGTCTAGAAATTCAATCGCACGAAACCTCTGAGTTAAAAATTCTTGAAACTGGACATACGTGGGTAGTTCATCCATTGAAATGTTTGAAGACACATTAAACTCCCACTGTCGTCGCGTTTCGGGATCCAATTTCAAAGACAAGATATGTATTATCAAAATGTCCCAACTCCTTACATCAACATTCAAATTGGAGAGAGTAACCAGGCAATCATTTGTGGTATCAATTAGCTCTTTTAAACAGCTAGCTGATTCTATTGTAAGATTTTTCTGACTCAAAAACCGTTTTAACACTTGACTTGAAATATATTTTTTATTGTTAAAACGTTCCTCTAACAAATTCCAGCAACGATCAAAATTGTTTTCCTGAACAGGAATGTGACGAAGAAGCTGTTCAGCTTCACCGGTCAAGTAGCTTTTTAAATAGTGCAATTTTTCCACTTTGTTTAAATTTTTATTTGAGCTTATTAAAGATTTGAACAAATCTTTGAAAGTACACCATTCCGAATAGTGTCCAGAAAATTTCGGTATATCAATTTTGGGTAATTTGACCTGATATGATTGTGTTACATTACTCATTTCACATTCCTTTTTGTCTGTTTTACCAAATTTAGACAATAACGTTTTCAAATTACATTTGTAGTCTTCGAATACTTCCTCGCATTTGTCGTAAATTTCAGACTTCATATAATGAGAATTATTAATTTGAGGACTGAAATTCCGCATCAACTCTTTATGGCCAGATAGAAATTCAAACCAAAGCTGATCTACCGATTCTAATCTCCTTCTACATATTCTTTGGTTATCCTTTCCTGGGCGATTTTTAAAGTTTGTTTGTGCTTTACAAATGCGAGAATACAAATCGTTTTGAAAATGTATGATTGCTTCCATTTTGCTTAAGGCACAAAATCAAAATAACAATATAATAAGTAAATATAAGTGTGGAAGCTTTATCAAATTTAACCAAAATTATTCTAAGTCGATGGACAAATATATGAAAATTTTCTAAGTGTTTGGAACCTTGTCGTACAAAATGTTTTTAGAAATTGGCCGTAGGTTCCCCGTACCTTCGTTTTTTATAAAATTATTCTAAGTTACCATGCACACAATATTGGACTAAGTTAAATAATTTATCTAAATCTACAAATATTTTTTGAAAGTTCTTACTCCAATTCTTCTTCAGTTAAACCAATTTGTAGATAAAGTTAAAATTACTCACAATTACACCATGTCACTTATCCGTTTAGATGATGTGATGCTGCTGCTAATTCCGCTCAGTTTCTTCGCACACTTCCTTCACGTGACGGGACTTCCAACGTCTCCCTGCACCGTCTGCGTGACCAACTTTGTAGTGATGAATGCCGTTTCCTGACGTCACCGTCTTCACACTCGCTGAACCACCGCGTGGTGTAACTGCAGTGTAGCTGCTCACACCTCGTATATGAACAGAGCCCGCAGTTGACACAAACCACGGAATAGCTTGGTGATGTTGCGACAACAATCCGCTGTCCACCAGCTATGAAACTCGCTGAGTCAAAAATAAATCCGCCTCCGAAGGACCATGAACAACACAGTCCTAAGGGTGGGTCTATTGAGGTACTATTAAGTAAAACACTTTGTATAGTCCTCTGAATTTGTTTATTTGGTAATTCATGTAAATAACCTGCGGTACGTGTAGCACTTCGATACCGCGATGTAGCTTTGCGTCTGAAGCGACACTAGCTACATCTGATTTGATTACTGCACATTATTAACATTATTAATACTGAACTACCGTTCATAGATGGCGGTTAAAGTTTTATACAGCTTAGCTAAAAAATAAGTAATTAGATGAGGTTTTACCGCACGGTTCCTTTGTACCAATCGTAAGCAGATGAGGTTGGTGTATGTTAGCTATGGCGACATAGTGTGTTTGTCGCGACAAAAGTATGACACTTCCACAAGAGCGACAAGACAAGAGCGATCAGACCCGTGCGTTTGGTGCAAAGCGTTTGTTCTAAAACCCTCTACACACGAACTCTAAAATCAGAGGAAATTACGTAAAACTAGTGGGGAGGACTCTATATCGCACCATAAATCACCAATCATATGGTGCGATGTAGGCTCTTCCCCACTACTTTTACGCAATTTCCTTTGCTTTCAGGGCTCGTTTGTGGAGCGTCTAACTCTATACGTAGTAGGTACACGTAAACTCTTTGACGGGAGGACTTTACTAAGACTTTGATATTTTACTACGGGGCATAAAATCTGTTAGCTCGCTTATCGCTTGCAGTGGGTCCACACGGTACCCTTATTTGAATATTTCTGCTTCAACCGTGACACATAATTGCTCCGTACCTGCAGTGATTACGATTTATTGCCTTTTTATTCAAACAAAGATACATCACTCGAATACATCACTGAATAAAGCAAAATAAAGGACTCATTAACGAACGCTTTGTATTTTTAAATGCTTTTAAGGTTTATTGTTGCCGTACAATGGCGTTATTTGGGATTGTAGCTAATTGGCCATTCAATTCAATGATTTAGTATTGTTTTTTACAGAAAGGTTTTTAACTTATATTAGTCAAGTTGCGCTCCGCGGTGTAGCCCACGACTTACATTAATATTTAATGGGATTTTTATACATTTAATTTTAAAAAAAAGTTATTATTTATCTATAACTAATAAAAAGCCTAAAAATAGCTTTCAAATTTCTTGCTTCACTCAATAAAGAGCTTTCACGCTCTTTTACACAATTAGTATTTCGCATTAAAAAATAGCCTGTATCCTTTGGTTGCCCTTGGTACATTTTTTAGAGACCTATGGCAAATGTACATAGCCTCTGTTGCTTTCTGAATTTTGGGCTACCGTATAAGGCGTCCACGCCTTATACGGTAGCCCAAAATTCGGAAAGTGGGCTTTTGTTAGATTATGTTAGTAGGGCTGGAGCCCTACTAACATAATCTAACAAAAGCTCACTCAGGCAAAACATTCTATAGCCTACTTGTTCGTATAACATAAGTGGCGCCAAATCTCTTCGTTACACGTACCGTAGGAACAAAAGTGGAACAAGAAGACGGTAAGTACTCTCAATTTTAAGACGTACTTTAGAGAGACCCCCGTCGCCATCACGTAGAGTTTTATTCAAACACAAAACAGGATAAAACCTTAGAATTCCCATTATTGCTATTCACAGAAATAGCTCGGTTTTATTTATTTTCCCTCGCGTCTCGGCGGGAATTAGCTGCGGAAGTAATTTGTCCTCTGCGGACGTACTGGCACAGAAAGAATCAAACACGTAGGTAAGGTACTTTTTCTGTACATAAAATAATTGTTTTTTAGCGAAAAATCAAAACTAACTTCAATTTAAAATTAAATTCTGGTAGTACTCGGCTAAATTGCATTAGAAGCCATCACTAAGTCATCGAGGTATGTAAAAGTAAATTTTAATGTTTTGTTCATATTTAAAAAAATGCCGAACTGAATTCAATAGAACTTGTAACAATAAAACCACCTCTGAGCTATCATTTACTAAATAAAAGAATACCACCGCCTACCATAGGTACGTACAAAAAAGAAAAAATATGTAAACCGAACCGAATTGATAACTCCTCCTCTTTTGAAGTTGGTTAAAAATTAAGCATAATTGAGAATCTTACTTATTCCTACATAATTTTTTTAAAAGAAAGATTATTTTGAACCGACTTCCAAAAAGGAGGCAGTTATCAATTCAACCACAAGATTTTTTTAATAGTTAGTATTAAAAAGGTTAAACTGATTTTAAATGTGTCTTCCACCAACCCGCACTGGGTCAGCATGGTGGATTATGACCTTAACTCTCTCCTTGCGAGAGAAGGCCCGAGTCCTAGCAGTGGGTACATTTAGTGGGCTGTTGATGATGATTTTTTTATGTAGGTAGTACTTTTAATTTTTCGCTTTAATCTTACATTAGTCTTTATCATTCGCACGAGATTTCTTTTTCCCAATGTTGGGTATCGGTCTCTATCAAGTCTATATTTTATCTTGTATTACAATTACAATAGTATTAGCCATTCATTAATTACGACATATTATTTAGCGTGGTTATATGGTGAAGTAATTTTCCAATATTTCGATGCAATTTACTGCATCATGTTGACGGATGGAGAGCTGGTGCCAGTTTATCAGGGTTTTATTTAAATATAGACTGTAGACTGTAGAGTGGCGAGATGTGTCTGATGGTAAACTAACATGCGTGTTACATAACATCACAGTATTCACAGTGACACGCAGTTATTGAAATATGAACAATCCAAATCATTACCTTGCACAGCACTGCCCGTGTCACCCAGACCTATAAGATGTTTTATCTCAATACCCTGTAACTTCACTGGAAACATTGCCCTTCAAATCGGGGCACAGTAACATTAGCACATTACTGCTTGGCGGTAGAAAAACTGGCAAAGGTGAGGTACTTCCTCAGACGTACTCTGCAAAGAGCCCTATATAGTACTAGAAGCAAGCAAGACATTTTCATCACGCTTTTTTTTTTAATTTTGTCTTGATCTGACTTCACCTACTGTTTCATATGATATAACACCGATGTGTTTCTAGAAAACACGAGAAATTACATTTCACTTTTCTTGTTTTTCGTCGGATTTCCTTGACTTCACTGTGGCTGCATTTTACGACATTCGACTCGATAAACAGATAGGTACGCTGAGGTAAGCTAGCCGCGCCTGGCCGTTTTACTTTGTATTTGCCGAGATAAAGGCTGAGCAGTGATATAAGCTATGCTATACGAGGATCCGTAACGGATCTGTGAGACCCAAACAAAGAGAGGTATCCGATCCTTTAGAGACAAAAAAAAAATACCCATTTGACTGATCGTACGATCCTTAGCGTTTTAGAAGTATAATAATTGCAGTTAACCTATTGCGAGTTCGGTCAGTCAGGCTTTTGGCTCCGATAAAAGAGTGCTGCCAAAAAAATTAAACTATGAGTTTCTGCTCATTGAAATGGTGCGGAAAGAATAACAGGACATCCAGCTTTACAAAGGACAGTATATCATTTCACAAGTGATTTTTCCGACTATTACATTTTCTGAGTCTTCGAATTGAAAATTAATAGGTTTTTTTAGGATTCTCCATTGCAAACCACATCGTCGCGGTCAAGTGTAAGTGAATAAAAGTTAGAAAAAAACTCATTTCAAATTAATGTTGTTGGTTTCAGTATTTGTCACTGAGCTCTGAAATTTAGTAACTGGAGCTGCAATGACCAAGTTTGATACTATAAATCGTTCCGTTTTAACCCCCGACCAAAAAAGGGTGTTATAAGTTTGACGTCGATGTCTGTCTCTCTGTCTGTCTGTGTGTGTGTCTGTCTGTGGCACTGTAGAGCTCAAACGGATGGGCCGATTTCGATGCGCTATTTTTTATTTGAAAGTTAATATCCGTGCAGATGTTCTTAGCTATGTCTGGTTAATATAGATTCAAGATAGCCGCCGCCACAAAATGGCGGACAAAATATTTCTTCACAACCTACCTCAATATGGATATCAAATGAAAGGGCTTGACTAGTAGAATACTATACACTAAGTCCTCCAGGTTGACTCATGTCATGGCTCCGATTGTGTACAATCAGTTGCCCCTTGACGTCTCCGCGATCAAGAGCTTAAACCTATTTAAAATAAAACTTAAAAAATGGCTTGTCGAGCAGTCTTTCTATGATTTTAATGAATTTTATAATTTCAATATATAGATTTGACATTGTGAGAAATTTAATGTATGCTAATAATATGCTACGGCACATTGATTCATTTTAATTATTAAATATAAATGTATTATTTTCGTCGGGTTCAGCTCCGTTTATTCAATGAATCTTATAACTAAACGTATTCTTAAGCTAACTTATGCTAGCTCAGCACTACGTAATTTAGGGCGCGCGTGTAACCTAGATTTAGAATATAGCACTGTCAGGATTGTTTCGACAGTTGTTTACGCGAACACCTCAGGGTAACAAACGATAGGGCTTGACTAGTAGAATGTTGTACGGATAACAAATCTGAGGTAGTCGGGGGTTAGTCATCCTATTGATCGATATTTCATTAGATCGCCTTCTTTCGAGTAGACGCTCATCCTTAAGACGGTTAATGTTTTTCATTCGTTTAAAGTTCTTTTGTTCGAATGACAGGAATGATAAGTGTCTACATTTTATAAAGTTTCAAAGTAATGGTATTACATAGTAAGTAAATGTTAGTGTCTTCGTCTACAACGTCGTTACTTAGTTCTGTGACATCTATACTAATATTAAAAAGCTGAAAAGTTTGTTTGTTTGAACACTAGGATCTCGGGAAGTACTGATCCGCATTGAATGTTTTTTTTTCTATTGAATAGTCCATTTATCGAGGAAGGCTATAAGCTATAGAACATAAAGCTACTATCAATAGAAGCGGAGCATGAATCAAGAATGTAACAAAACGGGAAAAATGTTCCATTTTGAGACTTTTCGTACTGTGCTTTGACATGACAGCATGTGTCTAAGATGGTGTCATTGAATATAAACCTTTGCTAATCAAATTTGTTCCTAATTCTGACTTAGTACGACCAATTTCCGACAGGTGGCGTAGCAGGTAGCTGAAGAGGTTTTTTGTTTGAAAGCGAATACAGTCATTCTTTCACGTTGGATATGTACGGGATCCCGCTGAGTGTCATATATGTACCACGGGCAAAGCCGGGGCGGGCATCTAGTCAAAGTATAAAAGCCATAAGTCTAGGTATATCACTTTCACCCGAAACTAGCTCAAAACTCTGATTTTTAATGAAAAAAACTTCAAAATTGCTAGTTTATCGGAAACATTTCGAAGAGAGTGCAACTGAGCTACATGATCTGATACCATCTTGACCTTTTCATCAGTCTGTTCGCAGCTTGAAAAGCGACATTTATTTAAGATTGTCGTTCCAAAAACTGAAAAAAAAAATGTGAAATTAACATAAATATTGGTGAACTCTACATTTGTAATATCATTATGTCATTATTTATTTAATAACAATGGCTGTGGAATGCGTTACCTGAGTGGGTTTTCCCGATGGTTATAATCTTGGTGCCTTCAATCAAGAGCAAATCGGTTTTGCGTTCCATCGTAGACCGCATCATCGCTGACGTGAGTGATGGTTATTATCGTATCGATAGTTTAAAAAACTCCTGATGAAATCATAACTTTGATACGGGTGAACAGAATTTGATGAAACCTATCTAAAAATATGCTAGACTAAGTAATTGCTTTTAAATTAAAAAACCGTATCCAAAATGGATTCCCAGTTTCAAAGCTACGGTGTATCAGAGAAACAAACATACCTACATACAAAGCTGTCAATCTTATTCAATTTTCAATTCAATTCAATTCAATCATTTATTTCAGAAATTACATTCCATATCAAAAAAAAATTATATAAATTAAAAAATAAAAATGATGTCCAATAAAATAATAATAATAATATTAAATAACTAACAATTTTGACAAAACAAATAACACAATACAAACATTAAAAGTTTTCGGGTGACCGACATGCTCATCCACACGGTAGTCCTACAGTTTTTCGCCCATCAACACTCTCATCCATCTGTACTGGATGGGACAGTCCATACGCGACACCATCATTTGAAGGATACCGTTACAGCCGCCTCGAGCCCGCCGCCGTATGGAAGCGACTTTTTTACGAATTACCGCATGAAAGTCGTCCGTACGCGCCTCCGCGAACATCTGCGATGCGCTACAAAAACGAGGCAGCCGCATCAGCATCCTAAATATGTCATTATATTGTACACGTAGAGCGCTGGCCGTCCGGCGAGTATGGTTTATCCACAGGCTGCTCGAGTAGAATGACTGACAGTAAGCTTTAAAAAGAGTGATTTTTACATCCCTCGAGCAGCGGGCAAACCTACGTGCGATCATATTTCCCCGGACAGCAAGCGCTCTACGCTCCCTTTCAATGTCATCATCGTCACTTAGGTCATCTGTTACAACATGTCCCAAATACCTAAAGCTATCGACCAATTGCAGAGTTTCACCGCTCAGCACAATCGGCGGAACATGTACCGGCTTTACATTTCTACTCTTAAATATAAGCACCTCGCTTTTCCTTGAGTTATACCTCAGTCCATGTTTCGCCGCATAAGCCTCACAGATTGATAGTAGCTTTCGAATAGCCCCAACAGACGGTCCCAGCAGTACCATATCATCTGCAAAACTAATATTATTAACACAGACTCCGTCAATTATACAGCCCGTATGAGTACTGCTGAGTTCGCCTATGAGGTCATTAATGTACAAACAGAACAGCAAAGGTGAAGTTATCCCTCCTTGCCTCACGCCACAATCCATGCCATATTCCTCCGAAAAGGCTCCCCCCCATCGTACCTGATTTCGCTGGCAACCATACCAGCGCCGTAAAATAGCTGTTACTTCACTCGGCACGCCCGCAGCTTCCAGCTTTCCCCAAAGCTTTTCATACAATACTGTATCAAAAGCTCTAGAGATGTCCAGAAAGCAAGCATACACGGGTGTTTTCCTATCAGTGTAATACCTGACAGCTCGCTTAAGACATAAAATTGCACACTCGGTTGATAAACCGGCCCTAAAACCGAACTGAGCATCGTGCAGATCTATGTGTCTCAATAATATGCTATTAAGCAAGCTGTCAAGCACTTTGGCCAACACAGTCGTCAGCGAAATAGGCCGATAGTTGTTCTTATCTGAGGCATCTCCTGTTTTA
The DNA here is from genome assembly GCA_017562165.1 of Ectropis grisescens. Taxonomy (NCBI): domain Eukaryota; kingdom Metazoa; phylum Arthropoda; class Insecta; order Lepidoptera; family Geometridae; genus Ectropis; species Ectropis grisescens. The sequence goes on along the minus strand of CM029789.1, from coordinate 23,314,800 downwards.
CACTTAATAATGGGTACTATTACTGTCTTTGTTAGCTTCTCCGGCAAATAGCTGTGACACAAACAGAAGTTGTAAAACATGGAGAGCACACGAGGCAAGTGACTTCCTGCATGTTTGAGATGCTCAACGCTTAAACTGGCATATCCTGGAGACTTGCCTCTTTGCATGTCATGAATAACCTTCATTACTTGCTTTGCATTAAAAGTAACTAACCGCTCCGGACTGACAGTTCCCTCGTCCAGCATCTCACACTCCGCTGAGTCTGTCCCCGCCGCTCTCTGTACTCTAAAGTGTTCTCTGAAAACATCAGCAATAGATTTGTGATCACACTCGCCATTAACACTCGCAGGGAGGCCAGACTTAACATTCATTCTGTTTGTGCTTTTCCAAAACTGCTTAAAGTCTTTGGCAGCATGCTGAGATGCAAGAATATCAATTTTGATCTGGTCTTGTTTTATTTGACACCACTTAAGTTGTTTTTTGAATGACTTCCTACTCTCACACATGTTTTCATATATTTGCCCATCCGTAGGCTTACCCGCTTCCACCCATACCAAAAACTTAAGCCTGGCCTCCCTATGGACCGGAGCTACATATTTATTCCAACCAACAACAACAGCCCTATCTTTATGTGCTCTCACATGTTTACAAGTATTTGATGCAGCTTCCGATAAAATAGTAACAATGTCTACATACATTTTGTCTAATACCTTCCTATGCTCCAAATTATTGCACACTCCATCACAACAATGCGAGAGCTCGCCTAGGAAATCAATGTCTCTCAACCTAGTGTGACATAGCTGATGATAATTAACAATTTGCTCATCAGTTCGCTCTCCCCACACTACTTTGTTAACATCGGCCACAGTTTCAGGTTCTCTACTTCTAATCCCACCCAGGTTACACTCAATAACAAGCGGGAAATGATCAGACCATACAGGGTCTAGTCTTACCCATATTTTCTCAATGACTGGCATTGTCGCACTAGTTACAAGACAGTGATCTAACCATCTCGCACATCCATGCACATCACTAACATAAGTAAAAGTAGCCGGACGTGAGACCGACATATCCATATACACCTATTATATTATAACACCTCCTCTGTTTTTATCGGGGTTAAAAACAACTCAGTCATACTTTTTTTAAAGTAAATACCTATAGAGTGACGCGACGAATAGGACATGTACTCGTACCTGATGGTAAGCAAGATGCCTGTCACATACCAGCACAGTGACATGCAGATTGAAACATAAAGAGTCCAATTATTACCTAGCACTGCACTGCGTTCGTCATCCATAGATAAGATGTTTTATGTCTATGCCCCGTAATTTCACAGGAAACATTGCCCATTCAAAACGGAACACAGTAATATTTGCACATTACTGCTTGGCGGTAGAATAACTGGCAAAGGTGTGGTACTTCAACAGGCGGACTCTGCTAAGAGTCCTACCACTACAAGACATACTATATAACTATATAAGAATTACATAAGCTGTCTGGCCGCTATAGCACAAGCTTTGTTTTTTAGTTTGGGGTCAGATGGTGTTGTGTGTGAATATTCCACCAGTTGTATTCAATAATATTCACCGTTAATACGAATACGCTACCTAAAGTCTACGGCAATAATAATCGAGCTTCTCGGCAAAAACATCGAACTACACATTGATAAACAATAACAACGGTAGCAGAGATATACGACAGTTCGCTACTAAGAAGCGTTCCCAAGTTATGGTAATTTTACGGTTGGATTAAAAGTTGCCATGACTGATGCTTTTTTTTTCGGCACACACCGCACAATGTATGTATTACAATGGAATTGCAAAGCGGTCTTCTTTGCTCCTGAAGTGCTGATTTAATCTCCACCGCTGCAATCAATTGAACATGATCGATCGAAAGATTCTAGCTAGTATCGAAAAACTTTATTTTTACTTGAGAAATAAGAAAAAAAAACAACCCGATCATTTCGGCGTTGCTTTTGGAAAAAAATGTCTTTGGTAAAATGTAAAGGTACCGAAATATGCGAAAACCTGTTAAACAATCTGCCGTATTCCCAACGTTACATAATAATTAAATTTACTATTTCATTTCTCTTTATTTTGTCTTATAGTTGCTAGGAGAGATCGCTCTTAACGATAAGGTTGCCAATGGCTATTTTATTTCAAGGTTTTGTTTTCCAATTAAGTGCAATAAAGAAACAATCTATTTACTTATTTGTTTATTGTTCAAGGCTTACATAATTTAAAATTTGTAGAATTTTTTGAGCAAATCTATATATTTTTTTACTTTTATAGGCTTACACTTGACCGCCATCTCGCCTGATGTTAAGCGACGATGCGGTCTACGATGGAGCGCGTTTACCTAGAAGAAACCGATTCACTCTCGATTTGAAGACACAAAGATTGTAACCATCGGGGAAAACTCACTCAGGCAACGTATTCCACAGCCTAGACGTTCTTATCACACAAGAACAAAATTAAAAATGTTGACTAACCCCCCGAATACCTCAGATTTGTTATCTGTACAACATTCTACTAGTCAAGCCCTTTCATTTGATACCCATATTAAGGGAGCTGTGAAAAAATAAATGAATTTCGCCATTTTGTGGAAGCGGCCATCTTGGATTTGAAATTTGTTATAGTGCAATGTATTCTACTAGTCAAGCCCTTTCATTTGATACCCATATTGAGGTAGGTTGTGAAGAAATATTTGGCCGCCATTTTGTGGCGGCGGCCATCTTGAATCGATATGAACCAAACATAGCTAAGGACATCCGCACGGATAATAACTTTCAAAAAAAAAACCGCATCGAAATCGGCCCATCCGTTTGAGCTCTACGGTGCCACAGACAGACACACACACAGAGAGACAGACAGACAGACATACAGACAGACAGACATCGACGTCAAACTTATAACACCCCTTTTTTTTGGTCGGGGGTTAAAAAGTAGAGTCAAATCTCTTCGTGCGTGTCTTTGGAACATCAACCATGAAACGATGTCGCGTTTTCGAGGTACAAGCATTCCGATAGAAAAAAGAGCAAGGTGTTTTTTTTTAACTTTAATAGGTTTACACTTGACCGCCATCTCGCCTGATGTTAAACGATGATGCGGTCTACGATGGAGCATGTTTACCTAGAAGAAACCGTTTCACTCTCGATTTGGTATCAGATCATGCAAATCAGTCGCACACTCTCCGAAGTGTATCCGATAAAAAAACCGATAGGATGGCAATTTTTCGGCGATAAATTAATACGTAATGTAAAAATGTTGTACCCCCTTTACGAAAGTTATGTGGACGAAGGAGTATAATTTTATTTTTGTTTTTATAACCTGAGTAACGGCAGTTGGCTTGGGTAATTGAGTTACGGACTCCAGATAACCTAACCTGACATTCCTAACATACCTACGAACCTGACCTGTAAGAGAAATCGAACTACTTATCTATACTAATCTATATCTATACTAATATTATAAAGCTGAAGAGTTTGTTTGTTTGTTTGTTTGCTTGAACGCTAGGATCTCGGAAAGTACTGGTCCGAATTGAAAGATTCTTTTTCTATTGGATAGTCTATTTATCGAGGAAGGCTTTAGGCTATAGAAAATAACTCTACTATTAATTGAAGCGGAGCATGAAACAAGAATGTAACAAAATCGGGAAAAAATATTCCCCTCTTTTGAGAGTTTTCGTACGTTTCGTGCTTTAACATGACACATGACAGCATGTGTCAAAGATTGCGTCATTGAATTTCAGTAATCTGTGCATTGAATATAAACCTTTGCTAATTTTTTTTCTAAATCTGAGTTGGTACGACCAATTTCCGACAGGTGGCGTAGCAGGTAGCTGAAGAGGTTTTTTTGTTTGAAATCGATATTCTCAGGAATGAGTGAACCGATTTCAGTCATTCTTTCACCGTTGGATATGTACGGGATCCCGATGAGTGCTATGTAATATACCACGGGCGAAGCCGGGGCGGGCATCTAGTAATGTATATGAAGAAGACGTGCAGAATGCGAATTTGCTTAAATTATCCTTACACGCTTACGCATTATTTATTTATAATGATAATGATCCGACGAAATGATCTAACTAGGAAATTACGTACTGGGCCTTCTCTCGCAAGGAGAGTATCAAGGCTGTAACCCACCGAGCATCATGCGGGACGATGGATGAAGAATGTCTTCCTAAAATTCTAGTTCGGTTTCCTCGCGATGTTTTCCTTCACCGTTTTCAAATTAGTAGCAGATGACTTCGAAAAGTCAGTGGTGCGCGTGGGCTTTGACCAGGGCTTCGGCTCCGGTCAGTCTTTAGAATAATCTAGCCGTAACTTATTATTAAAATTAATTTAATTTATTATTATGTGCCTACCAATAAAAAAATATCTATTTTAACTGCCGTACTTAATCATTTCTACAACAATATCACGCTCTTTAGAATTCGTTCGTCCTATTCATTCGCAACACTCACTTCAAACTTTCTTTCACAGACTGCCACCATTAAAGATTGCCACACTCCATCAAAGAGTCTTCCGAATTCACACACTCGAGCGCAAAATTGTAACAGAATCCATTCACAAAAATGATCCCCGGTCTTTTGAATTAACGTAAAATATCTAATAAAAGCTGTAATAAATTATGCCATCGTTTTTACCACAAACAAGGGTCTTTTCGACCATAAAATTGACAATAGTTTGAATGCGACATTCAAGAATGGAAACTATGAATGAACGTAGAAATGAATGAATGAATATACAAGTGTCAGACACACTGGCATCACTTATATTGCCATTTGAAAGTGTTTTTTCGTATTTTTGGCTTCTACCTGCTTCGTTTGATAAGCCGAAATAGTTTATGAGTTAAGGTTAGCGAAAGGTTTTGCAAAATAGTCTCAAATTCTTCTCATGATAATTTCTTTGAGTGCACTAAAAATCATGGTTCCTTATATGACCTAATCCCAGATGACCTTCCTCGTCCTGCCTCCTTTTCCAACCTTCTCCCCCTAGTATACTCCCCTTTTATTTATGTACTTAATAAGTTTATTGAAATCAATAGCATCAAATAATGAACATGTATAATACTGTTATTCTTGTAAATATCCTATGAATGTAAATATATATATTTGTCTTTATACATTTATATCTATGTTGTGACGTCATGTATTTGTTCCTTCCAGTAGATCTAGACTAACAATCAGTAAAATTACAAGAAGCCTACCGACCAACGGCCCATGTCTACATAACGCTGCGCCTTCACCGATCAAACCCTGAAAGATCGTACCAGCAACAACACTCAAGACACTGGCGAAGTTGCGGTCAAGCCGCATACAGAAGCCATAGATAAAAGAAGTTGAAGTTCTCGTCTATACTATCTATACTAATATCATAAAGCTGAAGAGTTTGTTTGTTTGTTTGTTTGAACGCTAGGATCTCGGGAAGTACTGGCCCGGATTGAAAGATTATTTATCTATTGAGTCCATTTATCAAGGAAGGCTTTAGGCTATAGAAAATAAAGCTACTATTAATAGAAGCGGAGCATGAATCAAGAATGTAACAAAATCGGGAAAAAAATATTATTTTTTGAGAGTCTGCGTACGTTTCGTGCTTTGACATGACACATGACAGCATGTGTCTAAGATTGCGTCATTGAATATCACAGATTACATACCTCTTGAATATAAAACCTTTGCTAATCAATTTTTTTTTTCTAAATCTGAGTTTGGTACAACCAATTTCCGACAGATGGCGTAGCAGGTAGCTGAAGAGGTGTTTTGTTTGAAAGCGATATTCTCAGGAATGGCTGAACCGATTTCAGTCATTCTTTCACCGTTGTATATGTACGGGATCCTGATGAGTACTATATAATGTACCACGGGCAACGCCGGGGCGGACATCTAGTGATAAATATAAGTAAAAATGACTGGCCTAGTGGCTTAGTTGTTATGTGGAGTAGGTCCGTCCGTAGGTCGTGTGTTTGATTCTCACCAATGGCATATGTGTGATCAAAACAGAATAAATACTTATTCCAAGTCTAGGTGCTTCTATGAATGTAAAACAAGTAGACAAGTATGTTTTTATCGGCTCGCATAGTCAAACTTTGCTCCGTTTAGGGGTAGATGGTGTTGTGTAAAAAATGGCAACCAATATGAGAAAAAAACGTCACCGCTGTCTTTGTAACTTTGATGTTAAAAAAATGGAATCATAAAAATTTTGGAACGGCTTGCTGACGTAAATGAAAAATAATACAATAATTTGTAATATTATTTTTAAACAGCACTAATGTTGCTCAATCCGTCACTAGTACAGCTACTGTTGTACTAAAACAAAAAAATTGGTTGCCTGTAAAGTCGGTATACGGGCGAAAGTTTTACGTGACAACGACTTTGAGTGGTAAAATAATTTTACGGAAGGGACGCGTGCCTTTCACTTTTTATGTCTGTCTCTCTCGCTCTTAGGCGGGCTAACCATGCCCGAGTGGAAGGGACGCGTGCCTCTCACTCGCTCTCGTTGTGAGCGCATAACGTGAGCGGAGCGTAACGCAGTTTCTTGAAGTGTCACCCGGCAAACCAATTTATAAGACGTTGTCTCGTCAAAAACTGGATTGCGAACCTCTTTTTTTGATCTTGTTTGAGAACTATCAGAGTATCAAAGCCCCAAGGCGAGAGTACTTAACAACGTAACATAATCTCCCCCGTCCCGTCAGGTGTCTCCAATAAAGTAAAAGTTGGGACATTCGGTATTCCAGACACAAGACTTCACCCCGCGCCGGTCCGGCGCTGGGTCCGAGTTAGTGCTCACTTCGTATGGATATTATGTGACCTTTGGGAAATCAATCCTTTGGCACAGTTTTTTAGGTTATTGTAAAGGTTGACTGTATAGGAAGATATCTGTAAAGTAAAGTTTATATTTAGATTGCTTGTGTATTTTTAGATTCTTTGAAACCTGTGGCCTGAGAAAACAAGAACTCGGCTAAATATGTTCATCGCGGGTGATCGTGGGAAATGACGTTACGGGAGGCATCTTAAAAACGGATCTATTTATTTAATGACAAACATAAGTAAATAGAAAGAACACTTGTTATATAAGGCATGTGCTAAAATTATAGCTATTATATTAGTGATTATATTTAAACACTAATATAAGTAGGTATGTTTATTGTGAAGTATTTTTTTTATTATACCTACGAGTAATTTACTACAAGATTTTTTTCATTAATCTACAAAGTATACAGTAACATTTCAAATTTATGAGATTTTCGAAGCATGGAGTGAGGTAAACATAAAAAAATTATACTAATATTATAAAGCTAAAGAGTTCATTGCTGATCTCAGGAACTAATTACTACCTACCTTAACCAATTTCAAACATTATTTCACTGTTGGTTATATACATTATCCCTGAGTTCTAAATGCTATATTCTACAAAGCACAACGGGCGTAGCCGGGGCGGACCGTTAGTGGAACAATATAATAAAATATTTTACTGACGTGACGTCTAATAAATCGATAAACGCCAGGTGCATGCACGAAAAACTGTCCCGTTGTGTCCCGTTACGCTCATTGTACACTTGCGCCGCATCTATCAATGTTTTTTAATGACGTTGTCACGTTAAATTATCGTCCGTAAACCAACCGACTTTACAGACAACCATTTTTTTTTCTAACAAAAATAAGGCACATAATAAACTTGTCTTAAGCTTAATTTCTGCTCTTTAAGTTTTATTGATAGCACAAAAATTTGCGGGACTTAAATATCCACTAATACCTACGTTATTATTTATTTGACATTCTCCAAACTGTTCTGCATGTGTTAGCCACGAGTTTGGAATACAATTGTTATTTAAAAAGAACCCTGAAAATGTTTTTGAACATGATTTTACTAAAATACATTCGATAACAGACAGACTTCCAACTCAATTAACCAAAATGAACTCAAAGTATGGATAATACTCCGTATATGTGTGAGGCAGCGTGATTTTCTGCGTCATTTTGTTAAGGAGGTTAAATAAGGGAAAACTTCGCGCTCTTAACGCGACATTAGTATGCCGCTCACGGCACCTTATCGACTTCTCCGACTTTCTGAAGCAAATGCAAAACATAAGGTGTTATATGTATATACTCAATGAGGAAACATACGGGGCAACACCAGTATCTACTAATACGAATGGAGGGTACAAAAAGTATCATGTACCATGTAACACAAATGTATATTATTTTTTAACCGAGTTGAAGAAGGAACGGAGAAGGTTCTCAATGTTACGTTTTTAGGGTTCCGTAGCCAAATGGCAAAATACGGGACCCTTATAGATTCGTCATGTTTGTCCGTCCGTCTGTATGTCACAGCCACTTTTCTTCGAAATTATAAGAACTATAGGTACTATTGGTAAGTAGATGAATTCTGTGAACCGCATTAAGATTGTCATACAAAAAATAGAAAAAAAAAACAATAAATTTTAGGTGTGAAACATATTTTTTTTTTATCAAAACCCTACGTGTGGGTTATCTATGGATAGGTCATCCATAGATAACCACGTCATGAACATGAACACGTCAAATGATATTGAGATTCAACACATTTTTTTTCTAAACTGAATAGTTTGCTCTTCCAAAGTGGTAAAAGTGTCCCCCCTGTAACTTCTAAAATAAGAGAATGACAAAAATAAAAAAAGTGTATGATGTCCATTACCATGTAAACTATCAACGAAAGTTGGTTTGAATGAGATCTAATAAGTAGTTTTGTTGTAATACGTCATAAATTAACTATTGTTAAAACACTGGTTAAAGTAACAACGAACTACAAGAACTTTTATATTATGTTACTTGCTGCTACAGCTTGCCTTCATGGGCGAGTCCGACTTGCACTTGACCACTTTTATTTTGTAAGTATGTTACGCTAGAGCGCCGCCATTTCAGAAACGATTTTGATGGTTATTTTATCGTTTTGGTAGATACTACTTTAAAGGTAAAACTTTGCTTTCATTTAATTCGACAAAGGAAGTTGTCGAATAACATTAACAACAATAACAATAACAACAATACATCTGGCCGAGTGTCTGAATTCAATTTAAAATTCCAGTCTTTTGGAGAAAATAAATTAGTAGCTGTATAGTATAGAGCAGTCTTTCCCAAAGTGGATGGTATCGCCCCCTTGTGGGTGCTGTAGGTAAAGGTATGTAAAGGGGGCGGTAAGAGATCCAGAAAAAAAAGGGGGCTTTTTGTACAGGCTTGGAGTCCGTTGTGTGCTACCTAATAAGTGTCATATTTTTGTCGCGGCACATCACTCTGTTGCCATAGAAAGTATGCACGTCATCTGCTTACGATTACAAAGGAACCGTGTGGAAAATCTAACTCTATACGTAGTATATGTAAACTCTTTGGGTTGGAGCATTTACCACAGTGCCAACTGCCAATAAAAGATGAAACACAATTGTAACACAATACCATTCAAAACCTCCAATGTTATAGACACGATAGTATATGTAAACTCTTTGGTAAAATGTAAGACAACCAGACGAAGTGACAACAAATAGAATTGATCTCTAAACAAACAACAAACAAATGAAATAGTTACAACAGTAAACAAATATTAAAATCAGTAAAACATGTTGATGGCGGAAAAGGTTCCTGTTGGCAAGATTATTATACCTCTACAGATATAAATATAAACAAATAAATATAAATAAATACATATTTATTGACCAATTTCAAACATCACACGTTGGCATAAATCTATGGTAATACAGTAAAGTTTGTCGTTCATTCAAGTTAGACAACTTTAGTACCCAAACTAGGAATGACCTGTATGATGGCACTCCACCGGTTTTACATACATAAACGAATCTGTTTTTTAATAAAGTTAATTTGTTTTAGATTTAGAATCAATCATAAATTAAATCGCTCATGAAAAAATGTGTGAGCAGATATCTAGCGTCTTTTATCCCACCTATAGTCTGTAGCCACAGACTAAGTAGAGAGATACTCTGTAGCTGAAGCGATAACTACTGGGATTATTGAAGTGAGTTTCATTTTAAAACAATGAATTGGCTTTTTTTATTTAAAACGGGCATAATCTTTAGTAACAAAACTAAAATACAATGGAAACGTTCTTAGAGAGCTACAAACTACATTAGTACCTAACTACTTACACTAAACACTTCTGATTTATCCATAGACCTATGAAGGTGACCTAAATGATATTTAGCTATTATCATTAGTTACTAAATATATTTAAAATTAATCTGGCTGGCGAATGCTTATAGACTGCAGGCCCGTGAACAAAACTTATGGGTCAAATGAACCACCAAGAGACCTATATAGAATGATAGAAGGGTATAAAGTAATAAGATTCAGCACTATGCCGTCACTTGTAAGCTGTCCAATTGAGTGCAATTGCAGAGGGGGGTTCTAAACCTCGATCATTTCTGCTTGTCGTATGATTTTTGTACGGCGTTACAGAACAATAGATAAGAAAAGGTAAAAAAAATAAAATATATATTATATATATATGTTTCAATACCTTTTCTTATCTATTGTTCCGTAGCGCCGTACAAAAATCATACGACAAGGAGAAATGATCGATATATTTTAAAATTTTCCGACAATTTACAGAGTAATTTTGGTCATTTCCTTAAGTTCGGCATTGGTTCCATTTTTTTTTTTTTTTTTTTTTTTTTATTATTTAAATTAGCCACTCCACAGACTCCGGGGTCCGTGATCTTTGTCATTACAATTATCGTTTTTTACACATATCTTGGATAAGGAGAAGAAGAGGAAAATAGGAGGGAGTTGGGTACATTTAAAATCTAATTCTAGTGCTCGTCTGTAGAGCCGATCACTACCGGTTGGGATTCCGCTAGTAATCGACTCGACATCGAGTGTTTGCCTTGTCATTTGCCTAAGCTGCCTCCTCCCGGCCCAGAGCCTCCACAACGGCCGCATTTCTGTCCCTGATGGCCATCTGTAGGTTAAAATCGCGGATGGTCTTCGGTGATGCAGCCCACGCTCGCCGCACGAACCGACCGATGGCGTCGTCGGTGTCGTCAGCGTAATATGTGAAGGTCCCCGTGTGCCGTGAGATTGCCACTACCGCATGGGGCACGCTCTCGTGCAGCTTCATGTTTGCCTTGGTTTTGATTACGATTACCGACTCGTATGTTAGTCCTTGAGCTTCATGGATAGTAAGGATGCGTGACCCGGTGCCTGACCCATAACCCTGGTTTGTCAGGGTCTCCTTCTCCTCTTGAGTGTGAACTAAGAAGAGGGTATTTGGTAGGGTGTTGGGTATTTGCGCCCTTATATCTTCTCTGTTCTAGGGACTTTATACGGGACGCTGAAGAGTACATACCGGAGTATATTTCCTCAGTGCATATGCGACGTCCATTGGGTTTCGATGTGTGCAGAGCAACTCCTGGCTGATCTTTGTTACCAGGTTCGGGCGATGATACCTCATTTCGAAGAGATTTTCCCTGTCGATATAAGGCAACTGATTGACGTCTCCAATGAGGACAATTTCACCAGCACCAGACAGCCTTGAAGCCATCACAATGGCTCCAAAATGGTTCATGAGAGCTTCGTCCACCATGAGGCGACTGAAACTTTCTCTACCGAAACCATTTACCAGAGCAGAAGCCATGGTTCGCACTCTGGTTTTGACCAGGTTTCCGATTCGGTGCGATAGCTTTTCTCTTAGATCTTTTGCTGCCTCAGTTGTTGTAGTGATGATGGCGTCCTTGTCCACGTCGAAGTGTCTAATCACCCATGTTGTTTTTCCACATCCTGGAACTCCGTTGACCCACTGTATTCTCGGTACCTCCCAATTTTCCCAATCTGCTTTGACGTTTCCGTTCCTTCGATGGTCTTGGCCATCTCTAGGATCTTATCGTCCAGCATAATCTTGGTGCATCGGGCAGTAACTACAATTGGGTCGTTTGGTGGTGTCGCATAAACAGGCACTCCCCGCGCTCTCTCTCTCTCTCGTTCAGTGTCACGAAGCCATTTTCTGCACTGTAAGCTGCCATATACTGTCCTGTCATGGTTCCCTTGATGACCCGGGAAGTGACATTATTGTAAATGGCTGCTTCGGCCTCCTCGAGTTTCGCCTTTAAAGGCTTTCACTTCCTAGCCTATAGGACTGCATGATGTTTTCGCAGGTCTTGAGGTTGACTTGTCGTGTCGCGCTCAGTGTGGCTATGAATTCGATGAAGGCGTTGCGTGCATGGCTCCGCGGCTCCGAAGCCGTGACATAGCGGGGCGGTTCAACCTGTCCCATGTCGGCTCTCGTTCGGGCTGGTTGTTGCTGTGAAGCTGCTTTGGGGTCTTTGACGTCGAGGGGGCGATGAATGGGATGTGATTCGGAGTACGCTCCTTGCTGCTGCGTTGAAAGCAGTCACGAACGCCGTGTTGGTGCCTCGGCTGCTAGTTAGATTGGCTGAGGCTTTTTCCGCGGCTGCCCTCTGCTGTACTCTTTCGGAGCCGGTTTGGATGGTCGAACTAGGAACAGGATGTCCCCAGCTATCAGTTGCATTTGTTTGGTCGTGCGAAAGGGCTCTGAGGAAGCTCAGATTTTCTCCCTGTCTTCGTATACGACAACCTCATGATGTTTAGAGGCCTCAATGCAACCCAGCCGGTCTGCCACTCTCGCTCTTGAATATTCGATTGCCATCGCATCCACGCTTATCACCCGGGTGTTTCACCTGCATTTCTGCTCAGATGTGCGAGCAGCGCACTTGCCTGTGTGAAAGGCGTCCGACCTTCCGAGTACTCTATTAGTGCAATCGTTTTGTTTTTCGATCGCACCAACCGAAATCGGTGGCCGTCTACCTCGCACACCGGCATGGCGTCGTAGGTTTTCCGCTTCATCGTGACTTTGCGGTACTCCCATTGAGCAGGCAAGACAATCCAGGCGACAAACGGGCTCGTTTCCGCTCCCAAGCGAAGCAAAAGCTTATTCCGAATCTTTCTTTGTTGCTGTCCATGAAGAGAGCCACCCGCGGATACGGATCCCTGCTTCTCCTCGGTCTGCGTTCTCCAGTAGTTGTTTGACGGAGATGCTCTTCGAGGAGTTATGTGGGCGGGAACCGCATGCCGCGCGGCGTCCACAGACAGCGGGGCAGGGGTGTGGTGGTGATGGGGGCGCGTATTTGAATTAGTGGAGTTTCTCATGGCCGCTATGCGGAATGAGCTCTCCATGAAGGACAGGAGCCGTGTTCTGTTATCTGGATCTACTAAGATGTTGTGGAGATCCGAGACAACCAGTCTTCTGTCGATCATAGATTCGAGCTCATGTCTTGCGACCATGAATCGGGGACAATCGACTAGCACATGCCAGACTGTTTCGGGTTGGTTGGGGTCACACTCGCATGCCGGACTGCTCTTTAGCTTAAATCTGTACAGGTAATCTGCTATTCCTCCGTGTCCCGTCAACGCTTGTACCTGGAAGGGAGTCAGTTTCGTGGTTCTCATCACCCGATATGCGTTTGCTATATCGGGGAGGAACGTCTGGGTGACTTTTCCGGTGTCCCAGGTCTCATATCGATCCTGCCATTTCTTGACCGATTCTTCGCGGATTGGTTCCATTTAGTTTCAATACCTCTTCTAATCCATTATTTCGTAACGCCGTACAAAAATCATGCGACAAGGAGAAATTATCGAGGTTTAGACACCCCTCTTCAATTGCACTCAGTTGGACAGCTTACAAGTGACGGCATAGTGCTGAATCTTATTACTTTATACCCTTCTATCATGCTACATAGATCTCCTGGTGTATCATATGACCCATAAATTTTGTTCACGGGCCTGCAGTCTATTAGACCATTTGTGACATGAGGTGTATTTGTGACAAATATAAAAAATGTGAAACATCTGACATAATTCTGAAAGATTAACACAGACTCTACTCAATCAAAATTATTAGGTACGTATTAAGTACATACCTACTTTCAAAACCAAATCTTTGTAGTTTTTCAATTTCTACTACAGTCATTAAATCAAAATATAATAATTTTTAATAATTATACTCAGACAAAGTCACTTTACATTTAATACCACAAACACTGTGTCAAATCAAAGTCCCATTGTATATCCCATAGAGCTAATATGCATAGAGGGGCGTTGCCGAGGAGCTGCCGTTACCTCGTCGTCATGGCAACGCCCCGCCTACCATAGCTGGCAGATGCGCGTGAGTCGACAGAATGTACCCTTTTTGTATGAAGACCGTAGATATATCGTTGACGGATCCTAGTTCGAATGTCAGTGAAGGTGATAGAGCTAACGGTAAAAGGTTTTTTATGCAACCTCAGTCCAATTCCTTATCCTCTGAATATTTTTTCACGTCTCAATCTTATCAAAGCTCAATCAAAAATCAATCTTAAGCTTAATTCACAGCTCTACCATGTCGCTAAAATCACAAATGGCTGTACAACAAAATTTAAAATTACCATTATATTCATGTTCCTTATTCATAAAAAAATGTTTAGCATTTTTAGTACTGATTTTCGCTCGAATTTTTCAAAAATCTTGACTTAATTTCTAGATAAAAACATAATAAAATACAAGGTATAGAAATATATCTTCTCATTTCTCTGGGTGACGAGCGTAGTGCAGCGCAAAGAATCGGACTCTTAATGTTCAAATAGGTAGCGTGGTACTGTGCTATGGCTGATTATGATGATGAATTATAGGTACTGAGAACAGCTATTAAGTAGCAATTTAGTTAACAAAGAAACGTTTAAAAAACGTAAGAGTGAAATACTCGTACCACGTAATCAAATTGCCAGCGATAAAATGTCGCCAATCGTATCTACGATCATTTAAATCGTCATAAAGTGGCGATTAAAACCTGATACAATACTGCAACACAATGTACTCGTAATTTGAATCCCATACAAATGACGTTCGGTGTGAGTGAAACTCGACACTAGGGCGTTAAATGGAGTAATTTTATTTGAAATTGAAATTATAATACTCAATTCTGTTCAAAGGGTGTCAATAAAGGTTTTATTGAAGTGTTCGGTGCTTTGATTTATCCATTTGTGCGAGATGGGCTGAGTAGACTAAAGATACTGCCGTGGATCAAATTTAAGCAAAAAATATTTTAGAAAACCTCGTTTTACTTAAGAAATGAACATTCGATTCTTAAATAGTAGTACCGTTGTAGTCGCAGCGTAGTAATTGCTAGCTTATCAGTTTTTTATCGAATACACTTCGGAGTTTGTGCGACTGATTTGCGCGATTGAATACCTTGCCCTTTTTCTATCGGAATGCTCGTAGCTCAAAAAAAGCGACATCGTTTCATGGTTGACGTTCCAAAGAAATGAACGAAGAGATTTTACTCCACTTTTGTGATAAAAACGTCAAGGCTGTGGAATACGTTGCCTGAGAGGTGTTTTCCCGATAGTTACAATCTTTGTGTCTTAAAATCGAGAGTACATCGGTTTCTTTTAGGTAAACACGCTCCATTGTAGACCGCATCATCGTTTAACATCAGGTGAAATGGCGGTCAAGTGTAAACCTACAAAAGTTTAAAAAAAGTAGTGGCCCAACTATGAGAACGTCCAATCTCACAATCTTGTTGTGGTAAGTTTGACTTCCGCCAGAACCTCTTATCTTTATCATTATTATAGGTATATGACCTCAATTTTTATTATATAGTATTATTTTATATATTATTGAACACTACAGGTTTTAAAGGCGCGGCGTGAAAAAATATCGTGGGAAACCCGACATGTTGCAACTAAGTACAAGAAATACCACTTTCGAGGGCATCACCCCTCAACTAAGTACTTTAAAAAAATCTAAATTACAAATATAACTCATACAAAAACGGAATAAAACGGAATAAAGTATTTTTGGCTGCGTAAATCGCTACAATCTCTGTAGTGTCGTCGTCTTCACTTGTCAGCCTTGCTTCCCACTCTCCATGTGAGACAACTTTGATCATATGAGACAAGTTCAGCCCCAGCGTTTGATATGTTAAAATAAACAAATAAAAATATATACATTCAACGGTACAGTTCTTGTCCAATTTAAAAGATGCAAAATAAATCTCTAAAGAACGCTCATTTCATGAAAGTCCCAAAACATTCCGAACTCCAATTCCATGCAACAAATCTACGTTTAGAACTAAAAGTTTTATTTCATTGCGTCTAGACTACGGACACTTAAGCTGAACCACAAGAATGTCATTTAATTAAACATTTGAATATTATCATCCAAGGAATCCACTTTGGAAATGTAGTTAGTAAGATTTATTCAATTCGTCTAGTTACCGTTCTGCGAAAATTGTTTAAAAGTTTTGGGTTCACGAGTATAATATTAGTTGAATAATATAAAACTAAACCTAACTAAATTCTATCTGTGCTAACTCTGACTCTCCCCCATTCATTGTCTCTATCACAACCATGTGTCTGTCTGTGATGGCCCAAATATATTTATATCAAAAACGAAAGGTCACTCACTCGTCACAAAATCTCGTAAACTAAAACAGCTAGGAGTCTCAAATTTTATATGGAGGTGCCTTGTAGCACATGGGCGCTCACTAAGACGGGAGTTTGCGAAATTCAACCCCGAAGTGGGTGAACAAGGTCTGAACAGTTGAATGAAAATTCTACGCGGGCGAATTCACGGGTATCAACTAGTACTTAATACTTACTACATTATATTATCTCAATTCTTTTCAGACGATACAGCCAACCCACGCCAAGCAAACCGACTAATGGCTGGTCATCCGACTAATATTATATATGCAAAAGTTTGGATGTGTGTAGCCGTATCACGTCGGAATGTCTGAACGGATTGGGTTGAAATTTGAAACGCAGATAGATTAAAGTCTGGAATAACACATACTTCTTTTTATTGCGGGAAAATAACAATAACGGGAACTACTAATATAAAAAAACAATATACGAACATTATAAAAACCTAAACCTAGATGGCGGACAGCAACGGGGCAGGGCCCAAGCTACCGGTGGTTAGGGCTGCAGAGTGAGGAACCTCCTGACGATGCGCGCTGTGTCGAGGATGACCGCCGCGTGCATAATTTGATGCAACTGACTTAATCCAACCAACTAGCGAAAGCCTCGAAATTTATTACTATTTATCTGATTATAATTTACTAGTGTAACCTTCCCGTATTCCCAAGCTTCTCAATTCGAGGCAGCATGTAGGAGCGACACCGCCATATTTCTTTATTTACTCTAACTACTAGAAGTAAGATGAAAGGAGGTTCGGTAAATATCGGGATGTTCACTTGTTTGTTCCTTTTGTTTACTTTCTTGTGAGTTGTCTTACGACTCTGGGGAATTGATATTTTCTACGAGAAATAAGTTTGTTATTGTGAGGTCGATGTTGACTGATTGTGTTACATATCAAACAACTCTAATTTTTATCAGGATAATGTTACACGATTACTTTTTAGCGTCCGTTTTTAGTATTTTTCATATTTTGATGTCGAATTTACGTCGTAAGTAAAAAAAAATTGGCAGACATAGGAACTGCCAGAACAATGTTTTTTTTTAAAAACGTTATGTGTTCAAATCGTTCAAAGTTTAAAAACAAGAACTGTCAAAAGAAATGAAATCTTTTTTTAACAAAAAGAGACAATACGTTCATTACATGTTCCTGATGGTAAGCAACATGCCTGCCACATAACAGCACAGTGACACGCAGCTATTGGAACATAAAGAGTGTAAAGTCTAGTCTCGCCACCCAGAGATCTAATATGTTATATTTCTAAGCCGTTTTATTTCTCTGGAAACATTTCTATTCAAACCAGAACACAGTAATGTTTGCACATTACTGCTTGGCGGTAGAATAACTGGTAAAAGTGTGGTTCTTCCCCAAGCAGACTCTGCTAGGAGTCCTACCACTACTTATTACAGAATATAATGCCTGCCAAAATATAATCATTACCAAATAGCACTGATGATACGGCAACATGCGTCATCTGTATCTCTACAAATATACTGCATGTCGATGGCGGGAACTCCCAAGATTTTATACATCCATAATCTATTTTCTTAAAAAAAAACCGACTTCAATTCAATTCAGGCATTTCACCTTATTCAAAAGTAAGCAATCACTTTGTCATCGAGGTGTATTTTATTTATTTATTTCTTCAATGAGCACACAAAACAGAATATAATAAATACAAACTACAACATAAGAGTATTCTGAACAGAACTGTATTACATTCCAAACTATGTGGGCCTAGAAACAACATTTGTTTAAATACAGTGGTTGGATAATAATAATAATATTAAATTAGAGATAATACGTAAAGAAAATTAGGCCAACAGATCTGAACTTAAAACTAACATGCTTTAAAACAGTAGGTAAATAAGATATAAACATAGAACATTATAACACAACAGATAAGTACATAAAAATTGTGAAACAACTAACTGGCCAAATTTCAAATTTATAAGAAAGAAAACTTTGCAAAACACAATAATGGTGTCATTAACATAAAATGTTTAAACAAATAATATGAAACAAACCCATCATAATAGATAGTATTTACAGTCTGTAAGCACAACAGGGTTATTCTTTTAGATTAAAGTGTAAAATTTCTTTGATTTTCCTCTGAAATTGGAATAACTTTAGGTGAAAAATGTCGATGTCCCTATTGGAGACAAGGACTTCGTTGTATTGGCGACTCATTCTGACTATGGGATTATAATAAGATGTATTATTGGTAAAAACTTGCAAACTGAAGGTATTATAATTACGATTACGATTTTAACTGATTTTTGTTCACATTTCCTAAACCACTACACTAATTTCAATAAAATTTATGTGGAATCATCTTTGAACTATGATCTACGAAACAAAAATAGAACCATCAAAATCAATTCACAATTGGTGGCGCTGTCGCGTAAAATAAGTACAGAAAAAATAGAACCGTTCGTAGCGCACGTTCTATCTGCTATGCTATATCCATCGCTGACACTAGCAGATCGGCGACGCAAACTTATAGTATTTCCCCGTATTTCTTAACGAAAGAAGTTTTTACTTCTAAAAAACGACTCTATTTATGCGGTCAGTTAAAATATCAGCCAAATCTCATCTTTATATATCGAAAGAACAAGGCTCCTAGACAATAAAGTTGTGGGTTGTAGTAAGCCTAGGGGTTCCTCAAGGGCCCTGTAGCCGGCCCTTCATTGGATGAGTTTTATTTTGGCAAGATTTTATTAACCATCTAGGATAGCGTGGTGAAAAAGATTTCCTGTATGTTATCGTTACGTAACGTTATAAGGCAAGAAAATACGTATAAAAGTTTGTGGGTTTGTAGTGTTTGTTTCTGTGTACTTCTCTTTGTAATGGACAAATTGTTCTTAAAGAATAAAATTAAATCTGAATTAATACGGAGGTTACTTTACCCCGTAAAGTTATTTTTTTCTGATATACAATAACTTAATTTTAGCTATGTAAATAAAAAATAATAGTAATAAATAGCTACGGACCTCTTGTATTGTTGACATTGTATAGTTTCACATATTTTTTCTTTTTTAAACAAAATCATTGACCTGTACCTACTGAATTTTAAATATAAGTATTTTTTTTAAGAACTCGTATTTTGTCTGTATACCTTACCTGGTGAAAATTAGCGATCATTTATTTATTCAAGACCTATATTGTACAATTTTACCTAATTTTACAGACCAATAAAGAATTGAATTGAATTGAATATTTTTCTATTGTCAATTTGACCACAGATTTTGGTAATAATACTAATAAATAATATATTTTCTCCGAGAATTTACTTTTAAAATTAAATTCGAACACTCGACTAAGCTTCACAAGAAGCTATCGTCACTACGTCGCGTCGTCCAGATCAATGAAAGCAAGATCATAATAATCCAATGATGGTTCCATATATTTTGTTTCAAATTCGGTATGGAGGTTTTTTTAATATAAACAAAACAAGCCCACTAAATGTTCCCACTGCTGGTACTCTGGGCCTTCTCTCGCAAGGAGAGAGTCAAGATTCTAGGTACATGTCAGTTTCCTCACGATGTTTTCTTTTGTTAGCGGTATTACGCATATAACTTCGAAAAGACAGTGGTGTGCGTGATTTTGAGCTCTGGGGTGTCCGGATCGGCAGTCGCCGCGCCGTTCTCCCGACTAGACCAGCCGTAACTATAAATTAAGAAATGTGAACTATATAGGTACTTAAAAATTTGTAAACATTTGTCTGGACGATTGCTTATGAAATGAAGTCGAGTATCTGAATTGAATTTTAACACGAAATCGGATTTTTATTTTTAGGAGAAAGTAAATGAGTATGTTCCCATATCTCAGATTTTGCTCTAACTTTTATTGCAATGTTTTACGTCTTACTTAATAGACATTTTGCGTGCTGAACCCTCGTAACATCAAATATATTTAAAAAACTAATACACATTTTTGTCTGCTTGTACATCCATCCATCATTGGCTATCACACCTCCCGGCCTCAGTGGCTCCATTATCACGCGATCTCTCGATAATCTTGTGATCGGTAAATAAATAAATAGACCGTCATATTTTGCTATTTATGTACTTAATAGTATCGTATTATTTTAAAATCTAAAATATAATCAGGATTTGTTACAAGTCAATAATTCATACATACAATGTGAAGCCTACTACATATTCTAACTTCTGGGACTCGAGGTCTTCTCAAGCATGGAGAGAATCAAGACTATATAAGTAGTCTTGACCATTAGACACTACTAGTTGATGACACATGATATAGAAAGATTCTGGGCGCATGTCGGTCGTTCGAACCCGATGCACCAGCTACCTAGAACTACACAAGATGTGACAAGTTACCTATTGAATTATTATAATATTAAAGGATATATTTTTGAAGAAAAATGATAGTAGTGTGCGCTCATCGAGTCGTTAGAGCGGAGTGTCGCTGTGATCCCGCCGAGTCGCTGCGATCGCCGCACGGTGCCGCGTCGCGTCGCGTCGATGAGCCGATGTCATTACTTTGCATTAACAGATCAGATTTTTTTTTTAATTCGATAAAAGTCAAAACATTAAGTTACCACAGCGACACAACGGTTAAGAGCAGTTTTTCCTAGTTCGAGCATACTCAGCGGTACCAAGTTCCCGATCGAGCGTTTGACCTCAGAGCGTGACGGATCAGCCTCACTTACGAGCTTACAACCTTCGGAAAAAATCAGTTTTTACCTAAAAAATAAATTAAACAAGTAGTAAATAAAACACTACCTGAATAAATACACAGTCTACTTTTCATCCCGTTAAAGTAAGTGGTCGATAATCCGTAGGTAACGCTGCGGGTGTAGTTGTAAATAAGGTATATTTTTTCACTCGACTCGTGTCTCGCACCTGGTTGATGTTGGGACGGTGTTCAACAGAATGTCGCCATTAATAAAAATAAATTAACCTTAAAGAGCCCCGCCCTCATCGCGACGAAAGACAGATTTACACGTGCAACGTGTTTTGTAGTCTGTTTGTAAAGATACTCATTCATCTTGACGTTATTCTGAGAGAAAATTCATTTTTCGGAATCAAATTAATTTTAGATATAAAAATTATCATTCTCATACTTGAGTTTTTAAATATAACTGTTCTGGTCTGAAGGGCAATATTGCGCGGTCTGAAAGAGAAGATAACAGACATAACCCTCTCTCCTGTAAATCTTCCACGTGAAGTAAAAAAACTTTACAACAAATAAAAATATTTTTTGCTCCAAGCCGTACTGAATTTTATGATTTCTGGACAGATACTGTGTTTCTATGTTCCGTTTATTGTACAATCCTATTAATACGTACTTTATATTAGCCGTACCCCGCGATTTTACCCGCGTTGTTTTCGTTATTTTCCCGCCATAAAAAGTAGCCTATGTGTTCATCCCCACTAAGAGTACTTATATTTTATATCTATGTTTCAAATTTCCAACTGTGTTCCAAAGAACATGATATTATTATATCTCTAAGCCCTGTAATTTCTCTGGAAACATTTCCTTTCAAATTGGAACACAGTCATATTTGCACATAACTGCCTGGCGGTAGAATAACTGGCAAAGGTGTGGTACTCTGCCCAGACACCTACCACTACTAAATGGCGCTAACTTAAAATGGTGAAGGAAAACATTGTGAGGAAACCAACATGTACCAACAATCTTTCGAGGCCAGGAGTCATCCACCAATCCGGACTGGGCCGGCGTGGTGGTAATGGCAATTATGGCTTTGACTGACTCTTTGCGAGAGAAGGCTCCGAGTCCCAGCATTGGAAACATTTAGTGGGCTGCTTATGTTCTTTATCTTCATACTAAGACGCCTAACAACAACCATAGATAGAGGAGCCATCAGGCCTGGTATAAGCTATCAAGCTATCAGTGCTGCGATAAAAGTTATTAAGCTCTTGCGGGTAACGAATGCGCCTATTGGACTCGATTACATTCATTAGCGGCACGCTCCCGCCGCCAGAGGATACTCTGATAAACTCGCGTACAGATCGCAGAACCAACAACAAATATTAGAAACATGGAACCCACAACGTTTGCCCCGCAAAATTGAACCGTGATTCACAACGGTGATCAAAGGCAAATGTTACGATGTCTTCTTAAGATTCTTGGTGTACCGTTCAAACAGTAAGGCTTAAGTTTTTATCCCCCATGTTGATCAAGGGTGGCTGTATGTATGTGTTTTATAAAGTTTTTGGTGTAACGTTGAAACAGTATGATTAAAGACATAATCATTTTTGTAACTTTGTATTTTAAATGTAATTTTTGTTCAATGACGAAATTTTGTATTTCTGTGAACTTTGTAAAGATTTTCGAAATTGTGTTATTATAAGCAAATTTGTTTCTATTACTAGATGGATGTAAGCGTGTGTGTGTATTTTGAATGGCAATATTTAAACCATAGTCCTCCACGCCGGCCAAATGCTAATGTTTGCGGTTTTTATCTATCTACAAATACAATCTATCTGTAAACTACGAGGCTGGTCAAAAAATACAGGTTGGTGGATGATGGAGCATGTCCTTGGAAGATATATTTTTTGGAAGAAGACGGAAGCCCAGTGTATTATTACCCACACACACGCACACACACCCACACACACGCACACATACCCTCATACACGCCCACACACATACACCTCTCTTGTATAAGTACTTTATTGTGTTTTTTTTATTCTCTTCTTTTTTTTTATTGGATTTGATTGCAGCATTGTTATTTAATTGAAATTAATTTTATGATAATTCAAAGTAAACATAATATTTGCAAATTGCACAAAGAGGGGAGGCCATAGGTACCTGAAATACAGCTTCAAGTTAGTTCAGGTGCCTTTGGAAACATAATCGTATTGTAAATTTTAGATAAATTAAGAAATTCTAATTATTATCATTTGTATAAATTCATTAACTACACTTGTATCTTGATTTTTTTTTTTTTGAATTTTTGATTTTTTAAGTTACATTTTATATTAGCAAATATGTGTGATAATTTGTTAAATTTTGATGTACATTATCTAGTGATGAAATAAATTACTATTACTATTTTTTTTTATTTAGAAGTGACGAGACGATCAATACATGTGCCTGATGGTAAGCAACATGCCTGTCACATAACAGCACAGTGCACGCAGCTATTGGAACATGAAGAGTCGAAATCATTACCTAGCACTGCACTGCGCTCATCACCCAGAGATCTATGTTATATCTCTTAACCCTGTAATTTCTCTAAAAATTGGTGATGAGAAACTTGTTTGTACATTTGATCTTGGAAACATACTCAGAAGTGCATACAGGATTCAAACCTGTCATAGATATATTTGATTGAATATTATGCTCGAGAAATCGGATATGTTGCCGCGAGGCGGTGAGAGCTTCCTATATTATACACGTCCAGAGAGTTTTTCTCGTCACAAGACGAGTCCATTTCACGACAGATCATGCTAACATGATGGTGTTAGAACACAGAAATCAGTACCGTGGGCAATAGGCCTCAGATGATCTCTATATTCCTTACCGATTTTTTTTTTGGAACAAAAGTTTTAGCGGTAATCATGATTATTGTATGAAATACTGTAACTTCTAATTTCAAATTCTTGTTTTTACGGTATTTAGTGACGAAAGATCAAAACATACATCTGGTGGTAAGGAACGCCTGCCCATAACGGTACCTACAGTACGGCAGCAATTTGAACCTAAAGAGTCCAAATAGCTGGCCAGCACTATTCTGCACTACACTGTCCTTGAAACCGGGAGATGTAAGAGGATCTTCTCATCCTGTAATTCATTTATAAACGTTACTCTTTAAACCGTAATTTTTTTACCATCTTCACAGTAATGTTTGCCCATTACTGCTTACGGGTAAATAAAGATGTACTTTCTGACCGTACAGGACAGCTAAACTGTTTATCTGAAGCAGGTCGCGGCTGATACCATCTTATTGAAGCGCAGCTCCCGAGAGAGCGGGACAATCTTGGAAGGACATCAGCCAACAGCTTATTATAACTTTAAATGGGTTATTTGGAACCAACAAATACGAGTAATAAACTTACTTCAACGTCGAGTTTAAACACAAGTAACAACATTATGCTGTTCCAGTTTGAAGGGCAATGTTTCAAATGTTTAGCTAAACTCTCAAATACAACAACACTGTGTTCTGGTCTAAAGGGCAATAAATCCAGAAAAAATACAGGAATTGCAAATACTGCTAGGTAATGGTTTGGACTCTGCATGTTCAAATAGCTGCGTGACGCTATGCTGTTATGAGCAGTTGTGTTGTTTACCATCGGGCACATGTCCTGTTCGTCACGTTATTTTATACATAAAAAAACTAACAACAATAGAAGATACAGTAAATAATGTGTTCTGTGAAGATTTCAGTTCTCGTGTCGAACTCAAGTAGTAATTGCACTAAAATACTGAGTCTTTTTTATAGTAATAATCACGAGAGAAGCATGACAGCTGCCTGATGGTAAGAAACATACGTGTCCACGGCATAGTGTCACAAATATCAATTGGAGTATTAAGACTCAAATCTTTACCTAGCACTGTGCTCGTCACCGAGATATAAGATGTTTTATCTTGCCCTGTGGAAATATTTTTCTTCAAAACGGCGTAAAGTTATGTTGTTACTGTTTTGTAGTAGAATAACTGGCAAATGCGTGGTACATCCCCAGATAAACTCTGCAATTACTCCTAACAATACAAAAATTTGTATACCAAATCAGAACGCTCCTCTGGACTAAGACCCAACGTAGGTCCAGTTAAAACTACCCACACGTTCTCCTCATCATTATTTATAGTCGTCTCGTTATTTTCACGTTGCTGTAAATCTAGTTCATTACCAGGTCAATTTCATTAAGCCCTAAAGGCGGCGGGCGATAAATCGCCAAGGGCTGCAATAAGCATGAGCCGGAGATATAAACCTGGCACACAACGGTTCAGCCACTAAAACTGAAACAAATAGGATCACTACAAAAAATGCGTGGATACGCGAACTGAGCAAAAAATAAACTGGTCAAGTGCAAGTTGGAGTTAAGTCATTGAGGTCTAGTGGCATAAAATAGAGCTAGTGGGTGAGCTTAGTGATGAGTAAGTACCATTTTTTAAATATTTATTTGAACATTATGGATTACAGTGAATTATTTATTTCTAAATATTGTATTTACTAAGCTGACCATGTGGCTATGTTACGTTATTATTGATATTGCTATTATGATGGCTGAGTTAAATTTTCATTTAATTTAATGATTATGCAATTTATTGTACTGAAGTGAGACTTTTTGTTTTTAAATCAATCAATTTACATTTCGCGTGTGCGTCGTGTGTTTAATACGACTATTAAAAATGTACGAATATTTACCATTTAACATTTTTCTATAAATATGGTTTCACGTGTTACTTTAATGAATCAAAATGATAATGGCTATGATTATCAATGTACCAAATTTTATCCAAATCCGTACTTTTTGCGTGAAAGAGTTACAAAGATTCATACACACTTACTCAGAAACTTTCGAGTTTATAATATTATAAATTATTATAGACTATATTAGGTCTTTTGCAAGATGAGTCACAATATTCTCAGACAATTTTTTTGCCCTGCCCTATGAAACCAAATGAAATGTGTGAAATTTCATACCGGTTCAGATTTGGGCGCCAGCAATTTGTTCTAAAAATTCATTTCAAATAATGTAATATACTTAGCATGATAATGACTTGTTCACAGTTGAATACAAAATTCATAATGCCTTATCCAATTTTTTTCAGTAATTCTTGTCTCCTGTAATTTCCACGCAATGTGAATTCTCGTGCGGACCGTACTAATCAGCCGTTGGATTGATAGCACGATGCTGACTGTACTTCCACATGCGAGTGCAGTTTCAACTCTACTGTGAGAAGATAAAGCTCAAAATTCCACGGTAACAAGTATTGTACGGTTTTTTCTGAAATAAATATAGATTTTATTGTCTCGATCTAAGGTATAAATTGTTGGTAAGGTTTTATTCCTTGTACAATGGCCGCCTTTTATTGTAACTACAATCTTATTACTCGTACTAGTAGATCCGTGGTATTCCAATGTGTGACCGAGGGGTTTTTTCTAAACTTTTATAGGTTTTCACTTGACCGCCATCTCACCTGATGTTATGAGACGATGCGGTCTACGATGGAGCGTCTTTACTTTGAAGAAACGGATTCCTTCTCGATTTGAAGACACCAAGATTATCTATCGGGAAAAACTACTTAGGCAACGTATTCCACAGCCTAGCCGTTCTTATCACAAAAGTAGAGTCAAACCTCTTCGCCCGTGTCTTTGGAGCATCAACCATGAAACGATAGGCTTAGAAAACCGATTAAGTGTTTCCATCGCTTTTTTACAAAACTTAGCTCACTAAGAACGATTTATCAAATTGTCAAAAAACCTACGTTATTAAATTAAAAAAAAAGATAGCAGTCATAGTGATTGCCGTTGGAAGTCAAAGGAGCTTAAAACTTAAGCCCTCTACACACGAACACTGAAATCAGAAGAAATGACGTAATGTAGTGGGGAGGAGCCTACATTGCACCATATTATTGGTGATTTATGGTGCGATGTAGGGCTAGTTTTACGTAATTTCCTCTGATTTTAGGGCTCACGTGTAGAGGGTTTAAGACATTTATTGTTAAATAGCACTAACGTTGCATAATACGTCACTTGTATAGTTTAAGATATATATACTGCTAATATGCAAGTCGGTGATGTGAGCTCACAAGATTTGCTCACACCTATCCAAAAAGCGTCCGACAAGGACATCTCGCTCATCGATATAAATCAATGAATGTCCCAAATTTCAGACGCACGGAATTATGTTATCGTTGCGAAGAGTTCACTTTTTTCATATTAGTCGATTTTAGAATTGTGAACGCCGGACGTGTATACCTATCGCTATTCGTTGTCAATAACCAAAATGAGTAGAACCGCAACATACTTCGCCGCTAGCGATTCTAGGGGTCAAGTAGATTGGTACTTGTAAACTGCAATTTGTTAACAATTTCAAGGTGCTCGGGGCATATCTTTTGATTTATATCGATGTTCTCGCTGCTCTCACTGCTCTGCCGCCGCCGCCGCCGCCGCTGACCAATATTGGCATGTTGATGACGCGGACCCTCATATCTCCTACAGAAACGTACTCAACGCGACTAAACAAATTTACCTTCAGAAACCATTCCCCTTAACTAACCTCAAAAACAGCAAAGTTCTAATTACAGAATTACAATAATGACTGCAGCGTGCCGAATCATTCCCTTATATCAGCATTCATTCGCCCAATAAATTCAGAATGGAAGAAAGAAAACAATTAATTGTTTAATTCAAAACACCAACCGGTTTCATTCGTCACACTTTGTCAATTAGTTACTTGTACTATTTGCACCATTAAATATTCATGGTCTTTATTAAAAGAACAATAGAGTCTATATTTGATCAGAACAAAAATGAAACTTCGAAGTCAAAGAGACGTAATTTGAAAGTTTTATTAAATCATTAAGTACATGGTTTTACAAAAAACATTCCAAAATGAGCCTTAGAATCCAAAGTTTGGGTGGAAATTAGCTTGTTACAAAATACAATTGTTGCGAATTTTCACACTAATATATACGAGTGGATTTCAATTGTTTTTTTTTATTTTCAAATTAAACTCTTTGTGAGGTATAAATAAAGTTCATTTTCCGATCATCAAAATGTTTTCTGAAACCATTGAAATGGTATAATAGAAACATATGCGCAATACTTATCCAGAATTAAAAGTGTTTTATAAAGCTAAGGGTGCGTTCACACAATAGTTTGTCGTTGTGGTTTAGGAGTACGTTTGTATTTGATTTACAGATTGGATTTTGTTTAAGGGCATTTTTTTTTTAATTGTCGAGGTAGAAATTAAAGGATATTTATTTTTAAAGGTATTTATGACGTACAATACGTAACATTTGTAGTGTGTTGTACAAAATATATCAAGTTTATACATTTTATGCAGCGACATTTACCTAACTAAAATGCAACTATATAAATAGTTTAAAAAAGAGAGAATGATAAATCTACTCCTGGGTATATTATATTCACACTTTTCTTTTTAAATAAATATAAATATCATCTGTACTAAAGATAAACGTTTTACGTTTATCTTTAGTACAGATGATATTTGGATTTGTGGATTTTTTTTAAACTGGCTTAAATTTAGGACGCATACCGATTAGTACTGATTACTCCACTCATTAATATTCTATTTCTAAATTAAACTTGTTGCGGGAAAATACTAGTAAAATTTTAAAGTCAATCTAATCAGTACTAGTACATCTCGTAGCTTCCTAGTACAACGTAAGGGCACCTAGACGGTGCGACTTCGGCCTGGGCAGGTGGGGGTGGGCCGCCGGTAGGGAAGACCAAGGAATGACCTGGCACCTCATTCATCTGGAGGTCCGATTGGGTATTGACAGCGAATATTTAATTTTAAAAGTACAACAAATTAATTTAGTATATTTATAACAAGATGTCCGCCCCGGCTTCGCCCGTGGTACATTATATAGCACTCATCGGGATCCGTACATATCCAACGGTGAAAGAATGACTAAATTCGGTTAAGTCATTACTGATAATATTGCTTTCAAACAAAAAACCTCTTCAGCTACCTGCTACGCCACCTATTGGAAATTGGTCCTACCAACTCAGGTTTAGAAACAAATTTGATTAGCAAAGGTCTACTATATTCAATAACGCAATCTTGAACATTGGCGAAATTACGGTGACATTACCGAATGGAAACCAAAAGAAAAAGTTGAAGTTGACGCAATCTTAGACACATGCTGTCATGTCAAAACACGCTACAAAAACTCTCAAAAAAGGAATATTTTTTCCCAGTTTTTATTACATTCTTGATTCATGCTCCGCTTCTATTGATAGTAGCGTTATGTTCTATAGCCTATAACCTTTCTCGATAAATGGACTATCTAATAGAAAAAGATTCTTTCAATTCGAACCAGTACTTCCCGAGATCTTAGCGTTCAAACAAACAAACAAACTCTTCAGCTTTATAATATTAGTATAGATATATAAATATTAAATAAGTTGCTAACGTAAAATATTAACGTTTTAATTTACGTTGACGTAGACTTAGTAAAAAAAGGTTGATTTGTCATGATGTAACGAAGATTCTTCGTAAAATATATGAGAAAAAGCAAAAAAATTTGAAATAAATACTTATTTTATTTATGGTCATCTGAAAAATAAAGTCGACAGCGCTGGCCACGGGCAGTTTTTACGCTTCACTTCCGTTACATATTTTTCTTACGGTTTAAGTCTCACATTTTTCATTTCGGTCGCACCAACAATAAATTAATATTGGTGGACAATTCACACACAACACCATCTGACCCCAAACTAAGCAAAGCTTGTAATATGGCGGCCAGATAGCTGATAAAATACTTATATAGTTCTAAATACATACTTATTATACATAGAAACACCCAGACACAGTGCAAACATTTGAATTCATCACACAAATATTTGCACTGGTGGGAATCGAAGCCACGACCCTCGGCGTCGCAGGCAGAGTTACTACCCACTAAGCCACGAGGCCAGTCAAATATTTCGTTTCAATAAAATAAATACGTTTATTTCGGCATAATATAGCTATTACGTTTAACCCTGCATTATTATGTTTGTGTGCTCGAAAACAGCTATAATATTAAAAAATAAACATATTACTATTAAAAATAAACAAACAGTCGAGAACTACAAACAAACAATACGTAATTAGTAGGTAATCTGTTTAGGTAAGGACACGTGGCGGGCGCGCTTCCTTCATTAGCAGACTGCGCCGCCGGGCGGGCGCTCCCGGGTGCGTGTGCTACTATTATCGTATTGTAAATACCGTGAAATATTTTTGATTTAAGATTTTGTAATGGAAGATTATTTTTATATTGAAATATCTATTAGCTGAACAAATGTAGTTATTTAGCTATAACAAGAAGTTTTCACATGACCACCAAGACGCCATCTTGCCTGATAATGAAAACTAAACAAGTGATTATAGTTCTACAAATTATTCAAATATAGTAGTAGCTGAACCCGCTACTTCCATATATTAAAGGCCGCCACTTGTAATGCTAGTTCAAAAGTATTTTCACTGTTTTTAAGCTATTGCATAGCATTTATCGCGGGCCTGGGGACCGAATTTTAGTGATCGTGCATCTCTTTCTTTTGTTCACAAGAAAGAGAGATGAAAGACCGTAACGCCGTCCTCCCCACTCGGTCATTCGACTTTGAATCGTATTTGTATTAGCTTTACAGACTTAGCAGTGTTACCAGCTTAACGGATTTCCCGTGATATTTATTACGGTAAACAAATGTCACTCTTCAAAATAAAAACAATTCCGAAAAATTGTTAACATCCCTATTGCTTACGTTGATAAAAATGCATGCAACATGCAATAGCTTTACCGCGGCAGTCTCCGAGTGCCACATTTCTTTTTTTATTTATTTATTGTACTACAATAAAGAAATTTCTATCTATTTATCTAAATATGCTTAATATCTACTTCTGTAGGTACCTATTATAAATTTTGGTTTTTATTATCGTTTACCTTTGTTAATAAAGATTCTGCCCAATGCCAGATAATGTAAAAGAGAAATATAGAGGTAGTAGTAAAAGATGTAAATAGTGTTTTGATCTCTTTAAATATAGACTCACGAGACGAGCAAGACATGCTCCTGATGGTATACGACACACCTACCGTAACAGCATAACACAAAGCATACTTTTTGATTAGAATAACATAAACCACTGCCGAGCACCGTACTGCACTCATCACCAATCTCTAGCTGACTTAATGATGATTATGTAAAAATGTAAAAAATTGACATTGTAATAAATGCATATACATATTATATATAATGTATGACACTTAACTGGACGATAATTACTTATATTATCGTACAATGGAATGTCCAGTTAAAATTTTATAAATGTAGATGGAATAGTATGCTCTTTTTTGTTTTTAAAATTGACGTGTAAATTGTACATTTATAAATAAAGAACTTTGACTTTGATTAATTTTTTTAGTTATCATTCCTCATGATATGTTGCCCTCCAAACTAGAACACGTTACTGCTTGGCGGTAGAATAACTGGAATGTAGTGGTTCTTTGTTGCGACTAGTTTGATTGAATATTAATTAATCATTCCACATTCTTGGAAAAAAACTTTACTAAATATTGTAATTAAATCTTTTTCCCATAAGAAAAAATATAATACATATAACAAAAAAATATTATTTTTAACCTCTTTACACTCTCAGCACGCTTTCCATAAACCAAACCATCAATTACACCTAAGTGCTCATAAAAACCCGCTAAGTACACTCCACAACATAAAAGTACTTACACCAAAAAGCCCATTAAAACTATACCCACCCTTCAAAACCACATATCCAAATAAAACCCTACATTTAGCACAAATTCATCAACAATAGTTTCACAATTTTACGGAAAGGGACTTACTTAATGCGTTTTTTTTTTGGCCGAAAATTTGTCTTTTCTTAGTTATTTATTAGTTAGGGCGGGGTCGGGGATTTTATTTGGCATAAAATTTATGATATAAAAATAGATAATAAGTGGAACGCGTGACGTGAAGGAACTAAATGATGCGACGAATATTAGATAGTGGGATAAAAAAGGAACAGATGTTCTTGCACGAGCCACCACCATTTTTGTGAAACTTATTGTGTAGTTATCATGGACCTATAATAGTTATTTGTTATACAAGAGTTCAAAGATGATTTTTCACCTTGTGCTCTTTTGATTCCCGTGCTACGCTCAGGATTCTAATTTTGAATCACTCGCAGCGCTCGTGATTCAATTTTAGAATCCTGAGCGTAGCACGGGAATCAAAAGAGCACAAGGTGAAAAATCTTTGCACTCGAGTGCAACACGTAACTTTTCATTCCACCTCAGCGAGGAAATGACTAAATGCAAATTTTAAATGTTTTCGCGCTAAGCAAATTAAAAAAAAGTAATGTTCCGAGTCTGAGTTTTTAACATATTAAAAAAAATGTATGATGCATTCGGCACCAAGGAGGTAGAAATAAATAGGTTGAATTATGTTTTAAATTCAAAACCTCAGTACACACGATGTTCTAAATTCAAATTTACTTTAACCTCTAGAGGGTAAAAACGACTTTTGCGCCCTGATATCGAGGAGCAAAAGTACTCTTTCCGAGCTGGTGGGATGAAAAATGTTTTTTTTTATACTTCCATAGTTATATGGTTTATTAAGCTACTTATGCTAAACATGTGAAAACGTTTTGTTTGATGATGCTCAATCATAGTAGTATCAGATAGTCCTAGAGATGTGCCAAATCTTTACCAGTTATTCTAGTGCAAATATCACTCACTGTGCTCCGGTGCTAAGGGCAGTATTATAAGACCAATTGATCATGACTGGCCTGGTGGCTTAATGGGTAGTAACTCTGCCTGCGAAGCCGAGGGTCGTGGGTTCGATCCAACCCAGTGCAAATATTTGTGTGATGAATTCAAATGTTTGCACTGTGTCTGGGTGTTTCTATGTATAATAAGTATGTAAACTATATAAGTATTATATCAGCTATCTGGCTGCCATAGTACAAGCTATGCTTAGTTTGGGGTCAGATGGTGTTGTGTGTGAATAAAATTGTCCACTAATATTTATCATCATATTTATTTATTTATTAATCATAAAGGATATAAACAAATCATCTTATATATCTGGGCGACGAACGCAGTGCAGTGATAGGTAGGTAATGATTTGGACGCTGCGTCTCATGATTTCCAATAGTTGCGTGACACCGCGCTGTTATGGGCAGCTGAGTTGCTTGCCATCAAGCACATGTCCTGCTCGTCGCGTCACACTATACCATATTATCATATTACCATGTGATCATATTGGAATGACTTTTTTTTAAGTGTGTGAAGTGCAGTGCAGTGTGTTTGCATTTTGCACTTGACCGCCATCTTGGCTGACGTTATGCGACCATGTGGTGTAATATGGAGCCGAAGAAACCGATCCATTCTCGATTTAAAGAACTGTATCCCAAATGTAAATTAAGAATATACTCATAAATTGTAATCTGGACTTAATCTTCCATTTTTTTTTTTAACTATAATAGGGTCGCACTTGAGCACCATCTCGCCTGATGTTAAGCGATGATGAGATCTACGATGGAGCGTGCTTACCGAGAAGAAGCCGATAGAAGAAAGGGCAAGGTGGTATTAGATCATGCAGATCAGTTGCACACTCTCCGAAGTGTATCCGATAAAAACCTAAGAAATAGAAAGTAGAATTTAGAAAAAGTGTATTTATTCCTCATGTAACTACATGCTTTCGAGATGAAAAGCTTAGTTGTTATTTTAGACAAATCTACTTCATTTCCAAATTTTAGTTTGATCTTTTCAGTTATTGCGACGTGATTGAGCTACAAACTTTAAGTTCGTTAGTGATTGTATACGTCGAAAATTCTTGTACTGTATCAATTTTACTTGAGAATAGTCAATTTAGAGTCAGAACCACTATTTCTCAATGCACACGTACACTTCCCCTTACAAAGACCGCCGATTGCAGTTGAAACTGTAGAGGTAGGAGTCCTAGAGAGTCCGCCTGGGGAAGTACCACGCCTTTGCCAGTTATTCTACCAAACAGTGATGTGAAAACATTACTGTGTTCCGGTTTGAAGGGAAATATTTCCAGAGAAATTACAGAGCTTAGAGATACATCTTAGATATCTGGGTGATGAGCTCAGTGCAGTGCTAGGTAATAATTTGGACTCTTCATGTTCCAATAGCTGCGTGTCACTGTGCTGTTATGTGTCAGGCATGTTGCTTACCATCAGGCACATGACATGCTCGTCTCGTCACTTCTTATTTTAAAAAAAAGTATAGTTGAGCCAACTACAAACACCTAGGTAATTAAAATATGTTACAAACATGTTGGTTTTCATAGAAAAATTGACGTACATACTTCACAAAGTAACTAACACAAAAACAGTCATTCATACATCTGCCCTTTACACTAAACGCCCAAATAAAAAATCACTAACTCACAGATAATCGTTCACCATAACAAATCTGATTCCATTCATCCATACAACTCATACAAAACCATACAAGTAGCACTCATAGACCGAATGGCGACAATAACTCTGACTTTACGCTTAAATCGAAAAAAAATGTCGGAGGCATGCATAAAATTCCTTTCTATAATATATTATAAGCATAATAAGATAACTGCGTATCAATTTCTGGATATTTAACACCAAAATGGTCTCTAAACGTTCTGAACACGGCTTTGGAATTCCGCGATCTTTGCTATTATGAGATGAATTCGATTCAATTCGTTCACATTAGCATCTTATTGAACTTTGTGTTTAATGGAATAAGGTTTAAAATAAGTAAAAAGACGGAAGAGATAAATTGAAAAAGGTGACAGGGTTGTCAAGTCTGCCATATTTTTGAAAATTCTTTTTTTTTTTTGTAGTAATTAATTCCGCAGAAGGTTTTGATTCCAAATGCATTGAACAATGTATTTTTGGTATTTATTTTATTTAGTTTGGTATGTATTTATTATTTGTCGGCATGAAATTATAAACGTAATAATTTTTCACAGGTATTTTCAGGTGCCAAAAAAGCCTCATTGTCTGAACAAATACAACGAAGTAAGAACAGATTTCAAGAAACAATGTTCAAAATTAAATTCTGTATTTTTTTTAGTATCCTACTAACATTACAAATACCAAAGATTGAATCTTTATATGTTAACAGATATTCGGATGTTTCTTGTTCAATCACATCGTAACTTATGTACGGGTTGAGCTAAAATTTGGATCACAGTTAAAAGAACACAATATTAGCTTACTTTTACCACGAATATAACGGAAACGCGGTAAAACCGTGACTGTACCATATCTTTGGCATCCTCAATGAAAACCTTTCGTCTACTTTTGGCAACCCTAAGATTGACAAAAGAGTCTCGGCAGCCGATTTGTCGCCTCATGTCAAACGAGTGCTTGAATGAATGAAATGAATAGATGCGGCAGTTACGCAATCAATTAGAAGGGGCGGTTTTAGACCCTTCCAGATGACAGTGCAAGAGCCCGTGACTACCAGACTTTCGTCATTTTAAAAACGTTGCTATTTTGTTAGCACACGGTTCCAAGGTGTTCAAATTGGTCATCATCACTGATTTTAACGATAGAGGATAACGTCGTGAGGAATCAGGCATATTTCTAGAATATTTAGAGGTCATTCATCAACCCGCACTGGGTCAGGGTGGTGGATTATGGCCTTAAATCTCTCTCCTTGCTAGAGAAGGTCCCGAGCCCAGCACTGCTTATGTAGTGCTAAATAAACTCAAAAAATACAAGATTGAGTAGGTCAAATAACTTAGAAGGGCTATAGTAAGAACCATAAGAAAGAACAACGTTGACTACTGCCTACACTGTGACAAGACTTGTCCGTCCACAAAGTTCGAGAGACCTTTCCTCTAATTACGAATTTCGCAAAATACCTTTGTAAGTCAAATCTAATCTAATTGTTCCTCGACTTGTTTTGTTCTTTAATCGAATCAAAAACTACGGAAAAGGGTTTAATATTGAAACTCAATGACTCTTGTTTATTGGCTTAATCCGATTTTTGTTCCTTTGTCTCTAAATCAAGAGGTAAAATATAACATTTTCACAGCTAGCTTATCGGTTTTTTATCGGATACACTTCGGAGAGTGTGCAACTGATCTGCATGATCTAATACCACCTTGCCCTTTCTTCTATCGGACTTCTCGTTCCACAAAAGGGTGACATCGTTTCATGGTTGATGTTCCAAAAACGCGAACGAAGAGATTTGACTCCACGTTTGTGGTAAGAACGTCTAGGTTGTGGAATGCGTTGCCTGAGTGGGTTTTCCCC
Source organism: Ectropis grisescens (assembly GCA_017562165.1). NCBI lineage: Eukaryota > Metazoa > Arthropoda > Insecta > Lepidoptera > Geometridae > Ectropis > Ectropis grisescens. Next base: position 23,278,381 of record CM029789.1, on the reverse strand, counting down.
GATGGTTACAATCTTGGTGTCTTCAAATCGAGAGTGAATCGGTTTTTTCTAGGTAAGCACGCTCCATCGTAGATCTCATCATCGCCTAACATCAGGCGAGATAGTGGTCAAGTGCGAACCTATTATAGTTTAAAAAAAAAAAACAGATCATCATCAAATCCCAAACTGGCAATATGACTAACAACAGATATACTATGAGAGGCTGATTAATTACAAATATAACAGTAATACTTACGAAGTTCAGATGCCCGTAATTTTTATCTCCTAATAAAAAGCTATCTCTGTTATCAAGGGCGGGGGGTTGGGAAGCCATGACCTAGCATCAGTTGCAAAAATTGTTCCAAAAAAGGCCAATAATCATTCAGGCAACATATCGCAATGGAAAAAGGCCAATGTTAATTCAATTTGACGTTAATTTGGTCAAGCTTAGCAATACCCGAGCTTAGCTCAGATATACTTTTATAGAACACTAACTGTACCCTGCCACGCTTCGCTGTGGCACATTGTGATGCAAAAAATAGATAAAAACAATCCTTGATGCCGATAATATGTCATTCTATAATTTCAGCTTGATCGGTGCAGAACTTTTTGAGTTTTTGAAGCGTACACAAACCAACATTACATTTTTATAAATAGAGATTATGCAATACGTAGAAACTTATACTTACAATTTGAACTCATATCGTAGATCGTAGACATAGCTCAGGACCTATACTTATTTATTATTTCATTACCTCAACTCAACATTTTGGTAGCATTATAACTTGGCCACGAGAACGCTGATAGATGAAGTGAATGTAGAAACTTTGTAAAAAAAATGTCTAAGTTTTTGTCTAAAATTAGAATCCATTTTACTTCCACGCTAACTTAGTGACCCCACATCGACGCATCGACACGTCTAACGTGTCAAAGATGCCGCTAACTCAAAGCGAAATTTTACACCCAAATGCCTTCCAATTCTGTATCTACAATGTCTGTAACTGTAGAATTACGCAAAATCATACACACAGCTATAGAGGAGCAGCGCCATTTACTTATTATTCTGAACACAAACCCAAATGTTCTATTCAAATAAAGTAGTTTGAAAGTTTTGTCACATGTAAGAAAATTGGTGCGATTACTACTGTATCTCATTGTACCATTTGGATACATCATTCATAAAGCTAACTTCGAATTAAAAGAGTAATTTTCTTCCGTCTATGAATGGAATTCTTCAAGTGTGCGTGACTAAATATTGATAGAAAATATTATTTTAAAACTTATAGCAACACTCAAGTTATAAGTTAAATGACAATACGCCGTATTAATTGTTTCTACATACACGAATATACTCTATTGTAGAATTTGTGAATATTAGTGACTAATTTATGTAATTTATTTTCTCTTTAATTCATTTCTTTTTAAGATTTTCATTTGTATTTAATTATTCGTTTTTTTTTCTGGCTTTCTATGCGCTTTTGTGTGTACTGTAAGCACAGAAGGCAACTCTAAATTTTAGTAAATAAACAAATAAGAAAAATAACATTTTTGAGTTTACTAGTAATGTTCCGCGGTTTCACCTGCGTAGTTTACGTTTTCTTTATTGACCTAGGATGAAAAAAAATGTGTTAGTTCAGACTATCTATCCGTGAGCAACAAACATCCAATTTTTCTCATTTAAAAATTAGTAGGATTAAAAATCATCCTCAATAAAAACACCTAAGATTGGTAGTGGGCTTGAACTTTTATCTTTAGACTTTCAGTAGTCTATGGATAATTCAGGTGTGCTCAGTGCCAGTAGTTAATTAGGTACCTACGTAGCAAAGTGTAAGTATATTTAATTGGATAACGGGACACTCACGTATATACGGTCGGTCAATCCGACTCGAGTTTCGGCCGCGATCCAAACGGGCAGCCGTCGCGCGCGTGCACTCTCCTTGAAAAAGGCCGCCGGACGCGGCCGAAACTCGAGTCGGATTGACCGACCGTATTTACGTGAATGTCCCGCTATCCAATTAAATATGTGTAACAACCACGTTAATTTTAATACTAAAAAGTGTAAGTAGTTCTCATTGTATTTTAGTTTTGTTAATTAAGGCTGTGCCTGTTAAAAAAAACAGATAAATAAATAAAAAGTCAGATTATAGTTTAGAATACCTAACACATAATAATATTATTTCTGCTAATTTTTTTGCTAGTTTTATTACTAATTTTATTGCTGGAAAATAACGGAAACGTGAACTATGTACGTAGATACCGCGAGTGCTGCTATTAATATCTAACTATCTAAACAAGATTAAAATTAAAAAAAAATGATTTACCCCGACTACCTCGGATTTGTAATCTGTACAACATTCTACTAGTAAAGCCCTTTCATTTGATACCCATGTTGAGGGAGCTGTGAAAAAATAAATGTATTTTGCCATTTTGTGGTAGCGGCCACCTTGGATTTGAAATTTGTAATAATGCACAGTATTCTACTAGTCAAACCCTTTCATTTGATAGATACCCACATTGAGGTAGTAGTAATTATTTTTTTATGTAATTCGCCATTTTGTGGAGGCAGCCATCTTGAATCGATATTAACCAAACATAGCTAAGAACATCCGCACGGAAAGTTACCTTCAAATAAAAAAACAACATTGAAATCGGCCCATCCGTTTGAGCTCTACGGTGCCATAGATAGTCACATACACAGACAGACAGTCAGACATCGACGTCAAACTTATAACACCCCTTTTTTTGGTCGGGGGCTAAAACAACAAGATTGTTTTTACACATTGACAGATTGTTTGACACAAAGATTTGTGTCAAGTCAAAAGTGAAGAGGTTTCGTTTTGAATAAACACACTCCATAGTACCTAGACCATAAAATGTATTCGCTTAACAATGGCGATCAAGCGTAATTCTATTTCAGTAATTAAAAAAATGGTTTCTTTATTTTCGATAAAGTTTTAAAATTCCTGAATGACGTTTTTAATCACAATGTGTAATTAGTAAATAATTAATGGCGAAACTCCTTTGATCAAAATTTTCCAACAAAATTTGATCGAAAGGAAAGTCCCTTCAGAATAATCGTATTTTGACATCGTCATCGAATAATCTCATTTAATTCGGCTAATGGCTACCCTCTTCCTGTTTCAAACGGCCGGAAATGACGTCACACGCGTCCACGCGCCCGGAAGTACCCCCGCGTTTCAATTTGGCGCTATATCTAAATGTTGGAAGAAATTTAACGGTTTATTAAATTTCTATATTTATAGTCGGGTCATTTTAAAAGGTAACATTTGACGTTTGTCAGTTATGTCGTCATAGTGTCGTCATAGTCAAAGTGTGACCTGGTTACAACCTCGATTAAAGTGAAATGAATCGATACGGACTTGAAACACCAATATGTGAATTTTAAAACTCATCCGGCAAACCTTTGCCCCATAATAATAATTATTTTCGTAAATTTAAGGAGCAATATATGAAAAGTGCATAATTTAACAAAAAAAAAATGCATTTATTAAGCAGTATCTGAAAAACAGTTAGTATTGTCATCTTCGTCATTGGTGTGAGCACTCAAAGAAATTATTAATTATGTTCAATAATATTGTCTATTCTCACGGTTATTTTTAGCATTTTTATCTATATTGGTATATAAAAGCGATAGATCACTCTTCACGAAAACTCTGCACTTAGCACGCAGGTGCTCGTTAAGACGGGGTTTTGTGAAATACAACCCCTAAGAAGGTGAAACAAGGGATGGACGGTTGTATGAATCGTAATTTTCAATGTTATAAGCATGAGATCCACACATAACCGATTTTAATGAAAGTTGGTACACAGATAGACTTAATTTCAAAAAAGGACAAAGGTTACTTTTTATTACGGAAAAGGGTTGAAATGAGCTTAAATGGGAAGGTTTATATGAAAGTTCGTTACTGTTGAAGATAAAACCATGACTTCGTATCTAAACGCTTGACGCGAAGCAATCGCTTCGCTATATAATAAGCTTCGCGTAGCAATTTTGTAATTTCGATTTCTTAATTATTCATTAACTGAACAGAGATGAAAGTTTTGTGTGGAAATTCGTCGTTGTTGAAGATAAAACCATGGAACTTTATATCAAACACTTGAAGTGGAGAAAATAAAGGGTTGTTCTAGCAATTTTGTAATTTCAAACTGTACGAGGATGAAATAGAAGTTGAAATGGGGGATGAAAGTTTATATGGAAGTTCGTCAATGTTGAAAACTGTAAATTTTTTAAGCTAGACACTTAAAATGCATACTATTTTATAGTATACATGTGAAAGTAACTCTACCTGTCTATTAAGTTTTGACGCCTAAACCACTGAACTGATTTTTATGAAATTGTAGGTACAAAAATGTTTTAATATTAGTAAAAGTAATTTTGTATGGATGTACTACTGTTCAAGTAAATATGTACTCCCTCAGTTACCTTAATACTTACTTATTTTACGCGGAAGAAGTCGCGGGTAAAAGCTAGTAGTTAATAAAATAATCATAAATATATTTGTGTTTTATTATAGTCACAACGTGGTCATTAATTTATGGTGATATTTCTTCACAAGTAATCCTTGCATTCGATTCAACTTATCAGCTTTCGATTTTACGGTAACATCCTTAGTGGTTAAAAACAAAAAAAGGTTAACTGACACATTGTAGCGACGTGCAGTTCTTTAGATCAAATATTGTTTATTATGTTTAGAATGGTTTATAAGTGAAAACAAATCGTAAAATTGCTAGTATCAGTCATTAATATAACAAATATGTAGTCGTAATAGAAAAAAACTAAACAATATGCAGTTCTAACAAAACGAAAAAATATATTATTTTATGCCCGCCGTTACAAGGTTATGTTGTACGTGTTAAAATACAAACCAGACTATCCACCACATGCCTGCAGAAGGTACTCGAGTACTTCGGCCACATTGCTAGGAAAGACAATGACAATTTAGAAAAATTAGTAGTCACAGGCAAAATCGAAGGAAAGAGACCAAGAGGAAGAAGCCCGACGCGTTGGACGGACCAGATACGCACCACACTCGAATCCACTGTCCACAGCGCAGTCCACACCGCAGCAGATCGTCACCAATGGCGGTCGATAATCAGAGAGAAGATGCTCAAGAGAGATCACGACCCTCAGTAATTGGGGTATCGACGCAAGGAGGAGGAGGATGTGGCAGGCATGTTGCTTACTATCAGGCACATGTCCTGCTCGTCTCGTCACTCTATACCTACCATCGATATAAACCAATGGATGTGCCCTGAGTAACTTGAAATTGGTAATAAACTGCGTCTCTATGTGTGTCGTAAGTAGTTTACACAGAACCAATCTACTTGACCCCTAGAATCGCTAGCGGCGCGACATGCTGTGGTTCTACTTATTTTGGCTGTTGACAACGAATAGTGAAAAGTAAAAACGTCCGGCGTTCACCGCTTCCTGCAACCGACTGGAACGGAATGAGTGAGCTCACGCTTCCCAACAATAACATGATTCCGTGCGCCCTGAATTTTACGAGGGCACATCTGTGTATTGAGATCTTTGATACCTACTATAAAAAAATGGGAAAAGTGGTCTTGGATCACAAAATCCCAAAGAGTAGTCAGTTACCACGCTCTCCCATTTTAATTTACACCGTATGTTTAGAGAGTTAAAAACTAATTTAGTATGAATAAGTTTTAAAACATTTTTTTTTATTCTACCTTCACATGAAAAATATGACAACAAACTTCCGTATAAAACAACAATTATCGTTCTTCATTATACGGGACGGGAACTAATTGCCATGTCACATAGCCGTCCGTCCGGTCACCCCTTTAGCGTTACACGTGTACACCCTGGATAATGTTGCTAGTATGATAATAGTTTTTTTACACGGCTAAATGGCATGACGAGCAAACCTTGTGGGTAGGAGACTTGATCGTCATGACATTCGTGCGTCTACATTTGGATGTTTTTAGACTTGAAAGTTAATGCCGCTGTTGGCCTGGTGTCGAAAATGTTCAATTTAATAGGGATGTTAACACTAATCACAAATTAATGTTTAATTTTAATTTTATGGTAGTTTATATTAATAGAATATCGAAAAACACATTATTATTATTTAATATTACGTAATAAATTTATTATAAATTATTTTAAATGCTATATTTTGAATCTGTTGTCACGTGACTGAAAACACCAATATATATATATATATATATATTGGTGGACAATTAACACACAATACCATCTGACCCCAAACTAAGCAAATGAATTATTACTATTAAAATTAACGTGTTTGTTACACATATTTAATTGGATAACGGGACACTCACGTATATACAGTCGGTCAATCCGACTCGAGTTTCGGGCCAAACGGGCAGCCACCGCGCGTGTGTACTCGCCTTGAAAAAGGCCGCCGGACGCGGCCGAATTATTACGTCACTAGTCGCAAAACAAGCTATCGAAAACTGACTAAACTGTTTACTTTTCTGCATTTTTATAGTAGTTTGCGATCTTAGTGACGAAGATTTTGATTGTTTGTATTCAAGTAATGATAAGAAAACACATAAACTGGACATACAGTCATGAATCGCGACCAATGTTTTGCGACTAGTGACGTCATGTCAGTCGTTAGTGTTTTAGCGACAAAATTCAAAATTAGTCTAATATTGTATATTTACTCATCGAAAATACAAATATTTTGAAACAAAATGTTATTTTTTTACGGTAAACATGCGTCAATCTTCAAAATAAAAGCAGTTCTGAAAAATTGTTAACATCTCTATTACAGTGAGATCGTGGGTTTAAAACCCCCTGTACGCCTTCGATCTTTCGATGGGGCGTTTTCAAGACGTAAAAATACCTGTCAAATACAGTTCCCAATTTCACCGTAGGAGGCGCCACTGTTTTATTTTGTTAGAGAAACTTCACAAAAACCAACAGTGGTGCCACTTGGCAATTTAGAACTATCTTTGACAAGTTTTTTGCGTCTGGAAAACGCCTCATTGTAGACGTACACGTTTGTCGTCGTCACTGGTTTTAGCGGTTACTGAAGGAAAATGTAGCCAGAATATTCCAAGAACAGGAGAATCACGGATATTGGATATATATGAGAAGGATAGAAGAAAAATCTTTCGAGAAGATGTCATAACAGATACAGCATTTCCCCAAAATAAAAAGAAAATTTTGAAGACGTCATCTTCTAACCTCTTGCACAGCGTTGTTGATTTCTGGTTCTGATTCTCTCCTTGTGAGAGACGATTGCAAGTTCTAGGAAAGGGAATACAAAATACACTGCGTTTGTAAATGTGGGTTTCTAGTCAACTAATTCTATTTGAGACCGCATTCATGCTTTAGTTACATAGCGGTCTAGCTATCACTTTATGTAGGCTTCATTTTAATATAACATAGATACAAAAAAAGGTCAAGTGCGAGTCGGACTCGCCCATGAAGGCTTCCGTAGCAGAAAGTAACAAAACAAAAGTTCTTGTAGTTCGTTGTTACTTTAATCAGTGTTTTAACAATATTGAATTTATGACGTATTCAAATAAAACTACTAACTAGATCTCATTCAAACCAATTTTCGTTGATAGTTTGCATGATAATGTACATCATACACTTTTTTTATTTTTGTCATTCTCTTATTTTAGAAGTTACGGGCGGGCACACTTTTTACCACTTTGTAAGAGACGCTCGCACAAATTATTCAGTTTAGAAAAAAAACATGTTAAAACCTTAATATAATTTTTGATGACTTATCCATAGATACCCCACACGTATGGTTTTGATTAAAATAAATATATTTGAATTTTAGTTCTAAGTATGGGACACCCCTAAAATTTTTTGGTTTTTTATATTTTTTGTACCAAAATCTTAATGCGGTTCACAGATTACATCTACTTACCAATTTTTAATAGTATAGCGCTTATAGTTTCGGAGAAAAGTGGCTGTGACATACAGACGGACAGGCAGACAGACAGACATAACCAATCTAAAAGGGTCCCGTATTTTTCCATTTGGCTACGGAACTCTAAAATTCATCTTCATTCCACATAGAATAATATACTCAGTTAATCCAAACAGATTCACAGAACAGCACTATTGTAGAGAACGATAAAAATATTTAATTTCGCGCATCACATCAAAACTATTTCAAAAAAAAACAACTAAACTTGATACCACCAACTATGAAAAGAGTCCACATCGAATCAGCGGCATATTGCCGGATAATGAAATGTCTGATGTGTTCTGCCAACAGCATTAGTTCCGCGCACTCGCGCCACTACTCGCCCTAGCTACTCGCCCCAGCTACTTACTCATGTTTGTGCAATGTCATTTATTAGCGGGGGATGGTTGATGACTTTTACTGATGAAATATCTGAAATAGCGCCGAGTGCAATTTGAAATGTGATTTTTTAAACTTTAATTATCACACTTGGATACGATGGAGCGTATCTAGAAAAAAAAGAAGTGTGGCACTCGGGGACTGCCGCGGTAAAGCTATTGCATGTTGCATGCATTTTTATCAACATAAGCAATAGGGATGTTAACAATTTTTCGGAATTGCTTTTATTTTGAAGAGTGACATTTGTTTACCTTAAAAAATATCACGGGAAATCCGTTAAGTTGGCAACACTCCTAAGAGCATTTAGTCTGTAAAGCTAATACAAATAAGATTCAAAGTCTAATGACCGAATGGGGATGACGGCGTTACGGTCTTCCATCCCTCTTTCTTGTGAACATAAGAAAGAGATGCACGATCACTAAAATTCGGTCCCCAGGCCCGCGATAAAAGCTATGCAACAGCTTAAAAACTATTTTCGATTTAAAAAAAACCAAACTTGTAATCATCGATAAATACCCACCCAAGCAACTCATTCTGAGTCACAGCCCAGATTTAATCTGAAATTTCTCATATTATGTACTCTGAGAGTAAGTTAAGAGACTTTGTTTTGTACTAAGTATGTAGTGATAACACAGTGGAATGCTTTTACTGCTCCTTCCCTTAATAAAAGATTCTCGGAGTATTTTCAAGAAAATAAAGCTACCATTTTGGTACAAAATAAGTCAAGCTCAAATCCTTATAAACAATGCATTCGTAGCGTCGAAAATCCACCCCCCGAATCCAGTTCAAACCCCGCCGTCTGTTTACCAACCAGAAGCCACTGCAGTGCAGTTGCAATGGCTCTGAAGTGTCAGTATTCTCTATCGACTAAAAGCAAACGCTAAACCTAAGAAAGTACCCCGAACTACTTACGACTACTACTCGTGTTCTAGTTACTATAAGGAATATCGTTTAGATTCGAAGTTCTTAAATCTTATAGGTATATTCCAAAGAGACGATTTTCTTAGCATTCCATGGATTCACCGTGTGGGTGCCGGGTCCATCGTGTGGCAGAGAGAGAAAACCCGAGTAGTTCCCGAGACTTGTGACTCGGGCGTAGGTTTAAGGGGCCCCTTTCTGACGGACATCAACACTCACCTTCACTACTCGTTTTTCTCTCCCTGCCCAGCCAAATCTGATATGAGCCTACTAGTGCAGCTTTAGATACTCGTTCTAGTATAGAACTTACTGCACTTCTGGATAAACCAAGGTATTTCAGCAGGTTATAGAGAGATTTTGCTGGTATACCTCTCGCTCCCACTTCTACAGCGTATAAACTAACTACATAGCCGTTTTTTTGTTAATTCGTTTAGGAGGTCGTAATACTTATTTTGTTTCATTGCGTGGTCTTTAGGTATATTAGTTTCCCACGGTACGGTAAGTTCTACAAGGACTTTGCGTTTCGTAGCTCTAGAAAAAGGAAAATGTCCGGTCTGGATGACGAAACACCCACATCCTCTGGGATCCTGTAGTGCCTTTCATACGTGTCCATTAAAATATATAGTAAGAGTATACTACGTATAGAGTTAGATTTTCCGCACGCTCCTTTGAGTCAATCGTAATCAGATGACGTGCATACTTTTTATGGGAAGAGAGTGATGTGCCACGACAAAAGTATGATAGGTACTTCCACAAGAGCGACAAGGCAAAAAAGATGCTACCCGTGCTTTCGGTGTGAAGCATTTGTGCCAACTCTACACGTCTTAAATACGATTATAAGCTCTTTGGTATATTCATTCAGTCATTTAATACAAATGTAATACAATAAAATTTAATACTAATGTAAATGTATATATTTTAAATGCGACCATTTAGATATTTTGTGTAACGTTTGAATGGATCGGCTTGAAACTTCGAATACAGATAAGTCTGTAAAAAATGCGTAGCAAAAAAATTCGGAATCTTTGAAAAACACATAGTCTATTTTGCATCTGTTGAAAATTATGCGTACAGGAACTACACGGGTCACACCGCAGGTCGCTGCTAGTTTTAATTACAAATGTGATTTTTTGACGTGACAACGTCTTATAAATTGGGTTGCCGGGTGACACTTCAAGAAACTGCGTTACGCTCCGCTCACGTTATGCGCTCACAACGAGAGCGAGTGAGAGGCACGCGTCCCTTCCACTCGGGCATGGTTAGCCCGCCTAAGAGCGAGAGAGACAGACATAAAAAGTGAAAGGCACGCGTCCCTTCCGTAAAATTATTTTACCACTCAAAGTCGTTGTCACGTAAAACTTTCGCCCGTATACCGACTTTACAGGCAACCAATTTTTTTTTTATCTATCACATCGGAATGTTTGAACGGATTGCGTTGAATTTTAGAACACAGATTGGAATAGATTATATACTTTTTATCATCCCAAAAAAAACGAGATATACGAACGAATAAGCTATGCTAATAAGCTGCTAGTAGTTGCAGCCCTTTAGCTACCATTTTTACCATTGCGTAAAAAATAAATACATGGAAAATATTGTGGCGTTTTGTTTGGTTTGGAATAAGCTTCCTCTATGATTTAGGGTCTAGTAACACTGGCCTAGACTTCCGTTCTGCTATTGACAAATACGGAATATCCACAGATACAGTATAGAAATGCAAATGTTTGTGGGTGCACACCGCCACGAACGCCAAATGAAATTGGACGAGAATTCCATAGTATAAATTCACAGCACGAAACTATATATGTACAGAAGTGTTACTGTATGTTTAAAACATTACTTACTCCCCCATTCTATTTTCCTTTTTTCCCCTAATACGAGATTTATATAAATCAAGAAGACCTTAAATGGCAAAAAGAAGGCCCAGAAAAGAATTTTTTTTTTCAATTTAAAATTACATTCAAACACGCGACAAAATGTCATAAAAATCCATCACTAAATCATCAATATAAACGAAAATAGGTAAATTTTAGTTTTTTTGTTCATACTTCTTCATTATTTTTATAATAATTATTTTTATTATTCATTAATATTTTTCATAACAGTCCCGTGAATACCTTTTTAATACGATTGAGCTGCAGTAAATGTAGGTATGTAAAAGCATTCTCACTACCTACAGAGCTACGCGATCAGTCAGTAGACTTTGCTAAAAACATGATAGATTTTGTGGCTCCCATAAGTCAGACACATGAGACATGTCTAGTATATACATTTTAGTACATCTTTGGGGCAATAGCAAAACCTCTGACACCAGCAGATCAAGAAAACGTCGTTGCGGTAACAACGATAGCTTGATGACCTCGGTCGACCGCTTGACAAGAACAAATTAGCTGAGAGTGGGAATGCATATTATACGTACCTAGTAGGTTTAAATCTATAGGATTCTTTAGAGATTCCGGCTGGGTTAGTATCTTTGTTACTCTAACAGTTATTCTACAGCCAAGCAGCAATATGCAAACATCGTTGTGTTCCGGTTTAGAGGGCAAGGTTTCAAGATAAATTATAGGGCATAGAAAGCATTTTTTATCTCTTTGTGACAAGTGCAGTGCCATGATAGGTATTAATTTGAGCTGTTCATGTTTCAATGGCTTTATGGCACTGTCCTGTGTAAGCCTATAAAAGTTAATAAATTACGTAAATCTAAAATTTGCTAGGTCTTAAATTTCTTACTCTCTTATTATACGCTAGATGTCCGCCCGGCTTCGCCCGTCGTACATTATATAGCACTCATCGGGATCCCGTATATATCCAACGGTGAAAGAATGGTTGAAATCGGTTCAGTCATTCCTTAGAACATCGCTTTCAAACAAAAAACTTCTTCAGCTACCTGCTACGCCACCTGTCGGAAATTGGTCGTACCAACTCAGATTTAGAAACAAATTTGATTAGTAAAGGTTTATATTCAATTACGTAATCTTAGACACATGCTGTCATGTCAAAGCACGGTACGGAAACTCTCAAACAGGAATATTTTTTCCCCGTTTTTGTTACATTCTTGATTCATGCTCCGCTTCTATTGATAGTAGCGTTATTTTCTATTGCCTATAGCCTTCCTCGATAAATGGACTATCCAATAGAAAAATAAACTTTCAATTCGGACCAGTACTTCCCGAGATCCTAGCGTTCAAACAAACAAACAAACTGTTCAGCTTTATAATATTAGTATAGATTATTGTTTTTGTATTTTGTACTTTGTATTTGTTGTAGTTTTAAATGTTGTAGTTGTTGTTGTAGTTGTAGTGTACATATCGTACGTACTGAAATAATGTATTCGAAATCATAAGCGCCGTTAAGAACGACGTCAGCAGGCTTCAAAGATTCATAAAAACGTTCTTGTTTCGATAAAAACCGAACTGGTCGATATAAATCTATCAATTCGTCATCGTGTCAAATGCATATATTGTGTTAGAAACCCATCAAAAGGACCATCAGAAAAGGCTGCACACTGCGCAGCCACGAGCACACAGAAGAAGCCAAAGGTAAGCCTGTTGTGTATTGTGATACTTAATTCGAACACACGTATTGGGGTCATATTCAAATTTCAACCACCACATTTTCGTATCCCAATTTCTCCCCAATGGGGCGATAACGTTCCATATAACATTATGTATTGAGCAATTTGAACATTACATTTATTTAAAATTATACTTTAAATTGCCCCTATTCATTATTTAACAAAATTCAGTTTCTTGACTCAAATTAAATGTTCGATTTTCATCAAACAAGGCACAATCAAAACCGGTTTATCCGATACTACAGACCGACACACATCAGACACATTTTTTTATAAATAGAGTAGAGTGATGAGACGAGCAGGACATGTAGCTGATGGTAAGCAAAATGCCTGCTCACAGCAGCACAGTGTCACAGCTCACGAAGCTATAGGAAAATGAAGAGTCCAAATCATTACGTAACACTGCACTGCGCTCGTACCTCAAAGACTTAAGAAGTATTATTTTTTATGTAATTTCTAAAACTGGAAAACATCAAACTAATAATATCCCGTCTTTTCCGCCTCTGGGTGGAAATAGTTATTTGTTATACAAGAGTGTAAAGTTGATTTTTAACCGCGTGCACAATTTTGATGACCGAGCAAGTGAAGGATTCTAAAATTGAATCACGAGCGCAGCGAGTGATTCAAAATTAGAATCCTGAGCGTAGCAAGGGAATCAAAAGAGCACAAGGTGAAAAATCTTTGCACTCGAGTGCAACACGTAACTTTTCATTCCACCTCAGCGAGGAAATTACTAAATGCAAATTTTTAAATGTTTTCGCGCTAAGCAAATTAAAAAAAGTAAGTACACCAAGGAGGTTCCGAGTCTGAGTTTTTAACATATTAAAAAAAAATGTATGATGCATTCGGCACCAAGGAGGTAGAAATAAATAGGTTGAATTATGTTTTGAATTCAAAACCTCAGTACACACGATGTTCTAAATTCAATTTAACCTCTAGAGGGTAAAAACGACTTATGCGCCCTGATATCGAGGAGCAAAAGTACTCTTTTCGAGCTGGTGGGATTAAAAAATAATTTTATAAATAGATATACGTAAAATGTAGATTTATAATATATAGATACTCTACATTGTGTATACCTGTACAAAATAATACAGTAAAAGGAAAAAAGTACTGTATAACTTTTAGTTCGTTTTTTTAATAATTAGAAAAAATATGTAGTACTTAATACATTAAAGAATATTTATTTTATTACAATAGTTTAACCCAGTCACGTATTCCCGAGCCGAGTCTCACTGAGCGGCTCAAGTGCCAGTCCACAAGATTCCCATGTCACTTACAGTGGAGTGCAGTATTAATTGCCGGCACTGCAGTGAACAACTGTTCAACTGTGCCATTCGGAGCGGTACTTTAATCGTTAAACTATCGCGGACCGAGGCAAAGGAACAAGCGGTTTTTTTTATTTGAGACAATAATCTATACAAACTTAATAAATAACATGTAAGTATCTGTTTGTAATTTAAAGTTTTCGTCTTTTCGCTAAATCTATATGTACATCGACATAAATCTATAGTGTGCCCAAACTTCTGACGCATGGAATTATGGTATGGTTGGAAAGAGTGAGCTCACTCTTTCCGTTTTAGTCGTTTGTACAAAGCGGTGAACGCCGGACGTTTATACCTATCACTAGTCGTTGTCAACAGCCAAAATAAGTAGAACCGGAACATACCTCGCCGACAGTGAGTCTAGGGGTCAAATAAATTGGTAGTTGTTAACCACTAACGCAACACACAGACACGCAGATTGTTAACAATTTTAGAGTGCTCAGGGCACATCTTTTGATTTATATCGATGCATGTGTAGTACGGTACATATAGAAAATAGAAACAATTTTAGAATTTGTTGAGTCATCTTTTTATTTTTGGTCCAGATAACCTCTGAAATGGCAGGACTGATTTTAACTGAACTTTTACTGGGATACCTGACTTTAGGAGTCACATAAATTACTTTTATTTTACAAAAAAAATAGTAGAGTTCCGCGAAGAAGAAGAAGAGCAAAATGTAAATGTGACTTGAGTTGTTTGCGTCAGCCGCGTTTTGCTAGTTTTATTACCAAAATAGAAGTATTAATAAGTATTAACGAAATAAATAATAACTTTCTTAAAGTTCAGTTTTTCCACCAACTTTGATTCAAATTCTTTGGTGTCATATAACTATTGGATCATTAAGGTGCCATTGCTATGGAAACCTTGCCGTTGAAACAGAGAGGGAACACGATACTTTTTGGCGATGGAATAACTAGCAAGGGCGTGCTACTTGCCCAGATGGACTCGGCAAAGAGTCCTATCCGCCCTTCTACCGTCTAACCAAACTGGCTATGGGTTTGCTATTGCTGTCTTTGTCATTTCAAGCAAAAAGAAAAGATACAGCAATATCAAAACTAAGACAGTTTTAGTTAGGCGGTAGATCTCTGGTCTTCTCTCGCAAGGAGATAGTCAAGGCCATAATCCACCACGTTGGCCCAGTGAGGGCTGGCGGATGACGCCTGACCTCGAAAGACTTAAAGCCTAAATCAAATAATAAATCTTTGTAATACACCAGGAAGTCTAATCTCTTTCTACGAAAACCGTAATCTCAACACAAACTAGCGACTTTCCTACTCCGGGGGTCTCCCGCCTAACGAAAACGGTCTTAGCTATGCTATTGCTGTCTCTTTTTTTCCGCTTGAAATTATAGAGACAGCATAGCAAACCCAAAGCACATTCTATGTATAATAAGTATGTATTTAGAACTATATAAGTATTATATCAGCTATCTGGCCGCCATGGTACAAGCTTTGCTTAGTTTGGGGTCAGATGGTGTTGTGTGTGAATTGTCCACCAAGCTGATATAATACTTATATAGTTTTAAATACATACTTATTATACATAGAAACACCCAGACACAGTGCAAACATTTGAATTCATCACACAAATATTTGAACTGGGTGGGGATCGAACCCACGACCCACGGCTTCGCAGGCAGAGCTACTACCAACTGAGCCACTAGGGCAGTCTACTCATACTCATACTACGTATATAGTTGGCACAAACGCTTTACACCGAAAACAAGGGTAGCATCTTTCTTGCATCGTCGCTATGGAAGTCGTCTTTTGTCGCGGCACATCACTCTGTTGCCATAGAAAGTATGCACGTCATATGCTTACGATCGACACAAAGGAACCGTTCAGAAAATCTAACTCTATACGTAGTATATGTTAACTCTTTAGATCAAACAATTATTCTGTTAATATAAATGTGTTTAATGATGTTGTATTTTGGCTGTATGTGCGTGTTGGCTACGCTGTAAGCACATTTCAGCAATTGAAATTAATTAATTAATAAATTGTGTGACTTTTAAATAAGAGACAACTTACATAATATTAAAATTAGATTAGATTCGAAGAATTAGAAATTAGATTCCCCCTGGAGTAGGAAAGTCGTGAGTTTATTTCGAAATTACGTTTTCTGTAGAAAGAGAATAAACCTACTGTTATTCAGTAGTCCACAAAAACTGAATTCCCTCATACCTTGCACCACCCCTCGCGCCACAAAGCTCCTCACCGCAAATGCAATCACAAATAGGTACTATTGCCATTGTGCTCTACAAAATACATGAATCGATTCGTCGTTTGTCGTTCACCATTTTTACCATTGTGTACTTTTTACGAATACCTTACGTCAAAATCGAGAGGATTATCTGGAACTATACCGCAATAATTTGTATCCACAAACTTGATAAAATGATTGAGATTTATAGTAAAGTTAGAGCGACACGGTTGTATGGTGGAATATTATTACATTTTGCTTACTACTTCGTTCTTTCTGCCAATCCTTTACGTCCTTGTTTGTGTTGTTTGATTGAGAGACGCCGTTTTTGTTGTTTGACTTGTAAAATGACATTTTGGGTGAAAAAACAGATTTGGAGTCGAGGCTTGGAGTGATATTTGTACACTTTTTCTGTATTTTGTGAGGAAGTCAAATGTTTTTCTCTGATCAAAACTATTGAGAAGGTAATTCAATGAGAGGATTGTATTATTTGTGGCACATTTATAATTGTTCATCGATTATATATTAATAACTGTGATGATTATTTTTCTGTTTGGTGGATCATAGGTGGTCACATACTTCATATAAATTTTATCGAAATCGGTGTGATTGATCCTGATATATGAACAAAAAAACTAAAATTTGCTTAAACGTATTTAGACGATATAGTGAAAGATTCTTAAGCAATTTGGTCGAGAGTCTGAATTTACTTCTTTTTTTAATTTTTTTTTAATGAAGTTGAATGAAAACATGGTGAGGAAACCGACAAGTACCTAGAATCTTTTGAAGTCATGTGTCATCCACCATCCCTCACTGGGCCAGCGTGGTGGATTACGACCTAAACTCTCTCCTTGCGAGACAAGGCCCGACTCCCAGCAGTGGGAACATTTAGTGGGCTGTTGATGAAGAGCACCGCTTTTTATTCCCGTGGTTCTCGTTTCAGTTATTTTAAAATGTAGCGTATATGTTATTCTAGAGTATAATAAAAGCATTGTCCTTTAAACCGGAACACAGTTATGTTGTCACATTACTACTTGGCGGTAGAATAAATGCCAAAGGTGTGGTAGGTACTTCCTCAGACGAACTCCGCAAAGATATAACTGTATTACAAATTTCAACCTACGTCCAGAAATTCCGACATATTATATATAATATGATATAATATTTAATATTATAGTATACTTAGGTATTAGTATACTTAGTTCAGTCCGAATTTTCACTTTAACTAGTATTTTTACAAACAGCTTTATCAATAGCGTCGACACATATCCATGGCTGTATAAACCGGCAAATCCCTGGTGAATGGAGCGGAAGGGGATTACCCTCAATGCCAACCCTTTGCTGGAAATACGTAAAATGACAGAGTGTAAAAAAATAATGATTGCGGAAAGGCCGGGGGTTTGTGGATGTTGCAGATTTTTTTTTCTGTTTATAAAACTGCCTTTCGACATCGTGACTAAATTGCTTAAGCTTATAAAAAGATAGACTTTTTACAATGAACAAATAAACGATAGTCCCTGGGTGACCGAGCTTTGCTCGGTTCTTAGAGACATACTGATTTTCTTAACAACAAAAAAAATAACTTGATAAAAGAAAGGTGGCCGGTTGGATCCGAACCCGGACCTACCATATTATAACCGCCCATCTTCCCGACTGAGCTAAAATACTGTCGCGCGGCGTCGCAAAATTTACCGTCCAGGCCACGTGATTCGACTGCGTAGTTTTACCGTCGCATTCTAATCTTTAGGTATGTAACAGTTTTTCATTGTCTAAAAACGCGCATAAAACTGAGTTTTTTTTAATAAAACCTAGCTAGATCGATTTATCGTCCCCGAAACCCCCTGTATACATAATATCATGGAAATCGTTCGAAGCGAGCAGATTCTATATATATATATATATATACTAGCGGCCCGCCCCGGCTTCGCACGGGTACATACAAACACACACATACACCCTTTTTTTGCATTAAAAAAAAAGTTAAATTATAAAGGAAGTTTGAATTTTTTTAATGATTTTTTTTATTCATATTTTTTATTAATGTTTTTTTGTATTTTTTTATTTTTAAATTTTATACATATATAATATTATTTACAAAACAAAAGCCATTAGTTTTAGTGAGTCAGAGCTTCCCTGTAAACGATATTTGAAGTAGTTTTATTTTGTGGCCGCAAAATAAATTGATTTTCAGGAGCTCCGACACGTGATAGGCCAACATACAGTTGGCCATGAGTGAAACATTCTTTTCGTAGGTCGATCCCTAATAATTCGAAGGTTTGGCCCTGGGACTTGTTAATAGTTAACGCGAAAGATGATTTCACCGGAAACTGAAGTCGTTTAAAAGGAATTGGCAGATCAGTTGGAATCATCGGTATCCTCGGTATATGAGCTAGTTGACCAGCTGCTGGGCCAGTTATAAAATTTTGTTCAGCAAGCCGCTGCGAACGCTCGATACTTGACTCTCTAGCACGCGATTGCGACCCGTATTCTCTCCGACTTGCAAGGCGATTTTCAGTTTCTGATGAAGATTCCTTATTACGCCGTATTTTTATTGCCCTCGCCTGGGAACTATGTTTAGAAAGTTGAGATCTTGATCTTTTTGGCATTTTTGGGCATTATAAAATGAAAAATAGAAGGAAATAAATAATTAAACAGGCTTTTACAAAATTTTCGCTTATTGAACTATATGAAGTACTAAGCTGTTTGAATAATTAAAATATAATATTTATTATCAGGTAAGTAGTAGGTACTTATTGAAAGGAAATTAAAAATATGGGTTTAGAAAACTACCTTTTACTAAACTTTTGCTTAAATTTTGAACAGGAATAAAATACGCAGTTTGTATAGTTACATTAAAATATAATATTTATTATCAGATAGAATGATCAGTTAGATAGATGAAAGCGATTTCTTCCCAGGTTCCCAGGTCTTCTTCTAAATTATATATTCTGAATAACTTATGTAGTTTCTAGGTGCAAAGTGAAAAGTGAACCCTAGCTTGTACTGAAATATTTAAATATTTTGACACACCTTAACACGTGTATTTTATGATATACGTGAGACAAGATGAGTAAGACATGCGTCTGATGGTAAGGAATAAACCTGGATGTCTACCCTCTTTCTAAGTTACGGCTGGTCTAGTCGGGAGAACGGCAACTGCCGATCCAGAGCCCCCCGGATTCAAAGTCCACGCGCACCACTGTGTTTCGAAATCATGTGCGTAACGTCGCTAACTTAAAACGGTGAAGGAAAACATCGTGAGGAAACCGCATGTACCTAGAATCTTTTGAGGTCATGTATCGTCCACCAACCCGCACCGGCCCAGCGTGGTGGACTTATGACCTTCGGTCTTTCCTTGCGAGAGGTCCCGAATTCTAGCAGTGGGAACATTTAGTAGGCTGCTTCCCTTATATATGTGGAATAGTACAGTAATATAATATGTATACAAAAACAAAATTAAAAATTTTTATTAACCCCCGACTACCTCCGATCTTGGATTATCTGTATAACGTTCTAATAGTCAAGCCCTTTCATTTGAAAACCATATTAAGGGAGTTGTGAAAAAGAAATGTATTTCGCCATTTTGTGGTAGCGGCCATCTTGGATTTAAATTTGTCATAGATAGTGCAAAGTATTTTACTAGCAAAGCCCTTTCATTTGATACCCGTATTGAGGTAGTAGTGAAAAAAATAATAGGTATGATCCGGCATTTTGTGGTGGCGGCCATCTTGGATTTGAAATTTGTTATAGTGTATAAATATTTAACTAGTCAAGCCTTTTCATTTGATACCCATATTGAGGTAGGTTGTGAAGAAATATTTTGTCCGCCATTTTGTGGAGGCGGCCATCTTGAATCGATATTATTAACCGAACATAGCTAAGAACATCCACACAAATATTTACCTTCAAATAACAAAAAACCGCATCGAAATCGGCCCATCCGTTTGAGTTCTACGGTGCCACAGACAGACATACGCACAGACAAACAGACATCGACGTCAAACTTATGATACCCCTTTTTTGGTCGGGGGTTAAAAACATGACATTCATCAATAAAATAAATATGTATCCATTAAAATCCGTTCATTTCTTGCCTCTTATTCAGAAAGAAGCTCGCCGGGTCAGCAAGTAATCTTAAAATTCAGCATCAGATAAACTTCATTCCTTAGCCACACTAATGCAGCATTAAGCTACGTCACAAAGTAAGTAATTTTAAAGTAAATAGTAGCTGTGTGCACGTGCGCCGTTGATCAATTTAGACTCTGCTTAAAAGCATTCCTAACGCGTTTTATTAACTGCAATCTAGTCACGTGAAGGAAAAGTAGGGTAAGTGAGAATTAACACAATTTTGATCCTATAGTGCTGCAGTTTTGAAGTTTGTTTCACGCGAATTCTTCATCATACCTAAGGTGGTGCCCCGATTAGTGACTATTCCGTCAGTTTGAATATAAGTAGCACAAAAAAATTCCCCACTGCTGGGACTCAGGCTTTCTCTCGCTAGGAGATTGTCAAGGTCATAATCCACCACAATAACCTAGTAAGTGTGGACAGATGACGCAAAGCGTCGAAAACTTCTTCATATATATGGGTTTTTTCATGAAATTTCCCTTCAATGTTAAAACCAGGCGTAAACCAACATTTTCGTCCAGCATTTTTTCAAATATTTGAAATAGTACTAGCTAATTGATAAACGTTTTCCTGTCAAAAGAAAATGTAAAACGGAAACGTTTTAAAGGGACAAAAGCCCGATATTTTTCTTCGTAAAACCGGTCTCGAATTACAACGAGTGTTTATAACTATTTTTCCATGAAAAAACCAAGCATCTAACGTTAGTTTAATAAATTTACGTGGATCAAATTTTTAACTTTCATAAATTTACACTTGACCGCCAACTCGCCTGCTATAAAGCGATGCACGATGCGGTCTACGGTGGAACGTGCTTACCTGTATGAAACCGATGCATTCTAGATTTGAGGACACCAAGATTGTGACCATGAATAAAAAAGCATTCCACATGCAGTATTTAGTCATGTAGACTAATCGATCATTCTCAATATGTCAATTATTAATACATCGAGATACCTACTCAATAGAAAAAATAAAGAAATAAATATAAATTTATATTCTAAAAATATCAAAAATGTTTTCTGCTAAAGATCTTTATATTATTTTAATAAATAAGTACTTCTAGGTTGTTAACAAAAATCTTTATGTGCCCTTGTTAATCCCAAAAGGCTACGTTTATTTTGAATTTTAAAAAATCCATTAAGCTTACACGACGCAACGTAGGAGAGCTTTTCAACTTTTTAACACATGAATCTTTTTATCAATTATAAAGTTATACGCTTTGCCCATCGAGGGCCATTAGCGCATGCTTTGATGTTCGCAAGCCAACCGACCTAGCTGACTTACAGTTTTTAGGGTTGCGTGCAAATACAAATAAATGTTTATGTATATGCGAAATTATAGATATAATGTTACCTATGTTTCATAGACAAGCAATCAGCAGAATTGACATTATGGTACTACTGTAGATTAGACCGGTCACCACGGTCTCTCTTACTCAAAAAACGCGGGCCGTAATGTACGCACGCCAGCCTGAATGATATCATATTTTTTTAGGTTTACTTTTATTTCTACCCGGCCCGGCTTTTTTCACGGCCAATATCTAAGTATCGTCTACGACTCGTCAACGACTAAACACTAATTCAGTTAAAAATTCAATACATCCCATAACATTTTATTCGGTCATTTTAGATTTGAAATTTGTAATAGTGAGTTAAAGTATTTTAAAACCCCTTACAATCTTTCATGCATTTTGAGCAAGTTGTAAAAATAAATGTAATTCGTCATTATGTGGCGGCAGCCATCTTTTATCCATCTACTGATATCTATTAAACATAACTAATTTGCATCTAAGATTTAAAATAGATATTTCATTAATCAAAAAAGTTGCAAACTTACATAGTTACTATTAAAAATGGCTTATTTTATCATAAATAGATTCACTTTGCAGGAAAAATGATAGATGATACAATCAACTTTACAATTAGGTATTATGTAACATTTTAGGCTAACAGTAGAATAATTATGATATACCCTGAATTAAATTATGGTGCATGATGCCAAATATAGGAATATAATTTTGAAATTTAGCTTCTCAAAGTTTCCTAATGAGTTCTAAATATGCAGAACACGCGATGAAACATTATTTTGCACTTGTTCGTGTTAAATCAACCCTTTAGTTACAGTTGGAATGAAAAATATACGCTTTTAGGGGTCAAGGAAAAATGTTGATGAATTGAAAAGCAAAATACTAAATTTTTGTAACAGAATTAAGTAACTTTTTGAACCTAGCTTCTCGCGTAGACATGTAAAGTTGGAGATGTAATTTAAGCATAGAGTATGCCTATTGTTAGGGTTCCGTAGCCAAATGGCAAATTACGGGACCCTTATACATTCGTCGTGTCTGTCTGTCCGTCTGTCCGTATGACACAACCACTTTTCTCTCTGAAACTTAAATAACTATACTATTGAAACTTGGCAAGAAGATGTATTTTATGTGAACCGCATTAAGATTTTTATACAAAAAATTAGAACAACATGTTTTTTTTTTAAATCCCATACTAAGACCGGAAACTCAAAAAATGTTTTTTCCATCAAATCATACATACGTGCGTGCTATCAGTAGATAGGTCTTCAAAAAGGATATTGAGGTTTCTAACATATTTTTTTCTAAACTGAATAGTTTGCGCGAGAGATTTTTCCAAAGTGGTAAAATGTGAACCTCCTGTAACTTTTACAATAAGAGAATGTGACAAAACTAAAAAATGTATGATATACCATAATGATATATGTAAACTTTTAACGAAAATTGGTTTGAATGAGATCTAGCAAGTAGGTAAGAAACAGCGAACTACAACATCTTTAATATTATGTTACTTGCTGCTACAGCTTCATGGGCGAGCCTGACTCGCACTTGATCACTTTTTTTTTACTTGCATAGTCGTGAAATTACATAGTAATAGTACATTGTTCACCGAGAGGAGAATGTGACCGATTACCGTCGAGGGTGTCGTTTGAAGCCTGAGCCGTAGGCGAGGGCTTTAAAACACCCGAGATCGGGAATCGCACTTTCTCTCGAGTGATACATAGTGCTTTATACTACACCTACGAGGAAAATAAAAAACTAAATCTTTTTATTTTACTTTTCTACGAAAACTGAATCCTCAAACAACACACAAATTGAAAATGGCGCCAATGGCGTCTGCAATTTTCACATGTTCTATTTTCAAATTGTTTGACACCATCCAACTCACAGCTAGTGGCCAGTGTCATTTTGCAAACTTGGATATAAAAACTCACTGTAAAAACTTTTTGGCTTTTGATATTTAGGTTACCAGCGCATAGTCTTACCCAAAATTAAAAAAGGAAAACCACGTAAGAAATGGATTTTCATACACTTTTCTCTCCCGCTTAGATGCGTTTTCTCGCCGCATATTTGTTCGATATGCAATGACGTACTTTCTACCGTAAATTTGATAAAGTACCAAGGTACTTTCCGAGCAGGTGTAGTATAAAAGGATTTTTACTACGTTTTAGTGGGCTGCTCATGTGAAGCAAAAATGACGGGGTGGTTACACAACGTATCTGTGTGTGTCTGCGGCATCGTAGTTCTCGAACGGATAGAGCAACTTTCATAAAGATTTTTTTGATTGAAAGTCGTTTTGTAAAATCAATCAAACTACTAAATAATAATATATCATCGTGAAAAATATTTTATTCTTGATATGCCAAAAATCTCTATATTCTGATTTCAGTAACATTAACTTATATGGTGACCACCTCTGAAGTTTGATTTGACAAACAAAAAAGAACATCGAAATCCTACTACATCCTGCTAATATTATAAATGCCAACGTATGGATATTTTGATGTTTGATGCTCAATCACGTCGAAACTTCAAAACAGATCGTGTTGAAACTAGAAATAAAGTTAGATTACAGCCAGGAACTGGCTACCTTTTTTTAAAAAGAAAACGGGTACTACGCGGGTAAAATCCCGACGGTAACAAACAAATTACTTTAAAACTAACTTAATACTTAAAGTTTAGTACATTTACAATGTACTACCAAAGGATACCTACTTGGGCGATTGAGAGGAAATTAACGATACCTTAATTTTTGAAATCCATCCAGCCGTTTGGAAGATACGTTGAAATGAAGAAGTATAGAAACATACAAGACACGCATAACTTTTCTTGCGCAGTCGGGTAAAAAACCTCTTCTTCAATCGAACCTCTAAACCGAACCTCTCTGTAGTGCCAAACGGGCAGCCACCGCGCGTGTGCACTCGCCTTGAAAAAGGCCGCCGGACGCGGCCGAAACTCGAGTCGGATTGACCGACCGTATATACGTGAGTGTCCCGTTATCCAATTAAATATGTGTAACAACCACGTTAATTTTAATACCAAAAGAACCTCTAAAACCTCATTTTTTTGAAGTCGGTTATAAACCATTGAGTGAGTAAACATAGTGTAATCAGGCTTGCAAGTCCTGATTACCGCAGACAGGTGAGATGGATCACTCCCTTATCTCGCGCCTGCACGCACCCGCAGAGGCAAGCTAATGAACCTCCGTGCACGCCACCACGCGTCGTCTGTGTTCAAAACAGAAAACAATATTCTGTCTTAATCTACTGGATTTAATAACAGCTTCATTAAAATTTCTTTCTATCCAATTTAAAAGTGACACATGCAGACTGGCGTCTTCGAGAGCCATCCAATATGTTTAGCAAAACAAATGTTGCAGCGAACTCGCTAAATCAGTCATTCAATTAACAGCCTCGCCTATTCACTAAACAGCGCCGGGCGCCATTTAACTAGCGGCCCGAATATAGTCGTATGATAGTAGTAAGCCGTAGCGCTTGTTACAATCTTCAATAAACTGGTTGGCTACCGCTTATTGCTTAGGCCATTCGTAGTAAGTATAACGTGAAGATGTGACAAATTAAAAAAAAGATGTATCATCTGACATAACAAATAAAAATAAACGTTCCTAAAACCTTAAATTTGTTATTTGGCGACATTATTTTGACAGTTTGTCGCCATACTGTTGTTTTGGCAGTTAGGAAGTGGAAATAAATTGTAACGAATTAGCTAGGCAAGTAAATAAATGTCCAAAATTCAAGTTATATGACCAGCTGCTTCATAAAATGGCTGATTAAAATTCAGGCGGCCAGGTAAACGGAGCTGCTTAGTAAACAGACTAGGCTGTTAATTTAATGACTGATTTAGCTAGTTGGCTGCGACATGTGTATTGCCATACACATCGGATACCTCTCGAAGAGGCCAGGCTGTATGGGTAAACTTTTAAAATGCACTGTATCAGGTTATCTTACCAATAAAGATTTTTTTTATTTATGTTGTATTTCGATAAGTACTCGTAATACTTAATATGTGTTTCAAATAAGCTGATAACAGGGAGAGAAATTACAAGGCTTATGCTGCGGCCGTGGGGCCACACTAACGGGAAAGGCCAAAAATTATCGGGATAATGGACGTAAACGTAACGTCTATTAGGTGTATTTTCCACCTACGGTTAACGTCCACTATCGTGATAATTAATGGCATTTCTCGTTAGTGTGGCCCCAGCATTTTAGAGATATAACATTCGATTTTCGACGATTGTAGTACACTGATAGGTATGATTTGGACTCTTCATGTTCCAATAGCTACGTGCCACTGTGCTATTATGTGGCAAGCATGTTGCTTACCATCAGGCAAATGTCCTGCCAGTCTCGTCACTTTTTTATTAAAAAAAAACAATAAGAAAAAACGGCTTACCTATGTTCTACAGCTGAATGAACGCATGTCCTATGATGACGATTGAGGTGGTGTTGGTGATTATCCTAATGTTCGCTAATGCAAATACAAGCCCAATCTATAATAATAAGTATATTAATTACAGAATGTCATGAAAATCGTTAAACACAAATGTAAAAACATGGTTATACACAAGTCTATTAACATAAATTCCACGATATTTACCGTTTTGCGGTTGGCACTATCATGAATATTTGCAATGCAATTCAACCACATGTACCATTTATTCAATAGTATATTGTTTACCCATAAGCCTATTAAATACCCGTTGCTATCCGTTAATTGTGGCTGAAATTCACAGTAATATTCAATTTGATTGTGAGGTTGTGATCCCGCTTTCATCTCTGGTTATGTTACCATGTGCCTAGTGCATATATGTATTCGTAGTTTAAATTTGTCATTAACAATGGCTAAATTGATGTAGTAATCGACAAATTTGAAAAAATATTTCTTTCGAAGACATGTGTAAATCGTAACCTGCATTTGGCTATCGTGCCCTGTTTAAGGTCTTGACTCATGTTTCACATCAGTTGTCAACTTATTTAATATTAGAAAAACTAATATCCCTTTTTTATATGAAGAATGGCGAGACAAACAGGACGTGTGCCTGATGGTAAGCAACATGCCTGCCACGTAACAGTACAGCGACACATACTCGTAGCTATTGGAACATAAAGAGTCAAAATCATTACCTAGCACTGCGCCGCGCTGGTCACCAAGAGATCTAAGATGTTGTATCTCTAAGCACTGTAATTTCTCTAGAAACATTGCCCTTCAAACCGGAAGACAGTAGTGTTTGCACATTACTGCTTGATAACTGTGTAAATTCTAGGCCGCGATCTAGAACTTTATAATATTTTTCTCATTTTATACGTACCTAGTCTGCACATTATCCGCTCTCGCTTTTTTCTGTTTTCCTCATTGTCGCATCTCAGTCCTTTTTTATGAATGTTGCTCTAGTATCCAGCAAATTCGTTCACAAATAGGATTTAGAAAATATGTATTCAGTCATAAAACTAAGCAGGTTTTTATTTGAACGCGCAAATCTCGGGAACTACTGGACGGATTTCAATAATTCTTTCACCGTTGGGTATGTACATGAGCCCTGGTTATGTGAGTTCTATGGGGTATCTCTATATATAAAACGTTATGTTGGTTTGTGTACGCTTCAAAAATTCAAAAAGCTCTGCGCCGATCGAGCTGAAATTTTATAATGATATATAATCCGCATCAAGAATTGTCAAGTTGTCTAATTTTTGCATCACAATGTGCCACAGCGAAACGTGGCAGGGTACAGCTAGTGTATTTTAATTATGATACGGCCGAAGCCGGGACGGACTGATAATGTTTATATATAATTGTGGACTATCTACATGAGTTCCTAGTTGAACCATTATCCTATCAGTTCTTCACAAATTGATTAAAAATCGTTAATTGTTTAAAAATAATAACCGTGAAAACTCCCCATCGTCATCATCATCATCATCAGCCGCAAGACATCCACCGCTGAACATAGCCCCCCTAGATTTCCACAACGAACGGTCCTGCGCAACCTGAAGAATTGCTGAAATGGCAATGGGCAGGCCACATCGCTCGCCGAACTGACAACCGATGGGGAAGAAAGGTTCTCGAGTGGCGACCACGAACCGGAAAACTCCCCAGCTCTACCAAAATAAAAATACTTATTCTGGATCAATAAACGTTAGTGGCTCCCTGCTTCAACTGCAACGAATGTTGGTTCGATCTTAGCTTAGATAGGTAAACAATTTATAAATTTAAGATGATAACATGTGTTAATTAAATGTAGTAATAAAGTCAACGTCTAGTAGGTACTAGCGGTCCACCCGGCTTCACTTATGTTTCATATAAAGTATAGCCTGTAGCACTAGGGATTACGTACATATCCAACAGAGAAAGAATTTTTAAAATTGGTCCCGTAATTCCTGAGATTAGCGCGTTCAAACAATTAAACAGTACCCCGCAAACTATAGAAACTAGCCAATGTTCTTAAAATAGTTTACATATACTACGTATAGTAGGTACTACTAGAGTTACTAGTACTAGTAGTAGGTACTAGAGTTAGAACAAACGCTTTATACCAAAAGCACGGGTCTGATCACGTTAGTCTTGTCTGTCATACTTTTGTAGCGGCACATCACTGTGTCGCCCCAGCTAACATACATCTCATCTGCTTACGATTGGTATAAAGGAATCGCGCGAAAAAACCTGATCTAATTACTTATTCTTTATCTTCGACTATCCTAGACTATTTATTGTCTGTGTTTCAAATCTCAATCCGATGCGATCATGCGTTCCGACATAATTGAGCGAAAAACATCTCAACATCTAAAGTTTCCTATTTATAATATTAGGTACTAG
Source organism: Ectropis grisescens (assembly GCA_017562165.1). Lineage (NCBI taxonomy): Eukaryota > Metazoa > Arthropoda > Insecta > Lepidoptera > Geometridae > Ectropis > Ectropis grisescens. Next base: position 23,249,782 of record CM029789.1, on the reverse strand, counting down.
AAGTACACTGCGATTTTGACTCCGTTTTTATAAAAAAAAAAAACATTTATCTAATTGTTACTGCCTACTCACTTATATGACATGCCTAAAAAGATAAGTATTTTTTTCTTAATTTTATGAAGAGCCGCCTGCAAACTTTCTGAAGTCACTGTTTTTAATAATAACATGTGTGTGTTTGTTGTCAAAGTTTCGACAAATACACACATCGCAAAATTTTAGCCTTTAGTAAAACTAAAATACAATGAGAACTACACTACACTACAAAACTACCTAACTAACTACTTACACTAAGCACACCTGAAATATCCATAAACCTCTGTAGGTCTACAGATAATCAAGATATTAGAGCCCACTACCAATCGGAAGCATACCCAGCATGCTGGCGGCATTACCACGCTGAATGGCAATGCTTATGCGTTGGGTCAAATAAACGCCAGCATTTTGGTAACGCGTAGCGTCGACTGAATGGTTTTTGATGATGAGGTGAGCTCCCGGCTCCCACGGGCCCAATGTCTCAACCCCAAAGGGCTCAAATATGCATCCACTTACGAGGGTTGCATATTTGCGCCGTTTGAGTCGCTCAGCTGAATTAGCCGCTGCACCGGCCCTACTATGAAACGTCTCTGGAAGATGTGAAATGAATGATGTGAATGATGATTTAAATATCATGTAAGTTTAAAATACACATTAAATTACGAAGACAATCTTATGCATGTCTAATTCAAAATCAAATCTAATCAAATCATTTATTTCATCAACAAACATTGGTAAAATCAAAGAATACATATAAATCGTTCGTACATAAGTATATATAAACTTAGTTAGACGAACTTGGCACCCAAACTAGGATTATCCTGTGCGATGGGATACCAAGGCCTTCCTCCGACTATATAAACTTAGACAACCACATTTTAAATTTTATTGAATTAGAAAAATAAATAGAATTTTGTAAATTAACAATATAATGATTATTATCAATGTTGACATGCAAGTCAAATTCGAAATAGCAAAAGTTTTAATATTTACAATACCACTATAATACTATGTAAACTGTAGAGTTGTAACTAAACGCTCGGAATAATGTAATACTTATAAAAAATATATATATATATATATAAGTTAGTTAAAATAAGTAGGCCAATAGTAAGCTCATAAGAACGTAAGTCAAGTTTCATTAATTTGTTTTACCTATCACTGTCCCTATTCCATAAGCAACCAAATCATTCATCTAAATACATTTCTACTGCACTTTCATCGCACACACGACAACCTTCCATTAACAAAATAGACTTAAGCAGTCACAAAAGTGTGAATAACAACTTACACTCTTCAAAACATACTTTGTTAAAAACAGAAACTCAATTTATTTTAATCTCTAAACATATTAACATAAAGATTAACGTATTTATCTGGATGTGTAATTTTAAGTTTGGAATCTATCGATACCTGTACCACAAACAAGCCTGGAATGCACAAAGGCTAATACAATACAAAGCCTTCATTCATAGCCGTGCCTAAAACCCTCAATGAACGTAGAAATTTATGAATGAAATCCACAAGTGGACCCCGTAGTGATTTGGTCCAGACAGAATGGCGACTGCATTGTTAAACTCAAATGCAATACCCATTCTAAGAACTTTAGAAGTCAAAGTCGAAAGAATGCACATGTAATAAATTCGAATTTTAAAGTATTGTGCACTTGACTAGTGTCGGACTTGCAGGTGGTCATTTAATCACTTTTCTGGAGTCATTTCCGTTTGGTCAGCTCAAGATGGCGTCCTGGGGTGTTTTGTTGTTGAGTGGCTTAAATTAAATTTAAATTGTATTGACGTCGTGCTGCCGTTTAGTGTACTTACTGACATTGGTAGATTATTAACAAGACTTAATAACAATTTAATAACACTGTATTATAACGTAACTTACGACCCAGCTTACCACGGGTGCAACGTTGATACTAATATACTAATACCTACTAATAAAACTATGTATACTAAAAAAAATGGTTATTGTGGGTTATCTCTTAAAGATAGTTATCTCATATTATTACGTATACCATTGCAGACTTTTCTGTAGATATTTAAGTATATGTACAATTCTTAAGTACCTACATAATTTTGATCTATCTCGTAGGGTTCAGCCAGCGTTTGCAGTGTAAGCGCAAAAAATGTGTCAATTTATGATATCAAATTAGAAACTTTTGGTAACTGGCTTTCACAGTGAAGAGAAATATTGTGAAGAAACCGGCGTGTACCGAGAAATACATCTTTTGGCATGTTTGTATCAATCGCCTACCCGAACTCAGCCAGTGTGGTAGAAAATGACTTTGAAAGATTGAGAAATGAGCCTGAGTCCCAACTGTGGGAGCAAAATATGACCTGCTGATGTTTCTATTGTTAAAAAAGCTGTACCTCAATTTCCGATTCCTTTTTAATCCCTATTCCCTCTGAATAATATTTTTAACAACGTTACTTTTCTTTCAAGTACAAGTTACACACAAATTTTATAACTAAAATAACAAAACATCTTCTTTAATCAAGTTCTATTATTGTAAAAGCAGATTCCACGCTTCAGAACTCATTAAATCTGTAACAAAAACTACGCCCCATTATCCCTGACCTTTCATTGCTGTGAGTTTTAATACCACTGTAGAAGTATTACTAATGGTGCCTTAATGAATAAACGAAAATTCTTTATAGTTTACACCATTTAAATAAATGAATATCGGTGCACATTTCACAAACACAACCACCTAACCCCGAACTAAGCAAAGCTTGTGCTATATAGTAGCCAGATAGCTGATATAATTATATAGTTGTAAACACATAAAATACTTTGTTTTATTATATGTACATAGTAACACCCAGACGCAGAACAAAAAAATATTGGTGAACATTTCACACACAACACCGTCTGACCCCAAACTAAGCAAAGCTTGTACTATGGAAGCCAGATAGCTGATATACTACTTATATATTTTTAAATACATATTTATTATACATAGAAAACACCCAGGCACAGTCCAAATATTTGAATTCATCACACAAACATTTGCACTGGGTGCGGATCGAACCCACGGTCCACGGCTTCGCAGGCAGACGTACTACCAACTAAGCTACCAAGCAAAAAAAAAAATATTCATCACACTAATATGTATTTGCGATGGGTAGGAATCGAACCACGGCTTTGCAGGCAGACTTATAACTAAACTAATTGCCCCCGGCTTCGCCCATGGTATACATATTTAGCACTCAGCGGGATCCCGTAACGTCAGAACAGATAGGACTGAAATTCGGAATACAGTTACATTATAGTCTGGAAGAACATATAGGCAAATTTTTATCCCGGCAAAATAACGGTAGCGGGAAATGCGCGGGTAAAACCGTGGGGCGCTGCTAGTATAGATAAACAGATATCAATAACAAAATAATGTTACAACACAATACCATAATATTTCAAATTACCGTCAATACAGAAACCCATCCGACGGTAATTTTTGCTCATTAACGTGTCACATCTGGTATATCGCCGTCCAGTGGATGGCTTCATTCAATAATAACCCTTCCACCTTTGCACTGCAGCGAGGGTGGGTTGATAAGGTATTATGAACCTTATATTAATTCTATTACGAGTTCTATCTTTCATGTGTTGTCTTCTATTTGATCTAGTACTGGTTTCCAATGTTTGCTTGATATTGTTATCTTTTTGGTATTATTTGGTTCGGTTTCGTGATATCTGACGGGTGCTGGAGATTTTGTAACAAAGAACGGGTTGTTTTGCAAAGAATTTGTATTGTTTGATTTGGATCTTTTAGCTATTGCGATAACGAAGTTTTTACGTTAGTTGATAGCTCAGGTATTGTGTGTGATTGTACCAAAGGAGTTATTTATAAAATAGAATTTCTTTATTTGCTGTAAAAAAACTATCTACTTATATACCAGCAGTTACCTCAAAAATATTTCTTTTTGTAGATAGTAACTGTAAACAGAAAAAATGTTTGAAATAAGATGTTGTAGGTTTTTTACTAACCTAAAATTAGATACCAAAATGGTTTGTAATTCGCATTGACACCTCTAACATTGTGCATTTGAGGTTTTTTGGATATTTTTTGGATAGGTACGAGTTTTAAAACTACGGAAGATCAAGATAACGTATGTGTAGTATAAGTATATACATCATAATATATAATATAGGTATAGTAAATATACATAGATCTTTTATGGAATATGTATAGTAACATTTTTTAAATTAAAACTAATCAATAATCATGTTTTTACTTCTTCAGATAAATGAACTGATTCAATAAATCTGTATCATATTTTTTATAATATAAAGTGCCGGGAAGAACAAGAAATGCGACTGATAGTACCTAAAGCAACGCTGTATTTACGCAGCTATTTGAGAGTTTAAATCACTGCCTATATCAGTATACTCGTTACCAGTTATTGCATACGACAATTTATCTCTTTATGCTGTAATTTATCTGAAAACATTTCCCTTGAAATCAGAATACAGCAATTTTTGGCAGATTGCAGCTTTGTGATAACATTAAAGGCACTACCAAAGGTGTCGTATTTCCACAGATGGACTCTGCAACGAACTACCAATACAAAATGTAAACTCAAACAAAAGAGGTAGCTTGGTGGTGACCAAGCCAAACCGTTACTGCAATACCAACGCAACAAAAACGCCATAACAAACCACTTACTTTATAAAGGCAGCTTATAACGCTGATTTTATGACACAACAGCTTGTAATACAACTTCCAAATTAGACCTGACATGATAATAACGTGCATTGATTCACAATTATAATGCTACCAAACATAATATAGACTCCACAACCTGTGATCATCAATGAAAGGAGCCACTACCGTAAGTTACTAAACCTAATACATATAATTGACGTATGTAGTTCAACATTTCAACCACAGAGCTACGATAGTGTGGCTAAACTTACCCTTCAATATTTCATAACTAGTTTTAAAGACGAAGGGGACTGTAGGGCGGAGTCAAATGCGCTTGGGCGGCCCTTACTGAGACCTCGCTCACACGACCAACTTGTATACTTAATCACTTAAGGCAGCATAAACGTAATTTTCATGCAGCTTCTCTTTAAAATTTAGTTCAGTGATGTTGTCAAATGTTATAGTAATATGGTAGAATGGTATGGTAGGGGACTGAGAGACCATAAGGTCGTTATTACGGTATTCATTCTTAATTAATAGGGTTTCGTTATAGTGCAGTTGAAAGGTTTTCATTATAGAAAGATGAGATTTGAGATATTGATTTGATATGTTGCCAGACGCTTTTTTTTTTTGAAAATTGTTACATTTAACTATTGGGATCGCTAAAACGCACTACGATATTGTAGTGTAATGTTTTCAGTTTGAGTTCGAATTTCAAAGGTTTTAAACTAAGTTTTTGAAAGAATATGTAATACTAGCAACGCCCGGTGGTTTTTCCCGGTCACAGGAACAGGCTGAGTCAGACTAACCCGGTCTTATATTTACCCGGTATTTTCCCGTGATTAAAGCTAGGTTATAATGTTACTATGAATCAAATTTCAACCCAATCCGTGAAGTCTGTTTTAAACTGTTATAGGTTTACACTTGACCGCTATCTAGCCTAATATTAACTGAGGATGACGTCTACGATGTAGAATGCTTACTTAGAAGATATAATAGATTTCAAAGAAAACTATCGAAACTTAGTAAAAAAATTATAGGTAAAGGTGTCATCAAATCTAGAGTTAATCGGTTTCTTCCTCTGATTAGTTAGAGTAAGATTAATTTGTCTGAGGTTTCTTCTGAGCAAGCACGCTCCATGGTACACCTCATCGTCGCTTAAAATCTATAAAATAATAAAACTCAAACAAATATGAGCAAATTGGCAGCCCTGTCCAAACCTATTATTTACACAAAAAAGTTTGATTCTGGATAACCTTGTAAGAAAGTAAGAAACGTCCAACAGTAATTATTTCTCAGAAAAAAACAACAATCAAAAAATTAGGAAACAGTAACAAACCCAAAACATTCATTGTATTCACCTTCCCAACCCGAATCGCATTATAAAAATCCTGTTATGAATTATTGAATGCATCAAAAACAGTTACCAAATTGGATTTAATGAGATAGATATAGGGATGTTAGAGTCCCATACAAAATTATTCATAGCTCCTAAAACGTTTCATTCACAATAATAGTTTTTTTTTCTGCGTCTGGGGTTGACGGGCCCCGACAAAAGGGTGGGACGGGCCAAATAATTGCCAAAACGCTTCAAGTGAGACCCATTGTGTGCACTCACAAAGGGTGCAGTTAGTGGGGGTAGTTTTTGTAATTGTTACTTTAGGAGAACGCACCCTACTCGATCAGTTGCGAGCCGAACGCCGGTGTGGCATCAGCAAAATGTCCCGATCATTCCTAGTCGATACCCTAATCAGTGATACGAAAGACTGTAAGAAGACCGAAATGAGAAGTGATCCAATGAATCCATACACAACTTTTATTGGGCAGCATTTGGACACTAGACCGAAGTTTCTACCGTACCATTACCCAACGAACTTAAACAACCTTTTGACCCTTGGACTACAACATCCTCAGAGGTCCCCGGAACTGTTCAGACCTTTTTTGGAGCAACTAAACTTCAGGTATCCTATGTTGCACCAACTCCCGCGCCAAGATCTCTTCGAGCCTCAAGAGCGAACATTCGATTATCTAAAAACTGAAGATCAGGAGCCCATTAATTTTACAAATAGAAGAAAAAAGTCTTTATCCCCGTATCTACATCATCCTTACAAGATAGCAACTTCCCCATCGAAGAGTCAGGGGCAAAGGTCACCATCGTTATCGAGCGAAAGCAGAAATGGAACACCGAGCCCTCCTCTTACTCCACTTGGTCATCCCGAGGAGCTTCTCCCTGGATACTCGAAAGACTTGAAACGCTTGCCGTTGAAAGAAGACTCTAGCAAGAGGATCAGAACTGCCTTCACCGGGACACAACTCTTGGAACTTGAGCGTGAGTTCTCAATGAACATGTACTTGTCGAGACTCAGAAGAATTGAGATCGCTTCGAGGTTGAAACTGTCGGAGAAACAAGTGAAGATCTGGTTTCAAAACAGACGCGTCAAGCTGAAGAAAGAGGAATCTCCGATGAGCAATGATGGAAGGAACAAAAAGTGTTGCTGCACGAAATTTAACTGTAATTCGAAGAATGAAGATTCGCAATGTGACAATGAGCAGATCGATGTAGTTAGCGACCACGACACTAGCTTTGAAGCGCAAAATTATTCACAGTTCAAATAATGTAAAAACCGAATTTTAAAGACTGTTTCGTGACGATATGTGACTATTTATTGTGGTATCGAGCTCATTAGTCTTAAGCAATGTTTGTGAATTGTTAAACGTATCAAAAATCTAATTTATGTACAAATCGAAGCTTCGGCGTGAATATATTTTTCTAATTACGAGTACTTTACCATCTGTTAATATAATAAAATTTTATAGCATTCTTGGTTCTTTTCTCTTGGAATTTAATTAATGTTTATTTGTTAGGGTTCAGCAAATTAGACGTCATGAGTGATTTTATTTGGGGCTGTGGAATGTCAAGTGGCAGGAATGTTGGGGACAAGTTATGACGTCATTGTACCCTTTGCCGATGTGTTTGGACTGTAATAACGATGATATTTGAATGGAATTTAGCAATTTAATTTGCCTATAACGCTCAGACCCTCGTATATCGGTTTTAATATGGAGAACTGTTGGATAATGAGTTTAAAACTTAATAGAGGTCGCACGGTTAATTTGAATAACAGAACATGACAAAGGTTTGCCCATTTTGCAACTAATTGGAGATATAAACTAATTTAGAAATTCCTTGATCGAATCTAATGGTATATATTCCCGGAAGATTGTTCAAATTACTCGGTTGGTATTTTTTTTAAACTTTTATACGTTTACACTTGACCTCATCATCAACATCTTGCCTAATGTTAAGCGATGACGTGATCTACAGAGCGTGTTTACCTAAGGCCTCCACACCGTCGGAAAAGACCCACATCCAACTCATTCCACATCGTAGACATCCTTTTCATAAAAGTAGAGTAAAACTTCTGTCGTCTTGTGAGTCTTCAACAACATAGGAACAAGGAACATCAACCACGAAACGATGTCTTACGATGATTTAAAAAAAAAAAAAGCTACGAGCAGACTGATAGAAAAAAGGTAAGCTGGTATTAGACAGTGCAGATCAGTGACACACACTCCGAAATTATTTATCTTACCCACATCATTTATCTTTAATCAAATATTTACTGTTTTATTCTTATAACTTTCTATTTTCGAGTTGAACAAACTTTTTTAAAATCTTCCCCACATTACACTCATTATACATTAGTGATAAAGGTTATACGAATAATCTCCTTATTTTAAGCTTTAAAATAACGATATTATTTATTATCTTTTTCTCTTTATTTATTAAAACCCCAGCACAGAAGAATAATATAATAAATCCTTAATATATAATAGTATGGATGTTTGGATGTTTGGATGTTTGGACGTTTGTTGCTCAATCACGCCCAAAGGGCTCAACGGATCGAGCTGAAATTTAGTACACAGATAGTTTATAGACTGGAATAACATATAGGCTATATTTTATCCCGAAATCGTGCACGGTTCCTTAGGGATCAAGTATAAATGTAACATCGGAATGCTTAACTAGATTTTGTTGCAATTTGAAACACAGATCCAAACATTCAAATAAAACAGGCTATTTATTATCCCGTAAACATACACAGTTCCCAAGGGAACAAGTATAAATGTAATATCGGAACACCTTATTAGATTTTGTTGCAATTTGAAACACAGATCCAAACATTCAAATAAAACAGGCTATTTATTATCCCGTAAACATACACAGTTCCCAAGGGAACAAGTATAAATGTAATATCGGAACGCCTTATTAGATTTTGTTGCAATTCGGAACACAAATAGTTCTTTGAAATCCTATCCTACTAATAATATAATAAATCTCAATGTATGAATGTTTGTTGCGCTGCGCTGAAATATAATACACAGATAGCTTAGTTCCTTAGGGATCAAGTATCAACATCGGTACGCCAAACTAGCGTTTGTTGAAACGTACGTTACGTTTGCGTTACGTTTGCGTTACGTTTGCGTTACGTTTGCGTTACGTTTGCGTTACGTTTGCGTTACGTTTGCGTTACGTTTGCGTTACGTTTGCGTTACGTTTGCGTTACGTCACGTTTACGTCACGTTTACGTCACGTTTACGTCACGTTTACGTCACGTTTACGTCACGTTTACGTCACGTTTACGTCACGTTTACGTCACGTTTACGTCACGTTTACGTCACGTTTACGTCACGTTTACGTCACGTTTACGTCACGTTTACGTCACGTTTACGTCACGTTTACGTCACGTTTACGTCACACGTCACGTTTACACGTCACGTTTACGTCGTTTACGTCACGTTTACGTCACGTTTACGTCACGTTTACGTCACGTTTACGTCACGTTTACGTCACGTTTACGTCACGTTTACGTCACGTTTACGTCACGTTTACGTCACGTTTACGTCACGTTTACGTCACGTTTACGTCACGTTTACGTTTCACGTTTACGTCACGTTTACGTCACGTTTACGTCGTTTACGTCACGTTTACGTCACGTTTACGTCACGTTTACGTCACGTTTACGTCACGTTTACGTCACGTTTACGTCACGTTTACGTCACGTTTACGTCACGTTTACGTCACGTTTACGTCACGTTTACGTCACGTTTACGTCACGTTTACGTCACGTTTACGTCACGTTTACGTCACGTTTACGTCACGTTTACGTCACGTTTACGTCACATTTACGTCACGTTTTTTTTTCAGCCGGTCAGCCGGTTTTGGCGACATAAGGTATACCTATACTATGAATCGGCATACAGCTGACTAAAACTCTGCCGACGTTACTATTCTGGCAAAATTATTGTTTTTGTAAGAATTCACGTAAACTTTGTTTATATTCTCTGGTAACAAGTGAAATATACAAACACCCCGTGGTTACAAGAACTATAATAAACAAAGTAAGACAATTTTTACCATTTTTTAAAAGCAGTGAATTTACACACATAACAAATCAAAATTCTACGCGGACGAAGTCGCGGGTAACAGCTAGTATACTAATATTATGAACGCAAAAGTTTTTGTTTCTCTTTCACGAAAATAAATTACTTGAGAAATAAACTCACTTTCGTGTTCATAATATTAGGCAGTAGAAATCATTATTATTAATAGTATTCTTATAATCATGAATATTACAAGTATATCATTTACTAGCAAACCCTGCAAACGTTGCTTTTAACCCAGTTAAAAAAGGAGGAGGTGATGAATTCGGTTGAAGTATATTTTTTTTGTTTTGTAAGTATGTTACGGGATACCTTCGCTTATCGTGAAGGAATTATGGTGGTTTTTTTTGTTTGATATAAATTACTTCAGACATGGCCCCATATAGATTTTATCGAAATTTGTACCGAACCACGTCTCAATTTATTAAATATCAACAAAAACCTTAAACTCACTTACAATTACATAATATGTAAAATAAATATGTACTTAAAACTCTATAAGTAACTACTTATTATATCAGTTATCTGGCCGCCATAGTCCAAGCTTTGCTTAATTTGGGGTCAGTTGGTCATCATCATCATCAGCCTGTATTCGTCCACTGCTGGACATAGGCCTCCCCCTATGATACGCCACTCAGCCCGGTCCTCGGTCTTACTTCTCCAACCGCCACCAGCTGCCTTTCGAATATCGTCACTCCATCTACTCTCAGGGCGTCCTACACTACGTTTGCCGATTCGCGGTCTCCACTCCAGAACCCGTCTGCCCCAGCGGCTATCGGGTCTGCGACAGATGTGACCGGCCCACTGCCACTTCAGTTTGCTAATACGCTGAGCTATGTCGGTGACTCTAGTTCTCTGACGAATTACTTCGTTCCGGATGCAATCCCTCAGAGAAACCCCAAGCATAGCCCTTTCCATAGCTCGCTGAGCGACTTTGAGCTTACGGACCATTTTCACTGTCAGTGTCCACGTTTCAGCACCATAGGTCATAACGGGTAAGACGCACTGGTTATACATTTTTGTCTTGAGACTTTGTGGGATGGGTGACGAGAAGACCCGACGAAGTTTTCCAAATGCTGCCCAGCCCAACTGTATTCTTCTCATAGCCTCACTCTCAAAATTACCTCTACCTAGTTCGAGCGTCTGCCCTAGGTAAACGTATTTCCGTACAATTTCAAGAGTGGTTCCACTAACAGTCAGTTGTCAGTTGGTGCTGTGTGTGTGAATTGTCCACCAATTTATTTATTATTTTATAATTATCTAAACGACGCGACGTAGTCATAGCTTCTTGTAAAATTTACTGACTTGATTTCTGAAGTTTTTTCTCCGTTGAATATGTGCGGGATCCCTGAGTCCTATAGGCTATATTTTATAAGTAACACGGGAGATCTCTGAGCCGACCGCTAGTAATATACATAAATATAAACCTCTAAGTACATTTAACTACGATAGTTCGATTTGAGTTTAACTTTTAGTATAAATATTTACACAAACGATTCCACAACTAAACTGCATTCCATTAAGTAATAAAACCATTGGAACAGCAATTGGAAACGTTTCGAGAAGCAATCACCACTCCGACTGGAACTATCGGAGCATCTGCTACGAATGGAGGGAACTGCTCTCGGTAAACGAAGTTCCGATTAATTTGACTACAAGCTTGTTTCTTAACAGTGTTCTAATGAAATATTATGTTATTCAAAACTATAGTCGTACTAATACTATGAACGGGGCTATAAATAGTAACAAGAATCATATTAATACTCTTGACATAGTTTGTTGACTTTCATTATTTTTATTTGGACAGTGTGACGTCCGGTAGCTGCCATTTTATTATTTTGAATGGGTTAGGACTATACTAAGGTAAATTAAGATTAAAAATATGACATGATAATGTTTAGAATTTTGACATATAATATATTTGTTTCTGATAATGACATATTGACATAATTTTGTAAGTGTTAGTAATGATCTTGAGTCATCTTGAGTAATAATTTAATAACTATGTATTTTTTTTTTGCTAAATTTTTGGCTTAACATACGTATTGGCTTGACTGTGAGTATGTTAAGTAGCTATGACATAGATAAATAAATAAATAAATAAATTTTGAATTTACACTAATGTCATGTCTTTAGTGTCACTCGTGATAAAACGATCCACACACGAGTCCTAAAATCACAGGAAATGACGTTAAAGTAGTGGAGCGGAGCATACGTCGCGTCATAAATCACCAATCATATCCTACATCGCGCCATGTGATTGATGATTTATGATGCGATGTAGGCTCCGCCCCACGACTTTTACGTCATTTTCCCTGATTTTAGGACTCGTGTGTTGTGCGTTTAAGAGAAATCGATTGAAGTGTGTATCATAAAAATCAGCCCAGGCGTTTGGTCTGTACAGTGATTCAAAAAAATCAAACATACATACATTACATACATACCTACCTACATAGACTGATAAACACATTATCACTCCTTTGCGTCGCGCAGTCGAGTAATAACACAACCGAATAAAAGCCAGAAGAAAAGTACTTTAATCAGCTGACTTTTTTTATTTGTTCTTTAAGACTAAAATCAATTGTTTTGCCAGACATATTGCTTGCCTCTTGAAGAAAAGGTCAGTTTGTATGGGTCAACTTCTAAAATGTTTTGTATCATCTTATGTCAATTATTTTTATGATTCACACGTCAATCGATTTCTCTTAGTTTCGCGAGTGACACTGACAGACATGACATTAGTGTAAATTCAAAATGGCGGCCACCGGACATCACATTGACCAAACTAAAAAAATTTTTTTTTTTTTTTTTTTTTTTTTTTTAAATATAATAGGTTCGCACTTGACCACCATCTCGCCTGATGTTAAGCGACGATGCGGTCTACGATGGAGCGTGCTTACCTAGAAAAAACCGATTCACTCTCGATTTGAAGACACCAAGATTGTAACCATCAGGGAAAACCCACTCAGGCAACTATAAAAACTATGTCAAGAGTATTAGTATGATTATTGTTACTATTTATTCATAGTAGTATGACTATAGTTTTGAATAACATAATATATCATTACAACACTGTTAGGAAACAAGCTTGTAGTCAAACAGTACAAAAGTTTTTATATTTTAAACGAATTTAAACAAGAATAACGTGTTTTTGAGATTCTACAAACTTTTTAATTTCAAGTATATTTTTGTTACGGGTTCCTTTATAAATTTGATATTGTAGACCTTCTCTGTCAGACCTTACAAATCTGAAACAATGTTGTCGCCCTCAATTCACAAATCTGTCCCACGCGCCGGAGCCGCCAAACCGTATGTTTGCGAACAACCATCATCCATCTAAAATCAAATAACGTAATTATTTGCCCAAAGCATTTGTTATCTATGGCGGGCCGTGCCGCGTGCGACCATCTACCCTCCAATTATTTCCTTACTACTTCGCAAAAATCGATTTATTTTAAAACATAGGTCATAGAGTTCAAATTTCAATGTATGTTAGTTTTTGGAACGGCAAATGTATTGTGGTAAATTTCTAGTTGGCCACGCGGCTTCTTTTCAACGGTATCTATTTGAGTAGCGAACCCATCCAAATGAGGCTTTCTTGCCAACCTCTCGTTGCCGTTGATAGTCAGCGCCACTTTAGTGTTATATTGTGAACTTCCACAGTTTTGTATAAAAGTACGTAAATCAACTTTTTTACCACATGATTTGTGTAGTGGTGCGGACCCTTGAATTTGTTTTTCATCAGTCGGTGCTTCTTTACGATCGAACTGTCATTAAGTGTGTACTCTAGATTTATTTGGCGTATAGATTTTTCGGTCATCAATTTGCAGTGGTGGCGTTAAGGGTGGGAATTGTCTGTTTGCTTATGGCTTTATATCTGAATCATTAATTTGGTGGACTTCTGTTTGCATTGATTTGTTATGCTCCAATTTTGCGCTCATAGCTTCGTTGGCGTCAGTCCATTGTTTTCTTGATAAAATTACAGTGGAATTTAATTTTTTTAATTTAATTGCTACATTTTTTTTTACGCGTAATTCTTTTTATTACACCTGTAAATCCCCAGTTTCGGACAGTTCGACATTTGAGCTATCTTGCCTTTTCACTTTCTGGCCAGTAACCAAAGTTCCGCTAACTCAAGGCATGTAAAATAATTATTACATAAAAGACTGTTTAACAATTTGGTTATACCTCAAAGTAATTATTTGACAAATTATTATTTAAATATTTTTCTTAGCTAATAAATGTTTACAAAAACAACACTTGACAACTCTACGCGGACAGGTTAGGGTACTTTGAAGTCTGATCTGGCTCAGGATACCCCGGTTTCATATTCTCTTGTCGCTACTACCCTCAGAGTGTATAAAACGTACAGGGGCCAGAAGCTTAAGGCCCTGGCCATCTTCGATAGGCACGAAGTTCCAAACTTGCTTAACCGGCGGCAGCCCGAGCCGAGGCCGTGCCGTCGAGAAGCCTTCGTGCATGCCGTAGTAAGACGTCACTACCCCTTTACCATGCTCCTATAGCACTTGACAGAGTGCGTGCACTCGATATGTATATATAAGATGGATGAGTCAGATAGTTCAATATTAGCTAGGCCTTAGTTCGAATTATTTTTCAGGTATCAGTTGTATGCTAAGTATGTTAGGTTTACGTGGGTCCTGCGCTTCCACGTTAACCCAAAAGTCCGTTAGGTAGTAGGAGCACTCATTGCTAGCTACTATAAGTCAGTTAGAAAAAAAAGAAGCTCAAGTTTAATATTATTCTGTGTTATTGTTATTTTTCTTTATAATTTAAGTGCAATAAAGAGTTTATCTATCTATCTATCTATTCTATGGCTCAAGGGAGGTCAAGTGTAACGGTGGGAGGGGGCGAGCTCTATAGTGAAACGCAGGCCGAGTACCAAGTATGGCGAAGCGACACTCGGGACTGACCGCAGAGCTTCTATCTGGCGGGAAGCCCTCAATCAAATCTCAGCTATAGACTTTAATCGAACCAGTTAGTTGGGTCGAAAGATCATTCGATGTATTGTCTAAGCACAACGTCTATGAACATTTTATCACCAGTTTTGGTGATTAAAATATTGGTTTGTACAATAAAACAATAATCAAGATAAATACGAATAAAACGATGCAAGTAAGATATTTTGAAAATGAATAGAATGCGAATCGTTGTTCATGAAATGAAACATTTTGTAATAGTAAAGTTTTCGGATTTAATATATAGACCAGTTGGTTCACCAGTTGGAGGACCAAAGTGATGTTTTGCCAAAAAATGCTTGTGAATGTTAGTGAGCCAATATTTGAACTAGTTTTTCCTGGTACATTCTCAGCAAAAATGTTTTGGAATTGAACTCCCGACTCCAATTTATTTAAATGCAGAATTTTGCTGCAGAATCCGTAACATTTGCATGTAGATGCATTTAATTTTTTTACTTTTTGGGGGTTTGTAAACAGAACAGATGGTCCTAAAACTAGGTATGTGTTTGTCCAACTCTCTGGCTTATTTTGAGTTGCGTTAAAGGCTACACTTTATAGAATAATAGGCAAACTTTTAATATTTTTTATAAAGTACCTTACTGACATATTATGTATTATATGAACTGTAACTACTACTAAACAAATACTTACAAACACAGATTTACGGTTTCATAATATGTAATAAGTGTTATTCAATGTTTGGGATGTTAAACAAATTCAATGACACTATATTGTATGTAAGTAAAGGCTTGGAATACTAAGGTAACAAAAGAATCCTGATAGTAAATTTATTGATGAACTTACATTAAAACTAGAGTAAAATAAGCTCTGGTGAGAATGGAGAATGTCCGATATCCTATTGATCATATTGTTGATTCGAATCCCGCCTGCACCAGGGGCTTATCATCATAACTGGCTTAAACAGTGCAGAAAAAGATCGTACAGAGTTAGAACAAACGCTTTACCACGAAAGCAAGGCTCTTTTACCGCCTAACTAAATCGGCTGTGGTTTTGCTATTGCTGCTTCTATCATTTCAAGCGAAAAGAAAAGAGAGAGCTATATAAAGCTAAGACAGTTTTAGTTAGGCGGTGGACCCGCGGGTCTTATCGCTTTTGTCTTGTCACTCTTGTGGAAGAGTCATACTTTTGTCGCGGCACATCACTATGTCGCCATAGCTAATATATTCATCAGCTGCTGACGATTGATAGGTACAAAGGAACCGTGCGGAAACCCTTGATCTAATTACTTATTTTTTATCTAAGGTACTCTAAGGTAGGTAAATAGGTACTCTCTCATTTTGACAGAAGACAGTACTGTAGTCGTCGTCAGTTCCAGAAGTGGAAAATACATACTGGGCTGCCTGAGCTGTATAAAGCGTAGATACACTGGTGGTATTATGAAACAATCAAATAATATTTCCGACTAAATCCATCAACAGCAACTGTCAAATCCTCATTTGCAAATAAAATTAGCTATAGTTGCAACATCACATCCGAAATTGCCACCCTCGTTACGCTAATCCTAATTATTGGATTCTATAGAAAATTATACAAATATGCTAAAATAATTTAATCTCTATGACAATTGACATAAGCGCCACATTTGCGATGTTAATTTTGGCAATAAATCCCGTATCACGATGACAACCGTGTTTTGTCATTGCTAATAGGTTACGGTTTTCAAAACTTATGTCACCCACCGAATACTTGCTTTTATTCAAACTTGAATTCTCTGCTTTAAGCATTAACATTTCTTTTCCATTACTATCATTAACGTGTCTTGTTACAATTTGGTTTTCAATTGTTATAACATTCGCATTATTTAACGTTTAATTTTGAATCTTAACAACAAATAAACATAGTTGAGATTAGAAGATCAGATTCTGAATTTAGTTTATGCCCTTAGAAACCCTTGATAGCAATACAGATGGGAATCACAATACAATGCGATATCATATCGTCGGTGTGACGAATGGAACGGGTTTGATACTTGATAAATGAAAATTTAAATTTGTTTTCGGATTTCGTATTTGCGAAACAAAGTTAGATCAATTAGATAAGGTGCTGATGTCAAATGGAAGAGTTTTAATGGACTCAGTAAAAATATTTGACAATAGTCGTGAGCATTTGTTATTTAAATTGTAATTGCTTTTATTTAAAATAAATGATTTAGATAGTCGCATTAAAATTCTATTTTCGTTGGGTATCTTACAATTAATGAGTCTAGCAAAGCAAATGATCTTGGAAAGGTTCTTCTCAAAGAAACTCCAAACATCAATTATAGAATAAATTTACTTGTAGTGTCACACCTTAAGAGGACATACATTTTTGATATCAATTTTAGCTTTGGAATGACGAAGATTTGATGTTATGTTTTTCAGAGAATTTTGATCATATCAAATCAGAAAGATAATATTCCCAAAGTCTACTAAATCATATGTTTTTACTATGATGTTACCGTCATTAATTTAAATAATGTATACTAATCATAATTAGTAAAGTAGTAGTAGCAGTAAATTGCGTTTTTTTTTGGTATATATACTTTTATAGATATTAAATTATAGTTTTAAGTTAAAAGTATTATTAGTTTCGAGACATATATGTATTAAGTGATACATCATTTACTATTAAATACTATACCTAAATGAGATGTAATTTAATATGTATTTTGGTTTATTTATTTGTATTGTTTGTGTCTTTCTAGTGTGACGAAGAGTGTCCATGCTTTGGATAACGGTTTAAAACATTATATAAATTTAACAAGTCTGTTTTGGTAGAGAAGTACCAGTAAGTACGTACCTAATATTTTTAACAATTCTGTTTTGTTACTACAAGGACTACCAGGACTTTTTGCAGAGTTCGCAAAGTAGTAGTAGGAGTAGTGTCACACCTTCGCCAGTAATTGTACCGCCGAGCAATCATGTGTAAAACGTCACTGTTTTTCAGATGTTGCGCTTTGAAGGGGAATGTTTCCAGATAAATTACAGGTTATAGAGACAGGTCATCTTACATCTCTGGGTGACGAGCGCAGTGCAGCGCTAGGTAATCATTTGAACTCTTCATGTATAATTGCGTGCCACTGTGCGGTTATGAGCAGTGCACGTACGTAGCACTGCACTGCGCTCGTCACAAAAGGCATACGATTTTTTATATTATTTAAAATGTAGTAACTCCACAGATTCAGAGGTCTGTGAGTAGGAAATCATTTATAAGTATAAAATGTTTTCTCTTTATACTCTGTGATTTCACTGCAAACTTTGCCCACCAAGCCGGGACACAGTGATATTTTTACATTACTTTTTGGTGATAGAACCATTGGCCAAGATATCTGCAAAAAGTCTTACCAATACAGATATTGGGAAGTCTGGGGAAGTACCACAGTTTTCCGATGCAATAACACCAGAGTCAACATTGGCAGAGTTCGCCTGGGGAAGTACCACACCTTTGCCAATTATTCTACCGCCAAGCAGTAATGTGCAAACATTACTGTGTTCCGGTTTGAAGAGCTGTTTGAAGGAAAGGCAGTTTCCAGAGAAATTACAGTGCTTAGATATATAACATCGTAGATATAACATAACAATAGATCTCTGGGTGACGAGCGCAGTGCAGTGCTAGATAATAATTTGGACTCTTCATGTTCCAATAGCTGCGTGTCACTGTGCTGTTATGTGGCAGGCAAGTTGCTTACCATCGGGCACATTTCTTGTTCGTCTTATCACCCTTCATTTAAAAAAAATACCTTAAAAACTAGTACCTATGCACGGTGATCGAAAATCTACTTCAATAAAATCTATTAGCGTGAAATAATGGGTAATTTATGTCAAACTATGACGAATTGTATCCATTGTGTATGAGGGCTCCGATTTTCGGCGGAAATCGAAGGGTGCAGCTTATATTACGCTGTGGATAAAACTGGAACTAACAGTGCCAATGTGAAATCTTGGCATTTTGTTTTTCACAAAATACGATTGTGGCGACGCCCTTCAACGTGCCCGATTTGACGGTCTCTAGTGATCTACTTAATGTCACTTATCGTGTCTATAACATTGGAGGTTTTGAATGGTATTGTGTTACAATTGTGTTTCATCTTTTATTGGCAGTTGGTACTGTGGTAAATAGCTCCAACCCAAAACTCCAGTTAACATATCCTACTTATAGAGTTAGATTTTCCGTATTTTTTTTGTATCCTTTGTATTTTTTTTTTAATAAAAAAGTGACGATACGAGCAAGACATGTGCCTGATGGTAAGCAACATGCTTGCCACATAGCAGCACAGTGACACGCAGCTATTGGAACATGAAGAGTCCAAATCATTACCTAGCACTGCACTGCGCTCGTCACTCAGAGATCTAGTGTTATGTTATATCTACGATGTTATATTTCTAAGCACTGTAATTTCTCTGGAAACTGCCTTTCCTTCAAACCGGAACACAGTAATGTTTGCACATTACTGCTTGGCGGTAGGATAATTGGCAAAGGTGTGGTACTTCCCCAGGCGGACTCTGCCAAGAGTCCACTACAAACAAAAATGTGTCAATCAATCAAATGTATCAATCGTTAGCAGATGACGTGCATACTGCATACTTTCTATGGCAACAGAGTAATGTGCCGCGACAAAAGTATGTCAATTCCACAAGAGCGACAAGGCAAAAAAGATGCTACCCGTGCTTTCGGTGTAAAGCGTTTTTGCCAACTCTATACGTTGTATATGTAAACTCTTTGCTCTCTTTCTGTGTTCAGGAATCTATTTCTCTGTGTTGTACTTACCTTATATCATCACACAGGTTGAAATCACGGCTTTACAACCACTAACATCTATGGGATAGAAGCATAAAGCCAACTAAATGTCCCACAGCTGGGACTCAGGGTCTTCTATCGCAAGGGGAGAGACAATATTATAATCATCCAGGCTGAGCTAGTGGAGTTTAGTGAATTATGAAGTGACACAAGACTTAGAAAGATTCTGAGAACATGTCGGTATTCACACGATGTTTTCGTTCACAATTTTGAGGTAAGCGGCATTAGGTACGCACGTGGCATTAAAACGAGAAAAAAATTATAATTTTTGATTAACCCCCGACTTCCTGGGATTTGTTCTGTATACAACATTCTACTAGTCAAACCATTTCATTTGATACCTATATTAAGGGAGTTGTAAAAAAAGAAATGTATTTCGCCATTTTGTGGTAGCGGCCATCTTGGATTTGAAATTTGTCATTGTGCAAAGTATTCTACTAATCAAGCCCTTTCGTTTGATACCCATATTGAGGTAGTAGTGAAAAATATAATATAATCCGCCATTTTGTGGTGACGGCCATCTTGAATTTGTTTTTTTATAGTGTATAGTATTCTACTAGTCAAGCCCTTTCGTATTATACCCATATTGAGGTAGGTTGTGAAGAAATATTTTGTCCGCCATTTTGTGGAGGCGGCCATTTTGAATCAACATTAACCAAACAGCTAAGAACATCCGCACGAATATTAACCTTCAAATAAATAAAAACTGCATCGAAATCAGCCCATCCGTTTGAGCTCTACGGTGCCACAGACAGACACACACACACACAGACAGACAGACAGACAGACAGACAGCCAGACAGACAGACATCGACGTCAAACTTATAACACCCCTTTTTTTGGTCGGGGGTTAAAAACAGTGGTGTGCGTGGTTTCCAAACCAAGGATCAGCAGTTGCCGTTCTCCCAACTAGGCCAGTCGTAACTTCATACGAAGTAAAGTAGATAAAAGTAACCTATTTGCAAACTCCGGTAATGAAATACAAGTAGCCTTACGTTCCAAATAATAAACTATAAGTTACTTTGTAAAATTTTGTCCAGGCCCTTATAATAGTTTTACTTAAAATAGCACCTATCTATTTCTTTCCACCCATCCATACAATCTTTTGCAATTATAATATTAATAATATTGATATACAAACATTGCGCTATTTTGTTGCAATCGTGTAGAGATTTACTACGATAACATGCCCGCCCCTCCAAATTACTGTTTTAATGTGTGTAGTCACATCCTTACGAAATAGTTTGTATGTAGTTGTAATTATTCGTCCGCAGTAGCAGTACGCACACATGCGTGGTGGTGCGTTGTATATACTTTCACAAATACTTTCAAACGTTTTGAATTCTGGAGGGGCGGGTCATGTTATCGTAGCAAATCTCTATAGACATATTAACTCCTTTCAGATTCATTAATGCTAAGCTATTAATAAGTGTCAGATGCTTCGTGAACTCGAATTTCATTAAAACTATCAATTTGGCTCGAAGGCTATTTCATTCGTTTTTCAGTGAATATAATAGTAAACAATGAACAAAAATGGACGAAAATTTGAGAATTAGTGTCAGCCTTCGATATAAACCAAAGGATGCGCCCTCCTAAGCTTCAGGCGCACGGAATTATGTCATCGCTGGGAAGAGTAATCACTTTTTCCGTTCTAGTCGGTTGCAGGCAGCGCCAGTGGTGAACGCCGGACGTTTTTACCTATCTCTAATATTTGTAAACAACCAAAATAAGTAGAACCATAGCACAATACTTCGCCGCTAGCGATTCTAGTTGTCAAGTAGATAGGAGGTGTGTAAACCACTTACGCTTTACATAAATAGACGCAGTTTATTACCAAATTCATGGTGCTCAAGGTAATGTATGAATGTAAGTTTACTATTAATAAACTATATTAAACTAAAAACATCTCATGTCTTATATCGATGGTGTCAGCTATATGTTTGTATATGTTAGTATATTTCCTACCTATCTACCGAACCGGACAGACTTTGACGTTGTTCTGGACATGTCACAACCAACTCGTTCAACAGCCTAGCCTCTATACTAAACAGCGCCGTTTAACCAGCTTCCTGAATGATGTTCAGCCATTTGATCAAAAAGCTAGACTTGGATCTGTGTGAAAAGGATCGTAGACATTTGATTACTTGTTCCAATTTAGTTCCACTACCTGCCACCTAGCGCCGACGAACATCGCCGTTTATTAGCGGCCTGAATGATATTCAGCCGTATCATTTGTAACAACATTTAATAATGCTTTGGTCATTCGTACGATAGGGTGAACATATGACAGAAATAAAAAAAAACATCTAATGGACCAATTTTTTTGTCCAATACTTTAAAATGTAGCTAGGTTGAGTTAGTATAAAAAACCGTCAAATGTGTTATTTGTCGACGTCATTTAGAGAGTTCGACTCAATGCTGTCTTAATTAGCACCCCAGAGATAGGCGATGTTTTATTTCCACCCGCAATTTTAAAATGTTTTATTTAGAAACACTCGGCAATACCACAAAAATTAGGTGAAAAAAATGTCCAAACGTTTACCTAGAATCTGAGCTATTTTATTAGAATCATTTTTTTTTTTTCAGTTTTGTTCTAAAGTTCGTGAGACTTGGAAGTTTTCCGACAGTTGTGAAGTTTCCCGTGAGCCGTTGGTCCCGGGGTTGCCAGTACATTATTCACCAAGTTGGACAGTTTGCTAGTTTACCCGCCGGAGTCATAGTTCAGTGATGAGCGAGGCGACACCTATTGAAACACACATTTAGTTAACAAACATACTTTGTATTTATGTCACCGAAAAACTATCAACTATCAGATTACAATCTAACGCGCGAGATTATAATCTCACGGTAGCTTTGGTTATGTCAGT
Organism: Ectropis grisescens; assembly: GCA_017562165.1. NCBI lineage: Eukaryota > Metazoa > Arthropoda > Insecta > Lepidoptera > Geometridae > Ectropis > Ectropis grisescens. The sequence continues at coordinate 23,227,013 of CM029789.1, read as the reverse complement.
TTTAATCTGACATCGTATATATTGTAATTAAAATGTCGGTTTTTACAATTTCGCTTTCAAAATTTCAAAATTTGTATTTGAGAAAACAACGTTTTCTTAAAACAATTACAATGACATATAAATAATTTATTGAATTATATTTCAAATAATTTATTGGTAACTTTTACTTAAAAAATAACGTCAAATAAATGCCACGTATATTACATGTTTGTTTACTACCTATTTATGTGAATTTTGTTAGATATAAGACATTAATTTACTTTACATGTTTAATGTGAAATAGTATACCTATTAACAATTTTAATTACGAAGAATGATGTAAATAATAACAAGGAGACGGTATGAATACAATAAAATTAATGAACAAATACAAATACAAAAATCTTTATTGCTGTTTGTAGGTAAATTAAGATGAAACAAAACATTTTAAAAGTTGCCCCATACAAACTGGCATCTGCGAGAGGCATGCAATATGTCTGGCAAGACAATTTGTTGTAGTCTTAATTTATAAATGAAAAAAATTGAAATAATAGTCAGCTGATTAAAGTCTTCTTCTTCCTCGTGAACAAAAAATGAACTTAATTCAAATTTGTGTTCTTGCAAGTTTTCTCTCTTTAGTTACATAATTAGCAAACAAAGTGACGTCCATGTGATAGTAAAGAAAACTTGCATACTTATACCTACGGGCATCCCTTTTCAGAATCGTCAAATCGCTCCCGCCGTCGCCTATCGCGCCGCTCCTCACCGTGCCCGCAGCCACAGCCGGACGGATATAATTTCCAAACTTGTTAATTATCCAAATCTTGTTATCTCGGACGAACGAGACAGATAAATGGAAATTAATGAAAACTTTCATAAGTTTAACGAACAAAATTTAGCATAGAATTGATAAAACTAGGCCTTAACTTCGACATCTGATTACCGACCCTTGTCGCTTGTTTTATGCTAATTTTACGAGGCTGAATGAAGACGTTGTAAAAGACCAAAGTGAAACTGTAATAGATTTTTTTTATAATTTATAGTGACGAGACGAGCTGGACATGTACCTTATGGTAAGCAACATGCCAGCCACATAACAACACACCGATACGCAGCTATTGGAACATGTAGAGTCCAAATCATTACCTAGCACTGCACTGCGCTCGTCACTCAGAGATCTAAGATCTTATATCTCTAAGCCCTGTAATTTCTCTGGTTACATTGCCCTTTAAACCGGAACACAGTAATGTTTGCATATTACTGCTTGGTGGTAGAATAACTGGCAAAGGTGTGGTATTTCCCCAGGCGGACTCTGCTAAGATTCCTACCAGACTCACAGAAGTGAGATTATTAGTATTAGGCAGAGCCTTTACTAGCTAATCTCAACAATTCCAAAACTATAGAACATACCTTATTAAATACTTCAACGTATTCGTATGTTTGAGAAATTTCATTGTAATAAATAATAATTGGAATCTATTCAAAACACTCTTAAAACAATAAAGAGGTATTTATTTACTTTTGAAATTGTGTTCGATTCAGCTACATTGTTCAAATCTTTCAGGTTTTTAGGGTTCCGTAGTCAAATGGCAAAATACCGAACCCTTATAGATTCGTCATGCCTGTCTGTCCGTCCGTATGTCACAGCCACTTTTCTCCGAAACTATAAGAACTATACCATTGAAACTTGGTGGTGAAACCATATGGATAGGTCTTCAAAAATGATATTGAGGTTTCTAAATTTTTTTTTCTAAACTGAATAGTTTGCGCGAGAGACTCTTCCAAAGGGGTAAAATGTGTGCCCCACCCCTCTTACTTCTAAAATAAGAGAATGACAAACCTAAAAAAAAAATCTGATATGAAAATTGATTTGAATGATATCTAGTAAGTAGTTTTATTTTAATACGTCGTAAATTCACTATTGTTAATACACTGATTAAAGTAATAACGAACTACAAGAACTTTTGTATTATTTTACTTGCTGCTACGGAAGCCTTCATGAGCGAGTGCGAGACTCGCACTTGACCACTTTTATTTTATGAATAAAGCAACATTATTTTTGTATTTTTTAAAGAAATCTTGCATTTCAATACACAAGATTCATAATGATTTTCTATACGTATTTTCTTGAGTAAAATGTTTCAAATGTGGTTGTAATTCATAAAACGAAGTTAAGTGGTACGAAGAAACTTTATAAGAACATATAATTATAATGAATATTTGATTTATTTACCAAGAAAATGCGCCATCATTTACGCACCGAAGATAAGGAATCTTCACAAGTCATTTGGGATTCCATATTCTTACAGAAGTTGGGCACGAAGTTCTGTCAGGGGTCCTATTCTCAAAACAGACTCAGTTTTTTTTTCAGACAATGTGTTGGAGTCAGATAAAAGTCAATTAAAATTGGCATCGGAACTGGATTCGAGAGCCCAACTTATTTTAGCAACCAAAGCTGTGCTGTAAAAAATATGATAAAGCTTGTTGTAGCGTGAATTGTAAGTTTTTTTCTCCTTACAAAGGAGGTATTATAAAACATATTTAAAAAAAACACGTACCCTTATTGTACCTACTTGTTTATATTGTCATACTTATTCTCAAGAACCTATTTTTTGTATTTATTAAAAAAACAACATTTTATTTCAAAAAAATACAGGAAACTTTACAATTTTTTTCTATCGATGACATTTTATAGAATCTTATTTTTAAATCGCAATAAGTGTAGAGTATATTCTGAACTGTATCATATAACCATTTCAAAGTTAAATAATTCAGTAGTTTTGGAAATATTGTTTTTGGTACGAATAAACGATACGCCCTTTGAGGTCTTATGTCCTCTTAACGGCGAAGGAAATCTTCGCAAGGAAATTTATTTAGTTTCACTTATTATCATTATTACATATATCTTGCTAAATTTTATTTATGAAATTAAATTTCATCCTCTTTCCGGTTATCGATTGAGTTTAAGTTCTTTACAGATTTATAAACTGCTCGACAATGCAATATTATGATGGCATAGTGCTAATCTATTGATGGAGTTGGAAAGCAAAAAAAAAACTATGGGAAGGTGTAGAAACATAATTCTGTTACCTTAGCTACCACTGCGATTTTTATATGTACCTCAATTTGTATGGATAAGTTCTTATGCGAGAACCGAATGCCCCGAAACACATCATTTCCTATCATCTTTTAATACTTACGCTTACTAAGAGTCCATATAATTACCTAGCACTGCACTGCGTTCGTCATCTAGAGTTTACTGAAAACATTGCCTTGCTTGGCGGTAGAACAACTAGCTAAGTTGTCGTACCTCCCGGGATGGACTCTGCAAAGAGTCCTACCACTACTAATTCTAGAATTCGAGTGATCGTATTAATCGGTTACGTTAACGAACGGATTAATCGAACGATTTAAAAAATTGCGCCCTAAATGAAACGCGATCGTTTACAAGTTGTGTGAGTAGGTAGAATTACTCCGGATATTATTTCGCGAAGTTTGCTTAACTTGTATCATACGAAGCTTTGCCGTGCAGATTTTCCCCAGGCATAAACAGCTTATATATCCCCACTACTGCGTCCCGAGATTTACTTTTTCTATAGTATAGAGTGACAGAACGAGCAGGACATGTGCCTGATGGTAAGCAACATGCCTGTCTACAACAGTCTCACGCAGCTAATGGCACATAAAGGGCCCAAATCATCACCTAGCACTGCAATGTACTCGTTACCGAGAGACATAGAGTTACCAGCGTATCTGTGCCCAGTATTTTTTCCGGAAACATTGCCCTTCAAACCAGAACACAGTGATGTTGGCACTTTTTTTTTAAATAAAGATTGACGAGACGATCAGGACACGTGCCTGATAGTAAGCAACATGACTGACACAACAGCACAGTGACACGCAGCTATTGGAACATGAAGAGTCCAAATCATTACCTAGCACTGCACTGCGCTCGTCACCCAGAGATCTAAGATCTTATATCTCTAAGCTCTGTAATTTCTCTGGAAACATTGCCCTTCAAACCGGATCACAGTAATGTTTTGACATTACTGCTTGGCGGTAGAATAACTGGCAAAGGTGTGGTACTTCCCCAGGCGGACTCTGCCAAGAGTCCTACCACTATAAAACTAAAAAACATACTAAAAAACATACCTGTACTGTGTAAGAATACTGATTGAGACGAATCTAACGACATCTGAATTGTCAAAATCCATCCAATCGTTTGGAAGATAGGTGGGAATAAAAAAATACAAACATACAAGATACGCCCGAAAAATTTAACCCTTCTTTCAGTCGGGTAAAAAAGACAAAAAAATACATATAATTATCCAATACCGAACCAAAATCACCAACATAACGCAGAGATTAAGCAAACTTAAGTAAAAAAATAGCCATTCTATTTAGTCCTTCAGGTACGTAGGTATTTTTTGTTTTATCTACAAGTTATGGTAATCATTAAATCGACATGGACATTTATCATCAAAACTGCGGAATGGGAGGTTATGACGTCACGTCTCCATAAAAATCGTTTATAGACGTAATGTCACTCGAATTTTCTAAGCCCTAAATCTTCGGATATTTTTTTGTTTGCGATACAGATTAAAAATATGTGTACAATGTTTTCTAATAATAATCAATAGGGATGTTAACACTAATCACAAATTAATGTTAGTTTTATGATAGTTCGAAAATCACATTAAAATTATTTGATATTACGTAGTATATTTATTACAAATTACTTTATACGCTATATTTTTAATCTGTTGTCGCTTGACTGGAAACACCAATATGACTTATTACAAAACAAGCTATCGAAAACTGACTAAACTGTTTACTTTTCTGCATTTTTTTAACCCCCGACCAAAAAAAGGGGTGTTATAAGTTTGACGTCGATGTCTGTCTGTCTGTCTGTCTATCTGTCTGTCTGTCTGTCTGTCTGTCTGTCTGTCTGTCTGTCTGTCTGTCTGTGTGCGACCAATGTTTTGCGACTAGTGACGTCATTTCAGTCGTTAGTGTTTTAGCGGCTAAATTCAAAATTAGTCTAATATTCTATATTTACGCATCGAAAATACTAATATTTTGAAATAAAATGTTATTACGGTAAACATGCGTCAATCTTCAAAATTAACAACCTTATTGATAAATTACTGAACTCAGAATAATTCGTTTTATAGTGGCCATGCCAATTCCAAAAGGCGCCCGAATTTCTATTAGAAAGTATAACAACTAAGCCCCAACGGAGACACACTTTGCTTGTAATGGGAATTCGGTATTACTTAGTGTAATTAGATTGGTACAAGTACTGTGAGTCAGTGGTTACTATGTAATTCTGTACAGCAGTACCTACCTCATTCTGTAATGAAGTCACGGGACGGGATCTACCGCCGATCTAAAACTGTCTTAGTTTTGAAGTGTCCTCTCTATTTTCTTTTCGTTTGAAAATAGAGATGGGAATAGCAAAGCCAAAGCCGATTTAGTTAGGCGGTAGAAGGCCCCGTCTAGTTAGGAGAACGGCGACTGCCGATCCGGAGCCCCCGGTTCGAATCCCACGCGCACCACTGTCTTTTCGAAGCCACGTGCTGCTAACTTAACAAAAACAAAACCAAAAAAAATTGATTAACCCCCGATTACCATGGATTTGTTATCTGTACAACATTATACTCGTCAAGCCCTTTCATTTGATACCCATATTAAGGGAGTTGTGCAAAAAAGAAATGTATTTCACCATTTGTGGTAGCGGCCATCTTGGTTTTGATATTTGTCATAGTGCAAAGTATTCTAGTCAAGCCCTTTCGTTTGATACCCATATTGTGGTAGTAGTGAAAAAAATAATGTAATTCGCCATTTTGCGGTGGCGGCCATTTTGGATTTGAAATTTGTTATTATGTATAGTATTTTACTAGTCCCAAGCCCTTTCAATTGATACCCATATTGAGGTAGGTTGTGAAGAAATATTTTGTCCGCCACTTTGTGGAGGCGCCATTCTTAAATCGATATTAACCAAACATAGCTAAGAACATCCGCACGGATATTATAACCTTCAAATAAAAAAACCGCATCTAAATCGGCTCATCCGTTTGAGCTCTACGGTGCCACAGACAGACAGACACACACAGACAGACAGACAGACATCGACGTCAAACTTATAACACCCCTTTTTTGGTCGGGGGTTAAAAACGGTGAATGAAAACTTCCCGAAGAAACCGAGATGTGTGTAAAATCTTTCGAGGTCATGTTTGTGTCAGTCACCAACCTGTCCTGGGCCAGCGTGGATTATGGCATTGACCCTCACCTTGCGAAAGAAGGCCGCGAGTCCCAGGAGTGAGAATATTTAGTGGACTGCTCATGATGATGATATAATTTTGGGTACGGCGCGCCGTGACCCTTATCCCACAAAACGATATAAAATTCCATTAAAGTTAATGTAGGAACTCCAAATCGCTTCATTATCATCACGCCTATGACCCGCGGGACACAGACTAGGGAATCGCAGAAGGACATGTCACGCACACCTTACTAATATTATAAATGTGTCCTCCTTGTTCCCTGAGAGATACTATCTAGGTTTTATACTACTTTTCAAGATTAACTTAACTTGGCAACTTTCTAAGGCAGCATGCGTCATCTTCGACCACACCGCCACACCGCTTACCATCAGTGACCTATGCGCGATAAAAAAATTAATATCGGGATGTTTGTTGCTCAAAATTTGGGAAATTGATAGTAAAATCTAAACAATCTACTTTTTATCGGGGAAATTACTATACTTGCTATACTCCTTAATTGAAATAAGTACAAATTTGTATCTACAATTGAAATTACACAAATTGCAACAAATAATTGCGAAAATAATAAATACAAATTTATTTATAATAAATCCATTGATGTCTAGGATGCCCGGTGTTGAAGTAGCAGTCAACTTGACAATTAAAAAATACATGTTTTACTGTATCTCTCTCGCTCGGGCACACTCAGGGGTCCCAAATTCCCCGGAATGAATGTGACGATCAGCGTGATTCCTGCTTTCAGCCTAAAAAAAACTCTGTGTCGCGCCAAAAGAAGTTTCCACTTTAAAAACGGACTTTAGAAACGGTCTTATAGCCATGTTTTTTTTTCAAACAGGATATGTTGTCAAAACGGCTGGTATTTTTTGTACGAACTTCCATCTGCACATTGCTTCTTCCGTACGTAAAGGACAGACAATTTAACGGTGGTCGCTCACAGGTGTCTTCATTGGCCCGTAACATTTGATGCGTTTTTTACACACGATGACTGATTGGTTTCCAAATTGAGTGATTTTGATACGCGATACAGTGTAAGTGCTTGTAACCTTGTTTTAAAACATATTTTAAATTGGAAAGGTGTAACGGAGGAGCCGGCGATATTTTTTATGTAGAGTGACAAGTTAGACACCTGATAGTAACCAATAATAATAGTGCTAATTTTCTGTAGTGGCAGGACTCTTGGCAGAGTCCGCCTGGGGAAGTACCACACCTTTGCCAGTTATTCTACCGCCAAGCAGTTTGCAAATATTACTGTGTTCTGATTTAAAGGGCAATGTTTCCAGAGAAATTACTGGGCTTAGAGATATACTATCTTAGGTGGCTGCGTAACGAGCGCAGTGCAGTGATAAAGTCAAAGTCAAAGTACAACTGGAACCTACAAAATTTTCCCCAACGCAACTAAAGATTTTCGGTCCAAAATTACAAAACTCTAAAATTAGACGATTTAGGCCTAAATATGGATATTTAGGCCATAACGGTGGTTACAAGATGGTTTAAGCTCCGACTAAGTAAGGACAAGCCTTTAATGGCCAGCTTAATATGAAAATATCTCGTTTAATCTCATTTTATCGTGTTTATAGCGATGGTGAGCGCAAATTGCGTGCTTCGCTTGTTTTCTTTCAGACCCTTGTCAGTTATGTAAGTTGTAGTTTGCTTAGAAACACAGAAATCTAAGTAGTAACTTATTATTTAGATTTCTGTCATAAGAAATGATGTTGCTTATATGTGTAAGTATTTATAGACTACAGGCCCGTAAACAAAACTTATGGGCCAAATGAACCACCCGGAGACCTATTACAAAAACTTATAAATATTATATTTTTTTTGTTATTAGTTTGTCGGAAAAATTCATGATTTTCCGACGATTGACAGAGTAAATTTGGTCATTCGATTATGTTCGACATTGGTTCCATACAGTTTCAATACCTCTTCTAATCCATTATTTCGCAATGCCGTCCAAAAATCATGCGACAAGGAGAAATTATCGAGGGTTGCAACCTCCCATCTTCAACTGCACTCAGTGGGATAGCTCACAAGTGACGGCATAGGGCGAAATCTTATTACTTTACAACCTTCTATCATCCTACATAGGTTTCCTGGTGTATCATATGCCCCATAAATTTTGTTCACGGGCCTGCAGTCTATTAGTGCTTGTCGTTTGTCGATGTCGATCTCTATCTACTGAGTTGTTTCTTTAGGTGCTTTCTGGGTCTTGGGAAGTACTTATGACACTTTTGGCATTCTGTCGCCCAGTTATGTGCAGACATCATTGTGTTCCAGTTTGATGGGTAATGTTTTCAGAGAAATTACAGAGGTTAGAGGTCCTCTGTCTAACCAGCGTAGTTTAGTACAAGGTAACGGTTTGTACTCTTCATGTTCCCATAGCTGTGTGGCACTGTGCTGTAATCGGGAAGCATGTTACTTACCATCAGGCACATATCCCGCTCGGTCCTTCACTGTAACATAATTTTTGGCAATAAATTACTCTTTCTGTAGAATATCGCATGAAATTGAAATTTGAAAGGTGAGTACACACTCAATTTAATGTTGCAGTGTTCGCTCGGCAGTAGGTAGGCACACGCAAACGAGCATGTGCGGTGAAGCGAGTAATTCAAAACGTTAGCTTTGTCAGGTCGCCATTATTGGTGTCTATTCCAGGCAGCTGGTTCGGAGATTACGACAAAATAGTATTTATATCATAACTAGCAACGCAACCGGGTTTTACCCCTGTAGTTCTCGGTCCTGTATTTTATTCGGCATAGAAAAAAAAATTGGCATAATGTTTATATAGGCTACGGGGCTTAATCACGAATAATTCATTGTTTAAATATCTCGATGTTTCGGCAGCGTTACAACCGCCGTGGTCACGAGAAGACGAAACGTTGAGGTATTTAAGTAATGTACTTATTATATTATTCTTGATTAAGCCCCGTAGGTACTATATAAACGTTATGTGTTTAAATCGCGTAACTAACGTAAAAAAATTGGCAGTCATAGGAACTGGCGATAGAAGTGAAAACTTATAACTCAGAATTTGATGGCTTACGTTGGAAACTACGCGGGTGAAACCATTAGGCGTGGCCTTGAGCATGGCCATGGTCCCGAGCTTACCCGAAGATCTCTCATCATTCCCGAGCGTGACGCTAGAATTTAATTCACAGCCCACGAAAAATCTGTCTGTAGCGCGTCAAAAGAAGTTTCCACGTTAATTAGCCTGTGTGAATATGTTCTTCCAGACTATAATCTAACTGTGTTCAAACTTTCAGCTCGATCATGACGTGATTGAGCAACAAACATCCAAACATCCATACATTGACATTTATAATATTAGGTAAGTAGGATTATAGTTGAGCAACAAACATCTAAACATTCATACATTGACATTTATAATATTAGGTAAGTAGGATTTATAGTTAAGCAACAAACATCCAAACATCCATACATTGACATTTATAATATTAGGTAAGTAGGATTTATAGTTGAGCAACAAACATCCAAACATCCATACATTGACATTTATAATATTAGGTAAGTAGGATTTATAGTTGAGCAACAAACATCCAAACATCCATACATTGACATTTATAATATTAGGTAAGTAGGATTTATAGTTGAGCAACAAACATCCAAACATCCATACATTGACATTTACAATATTAGGTAAGTAGGATTTATAGTTGAGCAACAAACATCCAAACATCCATGCATTGACATTTATAATATTAGGTAAGTAGGATTTATAGTTGAGCAACAAACATCCAAACATCCATACATTGACATTTATAATATTAGGTAAGTAGGATTTATAGTTGAGCAACAAACATCCAAACATCCATACATTGACATTTATAATATTAGGTAAGTAGGATTATGGTAGAGGAGAAAATAACATTAATGGAAACAATAGAAAACAGAAGAGGGAAGATGTTGGACATCTGATACGACACGACAACTTCATTAGAACAATAATGGATGGTAAATTAGAATGGAGGAGGAAGAGAGGTAGACCTAGGAGAAGTTACATGAACCAAGTGAAGGAGAAGATAAATGTAGTGTCGTATCAGGAAGTCAAGGAGAAGGCGGAGTGCAGAAGTACATGGAAGGAACTCCACCGACAAGAGCGTCGCTCTTAAATTATGAATGAAATGAGGATTTATAGGATATATGGTGTTCCGTTTTTAGGAAAACCAGTGCCCTGGGCGAATATTTGTTTTTAAGACACGAATGTAGAGATTTGACTCTACTTTTGTGATAAGAACGTCAAGGCTGTGGAATACGTTGCGTGATAGGGTTTTTCTTGATAGTTACAATTTTTGTGTCTTCAAATCGAGAGTGAATCGGTTTCTTATAGGTAAACATGCTCCATCGTAGACCACATCATCTTTTAACATGAGGCGAGGTGGCGGTCAAGTGTAAACCTATAAAAGTAAAAAAAAACCTGAAACCGGATCACAGTGATGGTCACACACTGCTGCTTGGCGATAGAAGGGCAATGTTTCCAATGAAATTACAAAGCATAAAGATAAAACATCTGTACCTATATCTGTGGGTGATGAGCGCAGTGCAGCGATAAGCTCTGATTGGGATCTTCATGTTCCAATAGCTGCGTGTCAATGTGCAAAAGAAACTATGCCGGCTTTGTAAGCTGTCTGTCCAACAGAGTACAAGTTGTAGAGGGGGGTTGCAACCCGATCATTTCTCCTTGTCGCATGATTTTTGCACGGCGTTGCAGAATAATGGATTAGAAGAGGTATTAAAACGTGCCATGGGAGAGGCCAATGTCCAGCAGTGGACTAAGATAGACTGATGATGATGATGATTGAAACTACAACAATTGTAAATTTTAATTTTTTAATTATTATTTTTGTCGGAAAAACTCATGATTTTCCAACAATTGATTTTAAATTTGGTCATGTGATTATTTATGTACGGCATTGATTCAATACCCATTAGGTATAGGAATAATGGATTACCATTATTCCGCAATGCCGTTTAAAACAAAAATCAATGCGACAAGAAGTAAACAGCGAGGGTTGAAATAGGGCTAAATCTTGTTATCTTATACCCTTATATTATTCTACATAGGTCTCCTGTTGTATCTTATGACCCATAAATTTTGTTCACGGGCCTGTTGTAGTAGTCTATTTGCTTAGGAACAACTTGGTTTGTCTATCTGAAAGATGATGAATTTTAATGATAGGGTCACGTCAGTTGCGACCTAAACTACTAAATTAGTAAAGTACTAAATTCGATGATTCAGATTCAGACCAAAATCCTCCAAAAAATGTGGAACGCTTCACGATTTTGCGTGTCATCCTTGCGCAGGGGCCATGCTATGCTTCTCTGTATCGTTCCAATTTTAGTATATGTACTGCCGAAGCAAGTACACTCACGCAATAAAAATACTTCTATGGTATCATTTTACGCAATAAAATTCTCTTGCGCGAGGCAGACGTTTTAAAATTTATGTAGATTGTAATAACTTTTTTATGTATGAATGGTTTTGATAAGCTGTTGAAATAAATCACTTCATAAATAATTATAGGCATTGCATAATATTGTTTTAAAATGTAATTTTATTTATTTTATCAGAACAGTATTAGGCAAGTTGTAATCAGCGCCATCTAGTTCCATTTTATGTCACTAACTGGCCAAAACGCATTTAGAGCTGAAAATAAATATAATATGAGAATTAAATAGAATAGGTATTTATCGCGTATCTGACATCTAAAATGTTTTGATGTGATTTATATTTCTAATTAATGTAAATTGTATGGATTAAAAAATACCTAAATTGAATAGCCATTAACTCCTCTATATTAGTATATCCAACAACTCGTTTGAGCAAAATGAAAAATATACTACGCAACATAATTATTTTGGTTCAGTCTTTAGCAAACAAAAAAATCAAATCCTTTGCTTGCCATCTATGAGTGATCGCTTGAACTGCAACATTAAACACAATGTAAATGTTTTTTACCCTAAGCAGTTTTCAATAAATACGATAGATGTCGCTTTTTCAGTATTTTTGTTTATAAATTTGGTCTCAGACTTTTATGATAAAACTCAATAATATTTTTATTCCTACGTCGATGGTCAATCTAAATAAGTGAAGTGGCTGAACTACCTATAACTACGTTCTATATTATATTTATTTATTAGGTATGAGAATAATCCTTATGCGGATGATGGTCTGAAGATAATCAAGGAAATTCACAATTTCACGGCTATCGTATCCAGGTTGGTGTTTTCAGTCTACCTAAAGGTTTTTAACCCTTCTTGTAGTAGGATAAAAAGTACGGAAAAACATGCTTAAATTGAAAAGTACAAGAAAGCGGCATCTAACGTATTTATTCTAAACTATTTAGAGAAGTGAATAAGAGGCACACACGATGTGCTATTTCCATGTTGTTGCAGTTCAAATAACTACACATAGATGGCATGATTACATGTTCATTTTACTTTAAGAGTGAAATATTATATTACATCTATTCGGTTTACGAGAGATTCTCTTCAAGGAGGAATTTGTACCTTCGAGTGTAAAATTAATAAAGTCTCACAAATTAATTTAGTGGTATGATCATAAGCAGCCCACTAATTTGTACCCACCGTTGGAACTCGGGGCATAGAATAAATGACGAAAACTTACAAAATTAACTTTGCGGTTGGGCTTTTGGCGGGAAAATTTATTTTTTGTTATTTTTTTTTGAGTAGGTATACCCCACTAATTTGGTTTTAATGGCGTCTGCTTGAACCGGTCTTTATTTTGAAATAAACCACGTTAAAATTAAAGTTCATTCAGATATAAAAATCTTTAAATTAAAAAATAAAAAAGAAATTGGCGGGAAAATGGCCCCAAAGTATTGAAAAATTAGAAAAAAATACAATTTATGCTATCGACTGCAGTGTTTTTGTTTTCCCGTGTTTGTTATACTTATCGTATAGGTCAATTAATTTAAAATAAAAAATCACTATGTCTTCTTTTAGAACAATTGAGAACTCGAAAAAAATCCGATACAAGTGTCAAAATTCTATGGTTCCATTTTGTCAGAATGGTTCGTGCAAAGCCTGCATTTTGTCGAGTGTCTAGCAAAGTGCCGGATTTCCCAGCTTAGCGCCAATCATGGCGGCTTGCATCTTCGCTACTTATCCGAGACATGGGCCCTCTAATCACCACTACACGTCGGCTGCGGTGCAAGACAGCTCCAGGTAACTATTGTGGAACGATATTTTTTAACTATTTTCATAAAACGTAGGTTTCTTTTTTTTTTATAAAAAAAATATCCTTTTTTTAAATACTTCTTATCTTTGTTCCTCGTGCTAAGAAAACTTCAACTACAGAATGAAAATTATCTTCCACGCATGAAGAAGCAAATTAATAAATAAATAAGTACATTAATATTGATGGACAATTCACACACAACACCATATTTATGACCCCAAACTAAGCAAAACCTTGTAGGTACTATGGCGGCCAGATAACTGATATAATACTTTTATACTCGTAGTATTAAATACATACTTATCATATACATACTTATTATACATAGAAACATCCAGGCACAGTAGGTACCTACAAACATTTGCATTCATGACACAAATGTTTGCACTGGGTAGGAATCGATTACTAGGTATCATAGGTACTAATTAATGTCAGTGAATTTCAGCCCAGAAAATAAACCTTCCTTTTCCCCAACCTCTTCTATTTCGTGTAAGTCTCATATAAGAAAATTAACAAAAGTTACAGTAAGTCTCATACAAGAAAAAGATTACAAAAGTTAAAGAAATCCTAGACTAAAAAAAGTAGTTTTCGCTTAGCATTCATCCAGGTAGAGAGCAAATAGCAAGCTATCGTGTTGTAAGTGCCCTTCCCTCGTAGCAATCAGCGTTCCTTTTACCACCCTCAGTGGGGGATAAAAGGGGATAAAAAGGGGAAAAAGAGCGTCTTCGCGTGCCTTGGGGCTGCGAAGTTAAGTTGCTTGAGTATTCTAGATAAATTCTAATGCATAAGCATTATTAAGCTCGTATTTTTAATGACTGAGTAGCTTTTCAAATTAGTTGAGAAACAGTTTATGAACCTTGGAACCTCGGCATGTACGCTAAAAATGAAAATTCGGGACCGATATTTTTGTAGTGGTAGGTGTGGTCTTTGCTGAGTCCGCTTGGGGAAGTATCACTATTTTGCCAGTTATTCTACCACCAAGTAGACATGTTTTTACACTGTGTTCCGGTTTGAAAGGCAATGTTTCCAGTGAAATTACAAGGCATATAAAACATCTTATATCTCTGGGTGACGAGTGCTAGCTAATGATTTGACTCTTCATGTTCCAATAGTTGCGTGTCACTGTGTTGTTATGTAGGCATGTTGCTTACCATCAGGCACAGTCATGTCCTGCTCGTCTCGTCATTATATATTATAAGAAAACACCTCCTTATTGTACCTACACAGCAAAAACAAAAGCACTTAAATGTATAGTAGTAAGAAAAACCGACCATAATTACATGACTTTCAATTGTTCGATTCTGACCAACTTGGAGAGTAGACGTGTTTCACGCTGTGTCTTGAATTCCTATCTGTCTTTGCACGAAACTATCACCCTAATTTCAACGAGACATAGTCTCATTGTGTCTTGAATTTGTTGTTCAAATATTATTGATACAAAGTTCTATGGGACCCGCGCTGGCCGAGCAACTTGCCGAGGTAAGCTCCACCTCACTTCGGGAAACAGAGACAACCTCTGATTAAAAAAATCTATCTCTGTCGCACACCGACTCATCAGCAAGTGAGGGCTCGGTTTGAGAGCTACGATCCCAACGGCTACGTGCGGTCTACGAGCTACGCTACCGACGCATCAACTACACGGCGCTACGTGAGTTTGTCCATTCGAATAATATTGAATTCATTCCACATACTACCTTGATATTGTCGAAATGCCAATCTTACCCGAAAAATCCACAAGTTGCGCAGCTTGCAAGAAGCCGGTTCGAACGACGCAACAAATGAAATGCTCAAAATGCCCCAACTCCTTTCACGCCATGTGCGTGAATGTAATGGATATTCGCAGCATTTCCGAGGAAGCAAAGGCGGCGTGGATCTGTCCGCTTTGTAAAATTAACCTGCCAAGGACGGATAATACGGACTCGCCCGCGCGCGCGGTGGCGCCCGGCGAAGTGCGCCTTACGCTGCCTTCTAATAGCGCGGGCAGCCGTAAACACACTCCGGCGTGCTCTCCTGCGATCACGCCGGATCCCGATCCGATGGAAATACTATTCACAGAGTTAAAACTTATGAGAGAAGACATTTGCGATCTTAAAAAACAGATGAGTTACATCACCGATCATACAATTGCCAAACTAGACGAGTGTACCACCAAATGCCGAGAACTCGAGGAACGAGAGGGAACCCGCGAACGCGAACTGTGTTCCCTAAGGGCGACGGTCTCCGACCTTCAAGGCCGGTTGGCAGCTAGGGCGCAAGCCGAGTTGAAAAATGAAGTGGAACTCTCAGGTCTCAATGAGTTTAAAAATGAGAATTTGACACACTTGGCTCGTGTGACGGCCACAAAAATCGGCGTTGACTTAGTGGACGAAGACATTGACTATGTAATGAGAGTCGGGCCGCGCCCATCTGAAAACAGCGACTCCCCAAGGCTTCCTCGATCTGTCGTGATCCGTTTTGTCAGACATCAGAAACGCGAAGATTTTCTTAAGGCTGCGAAAACTCGACGGACACTGAACAGTTCAGACATTGAAGTGGGTGGCCCGAGCAGAAAGCTGTACATCAATGAACGTCTCACGAAGGAGAACCGCTTGTTGTTTCGTTCCGCGAGAGAGCGATGCGCCTCTGTGGGTTTTAGATATTGTTGGGTCAAAAATGGCACTATTTACGCCCGAAAACAGAATGGAAGTCCACCGATCGTCATTAAAACGCCAACGGACGTGGAACTCTGCTTGGGTCCTTCGAAGATCGACCGTCTTGCACCCCCCACTACTTAATTATTGTGCATTTAACAACACCTCTAGTTACGTAAACAGCCATAGGAATTATATAAGTTTTATACATTTTATTTCAAACTTCATATATTTTATTTTAAAGTGCTTACTTAATTCGGTTTTCTATAACTCACTGAAATTAACTTTCGTATTGTTACGCCTACCACGCTACGTGCTATCGAGCGACCTTATTTGTATCAATATTTTGTATGACCTATGTTTTGTCCCGCTGCTTCGGTCTCACATGTTTGTTATGACGACGCACAAGACTTGGCCGCCAGATATCATACAAGTTTTAATTTTAATAATGGTTGGAGCTGATATTACAAACGATATTGACGACACGATCTCGATCGACTGTCACCATTACACCTCAGCTGAGTCTTGTGGTGCATTTTTGTCAGTTAGTTCACATTGTGATTTTAAAATGATATGTACAAACATTAGAAGCTATAACTGTAATTTTGACGACTTCGTAGTCCTACTGAGTCGCTTTGGTACTGTCTTTGACGCTATCGTACTGACCGAGTGCTGGCTAACGGATGGCACTCGACTACAACCTTTACCCGGTTATAACCACTTCCGATCGCTCCGACAGTTAAACAAAAATGGAGGTGTGGTGATATATGTAAAAAATACATATATTTGTACAGAATTCGAACCAACATTGGTAGACTGTGACTCCCTGGGTATACAGATTGGAAATTATATAACGCTTCTGGGAATTTATCGCTCGCCTTCTGTTACTGACATTAACACATTCTTACTTTCCCTCGATATGGCACTCACGGACCTAAACAATAATTCCACTCTGATTATTGCAGGGGACGTTAACATAAACCTGTGCTGCCCTTCAGAATATCAAGTATCACAATATTTATGTATGACGGCGTCGCATGGTCTCTTACCTGCAATCTCAGGTCCAACTCGCATTCGCTCATGCTTAGACCACATTTTCATAAAATCTCATCGTAAAGCGACCGGTATAATCTGTGAAGCTTCAGTTACGGACCACTCAACTGTCGTTGTACAACTGAGTGGGCGGCCCTTAACTACCAAAGTTTTTCCAAAGAGCTACTCCAAAATGTGTCTCCCTGACGCAGTCGCGGAGCTGAAAACGGTGGACTGGACCCCGGTTACTACCAGCTTATGTGTCAACGACGCGTCTAGCCTCTTCAACAATATAATTACTAGAGTTGTAGAAAAACACACAAACTTAATAAAACTTGGCAGAAAGGCGGTGTCTCTGAAGACCTGGATAACCCCCGGATTAATCCGTTGTATGCGCCACAGAGACAAACTTCATTTGGACAGTCGAAGAAAGCCCGATGATGCTCAATGCCGATTGATTTATACTAGATACAGAAATTTTTGTAATAAACTCTTACGTAGCATTAAATCACAATACAATAGTTCCTTATTAGAGCTTAACAAAAATAATCCCAAAAAGCTTTGGAAAACAATTAAAAACATATGTTTTACTGCCAAACAACCTTGTGGTCCCATAGAACTCCTACGTAAAAATGATAGTAATAATCCACTCAATCATTGCAACGAATATTTTGCCTCCGTAGGAAGGAATCTGGCTAACTCAATACTTTCAAAACTTAATTTATCAGAAACTTCTTTAATCGAATCGCATAAAATTGTCACTCTTAGTAAACACTCCATGTTCCTGTCACCCACTGATTCCGTTGAAATCGCAAAAATCGTCTCTAGTCTCAAATCAGAAAGTGCTTCCGGCCCAGATCGTGTCTCAGCTAAATTTATAAAGATGGCGCTTCCTTCTATAATATGTCCGATGACCCATATTTTTAATTTAAGCCTGGAGACAGGCGTTTTTCCAGAGTGTTGGAAAGTCGCTGCCGTAACTCCGATCCATAAAAACGGTGACAAACACTCTCCTGACAATTACAGACCAATTGCCTTGCTCAGTGTGGTTTCTAAAATTTTAGAAAAAATTGTTAATGTTAGACTTGTAAACTTCCTTGAAAACAGAAACTAATCGCTGATAGGCAATTCGGATTTCGTCAGGGGAGATCAACCGAAGATGCAGCATCACTACTAGTTGATCTGGTGTCGTCATATGTTGATGCGAGAGAGAGATGCATTACTGTATTTCTTGATATGGCACGGGCTTTTGATGGGTTGTCAATTGGTCTGCTCTTAAAAAAGCTTCAGGCGTTCGGTATAAGGGGAGTGACTCTGGATTGGTTTAAAAGTTATTTAGAGAATCGTAGTCAACTTGTTAGGATAAATGGTGTTGCCAGTGACCAACTACCAATAAATTACGGCGTACCACAAGGCAGTATCCTCGGACCAACTCTGTTTGTTCTGTACATCAACGAAATTGTAAACATGAAACTCCCAAATGCAGAAATTATCACCTATGCCGACGATACTGCCATTATTTTCCATGGAAAAAGTTGGTCGCACGTATTCAAGTTAGCAGAAAACGGTCTAGCTGTTCTTGCTCGTGCTCTTGACGAAAGTCTACTAACATTAAACACGAAAAAGACCAAGTACATAGCTTTTACCAAAACTAGTGCCTCTCGCCCACCCACCGATCTGCGTCTCAAAATTCACTACTGTGTCAATCTCCCTCACTCCCCGTCTCCTTTGCGCATGTAGCACCATTGATGGCACACGCAGCATCAAATATCTTGGCGTAACGATTGATGAACATATGTCTTTTAAACAACATATAGATGATTTATCTTCTCGCACCCGTAAATTAATCTACGTTATGAAAAACCTCAGAGATTGCGCTCCCTTACCCTCTTAAAGCAAATCTACCTAGCACTTTGTCAGTCTATAATTCAGTACTGCATCTCTATATGGGGCAGCGCCGGTAAAAGCATCTTTGTGAACGTAGAAAGAGCACAACGAGCTCTCCTCAAGGTTATGTTGAGAAAACCTTTTCGTTTTCCTACGGACACATTATACGCCGATTTTGGAGTTTTAAGAGTTAGACAATTGTATATCTATAACGCAGTCCTAAAATCCATTTTCCAAAAATCGCGTATTGACTACCACTACCTATCATCCAAGCGCGCAGCAAGACCCAACCTACTTCCGCTCCCTCGCGCCTGGTCGCTACTGGCCCAAGCGCCCCCGTACTCTCTACCTTGTACATACAATAACGTGTACCACAGGCGACTCAGGGACTGCGAGGACCTTCCTAAACACGCATTTAAGTTTAAACTCAGGGACTACCTTTTGCGATTGTCGTATGATGAGACTGAAGACCTTATCCACTGTGTGTATAAAGCGTAACAAAAATTGATAGTTTCGAGAAGTGTTATTTGTAACAGGCAACACTATTATTTTATGTTAATTTGTGTATAATTATTTATTATATTTATTGTGTATAATTATACGTGTTATAAATATATTTTAGTGAATGTGAATTGGAATGTAATACCTTAGCAAACTCGCACTTGAGCCCCAAGATACAGGCTTTGCCTAGTTTGGGGTTCACAGAGTAACAGTTGTTCTGTACAGAGTAATTTAAATTTTACCTATTATAACTTATTATAAGCATCGTTTTATACCTAAGTACTTAATTTGATTACTTTTCTGTAAATGTACAATGTTTTTGGTAAATAAATATTTCTATTTCTATTTCTATTAATTACCAGATAGCTAATCTTCAAAAGTAAAACACAGGAACACAAAATCTAAATAGGTACCTTATTATTTAGATTTCTGTGCATAAGACACTTTTACTAGACGAAAATAATTAGGGTTCCGTGAAAAAAAAACACTTAAAACGCGGGTAGAACCGTGGGCACTAATAACGTACTAACAGGTTTGCATGTTTGATATTAGTAGTCCTACTCATAACAAAGCTCAAAGCTCGAGTCTCTTTGTGCGATAGAATCCGAAATGAGGATATTCGCAAAAGAATGACAGTAGCCGACATAGCTCAAGGAATAAGCAGGCTGAAGTGGCAATGGGCAGGCCACATCTCTCGTAGAACTGACAACCGCTGGGGAAGAAAAGTTCTTGAGTGGCGACCACGAACCGGAACACGCAGTGTTGGATGGGCCCTCTTTAGATGGACAAAAGATGACCTCACAAAGGTCGCTGGATACCGCTGGCTGCAGGTTGCACAGGACCGTTCGTTGTGGAAATCTAGGGTGTAGAACATAGGGTGTCTAGCCTATGTTCAGCAATGGACGTCTTGCGGCTGATGACGATGATGATGAATATTAGTAGTAAAATATTAGCTAAACATTCGCAAAATATATATCACAGAGTAATTTACAGGATGAATCAGATTTTAAATTACACGAAAACCTTGACACGGTAATCCAATCCCTTCAATTCCAATCAATCCTCAAAGCCGGGTAAACAAACCTTTTAATCAAAAAATAGAAATCCAATCAACGCATTAATCACAAAAAAGCGATTAAATAAAACCTAGACTTACTCCATTAAGCGCCGTAAAAAGCTTGATTAATAAATCGAATATATTGGAAAACGATTTTCTGTTTTAATTCCGTACAAAAACCGTACACCAGGTATTTGTAACGAAATTAAGGGAGAAACACGGCAATACTGCCGGATACCAGAGGAATGTATTAGCACGGGTCATCGTGCATTATACAATCATAAATATATCCTTTAAATATCGTGCAAGCAAAAACGCGATCGCAAAGTTAAGTTCCTTGGTTTTCGTCATTTTGTGTAATAGAGTTACCACGGTGTATCAAGCGGTTTGTTAGAAGTTGCAACGACTGGCTCTTTTTTTAATGTTATAAAAATACTTCCAGAAGAGAAGACCAGCTGTCACAGGTTCTTTTATGAAAAAAAAAGTGAACATTGTAATTCACTTCAGGTTAAGAGTTCTTTCGTTGAAGATTATCTTTGGTGGAAGGTTGATGGGTGGTTTGGTGGATGGGTTGGTTAGATTTGTTAGCCGAAGAATAAAGAGAAATAAAATAATTTTCCTTGCGTATAGAAGAGTAAATAAGAACATACACACTTGTTTTTATATGCAACTCGACAGACTACGGGATTCGTGATCCGTGACCTCTATCATTTAGATATTTTTTTAACATGCGTCTTGCATTAGGCAAGAAAAAACAAAGTAAAAGGGACATGGGAACTTTTTCTTTTCTTACACGTTAGTCCGATTTAGTTTGTTGAGCCAATCACAACTAGTTGGACCTTCGTTATTAATCGACATCAACTCCACATCGTCTTGTCAATTTCGAAATTGTCTCCTTTCGGGTCTGAACTTCTATCACGGCTGCATTTGTAGCCTTTGCAACCTGGCTCTTGCAATCTATAACATTTCTTTTAGCTCAGCATGTTTCAAGAATCTTTCAGAGTCATCCGCCAACACAGGGACGGGAACTACGCGGGTAAAACAGTTCACTGCTAGTATATAACGTTAAAAGGATTTCTATATATGTTTTTGAAACAAAGTTCAAGCTTCAGGTGATGGGGATTTTGCTTCGCGACCAAAACGAAAAAAGATGTGAAACTAAAACTGTATGAAAGATATATAACGGAAGTGACGTTTAAAAACTACCAGTGACCAGTGTTGCCAACTTAATTTCCAGATCATCGTACGATGAATAAAAAAAAGTTTTTTTTACAAATTGTGTTGCCTCTGTATTATTTTAAGAAACTTCCTTACAACCTGATGTCTCAAGGCACCACATATTTAAAAAAAATATGCTTTATATAGGTATCAAAGTTGTTATTCAACAAAAGCTTTGTTTTTAAATAACGAAAAGCTAGCAGAGTGCTCAACGTCGAAAGATTTCTGCAACAGCAAAGAATTTATTTTTATACAAAAGTATTTAATTTAAAAAAGTATTTTTTTAAACAAGAAGTGACAAGACGAGCAGGACATTTGCCTGATGGTAAGCAACATACCTGCCACATAACAACACCTATTGGAACATGAAGAGTCCAAATCTCAGAGATCTAAGATGTTATATATCTAAGCTCTGTAATTTCCCTTCAAACCGGAACACAGTAATGTTTTCACATTACTACTTGGCGGTAGAATAAATGGCAAAGGTGGAGTAGTTCTCCAGGCGGACTATGCTAGGAGTCCTACCACTAAAAACATTATACATATGTATAAAAAATGTGATCTGAAAATTTTACACATAATATGTATAATATTGGCAAATACGAAACATTTTAAGTGGTATAAAAATATATTTTTTGCTGTTGCAGAAATCCTTCGGCTGTTACCATTTACTATCCGGTAAGAACTCTGCTAACTTATCACTATTTCTTTAAAAAGTTTAAATATCGGCAGGGTAAGTGTGCGGCAACCTTAATCCAATCCTAACAGGTAGATAGCTTCGATTTGGGACACAAAATGTATTATGTAAGAGATTGAACAGACGAACCGATTTTAAACGATTAAAATAAAATAAGTCTCACGGAAAATTAGCTCCAAGTTATTGAAATCAGGGTACGGGAAGAATATCAAACGAGGTTTCTCCTTTGGTCTCGATATTTTGTATGTTCATTTCCGACTTCAGTGGAATCGCTAGAAAATTATTATATATGAAAGAGTAGAATATGCTCTAGAACTAGTACACTAGTATTATAAGTGCCCTGAGGTTTTATCCACGTCCTCGTTATTTTCCCGACAAAAACTTATTATTATTATTATGGTTATACTTATTTTGGTTGTTGATAATGATAGATATAAACATCCAGCGTTCATAGCTACCTACGACCGCCTAGATAGGAAAGAATAAGTTCAATCTTCCTAACGATAACTTAATTCCGTGCGCCTGAAGTTTGGGAGAGCACATCCATTGATTTATATCGATGAGTAGAGTACGATTTTTAGATGGGCGATATTCAATGATTTCGCGTCATCAACATACGTCATGCATAACAGCAGTAAATATCTGCAGCTATATAGGTGACGTTTTGTGCAATATTAGTGCTGGTTAGTACTGAAATTCTAAGTTAACTAATAGTAGTATGATTTTTTATTTATGTACATTACGCTACAGCAGCTGCACCCGTTCACGAGTATGACACATATGTAAGCCACCGATCTCCTCGATCATATTATTAGAAAGAGAGCGCCTCGACTCACGTCACCACTACAAGCAGCCTGCAGCCAGGTGGAGCGAGGATCTGCTTAAGGTATGCCAACAATGGATGCCAGGTAAATTGGGAGAGGCTTAGCTTAGAAGACGATGAAAGACTGATAATTATGTTGACAAACGAGCAAAATATGGACACGATGATAAGAAACACACGTGCTCACAACACAGTGCTACCACAGTCTAGTCATACAGTCATTCGACGAAGCCGTCTAGACGGGGCAATTGTACGGGGCGCGCGGGGTGAGTCGCGGGAAGCGCGCTCCTGCATTGCCTACATCACAATTCACAATGTTAGTATTGCAGGAGCGCGGCTCAGGGCTGACGTCTTCCGTATGTTTTAATTTCATTTTGGTAATAAGCATTTTTGTATGCGACCACCCTACCTGGACATTATCGGCGTTTCTCCCAAGATCAAAGGCGATGTACTACTGGTAGTATTTCTTTATACTGTGATGCTACGAAGCATCAGTTATCAGTGCAAAGTTGTACTGCACTATGTTCATCCCGGACATGTAAAATGACTCGTTTCCTATGTAATTCCGAAAATAAGAACATCAACACAGTAATGTTTGAATATTTGCATCTACTTGGCG
Organism: Ectropis grisescens; assembly: GCA_017562165.1. Lineage (NCBI taxonomy): Eukaryota > Metazoa > Arthropoda > Insecta > Lepidoptera > Geometridae > Ectropis > Ectropis grisescens. The sequence goes on along the minus strand of CM029789.1, from coordinate 23,203,064 downwards.
GTATATTTACTTACAAAAATGGGGAAAGGCCCGCGAGGGCTGCAAAGAGTCCTACCACTACAAAAAAAAAAAAAAAAATGTACAAAGGTTGTAGGAAATATACTCGTAGCATATACGAATTTGTCTGGATGCTTAGGAAGGCATGAGTTGAACCACAAAAATGTCTGATCATTGATCAGAGCGCTTAAAGATTAGACCGTCCATGAACAAAACATTTTTATTTTTCTATTTTTGTTTGATACACGGTGGTGATATGATATATCTATATACGAGGTTTGTAAAAATGGTTAACTGCAAGCCGGCTTTTGAGAAACGTCACTCGTCATCAATGTACTGTGCAGGGCTAGTAGCTTCCGCTGGTGCGCGGTACCTAGCCGTTGTTCCTGCAAATAGACGTATTCATTAATCAAATCAAATTATCTTTATTGATGGAATATAGGTATTAGTCAACATCATCAGCCGCAAGACGTCCATTGCTGAACATAGGCCTCCCCCCTAGATTTCCAATCTTCAACCATCGGTTTCCAGCAACCTTTGTGAGGTAATTTGTCCATCTAGAGTTAATCATCTAGTTCCTAAACTTATTTTGTCTGCTGCCCACTTTACAATACATTATTTTTAGGGCCCCCTTTTTTCAAATACTCTAATCATAGGTTTTTAGGGTTCCGAACCCTAAGGGTACACAATCGGCTCCAAGCCTCTACACAGCCCCCCATTTTTTTCTGTGTCTCTTATCGCCCCTCCTTAGACCGACAGCGCCCACAAGGGGGCGTTATAGCTCACTTTGGGAAAGGCTGATCTAGTGGGTGACTGTCCATCACTGCGTCTTCCAGTTTGTGGTCGCCACTCGAGAAACTTTCTTTCCTATCGGTTGTTGGTTCTGCGAGCGATGCGAGGGCGAGGTATTCCTTGTGGGTTACTGGTCTAAAATAATAAATGTAAGCAAGCTGTCACTATATCCGAACCCATCGGGTGTGTAACTTTACATTTAGTTACAAATCGTTTGAATTACAAAACTCCAATTATACTCAACTTACTATAATAACTTAAATACCATCTTTATAGTGTCAATGTCCAAAACGTCAATATAAATCGGCAATTTTATAAAGGTATTTAACCCTTCAGAGTATTGTAAATGTCAAAGTTATTCCGAACTGACCAACAGTCCTAAGAATGTAAATAGATAGAAGCTTCGATCAAATATTGGTCGAAGGATGGAAGAGTCAACAGTTTTAAGGATTAAAAATACAATGTATCGGAATCCCTAGAGTAAATCCACATAATCATTATTATTGTTTGCCATACGAACATTGGTTTATTTTGATACTTGACCAGTTCACATGACGATGAGGTTTCCAGGTAAGTTTAAGGCGTAGTTACCTAGAAGAAACCGATTCACTCTTGATTTGAAGACACCAATATTATAACTGTCGTGTCGGTAAAAACTCACTAAGGCAACGCATTCTTAGACGCAGCCTAGACGTTCTTATCACAAAAGTAAAGACAAACCTCTTCGTCTTATCTACATCAACCAAGAAACGAAGTCTCTTTTTTTGAGCTACAATCAGTCCGATAGAAAACCAATATTTTGTAAATACAAACAAATAATTGCATGAAATACTTGCTTACTATGATAATGTGTGATTAAAAATATACTTACGGGTGGTTGCTTCAGTTGTCCTCATTTCAGTGACCTCTTTGATTGTATTTCCTGAAAAAAAAAAGAATTGGTCAAATTGGTGGTTGAATAAATAGAATCGATTTTTTTGCTACTTGATTTACAGCTGTTAAATCAAAATAAGTAGGTACTTAAATCATCATCATCATCAGCCCGTGTTCGTCCACTGCTGGACATAGGCCTCTCCTATAATACGCCACTCAGCCCGATCCTCGGTCTTACGCTTCCAACCGCCACCTGCTGTCTTTCGTATATCGTCACTCCATCTAGTTTCAGGGCGTCCTACACTACGTTTACCAATTCGCGGTCTCCACTCCAGAACCCGTCTACCCCAACGGTTATCGGGTCTGCGACAAATGTGACCGGCCCATTGCCACTTCAGTTTGCTAATACGCTGAGCTATGTCGGTGACTTTAGTTCTCTGACGAACTTTTTTTAGTACTTCATTGCGAATGCAATCCCTCAGAGAAACCCCAAGCATAGCTCTTTCCATAGCTCGCTGAGCGACTTTGAGCTTTCGGACCATTTTGACTGTCAGTCAAAATGAAATACTCTTAAATGAATAGTACAAAATAATATTCGAGCAGTATTAAGAATTAGGTAAGTGGCGATCTTCTTAGCATTCCATGGATTCACCGTGCAGGTGCCGGGTCCATCGTGTGGCGGAGAGAGACATTCCGAGTAGATCCCGAGACTTGTGACACGGGTTAACCAAAAAAATACGAGTATTAGTAAATATTATCAACTTGCAGCAACCTGCAGGTTTACCCACATACACATTCTCGTCATTTTCCCGGGATAATTATTCATTTAGGAATGAGTATGTGCTGGGGCCACACTAACGATAAATGCTATAAATTATCGCGGTACTGGACGTTAACCGTAAGTGTAAAATACACCTAATGGTCGCTATAATTATTGGCATTTCTCGTTAGCATGGCCACAGCATGAGGTTAAAAGACGCAATTGTGACTCAGACCAGTTAAACCATAATTTTCTGATACGGATGTGTTAAGAAGAGAGAAGAGAGGCTAAGATAGGAAAAAAATAGACCTGATTGTCATCTATACTAATTTGGGTATGTACGGGTCCCGATGAGTGCTATTATAATGTACCACGGGCGAAGCCGAGGCGGACATCTAGTCAGCCATAGAAAGGGGAATCACAGGCGCGGAAGAGAAGATATCTATATCTAGAAAATCATTGGATCTGATGGTCCTGAAAAGGAGCCGCACAATCAGATGAGAACCATTTGTGTGAGGCAATTTAAAGGCAAATATTAAAGCCATTGGACACACACAAAAAAAGCGTTACACGATATGATTTTCGCTAATGGCTCAATTTTTTCATCTATCAAGCAAAAGCTAGAAATTCAAGCATCGTGTTAAAATTTAACACAAACAAGCCTATAGAATTAATATAATTATTGTATAATTAAAGTACATTCTGTAAGTAATATCCCGATATAGAAGCAATTCTATATCGGGAAGAAAAAGAAAAATTGGCTAGTTCATAAAAGTTGATTTACATATTCATATCGTTAAATTTTGATATTTTTAGTAGCTCTAATTGGATAGTTATTCCTACAATACTACACAAACTACGTAATTACTAATGACACTAAAAAATATTTCTTCAAGTCAATATTTAATTTAATTATACACGTTTCGTTAATTTAACCTATTTGACAAGAATAATCTCACTTTTCATTAAGTGATGAGATAACGAAATAACGATGAAAAGACTGTCTCAATCCTAATTAGTCAGAAAATCGCAATGATAATGAAGTGTTCCAATTTGAAGGCCAATATTTCCAGAGAAATTACATGGCTTAGAGATATAATACCTTAGATCTCTGGATGGCGAGCGCAGTGCAGTGCTTGGATATGATTTGGATTCTTCATGTTCCAATAGCTGCGTATCACTGTGCTGTTACGTGGCAGGTATGTTCCTTACCATCAGCACATGTTCCGCTCGTCTCGTAACTCTATACTATAAAAAATGTTGATAATAACAATTATAATAAGTTATGACTGCTTACCGTTGATATGTATATCCTCAATTGGTATGATGTTTTCTGTTGGCGGAAGCTCCACAGGTTTATTAGTTTGTGGCGGCGCTTCCTTCACACCATCAGTCTGTTTTGTTGGGCGTACCTCGGCAGACTCCGGAACATCATTGCCCTGATGGCCTGGTGGGGTCGTGTCTGCAAAAATAAACCTTATTATCACAATCTAATAAATCATATAGTCGTTTAACGGAGCCGTCTAATCGGGGCAATAGGCATGACGACTCATTTTTAATTTAATGTGTCATCAAAAGGCTACTCAAAAACTGAAACATATGTGATAGAATTACTTTGTTATCTTAAAAACTTCCCGTGGTATTACGATTTAAAAATCACAATTTTGAACTGCCCCAAAAACGCTTCATACAAAACACTACAGAAGCGTGACGTCACTGTGGCGTATTTTCTATGCGTCGCGTGTAAAGTTTGTATGGTAGCTATATTAAATATTGCGTTTAGGAAACTGGTTTCATAACAAAAGTCACTTGAAATTTAATGGGTTATCCAGTGGAAAATACATTTTCTAATAATTTCGTACTTTTAAAATGGACTTCATCCAGCCCATCCAGCTTTGAATGATCATAAAGTAAGTTAAACAAAAAAATATCTAAATTAAAATTGGTACATTTTTTATTCCATCTAAAAACTATGTATCAAATAATTCAATATATTGCAGGACCTGTCGTCACGCCTATTGTGCGGGGCGTGCGGGATGAGACGCGGAAAGAGCGCTCCCGCCATTGCCAACATTACAATGTTAGTATTTCGTGAGTTAAGTTCTCGGTTTTATCTACCCGTGTCTAGACATTATCAGCGTTTCTTCCAAGATCAAAGGCGATGAACTACTGGTTGTATTTATTTATACTGTGGTATTATCTGACTATACTGACTGATGATATTACGTGAATAATGTTTTAAATGACACTTACGACTAACTCCTGCGCTGCATCGAGTGCTCGGAAACCCTGTGACATTATACAGAAATATGTATGTTATATCGATTTATTTTATTACATCGGAACACACAGAGTCCAAATAATGACATAGTACACTGCACTGCGCTCGTCACCCAGAGATTTAAGACGACTTATCTCTATGCTCTGTAGTTTCACGTGAAACATGAAACATTACCTTTTAAGCCGGAACACTGTTGTTTGGACATTACTTGAAAGTAGAATAACTGGCAAAGCTGGTACTTGCCCAAGCGGACTCTGTCAAGAGTCTTACCACTACAACCGATTTATTTAATCATTATTATATGTGTGATTAAATCCTGTATAAATTTTTCAATAAAAGCATGTAACCTCCAAAACTAAAATCTATACTAGTATATTATAAAGCTGAAGAAGTTTTTCTTTTGAACTCGCTAATCTCAAGAATCAGGAACCACTGGAGCGATAAAAATCTGTCATCGTTTGATATTTTATGCACGTGATCCTGTGTGTTGTAAGGTACATATGTATGGTGGAAGCTGAGACGGATATTAGTACAATATAACCAGACTTACATTTTGGTAGATCTCCTGGTGGCTGATCGTTTGCTGAAAAAAGAGTTCTATTCAATACAGTGGAATAGGAGCATGTTAGTTTTTGTTATTACACTAACAAACCTGTATTAGTAAATGTTCAGGGACATCATAAATCTTTGCCTGTTGTGTACTTAATTCTAATGAAGTGAACAAATATTTTTACGATTAAATTTTCTCCACATTAGAAAAACTCAATTAAAATGTAGATATTTTAATTGAGTTTTTCTAATGTGGAGAACATTTAATCGCAAAAATATTAATAATAAATCTTAAATAATAAATCTTTTGTGAAATCATCTAACCACACTGTTCCAAAGACACAATGAACGTATGAATTCATCATTCAGGTAAGAAAATTTTGAAATTTTGTCGACAGCAAAAACCACTACAACCACTACTAAAGTATGATCTACTTTCATTCTCAATCTCTTCCTGGTTATATTATATATCACACCGTGATTATAGTACGAGATCCGCCTGCAAAATCTCTACGTTCATCGCCTAGTTAATCAAACTCACATTTAAACATAAATTTATGATTAAGAAAATACATTGATAATAGACATTGAAGGTCGGATGCTCACTGGGCCAAAATCACTACTCAGTGGAAGCCCTAACGCAAACGAAGATGCGGCAGGCCAAAGAAACGCTGACGGGATGACCTTGATGGCTATTCAAAAGACTGACAGAACCAAATGGAGAGAGGGTAGGGAGGGAGGCCTTTGCCCAGCTTTGGGACAGTATGGGCTCCAAATAATAATAATGAATGAGAATAATTAATTTTTTTTTTTTTTTTTAAATAAATGGTGACGAGACGATCCGGATATGTGCCTGATGGTAAGCAACATGCCTAACACATAACAGCACAGCGACACGGAGCTATTGGAACATGAAGAGTCCAAATCATTACCTAGCACTGCACTGCGCTCGTCACCCAGAGATCTAAGATCTTATATCTCTAAGCCCTGTAATTTCTCTGGAAACATTGCCTTTCAAACCGGAACACAGTAATGTTTGCACATTACTGCTTGGCGGTAGAATAACTGGCAAAGGTGTGGTACTTCCCCAGGCGGACTCTGCCAAGAGTCCTACCACTACTAAAAATTGATAATAGGATGCCAGTTAATAAGTGGCCGCAAGTAATTTTTTTCTTTTTTAATTTTTATCACAAATTTTGGCACCGGTTGATGCATATTTAAAAGATTTTTGAAAAAAATATAATATTTTTATTTTCAATAATGTTTTTTTATTACTAGTTTATGACGTAGTAAATTAACTGTATAATTTTTTATCTAAAATTTAATTTAACTTTGCACTAAATATATAGGTAAATATTAACTAATTTACAATATTTAACTACACATTAAATCTAATTGGCATTGTAGCCTTGTATTTAATATTAGACCATAAATAAATAAATAATTTTGATATTAAAATTTGGATTTGCCGACGCGAGATACCAGTATTTGGGGCACAGGACACATCAGAAGAATTATTATCTTAGCCTATAATTATGTCGTTACCTCGTATAGCTTCTTCAATAGGCGGCAACCCTTCAGCCGCGACTAGCAACTGTGGACAAAGCTTCTGTTGTACAACAATTTGTATTAGATAAAGCCAATGTCTGCTAAATTAGGCATATCATCATCATCATCATCAGCCGCAAGACGTCCACTGCTGAACATAGGCATCCCCCCTAGATTTCCACAACGAACGGTCCTGCGCAACCTGCAACCAGCAGTTTCCAGCGAGCTTTGTGAGGTCATCTGTCCATCTAGTGGGAGGCCGTCCAACACTGCGTCTTCCGGTTCGTGGTCACCACTCGAGAACCATTCTTCCCCATCGGTTGTCAGTTCTGCGAGCGATGTGGCCTGCCCATTGCCACTTCAGCTTGCTTACTCTTTGAGCTATGTCGGCCACTTTCGTTCTTTTGCGAATATCCTCATTACAATTAATCAATTAGGCATATATGAAAGTGAAAATAAAAAACATTTGTTTAAATTTCTTGTAATTCCAGTATTACGTAAAACAATTTTAAAGATTTTATACCCAGCCCCTAGTAACGCACCGTAGCTTTTTGACGTGACAACGTCTAATAAATCGATCAACGCCGGCTGCACGAAAAAGTGTCCCGTTATGTCCCGTTACGCTCATTGTACGCTTGCGCCGCATCTATCAATGTTTTGGACAAATGACATTGTCACGTTAAACTATCGTCCGTAAACAAACCGACTTTAAAAACAAAAAAAAAATTGTATCCCCCTCAATCTTCTTACACGTTATGTAACATCCAAGCGACCATTTGTACATAAAAGTCACAACATAACTGGTGATCTAAATAGAATAAATTCCATGTTTATTTTTAATAGAATAAAATCTCCATGACGTACTGTAACGTTTTACAAGACACGAATTTCTCCTCAATTTTCCTCTTGCGTTACGTATTCTCATCTTATTCATACTTGAATCAGAATCAGAATCAGAATCATTTATTGACAAACTGTGTACATAAGATGGTACTAAACATAATATGAAAGAAACAACAGTTTACCCATTTCGGGCGTTGAACGGCCCCTAACCAGGATTCAAAGTCAAAGTTCTTTCTTTATCACTCTTCACAGAGTGTAAGACTCATCACAGAGTTCGCCTGAGGAAGTACCACTCTACCACTACACCTTTGCAAGTTTCCCGCCGTAATGTGAAAACATCAATGTATTCTGGTTCGAAGGACAGTCTTTTCAGTGTAATTACATACACATAAAACACAACATACAGGGCATAGAAATAAAACGTGTTATATCTCTGGGAGATTAACGAAGTGCAGAACTAGGTAATGATTTGGACTTTTCATGTTCCATAAACATGTTTATTTGTAGCAGTAGAGCTCATTGCAGAGTCCGCCTGGGAACCACACCTTTTCCAGTTATTCTACCGCCAAGCATTAGTGTGCAAACATTTCTGTGTTCTAATTGAAAGGGCAATATTTATGAGATAAAACACCATGAATCTCCGGGTGATGAGCGCAGTGTGGTACTACTAATGATTTGGACTCTTCATGTTCCAATAGCTGCGTATCACTGTGCTGTTATTGGCAGGTATGTTGCTTACCATCAGGCACATGAACTGGTCGTCTTTCACTCTGTACCTACTATAAAAAAATATGAATTATATAAATGTAAAAATAGGTCAAACTAATTATGATCGTTCGTCTGTCCGTTATTGTAGAAGCATCCCATTAGTATTATAATAATGCAAATAATCTCACTAGGAGCAGAGTACCGCAGAACAGCTCCATACTGCGCGTGCGCCGATTGCTGCCACCGCTTGCGCAAAAACATTTCTGAAAGTAATGAATTATATTTTATGTTATCGATATGACCAGTTTGAAATAAAACCGGCTCATAAAACACTCGTATTATATATATATAACTTTGCGTTGGTGATGGCGGTTAGAGTTATTTATGTTGTATTGTTAACAAAAAAAAAAAGAAGTGTGGCACTCGGAGACTGGCGCGGTTAAGCTATTGCATGTTGCATGCATTTTTATCAACATAAGCAATAGGGATGCTAACAATTTTTCGGAATTGCTTTTATTTTAAAAAGTGACATTTGTTTACCTTAAAAAATATCACGGGAAATCCGTTAAGTTGGCAACACTGCTAAGAGCATTTAGTCTGTAAAGCTAATACAAATAAGATTCAAAGTGGAATGACCGAGTGGGGAGGACGGCGTTACGGTCTTCCATCCCTCTTTCTTGTGAACATAAGAAAGAGATGCACGATCACTAAAATTCGGTCCCCAAGCCCGCGATAAAACTATGCAATAGCTTAAAAATATTAACTGGCTCACAGAGTTTACGGAAATCACTTTTTTTTTGTAGAAAGAGACCAACATGCAGATTTTCTATTAAATGGTAAGGAATAACGGCTGTCAAAACATTTTTTTATTTTTTGCGCTCCGCAGAAGTCTTTACAGAGTCCACCTGCAGGATTCCTACACATTCGCTAGTTATTCTACTGCCAAGCAGTGAAATGAATACCTTAATGTGTTTATATTTTATGGGCAATTTTCCCAGTGAAATCAGAGATAGAACTTCTTAAACTTCTGGGTGCCGAGCGCTGAGCAGTACTAGGTAATGATTTGGATTATTCATTTTACAATAGCTGCATTTCATTGTGCTGTAGGGCCGCATGTTGCTTACCAACAGGCGTATGTCCTGCTCGTCGCGTCACTATGTGCTGTAAAAAAAGTAAATGAAATGTAATTCAATTAATAACGGCTACAAAAAAAAAATGATAGCCTCGTTGTAATGAACTCAGCTAACAAGTACTAAATTAAACATTTTTATTATCCCCCGAATTTCTCGGATTTTTTATCTGTCTAGAATTCAAGCCCTTTCATTTGATACCCATAGTGATTTTTTATGTAATTCGCCATTTTGTGGTGGCGGCCATCTTAGATTTGAAATTTGTCATAGTGTATAGTATTTCACCAGTCAAGCCATTTCATTTGATATCCATATTGAGGTAGGTTGTTATTTTGTTGGACGAATTATTTTGTCCACCATTTTGTGAAGGCGGCCATTTCGAATCGATATTATATTAACCAAATATAGCTAAGAACATTCGCACAAAAATTAAGATTCAAAAAAAAATACCGCATCGAAATCGGTCTATCCGTTTGAGCTATACGATGCCACAGACAGACAGACAGACAGACATCGACGTAAAACTTTTAACATCTCTATTTTTGGTCGGGAGCTAAAAACGAAATGAAACACAACTGTTGAAATGATAAAATACGTGTAGCGAATTAGGTGTTACGTTCACCTTTATATAAAACCGTGTCCCGAGCGTTGTTTGTGTACGCCTAACTACCCGCTTCATGAGGGAAGGAAGTAAAGAACTTTCTTTAGCTAATTTTCCGCCAGTCTTGAAAACTTTCGAGGTAATGCCCCGTGAAAGCCCAATGGGGGGTGAAAGTATGTGGAGCGAAAATTTCGATCCAATAAATTTTGTTTGACCGAAGTCAACTTTTTTCACAGTACCTTTGAGAATATAAGTATACGATTAAAATTTGCTGTGCTCTGTGATGTAAGCTACGGCTGAACAGTTTTTCAAAATATTTTTGTAGTAGAGAGATTCTCTTACAATTCGCTTTTGACGCGTCGCGGAAAAATGGTGACAGTAAAAAAAGGCCGTGGTAGTTACGTAAATCCTATGAAATAGGCAGACACGTAAACCTCACAGCCCTAAAAAGGTTGAATTCTTTAATTGGCTTCTGGCTGGCCTCGTGGCTTAGTGGGTATAAACTCTGCCTGCGAAGCCAAGGGTCGTGGGTTTGATTCCCACCCAGTGCAAACATTTGTGTGATGAATTCAAATGTTTGCACTGTGTCTGGGTGTTTCTATGTATAATAAGTATGTATTTAAAACTATATAAGTATTATATCAGCTATCTGGCCGCCACAGTACAAGCTTTGCTTAGTTTGGGGTCAGATGGTGTTGTGTGTGAATTGTCCACCAACATTTATTATATTATTAGGCCATTTGAGGTCAATTACCATAAGCCTCTAAAAATGGTGACACACCGGATGAGCCAAAAGAAGTGAAAACTGAAACAATTAATTGTTTCCTACAAAGTTTGTTAAACAAACATTATAATATGTACATACTATATTAATATATACAGTTCTGTCGGTCGGTAACGCTAATAGTGGCGCGAGAACAATTGTTTTTCCCTTCTCAAAAATAATCAAAAGCATATAAGAACCATTCACTCTAAAAAAAAAATTAAGCTCTTATCTTTTTTGTGATCTTATTTTTTTCTAAAATGTCAATTCAAAATTCAACAGATCCACACAAAAATACACTTTAAGTTTTCAAAATGTGTGAAACCGAAAAAAGAACATTATTGCAGTAAAGTATTTGTACAAGGTATTTGTGATTATAAAGGGCATTGTAATTGTGGAGCAAATTTATATCAAATCTCAATGGTTAGGGTTTAACATAAATATGTTTTGATAGTAACAAAATCCACGAACAAATTGTGTTAATTCACCCACATTTATTATAATCTTAGTTACAGTTGAAATAACTGTTAGCACAGATAAAACAGGTAAATTAACTTAATTAATATTCCATCCCTCTTTCATTTACAATTGAAACTGAAACTACGACAAAGTTATAATCACAGAGCCGCATTCAACTGAAACTTGTATCATAAAATTGCTTATTCAGACTGTAATCGCTTCCGGAAGTACCCCGGTAAAATGCCATCTCAGAAATGTCATGAAACGATTTTAAACTCACATTCCAAACCAAAATCCGACTCTACGAAACTTTATTCTGAATCTAAAATCGATTGGCAAAGTTTTGAACAACTTTCAGAAATAGGTACACAAAACTAAATCTTATTTTAACAAGAGTAAAGTAGTATATCTTTTGGGAATATTTGCGATGCAATTTAGGAGTATTATAATTTAAGTTGAAGTGAACAGGTGCGCTTATAAGCTAGGTCTAGACACGCTAACTCATTATTAAAACCCACTTTAATAACTAGCATTTGGTATGGACAGCACAGAAACGTATGGAGTAGTTGGTTATTCTGAAAGATTTTTGTAGTACCTACTAGCACTCATGGTTTCACCCGCGCAGTTCAAGTTGAAACAAACTGTATTACCGACACTTTTTTATCGTGATTAATCTGTTTAACAGTGTGTAATAGTGGTTTTCGCGCAATTCTTTAAAACAAATTAAGCAGCCCATGTAACTCCTTGTAATATTTATTAGCTATTTATTTGTCAGTGAAAGTCGCGTTAAAACCAATCAAAGTGTTTCATAGATTAGTCAAAATAAACATAGTGACAACAGAACTTTTTTATTTAAGTGCCATAGATACTAGTATTTTTGGTTTGCATTTAGGGAAAAGTTGTAAATATGGAATTACAAGCAAACTAAAAGCAATATACTTAATATATCTTCGACCGCATCGTCGTCTTACATCAGGCGACACCAGGCCACTGTCCTTGATCGCCAGGTCCAGTTGAACTGGACTTGACCTGGTAGTCAAGGACGGTGGTAAAGTGGCCTGGAGTAGTACACTATCTCCATAGTTTTCCTGTGCACGTTATGGTCACGTAAGTTCTACGCCAGCTCTAAGTTATAGCTCATCTGAACCGGTGTCCACTTCAGGAGGTGAACGGACACGAATTACTTAATTAAGTGCTCGAACTTATTTTATTAGTCCATTTAAACTTCTAAATTTAACTTGATAAGTTAATGCTACGAGAAACTTCACACAGAATTGAATAAACATACGTGGACGCTGGAAGAAATTGATATTAGCGATACAACCTCCGTTTTTGCGGAATGTGATATAAGTTATGAAGCGTATTGTTATTTTGGCGTGCATAATTATTTGAGTGTTTCTATCTGTTTGTCTGTGCACGGTTGCCACGAAAGTCCTAGGTGATAAGATCGCCAATTGAAATGTTTTATTTGATAGATGAATATTATGTATTATAATAATTTCAAATGAGTACGCACTAGGTTGCTATACAACAGTAACTCTAAGCGATAAGACTGTCAATTGATACGTTTAATCTGTCGTTTAATTTTCTTTTGTTATATATTTTCGTTGTTGCTTTTAAAATGTTTTATTATATCGATAATAACTTTTTAAGATTATGTTCTAAAGACCATAATCTTTCTTATTATAGTAGTTAAGGTATGAGTTTCCTTTGCTGGAACGTACTTACAGTGGGCTAATGAATTATGACTTATTAATCATTATCATCATCAGCCGCAAGACGTCCACTACTGAACATACGCCTCTAGATTTCCACAATGAACTGTCCTGCGCAACTTGCAACCAGCGGTTTCCAGCGACCATTGTGAGGTCATCTGTCCATCTGTGTGAGGGGGAGTGGGAGGGTGTCCAACATTGCGTCTTCTGGTTTCTTTGTCGCCATTCGAGAACCTTTCTTCCCCATCGGTTGTCAGTTCTGCGAGCGATGTGGCCTGCCCATTGCCACTTCAGCTTGCTTACTCTTTAAGCTATGTCGGCCACTTTCGTTTTTTTGCGCATTTTCTCATTACGGATTCTGTCGCGCAAAAGAGACTCCGAGCATAGCTCTCTCCATAGTTCGCTGTGCGATTTTGGGCTTCGTTACGACTCATTTTTTTCTTAATCTTATGCGAAAGTTATAGTTAAGTAAAAAAAAGTAAACATTAACAACATTTTCAATCAAAACCATGCTATCATTATCAAATATTTTACTAAATATTTTTCGTTTTTATTGACTTTTAGAAATCACATTTACATTTTAGTAACTAATGTAGGAACCCCAATCATTAGAAAATTGAAAATAACAGGCAAATTTTCTTATCCGAAACATTACAATTGGGATTTCAACTGTCATCTCTCATCATTTATCATTTTCTCAAAGAAATGTTTCGCTGGCATCAGATCGTAACATCATTCAAAGTAGAGGCGTACCACGAAATAATGGCACTTGGATGACATTGTTAGGAGGGCATAGGCATCGGGAAATCGGGCATCGTCAACCCTGGTTGACTTGACGACGGCGTTAGTTCCCATTTTGGCCACGTTCCATTATATCCATGTAAGGGTATATATTGGTATAGTATTTCAATATATCTGTGAGTGACTCAATCTGCGTCGTGGGGTTTGCCTTCGGAGTTGGAATCGCGGATCCCATAATTCCCAGTTCAAGTAGCACTGTTGTGCATTCGAGAAACACGATACGTATTCGTAAAATGACATTTTACTTGTCAAATAATGCTATAAATAAATATAAATAAATATTGGTGGATAATTCGCTCAAAAACACGATCTGACCCCAAACTAAGCAAAGCTTGTAATATGGCGGCCAGATAGCTGATATAATACTTATATAATTGTAAATACATACTTATCATACATAGAAACACCCAGACACAGTACAAACATTTGAATTCATTACACAAACATTTGTACTGGGTGGGGATCGAACTCACGACCCTCGGTTTTGCAGGCAGAGTTACTACCCACTAAGCCACAAGGCCAGTCGATAATTATAATTATAAATATATAAGTCGATAATAATAAACAAGGCTATAATTATGTCAATGTTTAAATACGTTAATTACAGCAAGTTATTACGATTATGCTCAAATTTATAATAATTGTTATTAAATATCAATGATAAAATTAATATTTAACAAGAGAAGTTGTAAAATGGTAATAAGTAAATATTTACGACTATACATTGTAAAACAATAGACTACAGGCCCGTGAACAAAATGTATGGGTCATAATATGATAAAGTAGGAGACCTATGTAGGATGATAGAAGGGTATAAAATAATAGGATTCAGCACAATGCCTGCATTTGAAAGCTGTCCAACTGAAAGCAAATTGAAGAGGGGGGGTTGCGCCCCTCGTTCTTTCCTTCTTGTCGCATGATTTTTGTACGGCATTGCGGAATAATGGATTAGAACTGGGATTTAAATTGTATGGAACCAATACCGTACATAATCAAATTATCAAATTTACCCTGAACATCGTCGGAAAATCATGAATTTTTCCGACAAAACTAGTAATTAAAAAATTAAACTTTCAATACCTGTTCTAAACCATTATTTCGCAATGCCGTACAAAAACCATGCGACAAAAAGGAAAGAGCGAGGATTGGAACCCCCCCTCTTCAATTTGCACTCAGTTGGACAGCTTTCAAATGCCGGCATAGTGCTGAATATTATTATTTTATACCCTTCTATCATCCTACATAGATCACGTGCTGTATCATATGACCCATACATTTTGTTCACTGGCCTGTGCTCGAAAATATTTGAAATACAAACTAAAATTAGAAAGTCTTGAAAACATTAGTTTTCTGAAAATTCTTTCTGACCAAGTAATAGTCTCAAGAGAAGTAGTCATTCACGTCATCGTCACCTAGATATATAATAAGTTAAATCTATATGCTCTGTCAAATTTGACTGCAAACGTACCCTTCAAATCGGAACATAGTGATATTTTTACATTACTGCTTGGCGGTAGCATAACTAGCAAAGGTGTGGTACTTCACCAGACGGACTCTGCAAATAATTCTACCTAAATAGTTCTTTAGAAACATCGAAGCCGATTCACTAGTCAGGGTGTACAAGTATACAGGTTTTGACGCGGACGTCCAGTTGATCTGACGGAAATTGCATTCCGATTCCATCAGTGGCGGCGGACGACGCAATTTAATATTAAACTGGATTGTTTTCAGCACAAGGTCTTGATTTGCTGTAGCCAGTTCCGAAAACGCAAACATGGCTGAAATATTTTTACTAACGGCTACTCAGTAGGTTGTTTTGAGTTAGAACGGTTAGCCCTAACCATTATTCAAAATAACCTTCTGTGTAATCGTATCCTACTAATATTTTATAAATGCCAATGTTTGGATGTTTGTTGCTCAATCACTTTGGAACGTCGAAACGGTTCCGGTTCCGCCTAACTAAAACTGTCTTGGCCATCGAACTCTTAAAAACGGCAGAAGCGGCAAACGCGCTTCTACTATGGCGATGCGAAATCAGGTGACGTCTCCTGATTTAGTCTCAGTCGCAACAAGGAGTTGTGTACGTTCGCTGACAATTGTGTACGTTCGCTGACATTTCAATTTTCAAATTTTTCAAACAAATTTTCGCCATTTTATGTTGTCTTTACATTATAGCATACCTCATCTTCGTTTCTTTAATTATATCGATGGTCTTGGCATTTATATTCTATAAGCTCTCTTCTTTTCGCTTGAAATGATAGACACAGTAATAGCAAAGCCATAGCCATAGATTTAGTTGGGCGGTAAAAAGGTGGGTTGAGACTTGTAACGTAGATTATAGTCTGGAATAGGACATATTATCTGTTACTTAGTAGTCAGACGAGACAGCGACTGCATAGGTCTTAGTTTTGGACCATGTCTTCGGAGTGGGGTCCAACAATCATTTTAATATTAGACTAAGTTTTTGTCTCAATAAAAAGTTTGTTTTTTTGTTTGTTTTGACATAAGCTACTTTTATCAGGGGAAAATACCACGAACGGAAACTGAACGGGTAAAACCACGGAGTGCCGCTAGTAGTACAATTACAGACCTACAAGATATCTTCCTGACTCACTACCAGTGGGTAATTGGCAGGCCTGGAATTTTGGAGGGGGTCACCAGTACGCAGCCTCAGATTTAGAAGGGGGTCACTAGTAGAAATACAATAAATCAAGTAAAAAAAAAGAATTTACTCTACTAGATATGTAAACTCTTTACTACTCGTAGTAGCGCCCCATGATTATACCCGCTGCGTAGTTCCTGCGTAAAAAAAATGTCTATGTACTCTATGATATACTCATTGATTTTTTTTAGATTTTCAATTTAATGTATTCGATTTTGGTGTGGGGTGGTGGATCATGTCTTATTTTGGAAACTACGCGGAAACCGGAACGTGAAACCGGTGGGCGTGGCCATGAGCATGGCCATCTAGAAATGCTGACGCTTTTCTAGACGACCAATGGGAAATGCTGACGCATTTCTAGATGGCCAATGGGCATAGTCCCGAGTTTACCCGAAAATTTCTTACCATTCCCGAGCGTGACGCTAGAATTCAATTCACAGCCCACGAAAAATCTGTCTGTGAGGCGCCAAATTAACTTTTTTCACTTAAAAATTTGCCGATTTTTCCAGACTATAATCTATCTGTGTTCCAAATTTTAACCCGATCCGTTCATTCTCGTACGTTACGACGTGGTTGATTGAGCAACAAACATCCAACATCATCATCATCCTGTGTTCGTCCACTGCTGGACATAGGCCTCTCCTATAATATGTCACTCAGCCCGATCCTCGGTTTTACTTTTCCAATCGCCACCAGCCAAACATTGACATAATTTATGACATTAAAGTCAAAGTCAAAGTACTTTATTCATAAATGTACAATTTACACGTCAATTAATAAAAAGAAAAAAACAAAAGAAAGAGCATACAAATTGTATACATTTTCAAAGTCTGAAACGACTACTTTACTATATTATAATAATTATTGTACAGAAAACTGTCAAGCATTATACGAGTATAATATGGATATTATACAATTGTACTGACCCATGACAAATTTATTTTATGGGAACTTTGCCATCACCCTCTAAAAATTCGCTGTAACTATAAAAAACTTAATCGATAAGCCAGAGCTTTAACCTGTTTTTGAAGCTGCTAAAACTGCCAAAACGTAATAGGTTATAGTTTTGATTGTAATTAAGTCCTGTAAAGTGTGATCCTTCAAAGCCTCCACGCACACCTCGTTCCGTATAGAACAAGCGAATTCTTCACACCACTCTACCAGTATGTATTTACTGTAGTAAGCCCTGCCAATATTTATTACCCGACTGGAAGAAGGGTTATGTTTTTCGCGCGTTTATTGTATGTTTGTAAATTTCTTTATTGCCACGTATCTTTCAAATGGCTGGATGGATTTTGATAACTAAGATATCGTTAGATTCGTCTCAATCACCCAAACGTCCATAGCATGTAATGTTTTCTAACCTGTTGATTTTTTCCAATCAGGTTTTTCAAATTAAAGTTGTTTATTGAAGTGAATTTATTCACATTTGTGTCAGTAGTTGTTGTGGCTTATAAATCCTTAGGGTCATGTTACTCTGGTAAATACACACACGTTGTTTTCACCGTCGGGAATACAAACCCAGATAGGAAACTTAGTCAGAAATGTCGCTTCGAAACTGAGACGGTAGTAGGAATGTACTTTAGCAAATGGCCAATAACGTACTGATATTTTGCTACAATTTTGTAGTGATAAAACTCCTTACTAGTGCTTGGTATTTCCCTAGAAGGACTCTCTACCGGAAAGTGCCAATCTTTCGCTTTCTCTACTCTACTATCAAACAATAGTGTCTAATCTCTACTGTGTGTTTCAATTCGAAGGGCACTGTTTTCATAGAAATAACACGGCAAAGATGTCATTCTTAACCTCCACTGTGACACACAGCACTGCGGGTGACGAGTGCAGCGCGGTGCTATGCAGTACTTTGAACTCTTCATGTTCAACTGAATGGCACTGTACTTTTAGGGGTTGTAACTTAAAATCTTTATTTTTTGTACCTCTAATTTCCTTAATCAAAATATTGTTAATTTTAATATTAACATGCAAAAAACTGCGCACTGGTCTTACGTAAAACGTTGACAAATGTTGCAAACATATTCGAATGGAGCAAGCGTGTCCATGGTTGTTTAAAATACCGAACTTTGTCAAACGATATCATCAGGTCAGATGGCGGTTAAGTCAAAAAACAAGTCACGAAGCCGTATACAATGCTAAACGTCGTCAAGTTTTGAAAGGGTTGCCATACAAAAGCTGCAAATACCAATACTAAACGTTGGGAAACGTTGCGATAGCCAAACTTCGCAAATGTTGCCCAACGTAGCCAAACAATCTCCAACGTATCAGGCATGTTGTTTACCATCAGGCACGTGTCCTGGTCGTCTCGTCACTCTTCATTTAAAAAAAAACGTTGCTTAGCGTTACCAAACGTTGCCGAACGTTGAAAACGTTTCAACCCTCCTTAGTGTTCTTATCACCAGCGGCAGCGATGTATCAATTCATTGCAAATTATTTGTAAGTCATTCGCAAGTATTTTAAAATCATTTTACCGCATTTCAAAACTTGACTCAATTTTGTTTCTTGGACTACCTTCGAGCATACACGGGAAATTTCGAAACAAATTTACATTCCCGGTTTTTACTAATAATCTTCTGCTCAGAAAATTACAAGTATATTATTTAAATAAAAAATGTTTTGAAATACAACATTTTTAATAGATGAATTAAAATAATCCCACTTCAAATTTGAGTGTCGAATTACGATACAAAAATTACTGAAATTTCCAGAGAATTTTAATTAAAGAATTGTAATTAATTGCGAGAAGAAAACTCCTGGGTTCGGATTAAGATTTACGGCGTAAGGGAAATTCGCGTGCCTTTGGAAATGTTCGAATAATCGATTGAAATCGCCAAACGTGTTTTGGATTCGTGCTCTGGAGGTTAATTAAATTATTTTTTAACCCCCGACCAAAAAAAGGGGTGTTATAGGGGTATAGTTTGACGTTGATCTCTGTCTGCCTGTCTGTCTGTGTGTGTGTCTGCCTGTGGCACCGTACAGCTCAAACGAATGGGCCGATTTCGATGCGGTTTTTTTTATTTGAATGTTAATTACCGTGCGGATGTTCTTAGCTATGTTTGGTAAATATCGATTTAAGATGGCCGCCTCCACAAAATGGCGGACAATAAGTTTCTTCACAACCTACCTCAATATGGGTATCAAATAAAAGGGCTTGACTAGTAAAATATACTATAACAAATTTCAAATCCAAAATGGCCGCCACCACAAAATGGTGAATTACATTAATTTTTCACTACTACCACAATATGGGTATCAAATGAAAGGGTTTGACTAGTAGAATACACTATGACAAATTTCAAATCCAAGATGGCCGCTACCACAAAACGGTGAAATATTTTTTTTTCATATCTCCGTCAATATGGGTGTCAAATGGTCAAATGAAAGGGCTTGACTAGTAGAATGTTACACAAATAACCAATCCGAGGTAGTCGGGGGTTAGCCAAATTTTTTAATTTTGTTCTTGTTTAAAATAAAGAATGACGAACGAGCTTTACATCTGCCTGATGGTAAGCAACATGCCTGCCACATAACAGCACAGTGACACGCAGCTATTGAAACATGAAGAGTACAAGTCACTGCCAATGCACTGCGCTCGTCACCCCGAGATTTAAGGTGTTAATATCTCTAAGACCTGTAATTTCTCTAGGAACATTGCTCTTCAAACCGGAACACAGTAATGTTTGCACATTATTTCTTGGCGGTAGAATTACTGGCAAAGTTGGTGGTACTTCCCCAGGCAGACTCTGTTAAGAGTCCTATCACTATTACAATCTATGTATAGATTATATAGCTAATATTATAAAGCTGAAGAGGTTTTTTGTTTGAACGCGCTTACGTCATGAACTACTGAACTGATTTCAAAAATTCTATCACCGTTGAAAAATATTTTCGTGGTTCCTGTCTGCTATAGGCAATATAATACGAGTATGTACCTCAGGCGAAGCCGGGGCGGACAACTAATTACTAATATTAACAGCCTGGCTTTGTTGCTGGTAAGCCTGCCTGTGAAGGTGGTGGACAAGAAGGTGTGAACTAACTGCATATACATAAAAATGAATATTTATGTATGTCTTTTAAATAATTTTTTATATTGTAAATTATGCATTTCATCAAGTTTGTGATGATCTTTGGGAAAGTTGTGTATGAGCCAAAGAAAGTTTCTGAGGTGGTGCAACAAATTTTCGACAGGTGGCGACACGCAACGAGCGCAGGGTACAGCTAGAAGCTTATAAAAATGACAAATCTTTGGCTCACGTAAGCCTTGTGAATAAATTGCATGACGACGAAATGGGTTCTTATAGTAGCTTTGTATGTTCAAGTAAGTTTAGCTTACCCTGCAAAAATTTTCAACTCTTTTCAGAATTTTGAACAAAAACCAAACGCTTTTCACTCTGTAGCAAAAAGTTAATGTGTCGTAGCGCTACGTGCTACAATAATATGACGTGCTTCGTAGACGCTACGAGATATTTTGCATTCATTAAAAACTGCCTTTGAGAGCGGTTCCATTATAGTTTTATCTATTTTTTACTGAAATTCTCGGGGATTTTATATCGGCATAGAAAAATGTCGTCTAATGAATAATCAGATACAGCATAATTTTAGTGCGTGACTTTGTAATCTCGTATTTCTAGGCACACTTTAAAATATGTAAATTTACTAAAATCAAAACAGAATAAAAAAGCATAACATTGGTAAATCTACGAAGCTGTGAAAATTACGTTGTATCTTCACTCTATGCAAATACAAACAGTCTATACTATACAAATCACTCTATGCAAATAGATACGAAAGTTTTCAATCAGTGTGCCCCATACTGCCACATTAGTGTCCACTGTCTACATGTCTATATTTTATGAAACTTTACATTTAACTAATGTTAGATCAGATAATATATTGTAACTGACAGCTAGAATCAGATTACTCTGTATATATTTTGAGAATTCTTTGAGTAGGTATACAAATATTAAATTTTATACATTACATATACAGTTGACATTATTTTATACACATTGGAATTGTTTTATTATTTTCATATTGAATGATTATTTTTTGATTTTTCTATACATAATGACATTCTTTGACATTGCTCACACGGCTGAACTGCAAGAGCTACTACTGCAAGACCTTGGATTCTACATGAAACCACACACTTGTCAAAATCCATAACAGCATCCTGCTGAAGCAGTGGCATACTTTAGCGTAATAGTGCTCACCAAACATATCAAACTAACATAGCACAACTGGATAGAAGCCAGATATTAATAGACGATGAATCAGATGACATATAATATGATACAACCGATTAAAAGTTAAAAATGAATAAATAAGAAGAAGACTATCAGCTGACTATTATTATCATTGTATAAATTCAGACCAATGGAAACTGCGTTGCCAGACATATTGCATGCCTCTAGAAGAAGAGGCCAGTTTGTATGGGTCAATTATTAAAATGTTTTGTATCGCCTTACCTTACCTACAAACAGCAATAAAGATTTTTGTATTTGTATTTTGTATGCTACTTGCAAATCGGCAATCGTAGTAAAGGAAACCCGGAGGGTAGAACAGTGACGGTTTTTTTTATAATAAGTGACAAGACGAGCAGGACATGTGCCTGATAGTAAGCAACATCCCTGCCACATAAAAACACACTGACACGCAGCTATTGGAAAATGAAGAGTCCAAATCATTACCTAGCACTGCACTGCGCTCATCACCCAGAGTTCTAAGATGTTATATTTCTAAGCCCTGTAATTTCTCTGGAAACATTGGCCTTCAAACCGGAACACAGTAATGTTTTCACATTACTGTTATAGAAGACAGCAGGCAGTGCATGGAGATGGAAAGCAGTCGGACGAAGTGGTGACCCAAGGGAGAGGCCTAAGTCCAGCAGTGGACTGATAGATGATGATTTCTCGTGCCCTATTACTCTGCCATAAGCAAGTTGGTAACGCAAACCCCTAAGATTTTTCCAAATCACAAAGCGCTCAACGTCGTTAAAGACATTACCACTTAAAAAACATTTTAAATTTAGAATACGACAAAGGTGATGGCAAAATATCTCTGAAAAGATAAATCTAAATCATTCCGAATTATAATTGTGTCCCATCTAAAAACATGAATAATTAGGGTCCAGAAGGGTTCGTATTTAGACAAATATATGGCCTGATGAGTTTTAGCGATTGCGTTTAATGAGGGTGCTGCAAAAAAGGACTGTCCTCTTCAAAATTAGGCAAATAGATAACGAAATTATACTTTTGAAGACCGACAGAAAGACTGTATTTAAAAAGTGTTTTAAAATGTGACATGGAACGTAGCGTGGAGTCGATACAAGATAGTATTAATTTATATTTGTTTATACACAAATGCTATTAATCTTACCAATTATTACCTTCAACGCTGTTATGTCGGAGAACAATGAAACCTGGAAATTAAATAATTCAAGCACATTTATTTCTTGACCGACTGACCACCGCTATTGCATGACACAGAACGGAGTGGTGGTGATTCTGATACACGACAAACGCCTTGTGGTTTCGCCTTCGCAATTCTCATTACTGTTATTTTCTCGTGATGGAAAGTATCCTATGTGCTGTTCTACATTATAATCTAACCGTTTTCTCAATTTGAACACAATCCATTCAGCCGATCCGACGTGTTTGAGCAACAAACAGCAGTAATGCAGCCGTGATAGGGGCTCTGAGTAGTCTGAGTTCTAGTCTGAGAAATAACAAAAATATCGAGTTGATGACTAGCGAAGTTACAACTGCAGGTCTACTACGAAGTCCAATAAACGATATATCGGCCGAAGTTATGGACGTTTCATACCACGAAACACAATTGGTCAGTTGATCTGATCGGGTGTTTCGTTCATTCCGACCGACGCTGATGTGCCAGTTTTTGTATCATCAACCGACCCATTGTGTTTCGTGCTATAAAACGTCCATAAATTGACTCAACATACCAAATCGACATAATAAGAATAACAGATTCAGACTGAAAATGTTCCCTATTCTGCTTTTTTCTGCTCTTAATCAAAATTATGTCTTAAAAAAGGTGTGTTTGAGTGACTGATGTGAATAAATGTGTACTGATGTACTCTTATTTACATAGACAAGAAGTGTATAGTTCTTCTCTCATGCCGTGTACTAAGAGTTCTTAACTTCTACCATAGAATAGATAAAATCTTCTATGCATGAAGTAATAATCTGAAGTCGGTTACAATGCTTGCTAGCATGTTATGATTAGTAGCTAACTTCAGAGTGTCTGTTTATCGTGACCGTAATAATTTACTCAGTTTACATATGGCACGCATAGAATTGGCACAAACGCTTTACACCAAAGCACGGGTAGCATCTTTCTTGTCTTGTCGCTCTTGTGGAAGTGTCATACTTTTGTCGCGACACATCACTGTTGCCATAGAAAGTATGCACGTCATCTGCTTACGATTGACACAAAGAAACCGTGCGGAAATCTAACTCTATACATAGTATATGTACACTCTTTGTCAGTAAAGTCGTTATTTTGGGGCTACATATTTGGATCTCTCAATGGTCTTATATCCTTAGTTATGCTAACATGTAGTTTCTTGACAATAGCCTATAGCGGCAAAGTACTCATTATTATGTAGCGTTATTGGTACTTAAAATATTACTCGGATTAGTCAGCGTAAGTTGTTAAAGAAGCTAAAGTAAATACAACCTCAAAAAAAGTTAATTGTAACCATACTTTCTATGACGTTACTTCCGTACTTTACTGAGCCCACATTTACAGTTCGTCGTAAAAAAGGGCAGGTGCTTGTGTAAATAATTTAACAGCGATGAAAGGGTGCGAGACCTTCCCAATAAGAATGAAATGGACCCCTGGCACTGGCCTTTTTCAAAAATTGCTTTTCGATTTAGAGTGTGTTTTACATCGCCATGGGGGTAGAGCTTACCATCAAACAAATACTTAGCTTATTCATTTTCTTTTTAGATACCTAAGCGGTTTTACTCAAGTAGTTCCCAATCTCATGATTTTTTCAGGATAAAAGTAGCCTGTATGCTATTGCGGACTGTATTCAAATTGTACTGAAAATTTTAACCAGACCCCTTCTGTCACTCTTACTCTCTTACAAGATTGACCAAGAGGCTTTCAAACACTAAAAAAATTCGCTTTACTAAATAATATGTCGTATGTCGGTATATTGTTATAGCAAGATTGACGGTTTTGTCTAAAATTAAATCAAAGACTTTTTCAATTTCAAATATTTTTTTCTAATCTTGTAAATTCAAACTCCAGAACTTTCTATAGTAACATGAAGCCATGCTATACGATGCCGGAAAACGGGAAAACCACTTAGCATGCTCCCCGCTGAATTTACGGTTTCGGATCGTAACCCTGAATACACCTACTGAACCCTTCAATGCCGGCATCGATAAGAGGTGTGGTCCCGGTGGACCCCTGGGGTACCTATCACAGTGTACAGAAATGAAAGTTGGTGGTTGTTGTATTTTAGTACGTGTCGTACCAAATAAAAGTGGTCAAGTGCGAGTCGGGCTCGCCCATGAAGGCTTCCGTAGCAGCAAGTAACATAGTACAAAAGTTCTTGTACTTCGTTTTTACTTTAATCAGTGTTTTAACATGAAATAAAACTACTTACTATATAGATATCATTTAAACCGTAACGTTCATCATACACTTTTTCATTCTCTTATTTTAGAAGTTACAGGGGGAAGGGGGTGACACACTTTATACCACGTTGGAAGAGTCCCTCGCGCAAACTATTCAGTATATAAGAAACCTCAATATCATTTTTGATGACCTATTCATACCTCAATATCATTTTACCCTACAAGTATTGTATTGACCAAAAAAAGTTTTTGAGTTACAGTTCTAGGTATGTATAGAACACCCCTAAACACTTTTGTTTTTTTTTATTTTTTTTATCAAAATCTTAATGCGGTTCACAGATTACATCTACTTACCAAGTTTCAATAGTATAGCTTTTATAGTTTCGGAGAAAAGTGGCTGTGACATACGGAGAGACAGACAGACATGACGAATCTATAAGGGTCCCGTATTTTGCCATTTAGCTACGGAACCCAAAAAATTGGACTTCATTGTGCAATTATTTACAGCAGTTATCATCTGTCTAGTCTGAAATCATAATAGGACCTCTATTTGAAAAAGGAGTCACAATATTTAAGATAACATAAGTGAAACATAAAGCGACATCGTTTCATGGTTGATGTTCCAAAGACACGAACGAAGAGATTTGACTCTTCTTTTGTGATAAAAATGTCGTAAGCTGTGGAATACGTTGCCTGAGTGGCTTTTCCCTGTTGATTACAATCTTTGTGTCTTCAAATCGAGAGCGAATCGGTTTCTTCTAGGTAAATACGCTCCATCGTAGACAGCATCGTTGCTTAACATCAGGCGAGATGGCGGTCAAGTGTCACCACATAAAGTAAAAAAAAACGGGCTTATTTCAAAACGCGGACTAATGCAAGTTCTAGAACCAAATGCTAAAAGCTCTGCCTGCGAAGCCGAGGGTCGTGGGTTCGATTCCCACCCAGTGCAAATATTTGTGTGATGAATTCAAATTTTTGCACTGTGTCTGGGGTTTTCTATTTATAATAAGTATGTATTTAAAACTATATATGTATTATATCAGCTATCTGGCCGCCATAGTAACAGCTTTGCTTAGTTTGGGGTCAGATGGTGTTGTGTGTGAATTGTCCACCAATAAATGCTGAAAATGTGCTCGATTTAATACTATAACTGACGTTAGTCTGCTTTTTGCAATAATGCCAAATGAGAATATGTACTCGTACCTACATACTTATTAGAAGAGGTATCGTTCCCAATAACGGTAACAATGTCGCGAGTTTAAGGGGTTTTCCCCAACTCAAAAATACATATTACGCTTACTGATGTGTTTACTTTAAAAATAGTTAGTATCTAAAATTTAAACAGTTTGAGAACCTGGTCGGCGATATTACACCTGTGCTGATAAAAAGCAACAAATAACTTTGCGTTAAAAAAAACTATTTATCGCTTTTATAGGAATGACTACAATTTAACGTTGTGTGTATTTTTAATGAATCTTTATTTGACATAAAACACATAATCACGGTAATATTAACTTCCAGTATTTCGACTTCATACAAACGGACGAAACGCGGGCTGTACCTACGCGCCTCGATCTCGGGGCGCGCTCGGTACGTGTTCGCAATGTAATCTGTATCTTAACGTGCATGACATAAGGTAGCCGAGTCGTGTTGTAGTAGTAGCTGTAGGTATGAATTTTAAAGAAACGGCTCAGTTAAATTACTGATAGATAATATTACCGTGACATAATTATAGTTAAAATTTTATAGATATCAAAAATCCGTAAATTTCGTATTAAAAACAATTGACGCTAACGAATGTTGTTTCATTGTTTTGACGTGACAACGTCTTATAAATTGGTTTGCCGGGTGACACTTCAAGAAACTGCGTTACGCTCCGCTCACGTTATGCGCTCACAACGAGAGCGAGTGAGAGGCACGCGTCCCTTCCACTCGGGCATGGTTAGCCCGCCTAAGAGCGAGAGAGACAGACATAAAAAGTGAAAGGCACGCGTCCCTTCCGTAAAATTATTTTACCACTCAAAGTCGTTGTCACGTAAAACTTTCGCCCGTATACCGACTTTACAGGCAACCAATATTTTTTTTTCGTGAATTTTTGAAAACAACCATGTAATGACGTAAGTATATACTCTCCGCCGAGTAGTGTCAGTAGTCCGGTTGTTAGTTCGGTTAACCGAACTACTGCAACTTTTTGGTGTCAGTAGTTCGGTTGCACGTCATCACCGAACTGTTGACACTGTGGAGTGCCAGTAGTCCGGTTGTTAGTTTGGTTAACCGAACTACTGCAACTTTTTGGTGTCAGTAGTTCGGTTGCACGTCATCACCGAACTGTTGACACTGTGGAGTGCCAGTAGTCCGGTTGTTAGTTTGGTTAACCGAACTACTGCAACTTTTAGTGTCAGTAGTTCGGTTGCACGTCATCACCGAACTGTTGACACTGCGGAGTGCCAGTAGTCCGGTTGTTAGTTTTTTGTGTTAACTTTTTAGTTGCATTAGTTTTTAAATTCAGCTTTTATTGCATTCAGGGTAGCTTTTTCGTAATCCACATGTATTTCCTTGGAATCTCACTCTGGAATTTTGGACTTTATTAATTCAAAGACGATGTTATAAGACTCGTGTTTTTATGGGATATGAAAGCAAATGCCAGTGGTGTCATGTTTATAGCTTCAATTGAACTACCCAAGGCGCCAAGTAAGCTGAATAATTAGCAAAATGGAATAGGGCTGGCTTTAAACGTTCTAATATCACCATCAAAATAATCTGCCAGTAGAATATCAGAAAACAACGTAGGAACTTGCATCTCGGAAAGAGATATTGGGCGTATTTTCTCTACCCCCGCATTTTGGCGAATCTTACGATAAATTGTAGATTTATTTTGAGCGAATGATGGAATTGGGTTGGGAGTGGCTAAATCTAGGCCCTTATTTTTTAATACAAACTAAACATTGGCTATATACTCTGGGTGCAGGTTCTCTACCTTCCGCAGTCTCTATTATGCTTTTATTTATCAAAGCATCAATTTCAAAGAATCCGAATTGCAGGTATGCTCACTGGCTTTCTCGATTTTGTCTGCTTCCTAAAACACAGTTCATATCATTCCACTAGTATTATATTATTATAAAGTAAGGAACTACAAACCATAAATGAAAATAAGGAGATATATGCATGAAACGCTTACATTTGATAATGTAACGTAGCCCTTACATTGCACATTCGGTCTTCTAATATTTGCAACGGCAAAAGCTGCTTTTTGAGGCATATACGTAATTCCTATAAAACTGGTATCCAGAAAAAAGTAACACTCTGCCTCTTCCTCGCTGCATTATCTTAAAATCGGCTTTGTCGTTCATTTTGCTATACAAGTTTACTTTATAATTTTAGATATACCTGATCTATACTAATTATCAACTTGGAAAATAGCTATAATAAAATGTACTTACTCATCAAATCGACACCAGCGGCGCCAAATGGGTTAAAGATTGATACAAATGAAACCTACATGAAAAATCGCAAAGAGTTAGTACCTATATATTTTTATATACCGCTGAGATGGTGAAAGAGTCGCTAGTTTTCAATCAACTGAAGCGGTGTATCGATAGTTCGGTGCTTAGATGAACCTGAATTTCTATAAGTAAGCAATAATTCACAGTTCAGTGCTTAGATAGCATCAAAACGAATGTAACTAAAAAGTTAACATTAAAAAACTAACAACCGGACTACTGGCACTCCGCAGTGTCAACAGTTCGGTGATGACGTGCAACCGAACTACTAACACTAAAAAGTTGCAGTAGTTCGGTTAACCAAACTAATAACCGGACTACTGGCACTCCGCAGTGTCAACAGTTCGGTGATGACGTGCAACCGAACTACTGACACTAAAAAGTTGCAGTAGTTCGGTTAACCAAACTAACAACCGGACTACTGGCACTCCACAGTGTCAACAGTTCGGTGATGACGTGCAACCGAACTACTGACACCAAAAAGTTGCAGTAGTTCGGTTAACCGCACTAACAACCGGACTACTGGCACTCCACAGTGTCAACAGTTCGGTGATGACGTGCAACCGAACTACTGACACCAAAAATTTGCAGTAGTTCGGATAACCGAACTAACAACCGGACTACTGACACTACTCGGGACTACTGGCACTCCGCAGTGTCAACAGTTTGGTGATGACGTGCAACCGAACTACTGACACTAAAAAGTTGCAGTAGTTCGGTTAACCAAACTAACAACCGGACTACTGGCACTCCACAGTGTCAACAGTTCGGTGATGACGTGCAACCGAACTACTGACACTAAAAGTTGCAGTAGTTCGGTTAACCAAACTAACAACCGGACTACTGGCACTCCACAGTGTCAACAGTTCGGTGATGACGTGCAACCGAATTACTGACACCAAAAAGTTGCAGTAGTTCGGTTAACCGCACTAACAACCGGACTACTGGCACTCCACAGTGTCAACAGTTCGGTGATGACGTGCAACCGAACTACTGACACCAAAAAGTTGCAGTAGTTCGGTTAACCGTACTAACAACCGGACTACTGGCACTCCACAGTGTCAACAGTTCGGTTATGACGTGCAACCGAACTACTGACACTAAAAAGTTGCAGTAGTTCGGTTAACCAAACTAATAACCGGACTACTGGCACTCCGCAGTGTCAACAGTTCGGTGATGACGTGCAACCGAACTACTGACACTAAAAAGTTGCAGTAGTTCGGTTAACCAAACTAACAACCGGACTACTGGCACTCCACAGTGTCAACAGTTCGGTGATGACGTGCAACCGAACTACTGACACCAAAAAGTTGCAGTAGTTCGGTTAACCGAACTAACAACCGGACTACTGACACTACTCGCTCTCCGCGAGGTATAAGCTGAGCTTTGCATTAGTGTGAGTGATCACCAATCAGGCAGGAGCTTGAAATTTTGTCCGCGAGGTATAGGCTGAGCTTTGCATTAGTGTGAGTGATCACCAATCAGGCAGGAGCGCGGCGAGACAGAATGGCGCCGCGCCTAAGGCCGGTTGTCACACCTACACTATCCATGTACACTCACGCAAATGCAAAGCTCAGCTTATGCTTCGCGGAGTGTACCTATATGTATTTTATTTTGTATCACATATTTTCAAAAAGCCAAATTGCCATTTTCACTCTTTTACAAAAAAAGCTTAAATCACTGCCATGCTTTCGTCTCAAATTGATGGAAGTAAATACGAGTAAATAACTGAACTTTACGAACTTTTATTTTAAATTCGTAATTGAAATTCAAATTCCTCGAACCAGAATTGAATTAAAATATTTTAACAACATTTCTTTCGCAGAATTTCAAACTGATACTCCGAACTAGAAATTAATTACGTAAATTCGAAGGCAAAATTCGTCAAAAGTTTAGCTGTATCGTATTTATTTACGTCATTGATTTAGGACCTAAACACTTTGCGATAAGGCTGAGAATTGGTTGCGGTGTTATAAATGCATGTTAGGTCCTAAACGAAAGTTTGGGTTGAGCACAGGAGAAGTTTCAGGTGTGCGCTCGCTTTTGTATTAATTACTTTGAAGGCTTTGTGAACGACCATCTTTGTAACGGCAATTGCGCATGTAACTACCCACTACTACCAGTTATAGTTAGTTTTATGTTTTGTTTAGTTACGCTTAGCAGTAGTTGTTGGGGCTGAGTAATAGAGGTTCTACTCAGGCGAGACGGATGGTTAATGCTTATAGTAAATATAGAAGTAGTATAATATAATAAAGTAATACTACTGAAATCATCGATATAAATCATAAGATGTGCCTTGAGCGCCTTGAAATTGTTAAAAAACTGCGTCTTTGTGTGTAGCGTGATTGGTTAACAACTACGAATCTACTTGACCCCTTAAACCGCTAGCGGCGAGGTCTATGTTGCGGTTCTACTTATTTTGGTTATTAACAACGAATAGCAATAGGCATAAACGCCCGGCGTTCGCCGTTTCCTACAATCGACTAAAAAGGAAATAGTGAGCTCACTCTTCAACGATAACATAATTCCGCGCGGCTGAAGTTTGGGAGGGCACATCTATTGATTAATATCGATGACTGAAATATTAGTAGCGTCCCGCGGTTTCACCTGCGGTTTTGCCGTTCCCGTTATTTTCCCAGAAATAAAAGTAGCCTATGTGTTTTTACAGACTATAATCTAACTGTGTTACAAATTTCAGCCCAAACTTTCTATAAGTTACGAAGAGATTGAGCAAGAAACACCCATACATTGATATTTATAATGTTAGTAGGATAGGATTTTACTGCACCAAATATTATATTAATATAATATAAATAAATATTGGTGGACAATTCACACACAACACCATCTGACCCCAAACTAAGCAAAGCTTGTACTACGTCGGACAGATAGCTGACGTAATTATGTTTTATTTTATATGCTATTTTATGGGCAGAGGCTTTGACGAAATGAAATTACAATGACAACTACACCACGTTACACACCTAAATAACCACGTACACTAAGCACACCTAAATTATCCATAGACCAGTAAAGATCCACAAATAACAAAGATGATCAATGCAACCAGTTGGAAGCGTGCACAGTGTACTATATTGTATAATTAATTGAAGGTGATAAAACTTAAAATCGTGGTTTTATTAAAGGATCATTTTGATTACTTCAAAATCATATCACTCTGTATCTACTACTGCTTCACTATAATGTTCCATTATAAGCCTATTATACATTATACATTTCCTTTCGCATCACAGCCACTAAAACTAGGTAAACAAATAACCTGTCAAGGACTACATTAAAGGACATATTATGTCATTTAATATGTCCATTACTCATTATGGATTTTTGTAAATGTATTTTGTATTATTTGTTTTTGTAATCATCTTGCTATGTATATTTTTGTTTGCGCATTGAATTATTTATATGTATAGTATATTTAAGTATAACATATTTATTTCTAATATGTTATTATATTTATGCGATTATCTAAGTACATGTATCAAGGAAACCACACCACTGCTCTTACTTATTACCCTGTCCTAGCACTCAAAAGGTTATCTGGAAAATTTCGTTATAAGCGATAAGATCTTCTTTTATGTCCAAAATGTATAATTTCAAGTATAATCACTGTAATTCTGTATTGTTTTGTGGTATAATAAAGTGGTTTGTATTGTATTGGAAACAAATAATCTTTTTACATTCTACGCGGGTGAATTTGTGAGCTGACTTTTTATTTACCTACCTACGAGTACATTTAAGAATAACTTTTGGAATTGTATAGTTCTTTATTCTTAGTTCAAAACACAATTTGATACCAGCAATGATACTTAAAACTTGCTGCAGTTTCTGAAAGTTGAGAAAACTTGTTGAAGTAAACTTTGTGCCTTTGTAATAGTAGAGTTCTTTTTGCGGGCTCTTCTGGGGGCTTTTGTTAATATTAATGCGATGATAGAAATGAAAAGTTTATAGTAATGTATTTTATATCGATAAAATATAAGCATACGCTTGTCCGCCACGCAATGGATTCACCCATGAATCGGTTTCTGGTAGGAAAGCGCGCTCCATAACGTAGGTACCTCACCGTACCGTACCGCATCATCGCATACTATCTGGACAGATGGCAGTCAAAGGCAAATCTATAATTCTTAATAAAAATATTTGTTTTTGAAAGCAACATCATAATAAAAGTAAATTAGATACAAGTAAGAATAAAATAATCTTACACCTTTAAACGAGCAATTCTTGTATATATATATGTATATATATGTATAGAATCTGAATCTCGGAAACGGCTCGAACGATTTTCATGAAATTATGTATACAGGGGGTTTCGGGGACGATAAATCGATCTAGCTAGGCTAGATCTTTTATTTTTTTAAAACATCGTTTTATGCGCGTTTTTAGACAATGAAAAACTTCTACAATGTCAGAATACGATAACTTATTTCGCCACTGTTCTGTAAGTCTAAATGGCTCAGACGGAATATGCTCGCCCTCGGAGTCAACATGCCCCGGTTTGAATCCTCACGCGGGACTTTTCTTTTTGTTCTTTTTTGTTCTGAGAAAATCTTATAGTTAGAGCCTTTTATAAGTAGGGCTAAGTAAGTCCTAAATATCATTTAAAAAACCGAGCAAAGCTCGGTCAACCAGGTACTAATTATTAAAACAAATAATTTAATTAGTAATTAATTATCCTAAACTTAAGAAGTATGACAGGTTTTTAAATGTTTTTCTTTTTAGTCATTTATATACTTTTATTTTTATTTTATAATGGCTCTTCAGTCCATTTATTACTGTATAAAATTAATAGAAGCCTGGATCCCACAACACAGGTACCCTAGTGTAGTGTTCAGTGCACACTAAGACAATATGTTTTTTTTTTTGTGTTTCGTTCTTGTCACAAACATGTACTACTTCTTGTGTTTTTGTTTGTCTTTCGTTATGGCCACAACAAACATTTTTTATTTCATTTCATTTTATTACTTATTGATTATAAACAACAAAGTCCAAACAACAAATACATACTATAAAATAATACATTTATTTACAATATTTACTAGTTAAATATTTATTTGCATAAATTTTTTTTTTGTTAGTTTATAAGTTGACTTTTATTATATTTACCATCAGATGTATTAGATATATAGGACGGATAGAGCCTAAATTACAATTAGAACACTACGCTACAAACCACATCTCGCACATCTCTCATCGTACCCCCGTCTGAATTATCCATAGACTGGTGAAGGTATAGTTAGTAAGTAAGTAAGTAAGTATAAAGATCAAAAATTATCAAACGTACTACAAGTCAGCGTGCTAATCATGTTGGCGGCATTATCACGCTGAACGGAAATGCTTATCATTATGTCCTATAAAAAACGATTGAGAGGTTCCTACATCTTATTACTTGGTGGGCATTTCACCCACAACACCATCTGACACCAAACTAACCAAAACTTGTATCTACTATGGAAGCCAGATATCTGATATAACACTCATTTAGTTGTAAATACACAATTTTTATACATAATTATAATTATAAAGAGTTTACATTTATACTACGTATAGAGTTGGCACAAACGCTTTACACCGAAAGCACGGGTAGCATCTTTCTTGCCTTGTCGCTCGTATGGAAGTGTCATACTTTTGTCGCAACACATCACTCTGTTGCCATAGAAAGTACACACGTCATCTGCTTACGATTGACAAAAAGGAACCGTGCGGAAAATCTATCTCTATACGTAGTATACGTAAATTCTTTGGAACAAATATACTTGTGTTCGTCATGCAAATATTTTTGCACTGGGTAGAAATCGATTCGATTCCCACCCAGTGCATAATATTTGATCGATTCAATCGACCATGAGGCTAGTCAATTTTGTAACTGTTTCTCATAAAAATTGTCTCTCACACAAAAAAAGTTTACAAATGCGATCGTTTATCTAAAATTACTCGTCCAACGTCGCTGGCTTCTTAAAATTGCTAAAATTACTTAACACTCAATTTAACTCAAACGAATGAACTTTACAAATTCATTTGATTTTACATCGCCGTAACTTTTATTACAGTTGTTCGCTTGGAACTGATTATTATTTATGAATCAAACTTTATTTCAATTTGATTTCTCGAAGGGTATGTTTTCGTTATGAGTTTGCAGTTATTTCATTGCCTAGGGAATGTTTAAACTACGTTTTATAGAAGTTGTTGACCTAAAAGGGGTTGCGCAATATACGTCAGTTTTACTTCACTCTTACATACGGTGCTGAGACATGAACGCTTACACAGGAGGCTATACACGACATCAGAGTAGCACAGAGTCTATGATTGGCATCAAATTGCAAGATCGGATCCGAAATACCGAGATCCGACGAAGAACGAACGTTCGGGACGTCGGAACTGCGGTGATGCAGCTAAAGGGCAGGACACATGACTCGACGCGCTGATGATCGATGGAGTAAAGTTAGGATCGAGTGGTGGCCGAGGCAAGGTAGGTAGAGCGTCCAGATGCAAGATGGGTCGACGATATCATCTTTATCGCGGATCGAACCGGGACATGATTTCCACAGGACCGAAGAAGATGTCATGAAAAAAGAGAGGCCTATACCCAGCAGCGGGATAAGAAAGGCTATGGATGATGATGATGATGTAGTGGTAGGACTATTTGTACAGTCCGCCTAGGGAAGTTACACACTTGCTAGTTGTTGTACTGAAGTTGCTTGAAGACAAGAACTTGCTAGTTGTTGTCAATCATAATCACAGTCAATACTGTGATTGAGAAATTGCTGACGAAAAATCGTATTATAAAGTGACGTCACTCAAAATTTCT
The DNA here is from genome assembly GCA_017562165.1 of Ectropis grisescens. Taxonomy (NCBI): domain Eukaryota; kingdom Metazoa; phylum Arthropoda; class Insecta; order Lepidoptera; family Geometridae; genus Ectropis; species Ectropis grisescens. The sequence continues at coordinate 23,167,632 of CM029789.1, read as the reverse complement.
AATCACTGTTTCTTATGTTTTGTTTGTGAAACAAAAAAATAAATACGCGACGTTTGTTTTTTTTTTATTTAAAGTGATGTGACAGTGCACTGTATTTGAATATCGAACATACTGGCTAGCTCATGCATAAGCCCATCCTCTTCATGTAGTCGAGCTTGTCCAGTCAGCGTCAAAATAAAGTCATTATTGTGTTTTTAATTATTTATTGAATAGAAATAATTATGTTTCTTTGAAAAACGAAGAGACTGACTCAAATATTTCATCGACAAATAACTAATAGGTACATCAATCTTCAATTAACCTATTTTTTGTTAGTGCAAGAAAAACAGCTCTATCAATTTCGATAAAATTAATATGGTAGCATTATAAAAGTAAATAAAAATGTATGCTGACTGCGAAGAAATTCGACAACTATTCTACAACCATAGATGAAACGGTGACTGTCCTGTGCTCAGTCACCGTATTTGAATATCGAACATACTGCTAACTCATGCATAAACCCATCCCCTTAATTTAGCCGAGCTTGTCCAGTCAGCGTGTCTGCATGCCGTCTGTGATTCAAACTACTGCCGTAATTATAAGGGAAGGAGACGAATTCAATAGGTATCTGTTCTATCGCATGATGAGACTCTGTGCGACAAACGAAGCTAAAAATAAAATAATTTATTATTAATAAATTATTGAAATGAATATACAGGTAACTCACTTGGTATACAGTCAGTCTAGTCCGACTTAAGATCTAATGAAGCTGCCAGACTGTTAGTTAATTAAAAATAATTAAATACCAAAATATGTTTTTATTTTATCTGTATTAATATAAATTAAATTAATATAATATTAAAATTATTGTAATGTTTAATGTATAATTAATTATACGTACATAATTTCTCATACACACTACCGTGTGTTAGTGACATAAATTACCTTTCCGACTTGTAACTTTGTGTTATCAATAAATGATTTGTGTTTTAAATAAATAAATAAATAAAAAACTACCTAATGAGCAAAGCATATTACACTGTAGATGATTTTGTAAAGGACAGCAATATTTGGAAAAGGAATATGTCAAAATCAGAACTATCGAGTAAAGTGGAATAATACTAAACATTAATGTAAATTTGTTTAAGTACCTACTGTATGTATTCATTGTTTGGATAATTTGTTTTTTTCCCCATGACAAAGCCTTTTTACAGCTGCACCTAAATGACAAGGCCCCTTTACAGCTGATTATTTTTTATTTGACATTATTCTTTAGTATTATTTTATTACATACACAGATTATTTATGTATAATTTTATTGTAAGTGACGTTACCAAGTGTTTTTTTGAAATAATGGTTCGAATAAATGAATTGAATTGAATTGAATTGAATTTGTATTTGTAAGTTCTTGCCACGTCTAGCGGCCTTTTTCAAGGCAGGGTGCACGCGCGCGACCGCTGCTCGTGGCCGAAACTTAAGTCGAACTAGACTCACTGTACATCACGTGAGTTACCCGTATATTAAGTCGAACTAGACTCACTGTACATCACGTGAGTCACCCGTATATTAAGTTGAACTAGACTCACTGTACATCACGTGAGTCACCCGTATATTAAGTCGAACTAGACTCACTGTACGTCACGTGAGTCACCCGTATATTAAGTTGAACTAGACTCACTGTACATCACGTGAGTCACCCGTATATTAAGTCGAACTAGACTCACTGTACATCACGTGAGTCACCCGTATATTAAGTCGAACTAGACTCACTGTACATCACGTGAGTCACCCGTATATTAAGTCGAACTAGACTCACTGTACATCACGTGAGTTACCCGTATATTAAGTCGAGCTAGACTCACTGTACATCACGTGAGTTACCCGTATATTAAGTCGAACTAGACTCACTGTACATCACGTGAGTTACCCGTATATTAAGTCGAACTAGACTCACTGTACATCACGTGAGTTACCCGTATATTAAGTCGAACTAGACTCACTGTACATCACGTGAGTTACCCGTATATTAAGTTGAACTAGACTCACTGTACATCACGTGAGTCACCCGTATATTAAGTCGAACTAGACTCACTGTACATCACGTGAGTTACCCGTATATTAAGTCGAGCTAGACTCACTGTACATCACGTGAGTTACCCGTATATTAAGTCGAACTAGACTCACTGTACATCACGTGAGTTACCCGTATATTAAGTCGAACTAGACTCACTGTACATCACGTGAGTTACCCGTATATTAAGTTGAACTAGACTCACTGTACATCACGTGAGTCACCCGTATATTCATTTAAAATGTATAAATTATGTGTTGTGTAGATGATTTATGTAGACGTCTTTGTATTGCAACTCGTGAACAATCAAAGATTTTTTAAGTGAAATCTTCTTTTGGCATGACCATTTAGAAATGCGTAAATTGGAAGATTTATTTAGATATACTTTGAAGATTTATGCCAGATTAACAGCGCCCTCCAGTTTCACAAGCGTAGTTTCCAAAGTGAGCTATCAAATTCAGAGTTCCATAGGCAGCTGTATTGGAACATGCAGAGTTCAAATCATTACCTATTATTCCACTGCGTCCGTCAGAGATTTAAGATATTTAATCACTATGCCCTGTAACATCACTGGAAAAATTGCCTTTCAAACCGTTTCTAACCGACTTTAAAAAAGGAGGTTTCTCAATTCGACCGTATATATGTTTTAAGGCCAGGTAATTCTGTCAAAGTAGGCATTTAACGCTGTCTTGTTCTCGCGACCGTCACCGACCGCGGAATCGGTGCCACAGTGCAGAAATAACATTAAAATATTTAATTTAAACTCATTTTTTGTTCAAGATTTGTTTACGTTTGTTTGTTTATGATAAGAGTTTTGTAGCTATATAAACGAATAAATATTAAATTTATCTATACTCGTAGGTATACAAAACTCAACCTTTTCTTTTTTGGTCACACTATAAGTTGAGAACGGTTTTTAAAATTTCATGCATCTTTTTAAAACGTTTCCTAATAATTCACAAGTTCGTCAAAAAATTTAAAAAATGTGGTGAAACGTAATGCAAGGCCAGTAAATATAGACGGTTTTTTGGCAAGGTTTGCACTAAATTTCTAATCCAATTTTTTTCTATGAGGTAAAGATCACTTACTGAGCATAAAATTACAAAATGCTCACAGATCCAGGTAAAGCTTTAAACGCCAATTGAAAAAAACTGTTTTAGCCGATATTTTGGAAACTATATATTTTGACAACAATTGTAGAAAATAAAATTTTGCATCTTTTGTTGCTTGTAAACTTTTTTTGTGAAACTTACCGTTTACGATTTATAGGCCATTTAATGATACGGTTGTGATGATGCCGAAAATAGTGGATGAAAATGATGTGGTCTACGATGGAACTTGCTTCTCTAATAGAAACAAACACAGTGTACCTCGTAACCCCAAGGATCGAACCTTCGACAAAACCCACTCTGGCAATGCGTTTCACAGCTTAGTTATTCTTATTACAAAAGTGGAGACCAAACTCTTCGTTCAACTCTTCAATCATGATGATGAACGGTGCTGTTCATTCGAGCAACGAGCAATATGATAGAATTACTTTAATTTAAAACCGACTACAAAAAAATCTACACGTAAAAAAATATTACCTACTATTTAAGGAGTCTATGGACACTTTGGCGAATGAGACCAGTCTTAGAATATCTTAGTTACCAAAATCCATCCTGCCGTTTGGAAGATATGTGGAAATAAAAGTTTTACAAACATAAAGATACGCGCGAAAAACATAACCCTTCTTCTTCCTTTCCGGTAAAAGAGACATGTTTATGCTACTGGGAACGGAATTCACATCTTATTTTTTACATTGTTATCATTAAATTGGACATAATAAATCGTAATCGGTAAGTTCGAAAAAAGTTTACTGGCAACAAAAGATGGGAAATTTTATTTTCTACAATAATAATAGGCTTTATAACTTTTTCGGAATATTGGCCAAAAACGTTTTTTCGAGCTGGCGCTTGAAGCTCCACCTGGATTTGTTATTATTTTGTAATTTTATGCTCAGGAAATGATTCTAAACCGAAAAAATACGAATCGGAAATTTAGTACAGAGTTAAATTCTACGAGTAATTTTACTGCCTTCTTATCTAATTTGGTCGAGTGTCTAAATTTCATTTTAAATAAGTTTTAAATGAACGAAGTTGGGTTTTTAGGGATTCGTAGACAAATTTTAAAATATACGTTATGTCTGTTCATCCGTATGTGACAGCCATTTTTCTCCGAAACTATAAGAAGTATACTATTAAAACTTGGTAAGTACATGTATTCTATGAACAATATTAACAGTTTCATACAAAAAACGAAAAAACAACAAATTTTGGTGGTGTCACAAACTTGGAAAATAACTTTAAAAAAAATCTATCAAAACCATACTACGGAAACAAAACCATCTATGGATAGGTGTTCAAAAATTGTATTGAAGTTCCTAACATTTTTTTTCTAAATTGAATAGTTTGCGCAAGAATCTCTTCCAAAGTGGTAAAATCCGTATGTGAGGACTTTTCTTCCAAGTACTAAGTACCTTACTACCAAAGAATTTACCTAAATGGCATATAAATGCAAGTTAGGTATCATAAATGATACCTAACTTGCATTGATATTAGGGGATTTACGCAGGGGATTTCTCCCCTCTCATTATTTCCTTATCCCGATCTCTGATTTGACGGACGAATATTTTACCGATACTAATCTATTTTCCATTGCATCTGCATTTAATTTTTTACTGATGTGTTATCGACGTCAGTTTTTTGAGACTCCCCTATTGGTCTAAAACATAAAGTAAACAGCGTACTACTTAGTATCAGCGTCTATTTGCAATTCCAATGAAAACGGTATCAAAAATCAAGATCATAGCGTGCTTCACTAGTAATACCTACTGATATTGTTATACTGTGGCACTATGATCGTAATATTTAAAATTTATTGGTTGTCAAAATTGCAAAATCAAGCACAGGCCCGTCGTCCGTGAGCGCCGAAACGCGACTGATCAGGCCTGCCGAACGGCGCGCTATATATATGGTAGATATTAAAACATAGTGAATAACTGATACTTTTTATCAAGTCAAACTCTGCGAAAGCATCTATAACTTTTTAGTGGCTTTCGTTGAGTACAAAAATTTAGTAAAAAAGATCATTAGTTTAGTCATAAACTTGAAAAAACCTTTTGAAAAGGGGTAACTTTGGGATTTTTTTCTATCAAGTAAAATTCATTGAAATGAATCGAATTGCACTAGATTAGATCCTTAACTAATACATATATTTTTTTCAGAGTTTATTACACTATTTTAAAGGTCTTAAAGTTGTTTTAAAAATTCAAAATTACGGCCTACACGCCCTTAACATCACTACTTGGCAGTAGAATAACTAGCAAAGGTGTAGTACTTCCCCAGGCGGAGTCTGCAAAGTGTCCTACCACTACAAAAAGCTAGCTCTAGTTCCTCCCATCTTCAAGTGCAGCCTGCACGCTTGCACGTAGAAGGTCCTGTGATTATCCCTTAAACGTTTCCTGAAACCAGGAGCCTGCAGGAAGCAATCACGGCCGCACCGGAAACTACGTCAGCGCTGTCTCGTCACTTTGCTCAACGCTTACTGAACTATCTAACTTATGTTATATACTAATTTATTTTAAATTACTAAATTATTAGTTATTATTTAATTTACTTACTTATAACTTATCGCCGTTGTGTTAGTTCATATCCTGAAAATTTATCTAATATCTATCGCACCCACTTTATTGTATGTAATTACTGAACTATAAATAATTTATTAATTTATGTATTGAGTTTGCCCCTCCCCCATCTCAAGTTATGGATTATTTTTGTTTAAATATTTCAAATATTGTGTACATTTATGATGTATTTGTAAGTAGACACATTTGATTTAGTGTTTGTGTAAGTTCTTGAGGCTTATTAACCCTGAGCAGAAATGTATCTTTGGCTTGTGTTTTTTTTTCCTTTTGTTTGTAATTTTTATCTTTCAAGCATTTAAAAAAAAAAGGTATAGTGGAGAGCCTGAAACTTACGACACAGGACAACCTAGTGTGGGTTTCAGTGAAGACCTCGAAACCGAAATGATTGTACTTTGTTTGGTTTTACTTCTAAGTTCTTGGTGTAACTAATTAGATATGTAAGTTTGCGAAATAAAAAATTTATTATTAATTTATTATTTTAAAACCCTCTACACTCTACATCGCACCATAAATCACCAATCATATGTTGCGATGTAGGCTCCTCCCTACTACTTTTACGTCATTTCCTCTGATTTTATGACTGGTGTGTGGAGCGTTTTATGTTATAAACTGTTTTGTAGTGGTAGGACTCTTGGCAGAGTCCGCCTGGGGAAGTACCACACATTTGCCAGTTATTCTGCCGCCAAGCAGTAATGTGCAGACATTACTGTGTTCCGGTTTGAAGGGCAATGTTTCCAGAGAAATTACAGGACTTAGAGATGTAACATGTTAGATCTTTGGGTGATGAACGCAGTGCAGTGCTAGGTAATGATTTGGACTCTTCGTGTTGCAATAGCTGCGTGTCACTGTGCTGTTATGTGGCAGGCATGTTGCTTACCATCAGACACATGTCCTGTTCGTCTCAGCACACCTGACATTTAAAACAAAATAAACTAGCGACGCCCCGCGGTTTTACCTACGTTCCAGTTATTGTCTAGTGTCAAAAGTAGTCTACTATTACGGATTATAATTCCAAATCATTATTTCATTACGATGTTCCAAATTTCAACCTGATCCATTCGTACGCTACGATGTGATTGAGCAACAGACACCTAAACAATCAAATTCATAATATTAGCAATTAATCTCATCTTCAAAAGTCTTTCCGAGTGCTTGGTCGACGCGTGACCAAAGTGCTGGCGTTTATTTGGCCCAACTCATAAGCATTGTTGCCATTCAGAGTGGTAATGCCGCCAGAATGCTGGTTCCGCTTCCGATTGGTAGTGAGCTTGAACACTTTGATTATCTGTAGACCTTGATTGGTCTATGGATAATTCAGGTGTGCTTAGTGTAAGTAGTTAGTTAGGTATGTAGTGTAGTTCTCATTGTATTTTAGTTTTGATTATATTAGTAGGATAGTAGGGTTCACGGATAATTGACCAGTGATATGGTAAGTCCAGTAAAATTTGAGTTTCAGCCGTATCCGGTAATCTTTTTCTAGGAGAGTGCACGCTCATTGCAGTTTGACCAGTGCTCGTTTGGCACTGGACAAACGATTATTTTGCGAAACTAAAGAGTTCTTTAACCGACTTTAAAAAAAGGAGGTTCTCAGTTAAGTTGTATGTTTTTTTTAGGTTGTGATTAGTCTCAGTTAAATTTTTAATTGAATTCAGTTCATAACTTTTTTTTTTAGAAAAAAAAGTTAATAATTTAAAATTAAAAAGACGTTTACTTATAACATAACCACGTATATTCGGCTTATAACTTAAAGATAAATCCCATTATTCCATACTATGGTCCTAAAAAGTTACAGAATCAGTGCGTAACGTAACATAAACAGGTTTATTGCTGTGACCTAGGTATAATACTGTCAAGCGTAGCGCAAACTCGGGGACGAGGGTCATTCAACTCATTACGTTCGTTTAGCCTCCAGAAGTATTTGGTATACTTTGCGTAGGCCATGGAAGTAATAAGACGGAATAGGAGACGGTATTGCACTTTTTTTCAGTAAATTATTTTGAACTGCATTGAAGGAGTATGTTTAAATTCAGCTCAATCTTTAAAGGAAGAGTGAAAATTGAGTGATTATTATGATATCTAGTTGGAAAGAAAGTTGTAAGCTTCAATCATAACGCAAAGAATTTTTCAAATCAGAAATCATTTTTATATTCGTGTTGATCGATTACACGAAGTGATGTGGACCGAATGATGTTTTTTTTTTGTGTTTCAAATAACCCATAAATATAAATAAACCCATATTTACTTCATAGGTCAAATATATTATCATAAATGTGCCAAAAATATTTTGTCAATAATTATTAACCATTTTTTTAAACTTCATCAAAGCGTTATTTTTTTAACTATTGTAGGTTTTCAGTTGACCGTTGTCTTGCCTGATGTTAAGCGATGATGCGGTCTATAATGGAGCGTGCTCACCTAGAGGATATCTATTCACTTTCGACTTGAAGTTTGAAGACACCAACATACCTAGTAATCATCGGGAAGAAACTACTCAGGCAACGCACACCACAGCCCAGAAGTTTTTATTTTGAAAGTAGAGTCAAACCTCTTCGTTTAAGTCTGTATACTATCCCCACTGCTGCTGCTGTGTTCCCACTGCTAGGACTCTGGCATTCTATCGCAAGTAAAGAGTCAAGGCCACAATCCTCCACGCTAGCCCAATGAGGGTTACAGGGACACATGAATTCGAAAGATTCTAGGTACATGATGTATTCCACCACTGTTTTAAGTTAGCGGGGTTACGCATATGACATCGAAAAGACAGTGGTGAGCGTGGTTTTGAAAACCGGGGTCTTCGGATCGGCAGTCGCCGTTCTAACTAGACCAGCCGTAACTCACTTATTTGTGCAATCCTCTTTAACTAGGAGCAATAAAAAGTGAATATTTCAAATCTTTGTTTAGTTTTGTGTAAAAAATGTCCATAGCTACGAGTATTTTTAACCCCCGACCAAAAAAAGGGGTGTTATAAGTTTGACGTCGATGTCTGCCTGTATGTCTGTCTGTGTGTGTGTCTGTCTGTGACACCGTAGAGCTCAAACGAATGGGCTAATTTCGATGCAGTTTTCTTTCTTTGAAGGTTAATATCCCTGCGGATGTTTTTAGCTATGCTTGGTTAAAATCAATTCAAGATGTACATGATGTACAAGATGCCACAAAATGGCGGACAAAATATTTCATCACAACCATCCTCAATTTGGGTATCAAACGAATGGACTTGACTAGTACAATACTATACACTATAACAGATTTCAAATCCAAGATGGCCGCCACCAAAAAATGTCGATTATATTTTTTTCACTATTACCTCAATACAAAATGAGCATCAAACGAAAGGGCTTGACTAGTAGAATACTTTGCACTATGGCAAATTTCAAATCTAAGATGGCCGCTACCACAAAATTGCGAAATATTTTTCTTTTTTCACAACTCCCTTAATATGGATATCAAATGAAAGGGCTTGACTAGTCGAATGTTGTCCAGATAACAAATCCGAGGTAGTGGAGGGTTATACAAAAATTTTAATTTTGTTCTTGTTTAACATAGACATTTGTAGAAAATTGTTTTCAGGTCACCCTGTTTTAGTACATCCATGTATCCTAAACGCTAAACTTGTTTCATTTGTTTGTATTCAATTTCAGGGACCCGTGTCAGACCTAAATTATGTTAGTTTGTAGTACTAAAGTGGAAGTTTAAAACGTTTTACAGGGTTATTAAATATGCGGGTTTATATCGCTGACTGAGCCATAAACATTCCGCAGAGCGAAATTTTATGACATACGACCGAAATTAGTCCAAATAGAACATTAATTAAATGATATACGTTACTTGAATTACTGAGTGTGAAGGTAACGTCACATCCTAAATATTACAAATGCGGAAATTTAAATGTTTGTAGCTCAAACACATCGAAACGTTGCGGACGCGAGGTAATGCTAGTTTTACTAATAATGTTTCACGTGCGATAGTTGTTCAACGTTTAACCTACAACTAACGAGTAAACTTTTGCCGCGCAACAAAAACGATCGAAACACTTAAATATCTATGTGATATTTAACTAAAAGATAAAGAAAGATATTTCAAAATCATTAATCATAATCATAAATAATAATAAATTACATATCTGACTAATCGCAAACAGGGTTACCATTTGTTAATTTATATCTGTCGTACATATTACTCGTACGTATTTTTTGTTTAATCTTAATCGACAGAAATAAAGATCATCAAACTTTTGGAGCGGAGGGAGTTGTGACGTCACGTCATGGTAAGCAACGTACAATAAAGTGACGTCACTCAAAAGTTCTTAGCACTATTATTTTTTTCTACATTTTTTGTTAGTAAAACAATAGATAAACATACAAGAACAAAATTAAAAATTTTGACTAACCCCCGACTAACTGGGTTTTGTAATCTGTACAACATTCTACTAGTCCTTAATTACATTCTAAAGCCCTTTCATTTGATACCCATATTAAGGGGAGTTGTGAAAAAATAAATGTATTTCGCCATTTATTGGATACGGCCCTCTTGGATTTGAAATTTGTCATAAAGCAAAGTATTCTACTAGTCAAGCCCTTTCGTTTGATACCCATATTGAGGTAGTAGTGAAAAAAATAATATAATTCGTCATTTTGTGGTAGCGGCCATCTTGGATTTGAAATTTTTTATAGTGTGCAGTGTTCTACTAGTCAATACCTTTCATTTGATATCCATATTGAGGTAAGTTGTGAAGAAATATTTTGTCCGCCATTTTGTGGAGGCAGCCATCTTGAATCGATATTAACCAAACATAGCTAAGAACACCCGCACGGATATTAACTTTCAAATAAAAAAAACCGCATTGAAATCGGCCCATCCGTTTGAGCTCTACGGTGCCACAGACAGACACACACACAGACAGACAGACAGACAGACAGACAGACAGACAGACAGACAGACAGACAGACAGACAGACAGACAGACATCGACGTCAAACTTATAACACCCCTTTTTTTGGTCGGGGGTTAAAAATATACGTGTTCAATATTTTCTTATAATAATGTAATTGATACTTATTAGTTTTTTTAACCCCCGACAAAAAAAAGGGGTGTTATAAGTTTGACGTCGATGTCTGTCTGTCTGTCTGTCTGTCGGTCTGTCTGTCTGTCTGTCTGTCTGTCTGTCTGTGTGTGTGTCTGTCTGTGGCACCGTAGAGCTCAAACGGATGGGCCGATTTCGATGCGGTTTTTTTTATTTGAAAGTTAATATCCGTGCGGGTGTTCTTAGCTATGTTTGGTTAATATCGATTCAAAATGGCCGCCTCCACAAAATGGCGGACAAAATATTTCTTTACAACCTACCTCAGTATGGGTATCAAATGAAAGGGCTTGACTAGTAGATTACTAAACGCTATAACAAATTTCAAATCCAAGATGGCCGCCACCACAAAATGGCGAATTATATAATATTTTTCACTACTACCTCAATATGGGTATCAAATGAAAGGGCTTGATTAGTAGAATACTTTGCACTATGACAAATTTCAAATCCAAGATGGCCGCTATCACAAAATGGCGAATTACATTTCCTTTTTCACAATTCCCTTAATATGGGTATCAAATGAAAGGGCTTGACTAGTAGAATGTTGTACAGATAACAAATCTAAGGTAGTCGGGGGTTAATCAAAAATTTTAATTTTGTTTGTAAACGTGTTTCGTAACTGTGAGCGAATTCTAAAGCATTTATTAATTTTTGAATGAGTATGGAAATTATCACTATTACAATAGGCAGTATCTAGGCATATAAATAACATATGCTAGTATTTTTAACCCCCGACCAAAAAAGGGGTGTTATAAGTTTGACGTCGATGTCTGTCTGTCTGTCTGCCTGTGTGTGTGTGTCTGTCTGTGGCACCGTAGAGCTCAAACGGATGGGCCGATTTCGATGCGGTTTTTTTATTTGAAAGTTAATATCCGTGCGGGTGTTCTTAGCTATGTTTGGTTAATATCGATTCAAAATGGCCGCTTCCACAAAATGGCGGATAAAATATTTCTTTACAACCTACCTCAATATGGGTATCAAATGAAAGGGCTTGACTAGTAGAGTACTATACGCTATAACAAATTTCAAATCCAAGAGTGCCGCCAGCACAAAATGGCAAATTATATGATATTTTTCACTACTACCTCAACATGGGTATCAAACGAAATGGCTTGATTAGTAGAATACTTTGCACTATGACAAATTTCAAATCCAAGATGGCCGCTACCACAAAATGGCGAATTACATTTCTTTTATCACAATTCACTTAATATGGGTATCAAATGAAAGGGCTTGACTAGTAGAATGTTGTACAGATAACAAATCTAAGGTAGTCGGGGGTTAATTAAAAATTTTAATTTTGTTCTTTATAGATAAAGCACTTGTTTTTTTTTAACCCCCGACAAAAAAAAGGGGTGTTATAAGTTTGACGTCGATGTCTGTCTGTCTGTCTGTCGGTCTGTCTGTCTGTCTGTCTGTCTGTCTGCCTGTCTGTGTGTGTGTCTGTCTGTGGCACCGTAGAGCTCAAACGGATGGGCCGATTTCGATGCGGTTTTTTTTATTTGAAAGTTAATATCCGTGCGGGTGTTCTTAGCTATGTTTGGTTAATATCGATTCAAAATGGCCGCCTCCACAAAATGGCGGACAAAATATTTCTTCACAACCTACCTCAATATGGGTATCAAATGAAAGGGCTTGACTAGCAGAGTACTAAACGCTATAACAAATTTCAAATTCAAGATGGCCGCCACCACAAAATGGCGAATTATATAATATTTTTCACTACTACCTCAATATGGGTATCAAATGAAAGGGCTTGATTAGTAGAATACTTTGCACTATGACAAATTTCAAATCCAAGATGGCCGCTACCACAAAATGGCGAATTACATTTCCTTTTTCACAATTCCCTTAATATGGGTATCAAATGAAAGGGCTTGACTAGTAGAATGTTGTACAGATAACAAATCTAAGGTAGTCGGGGGTTAATCAAAATTTTTAATTTTGTTCTTGTAGTCATCGCGCTTATAATAAATATAAATATAATATTGGTGGACAATTCACACACAACACCATCTGACCCCAAACTAAGCAAAGCTTGTACTGTGGAGGCCAGATAACTGATATAATACATATGTATTTAGTTTTAAATACATACTTATTATATAAACTAGCTGTAACATGCCACGCTTCGCTATGGCACATTGTAATGCAAAAATCAGATGAAACAATTCTTGATGCCGATTATATGATGATGACTACCCTAGTGGCTTAGTTGGTAGTAGCTCTGCCTGCGAAGCCGAGGGTCGTGGGTTCGATCCCCACCCAGTGCAAATATTTGTGTGATGAATTCAAATGTTTGCACTGTGTCTGGGTGTTTCTATGTATAATAAGTATGTATTTAAAACTAAATAAGTATTATATCAACTATCTGGCTGCCATCACACAAGCATTGCTTAGTTTGGGGTCAGATGGTGTTGTGTGTGAATAATTGTCCACCAATATTTATATATTTGTCCACCAATATATCAGTCTAAAATTTCAGCTCGATCGGTGCAGAACTTTTTGAGTTTTTGAAGCGTACACAAACCAACATAACATTTTTATGTAAAGAGATAGAAACACTTATAACTTACGAGTATTATAAATAAAGTTAATTACATGTAAACTAAGTTATGCATGTACCCTGGGGTTCGGGGTCCGGTGCTACTGAACCGTTGTAGCGAGAGTAAGTTAGATTGCCTAGGCGACCTCTGACGCCAATCACCCCGCCTCACCGTCACCGACCTACATTACTGATGCTGTGAAAGCTATTAGTGAAGGTGCTCTAACTGCATGGCCAAGGTATACCTATGGTTCGAGCTAGTTCGAAATTTGAACTACCTTTGTGGTTTAGTCGATAGGAAGTTTGACCACGAAGCCATGGGTTGTGTGTTTTCAATGTTTAATTTCCATTTTTGACATACAATTTTCACAATAAATACTGGCTATCATATCATGGTTGTGACTACGTTACCCTATTCTTTTACGTACCCATAATTTAATAATGTAAATTTAATTTTAGTTTAAGCAATTATATTTATTAATTAATTAAGTATTGGAATTGTATTTTATACAAATTGGATTTGTCTAGCTTCATGAAGAGTAGTATTTATTGCAATGCGTGTATCTTGGGAGGAGGCCACCGGGCCCCGAAATACAGTTTTTAACTAGTTCGGGGACGGTGGATCTGTTATAAATTGGCAATAAAATAATTTGAGTTTGAGTTTCGTTTTTAGAAAGTAGTATTTCAATGTTTTATTATCCAGTCAAACGTTTCACACACTTTTCATTTTAGTTCTTCCCCAAGAAAATATGTAAAATTAACTGCATTATAAAACATAGTGTACTGTTTCACATTCAATAGGAAACCAGGAAAATGTTAACATTTTGACTTAAATATAAGACCCAGGCAGTCACCCGATTATTTCCCTAACTAGGCCTTTCAAACGACATAATTGCCAGCGATAAAGTGGTTTGCTGACAACGCTATCTCCGGCAAGATATTAAACTCTTTATGGAGTAGAGAATAGAATTGGAATTCGTTTGGGAGCGTTGTCCTCGGTGGCATCGATTAGTGAATTTTGGAGATACCTCTATTTTCATCGGCAGTCAGGAATTTAATAATAGCGAGGATGTGATATCCTCCAATTATGCTACATGCCTCGCGTCCCACGGAGATTCTACGTGTATGCGAGCTTTAATAACGGCTAGGGCTGAAACTAACAGAGAGGTAAATTTGATAGATAGACTGACAAAAATCGTATTTTTTCAGAAGTTTAAATAACGCAGTTGAAAAATAGAAACTATGACTGAATCTAATGCTTTTAATGGCGGCGTTGTCACTTATAACGAAATCTACCACTGTAGTGGGTGATGATGGAGAATAATAGAGCAAATTCACACGGTGTAGTACTTTATTAGTATCCAAAGAAAATAAAATCGGACACAACACAGATATGAGAGAAGAGATGTTGTAGTATGGCCAGGCAGCTGTCCGATACTGTGACTCGTAATAGGTACTCTGTAAACGTTGTACAGGGCCAGGCAGCTGTCCGCTTTATTCGTTAGAGTAGTCTACGAATGAATTGATCGGTCCGATCTGGTTAGATCGGTTTTCGATGCCGCAATGGACGACACACTGGATGTATGTTGATCGCTGGTTAACAAACGTTAGCGTGTTCTAATTCTACCGTGGCGCCATCTATTGACGTTTGCTGGAACTTCACTATTGTATGCTTCTGTTATACCACTTTTTTTTTTTAAATGGACCTATGGTACTCTTTCACCATCAACACCAAACTTTATATGGCGACCCTGCCAGGATTGTTGCGACAGTTGTTTACACGAACGCCTCACTGGCATTGGGCTCCCTATACATACTACCTGATTATTCGGGTTAGCGCCGAAGGCGCAAGACCCAAAAAGAACCTTACCTAGTTATAAACCTAATGTTATGTTAATACATTAGCATGTGATGAATCGCGTTACGGCTGCTAGCACGAGAGCGCCTTAGACAGCTCGACCTCGGCTCGTTTTAGTGCCGGGGACAGAGTGTTTGGGACCTGATGCCCTAGCGGAGTGGTATATTTACCACCCAACCACTAGACATATAAAAGTGGTTTGAGTTCCTAGAAAGTGGAATTGGCCAGGACACATTGCTGGACGCGCCGATGACCGGTGTAGTAAAGTTGTGACCAAGTGGTGTCCGAGGCAAGGTAGGCAAAGTGTCGGACGTCCAGCTGCAAGATGGATCGACGATATCGTCTTTATCGCGGTTCGAACTTGGACTCGATTGGCGCAGAACCGAGGAAGATGACATGAAAAAAGAGAGTAGTGAACAAAATATATGGGTCATATGATACACCAGGAGATCTATGTAGGATGATAGAAGGGTATAAAGTAATAAGATCGAGCACTATGCCGTCACTTGTAAGCTGTCCAACTGAGTGCAGTTGAAGATGGGGGGGTTCTAAACCTCGATCATTTCTCCTTGTCGCATGATTTTTGTACGGCGTTGCGAAATAATGTATTAGAAGAGATATTGAAACTATAAGAAGTATACATATTAAAATTTTAATCATTAGTTTGTGAAAAAAATGCATGAATTTCCGACGATTTACAGAGTAAATTTGGTCATTTGTTCCGGTGTTCCGGTTTGAAGGGCAATGTTTCCAGAGAAATTACAGGGCTTAGAGATATAACATCTTTGATTTCTGTGTGACGAGCGCAATGAAGTGCTAGGTAATTATTTGGACTCTTCATGTTCCAATAGCTGCGTGTCACCAAAGTGCTTTTGTGGCATGCATGTTGCTTACCATCAGGCATATGACAGGAACGTTTTCTTCGACGTTCTATGGAACGTACCTAGTTAATTTTGTTCGTAGAGTAATACAACTCGCATATAAAAATGAATGTGTGTCTGTAGTATGTCCTTTATATAATCATGAACTTTGGATTTGTGATGGTCTTCAGCAAAGTTGTTCTGCATGAACCAAAGAAGACTTCTGAGTTGGTTAGACCAATGTTCGACAAGTGGCATAGCAACGTGCGCAGAGTAGGTACAATTACGAACTCATAAAACTAAATTTTAAATGTATTTTGTACGACACGTAATAATGTATATAACTTAGGGTTTTTTCCTTCAATGCATATTGATCTATCAAATACAGAAATATTGCTATAATAATAATTTGGAACGACACGAACTTACAAGATTTTACCCATCCAAATAATATCTGACGCATACGTCCCATTCCGCTTAATGTTACCATAAAGATCTCCTTAATAAACTGTTAAACAAACTCCAAATAATCTTCTTTTGATAATAATTGCAAAATTAAAATCAATACGGAAGGGACTGTCACACGCTTATAGTGTGATGTGTAACGCGTGACCGAGATCCTCAGTGTATAAAAAACAACAATATTAAGCCTGTTTTTAATTTTTAAGTAGGTTTGAGAAAACATTTTCAAATTGTAAAAATCTCAGGATTTTTTTCGTGGAAATCAGGCTTTTTTCTCCGGACTTTATATTTTTTTAATTTAGTTACCCTTATTCGCATCGCCTACTGTACTGTTCGACGCTACGTTACCACCTTACCACAGGCATTAAAATGTCGCTGACGTCAACCTAAAAGATTTTCCCGTACCAAAAGTAATACCTACGTCTAAAGAAGTATTAATTTTAAAATCTATGTCGTATTCGTTTTTGTAGGGTCAACAAAACAAACAACAATCTCGAATATAAAATAAAACATCATTTATTGGAGCATTTATAAACCGAACATCGAAACACTTATGCTACATAATATTGCTAAATGCTCTGAATAATATTACAAAACAATCATTAATACTTAATACATTAGTTAGCTTATACATCATAGTAAATGCAAAGGCAGGCAAATAAAATTATTTAAAAAATTATATTTAAGTGTTAACGGAAAATTCTTTGATTTGCTGACTAGACCAATTTGTTAAAACAAAATATCTTGACATTTACTTAGGCCAACGTGCATCTATCAAGTGCAGGTCTACAGCCTGCCTAAAATGGGGTTTGTGTTGTTATATTGCTTTTTTATTCGTTTCGAGTGAAACGAAAGTAAGTTTGTTGGCAATTTTGCGGGACGAGTCTGCTCAAGTGACTCCTCATTGAAAATGTCCGCAAAATGCGGTTGAAACTTCTATAATACATTTGAAAATTAAAACATACCGCAAACTACAACTGGATTACTTATGAACTACTCAAAAACAAATTTAACTAACATAAAAAAGGACATGTGCCTGATGGTAAGCAACATGCCTGCCACAAACCAGCCAGTTATGAAACTAAATAATACAAATAATCGAATAACTTAATTTAGTAACCAAAATAAAATACAAACATTAGGCGACTTGTGACTGCTTTTTTAAGTACGTGCAAGTCCAAAAACGTCATCGAAGAATTATAATAAGCATTATTCAATATTTTAAAATATTGCACTGCCCGAAAAGTCAGTCCTTTGATAGATCCTTTAAATACAATCCATAACACAAGTTGCAGCTTGGCAAAATAGTAGAAAAAAAAACGATATTACTATTATCGAAAACATATGAAAAAAAATGTATATTTTAACAATAGCTTCAGTGTTAAAACAACTGTTTCATAAAATCACAGTTAGAAATCAGATTTATTTATGACATTGATAGCAAAAGACTTTTTAATTTTTTTACCAAGCTGTAAAGGAAAATATAATCAATACATAGCTATTCTTAGCAGTAAACAATTAAAATAGAGCTACTGTAGAGTTTTCTACAGGTTTGATTTACCATATGGTATTATACGTAAGTCTACCCTCGTATTCATAAAAGTGTAGAGCATTAATTTTGATTATTTCTGATTTTTTTTTCGATTAGAAATTGGTAAACAAAATTAAATATTCAAAAACAATTTGATACTGGCAATGACACAAGGTTTGCTAGTACGTAACGACAGGAAAAAATCGTAAGTCGCTAATTTTGACATTCTAAAATCAAATATTATCGCTGTTTCTTTTTTATTACAATCAAAATGACAAGAACGACAAGATTATGATTTTAACTTTAGAAGATGCCATTCGCAAAGTCCATTTATGTGATACGAGTATATGTTCACGTTTGGTTTTTATACGTTTATGAGTATGAGGATATTGCATTCAAGTACAATATTATATTAAAAAAAAATAACTTCCAACAAAATGGATCCTAATGATTTTGACAAATTAGATTTACATTTAGAGACTAGATTACAATGATTTCTGACTTTGATTATAAAATTCTACATTTGACTACTGGTGATTCTACTGTATTTTATCGTGATACATGAAAAATTACGAGTATATGAAATATCTGATGATATGAAAGATTTGGTAAATATTGGCTTTATTCACAGTTTTGGTCCTTACATTTACTAACGGGAATTTATAATGATTTTAAGTAACTAGTAATATTTTTTGTATAGAAACGTCGCCACCACTCTATCTTGTATCTTTTTACATGGCGCCACTGTTGTGTTATTGTCTGATATCATATAGCTCATGGTTATAAATGCTTAGTTTCAAATGTAAGCCGTAAGACTCGAGTGATGGCACACGTTCTATACAAAAATGTGCTTTATTTTTAACTAAATTGGTTTCATAAATAAATAAATACACTTACTCTTTTGCTAACTGGTGGTGCGAGTATGACTAGAAATGGCGAGTACCTACACCCAGTGTAGGTAATGTTTATTCTGTCTAAGATATTCTGATATATCTAACGATGATGAAACTCTTAACGGATCAAATGTTTATTCATCACTCAGTCTTGACCACATCTCAAGATTTTTGGCATTATTTAAACCAAATACATTGATATTGCACATACGTAATACTTCTTGTAAATATAAAGCTATATTTAAAAATCTAGAGCTTGTATTCTGTTCTGATGATTGTAGTTTTGTTTAAATAAATGTTTTTTATTCTAATGATTTATTTTAATTTACGGTACTCTGCACCATTATAAATATTTCAATGTTATGCTTTAATATTATATCTATCGACAAGTCTGTTGCTATCAGGCGAAGAATCATCTGCAAATTTAATGTCATTTGATGAATCGGAATTCTCATCAGCAAACCTTATATCATTAAAATCTGATCGCTTCAAAGTGTCTGTATTTTTTGTTTCTCTGGCTGTATCGTTTACTCTTTTCAGCGTTGAGTCTTTATCATCATTTTTACTTCTATGTACTTTAACAGGCGATCGACTTAGAGTTAAATCTTTCATGGGTATCGTAACTACATTTTCGATCTTCTTTTTTTCTGTTCCGTTTTCCCAGTTTGGGTGAGTTTTGCAAATCGGTGATGCTGAAGTTTAGTGGATGGATGATGTTTCCTTTTTCCATGACCTTTCTGAATGATTTGATGGATTCATTAGATCTGTTGCACCTGTTGTCGGATCTCTTGAGGGTGCTGGATGTGGGTCGTTCTTCGGGGGATTCCGTGTTACTGCCGGGATCTGGGAGTAGTCCTTTTGGCAATATTTCCTAAAACAAAACATATCAACATTAATAATTTGTGAGATATAAGTGGTTTTTTTAATTTACTACCTACGCTCCGCGGCTGAACCGTTTTTCGCGATCAATAATTTATAAATTTACCAAAATGATTCACTCAACGGGAATGGGAAAACTGTAGGGCACTGCTAGTCATACAAAAAATGTCAATGTGTGAATGTTTGTTACTCAATTATGTCGTATCGTGTAAACGGATCGAGCTGAAATTTAGAACACAGTTAGATTATAGTCTGAAAAAACACATGGGTTTTTTTATTCCAAAAGAGGGAACTAATGCGATGCGATGCGAACCACGAGGCGATGCTAATCTTAATGTGGGTGACGAGTGCAATGCAGTGATAGGAAGATTCGTACTTTTCATGTTGTGTGTGTCACTGTACTGTTATGAGTGTTGCTTACCAACAGGCACATGGCGTGTTTCTACTATTAATATTAGTTATTTGTTATACAAGAGTGCAAAGTTGATTTTTAACCGCATGCTCAATTTTGAATCCTGAGATTTAGAACCCTGAGCGTAGCAAGGGAATCTAAAGAGCACAAGGTGAAAAATCTTTGCACTCGAGTGCAACACGTAACTTTTCATTCCACCTCAGCGAGGAAATGACTAAATGCAAATTTTAATTGTTTTCGCGCTAAGCAAATTTAAAAAAAGTAAGTACATCAAGGAGGTTCCGAGTCTGAGTTTTTAACATATAAAAAAATGTATGATGCGTTCGACACCAAGGAGGTAGAAATAAATAGATTGAATTATGTTTTGAATTCAAAACCTCAGTACACACGATGTTCTAAAATCAAATTTACTTTAACCTTTAGAGGGTAAAAACGACTTTTGCGCCCTGAGATCAAGGAGCAAAATTACTATTTACATGCAAATGCATGCAAAAATACTACTACGAGCTGGTGGGATGAAAAAGTATTTACAGTTTTAAATTTGTAGCTTACTTCATATATCGGCTGTTGATTGTCATCCATCTCCTTCAGTATGTCCCCCTCCTCCAGCGGCGGTATCCACACGAGGAATGCCGGGTCCATGCCGAGGTAGGAGCCTGGGACTGAGCCTGAAACGACCACCACATCTATATCCCAATTGTGAACACATTCCATGTTAGTAAACTCGTAGGAAGCCTAACAGTAATAATTTAAGCAATTTTGAGAATAAAATAAGAAGAAAAGAATTTTTGGAAAGTTTTGTAAAAATGTCCACCCATATTTTTTAACAATGGTAGGTTTCCGATTGGTCGCTATCTCCCTCGAAATCCACTCGGGGAGCAAACTCTGTTGCAAGTTTGTAACGACCACTCTCTTTAAACTAAATTTCAAAAACTATCTTTGTTTATTTCATCGCATTTTCTAATAAGAATTGCCTCTCACTATCCTACATAGGATACCTATTTTGGTTTGCTCAACAAATTAGTTTAAGTCGGTCTTAGCCACGGCTGGTCTAGTCGGGAAAACGGCTACCGATCCTAAGGCCTCGGGTTCAAAAACCACGCACCACTGCCTTTTCGAAGTAATGTGCGTAATGCCGCTAACTTAAAAACGTTGAAGGAAATCGTAAGGAAACCGATACGTACCTAGATTTTTTCGAAGTCATGTATCATCTACGAACCCGCATTGGGTCAGCGTGGTAGATTATGGGTTTGACTCGTTTGAACATTTAAAAAATAAAAATATTACCAGCATTGTTAACTTCATAATCGTAGTAGTCGATCTCCATCTCAGGGTGCGAGGTGAGGCTGAGGTCTGACTTCAGCAGGCGTCTGTTGCAGGTCTCCTTGGTTTGCTTTGCGTTGTCGCGGATCCGCGCTGAGGAGACCCCACTGAGCGCCGGGGAATACCAGCCCTGGGATATCAAGAAGATGTAATAACTGTTCATTGCTTTAGTCGTACCCATGTCTTGCGGTTAATAGACGGATTGGTGTTATGTCTTCTGAACGATAAATAAGTTTCTACCAGGTTCAGTGTTAAGTCAATCAGTCTAATAATCTGCTAATCAGCTACTCAATTATGTGCCGATAGAACTTGTAATATAGGTTAATTTCAACTTGTGTTCATGAATGACTGCAGGTTCAAAAATACTGTTTTTAATTCACAGCTGAAAGATAGCTGATGGATAGAAGGAGCAAAAATAGCGCACACCTATTATTATTAGCCTATACTGTCCCAATGCTGGGCAAAGGCCTCCCTACCCTCTCTCCATTTGATTCTATCTTGACTTAATATTTCCCAGTGTTTTGAATAGCCGTCAAGGTCATCCCGCCAGCGTTTCTTTGGACTGCCGCATCGTCGTTTGCGATCAGGCTTCCACTGAGTAGTGATTTTGGCCCAGTGAGCATCTGACATGCGGCAGACATGTCCAGCCCAGTCCCATTTCAAATTAGCTGTTTTTTGGGTCACATCGGCTATCTGAGTCCTGGAACGCAGTATGGTGTTTCTTATACGATCGGTTAGCTTTACGCCGAGAATACTACGTTCCATGGCTCGTTGGCAAACTGCGAGGTTGAACTTTTGATCTTTAGTCAAAGACCAAGTTTGAACTTTTGAAGGTTGAACTTTTGATCTTTAGTCAAAGACACCTGGAGTTCAATATAAATATGTTGTGAAACGCTATCTTATTTAATTTAGCTACTCCACTTAATTTGTTTAAGTATTGATTATGATGTACATTATCTGGTTATCAAATATGAAATAAATTACTACTCCACAGACTCCGGGGTCCGTGACCATCATCACACGTGATCAAGCAACACACAACGATGGTTGGACAGAGTTGTCAAAATAGAGACTCGTGCAGCTGTGATTATGGTGCTATTAGTAAATAACGCGAAAAAGATTGCACAATAGTCTCATAAAAAGTATTACCCCACTGAAACCCTTCAACATGTAACGGCCCCCCCCCCTAAGGAAAACATTTCTTTGCCTTCTTTATTAAAATATAGTTTTATTAGCGTAAGACGTAATAGTAATTTTTGTCATGTTTAATTTCTAAAATAGCAAGACAGAGCTCGTCAATGAAGCTATGTAACCATAGTGTATAATCGGAATGTAATAAGTTATAGTATATGTTTTGTACTTGGTGTCATGTTAGATATTATGCTTTAGATAGTAGGTATGAAAACAGTTTGGCTTTAATAGTTTACGACGTAATAGTGTTTTTGTCATGATTCGTATCTATAATAGCAAGTTTTGTAGAGAGAGAACTTCCTAGCGTTCTATGGATTCACCGTGCGAGTGCCGGGTCCATCGCGTGGGAGGAGAGAAACCCCGAGTAGCGCCGAGACTTGTGACACGGGAGTAGGTTTAAGGGATCCTTTCCGAATATTCAACACTCACCTTCACCTCCCGTGTTTCTCTCCTGCCAAATTAAGCTATTTAAGGAAGTGGAGAATTTATTCACGGTTGTGAGGAGTTTACTTTTCCTATTGCAAGTCTATAGTTGACGTCAGAGTCATGTAGTCAGTCGTTGGAGTCACATAGAACTTTACTGTTTCGATCGACAGCATTGGAATGTTATTTCGGGAATAACAAAATGTTTACTAGTTTTACAATAATTAGTCAATATGTTAGACATGCCTTATAGGTCAACTTTCCAATGTAACTTTGATAGTTTATCTTCTACCGAGCTATTAATTTCGATGCAGATATGTCAGATCTTCCTTTGTATATGTGGGAAGACTAACTAGGGTGCAACCGACCCAATCAGATAATTTCAGGACATAACTTATGTCTTCGATCCCATTTCAGCTAGATCTCTGGACTGCATAACACGTGTATGACTTTAAAGGAATGTCCATAAATTAGCAGACTTCTGCATAAGGTTAAGTAATATTTAAGTTGAAGCTACATTGAAGCCCTAACACAGAGGCTTATCAAACAATATTATGTTTTAAACTGCTTGATTGAATTTGCAAATGTATTTGTTATCCCGTAAATAAGGTTTATATCATAATTGTGATGTAATTAATGTACAATTTCTAGGTTTGTAAATAAATACCTAGGTGATTATTAGATAGTTTCCAAGATTTAAAATGTGATCTTCGTAAATATTGGTATTCAGGAAACTTTGTTAAATTCCTGATCCCGTTATGTACGTCGTGATGTATATTTTCGCTCAAATAAAGTGGTGTTTTATTGTTTTATTATTATTTGTGCAGATTACCAAAACTAGTTCACGGCTCTTACACAGATTTAGGAATTTAGTTTTTTAAAAGATTGTAAATATATTGTGTAAGTGGAAATTGTTATAAAACTCAATTAAAGTCTAGTCAACAACCAGTTTATGTTATTCTCCAACTATTTGTTCACTAATAACCTGAAACAAAGGATTAATAGATTCCCTATGTTCCGTTGATCAGATACGTTACATACTAGACGTATTAGGTTCAACGTAACGACTATGCCTAGAATGAAACCCATCCTAGCCTACATGGCCTAACAGCTAAGAGATACATACCTAATTGCAAGAGATTCGCGGATCTCAATTGAAAATCTAAATCTAACAAAAGGGTTTATTTTATCCAAGTGTCGTGGCATAAAGTGCAAAACCCTTGCTAACATTGAATCACTAAATTTACCTAACAGTTGATCAGACTGACAAATCCTATGATCCCTGACAAACCCTACGGGCAGGCTTCCATTCTAGGTGTCGGGGGGAACCAGAACCAGCTTCTAACACAAAGCCAATCCTTTTTTTGGAATCGAACAGAAGCCAACCAATCCTAACGTAAGACATGTCCGGCCAATGAATCATTGAACTGGTCTAGCAAGCTTACAGCCTGACTAACCCGCGAAAATTGAGGTCATCTAGGGTTCAATAATCCAGAAATCGGACACGGAGGCATTTGTCGATCCCATAAAATGGGCAAAATCGACCTCAGGCCGCCTCAGAAACCCTGAGTAAGTATTTGTCCCTACATGAGGTAGGCGTGAAGCGCGCTACCCCTATCATAACCATGTATGATATGTTTGTTCAGTAGTCCATATCCCCAAGAACAAAACTACCCCAAATTTAAATTTAACACTCAAATAGTTTGAAATCGTAAGACACCAAGGTTCACTCCCCACAATCGGCTACATTCAAAACCAAATCACGTGGAGTACCGGTTTAATCCGACTTCAAAATGAGCTAACGTTCCTTTGCATTAAAAACATAGCAATATCTTCACTGCGAAGTATACGTTAGTACAAAGTCCAAAAACCCACAATTTAAAAAAATTTACAATTTACATGGACTACGTCACCAAAATTCACGAAACCGAAAATGAGTCCTTACTCTCGGAGAGCTCAGGAACTAATGCCGCGAGCTCCCGTTCTACTGCAATATATAGTGGTTCAGCTATTAGGCTCCGCCCTTTGGATTTCGCGGACGTTCTGTGCTTTCCTGACGTTTTGTGTCTCGATGACCAAATGGAATTCGTCGACGAAACCTGCTTTCCTGACGTTTTGTGTCTCGTTGACCAATTGTGTTTCGACGACGATTCCTGCTTTCCTGACGGTTTGTGTTTCGTTGACCAAATGTGTTTCGATGACGATATGTGCTTCGTTGACCAAATGAATTTCGTGAACGTTCCGCCATTTTCGTCTCGTTGGAAGTTTTGAGGTTAAAATGATAATTCCCCTGAACTTAATCATTAGCATAAAATTTTATTATTTTCCCTTCACTAATTTTGTAAATTCAAGATAATTCCTCTGTCAACGTCAATAATGTAGAATATGTATGTAACTTTCAAGGTGTGAATTTTTCGTGAATTTCTAACATCGTAGTTAGGTATTTGGAAACCGCTCTTGAAAGATATATTCTGTCTCTTAAATTATTCAACGCAAAAGTGTAATTTGTCCGTGTTTGAGGTTAGGTAATCTAACCGTGAAATCTTTCGCACAAGAAAGCAGCCTTTTCCCGTGAAAGTTCAATATCTCATATCTCAATTATGAAGTTCAATACCTCATATCTCAATTATGAAGTGATTTTACAAGGTATGTTCTCCATGTATTCTGTAATATACATAACAATGAATGATTAGAGTCTTTAGTTCTGTGGGAAGAATAATTCATATATTATTATAGTACTTAATGCTAAATGTTCCCAATCAAGTAAATTATGTGAAACTGATTGAAATGCAAAACTACCACTCTAGGTAGTTCTCTCTATGTAATCAATCCCATTACACATATAGCAGTGAGAGAACATAAGTGTATTTTTAGTTCAGAGAGAGCAATTCATATAATTAAAATAGTACTTAGCATTGAATGTTCTCAATCGAATAAATATAAGAGGCATCAATTACAGCTCTTTGAACTATTATTGAAGTCCAGTTGCACATTTAATGGTCTCAATTATAACTAACCTGCCCTTTCATTTGTCTGTATGTTCTATAAAGTAATAAATGTAACTTTGTTGGTTTATATCTTTTCCTCAGACTACAACTGATGCTCTATGAAGGAACCAGAGTGATGGCTCCTGCATTCCCAATTTACTTCAACATGGAACAAATCCACCTCTCTATTGGAATTATCACCGATGCTGACATTTACCTAAATACTCTCAATTCAAGGTGTAAAATGTAATCTTCTAAGGTATGTTCCCTATTGATTAAATTATTGGTAGATGTATTCAAAATCAAGATTTTATTACAATGAAATATATTTAGCCGATTAACCAATAATCAATAACCAATGCAATTAAACATTAGTAAATCCCACTTTATTACTAAATACATAGTATCATTTAAATATTTGGAGATTGTTGACGGGTTAGCTCAGCTGAGCCGTTACAAACACATACATTCCGAATGGTTATCGTCAATTTAATCTTAGTTTGTGCGCCAATACTCAGCACATAAGAACTTCTACACTACCACTCACGTTAGTAAGCGTTGCAGCAGAGACAGAAGAAGAGGCTCTACTCTCGCTTCTATCCTTTTCCCACGCACTGTCTCTGTCCTTCTCACTGTCAGTCCTCTCGCTTGCACAGCTAGTACTGGTGCTCATGTCCACTGCCACCGTATCACATTGCGATTGCTGGGGCAGTGACGTGACCTAAAACAGGAAAAGGGTTAATTTTGTAAAGTAATAATTTATTCTTTTTTTCACTTCTGTCATTGTTAAATGGTTTATTTAGGATGACTTAAGTTTCGGTCGCATTTCGTGGACATTTCTATAGCCAAACGAGTGCAGTCATTTTTTTCTTGAAAAAGGTGGTATTACGCGATTCAGTCAGGTTGGATTAACCATTTGACAGGTGAGTGGTCCGTTAATTAGTGAAAAATGTGTTACCTACAATCACTTTTGTATTGCTTCACTTTTTCCTTTCTTGTTATTTGCAATGAGTGACTATCTTAATAAAAGTTTTGACTCGCGGTTGAAACTTAGCTGGCGCTGGCGGGATGATCTTGATGGCTATTCAAAAGACTGGGAAAAATTAAGTCAAGACAGAACCAAATGGAGGGAGGGTAGGGAGGCCTTTGCCCAGTATTGGGACAGTATAGGCTCCAAATAATGTAATAATAATAATTGACTGACGCGGTTGAAACTTAAGTTGGGTTGAATTACTCCTTCACCCGTGTATGATCCGATAGTAATAAATGGTGAAAACAATATGACAAACATTTTAGTATTTCTATACGTTCTCTTGGTTTTTGCTTTAAGCCACTATTTCCTTACCCTGGAGCTATTCTGCGAGCTGGTGACGTTAGTGGCAGACACAGTGTGGCACCTCCTGAGCGGAGACGACTGCATCAGCCCCCGGCCGGCGCCGGCGGGCGCGCTGCTGGCCGACACCGTCTCCGGGGTCACGGTGGCCTGGCTGGCGACACTCTCTGCGCTCGCCACGCTCACCGTGTCAGCGGGCGGCTCCACGTCTGATGCGTTATCTTCATCCTCTTCCTCCTCTTCTTCTTCCTCTTCATCTCTAAAATATTGTTTATACGATTAAAAAGCAGTATGAATCGTACGAACAGAATTAATTTAAGTTATCTGAAATCAGGATGAAATGGGAATATGAAGAAGACAGATAGATGCTCATTATTGTACACACCACAAACAAAAAACACTTATACAGGATTTATACAGAAGAGCAATAAAAACTAGTATTACAAGCGACCTTATCGATCGATTCCAGGCAACCTTAGGCCATCCTAATCCATTGGTTGGCAAGAATATATTAAAGTAGGCTGTAATATCTTAACATACTCGTACTTCTATAAATATAGGTACCTATAGTTACGAACAGTGTTGATGTAATTTGCTACAACACGATACAAACTGATTACCATAAATGTTGATTTTAGTTATTAAGTTTCATAAGCCACAAACAAAAAGCGCCTCAATGGTCTATACCTACATCTATACTAATATTATAAGGCTGAAGAGTTTGTTTGTTTGTTTGTTTGTTTGAACGCTAGGATCTCGGGAAGTACTGGTCCGAATTGAAAGATTTTTTTTCCATTGGATAGTCCATTTTTTCAGGAAGGCTTTAGGCTATAGAAAATAACTCTACTATTAATTGAAGCGGAGCATGAAACAAGAATGTAATAAAATCGGGGGAAAATATTCCCCTTTTGAGAGTTTTCGTACGTTTCGTGCTTTGACATGACACATGACAGCATGTGTCAAAGATTGCGTCATTGAATTTCAGTAATCTGTGCATTGAATATAAACCTTTGCTAATTTTTTTTTCTAAATCTGAGTTGGTACGACCAATTTCCGACAGGTGGCGTAGCAGGTAGCTGAAGAGGTTTTTTGTTTGAAATCGATATTCTCAGGAATGAGTGAACCGATTTCAGTCATTCTTTCACCGTTGGATTTGTACGGGATCCCGATGAGTGCTATATAATATACCACGGGCAAAGCCGGGGCGGGCATCTAGTATTATATAAGTATATTTGTTGTTAAGCATAGATGAAGTTTGGCTAGTATTTTTGTAATTTTGCGACATTTACTTTAATTCATTGATACAAATACTTTTTTTATTTGTTTAGGAGTAAATTCTCAACTGATATAAACAAATAAAGGAACACTCAAACAAAAAAAGACTTTTATTTAAATTAAGTATAATAACATCATTAAATTCAACTTATTTCTTCGAACCATTATTTTACGAGAAAATTAAACTTGGTAACATGAATGACAAAACAAAAAGAATAAAACACTTTGAATACAAAACTATTATAATCAACAGTAAGAACAACAGTCACTAACAAACAAAAACAACCTGCTGTGATAGACAAAACATCAGAAAGTACTGAAATGAATGAGCTCTTGAATATGAGGCCCCTTGACAAAATAATGAATAAACACTACCAGAGGGTAGAGGGTAATCAGCTCTGGGAGTAGTTAATAGAATGCAGGGCCATTGTGTGAGCACGTATCATGGAGAATGCTGTGACGACATGGTAGGGGAGCGGCTGCGATTGTTTTAATTGCCGTAATTAGTGATAGTGGCCAATTAGTGCTGATTCTTAGCTTTGCACTTTATTCTGTGGAAGTTAAAATATTGGAACTAATTTCCTTTACGATAATTCCACAAGTTCTTTGTTGACTGATTAGAATCGTAGATGAGAATAGCATCACAGTATATTATCCTACCATAGTACTTCGTCAATATTTACCGTTTCACTATATTTAATGTTTCTTTGATTACAGTGGTAGAGGTAATATTAAGTGTGAGGATGGGTTCAGTTACATTTTTTAAATTACTAATTAGTATTTGTTCATTCGGACTTTAAGAACTCGGTGTCATAAAAAATATCTATAAGCCAGCATTGAAATCTGTTTTTGGAACTATCGAAATTTGGGGCCGATATACCTGTTTCAGGAAGACTGATTTGTAATATGATTCTTCCTTGATTTAGTGAGAGAATACGAAGTTCCAATTAGCTTGTCAGCGTTGCATACATATTTATGTTGCTAGAATGTCTCTCACCTTGCGTGTTGTATGAGTCTAGGTTAATTTAAACATATACATACAGCCGCTTGGTAGATCAAGATAGCAGGTAACGTAAGTATACCAAGCATTTTGAAAAATAACACTTTTTGAAAAATTGTCTGATAGCTGTACATTGAGAGGGGACGAGAAGTTGACGGCTCTAAAGATAGCGTGAAGAGCACAAAAATATACAATACCTGACAAAGTTCTGGTCTGGGATAAGTCCCCGTTGCAAAGTTCAGTATCCCGATTTACAACTCAATCAACTGAACCAACCAAAATAATCAAACTCTTCAGTCCATGTCTTGTTTGTTTAGAATGACAGAGGCAAAAATTTGAATGAATTTGTCATTCCAAATTTAAGTCGTTTGTATTGCATTCAGATCAGTTCCCAGGTCTCTTCAAGTGGTCAGTAAAAACACAAAAGAGTAAGATCAGTTCAAAGTGGTAATCTTCTTTTTGGGATTGATTAAAATTTTAATGTGACTTTTACTTACCACAGCTATTTAGTATAACTTGCAGTATCTGAGTTGGGAGGTTATATCAAGGTTTTAAGAATCTCACCTCTGTTCAACAGCCTCGGACGCCGTGTCCCTCAGCCTGGTGTGTCTGGTCTTCCCCGACGGCAGCAGCCGCCGCAGCGACACCCCTTCCCCCACTACCTCGGAGAGCAGGGTGCTGCGGGACCCTGCGTTTGTCACTCCGAACTCCAACGACGCTGAACATGCTGAAGAAGAACGTTCAAATTTGAAATGTTTAACCTTTTGTTTCGATACAGAACTTAAAACATGTTCTTTGTTAGTCTTAAGTAATTTTAGCAACAAAATTCTTATTTGTTGATATCTACGGATAGTAATCCTATATCACTGAAATATGATACAATCTAAAACTGAAATAACAGCTCCCAACGTTACAAAATCCATAATAAAACCAAAAATCAAATATTGTTGTTGTTGCCGTCTTCTGTTGTCTATAAGTGACTCCTCCTAAGCGGCGTCCGATTTGTGGACTAGGCCTAGGGAACGATAAATTCAGCTGTCATTTGTTTCTAAAGAAGAATGTTCTAGAATGAGTTACCGTTGCTGTTAGTGAGTGACTCCTTGTTCACGGCGCGCTGGTAGGCTCTCAGGCGCGTTGCTGTGAGAATGTTCTAGAACGTGCAATTACCGTCGCTGCCAATGAGTGACTCCTTGACCGCGGCGCTCTGGTAGGCTCGCGTCTAATGTGCGGAGTGTAGTACGAGGGACAGCGAGCGCGGCGGTCGCTCTCCCCGCGCTTAAGAATGTTCCAGAAACTGACGTCATAGTAGAATGTTCTGGAATGTTCTAGAATGAGTTACCGTCGCTGTCAGTGAGTGACTCCTTGTCCGCGGCGCGCTGGTAGGCCCTGGTCCGGTGCGCGGAGTGTAGCGCGAGACACAGCGCAGCGAGCGCGGCGGCGCCGGCGAGCGCGGCGGCCGCCCCCCGCGCGCCTCCCCCGCCCCGCCACCACACACCACCGCTCATCGCCCACGCAGCTGACGCGTTGCGGATTGGCTCTGCAAACATACACTCAATTTGCACCAAAGAATCAGCGCGCTCCGGCAAGCAGTTACATTATAATGCAAGTTATTCTATTCTAAATGGAGAATAACCAGCATTGCAAAATCCAAAAAATGAAATGAATAGAAACACTAAGCCCAAATACACTTTTCATTGATAAAACAAACGAAAAGAAGTGAAAACAGATAGAACAAAAGTTACAACAAATACGTATCACATAAGGGGATTAAAAAACCTTTATTAAGTCATCGTTATAATACACTACCAGTGCCCCGCGGTTTTACCCGCATAGTTCCCGTTCACGTTATTTTTTTCAGATAAAAGGTAAGCATATGTGTTCTTCTGCAATATAATTTATCTGTGTTCCAAATATCAGCCCGATCCATTCATACGCTACAACTTGATTGAGCAACAAACATCTAAGCATCCATACATTATCGTTCATAATCTCTAATATGTATTTATCAAGTTCAAAATTAGCTCAAATTTAATTAACAGTGTCTCACCAATCTGCGTCGAGTGCGCGAGGAACCCCCCGGAGCACTTGTCACTGGGCTCGCCGGCTCTCAGCTCCACCAGGAGGAACCGCCCCCCGGACACCTCCACGGCGCCCGTGCCGTCTGTCGTCGTCTCCACATCCTCAGCCTGACAGAAAATTTGAATCAAATTAAATGATTAATTTTAAAAATTAGACCACCGTCTCGCCTAATTTTAACCGACGATGCGATCTACGATAGAGCGTGCTTACCAAGAAGAAACCAATTCACTTACAAACCATTCACTCTCAATTTAAAGACACCACAAGATTGTAACTATCGGGGAAAACCACTTAAGCAACGCATTCCACAACCTAGACGTTCCTATCATAAACGTGGAGTCAAATCTCTTCGTTCGTGTTTTTTGGAACATCAACCACGAAACGATGTCGCTTTTTAAAAAAAAAGTTAAAAGAAGATCTATAGATCTTCATTGGTCTATGGATAATTCCGATGTACTTAGTGTAAGTAGTTAGTTGGGTTTGTACGTATGTATGTAGCGTAGTGTAATTCTCGCTGTAAGTTTACATACGAGTACATACATATATACGTATTAGTTTTGGTAATAAAGGTTATGTCCTGTAAAAAAAAGTGGAATTGTATTTATGTATCATGAAGATCTAGTAAACACTAAAAAACTAAACCTTATTATAAGGCTCTATCACGTTGTCATAGAGAAGGATCTCACCACAGCGGAGGAGTCGGGCCCGTCCCACGCCGCCAGCAGCGGCGAGCCGAGGCTGTTCCCCGTCGCGCACGCGCAGCGCCTGCCCCGCGCACGGCAGCCGCACCGCCTCCATGCGCAGGCGCACCGACAGTCCCTCCTCAGCCTGCGGACATAAGTAGTATTAAAAAAAAACTTTCCAACATTACATTCCATCATTCAACTATCCAACTTGGACTCGACTGGCGCTAGGCTCAAGATCTAACATAACATACATTTTAAAAATATTTATTTCATTAACAAGTAAGCTGTTACAATATTTTAGGTGACCATAAAGTGGTTCTAAAGACTGTGTTGAAAAAAGTAGTGCCTTCCATTTCACACAAAAATAATTATGAATATGCATGTAACGTGTATATTATATAAATAACTAGCTACACCCTGCCACGCTTCGCTGTGGCACATTATGATGCAAAAATTATATAAAAACAATCTTTGATGCGGATTATATATCATTCTAAAGTTTCAACTCGATCGATGCAGAACTTTTTGAGTTTTGAAGCGTACACAAACCAACATAACGTTTTTGTATATAGAGATATATGTATTTCAATTAATTGTTTACTGATACGAGGTATATGGGTGTTGGTTCATTCGGTTTTGGGCCAATGCTCTTAAGGTGAGTCCTGTGTCAGGCAAGCTGTGGTGTGTTTATAGAATAATGCGAAGGCGTCCCCAAATTGCGTATGCTGCAAAGGTGGAAGAAACTCCGTGGATGTTATAGTCGGTATGGTCAAGTCCGAAATACTCGTATAACCTGACCGTCCTCTTATGCGACAGGGTATGCTCAAGTGTATTTCCTCCTCATCGAGACAAATGTCGTACAAAGAATAAAACATTATTAATAGACTGCAGGCCCGTGAACAAATTTTATGGGTCATCTGATACAGCAGGAGACCTATGTAGGATGATAGAAGGGTATAAAGTAATAAGATTGAGCACTATGCCGTCACTTGTAAGCTGTCCAACTAAGTGCTGTTGAAGAGGGGGGGTTCTAAACCTCGATCATTTCTCCTTGCCACATGATTTTTGTACGGCATTGCGAAATAATGTATTAGAAGAGGTATTGAAACTGAATGGAACCAATGTCGTACATAATCAAATGACCAAACTTACTCTGTAAATCGTCGGAAAATCATTTTTTTTTTTCACAAACTAACAATTAGAATTTTTAAATTTATAATTTTTATTGTTTCAATATCTCTTTTAATCTATTATTCCGCAACGCCGTACAAAAATCATGCGACAAGGAGAAATGATCGAGGTTTAGAACCCCTCCCCTCTTCAACAGCACTTAGTTGGACAGCTTACAAGTGACGGCATAGTGCTCAATCTTATTACTTTATACCCTTCTATCATCCTACATAGGTCTCCTGCTGTATCAGATGACCCATAAAATTTGTTCACGGGCCTGCAGTCTATAAGTTCCGATTTGAAGGACAGTGTTTCCAATGAAACCTATACATGGAATAATACATAGAAACACCCAGACACAGTACGAATATTTGAATTCATCACACAAATATTTGCACTGGGTGGGAATCGAATATGTATGGAAAGTTGATGAATTTAATAAAAGTTGTTCATAACACTTCTATACGAAATCCTTTTGCCTAGTGCAGGAATTCTACGGAATGTATTCCATAATATCCGCCCAAGACCCCTCAAGTTATGAACATTGTCCCAAATCGGTCAGAAATTCGTATAGCCGGCCCGGGCAAGTGTGACCAAGTTTTAATTGAAATATAACTGGCAGCCAAGTTTTAACAACATGGTAATCGTTCCGGGATCCTCAACTTGTATCCGAGTGTAACTTTTGATTAAACTGGGGATCAACAAGTTAATAAGTCGGTCTGCGGAAAAACTTCCGCTTTGATCCCTGTTTGTGTTCGAGATTGGTGCTTGTTTGCTTGTTCGGTTACCTTTGCGAAACAACTTACTTGGGTATGGTTTAATTTTCAATTAATATTTAATATTAGGATACGCTCGCTGTCATATGCATTGGTAAATTTTATTGCCACAAAATACCTGTTATTGAAAATATTACATAAGTCTTAATCGCGATTTTAATTATTTTTCTAATTAATTCGATGTTTTGGCAGCTTTGCAACGAGCGTAGTCATGAGAAGACTGAAGAAATTGCGAATCGTCTTATTGGGGAATGAAAAGATCTATTTCTATCTGCTCTAACTTTTTAATCATACTGAGTGACGGGACGAGCAGGACATGTGTCTAATAGTAAGCAACATAAGTAGCCCATTGTCACGCAGCTATGGAAACATAAAGAATTTTGTTGTGTTGTCTTGTAATTGCCATTCAAAACGAAACACAGAAATGCTTTTACATGACAGATGTATTCACAAAACTTTGCGGTAGAATAGCTGCCAAAGGTGTGGTACTTCCCAGTAGTCTAAGGAGTCTTAAGACAACAATCACCAGTCTTATCGTTTGGTCTTTGAATAATTAAATGACGATGCAGATCGTGTTTGAATCATGTTTATGTTATCAATATGAGTTCAAGTCGAAAACTATATTATATTAAACCTAATGTGTTTTTTCATATCCCATGGTCACTGCAAGATTGTGTGTTATAAAGTTTAGTATTTCTTGCCTTTGGAAAAATTAATTACCCTAGATGTACCCATCCGCACAACGGCAAATGAAAGAAAAGCTGGCTGGCCGAATGTAACAGTAAAAGAGATAGAAAAAATACAATTTGTTTTTGGAACACCTTCGAGAGTCCCATAGAGGATACAGTAGCTAATTTTCATGAGCGTGACCGGCGAAAATATACAAACTTCTGATGAAGCGGTGACATAATTGATCGGTTTCGTGTTGAGAAATAGTCTTTCGGAGCCGGGAGTTTATTTTATTTTCAAAAATACTTAGGAGGAATTGGCCAACACGACGCTGACACAAATACTGTTTTTTATTTGACTTGGCGTGTTAATGAATTGAACTATTGATTTTCAGCGTGGTGATACCGCAAAATGCACTTTGGTTGGCTTGAATACATTGATTACTTTTAGACCTTAACTGTTCAATGAACCAATAAAATATTCAATAGTGATTTTGACGGTGTAGTGTAGTTTCATTCGAGTAATAATACCTCTGCCAATAAAAAAATAAAACATTTTGCAGGATAACGATTTCGTTGTCGTAATTTTAAATCGTAGACATATGTATTTTTATAGCAAGAGTGACGAGACGAGCGGACATGTGCCTGATGGTAAGCAACATGCCTGCAGTGACACGCAGCTGCAATATTGGAAAATGAAAAAACCAAACCATTACCAAGCATTGCACTGCGCTCGTTACACACAGATATATCTAAGGTATTTCTAACCCCCTTTTATTTCTTTGGAAATTGTAATTTCTCTGAAGATTGAATCTAAAACGAAATTAACTCAAATAATTGTACGGAAACTTAGCTCCGATGGCTGTCTGTCCCGTGGCTGCGACGCGAACTTTGTACAGCTTTGTAACTTATTGAATAAGGCTTATTTAAACTTAACTTGACTTTTACGCTAAGCCACTTCGACGGAGTGTATTGGAGTAAATTGGATTGGTGGTTTCCTAAAGCATCAAGTCGAAGGAATTTTTTTAGATTTTTTTATTTGTGGTGGATATTTTGTATCGATTATAAGAGTACTGGATTATATTATATGGAGAGAGCTATGCTCGGAATTTCACTGCGTGACAAAATCCGAAACGAGGAAATCCGCAGAAGAACGAAGGTCACCGACATAGCTTTTAAAATTAGCAAGTTGAAGTGGCAATGGGCAGGCCATAGGTATGGCTCGCAGAACCGATAACTGCTGGGGAGTAAAGGTTCTCGAATGGCGACCACGAACCGGCAGACGCAGTGTAGGACGGCCCACACGATGGACCGATGATATTGTCTCGGTCGCGGGAAGTCGGTGGATAGAGGCGGCATAAGATCGGTCATTGTGGAAATCATTGGGGGAGGCCTATGTCCAGCAGTGGACGTCTGCAGGCTGCAGACGATGATGATGATGATATGAGTACTATTTAAAATAATGATTAAACTGGTCCTAGCAGTGGAAACAGAAACAGTATTTCCAAGTAACATCTTAACATATAAAAATCCATTGTCATCATGTTTGATCCTAGTGAACTCTTCAACAAGTCAGACCGATATTCAGGAATGTTGACATTTATTTCTAATTTGGCCCCATTAGAGATAGGATAATTAATAGCTCAATTTGTGCCAGATAACTTTTTTTCATTTCAATTTATTAGTTTATTACATGACAAGGGAAGCGAGAACGGGTCGCTAGTTTGTATTATATCAGATATCTGACTTTCATAGTACCTATAAATTTTGTTTAGTTTACAATATACTCTACGAAGCCGAAATTTGCTAATTGTCTCATTCCAAAGTTTGATGTGCAATATTTATCGCCGGGTACTGTACCTAGTTAATCCCACCTTTCTGTTATATTCTATTAATATTTATAAAAAGTTAAAATTTAGACGTTTGTTGCTCCATCATATTGAAAAAGCTAGACGGATTGGGTTGGAATTTGTAATACAAATATCATAGTATGTAACAAGTAACAGCACATAAGGTTACCGTTTTATAGTAATTATTATAACATCAATATTTGAATTCAACTATGTCAAATACCGTAAACAAGTCACCAGACAGTAATTAATATATTTTCAAAACCACTATAGTGTACATTCATATACAGTGTAAGCTTTTTCATCATCAATCGTAATATTCGCAATCAATTACCCTGTTAAAATTGTCCTCGTCCAAGCCAGGCCCAACCAACCGTCAATGTACAGATCACAAGGCCGGGCTACAATTTCGTTAAAATTTTAATAGCTTCAAATTGTCAGGGAGCGTTTCAGTAGTAAACAGGACGTCTGGGGACGTAATGAGGACTCAACTGGTGGGGTAATTATTATGAATGGTAAAACGGTGCTTTTTTATACTTAAAAAGATTTTTAGTAGTGGATACCACTGCCTTTTTGTTAAATTTGCAAGCAAAATTGGCGAAATGGAATTAGTTTTAAGTTCATGTGCTTGTATACAATATTGGTACATTTATAAGTATTATTAAATCTGGCTTCCATAGTATAAGCTTAGCTTAGTTTTGGGGTTAGTTAGTTTTGTGTGTGAAATATCCACCAATACTTATTATTTATTAAATTAGCTGTGACATCATAGCCCCCGAATAGATGAATTGATTTGATTTTATGTTTGTTTGTAAAGTGTATTAGTCGTGAGTGTTCTTAACTACATTTCATTAGCATTAATTTAGCCGTTTAAATGGTAGCATTTCTTCAAATAATACAAACAATGGGTTTGCTTTTGATTTGCTTTTCTTGCAAACGTACGTGTTTCTTAAACTTTGTAACGATTGCTGGGTACCTACTTTTGGTGAGCACATTATCTGGTTTAGCTCATAGTTTACTTATATTGTACTTTTAGTCCGTTAAGGTTAATATCTGTTAAGCCGTGGGGTAAACACGGAACACATCTTATACTCGTAAATATATTCTTTATAGACGAGTAGGTAAACAGATTATCTCTGTATCTTGTAAATCTGAAAATGCAATAAATGATTTCATAAAATAAAACAGTGTCATTTAAATTGTACATTAATTTTGCATCCCGCCCTGCGCTGTTACCGGTACAAAGGAGCCCAAAATGCTGGCATTACCCCCTTAATTGCAATAATATAAATTTAAAATATAATTTGTTCCTGAAACGAGGCAAACTGGGAGAGTCACCTCCCCATTGAATCGCGAATTCAGCAACCAATGTCTGGTATATAGTTCAGTTTACTCTACAATGCCCTGAATTAGAAACTAACATAACAAAAAATGCAATATTTAGAAAATAAAGTATTAAGTAACGACCATAGATGGAATTGCAAGCAAAATTTCAAAAACTAAGCCCCTGTCGTGAGTCCGTCCCTGCTTTTAAGTATTAGCTGTTGAAAACGGATGGCGATCTGTTAACGGACCCTTTAAAATGGAAGTTTTAATGACTCTACGGCGATACAAATTCAATTTCAGTTCGTTTGCTCTAATATAGTTGAAAGGCAAGTGAAGCGGAACTGCTACATAAAGTAAGGCGTTTACTTGTGTATCAATAACAACTTTACTTGTGTATCAATAACAACTTTATAATAAAACATACTTGTAGCGATCGCGGTTTTAACCGCGTTGTTCCCATTTCCGTTATAAAAACGCTATGTGCTATTCTAGGCTACATTTTTTTGTTCTGAATTTCAACCCAATCTGTTCAGCTGGTCCGACGTAATTGAGCAACAAACAACCAAATTTCCAATTTTATAATATTAGCAGGAAGCACAAGCAAAATCGGTAGAAATGTTTTCAGCGCTGAAACCCGGGACTATCTCTCGCAAGGCAAGTCATGAATGACTACAGCCACGATCTCGTTTTTTTCCCGGGGCAAAAAGCCTATTTATAATAAAACTACAGCCTATGTGTTATTCCAGACTATATAAATATCTATATAGCTAATACATTTCATCCAGATCGTTTCAATACTTTTTGCGTGAAAGAGTAAGATACTCTTAAATTTTTGCTTACTTATATAATAGTTGTAGGACTATGAGTTTAACTTCCCATATTTACTATATGTTTCTTCCACTCATTATTTGTACTTCCCCGTCTTATTAATTTTCAATTCCCCTTTTCCATCCTGCGGTTGCCTGGAAGAGATCGCTCTTAGCGATAAGGTCGCCAATTGCTACTTTACTTACAATACTTTGTTTATTTCAAGTTTTGTATATTTTTGTTTTTTTTGTTCTAAGTGCAATAAAGGTTTATCTATCTATCTATTTATAAAATGTGTACAAATGTTTGCCAGCAACAAAAGCTGTACAACGACTCTCCCATTTCAACGCTCTCGTCCGGTTTGTCGCAGTAATGAAATTTGTAGAGTCTCTATTAAAGCTAGGACAATGGCGTTATGACGACGTAACTTTGTTACCGCTCGCCGTCACACGACCCGTCAGCTCTGCTATCGACAGCTTCTCACCAATAATCGAATATTTAATATCGAAAATCATTTTTGTGGTACTAGGACTATTTGCAGCGTCAACCAGGGGAACTACAATACCGTTTCCAGTTCTACCGCCAAGCAATAATGCGCAAACATCATTGTGGTGAAAGAAAATGTAGAGAGGTTACAGAGGATAGAGACAGAGGATGGAGACAATCTTATCTCTGAAGAGCACAGTGTAGTGCGAGATATTGATTTGAACTCGTCACATCAACGCTACGCTGTGTTGTGGGCGGCAGTGTGTTAATGGCCTTATAAGCAATGCTAGAACACGCATCCACATGGTACGCTGCTTAGTGCATGGAAGTGTACCTGGTCGCCTTATGCCCGTTATACCTGCAGCAGCCACGGGCTACACTGCATGTTTTGAAATGAAAACTTTTTTGGCGCGCCACCGACAGATTTTTGGCTATGAATTGAATTCTAGCGTAACAGTCGGCAATGATAAGAAATCTTCGGGTAAACTCGGGACCATGGTCATTGGCTGACGCATTTCTAGATATCCATGCTCATGGCCACGCCCTGCGGTTTCATCTGCGTAGTTTCCAAAGTGAGCTATCAAATTCTCAGGTAATCGACTCGACATCGTCTTTTGCTTAAGAGTCCATCGGGTTGCGATGTATGCAGAGCAACTGTATAGAGCAACACTGCCGCTCTTAGCTCGTTTTACCTGTAATAGCCACGGCTACGCTGTTTGGTGCGTGGCAGTGTTGTTTTTAGCTCATTTTACCTGTAGCAGCCACAAGTTACGCTGTTGGGTGTGTGGCAGTGTTGCTCTTAGCTCGTTTTACCTGTAGCAGCCACGGCTACAATGTTTGGTGCGTGGCAGTGTTGGCTTTAGCTCATTTTACCTGTAGCAGCCACGGCTACGCTGTTTGGTGCGTGGCAGTGTTGCTCTTAGCACGTTTTACCTGGATCAGCCACGGCTACGCTGTTTGGTGCGTGGCAGTGTTGCTCTTAGCTTGTTTTACCTGTAGCAGCCACGGCTACGCTGTTTGGTGCGTGGCAGTGTTTCTCTTAGCTCGTTTTACTTGTAGCAGCCACAGGCTACGCTGTTTGGTGCGTGGCAGTGTTGCCTTCAGCTCATTTTACCTGTAGCAACCACAGCTCACTGTTTGGTGCGTGGCAGTGTTGCTGTTAGCTCGTTTTACCTGCAGCAGCCACAGGCTGCGTCCGGCGCAGGCGCGCGCGGAGCCGGCCAGCAGGCGCGCGGCGGGCGCGAGGTGCAGCACGCAGCCGCAGCGGCAGTGCGCGCCCACCTCGGCCACCACCGGCGACGAGTCTGCCGCCCACGCGCGCGCCGCGCACTCGCACG
This sequence comes from Ectropis grisescens, assembly GCA_017562165.1. Taxonomy (NCBI): domain Eukaryota; kingdom Metazoa; phylum Arthropoda; class Insecta; order Lepidoptera; family Geometridae; genus Ectropis; species Ectropis grisescens. The sequence continues at coordinate 23,126,661 of CM029789.1, read as the reverse complement.
CCGCCAACTCCACCGCCTGACCCTGACAAGGAAACATAACTTTACACCACAAATTATAGGCCTAGTTTACATACACTGCGTATAGAGTTAGAACAAACGCTTTACTTATTTATTCATTCAATTGACACACAATACAGAATGTAATAAACACATATTATAATATAAGAGTATACTGTACAGAACTGTATTACTTTCCAAACTATGTGGGCCTAGAAACGATTTTTGTTAAAATACAGTAGTTTGATAATAAAATTATTAAATAAATATTAATTATTATTTACACCGAAAGCACGGGGAGTCTGCAACAGCAATCAGACGACACGATTCATCGTGCCCTAAGTCCCTAAGCCCCGATTGATTGGGTGGTATGGTCGCTGTTAGGCTGTTAGTGTAACTAAATCGGGCGATCGAGTGTGCCCGATCACCCTAAAGGCTTGTTCGCATTAGTCTAGTAGAGAGTAATTTAGTAACTAAAATGCTCGCTACTATTCAAAAATCGTTCGCACCGTGCTTTAGTACAGTTCACAAGTGAGTAGCGTTTCGCAACATGAAGATCCTACAACGCATTTGTTATAGTTATTTTTCTCTCCAGACTAATTCGACAAGTTCGAACCTGTTTAATCGGCGAGCCAATGAGCGCACCGCTCGCAACGAACGCGTGGTGGGGGGTGCTACTCGCCCGTTGAAAATAGAACAAAATGGATTGACTCGACTAAATCACTTCCTAAATTACTCGACTAAATTTTCACTGTTCATACACGTTTAGTTGCTAAATTACTCGCCACTAGGCTAAATTACTAGCCTAGTGCGAACAAGCCTTAAAGGCTTGTTCGCATTAGGTTAGCAAATTAGTCTAGTAGAGAGTAATTTAGTAGCTAAAGTACTCGCTACTATTCAAAAATCGTTCGCACCGTGCTTTACTACAGTTCACAAGTGAGTAGCGTTTCGCAACATGAAGATCCTACAACGCAATAAAATAAATGAATGAATAAGCTAATCTTATCGAATCGTGATGGCTATTTTAGAAGAGGTGAATGAGGAAATTTGTGTGATCAACAAAAAAAGTTATTCCACAGACAATTTCGTATTTGGAAAATTGTTTGAAGTTATTTTTCTCTCCAGACTAAGTCGACAAGTTCGAACCTGTTTAATCGGCGAGGCAATGAGCTCACCACTCCCAACGAACGCGTGGTGGGGGGTGCTACTCGCCCGTTGAAAATAGAACAAAATGGATTGACTCGACGAAATCACTTCCTAAATTACTCGACTAAATTTTTAGTGTTCAGACACGTTTAGTCACTAAATTACTCGCTAATAGACTAATATACTAACCTAATGCGAACAAGCCTTTAGGCACACCCTCACCACTCGCTATACGGCGCGCGATATTAACCTACTCGTTCGGGTCCACCCGGGCGTACTAAAATCACAGGGGCGCCGGCCGCTTGCCCGAGCTGACGTGCGTACGAACGCCGAGTGCGCGCATAAATAATGTCGCGGCGTTATTGTATTGTGGATGGCTGCAATAGCAATACACTAAAATGTAGTAATTTATCAACTCATCTCAACATTAACACTTATTGAATCCTCCATCACAAAACTCTTGATTTAAAAAAAATCTATGAAACAAATTGTACCCACTCTAATTTAAGTGTAAAGATAAAATATATAATTAATGAGCAAGTTTCTTAATTTCAGGCATATAATAGTTTTAATTGACATAAAAGGAGGAGGTTCTCAATTCGGTTGTATGTTGGAAAAATTGCAATGGTATGTAAAGCATAAGTATATATATACATTTAATATATCTATTATATCTGTATGACGTGATGATAAACTTAGCCAAAATTATAAAATTCTAGAATTCGAGTATCTGAAAGTTTGTTTTTTCGGAGAAAATTTAATTGTTTGTAAATAAAATAAATATATCTATTTTTTTGTCGTTTCAGTCTATTTTTTCACTTGCATAAAATTAGCCTGGATCCCACAAAACAGGTCACCATAGTGTGGGATCTAGTTCAGACTAGCAAAACATGTTAAGTATTCATTCTTTGTACCTATTTATTGTCACATACCTATATGTATTCTTTGTATTTATTGTCGATTTGTATTTAACATCCGGGAGCGCGTGAAACTGTTTTTAATAACTTTAAGGCGGTAGACGCTAGGTTTTGTAGCTTTTCTTGTGATTTGGTTTTCGTTATTGAGATAAAAAAAATTTTTCATTTTCATTCCATTTAAATAAACAATAAAGAAAATTACAATTTGCAGTTTGGTTTTTTTATCATATTTCGTACAACCCTAGCACGTTTGGTCAGTGACGTAAGCAGACGACAAGTCACACGGAGCGCACGGTATTCTCAGCTCTGCGTGCTTTTGCAAAGGTGTATTTTTGCCTGCAAGTAACAGTAGGTAAGTAGTTTACAAAAGTTTAGGTTATTATCGTGTAGGTATTTGCGCTTTTGTATGGCAGTGATGCATCTGTTACGAAGTAACTATTTTCTGATCTGTGCTTTAGGGCGCTCAGTGGCCGCGCGGCGTTCGGTGTTAAAGGACGTGTGAAGTGAGAATGGCTAGACATCTAATGTGTAGCTTTGCACGTATCAGATATCATTTCTGACAAAAGGGGTTCCGATATTAACGAGCTATGTTTTAAGTCATGTTAGGCCTTCCCCGTCCCCAAAATTCTTAGTGTGACAGTTTATCGTTGTTTAACACTTATACTTTTGTATGTATACTTATACGTGTTGGTAAGTATGTGTTAGATTTCGAATAAGCTGCTATAGGTACTGAGTCTTCGATCAAATTTTCAAGAAATTTTTCATTTCGGACAAACTATATACAGGTTGATATTATTATTGGAATATTTTTTTCGAGAGCAAAAGTTGGTGCTGAGTGAGTTAGGGTATCGTGTAGTGCGATCAGAACGCCTAATCTATCGAGCCCTGCTGATCGGCCCGATCAATCGTGTCGTCTGATCGCCGCTTACCGCTTAACTAAAACTGTCCTAACTTTGAAATTGCCCTCTCTTTTCTTTTCGTTTGAAATGATAGAGATAGCAATAGCAAAACCATATCCGTAGAAGGGCCGGTCTGATCGCTTTTGTCTTGTCGCTCTTGTCGGCACATCACCATAGCTAACATACACCTCATCTGCTTACGATTGGCACAAAGGAAAAAAATGTGCGGAAAACCCTGTTCTATTTAGTAGTTCTATTTAGTTATTTTTTATCTAAGTTCATAGGTTACTAGCTGAAACCTGCGTGCGTTGCTACACCACCTATCAAAAATTGATCGTACCAACTCAGATTTAGAACATATCTGGTAAGTTTATAATGACGCAACCTTAAAAGATAGACGCATGCTGTCAAGGTCTTTGGCGCACGTCAGCGCGCGCAACGAAGGCTCTCAAAAAAGGAATATTTTCCCCGTTTTTGTGACATTTTTCATTCATGCTCCCCCATGCTTTTCGCCCGTTGTTAAGCGACGATGCGGTCCACGATATAGCGTGCTTACCTAGAAGAAACCGATTCACTCTCAAGTTGAAAACAACATTAACGTAACCATCGGGAAAACCTATTCAGGCAACACCCTAGACAGCCTAGACGTGGAACAGACGTTCGTATTACAAAAATAGAATCAACCTTTTTTCTTCGAGTCTTTGAAACAACCATAAAATGACAAACAGTCAGATAGAATGTTGTATTAGATCATGCAGATCAGTTGCACACTCTCCAAAATGTATCCGATAAAAGACTGAAAGCTAGCAATTTTGTAGCTATGTTCAAGACTTTAGAAGTCTTTTTGGAAGATTTTTTTTTGTCGTTGCCTATAATTGACCATCGTGGTGAATAATGACTTGGATACTTTACTTGTACATAAGAGAAGGCGCCGTGAGAACATTTAGTAGGATGCTTATTATAATAATAAGTTTAGAATATTTCACAGTACTGTACCGTTATAGGTTTCATATAGTTTTCTCTTAGATATTAAAAATGCCAAAAACAGAATTATGTAAAACATTTTATTATTTCCACATAGATAAAGCAGCATATTTTTTATATACTAAGGTAAAATAACTACATAAAAAATATTTAAAGTATTAAGTATATGGGTAAATTTATTTTATTCGGCTGGCTTTTCAACCTCTTCATCTTCTTCAGTCTTTTGTTCTTCTGTTTGTTCTTTCTGTTCTTCTGGTTGACTATCAGTAGTAGTTTCTACCGTTTCAGGTTGGTCACCCTCATCTTCATCTTCTTTTTCTACTCTATGCGTAGATTCAACAATAGTTACAGATTTTGTCCTATCTCTTAATTCACTAAGTCTACCTTCAGATTTGAAAGCCGTCTGTGATTTCATTACCATCTGGGAGTATGCCAAATCCTTCATGATGGACTTTTGTATCTCTAATTTACTGGCTTCAATTCGTTTCTCCATCTCAGTTTCTTCGTCTTCTTCTTCTTCAACTTCCTCTGTAGACTCACTTGACTTAGCAGATGTGATGAATGATTCTAAACTATCTTTCGGCACAACTTCTGGTACATCTGATGGAGGAACAAGCTTAAGGCTTGGAACTGTTTTGATGCTACCAAAAGATTCCGTAGACAAAGAAGCAATTTCGGCGGATATTTCTTTTTCTTTTTCTTTATCTTCAGAAATTGCAGCTGATACAGTCGATTTCTTTGCAGTAGGTTTGGGAATAAAACCAAGATCACCTTCTTCGTATATTGCCCCATATGAAGCAACTGTGTCCATAGATTCGGCTCGTTGAATTTCACGGTATTGAGTGACAATGTCAAGCAAGCGTGCTAAAAGAGCTTGTCGGTCCATTATTTTTCGGGTTGGATCAACAGTGGCCCACTTATCAAGTTTGAGAGCAGCTTGTATGGCAAAAGCCGCATCTTTAAGTATGTTTCTTAGCTTTTCAGCTTCTTTTGCAACTTTTGAGGTTTCAACAACCGTTTTATTTTGCTCACTCAGACGAGCGTGTAAGTTTTGTTCTAAAATACGCACTTTTAAAGTCAATTGCTCATTATCTTTCGTACATTTCTGTAATTTTAGTTCTAATGTTTCTAAATCGAACGTCTTTTTTTCATATAATGATTTTTCTTTTTTAACTTCTTGAAAAGCGTCAGTTAATTGATTTATAACTTTAAGTTGAATAATATTTTTATTAATAGTTTTGTCTCTTTCTTCTTCTGCTAGTTCTTTTGCAACACGAGCTCCTCTTTCGCTTTCCTTGTATTTTTCATTTTGTTCTGCTAGCTTGGCTTGTGTTGCAAGTATATTATCTAGTTCATTATTAATAGCAATATTTTCTCTTATGACTCTATGCGTTGAGGCAGCGATTCTTAGCTCTGTAGCATCTTGAAAATCTTGAGCAAGTTGTAACAATCGTGCTTCCATTTCTTTCTTCAGTTTATCTTTACCAATAACAAATTTCTTTTCGGCTTCGTAAATTATTCTTTTATATTTCATTTCCTGATCTTTGAACTCTTGTTCTTGCTTTTCGAACTTCCTCATTAAGTCATCTCGTATTGCACGAAATTCTTCTAAGGTGTTTAATTTACCAGCTAGAAGTTTATTTTCAGAAGTCAACTGATCTTTCATAATGGTGAAGTTCTTTTCAAGTTCTGCAGTTGTTTCGTGAAATTGAGCTGTTTCAATTTCTCGAAGCTCCTCAAGGCCTTTGACTTTTTCCTTGAGTTCAGCGTTTTCTTCTATCTTGACATTAAGAGTTTTTTTTAAGTAAGCAATTATATCCGCTCGGTCTTCATCGAGTTTGTCATAAGCTTTCTGTAATTCATCGTTTCTAACTTCGTAGTCATCAACGGCTGAGCGAAGCCGAGCTAATTTCCTATTCAACTCTGCTATTTGAAGTTCAAGTAAAGTTTTTTCAACTTCGGTAATCGCCCCAGAAACTGGTTTTGGCTCTTCTTTCCCCCCTTTTCCTTTGGGATCTTTTTTAGGTGCCATGATATAGAACTGATTGAAAAATAAATATGATAAAAAACGTGTTTTGTTCGCCGCGTGACTGCGCGAATATAGACAATCTATTGACAAAACTAGCACCTGGCAACGCTTGTCATGGTAACCAAACAGTTTTTAATATAAATTGCTAGACAACCTTTTTCTGCGGAAATAAAATCATAGAGACTTTATTTAAGTTTCATACTTAAATTATTAAACATTTATGTAAAGTTAATAATGTGTTAATATGACAATGTGGAAAATTCGGCATATGAAAAAATAATCTTTTGCTTAAATAATAATGTGGGCAATACCAGAACTTGGAAAATTAAGAATTGCGGCTTTAACGCTGACATCGATTAAACATGTTTTAAAATAGCAGCCTGGTTTGATAAATGACAAAATAGTTTTCATTGTAGGTTGTTTTAAGATTGAGTTTAAAATAACCTTTCTGTTTTATAGCGCAAATTTTGTGCTACTGTATAGGGTGTGGTATTTTTATAGAATATCTAAGTATGTGACGAAACTATACACTCATACTTACTATTATTTACATACCTAATTTTATCCCAGTTTATGAGTGGTTTATTCTTCTTTCATTATCTATGTCTATCAGTCCTCATATCTGGGTAACACCGGTTTTAGACACGTACTTATTCCTACTCCAACATAAAATTCCTAAGAAAGCTGAGCGTAATTTTGTATTTCATACCTACTTTGTGTGTAGAGTTTTGAGTAGGAAAAACAAATTTACGTAAATAACATTAGTCCGATATCTTTTTAACCCCCGACACAAGAAAAACAGGTGATATTAGTTTGTCATGGTGTGTGTGTGCCTGTGTTTGGCATTGTAAATCACAAACGGATGTGTCGTTTAATTTTTTAAGTTAATATTTGTTGGCTTATTATGGAAATATCACGAAATCTTAACAAATTTATCTAGAAACAAAAATATCTAGCAATAGAACGCAATAGGCTAGCCTGGTGGCTAAGTTGGTAGAAGATAAGTTTGCCTGCGAAGCCGTAGGTCGTGGGTTCGATCCCCATCCAGTGTAAATATTTGTGTGATGAATTCAAATATTTGTACTGTACCTGGGTGTTTTCTATGTATGATATGTATGTTTTTAAAAATATGTAAGTATGATATCAGCCAACGTGGAAGCCAGATAGGCTTCCATAGTACAAGCTTTGCTTAGTTTGTGTGTGAAATGTTCACCAATATAAATTTATTTATTTTATAGATAGTATCGGTCTATTGTGATACGATTTTGTACATATAGGTCTTAAAATTAGGTCTACGCTAGGTGGCCATCTTGCAGGAGATGTAAGCGGCTATGGAATTTCGTGTTACATCGCAGTACTTGGCCCCGTAGCTCCGTGGCGGGTATGTGTTGTTACCTCGCAGTACTTGGCCCAGTAGCTCCGGAGCGGGTGTGTGTTGTTACCTCGCAGTACTTGGCCCCGTAGCTCCGTGGCGGGTGTGTGTTGTTACCTCGCAGTACTTGGCCCCGTAGCTCCGTGGCGGGTGTGTGTTGTTACCTCACAGTACTTGGCCCAGTAGCTCCGTAGCGGGTGTGTGTTGTTACCTCGCAGTACTTGGCCCCGTAGCTCCGTGGCGGGTGTGTGTTGTTACCTCGCAGTACTTGGCCCAGTAGCTCCGTAGCGGGTGTGTGTTGTTACCTCGCAGTACTTGGCCCCGTAACTCCGTGGCGGGTGTGTGTTGTTACCTCGCAGTACTTGGCCCAGTAGCTCCGTGGCGTGGGTGTATTGTGCAGCACTTGATCCAGTAGCTCCGTGGCGGGTGTGTGTTGTGCAGTACTTGGCCCCGTAGCTCCGTGGCAGGTATGTGTTGTTACCTCGCAGTACTTTGCTCCGTAGGCCGGCGGCGGGGAGTCGCAGAACCGGTGTCGGCTGCGCGTGCGCGTGCTGCAGTGCTGCGGTGCCGGGCACGCCGACCACGCAGACCACGCGCCCCACCCGCCCGCGCCGCCCGCTGCATCACAATTAGATTTCCAAAATATTATATACACTTCAAAAAATAGAAGAAGAGTTTTTATAAATATGAAACGCTCGCATTATTCCAATTCAAAAAATTCTAAACAATTTAGTCTTAAAAAAATAAAATACCCGTTTTGAGAATTGAGAAATATTTGCATTATCTCACATTAAAATCATTTTTTTTATTAGACATACTGCATGCCTCTCTGAGAGGCCAGTGTGTCTAAATCAAATTTTAAAATGTTCTGTATCATCTTATCTTACCTGCACTAGAGATTCAAAAACATTATCATATTAACAATAAAACAGCAATCAAAAAAAATAAATGTGTATAGTATATGAGTGACCTGTGGTGGCGAGCGTGGGCAGGCAATCCATCCTGACGTCGGCGACGGCGCCGGTGACGGCCTGTGACACGTACACGAAGCAGTACTCTGGAAACCGCTCGCTGAACAGCCGGCAGTCGAACGACGCCGTGTGCTGCCCTCTGCGAACAAACCACGCCTTGTTACAGATGCAGATCTCATTTAACAAACAGTGATCTCCAGCGTCGCACTGGCCATATAGACGAGGTGGCATTTGTCAGCCGGGCCTCAGCATCCTTGCATCCACGGGCCTACCTTGCGGGGCATGCGGCAACCGTAAGATTGGGTCTCGGACTCGGTAATCGCCATGGAGCCACCCAGGACTTTTTGGCCTAGTGCTACTCTGGTGGTCGCCAAATGGTGTAGTGGTAGGACTCTTGGCAGAGTCCGCCTGAGGAAGTACCACACCTTTGCCAGTTATTCTACCGCCAAGCAGCAATGTGCAAACATTGCTGTGTTCCGGTTTGAAGGGCAATGTGTCCAGATAAATTACAGGGCTTAGAGATATAACATCTCAGATCTCTGGGTGACGAGCGCAGTGCAGTGCTAGGTAATGATTTGGACTCTTCTTGTTCCAATAGCTGCGTGTCACTGTGCTGTTATGTGGCAGGCATGTTGCTTACCATCAGGCACATGTCATGCTCGTCTCGTCACTTTTTATATAAAAAAATAAAAATAAATGGTGATAATGCTTCTAAGTAATTTTTTTGTAGTAGTAGGACTCTTTGCCGAGTCCACCTGGGTAAGTACCACATCTTTGGCAGTTATTCTACCGCAAAGTAGCTACGTGAAAACACCTCTGTGTTCCAGTTTGAAGGGCAATGTTTCCAGAGAAATTACAGTGCATAGACATAAAACATCTCACAGTGTTCATCTGTAGTGCAGTGCTAGGTAATGATTTGGAGTATTCATGTTCTAATGGCTGCATGATTTTGTGCTGTTATGGGTAGCTATAGTATGAACACCGAATGGTATAACAACCGACGTTGTAAAAACCGGTGGTACTACACCATTACACTACTGATGAAAGAACGAAAGACTGTGTTTAATGCTGCTTTCTTTAGCGTATCACAGGCATAGCTTAGAAACATGGTAATTTTGTTCTTAAAAAAGGCGAAAAAGTTTTATTGGGGAACTATTGGCTAATAATGTCTTTACTAAGCCATGTGTATAAGTTGTTGTAAAGGGATAAGCATCAGTCTTAAATCCCAACGTAGTATTCCTTAACCATAAACTGAGTAATTTTTCATAAAGTTACAAAGATGACAAACGACAATGTCCGTTAAGTGGAAGTGCAGATACACTGTTGTCAGGGCTTCAGCTCTAGAACGTTTTTAATTATCTAACTGAGACAGTGAAATCCAGAAATAGGCACTAAAATGCACCTTTATAAAGTGGCAATTACTGCCAGTGTCAGGTCTAAATTTAAGGCTCAGTTTTGAAGAATTAGAGGATGAAGAAGAAGTAAATGAGGGAGTATTACTTTTTACACCGCCAAGGAGTAATATTAAAACTGTACGGTTTTTTATTGAAAGATTACGTTTCGAGAAAATGGCAGGAAAAATATATAATTCATCTGATATCTTTGGATAACTAGGCAGTGATTTGGATGCTTGAAATAAAATAAAACATCTCTGAAATGAAATCTCATAAAACATTACAAAAAAACTAAAGTAATTTAGGTGGAAGTTCGGTGTGAGACAAGTGTGAGAGGTCTGTTTGAATTGTGAGAGGTATTGTGTACGCCAATTTTAATGTTTGTTAAATTAATAAAAAAATCAGGTGTTAGTCAATCCAAGTTTAATTATTAACACAATTTTTTTTTTTAAATCTAAATCATTATCCAAAATAATAACAGTTACGTGAGTTATAAGTATATGTATATCGCTATGACTAGTAACTAGGTATAAAGCAAACTTATTTTTAAAAGTTCTATTGCATGAAGCACAGTAATACATACCGTTGGTGTTAAATTTACGAGTATAGGTGTAGGACGTTCTTGGGCGGGTTTTTCTTTTATGAGTGGTATATTGACATCAATATTTTATTTCTAAAATGTTTTATGTACTTAAGTTGCAGATAATAAATGTTGCTAATTTTATTATAGGTTGACCGCCATCTCGCCTCTACTACGATCTACGATGGAGGATGGTCACCTAGAAGAAACCAATTCACTCTCGATTTGAAAACATCAAGATTGTAACCATCGAGAAAAACTCACACAGGCAACGCACAGCTTAAGGTACAAGTTCGCGCTGAGACCGCGACACTAGACCGCGACGCGAGACCGCGACCGGAGACCGCGACAAGCACTTGACACTATGGAATTGTATGGGCGCCAGTTCGCGCCGAGACCGCGACACATATCTCGCGACACGTGTCTCGGTCTCCTGTCGCGGTCTCGGCGCGAACTGGCGCCCATACAATTCCATAGTGTCAAGTGCCTGTCGCGGTCTCCGGTCGCGGTCTCCGGGCGAACCGCTACCTTTACACGTACTTATTACAAATGTAGAATGAAACCTCTTTATTAAAATTAGAGCTAGTTCAAAGTTTCTTTGAGGCCTTTGCACACACACACCAACACACACGCACGCACACATGCAAACCCGCTGGAACTCACAACACCGTGTCATTTTAGCGTCGAAGTTTAAACGCAGGATTTTAAAGGCGTAAGGTCACAGTTAGCCCGTCGCAGACCCAGTCTCGGAGGATTTAAATCTAAGGAGAAGCAAACTGGAGTAATTTAAGTGGAAGTTCGGTGTAACTGCGAGGGGTGATAGTGAGCGCGAGTTTACACGTTATGTAGAGGATTAACCCGGGTGCGAGCCAGTAAAGCTATATCGTGTCGGAAATGCCGACCAGGCATGGAAATGTTATTTTGGACGCTTGTGAACGCCGGAGCAACTTTCTGTAGTAAGTATGTTTACTACAGTAAAAAGTTGTCATGTCAAGCATCAGAAAAAATTGGGTCATTAAAATATGTTTTTACAATTGTAAATGCAGCCGGGTCAATCTACTCGGATTTTTTCCTAAAACATTGCCTTTCAAACTGGAATATAGCAATGTTTCTACATTAGTATTGGGTATTAGAACAAATGACAATTGTTATTTGTTATACAAGAGTGCAAAGTTGATTTTTAACCGCGTGCTCAATTTTGATGACCGAGCAAGCGAAGGATTCTAAAATTGAATCACGAGCACAGCGAGTGATTCAAAATTAGAATCCTGAGCGTGAGCACGGGAATCAAAAGAGCACAAGGTGAAAAATCTTTGCACTCGAGTGCAACACGTAACTTTTCATTCCACCTCAGCGAGGAAATGACTAAATGCATTTTTTTTATTATTTCGCGCTAAGCAAATTAAAAAAAAGTAAGTACACCATGGAGGTTCCGAGTCTGAGTTTTTAACATATTAAAAAAAATGTATAATGCATTCGGCACCAAGGAGGTAGAAATAAATAGGTTGAATTATGTTTTGAATTCAAAACCTCAGTACACACGATGTTCTAAATTCAAATTTACTTTAACCTCTAGAGGGTAAAAACGACTTTTGCGCCCTGATGTCGAGGAACAAAAGTACTCTTTCCGAGCTGGTGGGATGAAAAAGTATATTTTTCCAGGTTGATTTCACAAGAGCCCTAGCAATAGAAAAGAAGCGGTAGCTGTAAAACACTTGTTGTGACAAGACAAATCCCCAAGAAAACGCAGCAAAGAACCCTACCACTACAAAAAAAACCAGTACAATAGACAATGTTATAGAGCTAAAAATAATATGTTTTTGATAACCTTTTGATTCTTAAAAAATCTATTAATGGTAGTTTTGGCTTATGCTATACGTAAAAGCATTTCAAGGTTTAATCTGAGAGCCACAATTTCCAATATATTTCAGGCCTTGTATTTCGGAACATGTAGCTATCCGGCTAACCGGTTCGAAGTACCGCACATCCTTGTCTTCGTGTGTGTCGAGAACAGATGCCGGGCAAGTTTTATAGCGGCCGGCCGACCCTTGGCGCTAACTTGCTCTCCTTACTTTTACGGCGCGGTACGTAAATTGGAACTTTAAACATGGCTCGTGTGTTTAGAGATATAATACGGCTAAAGTTAGTCGCTTTTCATACTTTGATGAGTGGGTGAAATTGGGACGCAAAGGAGACACTGGATGATGAGTTTTTGGCGGGTTTTAGTAGTGAAATGAGTGAGATAAAGTCCTTGAATTCAAATTCAAGATTAAGATTTTAATTCATCCTGAATATATAAATAACAGATTTTTTTGTAACAGAAACGAGATAAAACATTATACGAATAAATACTTTCAAAAACTTAATGGTAGACAAAAAATATCTGGTGGTAGGACTCTTAGCAGAGCCCGCATGGGGTAGTACTAAGTTATACTACCGCAAATCAGTAATATGCAAGCATCACTGTGTTCGAAACTTGAGAAATGAGGAGATTTCCTTCTGCCTTCAAATGTCCTCATTAATTGCAGAGTTGAATTGAATTTGTACGACACACAATTCAAAACGTATCTGCGGGTTTCTACAGATTCACTTAGCGATGGATGGTAACATAACACGGTAACTTATCCAGGTAATGTCTGACTCTGTGCAGTCCAGCAATCCTGCCTGGGAAAGGACAAACTTCCAAACATGAACCTCACTCCCTGAGGGGCACGCGTAGAAGTTTGTAAAGAAATAACTGGAATGACTTGGAACGTTACTAAGCTGATAGTTTTATCTGGTCGTGTAACAGCCCAAGACTTTCCTGAAAGAGGAGTGGACTGGAGGTCCTCTGCAAAAGATCTGGTGACAAAGTGCTTAACAGATGGACAAATAACTATAATGAAATGTTATAAATCTGAAGAGGTTTGTTATTTCGCGCTAATCCCAGGAACTTCTCAACCGAATTTTAAACACTTTCACCGTTGGATATGTAGTTTTAATGTTTTTTTATATTACTGTTTTGTTTTGTTTTGGTGTGTATAATAAAGAGTATCTATCTATATATTATGTACGCGATTCCTGAGTGATTATAGGATATACATTGTGTACCGCGGGGGAAGCCGGGGCAGATGACTAGTATCAAGACAAATAACATTGTTATTTTTTACTGCAGATTTGTGTACATGAGTACTCAATTAGATGGTATTATTAAAACAATCTAGTCTTTTGAAGATTCATATAGGCGTCATCCTGTGGGGGTCATCTATCATAATTTTTGAACCATTCTATACGATCGTGTAAAATGGCTCGTTGTATTCACAAACATTACTTATTATTCTAAAAGTTTAAATGACTGGCCACATTGAAATACAATATTCGGCGCTGACCACATTAGTGCCTAAATTAGTGGAGATTATAATAGAAAAGCTCATTAGTATAATTGATGATTAATTGAGATCCGACGGGCGGAATAATTGGCTAAATGTTCGGGATGTGCTTTTGACCGAACTATCAATTTGATTGCTGAGTTATATCTGTTTGATTTGCAATTAGTTGAGGTCAGAGCTGTGTTGCTAGTGTTAGCAAATTCAATTGATTTAATTAATAAACATTATTTTAAATGTTCTTCACAAGTTCTCCACAATTAGTATTCACTGTTTACTGAGATTTGAGATAATGGTGAAAGCATAGGTCCTCTTTCCCCCGTATTCTTTTCTAATTATTCTAGGGTTACAGTCGATCTCGCATTATGCTAAGCCACGATGCGGTATATGAAAGAGTGTGATAAACTAGACGAAACTGATTCACACTCAATTTTAAGAAACACGAAGATTGTAACCATCATAAAAACCCAACAGTCGTATTCCACAGCCTAGACGTTCTTATCACAAACGTAGAGTCAAACCTCTTCTTTCGAGTCTTTGGAACATGAAACGATTTCGCTTTATCGAGCTACGACTAGTCCGATTGAAAAAGGAATTAGATCATGCAGATCAGTTAAACAGTCTTCGAAATGAAACATTTTCCTTAATAACCGAAGAAAGTATACCTGAAAGCAAAGTAAAACTGGAAAACAATGTAGTGTCCCGAAGATTTGTGTAGCAAATATAGCGAAACAGCCCGTTGTTCTCTCAGCCGTGACTATTGACATAACGACGTCATAAGATTTTATGTCACACATCCCCGTTTCTAGTGTCGGTGATAATGGGAAAGGTGTTGCCAAATGTTTGTATTTTTCATATTAAAACACTGCCAGCTTAAAAACACTTTACGTATACTTGCAATAGGTTAGGCAGAACGTAGAATAGACCTCTTTGCCTTAATGCAGTACTACAAAGCAAAGAAGGGCTTGTAATACTCATTTTGAGTAAAAACCGTAGTGTCTATTGCCTAGGAATTGAAAAATATTAAAAATAAAAGCCCCATACTCTGTGGATTAAGCTATTATGGATTTGAAATTAGTCATTGTGTAAATAGTACAAGCCCGTAGCCGGTAGTATATGGATTATACTACCTCTTAACACTTAACAAGTCTCTAAATACTTCGTATTGATTTGTTTATAAATACTTCGTATTGTATTGTTAAAAATACGTAAGTATGACGCCATTTCATGGCGCCGGCCATCTTGTATTGATTTTCAACAAACAGTCAATCCAAAAAACACAATCCCGAATAACTTATCTTACAAAATGTATAAATATATATTATTTAAAAAATTTAAACGTATCTTAACTAAACACAAAATGAAATCAATTTATCCTTTCGGGAGCTACGATGCCAAACACACACACAAATACTCGTCAAATATACTAGCACCCCGTCGTTTCGCCCAGGCTTACAAACACGTCTTCGACAAAGACGGAACGGAATGTGCCCACTATATTATACTGATAGGTATATTAGCATTAAAGTTGCCACTATCGTTACAGAGGACGACGGCGATTATGATAAGGGCAAGTAAATAAAATTTAATTGTAGATAAAACCGTAGCACCTTATATTTGGTCGTTCCGGTTAGTGGGTTGGCTATAGGCCGTTTCATCACGTGTCATTGAGTTATGTGGTATTGAAGCAATGTGATAATAGAAAATAAGTATCCAATGTATATAGAACGTAAACGGAGAGAAGATTTTTTTCAATGGGACTTCGAGTAGCTCGAAGAAGCAGCACCGTTTCGATACGGACGAAAAGGTTTGACTCTACTTTTGTGAAAAGAACGTCTAGGCTCTGGAATGAGTTGCCGGAGTGGATTTTTCCGGATAGTTAAACTCTTGTTGTCTTCCAATCGAGAGTGAATCGGTTTCTTCTAAATAAACACGCTCCATCGTATACGCATCGTTACTAACATCAGGCGAGATGTAACCAAGTGGCAAGTGTAAACGTGTACAAACTATTTTCGTACAAAAAATTAAACCGACTTCAAAACTACAAATAGGCACTCAAAAGCGAAACATAATCTAAAATCATCATTATAAGCGCTACTCACTCACCTATTTGAAGTCGGTGCCAGCCAAATCTAACAGGTAGTAGATACAATTTACCTGTGCCTACTTACCTGTGCCTACATAGCATCAATCTACTAACTTTTTTACCTGACTGGCACCGACTTCAAATAGATGAGTGAGTAGCGCTTATAATAATGATTTTAGTTTATTTTTCGCTTTTGAGTGCCTATTTGTGGTTTTGAAGTCGGTTTAATTTTTTGTGCGAAAATAGTTTATATGACACTTTTTAGTGTAAAACAAGTTTTATTAATCCATTTACACAATTTAGTATTGAGAATTGCACGAAAATTATAAACTAAAATTTTCGTACAATTCTCTGGATGACGTAGTTGTAGATTTCACGAAAGTTATGAAACTCGATCCTGTCAATACTAAATTGTGTAAATGGATTAATAAAAACTTGTTTTACACTAAAAAGTGTCAAATAAACTATTTTCGCAAAAAAAATTAAACCGACTTCAAACCCACAAATAGGTAGCCACGGGTAACCACAGTAGGTTCATATTTCAAAAACCACCCAAACGATTTTGATAAGATTTATATGGGACCATTCAGGAAGCATACCCATCCGAACGCAAAAAGAAATTTTAAAATCGCTGCAGAGGTTCTCGAGAAATCAGGTAACATACATAAAAAAAGGGTCGAATTGATAACCTCCTCCTTTTTTTGGAAGTCGGTTAAAAAAGTAATAAAAAACGTACCCGTTTAACAATTATAGATCAATCCTGGGTTTGGTTCCCACCCAGGATACAATTTTTGTGATGAATATAGATATATACTCTTTATGGACACACCAAGCAAAACTCAAAAAACATGTCAAACGGTTCACATTTGTCACAACATTTGACAAAATTGTAGCCTCGTTAAAATTTTAATATTTTTTACTTTTTAATTTACTGTTGTATTTCTTTTCTTATAAGTACCTACACCATACAGATATATCTATTCATGTATTTTAGATTAGTATGTATTATATTATACTTAGTATTCGTATTAATATTATATTATAAGTAAGTATTAGTATTTATTTGTTTTTATTTTATTACTAAGTATCTTTAGTAGTAAAATATACATTGTAATTCATCGATGTTATTATAAATTATCTTTTCATCCCACCAGCTCGGAAAGAGTACTTTTGCACCTCGATATCAGGGCGCAAAAGTCGTTTTTACCCTCTAGAGGTTAAAGTAAATTTGAATTTAGAACATCGTGTGTAACTGGCAACCAATGCCCCATTTATCATAATCCTCCCACAATTTTGATCTACCTTTACACATCTTTATCCTTTTCCTGCTAAGAAAATAAAGATAAGGAAAATGCTCTGAAGGTTGCCCAATTTTTCGTAAGTAGTGTTTAGCGAGTGGCCGGAAATTGCATGCGTCCCACGATTCCGGAAACAGCTGATGCGGACCGAAATATTCCAAGAGCCCCATCTTTGAATCCACAAGTTTAGGATCACAAATTATCTGTCGCATGAATTTTATAAAAGTGAAAGTTTGCATGTTTAAAGCAACAAAGTGACAAGAATGGGAACTAAGTGGGTAAGATCGCGAGGCGCTGCAAGTCCTACGTATTAGTAGTAAGTGCTTCTTAGTAAATAAATAAAATAAATAAATATTGGTGGTCAATTCACACACAACACCATCTGACCCCAAACTAAGCAAAGCTGTGACTGTGGCGGCCAGATAGCTAATATAATACTTATATAATTACACACTTATTATACATAGAAACACCCAGACACAGTGCAAATATTTGAATTCGTCACACAAATATTTGCACTAGGTGGGAACACACGACCCTCGGCTTCGCAGGCAGAGTACTATAAGAAGTAGTATCAATATTTATAGTTTATAAAAAAGTTTGGATATTTACATCGAATCGGGAAACCGGATCGCATCGGGTTGAAATTTGAAATACAGTTAGATTATAATCTAGAATAGTACCTACAGAGTTGTATAGGCTACTATTTATCACGGAAAATAGAATTATGGGAGCGGGAAATACCTACGCGAGTAAAATCGAGAAGTGTTTACACTTGTCTTGTTGGTGTTAAGTCACGGCGACGTTTTTTAACCCCCGACCAAAAAAAGGGGTGTTAAAAGTTTGACGTCGATGTCTGTCTGTCTATATGTGTGTCTGTCTGTGCCACCGTGGAGCTCAAAGCTCAAAGAGCGGGGGTTAATCAATTTTTTTTATTTTGTTCTTGTAAAGAAGCGTGCTTACCTAGAAAAAAACAACTCACTCTCTGCTTGAAACATCAATAGTGTAATTGTTCGGGAAACCCCCTAAGGCGGCGTATCCCGTAGCCTAGACGTTCATATTACAAAATGAAATATATGAAAAGAAAATAATCGAAAAATAGCAAGCTGCAACATATAAAATAAAAAATATAAAATGCTGCTGAATATTTATCAAATGTAATTTATAATTATGTCACTTTAAATGATTAAAAAATTACATAACGATATCGAAATTTTGATGTCAACTGTAACAAGTAAGTTTTGCCATAGTAATAGAAGTGACTGCAGGCGTGTGGTTCCGAAATCGGACTCGAGGATATTGGAGCATCGACGCGTTTTATTGCCATCCTATCTGATGGACCTGTTTTAGGAAATTGTTTTGAGTAATTGATGCTATGAAAAGTCAATATCCTCTGCAACATAGTAATAAAGTCCGTAGCTGCAGAATACGTATTCGTTACATGATACGTAATGGAAAGTCTGTTCTAGGTCCGTGCTACATTGTATATTACAGCATCAGGTTTGGTGTTGTTTTACCGGAATCTTAAACTAATTCAATAAATCTTTAATTTGAAATTTTTGTTTGGCGTCACATCCGTGAGAAATGTTTGTACCGATTGGCTTAATACAAAGCTTCGACAGTACTTTTTTAAAGGCGTTAGCATGAATCAAATTACGTATAATATAAAGAAATACAAAATACTCGTAGTAACAGTATCAAACAGTGTGATAATATTTATTTGTTTTGGAAGTACTAAAACAATTAAAAGACGGCTTAATTTTTGACGGCTCGGGCCGCGAACAACGTAAGAAAAGGTGCAGTATTCACCATCTTCCTACCATTATGGTGGAGGGAGAATGGTAAATCTTAACCTTATAAGGTTCACAAGATTCACCATGGGCAATCGCTGCTTTGGTTACTGTTGATCTCCCTAGCTATCAGTTTCCCTCTAAACACTCCTTGTCTTTCAGACATTCCTTGTCTCTCTATCCACTTTTCCAGTCCTAACTGCACATTTCCCCCCACGTTTGTCCCTGGCTATCACTTAGCCTGTGTCTATCTCCCAGTTACTCGTAGTCTAACTAGCTGATGTTAGTTGCCTTCTAGATATTTGTTATCTCCTAGTTACTTGTAATTTTTCTAGCCACTAGTAGTAACCCCAGCCATTCGCTGTTCTCTCAGCTACTTACTTCCTCCAGCCAACTGTCCAACCTCTCAGCCACTTGTACGTCCAAAACTTTGATGTACCTCCAACACTTCTTCTCCTTACCCACTTTCTGTTCCCCTACCCTCACTGACCTGCACACCATCCTCTTGACAACGTACCACAACTGGCTCCTTATCTCCTAGCCACTTGTTATACCTTCAACATTTGCTGTACCTCAATTACTACTACTAGTTTGGGACCCACCGGACAAACTGCCGAGCTACAATCGGGTTAAAAATGTATAGAATGTGCTTTAACTTAAGGATAACAATCATGTAATCTTGTTTTTGGTAATAAATGACTTATCTTATCTTACTACTACTTTTAGCCACTTTCTGTCCCCCTAAATTCACTGACCTGCGCACTCTTCTCTCCGCGACGTACCGCAGCCGCTCGCTGTCCCTCCCGAAGACCCGCACGCGGTCGGCCCCCTCCAACACGCACTCGGGGTACTGGAAGAGGACCTTGACCCCGTCCGCGCACGGGAACACGGACCCGCCGTGCACGTTTAGCACGAACTGCTCCGACCAGTCCGCCTGCAAACCACACGAAATTTATTGAAAATAGCTACTAAAAATAACTAGCTACTACTACTGAAAATAACTAGCAGCTTGTCCCAACTCCGTTTGATTTACTATTAATACTCGTAACAACAATCAATATCACTAATTCTTTTATTGAAACTTATAAATTACTAGCATCACCCCGCGGTCCCTCCCGCGGATTTTCTGTTCCCGTTGTTTTTTCGGTATAAAATTAACAAACATTATTATTTACCTTACAATATTAGGATTGAGATCACTAATCGAAAATAAAATCTATCCACACATAAATGATTTAGTTAATACAATCCTCAGTTATTAGGAATCGATTAGAGATAAAAAAAATAGTGAAATGTTTGATAAAAGTCAAACTATTAAAATGTTCACCAGTTTTGTAACTTGGTGGATAACCGAGACATAATTTTACAGTCTCCCATTTACCAATTCGCATACTCCACTACAGAAACCGTCTATCATAAGGGCTTATCGGGTCTATGTCACATATGACCGGCCCACTGCCACTTTAGTTAGCTAATGCGCTGATGGAGCTATGTCAGTGACTTTATATTTCTGACAAATTGCTTCAATGCGGATGTAATCCTTCAGAGAAACCCCAAGCAGGTGTCATCTATTCCGGAGTTCAGCTATTATCATGTAAATTCTAAGTTTTAATACCGCAGCTTAAATCAGGAATCTTGTTTTTAGGGTTCCGTACCCAAAGGGTAAAAACGGGACCCTATTACTCAGACTTCGCTGTCCGTCCGTCAGTACGCCTGTCACCAGGCTGTATCTCAAGAACGGTATAAGCTAGACAGCTGAAAATTTCACAATAGAATAATAACGATAGACGATATAATAGCGGCAATAGAAATACATCATTTCACTGGTGATGTATTTCAGTTGCAGCTATAACAAAAAATACTAAAAATAAAATAAATATTTAAGGGCTCCCATGCAACAAGCTTGATTTTTTATTGTTCCTTGCTCGATGCTAATAACGGTGACAGGTAGACACTTTAACTATTCACAGAATATTTAGCTTTATATTGTCTTTAAATTTAATTAATTAAAGTAAAATAAATTAAGTATTTAAGGGGCTCCCATACAATAAAAGAGATTTTAGCCGTTTATTTGCTAATGGTACGGAACCCTTTATGCACGAGTCCCACTCGCACTTGGCTGGTTTTATTTATGTAAAACATGTAAAAGGTGCCAACAAACAAACGGTATCCATGATTGCAAGATGAGAAGCGATAGTCGTTTTTTATAAATATCTGCAAAAATAAGTACACTAGCGATGCTTTGCCAATCTGGTTTTGTGTATATATATTTGCGTTACTTCTGTTTGAAACGGTAGAACCAATGTGAATGAATTTAAATATGTAGTAAATATTACCTGGATAAATTATAGATTTCTATTTATCCCGTATATGATTCTGGTTGGTAAGCCGCCGTTAACATCGCGGGATGCAGTTAGTTAAATAATAAGTGTACTATCTTTATACCAACAAAAAAAAACTCATCGATTCCGTCTTTATGTCACAGCCACTTTTTTACGAAACTATAAGATACTGTTGAAACTTGGTAAGTCTCTCTGTGAACCGCGTTCCCTTCCCCCTCCCCGTAATTTGTTAAAATTCATAATTTTAAAACACCTAGCTGCGCCCTACATTGTGTATTTAAATGCTTATTAATTGAAAACTTAATTTTACGAGTATAATGACCATTATATATATTTTCCGGCACTTCCTCTTCCAAATAAACCTCCTCCAATTTATTGTAAAATCCCCATAAACAATATCCGTTGAAGCGTATCACGAGAGCCTCGAATAAACTTCGATAAATATTTAGGTGAGCACAGGTTACTTCCGGCGGGAAGGGCGGTAACAGTTCGATAAATATGCGTTTATCGAAATAGCACTCTTGAATGTATCGATATTGTCGATAGAACGAGAAGAAACTATATATATTTTTTCAGAAGAAATAAAACAGATAACAATTTTCCGAAAAAAAAAATTTTGCAGATAAATTTTTAAGCATTTTATTGATTTTCAAAATACTTTTAAAACGGATTTTTTGAATTATAAGAATGAAAAACACATTAATCTATTTTCAGAAAAACATAACAAAAACAATGAACAAGCGTATTATAAATAACAAACAAAAAGTAATTAAAATATTCATTAAAACATATTAGGGGACGTCTAGTTTCCGTCCCATTCAATAAATATTCTTTGATGGTAACCAATCTGGATTTATCCCAAAGAACGAGAGTATATAAAAGGCACAAACGATAGCCAATTCTCATTATTAGGCACAGGTACATCTACGCAACATCCGGAAGGAAAGGTGTATAAAGATAACCCCTTTCCAAATGCTCTTTGATTTGTTTTTAAAAATGATTAGAATAAGAGAATTCCATAATTAGGTCTCATGTTAAAGAAACCTGACGGCTTGGAGTTTGGCAGGAATGGGCTTAAGGTGGTATCGTTATTACGTTCAAACTTGAACGTCATCTATCTTGTTATTAAGCGATGATGTATGCTACGATGAAGCGCACTTACCCAGAAGACATAGACTCACTCTTGACATATACACCTATAATAGATCTACCTACCAGAAACTGCTCAAGCAAAGTAATTCAAATAGTTTTAGAAAAAAATCATGATAAGTTTCTAGCTTTATTAAATTTAATTTCTCATATTTCATCATAGTACAAAAACTTTGAGGAAAGATGTTGGGACATCTGATACGACACGACAACTTCATTAGAACAATAATGGAAGTTAAATTAGAAGGGAGGAGGAAGAGAGGTAGACCTAGGAGAAGTTACATGAACCAAGTGAAGGAGAAGATAAATGTAGTGTCGTATCAGGAAGTCAAGGAGAAGGCGGAGTGTAGAAGTACATGGAAGGAACTCCACCGACAAGAGCATCGCTCTTAAATTGTGAATGAATGAACAAAAACTTTGAATAATGTGAAACAATAAAAACATCGACACCCTCGCTATTCCAGCGACATAATCGTTTATCGACGACCACTCGATAAAGTCGCCCGTCCCTACAGATTACTCCATATTTTATCCTCCACTTCTCCCGGAATATCGGAATTGTATTTAATTCTCACAAAAACTCCTCACACGAGGAAAGGTACGTCCACTTATTGAGATTTATGGGCCGAGGCAAATGCCCTCGAGAATATTTTATGAGGTGGGTAAGATAGATCTCTAATAAAAGAAATTGGCTTGTAAAAATCCGTATAAAAAGCTTGTTTCAATTGAGCTTCAGTAGAGTAAGCTGGGGGCTTAATTACGGGTCTGAGATTGAATAGAATTAAATTTGTTCCGTTTGCGGTATTAATTATTTTTTTCAATGTTTAGGAATAAAGTATTTAATAAAACGTCTATTGTTTATGACTGCTTGTTATTTTATTTTATTATTTATTATTTAAAATACTGTAACCATTTACATATTCAACTTGAAAAATAAATTTATGATTAGGGCCGTCACAGACGTAGCTATATTATATATTTTCATATTTTTGTGAAGTCAGCAAAATATACAGTAATATATTCATATTATGGTATATTAACATAGCAAGACATATTTTGAGTTTACAGCATGTTTCAACATTGTCCGAGCATACATCACGAGTTGTTTTACAAGCTTATATTTATTAGTTTCACCTAATTCGAAATATGTCTTGCAATACCATAATTTATTTTAATATGCCTTGATATATATTACGGTATAGTTGAGTGACGTCAGAAAAATATAATTATATTATAGCTGCGTGTTTGGACACTCGAGCATTTGTATTGAAAATATACGGAAATATGTCTATGAAATTTGAAAACATATAAATATATATTATAGCTACGGCCTTAAAGGCAATCGATCTAACAAACAAACAAATAACAAACGTATTTATAATTTTTGTGACGTCACACAACTATACCGTAATATATATTAAAGCATATTAATATAAATTATGGTATAGCAAGACATATTTTAAATGTACAGCGTGTTCAAAAAAATATATAAGAAAGACCTTTGATCAGTTCAATAAAATTCTAATTGGTGGACAACTCCCACACAACAAATAAACTTCTTACATATTAAATAAACACTTACATACCAAACGAACTACTAGCAACACCTTTTGCCCCTCGGTTTCACCTACGGAGCTCCCGTAATAGGGATGTTAACACTAATCACAAATTAATGTTTAATGTTGATTTTATGATAGTTTGTATTAATAGAATATCGAAAAACACATTATTATAATTTAATATTACGTAATAAATTTGTTATAAATGATTTTAAAAGCTATATTTTTAATCTGTTGTCACGTGACTGGAAACACAAATATGAATTATTACGTCACTAGTCGCAAAACAAGCTATAAAAAACTGACTAAAAAGTTGACTTTTCTGCTTTTTTATTATAGTTTGCGATCTTAGCGACGACGATTTTGAGTGTTTGTTTTCAAGTAACGATAAGAAAGTACATAAACTGGACAAACAGTCATGAATCTCGACCAAATGTTTTGCGATTAGTGACGTCATGTCAGTCGTTAGTGTTTTAGCGGCAAAATTCAAAATTAGTCTAATATTGCATATTTACTCATCGAAAATACAAGTATTTTTAAATAAAATGTTATTTATTACGGTAAACATGCGTCAATTTTCAAAATAAAAGCAGTTCCGAAAAATTGTTAACATCCCTATTGTCCCACGACGAAAAGTGTTATATCAGATAAGATCATTAATTCTAATGTAGTTTTAACAAAACTAAAATCGGTCCTTCCATTCGGATCTATAACGTTACACACAGACACGTTTTTGCATCCGATTAAAAATGTATTATCAAGAAATACTGTTAACACACGGGATACTCCATGGGGCATAGATAGAGTCCTACTAATCCTTTGAATGTTATAAATGTCAATGTTTGTATGTTTATTGCTCAATCACGTCGGAACGTCCGAACGGATCGGGCTGAAATTTTGAGTTAGATTAATTATATTCGGGAAACACACATAGGGTAATTTTTATCATGGGGAAACAACGGGAACTAGAACTACGCGGGTAAAACCACTCGGTGTTGCAAGTACATAATATAAATGTCTAAGTTCGGATTATTTGGTTTAAAGTTGCTCAATCATATCAGAAGTACCTCATTGGTTACTTTTTATTTCGATAAAACTACAAGAATTGGAACTACGCAGATAAAACCACGAGGCGCTACTAGTATGTAAAACAAATATTTTTATGAAAAAAAATTGGTTGCCTGTAAAGTCGGTATACGGGCGAAAGTTTTACGTGACAACGACTTTGAGTGGTAAAATATAAGAATTTTTCCTGAAATAAAAATTACTTATTATGTACCTAACTTATTTGAAACCTACAATTGAGATAGGCGGCGCTTCCGTTTCGATTTTAGATGCTCAAATGACTCCCCAAACTAGTTCTCGACACGTTTTTGGTTGGGGCCACATGTAGGTAGGTAGCTTCGAGACTTTAGCTTGAACATTGATTCAGTTAGGCTCAATTAACCATGCAGCAGTAACTAGGTTTCAAATAAGTTAGGTACATAATAAGTAATTTTTATTTCAGGAAAAATTCTTATATTATGTAGCCTGTAACTTATTTGAAACCTACAATTGAGACCTGTCTATTATCGCATGGTGGCTCAACCAACAGATTAAACGCCAACTGTGAATCACACTTTAAAAAAGTGAAAATATATTTATGGAATTAATAAATAATCAGGGCTGTTACAGGATCATATGTTTAATTAGTGCAACATATATATTGTAATCATAAAATAGAATTATGAAGTAAGATTTACTGAATAAAATACAAAACAAATCACACTGGGGCAAATGTATTGGCCAGATTAGGCACATTTAATATCTGTGGCGTCCTCATAGGTCGCCTGTAATACTGGATTAACGTGTTTGGGGTTGCCCAGTTCCCTCGAGCTAAGATTTCTTCCAGAGGCATGTTATTTACCCAGTTCAAAGATGCTACGGCAGATCTGACGGATCCAGGCGAGTCTTGGATTCCGGCTGCTTCCAATACCGTTTTAATCCATCCAGCAATTACCGTGCGACTTGCTGCCTTCGGTTCTCCTCTAGATGATATGAACAAACTTTTTAATCCGTTACCCGATTGTCGCCTTGATTGGGAAATTTCAATAAGTTTTCTAATCCAAAAGACTGGGTCGAGCCTTTGAACGTCTCCAGCCAGTAAGTGCCAGCCGGATTGTCTATGTTGAATAGTATCAGTCTTTGATCCAAACAATGGCCAAAATGTTACAGATTTGCTGTCAAAACACATTTATCTTTTCAATAGATAGTAGCGTTAGATCGTGAACCCTTCTACCTGAAGCCAACAACATTATAGTGGCACATCGCCGAGATACATCAAACAAACTTTCAAGTCTGGTTCATTCTGGTCTGGTTCATTCTGTAAAAGCCAGTCAACTACCACTTGTGGGTTCCACACTGGAACATTTATTTTATTTTTGGCGGCCGATTTGTTCGCTATCCCTCTCAGAACCTGCCGAACCAAAGCATGAGAGCTCAACTTTACTTCTAAGTCAGGCTGACAAAACGATGACACTACTGACTTGTGTAGCAGTATAGTCTTATAGCTTAAGTTACATGTGTGTAAATAAATGAGATATTTTGATAGACCAGCCCCACCGGGGTTTTTATTATCTATACCATTTTCCTGGCACCAAATCAAGAATCGCGACCATGCTTGTTTATACGTTTTTAGTGTACTGGGCCGCCAGCTTGACTCTATTATTGCTATTTCAGAGGCTGACCAATTTCTCATGAGGTCGTTCCACCCCGACATTTCCATGCCTCCAATACAAGGTTGTTGACCTGTGGAGGGGGTTGTTCGGTCCGCGTGTCTATGAGTACCGACTCCAGGTTCCTGATGGTAAACGGTGGACTGACCGCTCTCTTCTTTAGATCTGCTCTCAAAAGACATTGTTCCATCTTGGACATATCACTATGTACATTCCTTGCGCTTGATTCAGCATTGCAAGTACTTTGTATATGAGGCATGGTGGTGGAAAATCCATGCTAGATCGTGTTTCCATGGTCGACTGAACGCATCGTGATAGATCGCTTGCTGATCCCGGAGATCTAATGTCACATAAGAGGGTACCACATGGGCTCGCTTGGATGCCATCAAGTCTAACTGGGGAATTCCCCATTTGTTGAAGATTAGACGACAAGCTTGAGGTAACAAGTGCCATTCTGCTATTGATTTGTTCCTGGACAAGCTGTCTGCTATCCCGTTTAGGGGCCTGGCAAATAGTTGGTCACCAGTCTTAAATTGTGTGCCTCCACAATGCGATATACCAGCCTGGTGATCTGCATCAGCGATTTTGATTTGGTTCCACCTTGTTTTCGAAGATAAGCCAGAGCTGTTTTGTTGTCGCTTTGTATCATTACAGTCTTGTTTTGGCAATTCTGGGCAAATAGGTCTTGTGACAAAACTTTCAGGACAACCAGAAGTTCTTTCACGTTGGAGTGATATAGATGCTCTTTGCTGTCCAGGATCCCTGAATCTGATTGCCGTTGACATAAGCTCCCCAACCGACGCCTGAAGCGTCTGTCACTATGTGATAAGACGCGGTTTTATCCAAATTTCGCTGGCTGTTCGAGCGTCGTTTAGCCACCATTCCAATTCCTTTAAGGCCGTTACTGTCAGCGGAACTGCTCTTGATTGTCTCAGAGCTTGATGAAGACATGCCTGTAGATTGCGCATGTGCAACATCCCGTGAGGTACTACAAAACTGGAAAACTGTAGGGTACCCACTAATCTTTGAAGCTCCAACAACGTCAATTGTTTTGATCTTTGGGCGTGGCGCAGGTGCATCTTTAGTGAGGCCACTTTTTTCTGTGGCAGCCGTATGCTGTTCGAGTTTGTGTCCCAAGTTATTCCGAGAAACTCTATTTCTTGTAACGGCAAGATGGACGACTTTTGCCTGTTTATAACCCATCCTAAACTGGTCATTAGTTGGATGGCTTGTTCCATGTGCTTTTGGAGCATACAGGGACATTGATTCGCCAAGAGGAAGTCGTCCAGGTACACCAGTACTCTGATGCCCTCTTCTCTGAGCTTTTGAGCTACCCAATTGGTTAAAGTCGCAAATGTTCTCGGGGCACTGGCGAGACCGAATGGCATGCACGTCATCTGGTAAGTCACGTCGTTGAAAATAAACCTGAGGAATCTGCGGTGTGATTCTCTTATAGGTATGTGAAAATAGGCCTGATGAATATCTATTTTCATCATAAAATCGCCGGCCTGAAGGAACTGCGGCACTTTCTGTAAGTTTACCAGTCGGAAGGTCTTTGGTTGTAGGTATTGATTTAGGCCTTTGAGATTTAAGCACTGGCCTCTGAGATCCATCTGTTTTCTTCACTGGAAACATATTCGACACAAAACCTGGATCTGATGGAGCTTTTTCGATTACCAATTCCCTCAACATTTGGTCTATCTCGGATCGTAGCGCAGGGGTTGTCGACAGCAGACTTTGATTTTGTAATTGACCCGGAGAGGTGGTTTCTCGGTAAACGGATTCGGTATCCTTGTATTATTTTTAATATGTGGGTAGGTGCGGCCAAAGATTTCCAAACGTCTCGAAAAAGGTGTAACTGGCCAGCTTGAAATTTTTTGGCATAGTCATTGCTTTTGATGACCTCGGTAGTCACCCTTAGAGTTTTGAGGTGGCTTATTCTTTGCCGCAAAATGGCTTGGTTTGCCAGGAAATGATTTGCCTTTCCCAGAAGTGGAAGCTTGCTGGGATTTGTTGCGGGCGTTACCCGAAAATTCACATAGGGGTCGGTAGACCGCCAGTGCGTAGTCTGATTGCCCTCGGCAGGCAAGTATGACCGATTATTGCCACGTCGACTACCCTCGGCAGGTAGAAATGGCTTGCGAAAAACTTTAGATCCACCTCCCAATCTCAGTACCGCTTCACTGAACTCTTTCGGTTGAAACAAATGATCACAACTTGGAGGTATCTTCTGCAAAATGGATTTATTACATTTATCCCTAACGGAACACAATGCAACATCTCGACGATGCTCAATCACATTTGCCCGTCGACCACACACAACTTGTAAAATATCCTTGGAAACATTCATGTACGGACACTGATTAGAAAATAATTCTCGCACTTTTTTTGGATAGCGAGGTGCTAGTAAGCCGTGTGTCACCACTAGAACTCCAATCCAATAAGTCTTTTAATGTTTTTTTGCAAAACCTCCTTTTGCGTGACCAGCATGCTTGTTAGTGCTCCAAGAGTTTGATCCAATGACCTCAAATGGTTAAATTTTGATTCGCTTGAAAGTAACTCGTCATTTAGGGTTAAATTTGTAAAGCCGGGCTGGGAAAGATACTTCTTTTGAACTTCTGTGTACCGCACGTTACTCCATTCGCCGCTGTCAAAATGCTGAACTTTTCGCAAATAGCTTAGCTTAGACTCTGGAGTGCGCTTGACTGAATCGGGACTAATTGTATCTTCATTCCAATCAAAAACTGGCTCACCAGGCTCTAAGAACTCCGATAAGACAGACACATTGTCTTCATTTCCAAGAAAAACATCATTATTAATTTCACAGCCATTTTTGGATTCGGCGTCATTTTTAAAATTCTTTGTAATAAGGTATTTCAGTTCACTGACCTGTTTTTGAAGATAGTTCAACCTTTGGTCCTGGGCATCAGTCCGTGTACACGATCGCTTTGGCGACGGCAATAAGCTTGCCGTACCTTCGTCATCGCCGTCCTCATCGCTGCTGCTGTACAGACGCCGCGGACGTTTATAGTTAATTTTCCGCACTCCACTTGTTCCCGCAACAGGGGAGTCACTCTTTTTACTCATATCAGAATGACTAGCTAATAATTTTATTTGAGTTGCAAGGTATATCTAAAAATAAAAATATCGAACGACTTTGTCGTTAGTGCACCTTCTATTCGCAACGAAAATCAAACGCCAACTGAATCAATGTTCAAGCTAAAGTCTCGAAGCTACCTACCTACATGTGGCCCCAACCAAAAACGTGTCGAGAACTAGTTTGGGGAGTCATTTGAGCATCTAAAATCGAAACGGAAGCGCCGCCTATCTCAATTGTAGGTTTCAAATAAGTTACAGGCTACATAATAATTTTACGGAAGGGACGCGTGCCTTTCACTTTTTATGTCTCTCTCTCTCGCTCTTAGGCGGGCTAACCATGCCCGAGTGGAAGGGACGCGTGCCTCTCACTCGCTCTCGTTGTGAGCGCATAACGTGAGCGGAGCGTAACGCAGTTTCTTGAAGTGTCAGCCGGCAAACCAATTTATAAGACGTTGTCACGTCAAAAAAAAATCACAATGTCTTAGTGATAAAACGGAACAAACATTGCGTCCCAAGTGCCCTATTAATATTCCACTTATTAATAAGTAAGCAGGAAAACGTATCTCCAAAAATTATTTATTTTCATCGAATCATACAAACAAAGCCAATTTAAGGCAACACGAACAGAATAAATCTGTTTATATAAAACTCTCACTTTTCCTTATTTCGTATTTACTTCCGGTAAGTGATTCGCTTCCATTTAATATTCTCAGTGCATATTTCGGCGGTCCGAAAAGAAAAAATGAGTTTTAGGGTCGTTACACATGTTTTACAGACTCAAAGGAAGAAGTTTGAGTTGGATTATTAGTATGAACATTGAGATTAAGTACCGCTGCACATCTTTAAAAGACTTAAACAAAAAACTTGACATGTATTATTAATATAGGTAAGTACTTATATTATAAAGCTTAAAATGTCTTTTGTTTGAACGGGAACGTTATCGGGAACTACTGGACCGATTTAAATTTTAAATAAATTTAAAATAAATAAATAAATTTAAAATTTAAATATTAAATATTTAGTGGTGATTGTCCCACGATGAAAAGTGTGAAAAGTGTTATACCAGATAATCTATCTGCGTTCCGCATTTTAATCCGATCGATTTAGGCGTTCTGACATGAGTAACAAACAATCGTTCGCATTTGTGATATTAGTGGGGTACTAAACAGTTATGATATTTGTGAAATCGTTTAAAGCCCTTTATAACTAGAAAAAGAAACTTTTTAAAATGATAATTATATAGGACTTCCTTAGACCTACTTATAAAAGGCTCTAACTATAAGATTTTCTCAGAAAAAAAGAACAAAATGAAAAGTCCCGAGTCAGGATTCAAACCGGGGCCTGTCGACTCCGAGGGCGAGCATATTCCGTCTGAGCTATTTAGACTTACAGAATAGTGGCGAAATAAGTAATCGTATTCTAATGACATTGTAGAAGTTTTTCATTGTCTAAAAACAGGCATAAAATGATGTTTTAAAAAAATAAAACCTAGCTAGATCGATTTATCGGCCCCGAAACCCTCTGTATACATAATTTCATGAAAATCGTTCGAGCCGTTTCCGAGATTCAGATTCTATATATATATATATATACATTCTATATATATATATATAGAATTGCTCGTTTAAAGGTATAATATAAGATGTAATGCTAGTTAACTATCTATAGTGCTGCGCCACCTGTTGAAAATTGATCGTATCAACTCAAAAACTTTCTTAGGCTCATGCTCAGTAACTTTACTAAACTTACTTTGCTTACGGTTCTATAAAGAACATACAGACAAACATTATTTTTATATGCTTACTAGCAGCTAGTTCCGGCCTCGCTCGGATATTATCATATACTATTAATCGAAATAAAAACTATACTATCTTTCCAGTTGTATAAAACTGCACACGGTGACCAAATTTCATTAAAATCGGTTCAGTGGTTTAGGAGTATCCCGGACAAACAATGTGTCGCTTAATTTTTTATATAGATCAAAAAAACTGAAAACTGTTACTGCGGTAACGCAGCGTTACCACTGCTACGTCTGTATTAAGCCTTACACACACATTATTTGCAAACTTCTGTGAGGAAAATGTACATAAAAGTTTACGGGCCCTCGGCTCGAGCGTGTCGTCGCTAGCCGGCATTTCAAGTTGGAGCTATTGTTTCAAGATATTATGTTGATGGAATATGGAGAGTGCTCGTACACTTAGGGCGCACACATGTTGTTTTTCCACAAACAACATATTGTACAGACCCACATAATAGGTGGTGGTGGTAACACACGAGTCGGTAATCGCAATCAAAACCAAGGCAAAAATTAAGCTGCACGAGAGCGTGCCCCATGCGGTTGTTGCAATCTCACGGCACACGGGGACCTTCACATACTACGCTGACGACACCGACGACGCCATCGGTCGGTTCGTGCGGCGAGCGTGGGCTGCATCACCGAAGACCATCCGAGATTTTAACCTACAGATGGCCATCAAGGACAGAAATGCGGCCGTTGTGGAGGCTCTGTGCCGGGAAGAGGCAGCTTAGGCAAATGGCAAAAGGCAATTAGGCAAACACTCGATGTCGAGTAAATTACTAGCGGAATCCTAACCGGTAGAAATCGGCTCTACAGACGAGCACTAGAATTAGATTTTAAATGGACCCAAGTCCCTCCAATTTTCCTCTTCTTTTCCTTATCCAAGAAATATGTAAAAAATGGTAAACCTACATAAACCATGCATCTGGTGTCAGATAGACCAGTACAAATATCTAGCTTGGATAAATACATAAACCCCCCGCTAGATGTTCCCACTGCTGGCACTCGAAGACTTCAGGGACATTGATATTTTTCACTTAAGTTATTCCAATTTCAGAGGAAAATCAAAGAAATTTAACTCTTTAATCTAAAATAATAATTTGTGCTAACTGTAAATACTATTATGAGTTTGTTTTATATTGTTTGCTTATACATTTTATCTTAATGGAACCTTCACTGTGTTTTGTAAAGTTTTACAGTATACTCTTATTTTATAGTTTGTGTTTATTACATTCTGTTTTGTGTGCTCATTTAATAAATAAATTAAAAATTATATAAATATTGGTGGACAATTCACATACGACACCACCTGACCCCGAACTAAGAAAAACTTGTAATATGGCTTGTAATAAATAGGTATATTGTACGAGTATACTGGCAGCGCCCTATAGTGTACTAGTGCAATTCCCGTTTCTGGTATTTCCCCATGATGTAAATACGTGCTATTTCAAACTCGTCTATGTTCCAAATTTTGATAGCCTCCTCACGCAAGGAGAGAATTAGACTAGACTCCACTTCACTGGCCAAGTGCGGACCATTAGATGGCGCATGGCTGCGATAGATTCTACAAACATGTTGATTTCCTCACGATATTTTCCTTCGCCGTTTTTTTGCTAGCGGTATTACGCACATGACTTCTAATAGACAGTGATGTGCTTGGATTTCAAACTGGGGCTCCTGATCGACAGCTGCCGATCTCCCAACTTGTTTATTTATTCATACAAATTTCAATTGGGATGCTACGAGTAAATTTGTTTTTATTACCTTAATGAATGCGGTGGCAAGGTCCTGTGGGCCGGCGGCGGCGGCAGGTCGGAGAGTGAGGGCATAGTCTCCAGCCTGACCGAAGAGTTCGCAGCGCAGCGTCATGGTGCGTCTCCCGGGGAAACCGTGCATCTAGTGGCAGATAGACCAATACAAATATCTGGCTAGGATCAATATTATACATATACATTAAATGGCCTACTATTTGCTCCCATCACTGGTACTCCGGTCCTTCAAGGAGAGAGTCAAGGCCATGACCCATCACGCTGACCCAGTTAGCGGACGACACATGACCAAGAAAGAAGCTGGGTGAATATCGGTTTTCACACGATGTTTTAAGTTATTCATTAAGTTATTGGCGTTACGCACATGACTTCAAAAATACTGTTGCGGGTGGGATTGGAACCCAAGGCTCCGGGTCGGCAGTCGCCGTTCTCCCGACTAGACAAGCAGTAACTTATAGACTAATACCAGGGTCTACTTGATCTGGAGCTAAACCTGGACCCAGGGCCCCTTCCCTGACCTTAACACAAGGTCTTAGGACCAAGGTCGGTCCGGGCTACCCCAGGGCCGAACCTAAACGTCCATCGCCAAGTTAAATCGGCTTTAGCGTTGCTGCCTTTATAATTTTAAACGAGAAGAGAAAAAAGAGGGAGCTGTATGAAAGTTATCGTTTTCCTTAGCCGGTAAACTGGACCCGCACTTGGATTCCGAGCTTTAACCGGACCTGGCATTGCCTATTGAATCCGTGTAGTGTGTTCAGTATTATAGTCGTACGTCAAAACAAAACAGTTTATCTTCTACGCATGATGTTGTTAGCGCCGACATTCAACAGTTAATATGGAAATATTGTAGGCCGCCGTCGCGTTAGTTTTAGAGATTATATGTTAATAAACGTAAACTTAATAAGTTGTTGAACATCATAATAGAAAACGCTATGCATCACAGTATTTACACTAATGCAAAAGGCAGAGCCGCGAAATTTTTTGTAACTCAATATCTGTAAAAATAATCTTATCTTCATCTTCTGCTCTGATTCAACTTTCTGTTTATCCTTTTTTTGCTCCATCAATAAAGTGTATCTATCTAAGATAAACAACTAAATGAAAAAACTAAAAAGGTTTCAAAATGTATTTTATATTTTTACCTGTATTTTTAACAGAACACAGATTTAGAATGTATGAGTACACCGTACTCTAACCGTGCTCCCGTGTCAGACATGCAAGTGGACAGCGGACTTTGTTGACTACACATAAATTGAATTCCTAAATAAAATGAGATTTTCGAATGCAATACTTACTCAAAGTTCCCCGTATGAGCTCGCGCGGAAATAAACTTTTGCGAAAACATTCCCAGCGTTGTTTACATTGGAAAATGTTAGGCATAAATCTAGTTTCTTTTACAGTTCGAGGATTTTATAGTTTAGTTTATTGCTTTCATAAATTGCAAATCTCATTTACCTGAATAAACAAATGGTGTGTAAGCGCCATTTTCCTTCGCCCGGGTAAATGGCACTCGAGCTCGTAAATTATGATGTTCATTAGTTTTTGTACTGCCGTAATATTCTTAGCTATTCTGTGGATATCAACTTCCTCATATAGCGGGATTTCTTTGTTTATTTCCGTAATGGTGATTTATGAGAGGTGTGTAATTAGTGTTGGGAGGTAGATAGTGGTTGTATCGACAACCTGTGATTTTGGTCTTGCAAAACCAATGATAACATGTTGTGCCTACAATACAATCTTAATGTATGGCTTTAATCATTGTTAAATATGTCCATTTCATACATATTTAAATATATGTGTAGTTGATAAAAATCAATTACACACGTCACGTCCTGGAAGAAATCGCTATAAGCGATAAGGCCGCCATTTACGGCACTAGTTATAAGTTATTTAATTTGCTATTGTTTTTACTGTATATGTCTTCTGGTGTGTATTATACACAAAAGAGTTTCTGTCTGTCTGTCACTAGGAATATCCTTAAAAAAACTTTTAGCAAAAAATTTTTCATTACACACACCTGCGTATAAATCCATATATATACCTACCTATAGATATGGATAAAAATGTGCACGTTCCATAAAATATTAGTTTAGTCACAAGATGAGAAATATTAAATTTTCATTTTTTTATTAATTCACGGATAACTCGCATATGACTCAGTCTGACTTAAGTAACAGACATTCGCCAGTTTTTTCATGTAGAGTATACGCGCGTGGCCTTCTGGCAGATGTGTAGGCTTTCATGAATTTATTGTTAACTACGGAAAAACTGATTACAATACAAAAAGTAAACCAGGAAGATTACCTGTTCGGAGTATAAAACGTGCGCATGTGAACTAGTATTCTTCCCATCGCACAACACCGCCCCGCCGCTAGAATGGCCACAATATAGCAACTCCAACCAAAAGTCTGCACTCGACTCCATTGGAGTGCACACTACTCTTGGAAACTCCAATATCGCCATCACCTGCCTCTCAGGATACGTTGCTATTTGTTCCGGAGTTACGTCCAAATTTGCTGTTGGCCACATTACGTCAAACTTCCATGACTTCACTACACTATCTCCAGTCTCCATAATACTACCCTCATCGCGTTTCACTCTCACTTCACTAGCAGAGTTTTTCACTTCACGTTTTGCATAGTCTTTGTTCACTTCACTTGTTTCTTTCACGTCACGTTTCACGAAGTCATCTAAAGTGTCAGTATTGTTGTCATAGTCTGTGAGGAACGTATCTTTATCGGCGACCAGTTCTAGGTAGTAAGTGCCTCCTCTGGAGAAGTACCCGCAAGGTAGTGTAACGCGACTCTCAGCGTCCAGCGCCAGAGGCATGGTTGCGAGGAGAGTCCGGCCTTCGTCGTCTTCTCTGGCGATGTGGACTCTTAATCCGGGCCCTATTTCTCCTCGGACCTCGATGCGAACGTCCCCGCCCAAGGCTACGAGAGTCGAAGGGATGTCCACCCATACTTGGTTGAGATCGGTTCGATCGTCGCTAGCGTATGGGTTTGCAAAGTTAGCGCCGCCTGTGGACAAGAAAACAATATCATAAAACTTCAACGTGGAAATCATGGGTTCAAAATGCCTCAGGCACTTTTATAGTTAGCTTTACAAATAAATCATGAGTAAAATTGAGAGTTGAGTTAGTGACCTCGTTCAGCTGAAGATTATGGCGGTGAAATGGGGTCGAACAAAATCAGTCATAATTAATTATAATATTGTTGACTTCTAATCGAGGAAAGATAGTAGTTGTGCTTTGTCTTTGTAATATATGAAAGCAGTGCAATCATAATTGTGTTGCCAATCGACGAAATAGTTATAAAATCTACCCATAACTCTATAAACCCATAATAATTTTTATCTCTCTTCTTAGCTTAGATACGAGTACACCGCTTGGTGCTGGGATTAACTTTCCTAATTTTACTTATCTACTTCACTCTATTGTTGTCATCTTCATTACTTGTTTTCTATCATGCCCCTTTTGGAATAAAACAAAACCTTGATGTAGTTTAGTAGGTATATTGATTTTTGACCAGGGGCGAAAAGATCCAGCGACAAGCTCTCTAGTCTATGCATCGCAACCATGTCTACACAAAAAAAAAGGTCCTAAAACATACACATTTTTACAAACAGCTTAAAACCTAAAGCGCAACGCTATTCGTCTCATAAACCAGCAGCCCAAATGACCCACTTTATGGTCCTGATGTTGGGATTTGGGGTGTTTATTCACAATGAGAGTGTTACCTACAATCCACCACGCTGGCCAAGGGCAAGTTGGCAGATGACGCATATCCTCAAAAAATAGGTTTCTTGGAATATTTCAATTTATTCACAATGATTGCTGACAATATTATAACAAATAGTGATGACAAAAACGTAGGTATATATGCACTTGAAAAAATACTAAAAGGTCTGGGCGAGATTATAATCTACGACCTCGCCATTGTCTAATCGGCTGTTCTAGCCAGTAAATTACCACAGCTTTTCACATTTAGGACAAAGCAATTATAGTTACAAGTTCCAGCACCCAGTAGCTCTGTAAGTAAATTCCACGATAAGACACAGGCAGTCCTGTGCACGGATAAGACCGGCTGCTCGCGATACATTAACATAAAGTTCGCATTAAGATACAGGCACGAAATATTGACCACGCTATACTTAAGCTACCAAGTGTTCTTACGTTGCATTGGTATTTGCTGTAAATTCAAATGTTACGACCAGTTCCTTGAATTATGACTAACCTATATTCATCAACATGGTTTCATGGTTCCATACATTCTACCATGTTTCACTGTAAATTGCATTATACTCGTAGATCAACTGCTCACTTAATAAGTTAAAAATAGATTTTAACTAATCCAAATACACATAATTATGATTTGTATGGCAATAGTGTAAGAAGATTAGCAAGCGAGACGTCTGGTGGCAATAAGACGCATTTATATTGATTAGCCAAAACTCGTGAAGCTTTTTCTCTTAATTTGATTGTAACATTGGTTGGCAGCTTTGCAAGGAACTTGGCCCTTTAAGCTAATCTCGTAGTAATGTAAAATAATAAATATTAATTAAATAAATAAATTACATTTTTTTTTGTGTAGTCGTTATACCTCGTACCCACGGCACAGGTTGCCCTAGTGTGAGTACCAGTGTAGGTGCATTTATTTATATAT
This sequence comes from Ectropis grisescens, assembly GCA_017562165.1. Taxonomy (NCBI): domain Eukaryota; kingdom Metazoa; phylum Arthropoda; class Insecta; order Lepidoptera; family Geometridae; genus Ectropis; species Ectropis grisescens. The sequence continues at coordinate 23,088,739 of CM029789.1, read as the reverse complement.
CTTTGTATTAATGGGTTATCTTAGCCCGTTTTTTAAGTAATTGAGTTCTAGACCCAAATAAATTTCAATGTCATGAAAAAACTATGAACGTGACATCAAAATTACTTATTATACAAAAAACATTCAATCAATTTATGGGTATCTCAAAGCTTTTGAAAGTTTTAAATTCGTTTACAACACTCGGCAGCCATTTTTGGCACCTCACAGGGTTCACCTCTGGCATCTTTTTGGCTGCAGCACAATCTGCAATGCAGAGGAGTGTTTCATTAGCCACATTTAAAAACAAGCACCATGTGTGACGACCAAATGAAACTCTACCAAATTTGCCAGTTAGGTATTGCTTACAATTGCTTGAAACTAAATGAAATGCTGGCGAGTACTAAATGAAATTCAAAATTAGCCCGATATTGCTTACGAATAATTTCAAATTGTATTTGTAAACTACCCGCTGTGGATGCATCAGCAGCATACAAAATGTTCCCACTGCTGGGACGCAGGGTCCTCTCTCGCAACAAGAAACTCAAGGGCATAATGCCCAGTGTGGGTTGGTGGATGACGCATGAACTTGAGAGGTTGTAGGAACGTGCCGGTTTCCTCCCGATATATTCTTTCATCGTTAGTTCGTTAGCAGTACAGCCTCGAAAAGACAGTGATGCGCGTGGAATTCGAAAGAAGGACTTTGGATTTTTGGGCGTAGTCGCCGTTTTCCTGACTAGACCAGCCGTAACTTTGAACCGACATTGTGGTTGAAAACTTTTCAAAGTTTTGCTAATGAACTACTGAGCCATTTTTAAGCTATTGCATAGCTTTTATAACGGGCCTTGAGTGCGGAGACCGAATCAAAAAAATTGTGAGAAACCGCTAAGAAAGAGGGAGATGGAAGACATAAAACCGTAACGAAGAAACCTGCCACCCACCGGGTCATTAAACTTTAAATCTTATTGTTATTACGACTTACATCCTATATTTGTATGGCAAGGTGTGTCGTGTTACATACGTTCTTATAGATATAATGTTGCAATGGATTTACCGCGGCAGTCCACGAGTGCCACACGTCTTTTTGTTATGATAGGTTTTCACTTAACCGCCATGTCGTCAGATTGTAAGTCATGGTCTAGGATCTAGGATAATGATTACTTCATCTAAGACTTGAAGACACGAACCAATATTGGCATCATCAGGAAGGTTCCTTTTTTGGAAAGGCTACTTTTATCACAGGAATGTTAGGGAAACGGAAGCCGCATCTCAAGAATAAGAATAAAATATTTTTGTATTTACGAGCAAACATTCTAATTTGACATTGTTCATTCCAAAATATTGTTAAACTATGAGCAAATAGCACTTAAATCACGTCGGAATAGCTGAATGGGTCGGGCTGTATTTTGGTATATTGTTAGATGAAGTTTGGATCTGAAACTTAGCTACATAGAGTTTGCTTCAGAAAAAAAAGAGAGCGGGAATCATACGGGCAAAACTGCGGGGCATAGAAAAAATAATATACTCCTTAAACATCTTCATTCATACGTCATTACCATGACTCGGAATGTAGAACGCTTGAGGGAACAATTAATTCCAGTTTCCAATTAAAGGCAGATAAGATACACAAACAGAGGATGCCACCACGCGGTGACCGCAAACCAGAACTCACGACAAAGGTTCGTTGGCCACCGACCGCAGTTGATAAGCCCCGATAGGCTGATAGGCACCGTAATTGATTGTTGTCTCGAATATAATGAGGAGGATATTGCCATGTCGGTATTAAGCCGCTTGTTTAGATCAAGTGGTAAGCGAATTATTTCGCGTACCGCTTGCGTTGTGGAAACTACAGCGGAAATTACACAGATTATTAATTATAGTTTTAGTTCAGGTATCATGGACTCATATCTGCTGTAGAACCGATAACTATAGGAGCAGACGTGCTCTTGAGGGGAGACCGCGAATCAGCAAACGTAGTGTAGGATACCCTGAGAATAGATGAAGTGAAGACAATATACGGAAGACAGAGCAGGCAGTGGATGGACACGTACAGCTGAGAATAGGGCTGAACGGCAAACTATGGGATAGGTTTCTATACAGCTGGGGACTAAGATGATTATAGACTCAAAACATTCATAAAATCATTTCGTCAGATTTCGAAAACACACTATGAAACAAATGAAAACAAAAAATAATGACTGCATCTAAACAGACTCGGCTTGATAACCCCCACGTGGTGCACCCTGGGCGTCACAGAACAACTTGCCTCCGTGACATCTTGTGGTATGATGGCGAATCGCGGCCTGGGGCTGGGAACTTTTTACAGTAGTTATAGTATTGAAAGTTGAGGAACATCTACCGGAATATATCACACTCAGTGCATAAGTTACATCCATTAGGTTCCGATATGTACTCAACAACTCTTGCTGATAGGAAATCAGGTTAGGATGATTGAACCTTACTTAGCAATTTTATTGTTTTTCCAGACAAGATACCCAGTTTTTATGGGTCAACTTTTAAAATTGTATTTAGTAAGTATTTGTATTTTGGTACAATATACTTTATCTAATACAATGCATTCTACAGCCTAGCTGACAATGCTGTCCACGGTGTAGATGTTCTTATCACATAAATGAAGCTAAACCTCTTCGTTACGTACCTAATACCTTAGTTGGTATACCAACTAAGAATATCTGAATTGTCGATGGACCGATTAAGGTCTAAATAATATATAGTAAACTAGCGGTTTATTCTGGCTTCTCCCGTAGTACATATATAGTTTATAGCACTCAGGGATTATGTACATATCCAACGGTGAAAGAATTTTTGAAATCAGTCCAGAAGTTCCCAAAATTTGTGCATCGAAACAATCAAACTCTTCAGCTTTAGAAATTTAATAGATTCAGCTAGATTTCCAGATTTAATTCTAACAATGTCCGCCCAACGCTTCACCCTCAGCCCCCGTCCTTAAAATATGAACGTTATATATTATTAAATTTGTCAAATCTCACAGATCACCGAGCTGATGGGTAATTGGATGAGATCAAAGGAATCAAACGCATGATCGCCTTTCCAAATTACTGCGTTAATATCAACCAGCGAGATCGAACAGGTAACGAAATTGGGTTATTGATTTTGAAAGCAATTTGATGTAAAGTATAACTAGCATGAGTGGCCTACTTTATCTTCCCACGGCTGGGACTAGGAATCTTCTCTCAGAAGAAAAAAATCAAAGTCATCCACCATGCTGGCCAATAGCAGCTTAGTGGATGAAACAAAATGTCCTCAAAAGATTTTTCGTCAGTGATATCCTAATATTTTCCTTCATTGAAAAGAAATGAAATATTAGTTTTGTTTCAAAACTACACAAATCAGTACGTGGATACGTAAATTTTAAATGTATTTTTATCCTGATAGATGTGCATTGTAATTCAAAGAAGTAAAAACTTGTAAAGTGGTGTACTAATACCTTCCACTAACACTAGCTAGTTAATTTACACCGATGGATGTTTAAAACAGGTCAGACGTAGTCTCGCTAAAATAAAACTGTGCCTATAGAGTCGGCCAGAGCGCTGTCAGATAAAGGCTGATACGCACACATCAGTCGGTTATTACGCGCGCAAACCTGTATGTATTGTGACAGAACACGCACACATACACAGCGCACTGGCCGACTCTATAGACACAGTTTTTGTTTTAGCGAGACTACGTCCGACTTTTTTTATACGTCCATGATTACACCAATAATACTTATCTATAAAAAATACAAACGTCCAATCTTTCGTATTTAAAATAATAGTCGGATTAGGAAAATAAGAAAGTAGACATAGTAGGAAAGAAGTGGACACAAAATAGATTCCGAACACATTAGGTCGAATTAATGCAACGATACCTAATGGCTTCTCCCTAAAAGCAAAAAAGACATCTTATTTTAGTAACCCTATCCTAGAAAGTTAGTTTAGTACCTAAGTAAACTAACTCTCACTAAGTACATCTGTATTAGCCATAGATTAGTATTAGTATTAGCCATAGTAGTAAGGTCTAGAGATAGCACCTTGCAAAATTAAGAGCACTGAACAATTAAATTCAACAATAACAAATGCAGCTCACAAAATGTTCCCACTACTGGGACTGCTGGGGCATTCTCTCACAAGGAGAGAGTCAAAACCGATACCACCTCACCAGCCAAGTTCAAGTTGGCGGGAAATCCATATCTTCGAAAAAAATATTTCTAGGGTCATGTGGGCTTCCTCACAATGTTTTATCATGATGACCTTGTACGTTTTGCAATTTAAACAAAACTCAGTGTAAATATTCGAACCTACGATGTGAGGTCGTGAAACTGAAGGCTTTTCGAGAGGCGTGCAATATGATCGGCAATACAAATTGATTTTATTCTTAGTGTGATTCTAAAATGAAAAAAATATATAATAAGGATTGCCAATAAAAGTAGAAACTTATAACTCCTACCTGTTGTAAATTTAAATTATTAAATTCCTACCTGTTGTAAATTTAAATTATTAAATTCCTATCTGTTGTAAATTCTAGTGTTAAACAACACAAATGTCATTCTAGCCTCTTTTTTATTCTCAAATTTCTCTTGCCATCATTTTTTAGATAATTTTTAGTAATAATTGCTGTTTTACTATATTTTTTGTTTATTTATAAATTAAATGCACGGAACAGTTATTCCACATTTCTATGTTGCAGAATAATACGTCACCTGTATACTATACTGCTATAACGTATGTCAGTGACACGAAGTCACAATTTCACCTAATCAAATAACGACCTTTTACCGTCTAACCAAATCGGCTTTAGCTTTGCTATTGCTGTCTCTATCTATTCAAGCGAAAAGAAAAGAAAGGGGGGTCATCAAAGCTAAGGCAGTTTTAATTCGGCGGTAGACCCCTGCTTTCTGCTCTCCCACTGTTATGCCCGAGCGAGACGGAGCTAGTTTTTCAAGCTAGTGTGAGCAAACTAGCAAGCTGGTACTTTTAGCTACGTGTAGAACTACGCTACGCAGTGCCAGTTCTGTCTACACGAAGCTAAAAGTACAAGCTTGCTCACACTAGCTTGAAAAACTAGCCTCATCTCGCTCGGGCATTAGAGCCATTAAAACGTCGAGTCGGTGACGCGAACCCGACTTTATCCTACAAAAAAGTGGTGAATAAAGAAGTTTGCACTTTAAAAAAGTATAGATATTTCTCGAGCTATCAAAATGAGTACAATGTTCAAGCAGTATCCTCTTATGCCGTCGTTTCGCTCTCCATAACACTAGCTCTCAGTTTATCCCAAGTAAACGTACTGCTCGGTAATTTGATCTCATCACCGCTGCTGTGATGGCCGAGCAAATATGTGCTTTAGAGGTGACATCAATATCATAACGATAAAATAAATTTAAATAATTTGGCACGCATAGAAACTACCTGTAGAATTGAAAACGTATAACTAAGAATTTCAGTATAAACCCGTGATTAAAACCAAATTTTAAGACAAATCAATCTATCTATCCATTTTTTTCACTAGTTTTTTTTTCTGCTGCCGCGAAAAATGTCCCGGTACACAGCTCAGCCACCGCTCCAACGCTACGCTGCTACACCGCAATTTTTATAACGCGACCCGCTTTAGACCGAAATTCACAACTTATATAATCATACGTCTGGAGGATCGGGTTGAAGTTTGGAGCATATGTATATTCTGGAATAATACACTCCATAGAAGAACTACGCAGGTACACCAGGCAACGAGTAGTTTCATGATTTCAAATACATGTTTTTGATATACAAAAACACCACAACATACGAGAAATGTTCCTGTCCACCTCACAAATAATGTGTATGTATGAAGCCACGACTTAGGATTCAAAGCGCAGACTCAACACTAACTAAGCAACGAGTCCTGCAAAAACCAAAGAAACGAAATTAGGTAGAAAAACCATCGTGATTTTTTTTAGAAAATAATGTGTCTATCGTGTACGTTTTGCTGGAAGAGATCGCTGTAAGCGATAAGAACAATTAAAATGCTTAGTTAATACTCGTTATACCTATGTGTTTTATGATATGTTTTCTGTTTTGTGGTTTTTAATAAATAGTTGTTTCTAGCAAAATAACTTTTGCCGGTTCAGCTAGTCTCAATATAACGGCTAAGCTCATCTCTAGTGTCCCCTCCATGTTAACCCTTTCCAGTCCTTCGCAGCCTAAAAGGGTCCATCCATAACTTTCGCGCCACTCGCCAACTAAGTAATAACAAGTCGGTCGAAAATCTGGAACTTGGATAAATTTAACATTTATTTTAAACTAGCGATTATTACTCGTGATTATAGCCGTGTTTAATACAATGTCGTCCATGTGGGGATAAACTTTGAAAAACGTTAAGTTTATTTAAAGCTTCAATCAGCAGTTTTATGTTTACATTTTTTTAAACGAGTATTGTTGTTTAGATAATCATCGCCTAAGTCGAAAATTGGCGGATTGCAATAAATGTTTATGTCTTTAAATAGATCTGCCTATTGTACGCGTCTGACCAATTGGCGACATTATATACTGAGGACCGAGAGGACAGATTTGGGAAAAATTAATTTGGGCAAACATAAACATTTATATTTCATTTTTTTTTAACTTTTATAGGTTTACACTTGACCGCCATCTCGCCTAATGTTAAACGATGATGTGGTCTACGATGAAGCGTGTTTACCTAGAAGAAACCGATTCAGTCTCGATTTGAAGACACAAAGATTGTAACTATCGGGAAAAACCCTCTCAGGCAACGTATTTCACAGCCTAGACGTTCGTTTTCAATTATGGTTTTATTTACGATTCTTAGTATATAGAAGATTTATCAATGAGTTAATTACCGTATATAGAAACAATAACTATACTCTCGTTGTTGAGAGTTGAGTTTCGTTGTGACGTCACAACGCCGACGGCGGCGGGCGTCCGTACCAACCGTATCAGTTCAAAGAGTTATAGATTTCAGCCAATCAGAAGCCGTAATTGGAAAAGTAAAGTGTGACAGCGCGCAAGTCGGTTGGCTTCTCAAGACAGTCCAGTTGATTTTGTTGCAAAGTTAGTAAAAACGGTTATTTTAAACTTGTGTTGACTTGTTTCTGGGAAACTGAAATTTAAATCGAGAGTGAGTATAATTATACTATAGTAAACTTCGATCCCCCGACTAATTAAACATGCCAATTAAAAATATCTGACCATCATCTCTCTCTCTCACACAGACACACGCACCATCACAATCACACACAAACACCCTCACACTCCTACTTGCGTGAAATGTATAACTAACTTCTCGTCAACTATGCGTCGGTAGAAAAAAAAGAGTTCCTAATTCCCAGCCTTGTTAAAGATTAATTTAACCAAACTTTTTTAAAACAATCAATTATACAGAGAATAACGCAATGAAAGCGTCTTAAAAAGAGCGGTCGATATTACATTAAATCTTAGCGAAGTTCACCCCAAACGCACAACGCCGTTAAATCTGATCAAACAAACCGGAGTCAAACTTCGTAACTGGCTAATAAAATACCCATTCGTCCGAGAGACAGGCTTCCACTTCATTATCCGTCATCCGTAATCACAAAAGGCCTTAATTAAACCTCTTGTGCGCATAATTCTGCGGAAAAGCGACATTTCCACGCTCCAAACCACATTTGCATTTTATTATAATGTAAAAGTTCATTACGCGAACAAAGACAAGCCTTTGTACAACTTGCGCAACGTTTTAAATATAAGTAAACGCTTGGAATTGCTAGGTTTCTTTGCACTATTCCTTGTCAATTCTGGTACTGTTAATTGGTTCAATCGTACTGGCACGACTGTACGGATGGAATTGAAATTTGGAACACAGTTTGAGTTTGGTTGTGGATAGAATTTCGCCCGGAGACCGCGACACGAGACCGCGACAGGCACTTGACACTATAGAATTGTATGGGCGCGAGACCGCGACAGGAGACCGAGACACGTGTCGCGAGACATGTGTCGCGGTCTCGGCGCGAACTGGCGCCCATATATGTAATTCTATAGAGTCAAGTGCCTGTCGCGGTCTCCGGTCTCGGTCTCCTGTCGCGGTCTCAGCGTGAACTTGCACCTTAACAATTTAGTTTTTACAGAGGGAAAATTACGAGTACAAAGTCAAAGTACTTTATTCATAAATGTATAATTTACACGTCAATTATTAAGACATATAAACAAAAGAAAGAGCATACAAATTGTATACATTTATATCTTATTCATTTATATATAAGTTTGAAATGAGTACTTTACTGTACTATAATAATTATTGTACAGAGAACTCTCAAGCATTATACGAGTATAATATGGACATTATACGAATTGGCTGCAGGCCGCTTCTAGCATAATATACATACCTAATATATAATAAATACAGGAAATACTAGGAGCACCCTTGTAGTTTACCCGTTCCCGCTACTTTTCCATGATGCCTATGGAATGGAACCACTGCGTTTTCTAGGATATAATCTAATTGTTCTCCAAATTGCAACTCGATTCGTTTTTACGTTTCGACGTGATTGAGCAACAAACATAAAACTTTCGTGTTTATAATATTAGAGACTTACCCTGTCTTATTTTTGTACATGCCTTGTCCTTGTCGAACAAATGCACTAAAAGGTTGTAATTTTAAAGATAACGGTTTGTATTCAAAGTAGGTACCTACTTCAGCTTCAGAGGCCATTGATTTTCCTAAGGCTTCAGTAAAAAACAAGACCAAAAGACTTTTCACATGAGCAGCTACAATCTAATTTCGTTAAGTCCAAAAGCGTACTCTCCCAACAAGTATTTTGCTTACTTGAATAATCAGATTGAAGTGAACAAGAATTCTCGAGTCAAAAGATTTTCCAACTTGAAGAAGTAAAAGTTATTTTCATAAAGTCAATGCCGAAGTTAAAGGAAAAGACTTAATACAATTACACACAATACAGTCGATGGGTTGCATTAGTTAGTCTTAGACAATAGAGATAGCATAATTTTGTATACGTAAGTTAGTTATTGTATGAAATAACTAACGAAAAGACCTATGCTTGGAGTTTATCTGAGGGAAAAGAGCTGTGCTTGGAGATTCTCTGAGGGATTGTATTCGTAATGAAGTCATCCGTCAGAGAGCCAAAGTCACCGACATAGGTAGCTCAGCACATGAGCAAGCTGAAGTGGCAGTGGGCTGGTCATATCCGTCGCAGAACAGATAAACGATGGGGTTGACGATTTCTAAAGTGGAGACCACGAATCGGCAAACGTAGTGTAGGACGCCCTGAAACTAGGTGGGGTGACGATTTATGATAGGCTGGTGGCAGTTGAAAACGTAAAGCAGAGGATCGGGCCGAGTGGGGTAGGTATTATTGGAGAGCAGTGGACGAATGTGGCCTGATTATAATGAAGATGATAATGAAACAAGTTTCAACTACAAGCAAAATGTTAGTCTACTTAGGAGCCTTGAGCCCTCAGCCCTTAGTCCCAGCAGAAACATAAAATGGGCTACTAATACTTATCAACAAAACAATAAATACAAAGAATAAATCTAACTTGTAGAAAGAATAACACCGATGTCTTTTTGTCCCCATTTACAAAAGCGATAGATAATATCATTAAATTAACAACAATGCTAATTTATCTCAGCTATTTGGGAACATTAATGCTGGAACCTCTAATTTATGTAAACAGTTCCTAACAGCTCCGACCGACAAACGTAGATCCCTCACATTTCATCATTTTTTAAAACGTTGTTGGAAATTTCTTCCTTGTTTTAGAGTGGCAGAGGTCAACGTTAAGTGGACGTATTTACCGCAACAGCCACATCAATTTAGAAGGTTCTGTAGAACTTTAACGTTTTCTTAGCGATGAGACCTGAAGTGCTCATTTTGGACTGTGTAAGCGTTGGAAGAGATCTAAGACAAATGCAATTAAAATAATTATTAGGGACTAAATTCTGAAGTTGCAAAGAGTTGGCCACATCGGCTGGCTTAGTAGCTTAGTTGGTAGGAAGTCGGATTGCAAATCCTTAGGTTGTGGGCTCGACTTTTATCCAGTGCAAATATTTTTTGTGATGATAATTACTCAATTAGGCAATGCATTCCACACCCTAGATGTTCCTGTAACAAAAGTAGAAGTATCCTTCTGAGGTTATTAAATAACTTCTTCGCATCAAACAGGCCTTCCGTGTGTCCAGGTTCCGTATGAACAGGTACAATCCTGCTACAGGTTCCATCCAATGCAAGGGCCAAAAGCCAAAGATATTTATGACCAATCATTTTGTTGCATTGTTTAAATACAAGCACTAAAATTTAAAAGCTTTATATATTTCGTCGTTTCACACTCGCTCTCAGTAAATTGGAAACCTTTGTAGAAGTCAATGATACCTTCTCGTCGGTGTTTGATGATGAACGACACGCCTAAATATCTACTCGGCCTGTTTTCAACAGCATCTAGAATAGTATCAACAAAGTAAACTTAAAATACTGCCTGACGTTACGCTCTTTTTTACTCTTAAAAATGCCCTATGACCCTTAGGCGCCTTCTACTGCCTACCAGACTTTAAGTAAGCGCACAAGACGCAATACCCTATAAACCTAAGCGTCAGTACGCTACTAAGTATTTATTTACCCATATACAACGAGCATATCTGAAAACAATCATATACGTACAGTAATCACTCACCGTACTTAGCGCGTACCTACAACTACATAATCGTCCGACTATCAGCACAATACCTCAGACAATGCTACGCTCTTCTCTTAGAAATGTAGAGTGGTATTTATGAGTTGATATGAGATTATCTCCCTATTCAAAAACTCAGAAGCCAAATACTACTGGGTATAATAAAACCAAAGAACGCATTAACCACGTCACTCTTCCAGCTCTAAACATTAAATTTCTAACCTCATTTCGTTACAGTTAACTGAAAAAGCCTTGCTCATAATCTGTTTATTTCCGCCTGCAAGATTGAGCAAGGCGTTCTGCCTCGAGTAGATTATTCACGGGATTCCTGGAATTTCCCCCAGGAACAGTTCGTTTGAACACAACAAATTCTCATCATTTTTCCCGTTCACAATTCGGGACATCAATTCCCACCTTGCGTCGCTGCTTTGTCAGTAAAATATAAAATGTCCTTGTAAATATTGTCATTATTTTTGGTGAAAATAGAACTGTGAAAACAACTGATTACTTCCGGATTTTCTTGCTGTTTCACACATTTGAAGACAAGGAAGAGGATACGGTTTTTAAGTTTAAAATTTGTCGTTATACCTGCAAATAAAGCGGTTTAAAAGCCAGTTTATATGTGAAATCCGCATACTTTTAACTCTGAACATAATTGTCTTAAACAAGTTTTTAATGCTACATGCTGGCTTAGATGATTCGGATTTTGTAGACAAATCATGTAACGCTTTCTGTACTATCAAATCAATAGTGAGTATTGACTACGACTTAGGAATTGGCATTTAGCAGAGTTTTAGTAAATGTCGTAGGTACAGAACCAATTAAGGTAAAAATAAAGTATTAATTCCGGATAACAAAAGACAGTGGTCCTGTACCTACCATATCAAGTGGTGATCTATTTGTAAAAGTCCTTTTTATATAAAACATCTACAAATCAACTGCCAAGTTGGTCAATTAGTAAATCTCATCTACATGACGAGTACATAATATGCTAAAGTTCTACTACAGTACGACCAACTTATATCCCTATACACGGACTTCTATATATCTGTAGAATGTAGTGATGGCGCCACGATCGAAAACGTTCGCCACCAATTGCGAAATTAGATGACTATTTCCGTGTTTTTTAATTGTTATAACTCAGTAGTTTCACTTTTGGCGGTTTTACAAATAAGTTGGCCGGTTAGTGACACTGTACAAAATATCTTATTTAAGATCAAACAACAACAAATCGACTACTAAAGGTGATCAATTAAATTTCACCTGCCTGACATATATAATAAAGTTCTAACTTCTGTGAGTGTATTAAGGTAAATAAATACCTGCTATAAGTAAGAGCCGCAGCAAAGCGGCTAGAAGCTCGCGGCGCATGCTGCGTCACCGCACCATCACGCTTCTCTTGGCCGCCTTCGCCTTCTCTCAGTTCACCGATACTTTGCTCTCAGTTCACCGGAACTCCGCGCTTGGTTCACCGACACCCCGCTCTCAGTTCAAAAATACTCCGTTTTCACCGGTAGACTGCTCTTAGTTCGCTAGTACTCCGCTCTCATCAAGACGTCACTCCCCTCTCGACCAATTCAGTATGTCGCAACTTCACTACGCTTTTGGTCCATTCCTCCTGAAACAATAGAACATAATACTTCAAAAGATATTTAACTGTGGGTCGCTTATTTATACTCGTAGATTTCAGATTCATAAGCTATTGCCGGGCATCCATGTCTTCTCTAATAGGTTTTTAAATCATTCAAGGGATGGACTGAACTAATATTTTGAGCCACCTTGGCTGTTAAGGCAGACAAGATCACGAGGGCAATTTCGATCCACCAAATTATATCATGGACTACCGCGGTTTTACCCGCATCGTTTTCGTTTTTGTTAGTTTTCCGGCATAAAATGTAGCTTATGTCACACCCCGGACACTCCACTAAAACTCCATACAAACGCCGCTGTCGAGTTACCTACTCTTCACACAACTACGCAGATGTCGTTTGTACACACGCGTGAATGTGTGCGTTAGATCTAGGGCTACTGAATTGTTTTATTGAATAGTTGTGCCCCTTGAGTTCACCTGGTGACGTAAAGTAGTCTATAAACTTGCTATAATTAAGTTACATAAATAGAATGGAGCTAAATTATACTATGTAAAATCCAACAAAACCGATGATAAATAGGTAGGTACCTAGATATCTATTTCTGTTAGTAGGTACACATTCGTATATTATTTTATACTTACCCAAGAAATAACTTTATTCTGTCACTATAATTATTCCTCCAGGCATTATCAGTCCTTGCCCGAAACTGGCTGTGTAAGTTACGACTTTGAGTTAAAAAATACTACGTTATTATGTAGCAACGTTATTCAAAAGTTTCTAATCTTCCGTTATTTTATCCTTAGGATATTAAATAAAGCTTTTAATCTTTTCCCGTTTAGTTGACGGACAGCCGTAAACAGCACAACAACCCGCCATGATGATATTTCGTTAGGAATTAGAAGTTCGATACCAGCCCTTCGTTGAGTGCTCCTAGCGTATCCGAAACGGGGCCTGAGGGGTGAGGAAGCTTGAAATTGGCGGGGGGTGGGGAGTGTCCGTTCTATCTATATTATCTATTCTATGCCACTAACTTTAACCTGTTTCAATTTGTAAATTATTGTTGTTTTGGTGTGTTCAATAAAGATCTAAAAAATAAATAAAGATGTTTGTGTATCTGTCTATGTATCTTATGTGTTATTCCAGACCGTAGTCTAACCGTATTTCAACTGGACTATTTGAACTAGATCCATTATTTCAAATAGATCCATTGAGACCACAGAGCTCTATTTCTTTAAAGCACTGGTTTCTGATATACATGATTGAGACGATTCGACGGGATTCAGCAATAAACGTCCAAACTTTTGCGTTAATAATATTAGTAGGATTAATGCACATATTTATATCAGTATAGAGGACGCCTTTGCCAGTTATTCTATCTTAAGAGGTACTTCCCAAAAGAACAAACGCTGCACTTTTATAAAAAAAATTGGAGTGAAAACTTATAAACTCAGAATTTGATTGCTTACTTTGGAAACTACGGTAACCGGAACGGGAAACGGGAAACTGGGCATGACAATGAGCATGGCCATCTAGATAAATGCTGACGCATTTCTAGATGGCCAATGGGAGACGCTGACGCATTTCTACATTTCTGGATGGCCAATGATCATGGTTCCGAATTTACCCGAAAATTTCTTATCATTTCCGAGCGTGACGCTTGAAGTAAATTAACAACCCAAATAAAATCTGTCTGTTCCGCGCCAAAAGAAGTTTTCACTTCAAAAAGAGAAATTGTGCAAAAGTTAATTTCAACTTTATCAAATAATGTACATAGTTGAGTATAGTTTGGCACACACACGCATTTCCTCTCGGGTCCTGACTGCATTGATGTAAACCAATAGATGTGCCTTTCCGAACTTCAGGCGTACGGAATTATGTCATCGTTGGATAGAGTGAGCTTGCTCTTTCCGTTCTAGTAAGTTGCAGGAAACGGTAAACGCCGGACGTTTTTACCTATCAATATTCGTTGCAACCAAAATAAATAGAACCACATCATATCTGGCCGCTAGTGAATCCAGGGGTAAAGTAGACTGGTTGTAAGCCAATTAGGTACACTACAATCAGAGGCGCAGCTTATTACCAATTTTAAGGTGCCCAGAGCACATCTTTTGGTTTATATCGATGTCTGGCTGGAATTAGCCCGAACACCAACCCACCGAAATATGCGAAGCACCGCCCTAGTTCGGTCGCTAAACGTGTTTAGGAGTTCACAACCGTTATAACTTCGTGATGTGCCATCTAAACTAGCTAGAACCCGCGGGTGGGCGCGCCAAATGGCCGGGACAAGTTAGTAGGCAGATTAGATGTTATGCTCGTGTTTGTTAGTTTGTTATTGAACTGGTTGTGTGCACGTAATTTTACTGCTGTTGATTGAACGGTGAAGGATAGCATTGTGAGGAGAACAGACGCGTTTTAAGATAAAAAACGGGCGCATGTTGTACGAAATAAAATGTTCAGTTTAAACTTTGAAAATGTGGTTTATTCGCACTAGTTCCATTGCTTTGTGCCATGATGGAACTACTGCGTTTTTTTTTTACAGGGGTTTTCTACTATTTTTATGCTCTTTTTTGTATTTTCAATTATTTGAAGTGTAAATAAATTGTACATTTATGAATAAAGAATTTTTACTTTGACTATGATAAGTTTGGAAATAAGTATTCTACGAAAAATTTGTAGGCAGGTCGTTGCCCTGTGTTCGATTGCTATTTAATTAGTTTCAAAATCAGGGGAAGCGGTAGTTCCCCGCCAGTATGAGTTATTACATATGAGATATGTTAATGTTTTGATTATTATGATTTACTAGCAGCGCCCAGCGGTTTTACCCGCGTAGTTTCTGCTCCCGTCGATTGCCCGGGATAAAAAGTAGCCTTTGTCTTCTTCCAGACTATAATCTAACTGCGTTCCAAATTTTTGCCCGATCTGTTCATACGTTACGACGTGATTGAGCAACAAACATTGACATTTATAAAATTAGTAGGATTATACCTACAGTTTTATCAAAACACTCGCTACAGACTTGGATGTATCTCGATTAAATTAATGCAGCTCCAGTAATTAAATTTTCTCCAAAAAATACACATGTATCTCATAACTGTAATAGTTAAGAAAACAATTACCAACATAATTTTAAAAGTAAACTAAAACCCTCGACACACCAGCCCTAAAATCAGAGGAAATTACGTAAAGCTAGTGGGGAGGACCCTACATCGTACCATAACCATCTACATTTGATATAACCAAGGACAAATACGAAAAGAGTAAGAAATTGTTATCAAAAAAACGCAGGTTTAAAGCTAAACGTTTAATTGATGTAAGCCATTAATTTCATTAATTTTTGTTAAATTCTATATATATTTTGTAATTTCCTAATTAGTGATATTTGTGTCTGTTCGCTCCCCGTATGTGGTATCTACTTGTTGCTACTTGTTCTATCTGTATTAACTATTCTTTTCTTTCTGTTTGTTTTATCAGTGAAAACTGTATTTGGCTTCAGTGTTTCCACTCATCTAAATTTTATGATTATGTAATGCTGTTTGTTTTCCATTTAGAATAAAATAAAATAAAATAAAATAAAATAAATCACCAATCATATGGTGCGATGTAGGCTCCTCCCTACTACTTTTACGTCATTTCCTCTGATTTCAGGGCTCGTGTGTAGAGCGTTTTAGACACTCGCTTACATTTCATATTTTTTGTGCAATCAACTAAAAACTCTGTTCCTTTATGACGGTGCGGACGTACAAATTTTTCGATAGAATTCGGAAGTAAATTTTATATTTTTCTTGATTTCGGTAACTTTTATATGAGACTCAGAAGTATTGTATTATGATGCTCTATTAAAAAATACCGTTAAATTCGCATTGCATTCCATTTGTATCTTTGAGTATTATATTCATAGCTTTTTGATATTTGCTATATGCTTTGCCATGAATATGTTACGTTACGTAGCTCCGACATTTCTCTCTACTTAGTCTGTGGCTAATTCTGAACTGTTTTTATTAGTCGTTTTTGTGTGTACAAAAATAACAATACAACCGAATCGAGAAGCTCCTCCTTTTTTGGAGTCAGTTAAAATTTAATATTAATGGCGTTAAAATCTCAAGAATTAAGACGAAACATTAATCTATATTAATAATTTCGTCAACGGGTACGGTAGACTTGATCGAATGATATATCCATAAATGATATATCCATAAATGAATAACAAAACATAAAAAATATTGATTTTGAGTCGACAACATATGTCCACAAAATTCGGAGAATTTCGTTAAATTGTGATAGCACTGACAAACAAACCGCAGTCGCTATCTTTGGTGTGAAGCACGTTTCGTTCCATCAATGTCACATTGCGTGCGTCCGTCGCGCCAAAAAAGTATCCATCACAAAAAACTGTGACTTATGTGACTACGTAAAACGAAACGTCTTGCCGCTGGACCGGAATTTTATTAGTAAGGTATCAACATTGCACCCGTGCGAAGCCGGGGCGGGTCGCTAGTAGTAATATAGTTTTAATAAACGGCAGAGGCCCGTCGAGACGGGCCTTAGAAGGTCATGTATGATGGTTAGGTAGTGGAAAACACACAAGGAAACTTACATTTTCGTAGAATCTTAAGAGGAGTATGGAATTTCGCAAATCTTATAGTTTATGTAGACAAAGAGTGCAAAATGCTAATATGTAAAAAAGGGCATAAAATTACATATAAAAAATTACACGCCTACCTACCATGTATATTAATGTAGTAATTACCCAAACATATTTTTTTGTTTATTGATAAAATCGGTGGTCAAATTTTCGAATTTCGGTAACTTGGGGTCTACTAGTGTAAATTTTAAATGCAAAGCTTTTGCATCGCGTTTCTTCAACAATTGCCATAAATATAGTCTTGTCAAAAGCTAAATCGCTTTGTTCGAGTGCAGAAACATTTTAAATTTACAAAAGAAAGTTTATTACAGGATTACTTCCAGCAATTTCACAAAGAGAAAGGATCCAGCGACGAAACGAACTAAAATATTGAATGGGATTTGCTAGACTCAATACCAACACTCATTACAGCTGATGATTGGTGCCTCTGTTGTATTTTACAGTAAATCCAAAAGTGTTGTATGACAGTTATTTAGTTCAACTGTTCCACCAATGGACTACAGTGTTGGGAAAACTATAAATCTTCAAGTTTCTATTTACTAGTTAAAAGAAAAAGTCAATACATAAGATATGTGTATTAATTTTAAACAAATCATTTTTGAAATACAACTACACAAAATTGTAGCGTTTCTTTATAATAAAAAACGGTGGAAGATGTAAGACATGCGCCTGTAAAACAAGTAATAAAATAAAAACATTTCTTCGAAAAGCATTAGGTGACAAAAACTCGAGTTCCATGATTTTTTTTCGCCAAAAAAATAAAAATAGGAGCTGCCTTATTTCATTTTTGATTCCCCAATACTGTTCGGACAATTTTGATTTAATAACTTTAAGTTCCATCTATCATCCATCCAAGCTCCAGGACCGTATCCGAAATACCGAGATCCGACGAAGAACGAACGTTAGGGACGTCGGAACTACGGTGATGCAACTAAAGTGGACTTCGGCTGTACACGTTGCTAGACGCCGTGATAACAGGTGGAGTAGAGTAATGACCGAGTGGTGGCCGAGGCAAGGTAAACGGAGTGTAGGACGTCCAGCTGCAAGATGGGTCGACGATATCGTTTCTATCGCGGGTCGAACCTGGACTCGATTGGCACAGGACCGAGGAAGATGGCATGGGAAAAGAGAGGCCTATACCCAGCAGTGGGATAGAGAAGGCTGTGGATGATGATGATGATGATGATCCATCCATAACTTATGTCACCCAAATTTCTCGATTTTCATACCCCTCTTATTTAGTCGCCCCCTTACTTAGTCTTTGTCACATTTTTACTACCTATCTAGTGTGACGTCACATGTATTTTAAAATTAAATTTAGTGGTGTAATGCTTAGATATGATATACCTACGACATTTTAAAAAATTTGACGTAACAAATTTTGGACGGCCCCGCACTTCACACAATGTCACACTTAATCGACCCCCAATTGACGTGTGACATAATAATTTATGAGTGGCCCCAACCTATTCGTGCCCAGAGAAGTTACTTCAAAAAACAAACAACCACTTACTCTAAGAATAAACAAAACATGTAATAGAATACCAACAAAGAACTCGAAAGTGTCTCCGTACATCAATCCATCTGCTTTGATCAGTCGCCGCCGACGCGACATTGATTTCTGTTAATTCACAAAAGGAAAGTTCGCGAAAGATGAGACTTTATTATTTCTTTGTGAGTTTTGTTCGTTACTCTGCGACTGACGTTATTGACACAGAAACTAGGAGATACAGTAGGTCAACTTTAGTTAAATAAATATTCTTAGGGCATTTGAATTTAAGCCTTCCTTCTAGGCTGTAGATCGTGTTGCTTGAGTGTTTTTTTGAAAAGTGAAAACTTTTTTCGGCCCCACAGCCAGATTTTTCGTGAGCTATGAATTTAATTCTAGCGTCACGCTCGGGAATGATAAGAAATCTTCGGGTAAATTTGGGACCATGGCCATTGACAGTGATCTTTGCCCATGAGCACGGCCATCTAGAAATGCGTCAGCTTTCTAGATGATTTCTAGAAATGGTCACACCCTCTGGTTTCAACCACATAGTTTCCAAAGTGAACTAGGTTATCAAATTTTGAGTTATAAGTTTTCACATCTATCGACAGTTCCTAAGACTGCCATTATTTTTAGTCTTGATGTTGTGAAGTCGTTAGTGAGACGGTTTGTTTTAGATAAACACTCTCCACTATAGACCGCATCGATACTGAAGATCAGGTGATATGACATATCAAGTCTTATCATTATCAAGAAATCTATTTCGGTCGAAACGGTATCTATGTACGAGTGTATACAGCCTAACATAAAACGGCGTGCTTTATTACAGTTACCTAAGAAAGTAAAATTAATTTTCATCAACTGACGTACAACGGTAAATGAAATCAATTAAATGAAAGCACTGTAGTTCCAAATTGTTACCACCAAACTTCAGTGGCAGCACGATCTCTAATTAAGTACTTTACAAGACTTTTAAATCTCTCTATGGAGTTGTCTTACCGCATACAATTTTTGTACTGTACCGTCATGGTAAGTTCACGAGTTTGAAACTTGACAATAATATTTTATCAATGGAATCGTTTGAAGGGAGGCTTTTGTAGCCTCGCCAATATTTACATATTTATTTACCCTGAACGATGGTGATTTGATTGATGCTCCTTTCTTTTCTGATGTAGCTTCTATGGGAGTGGAAATAGGAAGCAGAGTTGAACAAACTATAAAGAAGATTGGGTTCGTTACGGTCGTGCATTTTTATTGGGATGATGAAACTTTAGGAAAATTGTTCCATGTTTCTGTCTTGGCTTTTCTTTTGAACATTCTGAGATTTGTCAATAAAAACAATACGAAATAATTGAACTGTGAATTCTCGTAATTTCTGTCTGTCTGTAGCATAGGCCTTCATACATATCCTCGTTTGAGGCTGAGATTTGGCAGCATTACTTGAGCAATCTTGTAATATAAATCTTGTACATCATACATTTACTAAATAAGTAAACGATATTTCCTTTGCTCATTTAGTAAATGGATTTATGTACGTCTGTTTTGCATTATTTATTATTGTAATCGTATTTCTCAATATATTTATGTTTATACATTGATTTATTTATACGAGGGTCAAACTGAAAGTTCTTAGAACTGGCCACTTATAAACAATATAATAAAAAAATAATTCTATAATTTGAAAATAGAACTCTTTGCCAATATTACTGAGTATATACTTTATTCATTTGTCATTTGTTTTACGATTTGGCGGCAAATTGAAAATTGTCTGTGTCACGTCAACATGAATTTAACACGAGAAAATTTTCGTGCAATGATTTTTTATGACTTTCGATGTCATTTAAGTGAACAAGAAAGTTATGATAGACTACGATTGGCCTTTCACGATGAAGCCCCATCTCGTGCGACTGTTTACAACTGGTTTAATGAGTTTAAACGTGGTCGCACTAATCTCACTGATGATTTACGTGAGGGACGGCCTTCTACGGCGACGACTGAAGATAACATCTGTGTTGTGCGGCGTATGATAGAGACTGACAAAAGAGTGACCTATCAGCAGATTTGGACAAGCTTAGGCAACGGTATGAGTCAAGTGCACAAAATCCTACACGAACATTTAGCGGTCAGGAAGCTTTGCGCCCGGTGGATACCTCATAATTTGACTGAGGCTCAAAAACTCCATCGTGTGGATTGATGCCGTAAAATGATTGAAAGATTTAACGGAGGTGACTCAAATGCTGTGTTCGACATACTAACAGGTGACGAAAGCTGGATTTACTGTTATGATCCTGAAACCAAAAGACAATCTGCTAAGTGGGTGTTTCCTTTCGAGGAGTTGTCAACTAAAGTGAAGAGAGATCGAAGTGCGGGGAAAAAAATGGTGGCCTCGTTCTTTGGAAGGATAGGTCATTTCGCAACAATTGTGTTAGAGGATCAAAAAAATAGTTTCTGCAGAATGGTACACTACCAATTGTTTGCCACTTGTCTTGGAAAAAGTTCGAGAGAAACGACCTCGCAGTAGGATCCTCCTTCACCACGACAACGCCTCATCGCACACCGCCAAGCGAACGATCGACTATTTGGCGACATCAAATGCTGAATGCTGAAGAAGCGGTGGCTGCGTATCGCGATGACATTGAAGAGACCCCTAAGGACGAGTGGGCAAAGTGCTTTTCCCAGTGGTTCCATCGCATGCAGCGGTGTATTGACGTGAATGGACAATATTTTGAAAAGATATAATAAAACTAATAACTGGCTAATGTAATCAGTTTTTTGATTTTCTAAGAACTTTCAGTTTGACCCTCGTATGTACCGTAAATGTATGACATATTTATATCTAATATGTACTTGTAAATGGTATTTATTACATTAGCAAAATTATAACTTATATATATAGTACAAATCTTTATTGACAAGAAAAATCAACTGGAACCCTCAAACAAATTATTATTCTTCAAGACTGGAACGAGATTTATAGAAATACTTAACATTGTATACACAAGAAAACAACATTATCTTCATAGACCTAGCCCTTGATCCCACACTGGGCTCGTTGGCCCGCGCTGTTAAAGCTAGGGAATGAAAGTAAAACACACAGTAGGGGTGTTGTAATATATGATTGGTCTTATCCCAGTTAGAAACAGATACAAAATCAAATATATTTAGACTTAAATGTACATTTACACGTCAATTAATTAAAAAAAACTAAAGAAAGAGCAATCAAATAAATTACATTTCCAATGTTTAAAATGAACATTTTACTGTATGAAAATAATAATAATTATACAGAGATGTGTTTTTTGTGATTACATAAACTGGTTTCTTTACGCTAAAATTCATAAACATGAGGTTGACATACACGTACAACGAAATAACAGGTAGACGTTACAAATTATGAGCAGTTGCGAACGTTGTGGCAGACATTTGTATATCGCTCTGGCAACACCGGCTTACGGTCACGTGCCACTCTGAACAGTATCATTTTATTGCCATGTGTAAGTCACGTACGCACTTGACACGTCTCGAAGACGGGTATTTTTGCGCTGCTCTTGACATATTTCGACAATAACATTAATGAGGCTTACAAAAAAACTTCTTGAATAATAATAACTAGCCAAGTGGTCGAATATCATAAGCTTACATTTTATAACGTGCCTACAGTCAAACGTAGGCCTCGTCGTACAACCACGTCGTTATTTGCGTCATTTGTTTTTAAATAAACTGAAATAAATTTTATTCTTCTACTTGAGAACCAATAAGGTTCGTTTAATGAGTTGGCTGCCTTTAATCCCACGTTTTAGGTTAGATTTTATTAAAAATACTTAAGATTAGTCTCGTAGGGAGATACTAGTTGGCGAACGCTTGCTAAATGATTTGCAGATTTTAAGAGAAATTTAATAGAGATAATAATAATTGTATCAATTATCGCATAGTAAAAATAGTACGACGTTATGACTTTTTCTAAGATGACGGGAAACAATACTTCCATACCCTTCCGACGGCCGGGTTATGTATGACTCGAATCGACACGACGGACGGACATTGTGTTCCTACTGAATAATACCCCCCGAGGTATTACCTTCGACCTTTGACGTTTACTGCGGGAACGTATTCAACCGAGAAACCGCAGCAGCTTGTCCGTCTCTGGGCTTCTGAAGCCAAGACACGCCGTGACCAGTTTAAGTGGATACCCGACGTTTTAGCGTCTGGATACCTTAGGTCCCCCGCGACGGGTCAGGTCTGTGGTCTCGCCACCTGTCACTTTTCGATTACAAAGGATGCGGAGAGCGACGCACCGCAATACCGACACTCGTCTCCCTCTGCGGCCCCACCGCTTTTGTCATCTAACAGTGGTGACTCCATCAAGATCACGATGGGTAGAGATGATGACCCTCAGGCTTAGAACGACAACTTCCTAAAATGACAAAATCCGAAAATAACAAATTCCGATAAGGACAAATTCAGGTAAATGACGACTTACTTTGGGGGAAATACATTCCTCCACCGCCATCCAGGGACAAGAGTATTTTATCGGCAACGGTAGAACACCATGGACGGAAATATTGTTATAGTTTTCTCCTCGTCGTGTTATCCTCTATCTTACGATAGAATGGTTATTATACGCAATATTTGCCCCACAATACTTGAATGCTCTAACACATCTGCAAAGATCCAACCAGATTAATTCGCACAGCTGATCCACCGCTGCTCCAGTCAGAACAACGTTGCAATGGCTCGCTAATTAAGCGGATAAGTGCCCCCTTCCCCAGGGATTACGCACTCGCGACTCAGTTAATAAGCGCCCGTAACAGACGGAGCCCTACCAGAGACGTAGTCGAGGAAGGATATTACGGGGGGAATACGGCGTTTAACAAACATCGTATCATAAGAAAGGGGAGAATTATTACGTAGCAACTATTTTCTTATCTGTGTCCCTAGTACCAAATTAATAAAGCTATTTCACAAAATTTTGCATTAATATTTAGAATTGGAACACAAAATAGTACCTACAGTAATTAATTATACTTTTTGTTATTGTACTATGAATAAACATTAAAATAAATACTAATACAATATTTAATATTAAAATAATAAAATTAAAAAGTATGTCATAATTGCAAAATTAATGAGACTAGTTTAATATATTAGGCATTGGTTCATTTATTGATAATAATTAAAACGAACTACATCACTCAATTCATCCAAACTGCTTGAAATAGTCTTCAGTTGCTAATTTTAAAACATATTACCCATGAGTAAAGTCTTCGGTCTAATTGTAAATGCTAATATAGAATAAAATAAAGTAGTTTGTAATAAAAAACACATTAATTTGACATTTTACAGCATTTTGTTCGAATTTTAACAAATTTGAATCAAAGAAACGAGCGTCTTACCATTTCATGGATTCACCGTGCGGGTACCGGGTCCATAGTGTAGTAGAGAGAGAAATCCCAAGTAAATCCCGAGATTTGTGACTCGGGCGTAGATTTAAGGGGCCCCTTTCTTACGTACATCAACACTTACCTTCACTACTCGTGTTTCTCTCCCTGCCCAGCCAAATCTGATATGAGCCTACTAGTGCAGCTTTAGATACTCGTTCTAGTATAGAACTTACTGCACTTCTGGATAAGCCAAGGTCTTTCAACAGGATATAGAAAGATTTTGCTGGTATACCTCTCGCGCCCACTACTACAGCGTATAAATTAACTACATAGCCTTTTTTTTGTTAATTCGTTTAGAAGGTCGTAATACTTATTTTGTTTCATCGCGTGGTCTTTAGGTATATAAGTTTCCCACGGTACGGTAAGTTCTACAAGGACTATGCGTTTCGTAGTTCTAGAAAAAAAGGAAAATGTCCGGTCTGGATGACGAAACACCCACATCCTCTGGGATTTTATGGTGCTTTTCATACGTGTCCATTAAAATAGTCCAATCACGTGCTGTACCCAGGATTGAGTAAGGCTTGTTCCTGGAATTTGAAGTAGGTTTGAGGTTTGATAAATTAAAAAAAAAAAACTGTAAACATAAAATAACAATACAAACCATAAAATAGAGCTTATAGGTTACATTTATAAAATGATAATTCTTAATATTGTATTTATTCCTAACTACTGTTGCTCTACCCTGGCTACGACCCTGCTCTCCACGGGAAGCTAATCTGCTTCTCGTAAAAGAATTTGTTACGCTCGGTGTTGGTGGGAAATCTGATATAAAGTGATGTAATCAATTACTGGGGGATAAAAAATAAATATTGGGTGCAAAGGATCAGAACTGATGGCGCCCCGCAGGTTTAAAAACTCTTGTTGTTCTGGACTATATTTTATAACCAGCTTAGCAAAAAGATTATCTTGATTGAAAATATTGCACAGGGCTTAAACATTGCGATCTAAATTATTTTAAAACAAATATGAAACATTTCGTTGTAATAAAACGTTAAAACGTTATTTTAACGTTAAAACGTTATTAATCAGACGGTTGCCTTGTTACTGCTAATCAACTCCAAAAATATGATTCTCAAAGTTAGAAATTATGAGAACTAAAACTAATAATAATTTATAAAACATCACTTTAACGTGACATAAAATAGCTAATTTTTAATCCAAAAACTACATTTACAATCTACGTATATAAATATAGTGAAACTAACAAAGGTGTGCCAAAACAAAATATCTCTATAACCCCCAAAAATACCTTCGAAAACACGAAATAAGTATCACGCACCATTACATCAACATTTGTCACGTTGGCCCATTCTTGTCGCACGCGTGACGAACTGTCACTGAGACGTCAGAGTGACATGTGACCCGTGTCCCTACGTCAGTCACGCAGTGACAGCTGACAGCTGACCACTCGCGAAACTATTCCTACAATTCTGGAATAGGCTTAGCAGGAATGCCGAAGGTATTTGGGACAGAGGCCAGGAATTTCGCGTTCAATGGAATTTCTTTCCTTTCTTACAAGATTTATTTTAGGTTTGTGTATTGGAATGAAAAATGACCCGCTAAGCCACATCGGATAGTTTGATATTACACTCTAAAAGGCAGAAAAAGTTCCTTTAACATTGAAAAGAGACAGAATGGGTGAAAAAAATCCTCCTGTCAAATAATGTTTAGATTTTGTGGCTTTTTTAATTAATCATGGTAGATTAATAGCTATAGAGTAGCTATATAGAGTAGCTTCTTAGAGATATTTGGTCTATTTTTTGGTTTATTATTTTGGCTGGTTAGATTTTTCGGTATAGTTTTTAAACTTTTGCGAATTGGAGACATCAGCAGCGTGACAACAGAAACGTAGAGTTAATTTAATTGGAACAGTGTGTTTATTTGTTTTCAGAAAATTTAAGAAATTTAGCTGAATGTCTGATTTTAATTTTGAACTAAAGTTATTTTTACGGAGAAAATAAAACAAATTTCTATACTATTTCGCTCTGTACCGTTGTGTGTTGATGGCCACACACGGAATTGTTTTCTGGACGTGAAATAATCCAGACACGTCTTGCGGATCATTCGTAATTCCGGAATATTACACGCGCTCTATTGTTTTACCGATCCGGGTTACCCGTAATTATATTACCCGCACGGAATACAAAACAATAAACTACAAAACAATATTATTGTTGATTTTTGATGCGCTGTGCTGCCTCTTCATCATTTTACACTACAGTCCCGTGAACAAAATGTATGGGGCATATGAACCACCAGGAGACCTATGTAGTATGATAGAAATGTAGAAAATAGTAACATTTAGCACTATGCTATCCAACTGGGGGTAGGTGAAGATGGGGGGTTACAACTCTGGATCATTTCTCTTTGTCGCACAATTGTTTTTTTTTACTTTTATAGGTTTACACTTGACCGCCATCTTGCCTGATGTTAAGCGACGATGCGGTCTACGATGGAGCGTGTTTACCTAGAAGAAACCAATTCACTCTCGATTTGAAGACATCAAGATTATAACTATCGGGAAAAACCCACTCAGGCAACTCATTCCACAGCCGAGACGTTCTTATCGCAAATGTAGAGTCAAACCTCTTTGTCCGTGTCTTTGGAACATCCACCATGAAACGGTGCCGCTTCTTCGAGTTACGAGAAGTACGATAGAAAAATGGCAAGGTGGTATAAGATCAAGCAGATCAGTTTCACACTCTCCGAAGTGTATCCGATAAAAAACCGACAAGCTAGCTGTTATACGCCGTTGCGAAATAATGAATAGGAAAAGGTATTGTCGTTCATTTGACCTATAAATTTTGTTCACGGGCCTGTAGTCGATTCTGGCTACAATGATTGGTAGCTAATTGGGCAAGCACTTTATTGTATTTAAGAAAATAACTTTAATTTTCTCCGAAAACGCAAAAATCGACTTCATTTTACAATTATATTCAGACAAACCACCAAATTGCATAAGAAGCTATATGATACGTCATCAAAATAAATTAAAATATATTTCAGTTTTTTTCCTCATATTTCAAAGACCGCCATACCGATCTTGATAAAATGATATGAGATCTCCTCTGAATGATATATGATCTACCTGAAAAAAAAAGAACCATCAAAATCAATTTACAATTAGCGGAGGTATTGTTTAAGATAAAAAAATATTACATTTATAAGGATAACTTGTATTATAATAAGTACCTGGTTGACCGAGCTTTGCTCGGTTTTTTTAAATGATATTTAGGCAGGTACAAATTACGTAGTGATGACTTACTTAGACCTACTTAGATACGAATTAAATGCGTTTATAAAAAGCTCTAAGTATAAGATTTTCTCAGAAAAAAATAACAAAAAGAAAAATCCCGAGTGAAACCATCAGGATTCGAACCGAGGCCTGTTGACTCCGAAGGCGAGCATATTCCGTCTGAGCCATTGAGACTTAAAGAACTGTGGCGAAATAAGTTATCGTATTTTAATGACATTGTAAGAGTTTTTCATTGTCTAAAAACGCGCATAAAATGATATTTAAAAAAAAAAATAAAACCTAGCTAGATCGATGTATCGTCCCCGAAACTCCCTGTATACATAATTTCATGAAAATTGTTTGAGCCGCTTCTGAGATTCAGATTCTATATATATATATACCTACAAGAATTGGTCGTTTAAAGGTATAAGATTTTAAATTGATGTCGTTTTCTGTTTTTTCTGAGAAAATAATCAATATTTTTAATCTTAGGAATGCCACCGAACTTACACCATTACTCAATACAGGAACCATCAATAACTGCACTGACTTCGCTTTACGTATTTATGTTGTTTTACTCTTAATCAGAAATATAAGAAACTTGATTTCTTCAATGTTTTACTACAATTTCTCACATACAGAGAGTAAGAGTAAAACAACATAAATACGTAAAGCGAAGTCAGTGCAGTTATTGATGGTTCCTGTATTGAGTAATGGTGTAAGTTCGGTGGCAGCCCTACAGCCGACCCGCTGATTTGTGGACGTCATAACTCACAGGTGCCAGGGCTGCCGCAACTTTTACAAGTAAAGTTTGCTTTAATGGCCTTCGCAAACATGAAACTGTGAAGATTTTTGAAGAAAGCAGAAAAGTCTGAGTAATGTGAATCACTCATAGACAACAATTTCCTTGTTCGTAAGAGACTTCAAAGTGTTTAACATCGCCGCACAGATGAAAGCTAATCGGATTTTTTATCGAATACATTTAGGTAAGTGGTCATCTGAATTACACTATCTATACATTGCCCTAATGCATGGGATCGATCTAACTGTGCGATCATCTTACTTATCCAGATAACGAGCACAATTACAGGGCTTAGAGATTTAAGATCTTAGATCTCTGGGTGACGAGCGCAATGCAGTGCTAGGTAATGATTTGGACTCTTCATGTTCCAATAGCTGCGTGTCACTGTGCTGTTATGTGTCAGGCATGTTGCTTACCATCAGGCACATGTCCTGATCGTCTCGTCACTCTTTATTTAAAAAAAAAAAAACAATGCAATGCATGGAAGTGACTGGAAACTTTGTAGTGGTAGGACTCTTGGCAGAGTCCAGCTGGGGAAGTACCACACCTTTGCCAGTTATTCTACTGCCAAGCAGTAATGTGCAAACATTACTGTGTTCCGGTTTGAAGGGCAATGTGTCCAGAGAAATCACAGGGCTTAGAGATTTAACATCTTAGATATCTGGGTGACGAGCGCAGTGCAGTTCTAGGTAATGATTTGGACTCTTCATGTTCTAATAGCTGCGTGTCACTGTGCTGTTATGTGGTAAGCATGTTGCTTACCATCAGGCACATGTCCTGCTCGTCTCGTCAATCTTTATTTAAAATAAAAACCAATCCTCAACTTGATCATAATCACCACCAGCTGCGTTTAGTAAATCGTCACTCCATCTAGTAACAGGACGTTCTACACAACATCTGTCGATTTACGGTCTTTACTTCAGAACCCAACAAGGTACCTTCTACAGAACCGTCTACAAAAAAACACAAATGCATAATATACCTATTACTTAAAGGCATATTTATTCTTTTCCATAAAATCAATAACCACTATCTAAAAGCTTTCCAAGTACATAGGTGGACACTTAACACCGAAACATAGAACAAAATCGTAAGTGGGGTCAGGTGTGACCGCGGTCGGCTAAAAGGTTCAATTGTACCCAAACCTTTCCTCGTTTATATATATATATAAAGGTGTTGTCCTCAATGACTCACTTATTGGGTGACTGACAGACATACAGACTGTCTATAAGCCAAATACTGGTTAGATATTTGAATTTGAGAACTATTATTATCTATAAAAAAAGAAGATACCTTCACCCTTAACACACCCCTTGTTATCGAAGGGAGACACTACAATTACTTTTTTTTTTAAATAAAGAGTGACCAGACGATCAGGACATGTGCCTGATGGTAAGCAACATGCCTGACACATAACAGCACAGTGACACGCAGCTATTGGAACATGAAGAGTCCAAATCATTACATAGCACAATTACTAGCACACATTACTACTGTATGTCAAACATTTTTTTAAGGCTTCATTTAGCCAAAAGCCAAAAGCCAAAAAACGTGACAAGTTAGTGTTTTGTGGAAATTCTAATGTACCCAACGTTTGTGTTTAAAGTAATCTTTGAAGTCAATTATGACCGAGGGAACCAAAAAAACAAAAACAAAACTGATTGGTCTTGTCATAATAATGATCGTATCAAAGGCATAAAAAAATTCGAAATCTATGAATCTTATTATGATTGTACGAAATTATTTTACAAAAAAAGTACCTACATAAGTAGGACACACACTTTTTTTCAAAGTCAAAGTCCAAATTATTTATTCATAAATTTACAATTGAGACCTCAATGAGTAAAAACGAAAGGAAGTACACACTAATATAAGTAGTTTAAAGTGTTAAAGCTATAAAATAAACATGCTCATTTTGGAGCTTTAAACTGTAAAGTATTTATTGCTCACGGTAACTGCATTCCTCCTGCGCAAGCCTAAAAGAAGTTAGACAATAGAGGCCGCTTGTGGCCACTTGATCGGGTTTTATACAAATAGCAATACCTACTCAAACAAAAGATATAGAAAATCTAAATTGCGAAGTCGGATTCCGCACGAGAAAAGTCGCGGGCATCGAATATAATACTAAAACACTTCCCAGGGACCAATTTGACCCGATACGTACCTAACCCTCGAATAGATCACATGTCTAAACTGTCCTAAACCCTTCCCTGCTCCCTACAGGCCGCCTACATGTAATCTGAATCCCAAATATCTATCGTTAACGTTTTAGTGGACATTTTGAATGTTGGTACTTTTAAAATGGGACTCCTTTATGTATTAATAAATACACAACTTACTCAGCTCAACAGCACTGGAATGTGTTGACCTTTTTAAAACTTTTCGGGTTTTACGAATTTATTTCATTCTTTAACAAATCGCTAAGGTGTTACACAGTTCTAAGATATAAACGTTACATATGTCGGATTTTTTGCGGTTGACGATGATGATGATGATGTCGGATGGCAGTCATATACTTTAGTATACGAGTTGAGGTTTATTAACACGGGAGATTAAAAACATTACACGTTACACAGATTTAACCTCAGAGCGAGAATAGTTGCACTCGCTCTTTCGGATAGAGTATCTGCCGTTGCGAGAAAACATTGCGTTAGCGCAATGTTTTCTAATATCTTCTATACAAATAAAGTTGAAGAGGTTTTTTTGTTTAAAAGCGAAAATCTCAGGAACTGCTGGTCCGCTTCCAATTTTTTTCATAATAATACAATATGTGGAGTAAAAATCATTTTACTAGTGGCACCCTATGATTTTGCCCGCGCAGTGCAAAATTGCTTATTTACTCGTACTATTCGATGTTTTGTAATTTTTTTTTTTAAATTTACCGTACCAAAGTCCGTGAAATTTTGACCGAAGAAAGGTATTTTCAAGAGGCAGTAAATGAGAAAACATTTTGTATTTGTATTAGAACGAGAAGAGAACTACTATTAGAACGACTAAACTAAGCTAGGAAAAGACAATGAATCGTCTTTTTTAAACTAAAGCTTTCGTCTGTGATGAAATTTCCTTAACTTTTTCACAGGATTATCTCAGACCCGCAATCAACCAGCTTTGTAGATTTAGGTCTTAGCTCTTTTTTTGTGAAAGAATATTCCATGCCAGGAACATAAAGTGGTATTTACTGGAATAAGGTAAGATGTGGAAATCATTTCGCTGTTATTTCTATCTAAGGGTTATCCCCCGTTCATTCTACTCTCATTTCAGACTATTTCACTTCCATCTACCGTTATAGAAACAGCCAGTAGATAACTCCGGCAATTAGTTTTAAGCCTCTAAGCTAATAGCTTCACCGAGGCTCAGCTAAGCTTATAACAGATCAGCATAGAACGTTCGACATTGTCTAAACGAAATACAAAATTATATGTAACCGTAGACCAGACAATTCAAAAATAATTTTATAGTAAAAGACTCTTTGCGTCCGTTTAAAGTATCACAACTTTACTAGTTTTTCCAGCGCCAAACGAACAGTTCACACATGCCATAGTTCCGGTTCGAAGGGCAATGTTTTTATGGAAATTATGTTTAAGTAGTCTGATACTGTGCTGTATTATGAGTGAGGAGAATTATCTTTTTGCCCTGTAATTTCTATTGAAACATTGCTCTTTAAACTAGGACACAGTAAAATTGCATATTACTCTTTTGCGGTAGAGTAGATGGGAGAATTGTGATACTTTGTGCATTATGGTATACAAGTATTGTATCGATATTTTAGTAAAAAGTGCCTACTTCTTCTCAAGCACTACCAGAAATAACTATTACCACATCAATCAGCTGACGAAATTAATGAAATAAAATTGCCACTACGTAATCTACATTTAAATCAATAGGTATTCTATTTATTAATTAGTAATTAATTTGGTCCATTAAATATCAATTTAAATAGATAGTGAGTAGTTGTATAAAAATTTCCTCAGTAATAATCAGGAAATACGAGCGTGTGGTGCTCTCTGCAATCAAGGTACTTAATGTTTAATTTTAAATTTGCTCATAAATTAACTAACTGCCATAATTTAACAGAGAATATAGGTTATTTATATAGCATCCAAGTACAAAAATTCCATAGTCACAAAATGTTACCCACTCATTCAAACAGAGCCGAACAGACCAGAACTCATTCAAAAAATAGTTCAGAAGATAACGAAACTTTTAAATTAATGTATTTTTATTTCATTTGTGTATTTATTGAGTACAGAGTAGGAAGTTACGACTGGTCTAATCAAGAGAACGGCAACTGTCGTTCCAGAGCTGTCGTCCTTTGAATATTACGCCCACCACTGTCTTTTAAACGTGTACGTAATGCTGCTAGCTTAATACTGATACAGGAAAACATCGAGAGGAAACCGACATCCTCTTAAAATCTTTCGAAGACATGCGTAATTTATCAACCTTAGCTACTTAGCTCTCTCGATTTACGAGAGAAAACCTTGAGTACCAGTAAGTGGGAAAATTTAGTGGACTGCTTATGCCATTTTTTTTGTCACTCGCTTGAACTACAGTCAAAACAAGTATTTGCATGTTACATACCATCAAGTGCGAATCTTGCTCGCCCATTTACTACATTTAAAAAAAATCTTGAATGTACAGAGTCGTGCCAAAATGTTTGTTATTTTACTCCAGTGGCGGCTTGGCCGATTTTTTTTCGTCCGCTCTAAAGAAATCCACCAACCCACACTAGGCCAGCTTGGTGGATTAGGGTTTTGACTCTTTCCATGCGAGAGAAGGCCCCGAGTCCCAGCAGTGGGAACATTTAGTGGGATGTGTATGTATGTATGTACTAAAAAACATGGACTAGAACATTTTTTGTATTTTTATTAAAAAGCTGAGTTTAGCTATTCAAAGAGGCAACGCTGCCAGCATTCTGGGTACCCTGCCGCGCAGTAGTGATCTCGACGGCGTGTTCAATTTGTTTATTTTTATTTTTATTATATGGTAGGTATTACAATTTTATTTTGTTTTTATACATATGTACATATTGTAAATATTAAGATCTATATGTATAATTTTTCGAGCCTATAAATCTGTGTTTACATTTTCAAACCGATCCATTCAGTCGTTCCGACGTGACTGAGCAACAAACATACACACTTTAGTTTTATGATATTAGTAGGATTTTTATTTCTCTTTAATTATTTTATCTTACTACTAGTGGCCCGGCCCCGGGTCGCCCGTGGTACATAATATTAAGCCCTATAGCACTATAGGAACAAGTGAGTACATACAACGGTGAAAGAATTTTTGGACAAAAATTCTTCTTTTAGCAGTTCCTGAGACTAGTGCGTTCAAACAATAAAACCTCTTCAGGTTTTTAATATTAGCATAGATATTCGCGAAGTGTCGCGTTATTCTGTATTTTTCTTAATAAGCTAGTAATAAATGTTTTTAAATTCCAGATGAAATTACATAACATATTCCTGTTGGTGGTCTTCGCCCTCCTTGCGCTGTTCCAGACCGCCAGTGGTTTCTGGTTGTTCCGCCGCCCCCAGATCCACCACCACTACTACTACCCCCAGTACCAGCAGGGCTACGGGGGGTACTACCCTGGACCCTGGTACCGCCGCTGAACTATAAACTGATCTAAATAAATGATTTAACTCTTTTTGTGTTTTAATTTGTGGTTCTTGAACGTGTATACTTATACATAAAATCTATGAAATCAAATCCTAATTTTCCTATTCCTATAATGTTTGTGTGCACATTTTATCTTTATTGTGTTTTGTAAAGTTTTTTTTCTTTCTTCTAAATTTGAAATGTGGCTAGTTAATTGTTTCACAATGTTTATGAACTACCTTATTTATCTACTGTTTTAAAGCATGTATTGTATGGCAGCTATTTTATTTATATTTAGTTTAGCTATCTGTAGCGTAAGGACCACGGTGGTAAGAAGTGTCTGTAGGGTCTATCCGGGAAAACACTACACGTCATATGTAACAGTTATTCTATTGCCAACCAGTAATCTGTAAATATCACATTTGTTCTGGTTTAGAGGGCAATTTCTCCATGTGACAGGTGCAGTGTCGCTTACCGTCAGGCATATGTCCTGCTCGTCCTGTCACTCGACATCATAAAAAAGACGCTTTAAATGGTATTGTTAAAAAAAAAAATATTTTCAGTAACTCTAGTCCATGATGACATAGATCAGGTACCTATATATGCCATTTGCCAGTATTTACTCAGCACTCACTAATTCTCCAGTCAGCAATATCGTTTCACGGTTGATGTTCCCAAAACTCGAATGATATGTTTTCGGACTGAGCTATACTATACGCTACTGTTAGCCAAAATTAAGAAATCATTTTAGCATATTCTCTCTAAAAGCAGCTTCTTCGCGCTTTCTGCAGCTATTTTGAAACTAACTTTATTTTTAAATTGGTCTTTGAACCCCACTGGCAGATCACTACACATTTAATATACACTAGCAGTGCCCCACGGTTTTATCCACGTAGTTCCAATTACCGTAATTTTCCTAAAAAAATCAATAAAAAGGGCTATTTCAGCCGTTCTTAGCTTATATCGCAACAAACACCAAATATCGAAACTTACACATTCATAATATTAATTGTGAAATAGTAAGATTTTTTTGTATTAAAATTAACGTGGTTGTTACACATATTTAATTGGATAACGGGACACTCACGTATATACGGTCGGTCAATCCGACTTGAGTTTCGGCCGCGTCCGGCGGCCTTTTTCAAGGCGAGTGCACACGCGCGGTGGCTGCCCGTTTGGCACATAACTAAACTCGAGTCGGATTGACCGACCGTATATAAGTGAGTGTACCGTTATCCAATTAAATATGAGTAAGATTTTTGTTCGCTAAAAGTGTATTTTCTAACTGAGGCCTTGAGAAACGTAGCAAGATGATCCAGAGATTGCCTCGACCTGCCCACAGATCACGCAATTTGTAAATATTTTATTGGTTTTAGTAAGACAAAATGGAGTAGGATTATTTTACTAAATTCCTGACAAAATCTGAAACGAGAGAACGGAAAATGATTGAGAAAGAACACAAAATGGAGAGAAGTATGCTAGGATTGAAGTCATCAAGTAAAATTTGTAATTAAAATATCAGAAATAAAACAAAAGTAATAGATTTACGAAAAACAATAAGATTATTAAAATGACAATGGGCGGGGTATATCTGTTGAGTGAACAACAATGGTTGTTTAGTAGAGTGGATACCAAGGGACAGTAAGAGAAGGAAAGGCAGACCACACAAAAGATGGAGCGACATTTTCACCCAGAGAAGTGGTTCTCACTTGAAGCGAAAGGCACGCGAGAAACACGAGTGGAAAGAATTAGGAGAGGCCTACGCTGCAGAGGCGACTACTACTCATACTCTATAAAATGAAATATATTTACAAATTTATTGTATGGCACACTAGAAAAAATTAGAAACTTATTATCGTAAATTTAGATTTAAGTAATTTATTTGGCATATTTGTAGTAGAAATAAAGTCTATTTTTGATTTATTTATATATAGGAATTAGTTCATTTTTAATATTCTCACGTTGGTTTAGTTTGTTGTTTGCCAGCGGTATTGAGATCACACTTAAACCAAATGGGCAAATTCCATTCTATAATCTCTAATATTAATTAAGTACATTTGAATACAAGACAGATCGCGATAATAAAACTTATAGGGTCAGTTTACATTACGTGTGTTTTCCAGCTAATTGTAAAAATATTCTTGCTACTCGTACACGTATAAATTGTATCAAAAATCTGGTTCAATTGTAGAAGTGAAAGGCAAGGCCTCTGCAAAGGCTCTTTCCAGATTCCGCTTGGGAAGTACCACACCTTTGCGAATTATTTTACCGCTAAGCAGTAATGTGCACACCATGTGTTTCAGGCAATGTTTCCAGCGAAATTACCACCAAGACATTGATATATTATATTGTCTCATTTTTCTGGGTGATGAGCGTAGTGGAGCAGTTAAATGGGACTTTTTATGTTAAAGTACTGAACTGTTTAGTTAGTGAACTAGTGACATAGTGAAGTTGTAAGGGGTAGGTGAGTTGTGAGTTTCTGAGGTTAGTGGTTATATTAGAAACTATTAACGCCCCGCGGTTTTTCCCGCAAACTTCCCGTTCTCGTATTTTCCCGGGATAGATAAATGTAGCCTTTGTAGTCCAGACTATAATCGAATTGTGTTCCAAATTTCAACCAGATTTGTTTGTATGTTACGACGTCATTGAGCTACAAACATCCAAACACACAAACATTGCCATATTTACAATATTAATAGAATAATGGTGTGGGACGCAACTTGCGTTAGTGTTGTTGCGGCTTGTCATCTTGCCCGCTCAATCCGCACGCCAGCAGCCGCAGCTGAAGATTCCGCTAATAAAAAGCGACAAAAGTACGCGTCCTTGGAACCTAGAGGGGTTCCAAGGACGCGTACTGTTGTCGTAATTTTATCCCCATTGCAGTGGAGACGCTGGGCAGTTGGGGCACTGAGGCGCGGGAGCTCGTTAGAGAGTTACACCGCCATTTATCCCGCTCCGGCTTGTACTTGGCACAAAGATTGTCCATCGCTATTCAGTGGGGTAATGCTGCCAGTGTAATGAGCACCTTTGTGCCGGGTACCGTTAGTGGTGGGTTATGTGACTGATGATATTTTTAATTGTGTGATATAAACTTTGTCCATTTAGTTATTATCTATTGCTTTGAAATAAAATATTAATAGAAATAGGATATACCTTGGAAAAAAAAGTGTAGTGTTGATAATAGACAGAATGTTTGAATTTGTCTCTTTCTACGAATTTATCAATTCTAATTATTACCGGAATCAAAAAAATAAAGCTAGTCGCATCAATATGAAATTTTCAGTGTGACAGCACCTTAGGTCTTAACCTTAACCTTAGGTCACACTGGTTTTTGTAGTGGTAGGACTAGCAGAGTCCGCCTGGGGAAGTACCACACCTTTACCAGTTATTCTACCGCCATGCAGTTATGTGCAAACATTACTTTGTTCCGGTTTGAAGGGCAATGTTTCCAGAAAAATTACAGGGCTTAGAGATATAACATCTTAGATCTCTGGGTGACGAGCGCAGTACAGTGCTAGGTAATGATTTGGACTCTTCATGTTCCAATAGCTGCGTGCTGCTATGCTGTTATGTGGTAGGCATGTTGCTTACCATACCAAAAGACGTAATTCCATTTCAGACTCCAGGTGTGTATAAGGTCGACTGCAGCTGTGGTAGTTCTTATATTGGTCAAACTAAGCGTACAATTGCTGAAAGGATTAAAGAACACATCACCGCTGTAAAAAAATCGCCAGACACAAAAATCTGCGATTGCTGAGCATTTGATTGATGCGGGAACTGGTCATTGGATCGAGCTCCACGACCCGAAGATTCTCTCCACCGAACGTCATTACTACGCAAGAATAGTTCGGGAAGCCTTAGAAATTAAAAAACATCGTAATTTCAACCGGGAGGATGGTTTTCGGTTATCGGCGTCGTGGAATCCAGTCATAAATAAATGTACGCATCGCGGAGTGAGTTCGGAGAAGCCTGGTGATACGGTTAGTGTTGTGTGTCGTGGTGGTAGTAACCCTGCGATTTTCGAAGACCAAATGAGGGTAGATCTAGATCCCCTCATTTCGCATTGAGACGACCCGCAATTTCTTCAGTCTTCTCGTGACCACGGCGGTTGTAACGCTGCCGAAACGTCGAGGTATTTAAACAATGAATTAAATCGTGATTAAGTCCTGTACATTATAAACATTATGTGTTCAAGTCGCGAAAGCTTAAAAACAATCTTAGATTAATTAGGTTTGGAGTCATATTGAGTGTCATATAGGCGAAGTCAATAAAATTTTTAATCATAAAATTTGTAATCAAAACGCCGCATGTAATAAAATAATCAGAGCTGCGACATCTAAATACGATCGCAGAACATTGTGTGACTAGAGCCTTATAAACCACAACTCTGTTTGTGTATCGGAAAACTTTTGCACCTAATCATTGATATTCAATCTAAATGAATTTCTAAGTACTATTATCATTACGAACTATATGAGCGACTGTAGATCTGTAGAAGTAATCATTTTATAGATATATTTTACAAGGGTATAAAAGGATTTGTGCAGATAACATCCAACTTTAGTTAGTCTCAAAACGAAAGCAAGTAAGGTAAGAACTTCCTACTAAAATTATAATCGGGAAAGTTTGTAAGAATGTAGGGATGTATGTATGTTTGTTACTCTTTCACGCACAAACTACTAAAGAGACTTGGATAAAACTTAATAAATAGATAGATGGTCTAGAATAGCACATAGGTTACTTTTTTATCCCGAAAAAATAAATAAATTAGAATGTTAATACGTGGGTAAACAATAAATCTACTGAATACTAATCTGTCATCAATCATCGTCATGTTCAGATAAATCTTTATCTTCACATCGGGCAATTATTTAACAGAAATGTGTAACTCTGTCAATGTAGTGTATGTAAAGGCTTAAATGTCAATAGAGTTGCTTTTATTCTTAAGTTTTAGGAGTGTGTAATCTGTGTTTTAGGATTATAATCGTATCTTTTAGTAAATAGAATCTTAGATAAATATTATATAATTGTTACTCGAATAACAATACCTCAGGCCAAAAAAACACGAAACATTTTTGATTTTGTCAAGCTCACTTTTATTTTCGAATTACTTTATCAGTAAAAAACAAAAGATGAGACCTACATTTGTTATATTGTTATTGTTACAGATGAAACTTCAAGCCATCGTTATTTTGGTTCTCTTCAATTTGGTTTATGGATATCCAAATTTCCGACAATACCGCAGCGCTGAAAATGAGGATGTAGAAATATTTTATGACAAAAAATCTGATCCTAGCTCACTAAAAGACCGTGAAATATTTGACGACGAGACACAAAGCTCACAAGAAAATCATGAAATATTTGATGACAAGGACCTTGATATCAACTCTCAAGAAAACCGTGAATTATTTGATGGTAAAAAACCTGCCTCGCTAGAAGACCGTGGAATATTTGGCGACAAAAATCTAAGCTCACCAGAAAACCGTAAAGAATTTGTCGATAAGAAGTCCGGTGCTAGTACACTAGAAAACCGTGAAGTAATTAAAGAAAAACCACCTGTGCCTAGCTTACTAGAAGACAAAGAAATGTTTGGTGCCGGAAATCCAGCGTTACAAGAAGACCGTGAAAAATTTTACGATAAAAATCCTGATGCTAGCTCACAAGAAAACCATGAAGTCTTTGAAGGCAAAAAACCCGTAGCTAGCTCACTAGAAGACAATGAAATATTTGGCGCCGGAAACCCAACTTCGCAAGAAAACCTCAAAGAATTTGACGGTAAGAAGCCCGATGTCAGCTCACAAGAAAACCATGAAGTATTTGAAGTCAAAAAACCCGTAGCTAGCTCACTAGAAGACAATGGAATATTTGGCACCGGAAACCCAACGTCACAAAGCCGTGAAAAGTTTGAAGATAAAAAGCCCGATGCCGGCTCACAAGAAAACCATGAAGTATTTGAAGGCGAAAAACCCATAGCTAGCTCACTAGAAGACAATGAAATATTTGGCGCAGAAAACCCAACCTCACAAGAAAATTGTGAAGAGCTTGACGGCAAAAAGTCTAGTGCCAGCTCACAAGGAAAGCATGAAGTATTTGAAGGTAAGCAACCCGTGGCTAGTTCGCTAGAAGACAATAAAACATTTGGAGCTGAAAACCCAACCTCACAAGAAGACCGTGAAAAGTTTGACGATAAAAATCCTGATGCCAGCTCACAGGAAAACCATGAAGTATTTGAAGGCAAAAAACCCGTGGCTAGCTCACTAGAAGACAATGAAATATTTGGCGCCGGAAGCCCAACTTCGCAAGAAAACCCCGAAGAATTTGGCGGTAAAAAGCCCGGTGCTAGCTCACAAGAAAACCGTGAAGTATTTGAAGGTAAACAACCCGTCGCTGGCTCACTAGAAGTCAATGAAATAGTTGTGGCTGAATACCCAACTTTGCAAGAAAACTCCAAAGAGTTTGACGGTAAAAACCCCGAATCTAGCTCACAAGAAAACCAAGAAATATTTGAAGATAAGAAACCTGGTGCTGACAACTCACAAGAAAGCCCTGAAATATTTGAAGATAAGACACCAAGTGGAAGCTCTCAAGGAAGCGGAAGCGTTTCAGTAGAAACAGGAGTACAAAATAATGATAAGGTTTCCGGACATACTTCTATTTTCGGCACGATAAGTAATGCATTTCACACAGCTGTTAAAGGAACTACAGACGCCATAAAGAAAATTTTCGGTTAATTGTAGCCAAATGACAACTCATCGATATTCCGGCTTTATAAGCGCCTAGCTGCGCCCGGAGTTACACCCGCGTTTTAAGGGGTTTCTGTTTCTTCATAGAATCCGAATTGTTTTTTCTGAAGTAAAAATTGCCTAAGTTATTACTTATAACATCAGCTATCAGGTAGTGAAATTTCGTCATAATCGGCCCAACTGTTTAAGAAATTACCGAAACAAACAGAGAGACAACAATTTATTAAATAGTTATTAGGATTAGCATTTGAAATTTGAAATAAGAAACAGACTAATGATGAAACAGAAATGAAAAATACTGCGGAGTAGAAGCTAGATCGCTATGATATATATAGACTATAGATACGATATGGTAGAAATAAAAAAAATGGCAGGACGGTATTGTAGAATATATCAAAGTCTACGCAAAACGGTACTAAATGAAAGAAATAGATCCCAAAATGCTACTACATCTGCAAAATACGATACTAAAATTCTATCTACAATTTGACGTTCTTGATCATACCGTATTGAAATGGTAATTAGTTGCCTGTATTATCATCATCATCAACAGCCTGTATTCGTCCACTGCTGGACTTAGGCCTTTCCTATGATATAAAACAACAAAACTAAATTACAATAAGACCTACACGAACTACGCTAGATAACAACTACGTATAATACTTAGGTATATTAAACACACAGGTGTGTAATACAGGTATATATACATAACAGGTATATACATAACAGGTGGATAATTCAGGAGATTCAAAGAAGATCAGGGTGATCTAGACTACTGTCAGTCGGAAGCTTGCTCAGCATGCTGGCGGTATTATCACTCTGAATGGCAATGCTTATACTTATACGTTGGTACAAATAAACTCCAGCATTCGGCGTCCATTCCACGCGTCGACACGGCGTTAAGCTTGGGAAGGCTTTTGAAAATAAGATGAGATTCCGGTTCCCACGGGCCCAATGCCTAATTATCTGCCTAGGTACCTATACTATTTTATAAATTTAACTATTAAGGACGCATTATGTTAGTTATTAATTTAAATTTATAAATGGTAAGCTTACCTGCGTTTTAAAAGGTTTCCTTTATTAAATGATTTTTTTGTATTAAATGATTGAGTGACGCGACGAGCAAGACATGTACCTGGTGGTAAGTAACATGCCTGCCACATAACAGCACAGTGACACGCAGCTATTGAAACACAAAGAGCCCAAATCATTACCTAGAACTGCACTACGCTCGTCACCCAGAGATCTAAGATGTTATATCTCTAATCTAAGATCCGGGTGTGTTTTATCATGATACACCCTGGTTTTAGTGGGGAAACTGGCATTCTGGCAAGAATCCTACATACACAGCTTACTCCTTCCGAGACTGATGGAATCCATAAAGCACGATAATTTTCCTGGTAACAAAGGAGGATACACAAACTCAAATATAACGTAATACGACATATTTAACTCTTAAATTTTAGTTTATTTGCAAATACAGTAAAAGCTCCATAATCAAATCAAATCAAACCATTTATTTTATTCATCCTAAAATAATACATTTATGTTGTCATGTTACTCTATCCACCAAACTGGGTGTTAAAACCCGTATCTTGGTGGCTAGTTCCTTCCAATGGTAACAAAGATGTACAATGAGCACAGTGTATTACAAAATTATTATAATATTTATCCTATTCCATTTTATCCAAAGAATAACATACATTATTTTGAAATTTTAGTCAATATTAGTTAATTAATCGTTAAATTGTCATAACATGAAATGTCACCTTAATTAAATTAAAAAATATCTATCCGAATGCTAATTTTCTTTGTGTAAGTGAAGGCCCTGTTTTTTATTCGGTATCTTTTACCGAAAACAAAATTACGTACATTTACACTTGACGTCCGACGTACGATAAGTAACGATGCGGTAGGTATTTGACGCAGCGCGAAACTAGAAGAAACCAAAAATTTTAGGACAACTTATGTATATTCATCAGGGATCTCTTCACTCGATAAATAAAATAAATAAATAAATCTACTTGTAAGTGAAGGACCAGTAAGCCACGCTGCAGAACGAGATTCATGATAGCCAACAATTATTTTCGCAATCTTACTGAAACAGCCTGCGTTTTTGCAAAAATCCTGCCTTTTCCCAGTAAGATTGTACAAAAAAATATGCAAAAAATATGTAAAAGTATGCAATACGTTGTATTATCCGTGTGTTCGCAAAATTACTAGGATTTTTGCAAAAAATCGGTTTTTAAATTATCATACGACACACAAAAAAACCATACAACCGAATTAAGAATGTCCTCTTTTTTTTAAAGTCGCTTAAAAATAAGCGTCAACTGAACTATTTTTTTTAAATAAGAAGTGACGAGACGAGCAGGACATGTGCCTGATGGTAAGCAACATGCCTGCCACATAACAGCACAGTAACACGCAGCTATTGGAACACGAAGAGTCCAAATCATTACCTAGCACTGCACTGCGCTCATCACCCAGATATCTAAGATGTTATATCTCTAAGCCCTGTAATTTCTCTGGAAACAATGCTCTTCAAACCGGAACACAGTAATGTTTTCACATCACTATTTGGCGGTAGAATAACTGGCAAAGGTGTGGTACTTCCCCAGGCGGACTCTGCTAGGAGTCCTACCACTACTATTTATCGAAACATCAAATTTCAGCCCGATTTTTTTTGTTTCTTACAATGTTATTGTGTAAACAATCAAACTTTCCCAGTTACAAGAAATCCCAAATGGCAGTCAATGTGAAAATAATTAGGACTTGCATGAATCCAAAAATTGTTAAATTTAACGTAACCGACTTTAGTTGCGTTTATTGCCCGGGTTACTACCCGTCTTACTACCGGTAGTAACACGGGCAATTATTTTTACTACCAACAGGTGCAGTAGTACGACGGGTAATTTATTTTTGCCCGTTTTGTCTTGTACTAGTTTTTAAAATTTCGTATGTTTTCCTATGAAAAATGTAATAGTGTATTTGCCTGGTCAAAAAAATAGAATTTAATGAAATGCCAAATAAACAAAATTTAATAGACAAAAACTAAAATTATATTTTGGGTTTTGTTTTTACTTTTATAGGTTTACGCTTGACCGAGGCGAGATGGCTCGCCTGATGTTAAGCGACGATGCGGTCTACGATGGAGCGCGTTTACCTAGAAGAAACTGATTCACTCTCGCTTTGAAGACAAAAAGATTGGAACCATCGGGGAAAACCGCCTCAGACGTTCTTTTCACAAAAGCAGAGTTAAATCTCTTCGTTCGTGTCTTTAGAACGTCAACAACGATGTCGATTTTTCGAGTAACGAGAATTCCGATAGAAAAAAGGCCAAGGTGGTATTAGATTTTTTTTTTTTTTAGATAAAGAGTGACGAGACGATCAGGACATGTGCCTGATGGTAAGCAACATGCCTGACACATAACAGCACAGTGACACACAGCTATTGGAACATGAAGAGTCCAAATCATTACCTAGCACTGCACTGCGCTCGTCACCCAGAGATCTAAGATCTTATATCTCTAAGCCCTGTAATTTCTCTTGAAACATTGCCCTTCAAACCGG
Source organism: Ectropis grisescens (assembly GCA_017562165.1). Classification (NCBI taxonomy): domain Eukaryota; kingdom Metazoa; phylum Arthropoda; class Insecta; order Lepidoptera; family Geometridae; genus Ectropis; species Ectropis grisescens. The sequence goes on along the minus strand of CM029789.1, from coordinate 23,044,963 downwards.
AACAAAGTAATGTTTGCACATTACTGCTTGGTGGTAGAATAACTGGCAAAGGTGTGGTACTTCCCCCAGGCGAACTCTGCCAAGAGTCCTACCACTACTATGCAAAGATCATGCAAAGATCATGCAAAACAGTCGCATACAATCCCACTCCATCACTCCGCGAGGTATAAGCTGAGCTTTGCATTAGTGTGAGTGATCACCAATCAGGCAGGAGCTTGAAATTTTGTCCGCGAGGGCTGAGCTTTGCATTAGTGTGAGTGATCACCAATCAGACAGGAGCGCGGCGAGACAGAATGCCGCCGCGCCTAAGGCCGGTTGTCACACCTACACTATCCATGTACACTCACACAAATGCAAAGCTCAGCTTATGCCTCGCGGAGTGTACTCTCCAAAGAGTATCCAATAAATAAAAGTGGTCAAGTGCGAGTCGGACTCGCCCATGAAGGCTTCCGTAGCAGCAAATAACATAATATAAAAGTTGTTGTAGTTCGTTGTTTTAACAATAGTTAATTTATGACGTACTTATTAAAATAAAACTACTTACTAGATCTCATTTAAATCAATTTTCGTTGAAAGTTTACATAGTAATCATAATTTATTTTTAGTTTTGTCATTCTCTTATTTTAGAAGTTACAGGGGGGTGGGAACACACATTTTACCACTTTGGAAGAGTCTAACGCGCAAACTATTTAGTTTAGAAAAAAAAATGTTCTTGGAAACCTCAATATCATTTTTGAAGACCTATCCATAGATAACACACACGTATGGTTTTGAAGGAAAAAAAAATTTGAGTTTCAGTTCTAAGTATGGGACACCCCCAAAAATGTTTTTTTTTTCTATTTTTTGTATGAAAATCTTAATACGGTTCACAAAATACATCCTACTTACCAAGTTTCAGTACCTAGTATAGTTCTTATAGTTTCGGAGAAAAGTGGCTGTGATATACGGCCGGACAGGCAGACAGATAGACATGATAAAACTATAAGGGTCCCGTATTATGCCATTCGGCTACCGAACCCTTAAAATCGATGTATTGAGTTTTAACAAAATTATAAGATTATTCTTATGAGCTGTTTATATGAACATGAAGAACATGCCCTTAAATAGACGCAAAATGATTAATTATTTACCAGTAACCCTATACCTCTGAAATAGAACAAGGGGCACGTTCCAGATTCGCTGAGACAAAAAAATGATTTGCAGAAAAAAAAGTCCGTAAAAATTGAGATACAAATTGTCTTATCTATCAAGTTGAACTAAATTACACAAAGAACAATCGGTTGACTTGGTAAAGAGACTGGGAACAGACATCATGACACTGGAGTTGTATACAGTAAGAAGATGGTATTTTACATAGGCAGCCTATTAATTTTTTCCACGGTTATCCAGGACTGTTCTCTTTATACGAAAAACGTAATTTTGAAATAAACTCGCGACTTTACTACTCCATTTCTATTTAATTTCGTCCGATCGAGCGTTGTTTGACGTTTCGAACGACAGATAGAAGTAGAACCAGAGTAGGAAAGTAGGTAGATTATTTCGAAACTACGTTTTTCGTAGAAAGAAAGTAGATGTCCAGGGCCTTCTCTTAGTCAGAGAGGAAAGAAAGAGAATCAAATAGTCATAGGAGAGTCATAGGAGAGAGTCAAGACCATACATCACGCTGGCCCAGTGCGAGTTGGCGCATGACGCATGACATAACGATTGTAAGAACATGACGGATTCCTCACGATGTTTTCACTTCACTATTATAGCCAGTGGTGACGACCAACTACATGTGCACTTGAAAAATACTCATAATTGCAGACAGAGGATTTCAAACTTCGACCACACAACTGTGAATCTAATGTTGTAGCTTACGGAACACACCAAGGCATTATAACCATATCAGACCATATTACAAAAACATAAAAATCTAAATAAAAAAAAACTGAATTGACACACAATCGATAGTTTTAAGTTATTTTGCATTTATTTGTAAATAGCACGTTATTCGAGTTATTGATATGTTTTTTTCGTACTACTTTTAGGTACGTGCCGGATTGGACTGGTTGAGCTAAAATTATGAGAGACGAAAGTTAATGGTAGAACGGATTACTAAGATACTGGTTTGTGCACACGGCACATTTAAATGACAACAAATTAGAAATCCAATTTGATAAATAAAATATTAAGTACCAGGACAGTAATAATAAATATTGGTGGACAATTCACACACACGACCATCTAAATTATTATTTCCTTAATTTTTTTTAGTATCTGGGCTTCATGATCTAAACGTCCTAATATTACTAATTTTTAAACGCGAATGTTTGTGAGTCTGCATGGATGTTTGTTTTTCTTTCACGTAAAAACACCAATGTTCTGAAAGCTAGCAGCAAATTTTGGGTAGGTGTTTGAGGCAAATTTAAACTGGATGTTTTTAAGGCTGGACAGAATCAGTTTCTTCTAGGGTAGTGCGCTCCATCATATACTGCATCATCGCTTATATCGGGCAAGATGCAGCCCACTAAATGTTCCCACAGCTGGGGCTTTCTCTCGCAAGGAGAGAGTCAAGGCCATAATCTACAAGGCTAGTTCAGTGCGGGTTGGTGGATGACGTATGACCTCAATAGACTCTACATGCATCTCGGTTACCTCATGATGTTTTCGTTCTCCATTTTAATTTAGCGGCATTACACACATACTGTACATACTATGGATATATATGGGCGCCAGTTCACGCCAAGACCGCGGCATGAGACCGAGACACGTGTCGCGAGACATGTGTCGCAAACTGGCGTCCATAGAAATCCATAGTGTCAAGTATCTGTCGCGGTCTCAGCGCGAACTTGTACCTTTATAGAATTAAAGTAATTAAAGTTTAAGTGCTCTCTACTACTGCTTAGACAACTTTGGGCCTCCGCGGAAAGAGCTTTAGTTGCAGATGTCAATGTATGGGAAAAAATGACTTTGAAAATACAGTGTTGCGCATGGGATCTTAACCTGGGGGCTCCGGAAGTCGCCGCTCTCCCGTACTCCTGTAACTTGTACAAGATGGGCAGTCAAGTGTAAATCTATTACAATCGGTTAGAAATAAAAAAATGTAACACGTCTCTTTCAGTTCACATCTGTTCTGCGTAAACTTTCATAAAGATATTATGCAATTGCATTGCACACGGCGTTAGACCTGATCTTTAGCTAATGGACATAGAAAATTAATAGAAGCCGTGTCGCCGTTTGCTCATTTCTAAAATTACTTCCTAATTAGTTATACCATTAGAGGTCAAGTATGATGTTTTTGATAAGTAATACAGGTGAATCATAATGAATACATTTTAGTATAAATGGTTTAATATCGGTTGGTATCAATCACAATTTGAATTAACCTCGCAACAGAAACAAGGTAAGACGCATCAAATAAATGTTAAAAGAGAAAATATTGTGCGTATAGTTTAATAATTTGAAAATATATCGTTTTCAAAAGATTTTTTATTTACCCACTCAATAGTATGTCAAATATTTTATCACATCCAGCTGTTCTATCGCTAAGCAGCAATGTGAAAACATGACTGTGTTTTGGTTTAAATGGCAATGTTTCCAGTGAAATTACTGGGCATTGAGATAAAACGTCATATATCTCTAGCTGACGAGCGCAGTGAAGTGCTGGATGATTTGAACTTTTCATGTTCCTATCACTGTGCTGTTATGGGCATGCATGTCACTTAACATCAGATATATGTCCTGGTCGTGTCCCTCTATATTATAACAGAAAAAAAATCTGTCAAATGAATGAAAGTTTTGAAATTTTGCAATATATTTTTTTTTTGTTTCAGATGAAATTCTTTATCATTCTCTTTTTGGCGCTGTTAGGGCTAGCCTGTGGCACCCAAGGAGGCTGGCGTTCTAGCCGCAGCACTCTGGAGGAGCACCGCGCTTTAGGCCACAAGGTTCCAAGTCAAGAGTTCTTGGACAAACACAAGGCCCTAGGACACAAGCTCCCGAGCCAGGCGTTCCTGGACAAACATAAAGCCCTGGGACACACTTTCCCGAAACGCTCTCGCCGAGAAGCTGGCGTCCCGGACTACCTTGCTGACGGCGTAGCCCTAGGACACACCTTCCCAAATCGCTCTCGCCGAGAAGCCGCAGGTGACGTCCCGGTCCCCCCTGCTGATGACAAGGATGTGAAGGTCGAAGGAAACTCCTTGTACGGCGGTTACCCCTACGGCGGCTATGGAGGCTACGGAGGCTATGGAGGCTACGGCAGATACCCATATGGACTGGGCTACGGCTATCGTCGTTAAATAAAAAATAAACAAAACAAGATTGGTTTTCTTTTTGAAAAATTAGATTAAGTGTTTATAGATTTTTTAAGTAGTAAATAGATTTCACAGAACCCAGTCTACCAGGGGGTCTACTAGGGGGGATTTTGATTGCAGTTGGTAACAACAACGTCTAGGCCGTGGATTTTGATTGCAGTTAGTAACAACAACGTCTAGGCCGTGGATTTTGATTGCAGTTAGTAACAACAACGTCTAGGCCGTGGATTTTGATTGCAGTTAGTAACAACAACGTCTAGGCCGTGGATTTTGATTGCAGTTAGTAACAACAACGTCTAGGCCGTGGATTTTGATTGCAGTTGGTAACGATAACGTCTAGGCCGTGGATTTTGATTGCAGTTAGTAACAACAACGTCTAGGCCGTGGATTTTGATTGCAGTTGGTAACGATAACGTCTAGGCCGTGGATTTTGATTGCAGTTAGTAACAACAACGTCTAGGCCGTGGATTTTGATTGCAGTTAGTAACAACAACGTCTAGGCCGTGGATTTTGATTGCAGTTAGTAACAACAACGTCTAAGCCGTGGACTTTGATTGCAGTTGGTAACGATAACGTCTAGGCCGTGGATTTTGATTGCAGTTAGTAACAACAACGTCTAGGCCGTGGATTTTGATTGCAGTTAGTAACAACAACGTCTAGGCCGTGGATTTTGATTGCAGTTGGTAACAACAACGTCTAGGCCGTGGATTTTGATTGCAATTGGTAACGATAACGTCTAGGCCGTGGATTTTGATTGCAGTTGGTAACAACAACGTCTAGGCCGTGGATTTTGATTGCAGTTGGTAACAACAACGTCTAGGCCGTGGATTTTGATTGCAATTGGTAACGATAACATCTAGGCCGTGGATTTTGATTGCAATTGGTAACGATAACATCTAGGCCGTGGATTTTGATTGCAATTGGTAACGATAACATCTAGGCCGTGGATTTTGATTACAGTTGGTAACGATAACATCTAGGCCGTGGATTTTGATTGCAGTTGGTAACAACAACGTCTAGGCCGTGGATTTTGATTGCAGTTGGTAACGATAACATCTAGGCCGTGGATTTTGATTGCAATTGGTAACGATAACATCTAGGCCGTGGATTTTGATTGCAGTTGGTAACAACAACGTCTAGGCCGTGGATTTTGATTGCAGTTGGTAACAACAACGTCTAGGCCGTGGATTTTGATTGCAGTTGGTAACAACAACGTCTAGGCCGTGGATTTTGATTGCAGTTGGTAACAACAACGTCTAGGCCGTGGATTTTGATTGCAATTGGTAACAACAACGTCTAGGCCGTCGATTTTGATTGCAGTTGGTAACAACAACGTCTAGGCCGTGGATTTTGATTGCAATTGGTAACAACAACGTCTAGGCCGTCGATTTTGATTGCAGTTGGTAACAACAACGTCTAGGCCGTGGATTTTGATTGCAATTGGTAACGATAACATCTAGGCCGTGGATTTTGATTGCAGTTGGTAACAACAACGTCTAGGCCGTGGATTTTGATTGCAGTTGGTAACGATAACGTCTAGGCCGTGGATTTTGATTGCAGTTGGTAACAACAACGTCTAGGCCGTGGATTTTGATTGCAGTTGGTAACGATAACGTCTAGGCCGTGGATTTTGATTGCAGTTGGTAACAACAACGTCTAGGCCGTGGATTTTGATTGCAGTTGGTAACGATAACATCTAGGCCGTGGATTTTGATTGCAGTTGGTAACAACAACGTCTAGGCCGTGGATTTTGATTGCAGTTGGTAACGATAACATCTAGGCCGTGGATTTTGATTGCAGTTGGTAACAACAATGTCTAGGCCGTGGATTTTGATTGCAGTTGATAACGATAACGTCTAGGCCGTGGATTTTGATTGCAGTTGGTAACAACAACGTTCAGGCCGTGGATTTTGATTGCAGTTGGTAACGATAACGTCTAGGCCGTGGATTTTGATTGCAGTTGGTAACAACAACGTCTAGGCCGTGGATTTTGATTGCAGTTGGTAACGATAACGTCTAGGCCGTGGATTTTGATTGCAGTTGGTAACAACAACGTCTAGGCCGTGGATTTTGATTGCAGTTGGTAACGATAACGTCTAGGCCGTGGATTTTGATTACAGTTGGTAACAACAACGTCTAGGCCGTGGATTTTGATTGCAGTTGGTAACGATAACATCTAGGCCGTGGATTTTGATTGCAGTTGGTAACAACAACGTCTAGGCCGTGGATTTTGATTGCAGTTGGTAACAACAACGTCTAGGCCGTGGATTTTGATTGCAGTTGGTAACAACAACGTCTAGGCCATGGATTTTGATTGCAATTGGTAACGATAACGTCTAGGCTGTATAATTTGCTAGGCCGTGGTCTAGGCAATGGTTACAACCTTTGTGACTTCAAGTTGAAAGTGAATCACCCCTCCAGCGAGCTTACCTAGATAAAATTGCTACGTTATTATTAATTTTTATTATTTATTACTACTTGCACTTGATCACCATCTCAGCTGCGCGGTCTACGATCCATCGAAGTGCAAGCCAATCATTGTTCAAAACTCAAAGGTACGGGCGGGATTCGAAGCTACTATCTACTTCAATTTTGTGAACCACATTTTTTTTTACTTTATTATGTTTACACTTGACTGCCATCTCGCCTGGTGTTAAGCGGTCTACGATGGAGCGTGTTTACCTAGAAAGAAGAAACCGATTCACTCTCGATTTGAAGACACAATGATTGTAACCATCGGGGAAAACCCACTCAGGCAATGTATTCCACAGCCTAGACGTTATTATCACAAAAGTAGAGTCAAATCTCTTCGTTCGTGTCTTTGGAACATCATCAGATATTGCCTATAACATCACTATGTTATAGGCAATATCTGGCAATATCACTAAAAACAGTTATCAGAAAATAACTACGTGAAGTAAGTAATGTAGCTTCTGAATCTCATATCTCAAAATTGGCCGTCTAAGCAAGTTAGCGGGCAATCATGTGTACTTAGTACGGACTAACTCTACTCAATCTTCCCCTTTTAATCCATCAGAAAATACGTGACGTCTGGCGGCCCTGGGATATTACTCTAATGTGAAGTCTGTCAACCCGCAACCTGCCCTGACTAATGATCTAAACCTTTCCCTACTTGGTAAGGAGGAGACTCGTTTCCCGGTAGTCACAGTATCAAGTATCAGCTGGAGGCCCTGGAATCGATCGAGAGACGTGCCAAAAGGCTCATAGGCAATGACTCTCTTCTGCGAAAAAGACTACAAAGTCTTGATCATCGCCGAAAAATTGCCAGCTTATCGGTTTTTTATCGGATACACTTCGGAGAGTGTGCGACTGATTTGCATGATCTGATACCACCTTGCCCTTTTTTCTATCGGAATGCATGGTTGATGTTCCAAAGACACGCACGAAGAGATTTGACTCTACTTTTGTGATAAGAACGTCTAGGCTGTGGAATACGTTGCCTGAGTGGGTTTTCCCCGATGATTACAATCTTTGTGTCTTCAAATCGAGAGTAAGTCGGTATCTTCTAGGTAAACACGCTCCATCGTAGACCGCATCGTCGCTTAACATCAGGCGAGATGGCGGTCAAGTGTAAGCCTATAAAAGTTAAAAAAAAAAAACAGAGAAATTATAGCGAAAAGAGATGAACCCTCGTATATATCTAGGTGACCAGGATCAGTGCTTTGGTTTCTGATATAAAGCTGCATGGCAATGCACGCTCTTACAACCAGGCGAGTTGCTTCTCATAATACGTATGTTTCACGTGTTACGTAACACTAAATAAATACATAAAAACAGTCATAACTTGATTAATAGAGTCCAAATAGTTTTGAAAGTTTTGAGGCCATGAGAAAGATTTAGATGGGCTGGGAAGCGTTTGGAAAACTATATCGGGTCTTCTCGTCACCTATGTTTTTACAGACACACAAAAGTTTGAAGTTTTTAAATCATCAGTTTTTTGGATTAGAAACTAAGTGGACAACCACAGGGCAAGTCTAGTAGAGCAAATGTATTGCTGTCAAAATTATTTTATTTACTTGTTTATTTAGATGAGACTTCGTTTTTAGTTCATTAATGTGTTGAAGTCTAGGTTCTATAAATTAAAATCGTATACTTCCGGATCACAGATAATCTATAAAAAGTTGGATATAAAAATAAACGAGAAGGTTATTGTACTACGTTTTATTTATTTAAAGTCCATAGCCGTAACCCCTGCCGTAGCCTGGGTAACCTCCGTAGCTACCGTAGCCACCGTAGCCACCGTAGCCTCCGTAGCCGCCGTAGGGGAACCCGTACATGGATTTTCCTTCGACCTTTACGTCTTTGTCATCAGCAGGAGGGACCGGGACGTCGGCTTCTCGGCGAGGGCGCTTAGGGAGAATGTGTCCTAGGGCTCTGTGTTTGTCCAGAAACTCCCGACTTGGGACCTTGTGTCCTAGGGCTTTATGTTTGTCCAGGAACTCCTGACTTGGGACCTTGTGGCCTAGAGCGCGGTGCTCCTCCAGAGTGCTTCGCTTGGAAAACCAGCCTCCCTGAACGCCATATACCAGCCCTAACAGCGCCAATAAGATAACGATAAGGAATTTCATCTGAAAAAAGTTGTATTTAATACTTTGTTTCTTAGAACCTAATTAGGAATCTTAATTTGTTAGGTAATTATGATAAACATATTCGGATTCAAAAAATTCTTTATTGTTGCTAATTTTAAATCTGATTTAAATATACGTTTTTTTTAGATTTGTTTCAAAATTACTACTCGTAGATGCAACAAAAATGACGTTTATGTTAAACGTCATTTTTAGATTGAAAAAGTAGTTTTATAAGAAAAGAATGAGTAGTCCTTACCTTTTCAGTTGCTGATTGAACTTCAATTGTGATTATGAACAATGAACATGGAACTTTTTATACCAAAATTAATTAGAACATTAGGAATCACCTGTGTTGTGTAATTGGAAATTTGGCAATAACGGGAACCAAATTAGAAAGTAATGCGAAGGCGGAGTCATTATTATAAATAGATTGCTTGAAAGTGAATCTATGAGACTTTTAAACCCATTTGCTAAAGACAAAGAATATTAAGAATACATTACTGACTTACTTGTATAGAGAAATGCCGTTTAAAATTTAAACAATAAAAATTTATACGTGAGACTCATAAAAAACGATTAGGTAAAACATGTTATTGGACATTTTTTTTTTGCAATTTTTGGTTTAGTGTAAAACATTAAAAGCTTCAGATTTATAATACGACATTTCGAACCGATTTCAAAAATTCTTTCACCGTTGTATAATTATGTGCGGGATTTCTAAGTATATAGACTATATATGTACCACGAGCGAACCCGAGGCGGACATCTAGTTATATATTACATTATATTAGCAGGATACAAAAAGATTATCTGATGTTTAATTGTGTCTTTTTATCTATTCTGTGGTTTTATTGGTGGTTTTAAAGACATCGTACCAAAGAGTTTAAATATAATATTACACTCGTACCTACTACTTGTATGCACCGTACTGTTTGAAGTAAATTTCGCTTCCATAGATATTTCTATAAACAAAGCTTTTTATATTCCTGCGACTGCTCTCTATCGACAAGAGAGCCAGGGCCATAATCCAGCAAGCTAGCCAAATGTATAGCGAAGCCGTCCATAGATTTAAGCGGCTTATTTTTTCTATACCACACTTCAATGCGTCGTCATACAAAATTTTACCTTGCATTGGTAAACGTAATTAATAGTTTCCACAAATTTTATATAGCACTAGCTGTACCCTGCCACGCTTCGCTGTGGCACATTATTATGCAAAAATTAGATAAAAACAATCCTTGATGCGGATTATATATCATTCTAAAATTTCAGCTCGATCGATGAACTTTTTGAGTTTTTGAAGCGTTCACAAACCAACATAACGTTTTTATATATAGAGATAGAGTAACAAGACGAGCACGACATGTACCTGATGGTAAGGAACATGTCTGCCCATAATATCACAGTGACACGCAGGTATAGAAACATGAGGATGCCATTACCTACCTAGCACTGCATGCGCTCGACACCCAGATATAAAAGATAATAAATTTTAAATACTGTAATATATTTTTTGGACAAAATAAAACATTCATGAAATAAAAACATATGAAAATGGATATATAATGCTACAAAATACAGTAGGTGGTATGGATACCTAAAGTGTTAGTGTGCACTGGACCCCACACTAGGGTGACCAGTGTTTTGGGACTTAAACTGAAACCGTTTGAAGGGTCAAACAGAAACGTTTGAAGGGTCAAACAAGACCGTTTGAAGGGTCATACAGGAACGTTTGAAGGGTCAAACAGGAACGTGTGAAGGGTCAAACAGGAACACATTGCTGCTTGACGGTAGAACAACTACTCGTATCAAAGGTGTGATACTTTCCCAAGCAGACTCTGCAAATTATCCTACCCCTATTAAAGTAACTACCAAACTCTAGTCTACCAAGAACTGGCTAGTAGGTACCAGTTCTCTACGGAAAACTTGTAGAAAGAGTGTTCGATTATAAATTAATTGGTTTGTAAATCCGGAAAACGGTAGTTCCCCTCACTAATGTGAGGTGTTAACGTTTTGACTATATTTTACTATCGTCCTGTATCGTTTATGTCGTACTATCGTACGTCATCACTAGTAGCGCACCCCGGTTTAACCTGCATAATTCCAATTCATGTTCTCGGCATGATGTAGTGGTAGGACTCTGGGGAAGTACCACATCTGTGCCAGTCATTCTACCGCCAATGTACAAATATTACTATGTTCCGGTGTGAAGGGCAATATTTCCAGAGAAATTACAGGGCTTAGATATATAACATCTTGGATCTCTGGGTAACGATGGGTGACTCTTCATGTTCCAAAAGCTGTGGGTGACTGTGCTATTATGTGGCAGGCGTGTTGCTTACTATCACGAAACATGTCCTGCTCGTCCTGTCAACTTCATAAAAAAAGTTATAGTTTATGTGCTATTCCATACTATAACCTATCTGTTTTCCGAATTTCAACCCGTTCCGTTCTGGCATTTCGACGTGATTTAGCAAAAAATATCCAACTTTGATATTGACATATTAGTAAAACCTACAGTTGTATCAAGATACTTACTGACTTTAATATCTGGTAGCTCTGTAAAAAAAAACGTAATCTCGTGGTTATAGTTCCAAGGAATTAATAAAAAAAAGGAGTACAACAGTTGTTTAAACTGTGGAACGCGTTGCGTTGCGTTGTGGATATTACCTGATCCATTTTATCGTGTACCTAAGTAATTGTTGTTTTCTTAAAGGCACGGAGAGCGAATTTTGCGTATTTTTGAGCTATAACGGACTGAAGATGAGGTTTTATTTGACTATTATAGGTGGTCATCATAACTACCATGCACCATCTCGTCTAATAAACGTTAAACGACGATGCGGTCTACGGTGGAGCGTGTTTATTTATTTATTTATCTAGGTATACAAAACGGTACACAGTTAACAATAAACTTAAATAATATAGAACAATTTACAGTTTTGACCTAAACTATGCACCTGACTGTGTATACACAACGTGAGTAATTAAATGACATCAGGAAGGAGACTAAATAAAATTAAGTTATTTTAGTTATTTAATTAAGTTATTAGTTTACCTAGAAGAAACCGATTCACTCTCGATTTAAAATAAAAATATTGGTGGAATATTTAAATAAATATAAAGATTGGTGGACAATTCAAACACACCACCATTTAACCCCAAACTAAGCAAAGCTTGTAATATGGCGGTCAGATAGCTGATATAATACCTATATAGTTGTAAATACATACTTATTATACATAGAAACACCCAGACACAGACCAATATTTATTTAAATTGCAGTGCAAAACATTTGAAGACACCACGATTGTAACTATCGGAAAAAAAAACATTCAGCCAACGCATTTCACAACCTAGACATTATTATCACAAGAGTAGAATCAAACCTCTTTACTCGAGTTTTCGTAATATCAACTATGAATAAATAATGGTGGTTTAGTTGGTAGTAAGTCTACCTTCGAAGCCGTGGGTCGTGGGTTCGATCCCCACCACTGGGTGGGGATCGAACCCACGACACGACGACAAATATTTGTGTGATGAATACAAATATTTGTACTGTGCCTGGGTGTTTTCTGTGTATAATAAGTATGTATTTAAAATATATATCTATATATATAAAACTCAAAGGTGACTGACTGACTGACTGACTGACTGACTGACATAGTGATCTATCAACGCACAGCCCAAACTACTGGAGGGATCGGGCTGAAATTTGGCACACAAGTAGATGTTATGACGCAGGTATCCGCTAAGAAAGGATTTTGATAAATTCTATCCCCAAGGGGGTAAACTAGGGGATGAACGATTGTATGAAACTTTTTATTCCTTGGGCATATTTGCATGAAATTTCATACAAATTGAGTTCGGCTAAAATCTTGAGGTACGTATTACAGCGTTTGTCGAAATTCAACCCTCAAAGAGGTGAAATAAGGGATGAAAGTTTATATAGAAACGTTTTATTCCTTGGGCATACTTGCATGAAATTTCATATACATTGAGTTTGGCTAAAATCATGAGGTACGTATTACAGCGTTGGACAAAATTCAACCCTCCAAGGGATGAAATAAGGGATGAAAGTTTGAATAGCAACTTTTTATTCCTTAGACATATTTTCATCAAATTTCTTAGGTAGGTACACTCCGCGAGGTATAAGCTGAGCTTTGCATTAGTGTGAGTGATCACCAATCAGGCAGGAGCTTGAAATTTTGTCCGCGAGGTATAGGCTGAGCTTTGCATTAGTGTGAGTGATCACCAATCAGGCAGGAGCGCGGCGAGACAGAATGGCGCCGCGCCTAAGGCCGGTTGTCACACCTACACTATCCATGTACACTCACACAAATGCAAAGCTCAGCTTATGCCTCGCGGAGCGTACTTAGTACGGCCAAAATAATGAGCTATGAAGTACTTTTTTTTATAATTCGTCCCCTAAGAGTGTTAAACAGGGGATGAAAGTTTTATAGTAACGCACAAGACGAACCCTTAGGACACATTTTAAATTTCCCGCATACATTATTTTTATAGCGTACGCAGCCACTAAAGGAAGATTTCTCTAAATTCAACCCCGAAAGCGATGAATTATGGGATGAACGATTGCTTGAAACTTTTTATTCCTTGGACATATTTGCATGCATATATCCTACTATCCTACTAATAATATTATAAATCTCAATGTATGGATGTTTGGAAGTTTGTTGCTCAATCACGCCCAAACGGCTCAACGGATCGCGCTCAAATTTAGTACACAGATAGCTTATAGTCTAGAATAACACATAGGCTACATTTTATCCCGAAATCATGCACAGTTCCTTAGGGATCAAGTATAAATGTAACATCGGTACGCCAAACTAGAGTTTGTTGAAATTTACGTTACGTTTACGTTTACGTTTACGTTTACGTTTACGTTTACGTTTACGTTTACGTTTACGTTACGTTTACGTTACGTTTACGTTACGTTTACGTTACGTTTACGTTACGTTTACGTTTACGTTACGTTTACGTTACGTTTACGTTACGTTTACGTTACGTTACGTTTACGTTACGTTTACGTTACGTTTACGTTTACGTTTACGTTACGTTTACGTTACGTTTACGTTACGTTTACGTTACGTTACGTTACGTTACGTTTACGTTACGTTTACGTTACGTTACGTTTACGTTACGTTTACGTTACGTTTACGTTACGTTTACGTTACGTTTACGTTACGTTTACGTTACGTTTACGTTACGTTTACGTTACGTTTACGTTACGTTTACGTTACGTTTACGTTACGTTTACGTTACGTTTACGTTACGTTTACGTTACGTTTACGTTACGTTTACGTTACGTTTACGTTACGTTTACGTTTACGTTACGTTACGTTTACGTTACGTTTACGTTACGTTACGTTTACGTTACGTTTACGTTACGTTTACGTTACGTTTACGTTACGTTTACGTTACGTTTACGTTACGTTTACGTTACGTTACGTTTACGTTACGTTTACGTTACGTTACGTTACGTTACGTTACGTTTACGTTACGTTTACGTTACGTTTTTACGTTACGTTACGTTTACGTTACGTTTACGTTACGTTTACGTTACGTTTACGTTACGTTTACGTTACGTTTACGTTACGTTTACGTTCGTTACGTTTACGTTACGTTTACGTTACGTTTACGTTACGTTACGTTTACGTTTACGTTACGTTTACGTTACGTTTACGTTACGTTTACGTTACGTTTACGTTTACGTTTACGTTACGTTTACGTTACGTTTACGTTACGTTTACGTTACGTTACGTTTACGTTACGTTTACGTTACGTTTACGTTACGTTTACGTTACGTTTACGTTACGTTTACGTTTACGTTACGTTTACGTTTACGTTACGTTTACGTTACGTTTACGTTACGTTTACGTTACGTTTACGTTACGTTTACGTTACGTTTACGTTACGTTTACGTTACGTTTACGTTACGTTTACGTTACGTTTACGTTACGTTTACGTTACGTTTACGTTACGTTTTACGTTTACGTTACGTTTACGTTACGTTACGTTTACGTTACGTTTACGTTACGTTTACGTTACGTTTACGTTACGTTTACGTTACGTTTACGTTACGTTTACGTTACGTTTACGTTACGTTTACGTTACGTTTACGTTACGTTTACGTTACGTTTACGTTACGTTTACGTTACGTTTACGTTACGTTTACGTTACGTTTACGTTACGTTTACGTTACGTTTACGTTACGTTTTACGTTACGTTTACGTTACGTTTACGTTACGTTACGTTACGTTTACGTTACGTTTACGTTACGTTACGTTACGTTACGTTTACGTTACGTTTTTACGTTACGTTTTTACGTTACGTTACGTTTACGTTACGTTTACGTTACGTTTACGTTACGTTTACGTTACGTTTACGTTACGTTTACGTTACGTTTACGTTACGTTTACGTTTACGTTACGTTTACGTTACGTTTACGTTACGTTTACGTTACGTTTACGTTACGTTTACGTTACGTTTACGTTACGTTTACGTTACGTTTACGTTACGTTTACGTTACGTTTTTACGTTTACGTTACGTTTACGTTACGTTTACGTTTTACGTTTACGTTACGTTTACGTTACGTTTACGTTACGTTTACGTTACGTTACGTTACGTTTACGTTACGTTTACGTTTACGTTACGTTTACGTTACGTTTACGTTACGTTTACGTTACGTTTACGTTTACGTTACGTTTTTACGTTACGTTTTACGTTTACGTTACGTTTACGTTACGTTTACGTTACGTTTACGTTACGTTTACGTTACGTTTACGTTACGTTTACGTTTACGTTACGTTACGTTTACGTTACGTTTACGTTACGTTTACGTTACGTTTACGTTACGTTTACGTTTACGTTACGTTTACGTTACGTTTACGTTACGTTTACGTTACGTTTACGTTACGTTTACGTTACGTTTACGTTACGTTTACGTTACGTTTACGTTACGTTTACGTTACGTTTACGTTACGTTTACGTTTACGTTACGTTTACGTTACGTTTACGTTACGTTTACGTTACGTTTACGTTACGTTTACGTTACGTTTACGTTACGTTACGTTTACGTTACGTTTACGTTACGTTTACGTTACGTTTACGTTACGTTTACGTTACGTTTACGTTACGTTTACGTTACGTTTACGTTACGTTTACGTTACGTTTACGTTACGTTTACGTTACGTTACGTTACGTTACGTTTACGTTACGTTTACGTTACGTTTACGTTACGTTTACGTTACGTTTACGTTACGTTTACGTTACGTTTACGTTACGTTTACGTTACGTTTACGTTACGTTTACGTTACGTTTACGTTACGTTACGTTTACGTTACGTTTACGTTACGTTTACGTTACGTTTACGTTACGTTTACGTTACGTTACGTTACGTTTACGTTACGTTTACGTTACGTTACGTTTACGTTACGTTTACGTTACGTTTACGTTACGTTTACGTTACGTTACGTTTACGTTACGTTTACGTTACGTTTACGTTACGTTTACGTTACGTTTACGTTACGTTTACGTTACGTTTACGTTACGTTTACGTTACGTTTACGTTACGTTTACGTTACGTTTACGTTACGTTTACGTTACGTTTACGTTACGTTTACGTTACGTTTACGTTACGTTTACGTTACGTTTACGTTACGTTTACGTTTACGTTACGTTTACGTTACGTTTACGTTACGTTTACGTTACGTTTTTTACGTTTACGTTTACGTTTACGTTACGTTTACGTTTACGTTTACGTTACGTTTACGTTACGTTTACGTTTACGTTACGTTACGTTACGTTTACGTTACGTTTACGTTACGTTTACGTTACGTTTACGTTTTTACGTTACGTTTACGTTACGTTTACGTTACGTTTACGTTACGTTTACGTTACGTTTACGTTACGTTTACGTTACGTTTACGTTACGTTTACGTTACGTTTACGTTACGTTTACGTTACGTTTACGTTACGTTTACGTTACGTTTACGTTACGTTACGTTTACGTTTACGTTACGTTTACGTTACGTTTACGTTTACGTTACGTTTACGTTACGTTTACGTTACGTTACGTTTACGTTACGTTTACGTTACGTTTACGTTTACGTTACGTTACGTTTACGTTACGTTTACGTTACGTTTACGTTACGTTTACGTTACGTTTACGTTACGTTTACGTTACGTTTACGTTACGTTTACGTTACGTTTACGTTACGTTTACGTTACGTTTACGTTACGTTTACGTCACGTTTACGTCACGTTTTACGAAAAGTTTTACGAAAGAAACAGATTAGAACAGAACTCGACACAACACAATACAACATAAGACAACATAACGTAATATAACGACGATAAACACGAAAGATTTTAAGGTATTTTGTATGTCAGCCGGTTTTGGCGACATAAGGTATATACTCTGAATCGGCATACAGCTGACTAAAACTCTACCGACGTTACTCATTTGACAAAATTATTGTTTTTGTAAGAATTCACATAAACTATTTTTGTATTCCCTGGTAAAGAATTATATATACAAACACCCCGTAGTTACTATAAGAACTATAATAAACAAAGTAAGACAACAATTTTACATTTTTTCCATTTTTTAAAAGCAGTGAATTGACATACAAAACAAACCAAAATTCTACGCGGACGAAGTCGCGGGTAACAGCTAGTATGTATTATATAAACGATCTCGCTCTCATAGTACAAAATTTCCTTAGTTTGCGGACTAGATGGTGTTGTATGTGAAATGTCCACCACAATGTGGCTATTTCAAACTACGTGCAGTTCGAAGCTATACAAAGTTGGTAAGGTTGTATTAGATCTGGAGATGAGTTGCACACTCACCGAAGTGTATCCGATAAAAAACCGATAAGCTAATGATTTTGCGGTGGTGGTCAACATGATAAGTCCTAATCCGTGGTCTTACTTGAACAAGGATCTCGTTGCCAATTAGATCTTGCGACGTCTCTCGATGATGACGACGTAGCAAATTAGTTTGTGTGTGTAGTGAAAACCCAAATAAAATCTCCAGCAAAACATTTAGGTGTCCGGAAATTAATATCTGATTAACGTTGGGAAGCCCAAATATCGCTACTATTAATATTTGTATAAAAGGTTGGCCAGAAACTAATTTCGTGCATAACATTGTTTGATCCACACAACAGCACAAGGTAAATAAATCATAATTATATTTTGAATTTATGGTTTAAGTTTGAATTAAAATTGCGGCTGGTCTAGTCGGCAGAACGAAGACTACCGATCTGGAGCCCTTGGTTCAAATCTCGGCCGCACCACTGTGTTTTCGAGGGCTTGTGCGTTATGCCGCTAACTTTAAAACGGTAAAGGAAAACATCGTGAGGAAATCGGCATGTTCCAAGAAACTTTTGGAGACGTCCAGCCCGCACTGGACCACCGTGGTTCATTATGGATTTAACTCTCTCCTTGCCAGAGAAGGCCACGAGTCTCAACAGTGAAAACGTTTGGTTAAATGGGCTCCTTTACTGTATATATTATATTTAAAGTTTTGTCACTAACCTAATATTCTTCAGTGGCAGGATTCTTTGCAGAGGGAAGTTTGACACCTTCGCTTTGATTTTACCGCGAAACAGATATCGGTCAACGTACTGTTACAGGTTATCTTAGTTGGTAGTAAGGCTGTCTGCACAACAGTCGGTAATGGGTTCAATAAAATAAAAAATAGATAATCATAGGGACTGCTAATGGCGGTCGAAAGTGGATGCGCAGGCGGTCGAAACTGGATGCGCAATGCAGATGACCGCACCTTATGGCGTTCATTAGGAGCGGCCTACGAACGTCTAGCAGTGGACGATTATTACATAGGTTCATGATGAGGGACTGCTAATAAAAGTGAACTGTTTTAACATAGAATTTTAGCTAAACTTGTGCAATTCGTCACCGTTGTAGCTACAGCTATACTGTTATGACACAAATCGGAGTCGAGAACTTACAATATTTCACCCATCTAAAAATGTGTTGCCATGTTATGCGCCAGTCTGATATCAGCGTAAGCAGCCCACTAAATGTTCACACTGCTGGGAGTTGGGGTCTTCTCTCGCAATGAGAGAGTCAAGGCCATAATCCACTACGCTGCTCCAGTGCGGGTTGGTCGATGACACATAAGCACATGACCTGGAAAGATTCTAGGTACATGCCGGTTTCCGGCCGGTTTAAGCTATCGGAATTACGCGCTTGACTTCGCAGAGACAGTGGTGCACGTGGGATTTGAATCCGAGGTCTCCGGATCGGTAGACGCCGTTCTTCCGACTAGACCAGCCGTAACTTCGGTGTATTCAGTCTGATATCAGATTAGTACTATAGTATTACGAAAACGTTAATATTAGCATGTCGGTGATAACAACCCATAAGATTTCCATCTACTAAATAGAGCTCGACTTCACTTCAATTGTTTTTTGTTTCAGATGAAACTCCAACTGTTCTTCGTTCTGGTCCTCCTAGGCCTTGCGTACGGTGCCAGGCTGCGCCGTGAGGCTGACGTCCCAGTCACATCTGATAACCCTGACGCAGTCAAGGTGGAAGGAAACTCCTTGTTCTACCCAGGCCTTGGAGGCTACGGCGGCTACGGCGGCTACGGCGGCTACGGTGGCCACGGTGGCTATGGAGGGTACCCGTATGGAGGGTACCCGTATGGAGGGTACGGAATGGGCTACGGCCTTTGAAATAAATATCGGAAATAAATGAAATTTCTAATTGATATTTGGTTTTTAATTTCACAGTTTGACGTTAAAATTTGAAAAATCATGAGGTTAGCGCCATTTGGAAAGTTGATTCCACGATCAATGTGTGTCAACGAATGGCCTTGGAGAAAAAAAATAGGTATACTTAAGACCACACGGCGGGAGTGAAAATTTACTGTTTTTTTTATTATGTATCGTATTAGTAGAATAAATGAAGAACATGTCAGAAATTTTATTGATTTTGTATACTATTTTGTATATATATGATTTTTCTATACAAACCCAAATATTACTCGATATATATAGTACAACAAAACAGCAGTGAAGAGCAGTTGACAGTATCTTTTTCGCTCGGGCACATTCGGCCGTCACGAGTTCACCCGATCGAGCCTTTTACCTCACCGCGTAGCGGAACAGCCTCGCTTTCAGCCTACGGAAAAATCTGTACGTCCCAAATAGATGTTCACTTCAAAAGTCTAACCAACATCTTATGAGATTTTTGCTAGATAGTTGGATCAGGGGTCAGAAGCACAAGGCGTAAAGGCACGTAAGCAGGCATCATTGACACAGCACGCATCATCACGAGGTTACTCACCCTGCCCTGCCAGCCCTAACCACCATTTCCTTGGCCTAACGCTAACCTAAACGCTTAGTACTATGACGTCATTGGGCTTCAAATATACTAGACATTAATTATAAAAGTAGAATTTGGAATCAGCTAATTGTTATTAACATCATTAGTAAATTACAAATAATATACGACCGATTGATAATTAGTCCTAATGTTCCTATTGTATAAAACTGTTCAGCGATTATTGATTTGAGGAATTATTTTGACGAAGCCACCAAGTCCACAAGTTTAATAAACTTGGTAGAATCAGAGCCTCCAATCCAGAAAATGGTAATTAACAAATCATAACTATTCGATTCATAAAAAACTGAGAATTACAAAAATGGTAAGTTGTAAACTCTTCTCATTAGGATTATTTTCGTGAAATATTTTGTGTCGTTGAAAATTTATGTATTATTTTAAAATAAACTAGCGAGCCACTTCGGTTTCGCTCGTGGTACATAATATTTGCACTCAGGGATTAAATATTCAACGGCGAAAGAATTCCAGTAAGTAAATTCCAGAAAGAATTCCAGAAGTAATTTGATATCGATCCAGTAGTTTCTAAAATTTGCGCGTTCAGACAAAAACCTCTTTGTTATATAAAGTAAAGGTACTCGTAGTAGCAGGATACTAAACAACAAGCTTGTTCATAAAAACGTAGTGCTACGCAACTATATGACTAAAATTAATTCAAAAGACTGCATAACACTGCACTGCGCTCGTCACGATAATGTTTGCACATTGTATATAGGCAGTAGAATAAATGAAAAGACGTGGTTTTTGCCAAATCAAGTCTACAAAGAATCCTATCTGTACTAAATACGTGAAATTTTGAATACTGAGCACTTATATTAAGACACTAAAAATAAATTTTAAAATTAACTAATTTTATTTGATCGCGATATTAAAAATTAGTAGTCTTTGATCGCAAATCAGGTTTTTTAAATCTGTTTAATCCACTCGTTAAATATTTGACATTGTTTCAGATCATCGATTAATGAAAGAAAAGAAAAATAATATTTATTTGCCAAAATAACACATACAATAAAATAGTTAATTATAGCTTCCGCACTAGGCTTGGCCTGTATCGCGGAAGCCGATACGATTGTTTATAAAACTATTGTTAATCTTTCTACTTATATTATGTTTGGGTACTGTCAAAGCCTCGAAAATGATAGTATCAGTGATGAAAATGAAAGAAGCCTCAAAGATGTATGCAGTAATATTAATGACGACAATGATGAATTCTCTGGCTACAAAAGAAAGGAACGTCAAGAAAGCGTCAACGAAGACGACCTTTATGCTTTAGGTTTCAAGAGACCTTGTTACATCAATGTTGACAGAGATCATCACGTAGCTATAAGCCATAAAAGCTGTAATGATAATGACAAAGAGAAGAAAGAACTAAATAAAAAAAGACCTCGTCGACCCAGCGTTCATGAAGATGACCTTGAAGGTTTAGGCTATAAAAGACCATATTTTGATAGTTCTGACTATGATAACTTTACAGCTTTAAGCGTCAAAATGTCACAACACACTATTTACGATGAAGATGACGACGTATTTATTGATGACAAGAAACCAATCCAAAGCAAAGTTTGCGAAAACGATGATGTAAATTGCAAAAGACAACATTGTTGTAGCATCAACGTACAGGATTATCCAAGCTAAAGCAATGTGATTCCAGACAGCCGTATCATTGTCGAAAATCAAAAATATACACATAACATACAACACAGCATTGGACCATAAATCGATTGAGCGTTTGCAACGAGAATATGAAGACAATATGAACTGAAAAAAAAATTGATAAACTTAGACAAATGTAAAAAGCCTTTGGTAACTTTGATGCCTCCGAAAGATACTCCTACAAATGATTATCAAGATTATCGTTCTTATAGATATTTACAGAAATAAAATTGGATGTAAACTATTATAATTTGTTTTTTTTTTAATTTAGTTACTCCAAAATTGATAACAAATATTTCTCTCTATATTATATTTAATAGTATTTGTCATGTTATCGTACTGTTATTTTTTTAGTTGAAATAACTGTTGCACATCTAATTTTAATGTGAACCTACAACAATGAATTCTACATCCAATATCAATTGATCTCAATCGATGACAGCAGATTAGGTACAATAGCTTCATTTTGTAATTAATAATTAATTTAATTGCAATAGTATGCAATTATTTCTATACATTGTGGAACAACCTACCTGTTTAAATTAAACTTGACTGTCATTAATAAACGTAGGACTAAATAACATTTGAATAATTGAAATGTAGAATCACATTTTGTGATAAACAATCTGTTTGAAGTAAGATTAGAGTTATTCGAAAGGCAAATATAACAGTAATTTTCATCGAAAAACCCTCATATCGCGGCCAGCAAACTCCATTTTTGATTGGACACCGCACCGGCACAACTGAGATGGACCGCGTTGTCAGGGGTAGGCATTACGGCTTCAGAATGGATGCGGCGGCGGGAGAAGACAACTTGTATTGCGGTGTCTTCTTGCCCGCCATGGCCTTAACGGGATCGCAATTGTCGCGACGCAGATGCATCTGGGGCCCACTTACTGGTTAGTCCTCGAGGTGGTCACGGCGTGGCTTGGTTTCAGGTGCACCGGTAATATGGGTGTGCATCAGACAAGGGCCCGGTGATGTGTAAGCCGCAGCGACTTCAAGGAGGAATGCAATAGTGTCACCGCGTTCTCACCGAAAGTGGTAAAGGTCGTAGGGACCTCACATCACACTTGTGGTGGCGAGTCAAACTTTCAGACCTTCAAAACCTCGTTTCCCCCAAGCGAAAATGTATTTCCTCCACGTAAAAAAAGGTTAGTTAATAAATAAACTGCCGACATCTATTAACAATTTTGCTGTTAGATCCATAAATAGATTATTATTTTCGTTTTGCGTATTTTGAAAAATAGCTTTTGCAGGGAACCCCATTATTATACATCATTAAGCTTATCATTAGCAAATCTATAGAGAGTAATTTCAAAGCGTAGGTAATGTAAGTTTTCACCCTCATTTCTAACATTTGCATATATTTTGCATCGTTATTAAATTGTAAGTAATTAGATAATTTATCGGTGATTAATAATGATGTATTATATAAACCCTGAACTCGTGTTGTTTTGAGGCATACCTATATTGAACGTTTACAAGCTCGTTTTTTTATAAGTAAAGTTACCGTATATAGAACTAATACTTATTATAAAACTTAAATACAAAAAAAAACTGTCAACAGCAAAAATGGTAAAAACTACTCAATTATTTTTAGTACATGATATTTCTTCTTTTTATTCAATTCAGTTTAAGCACTTGTGATCAAACAACTGACAGCAATAGATTAATTTACGCTTGGGTTTTAGATGGTATTATATGAAGCCGTTGCAGCTCTGGCTCTACTGGGTCTCGCAAATAGCCATCCACCAGCTATAAATAGCCAACATCACAGTTTTGAAGAAGACGATGACGCCGTAAGCCATAAATCTTCAGATCATAGCAGTGACGACGAAGATCAAAAAGACCAAGAAGTGCCACGCCGTCGCCATCGTAGCAAAGAAAATCGTAAAACCTTAGCTCAGAAGCGACCGCGTCAAAAAAGTGTTGACCAAGAATATCAAGTAACTTTAATTTACAAAAGACCACGTCTATTTATTAAGAATGAAGATATACGCAGGCACTCAGACCATAGCCAAACATGCTGCAGCAGTACTGATGATGATTATGATGTATCTGCAGATGAAAAAAGAACGTATCGTCGCAGCGTCAACAAAGACGATCATATGGCTTCAACGCATAATTTGTCCCGCCATAGTAGTTCCGACGAAGACGACAACGTGTTTTTGGATTAAAGATACTAAACTTTGGCAGCGTTTACACAGACGACTATGTAGCCGTAAGCTATAAAGTGCCACAGAAACGAAAGGAGACGTGTTGTTTTAGATTAAACTGTGGCATGTTAACAAAGAAGATTATATAGTTGTATATTACATATTCGTACTTATTTTATAGTTACGCTGCAGTCTTGATAAAGATGTTTCTTGAAAGACGCGGTGGCCTGGTGCAAAGACTAGCTATAACTGTACAACGTGGCGATACGACACGGGTATCTTTGCACAAGGTTTTAGGGTTAGGTTATGGAACGGCTTACAAGTACTTTTCTGTAATTGTTATACTTTTGTGTACTATTTTTATTGACTTTATGAATTTATATCAAAATTTATATAAATATTTAAATAAAAGTATAAAATATCTCAACTACTGTGTTTACTGATCGTTTTACCCTATAATTTTAATTGATATTGAAAAAAATAGATCGTTATAGGCGATATTAAAATTAATTACTTGAAAGGAGTAAACTAGAGTTATATCTTTACATAATAATATAATAATAGAGAACTCCAAATAGGTAGTTTTCACTGAATGCATATGAGAGTATAAACGGTCCAATTATAATAACCAAAATAATTTTAAAACGATTTAGATCCAAACATCTAAATATCCCAACTTTTGAATTTATATAGGTAATATTAGTAGGTTGACTGGCAATTCGCCTATGAATAGGCAGCGCTTCTAAAAATTATTTTAATTAACGAGACTGAGGACAGTCTTGTCGTAGTCCATGAGATTCTGGATGTTGTTGCGTTCTGGTTTTTGAAGTTTATTGCCCTCTGCATTAAAAAGCAGCTGACGAACTGTACCTATATTCGAAGATATACTCAGTTTGTAACAGATTGGTTCTAGCATCTCATCATCGAAAGTTGAACGTTATCGTTAGCCGATGCAACATCTAAGAATACAGGTACCACATAGTTTTGTTCTTTTGACCAATACGTATGTCTGTGGTGAAGATACTGAGACTGTCTGCAATGCTCAGTTTATTTCCGAAAACTGTACTGGGAGTCTGGAAGTAATTGCAATTCTCAACAAACCATTCCAATCTGTCCTAAATGAAAAATTAAAATCACCGAAATCGTGAAATTTTTGCAGGAAAACAGTTTAGGGAGATATGACGGTACGCGTTAGGATTAAAAGAGATTTTTTCCGGATTTGAGGATAGGGACAATAATTTGGGATTTCCAAAAATCAGAGACTATATCTACTTCACAAAAATAAAAAATATCATGGAAAGAAAATACTGCTCTAAGTTTTCTGTGGCTGTGGTGATGAATGAGTATGGTATCGCATCAATTCTAGAAGTCAGTCAGTCTATCAGTAAAATTTAAAATTTAATTCAGACACTCGAAAACCGCCACACCGATATAGCTAAAATTTATATGGGCCATGGTCTGCCAAACAAAGAAAGAACCATCAAAATTAAATCCCAATTGGCGAGAATCTGTGCAATTGGCGGAGCTATCGTGTACCAGACAAACATTAATAAAAAAACACAACCGTATTCGGAACCTCTCCCTTTTTGAAGGCTATTAAAAAAAGGTTAGTCTAACATAGTCTTATCAAAGACGTCGAATGTACTAGCAAAAAATATTCTAAATCTATGGGTCTTATTCAGCGTTGTTTGTGGCGGCGCGACGACGCTTCAAGTACGAAGTAACTTAACGGTAACTAGATGGCGCCACCATACATTTAAAACACGCAGTATGACTTCTGCCATAGCAATGACTACACCGTTGTAGGTTTCTCTCGGGGTTATGTTTTCCTTCACCTAATTAAAGCCTATTTTTACATAGGAACACTGCAAGTAATGTAGTGTTCTTAGAGTTTAGTAAAGAGACTGTATCATATTTTTCTCTGCTCGTCTATAGCTAGTAGCTACGGGTACGGGTCGTTTGGCAATCACAAACAAAGCACAACTATCGATTGCTATTGCTGGTAATAGCGGTTTCTGGAACTATTTATTCTAATAAATAATTTTTAGGACGGTTTTTAGTTATTTCTCCATATCGGTTTTTAACCCCCGACCAAAAAAGGGGCGTTATAAGTTTGATGTCGGTGTCTGTCTGTCTGTCTGTCTGTGTGTGTGTCTATCTGTGGCACCGTAGAGCTCAAACGCATGGGCCGATTTCAATGCGTTTTTTTTAATTTAAAGATTAATATCTGTGCGGATGTTCTTAGCTATGTTTGGTTAATATCGATTCAAGATGGCCGCCTCCACAAAATGGCGGACAAAATCTTTCTTCACAACCTACCTTAATATGCATATCAAATGAAAGGGCTTGATTAGTAGAATACTATGCACTATACCAAATTTCAAATCAAACATGGCCGCCACCTCAAAAAATGCCGTTGTATTATTTTTTGACTACTACCTCAATATGGGTATCAAATGAAAAGGGTTGACTAGTAGAACGTTGTACAGATAATCCGAGATCCGAGGTCATCATCATCATTAGCCGCAAGACGTCCACTGCTGAACATAGGCCTCCCCCCTAGATTTCCGAGATCCGAGGTAGTCGGGGGTCAATCAAAATTTTTAATTTTGAACTTTTGAACGATAACTGTTTGTTTGCGGCATCACGTTGCTACTACGCGAGATCGAGTCACTCGTCTGTAACTGGTTTAGTAAGAATAGGTAGATTTTGCGCGCTCCGATAGCGGTTTTTGGCGTTACTAGAAAAATGCTGCTATTCTAGTGGTCGTTACGCGAAGTCAATAGACGTCGCGTAACGACTACTCGTCTGCGCTGGAGCAAATCCAATAATAAAAGAAAAAAATCCTATATCTTACCAGTATACAGTATGTAATACTAGTGGCCCGTTCCGGCTTCGTTCGGATATCTAGACAAACGGCAGTCTTGCTAGCCAAACTCATTCATTTGGCGAGCCGCACCATTTGTGTAATAAATATAACTCAATCCATTTGGGGCTACTTTTGTTATACACAAATGTATAAATTAGGCGACACGTTGTTTGTCCGAGTATTGATTAGCATAAATAAACTATTACCTGGTTGACCGAGCTTTGCTCGGTTTTTTTAAATGATATGTAGGCAGGTACGAATTACGTAGTGATGACTTACTTAGATACGAATTAAATGAGTTTATAAAAGGCTCTAAGTATAAGACTTTCTCAAAAAAAAAGTCCCGAGTGCAACCATCAGGATTCGAACCGGGGCCTGTTGACTCCGAGGGCGAGCATATTCTGTCTGAGCCATATAGACTTAAAGAACAGTGGCGAAATAAGTTATCGTATTCTAATGACATTGTAGTTTTTCATTGTCTAAAAACGCGCATAGAATGATGTTTTTAAAAAATGAAACCTAGCTATATCGATTTATCGTCCCGGAAACCCCCTGTATAAATAATTTCATGGAAATCGTTCGAGCCGTTTCCGAGAGTCAGATTCTATATAATATATATCTTCCTTTTTCTTATATATATATACCTACAAGAATTGGTCGTTTAAAGGTATAAGATAAGATAATGACGCAGCTCTTATAGACAAAAATACTGTCACGGACTTCAGCGCACTGTACACAGATTTCTTTAGAAATCTGTGGCACTGTATTAGATAGATAGATAGATACTCTTTATTGTACACACCAAAAACAAAGAAAAAAAACACGTAGGTATCCAGGATAAGAAAAACAATAAAACTAGGGTTACAAACAACAGCCTTATCGCTAAAAGCGATCTCTTCCAGGCAACCTTAGGATGGAAATGGTTTGTAAGAATAATTTTATGAAGCGGGGTGTGTATCTAAAAACATATTTGCAATTACAGTTATATAAACAAAAAAAAAAAGTAAAATAAACATACACACGAATACAGATTACATACTTACGATACTTGTAAAATATACTAATACATATAAACATAATTATAAATATATGAATACGACGAATAAAGTAGTACCTATATATAAGAAATACCAAGATGACAGGTATGCAATGATATATTCGACAAACATTCTTATAAAATAGTAGGTAATATGTCATAGAAGAGGTAGATGTATAATGAAATTACTGTGACTCAAAGCTGGTTTGACAAAAAAAGTTTTTAACATTAATTTTAAAGGAATCCAGCGATGGGGATTTTCTTATTGAAACAGGCAACTCATTCCAGAATTGTACAGCCTAATGCAAAAGATTTGCCTTAGTACATCTCAGAAGAGATCAGGGTCAAATTAGTTTTTGACCTCAACGGCCGAGCATTGTAATCTCGCCATAAAGTGAACCGCGCTTATTACATAACTTATTATTTCCTGTTTTCTTTGGAGACTAGCCGAAAGGAGAAAAAAATAACAAAAATGTTATTTAGGTATACCTATGTACGAGTACCATATCTATACCTATACCTAGGTATATTCATCCTCGTAATACGCATGTACTAAAAGTTCTCAAACGGATATAACGATTTTGATGCGGTTTTACTTTCATTTGAAATCTAATCCTATGCCGTGGTACGGTTAATATACAACATGGCCGCTTCCACAAAATGGCGGATAAAATATTTTTTAACAACCTCCCTCAATATGGGTTTCATTTCTGAAAGGTAAAATACTGTAAAAAATTAAAGTTAGTTAGGGGTATTAATTACAGTAACATTACAGTTATTAATTTAGTTCTTGTTTATTTTTTTGGGTAAAATGTTTGTATGAAAATAATTAATTTGTTATATTAAACAATATCATACAATTATTTTGAACGGGTTATTCTTAATGGTTGGTTCAAAGAGTAGTTACATTTATTTTGACAACCCTTGTCTACAAGACAACAAATCCTACTAACATTATAAATGTGAAGGTTTTGATGTTTAGATGTTTGTTGCTCAGCCACGTCGGAACGTCAGATCGGGGGTCTACCACCTACTGTCTTAGGTTTGATGTTGCCGTTTCTTTTCTTTCTGGTTGAAATTATAGAGACCGCAACAGCAAAGCGAAAGCCGATTTAGTTATGTAGGCGGTAGAAAGACCGATCGGCCCTGGCGGTCTCTATCATTTCAAGCGGAAAAAAACCGGAGAGAAATATCAAACCTAAGACATTTTTTGTTCGGCGGTAGACTCACCGGTTGAAATTTGTAAAACAGATATATTACTATCTGGGATAACGCATAGGCTACCCGGTCTAGGTAGGTCTTCATCCCGGGAAACTGAGAGGAACCGTGGTGTTTTGCTAGTAATTAAAAAAAAAACAGTTAACTTACTTCCTATCGTAATAATAATAATAAAAGCCTATATTCTCTGACCATAACAATACATAGATATAAATATTTAACTAAGATGCTATATAAACTAGAATATAATAGAAAAGATAATGGAAAAAAAATTAAACAAGTTTCAAAAAACTACACTTCAGCAAACCCTTCTATTATAGGTCAGGTTGTCTTTCGACATGGGCCTCCCCTAACATCTTCCACTCGTCTCTGTCCCGAGTTAGTCGTCTCCATCCTTTGGATAGGTCGTCTTCCCATCTTTTTATTCGTCTTCCTTTTTGTCTTTTGCCAGTCCTAGGATTCCAGTTGATTATGTCCTTAGTCCACTTTTCTTTCCTATCATAGAATAACAGAAATATTTAGACTACGGTCCATTAGTAATATGAACAGATAGTCTTGAATTGATATTTAATGACTTCTTAACTTTATTCTGTAATGTATAAATAATGGCATTTAAGACTATACAAGACTATAACACATCTTGTAATCGCCTTTGAAGACACCACAAAGGTACATGTCGTATTCTAAGTTTTGTCGTGTGTCAAGTTTGATGGTTCTATTTTTGTTTGGTATATACCTAATCATATGGTAGTCCCATTTAATTTTACCGAAATTAATGAATTGTAAAATAATATAAATACAGAATTGGATGAGCGTGATTTATGGCCATGACTACATGTTTATATCTGTGTGACATAGAAATGGGGCGATACAATCAAATGATCTGACACTGACATTTGTAGGCTTCACAAAGTGGTTTTGAACAAAAAAAAATAGCTTACCAGGATATCACAAAAAATATGAAATTAAGTATATAGCGACTTCAATTTAAAATTAATCTCAGATTTTTTAATTTTAAATTTAATGGGGCGTTTTCAAGACGTAAAAATACAGTTCCCAATTTCACCGTAGATGGCGCCACTGTTTTATTTTGTTAGAGAAATTTCACAAAAACCAACAGTGGTGTAAACAATGTTTAGAACTATCTTTGACAAGTCTTTTTGCGTCTGGAAAACGCCTCCTCATTTTAAATTTAATTTAATTTTAAATTGAAGTCAGTTTTTGTATTTCCGGAGTTTTTTTTTACTTTTATAGGTTTACCCTTGACCGCTATCTCGCCTGATGTTAAGCGACGATGCGGTCTACGATGGAGTGTGTTTATCTAGAAGAAACCGATTCACTCTCGATTTGAAGACACAAAGATTGTAACCATCGGGGAAAACCCACTCAGGCAACGTGGAAAACCCACTGAGGCAACGTATTCCACAGACTAGACGTTCTTATCACAAAGATAGAGTCAAATCTCTTCGTTCGTTTCTTTGGAACATCAACCATGAAACGATGTCGCTTTTTCGAGCTACGAGCATTCCAATAGGAAAATGATTTAAACTAAGTTTTATTTGTTCCAGATGAAATTCATTGAGTATGCGTATGTCGCTCTGGCTGTCATGATGATAGCGGCGTTGTTTGCTGGCACTAAATACGCTCCATACGTAGCTGAAGACGCTCCCGCGGCAGGAAATTAATCTATTGAGAATAAAAGATATATTATGTTATTTTGTTTTTCATTGAAACACGAATTTGTTACTAGAGATTTACATGGCCCGCCCCTCCAGAATTCAAAACGTTTGAAAGTATTTGTAAAAGTATATACAACACACCACCACGCATGTGTGCGTACTGCTACTGTTACAACTACATACAAACTCTTTCGTAGGGATGTGACTACACATAAAACAGTAATTTAGAGGGGCGGGTCATGTTATTGTACAAAATCTCTACCACAGACTAACAACGTGTGTAAACCGGTGCTGAAACTGTTTTCTAAGAAATCCATGAAGACACAAGAGCATTTAAATAAATAGTACAACTAATATACTATTAATCCTATCTGCAGCCCAATAAATGTTCTCCTTGCTAGGACTCGGGGACTTCATTCGCAAGATCAAGCCCATAATCCACCACGCTGGCCCCGTTTGGGTTGGTCGATGACACATGACATCGAAAGATTCTAATTACTTGTTGATTTCCTCTCGATGTTTTCCTTCGCCGTTTTAAGTTAGCGGCATTACGCACATGATTTTGAAAAGACAATTAGACCGGCCGTCATTTCATTAGCCGCTTGCTTTTCTGGCGACTCATGTTCACAATTTTGGAGGGGAAACGGGCGTCAGGTTACCTAAGTGCGTTTGTTTACACTTTGGCATATGAAGTGCCGCCTTACTTGTACTTGTATAGCACCATAATTCAAGAGTGTTTCAAGACGCTTCTGGCAGTATCGTTTGTTTATGATTAATGTGCTTGAAATGTAAACTAGCAATTTGGTCGACACTTGTGTCGGATTTTTTAAAATAATATTCTATACAAAGTTGTTGTTATCATTAACCGACTTCAAAAAAAGAGGAGGTGGTCAAATGTGGTGTTAGCCGGCACAAAATATGAAGTCAAATAATAAAGACAAAGATGAAGATTCTTCCGTGAGATTATCAATATATTACGAAGCTAAAGAGGTTTTATGTTTGAACGCGTTGATCTCAGTAACTACTGGATTGATTTGAAAAAACATTTCAATTTTAAGGGATATTATCACCGTTGTAATTCTTGAGTGCTATAGGCTATATATTTTATGTAGCAAAGCTCCAAAGGACAGCCAGTATATAATATTACTAGGATACATAGTTTATTGTACATTCAGGTATTAGAACGAAAGTAGCGTATAGGTCCGCGTTTGACCACCAACTCGCCTGATGGTAAGCGACGGTGTGGTCGAAGATGACGCACGTTGACCTAGAAGGTACCTATTCACTCTGACCTTGAAAAGTTCTAGATTGTATCTCTCAGGGAACAAGGAGGCCGGCAACTTATTCCACCCCAAAGCTGTAATAGCGAGAAAAGTGGACCATCCTGCTCCTCTCACGTAACGACCCTGAACTCCAACGAATTTCTAATGAAATAAAATTTTAAATAAACAGAACATTATTGGGACAAGGAAGGGCGCGCCCGGCCTGCGATGAGTGCACTTAGTCTTAATTAAAAGAATCCAGGACCCACTTGAGGAATGTATATCACAGCGGAGTAATCAGCACTTGACCTTATTTCAATACTCAAGGTATTCAATGCCTTACAAAATAATTTTGTGGAGATTCTGATTCAATACAAGAGACGATTTTCTCAGCATTCCATGGATTCACCGTGCGGGTGCCGGGTCCATCTTGTGGCAGAGAGAGAAAAACTCGAGTAGTTCCCGAGTAGCGTAGGCGTAAGGGGCCCCTTTCTGACGTACATCAACACTCACCTTCACCACTCGTTTTTCTCTCCCCTGCCCAGCCAAATCTGATATGAGCCTACTAGTGCAGCTTTAGATACACGTTCTAGTATAGAACTTACTGCACTTCTGGATAAGCCAAGGTCTTTCAGTAGGTTATAGAGAGATTTTGCTGGTATACCTCTCGCTCCCACTTCTACAGCGTATAAACTAACTACATACACATAACAGTTACTTGTATGGACGCCGACAACGTGATCGCCTCGACGAGGTTTTCTCGTCTTGGTGTAATACAAATGCTGGAGTCCCTCAAGGCGGCGTGCTATCTCCACTTCTTTTTGCCATCTTTATCAATTCCATTTCAAATTATTTAAATTCTTCCTACCACCTTTATGCAGACGATCTCCAAATTTACTCGCAAGCTCGGCTCTCTGACTTGAGTGTGGCCATTGACATGGTAAACGCCGATCTACAGCAAATTGTCCGTTGGAGTAATTCTTTCGGCTTAAATGTAAATCCCACTAAGACTCAGGTTATAATACTAGGTAGTGCTCATATGATATCCAGAGTCGACTGGGCCACAATCCCTCAAATTGTTTTTAACGGGGTCGTTGTACCTTACAGCGATTCAGTCAAGAATCTTTGCGTTGTCTTAGACCGCACGTTGAGCTGGGAACCTCATCTTAAATCGATTAGCTCTAAACTTTTTGCATCTGGCGGGGCGCTGAGGCGATTGCGAAATTTTTTTTACCTACTGCTACTAAAATTGCGCTTGCACAATCCCTTCTTCTCCCTATCCTGGACTATGCAGACGTCTGCTACCTCGACCTCAAAGAAGATCAGCTAGATAAACTTGAGCGTCTTCAAAATTATTGTATAAGATTCATATTTGGATTACGCAAATATGATCATGTGTCTCAATTTCGTATACAGCTCAAGTGGCTCCCCATTCGCTTTCGTCGGAATGCTCATATTATGTCACTTCTCTATAACGTGTTATTTAACCCCAGTTTTCCGCGGTATTTGAAGAAACTTTTTACCTTTTGGAGCAAAGCACATAATCTACCTCTCAGGTCAAAATATAACTTGTTCCTTCAAACACCGTCGGCGCAGTGAAACTTTTTATGGCAAGTCATTTGGTTTTCAAGCTGTTCAGCTGTGGAACGCCTTGCCGGTCAACATTAGGCAAGCTCCATCTCTTGCTGTCTTTAAGGACCAAGTCAAACAATTCTATTTGTTGCAGTCATCAGCAAGTTGAATTCATTATTTATGATATAATATATTTGTAATTGTTTAATTTAATTGTCGGAATTGTTTTTCTGTATGCATATATTCTTGTTAGTTATACGTTATATATATTAGTTTAATTTTATTTATTTTATACTTATTTGTGTATTAGGATGTAAAATTATTAATGTTTAATATTGGTATATTATTATTATTGTATAGAATTAAATTAAATATGTTAGTAGTTATTAGTTTATTACTATACAGAAGTGTAAGCTTCTATGTACTCCTAATTGTACCCCCGTCATCCATTACTTATATCTTCTTCACCATCCCACGGTTGCCTGGAAGAAATCGCTCTTAGCGATAAGGTCGCCCATTGTTACTTTGTTTTAAAATGTTTCTGTATTTTGTTTTATTATTTAAGTGCAATAAAGAGTTTATCTATCTATCTATCTATCTACATAGCCGTTTTTTGTTAAT
This sequence comes from Ectropis grisescens, assembly GCA_017562165.1. Taxonomy (NCBI): domain Eukaryota; kingdom Metazoa; phylum Arthropoda; class Insecta; order Lepidoptera; family Geometridae; genus Ectropis; species Ectropis grisescens. The sequence goes on along the minus strand of CM029789.1, from coordinate 23,010,612 downwards.
GCGTTTAGGAGGTCGTAATACTTATTTTGCTTCATCGCGTGGTCTTTAGGTATATTAGTTTCCCAAGGTACGGTAAGTTCTACAAGGACTATGCGTTTCGTAGCTCTAGAAAAAAGGAAAATGTCCGGTCTGGATGACGAAACACCCACCATCCTCTGGGATTTTGTAGTGCTTTTCATACGTGTCCATTAAAATAGTCCAATCAGGTGCTGTACCCAGGATTGAGTAAGGCTTGTTCCTGGAGTTTGAAGTTGAGCCTTCTTTTTACAAAGTTAATTTGTCTGTTGTTTGTTGTCAATCCCTTTTGGGCTCTAGCTACTGAAAGGCTCATGGCTTCACGTATGATTTAAAGTACTCTGTCATGACGCCGTGAGTAATGACCCCCATTAAGGAGCACCTTGCATCCCACCAATATGTGCCTTGCTGTACATATCGCCTCTCCACAAGTATTGCAACATTTTTCAGAGGCTTTTCCCCACCTTACCAAGTTACTCTGGTCAGGGAGGGTAATTTGGAATGCATTTAGATAAAATTTTAATAAGGCAGGGGACCAGTCATAGATCAAGGTGCGCCATTTTAGAGCTAATGGGATACAGAACTCACCTATGGTTAACCACTCACTTTGCATTTCTAAATTCATAGCGTGCACTTTGTAACCGTCATTTTCGTCTTGTTGTAGAAAGGTTTTTACCATGTCTCGGTCTTCCCTTTTTTTTCTCGCACCCAACCCAGCAGTATTTACTTGTGCACCTGCCATAAGCGCTAAAAATACTCGTATTTATTGTGGCAATGATATTGTTTTCGTGATATTATTGGACAGAATCGATTTGTCACCAAAAAATTATCAATACCATCATCTATCTATCCTTTACAATCATAAAGGATAGATAGATAATCATTCATTGACACATTAACACATACACTAATCCTAGCTGAAAACATGTTGACAATAATAACATAATAACTTAAGTACTTATGTAGAGCATAATATTTTATGTCTCGTCAATTAAAATACAATTTGTAAAGCTTTAAAACTCTATTTTGGAAGTTTTAAAGTGTCTGTTAAGCAAAACGGCCAACGGAAAGTATCTGGGAGTATTGGGGCATTATTTTTAAAGATATAGCCTATAACATACGTGAATATCAGTTATCAGAAAATACGTGAAGTAAGTAATGTATCTTCTGGACCCCATATCTCAGAATTGTCCGTCTAAGCAAGTTAGCGGGTAAGCATGTGTACGTACTAACTCTACATAATCGTTCACATTTCATCCGTCAGAAAAAACGTGACGTCTGGCGGCTCTGGGATCTTGGACTATGTGAGATGGAGGTATTTACCGGTTAACTGATAAATATTTAAATAAATGTAAAAACAGGCCTGTTAATAAAGAGTAGTTAAGCTATGTGTTATTCCGGATTATAATAATCTATGTTTCAAATTTCAACCCAATACGTGGCATCGGTTTCGACGTGAAATGAAATGAAATGAAACTTGTTTTTTTTTAAATAAAGTGTGCCCAGATGATTAGGACATGTGCCTGATGGTAAGTAACATGCCTGATACATAACAGCACAGTGACACGCAGCTATTGGAACATCAAGAGTCAAATCATTACCTAGCACTGCACTGCGCTCGTCACCCAGAGATCTAAGATCTTATATCTCTAAGCCCTGTAATTTATCTGGAAACATTGTCCTTCAAATCGGAACACAGTAATGTTTGCACATTACTGCTTGGCGGTAGAATTACTGGCAAAGGTGTGGTACTTCCCCAGGCACACACACAAACAATAGCATTCAATTACAATCACAATCACAATCGTGCAACAAACATTAAAACAACCAAACTTTTGCATTCATAATATTATTAGTAATTAAATAATCTATACTAATATTATAAAGCTGAAGAATTTGTTTGTTTGTTTGTTTGTTTGTTTGTTTGCTTGAACGCTAGGATCTCGGGAAGTACTGGTCCGAAATGAAAGATACTTTTTCTATTGGATAGTCCATTTATCGAGGAAGGCTTTAGGCTCTAGAAAATAACTCAACTTTTAATTGAAGCGGAGCATGAAACAAGAATGTAACAAAATCGGGAAAAAATATTCCCCTTTTGAGAGTTTTCGTACGTTTCGTGCTTTGACATGACACATGACAGCATGTGTCAAAGATTGCGTCATTGAATTTCAGTAATCTGTGCCTTGAATATAAACCTTTGCTAATTTTTTTCTAAATCTGAGTTGGTACGACCAATTTCCGACAGGTGGCGTAGCAGGTTGCTGAAGAGGTTTTTTGTTTGAAATCGATATTCTCAGGAATGAGTGAACCGATTTCAGTCATTCTTTCACCGTTGGATATGTACGGGATCCCGATGAGTGCTATATAATATACCACGGGCGAAGCCGGGGCGGGCATCTAGTGCTATATAAAATTTGATTACATCCAGAAATTGTCACGTCATAAATCAATAATCCAATAAATTTCAATATCATAATTAACGTAACATTATCATAATAAAGAGTAAATTAAAAACGTGTTCAAATTGGCAGAGTTATCTATACTCTACACTAATATTATAAAGCTGAAGAGTTTGTTTGTTTGTTTGAACGCTAGGATCTCGGGAAGTGCTGCTCCGAATTGAAAGATTCTTTTTCTATTGGATAGTCCATTTATCGAGGAGGCTATAGAAAATAACGCTACGCTACTATTAACAGAAGCGGAGCATGATTCAAGAATGTTACAAAATCGGGAAAAAATATTCCTTTTTGAGAGTTTTCGTACGTTTCGTGCTTTGTCATGACACATGACAGCATGTGTCTAAGATTGCGTCATTGAATATCACAGATTACATACCTCTTGAAAATAAAACCTTTGTTAATCTCTGAGTTGGTACGACCAATTTCCGACAGGTGGCGTAGCAGGTAGCTGAAGAGGTGTTTTGTTTGAAAGCGATATTCTCAGGAATGACTGAACTGATTTCTAAAATTTTTACCGTTGGATATGTGCGGGATCTCGATGAGTGCTATATATATATTCCACGGGCGAAGCCGGGGCGGACATCTAGTGTTAATATAATGTAAAAAAAAAAATAAAGACAGTAGCTGTGGGGTGGACACGGTACGAATTCCCCGTCGAGTTTTCACGCCCAAACCAACAATTTCATTTGTTTTATTGATATTTTGTCACTTGTAGGAAGTAGGGGAGCCGCGGCGACGGTGGGCCGAGCTTGGGGCGTCTGGCATTCTGCAGTCCAAGTTATTTAGCGAAAAAACGAGGCAGTTACGGGGTAAACGTACTCTCAGTTTGTTTGCAATTTGTGGGAGTTTTTTCTTTGTAATGGGAGTGTAGATGGCTGTAGATTGCGGTTTAAAAAGGAAAATAGAGAAATATTTTGGATGTTGAAACTGTTAACAAAAATTGCAAACGTTATAAAACGAAATGCGGTGGAAATGTGTATGTTATAGGCTAGCTAGCCTATACACACACATATATAGCACACACAATAATATTGACAATAAAGTACGGATTTCTGACAATCTTACCTCGACAATTATATTGTGTGTGCACATTTACAGCTATGTATGTATGTATATTGGTTTCTAGCTGTAAAGTACTTGTGTTGTAGTTGTTTAAAATTATCTAAGGATTGTTATGTTCTAATTTTACTGGTTTAATTTTTGTTTTGATCAAATTTATAGTAATACTAATACTTTAAAGTATTAATAATTACTGTTAATTTGTCTAGTAATGAAACTGTTGTATTTTGGATCTATGTGTGTGTTTATACCACCAACGGAATGAATATATTTGAGTTAAAATATTTTCAACCGATAACAAATCATATGTGTGTCGTTTATGACGCTATTGTGACAGTTAAAGGTATTTTTTATTATTACTTGTTCATGCTTCTTTCTTCTTCTATTTGAAAAGTGATACTTTTCAAGTTGATACATTAATTATGTGGTTTCAAACTGATAACAGTAGTATTAAATATTAGACGTATAGTTATATAATAACAATAATAAATTTATTTTCGTTCTAACATTGTGGCCTTATATGATAACTTATTATTACTTATACTTATTATACTTATACAGGCAACTGAACTTTAATAAATAAATAAATTAATTAACTTAAATAAACTAACATGCATATTATTAGTATCCAATTGTAACCCTAGTTAACTGTAGTTATGTACTCGTATAATCTGATAAATAAATAATTGATACCCAAAAATCTCGACATCAACTGCATGTTAACTTACATAAAAAGGTTGAATTTGCTTAATTTTATTTTTAAAGGGAAACAAACAGACCAAATAAATAATATTTCGAAATAAGTACACCAATTTATGTGTTGATCCATAACAATTTTCATTCATACTCGTATAAAGAAAAGACTAAACAGAAATGCGAATGGATAGGCAACAACCACAAACAAAAAATTAACAAACAAATAAGTAGGTACCTAATCAAGTTTACAGATGTAAAGTTTTTAAAATTGGAATTAACTAATATTATTGAGGCCGCTAGCTCAACGGTGCTGTTTAATTAAGAGGCTAGGCTGTTGATTTAATGACTTATTAAGCTAGTTAGCTGTCACATAGACAACACTAGTAATTTAGTTCAGTAATATCGAAAAGTACACAACGCCTTATTATTATTATCCTAAGGGAAGAAAAGTAGCAACGTGCGAGTCAGGCTCGCGTACTGAGGGTTTCGTACAAAAGTACCTCTATGTTTTCTTGAGGAAAGGGGTAGAAGTTTATAAAAAAATTAAAAAATATAATTTTTAGACAATTTTTCCTTTTCTGTGGTTTAAGATATTGCTTGGTACCCAATTTCCAAATTCTAAGTTCACGGAAAGTACCCTGTATGTTTCATTTTTGTTCATACTTGCTTAATACTTTATATGTGACATAGATGGCGCTAGTTGTATACTAAAACACGCTAACGATGTTGCACCTATATTTTCTATGAATAAATTGTGAGATGTTAAAATGACTGGATTTACATAATATAGTGTTGCCATTTATAAACATACTTCTTTTATTTGCACACTACGAAGTTTTTTAGGATTTGTACATGGTCCTTCGTATGCCGGTAAGGCATTGAAGTAGACCTGCGTCCGCCCTATAATAGTCGGGCAGTGGTACGCTATCGCTGTTCAGTGCCCTCGTGAAGAGGCACCTACGGAGTGGGAGTATCGTGCATCTGCTGCAGCGTCAGCTTGGCAGCGGGGGGAGCACCCCCTGGGACATCCAATCATCGTGATCCAGGCAGCCGTGGTAACAAGAGGAGCATCCTATTCAACGTCGTGTCGTAGCGAAAGTTCTTGTGAGCCTATAGTGACGTATCTTGAAGACAAAACTGTGAGTACGAATATGAACCTTATTAATTACCAGTATCAAACTTAGAAAAAATAGTGAGTGATCATTGACTTAGAAAAATTCGAAAAGTAATGCATGGACTTAGAATAATTTTAAGAAAAGTGAAGTGACGGGGAATCCATGCCGGTTTTCGGATAGAAGTTACAAACACTTAGAAAATTTTTGAGAAACTGTGTATTGGACTTATGATTTTTGGTTGTGTTTTAATTTGTTACCTTGTGCGACGGACATTTTGGAATTGTTTATATTTTACACTTGTATGTTTACTTAAGTTTGTTGTATCATTGAATTTTTGTTTTCGTTATGGCTGATAAGTATTTAAAACTTCAAGAAGACATAAAATGTAAGATTAATAATACTAGAGTTAACTTCAAAAAGACACCTAAAGAACGTATTAAGTTGGGTTATATTGAAACTCGGTTAGAGGCTATAGATCAGCATTGGTCAACGTTTGAAAGTAATCATCAAAAAATTGTATCCGCTTTAGATGCCAAGGAATTGGAGCAGGCTGAATATTTTGCAAATGATACTGCAGTAAAAGAAACATACATAGATTACAAGGCTTTATTAAGGGATGTTCTTTTCAAAGTTAAGCAATCACTTCAGCCACCTCCTAGAGCTATCAGTCATACTGAGAGAGAACCATTGAGCAGTAGCAATGTAAAGCTACCAAAGATAACCATACCGAAGTTTTCCGGTAATTACTCTGAGTGGAGCAGCTTTCGTGATTTATTTGTGTCTTTAATTCACAATAACTCAAGTATTGATAACGTGCAGAAATTGCACTACCTCAAGGGTTCTCTCACAGGTGAAGCTGAAATGTTACTAAGACATTTTCCATGTACTTCTGATAATTACTATGTATGTTGGAATCAATTAGAAGGCAGATACAATAACAAAAAATATCTTGGAAATTGTATTTTAAGACGTTTAACAGGCCAAAGGAACTTGCTTGACATCGGAATCGTCCAATGTTATTAAACAGTTGCTAGACACAACTAAAGAATGTATGTTAGCATTAGAAAATTTAGGTTTAGACGTAAACACATGGGATATAATTGTGATTTTCCTTATTAGTCAGAAACTAGATCCGGAAAGTCGGAAACAGTGGGAGCAGAAAGTTTGTGAATCAAATAGAGAGTTACCGAGTTTAAAAGAGTTGGAAGATTTTTTACAAATTAGATTTCGTTCGTTAGAATTTCTAAATACAAAGACTCCAAAGGAAGATAAGGTTTCTTGCCATCATGTCGCTACTACTGTTTCATGCCTATTTTGTACAGAAAATCACAAACTGTTCAATTGTAAAAAGTTTGCCAAAGATGATGTTACCACACGCCGTAGTTTTGTCCAAACTCGCAATTTATGTTTTAATTGTATGTCTCCCAACCACTTAGTTTATTCGTGCAATTCGTCTACTCGATGCCGTTTTTGTAAGAAAAAACATCACACTTTACTTCATCTAAAAAACTTCAAATCGGTTGCTGGCGATGCCACAACTGATCAGCCTGCAGAGAGTCATGTTGTAGCAACAGTAACTGAAACAACATCGTCTTCCTCTGAGGCCGAGAGTGTAGATCCAGAATCAGAATCACATATTGTTTCGTGCTTCTTAAATACAAGCAGTCAAGTACTGTTGCCAACAGCAATAGTACAAGTACCTTCAAATAAAACTAGATCTGCTTACGTGTTTAGATCTTTGTTAGATCAAGGGGCTCAAGCTTCCTTTATCACCGAAGCGGCAGTTCAGTTTCTCGGTCTTAAGAAAATACCAAGCACAAACTTTGTCACAGGTTTAGGCGGCAACCAAGCTTCGACTTTATCGTCGAATAATTCAGTATTGGTAAAAGTTAAATCTCGTCTAGACCCCAGTTTTACGTTAACCGTTAAAGCTCATGTTTTAAGTAACCTTACCAGTTTCCTTCCAAGTAAGAAGGTCATGGTTCACGTTTTTCCAGCTCTTTCGTCTATGGAATTAGCAGATCCATCGTTTGGCACACCAAACAAGATAGATCTACTTCTGGGTGCTGATGTGTATAGCCAAATATTATTAGATGGTTTGATCAGGGACTCGATGATGATGATCAGGGTCGGGATCAGTGATTGCGCAAAACACTCGACTCGGTTGGATTCTCTCTGGTAAAATACAGGATCAGCCTCCAAACAAGATGATAGATGCCATAACGTCATAGTAAGCATGCATTCAATGCGCCTACATAAGTGACAATGATAAATTAAAGAGATTCTAGTAAGTTGAAGCGAACCTTCACCTTAGCAGTAAACATTTAACTCACGAGGAAGCAAAGTTTGAAGCGTTGTTTGCCCAAACAATTACCAGAGATAAGTATGTTCGTTTTATCGTTAGACTACCACAGACACCACAGTACTACAGTACATACGAGTTAGTGTGCAACATCACGCTTTCTTGTTCAACGACCAATAGAGGGCCTTTAAACAATGATTCAATGGTAGGCCGCAATCTCCAGCTCAAACTCATGCACATAATAATGCATTGGCTTTGCAATTAACAATGTTATCGTTATGTGTTATTGGAAAGATGTACAGGTAAGTTAAGTATTGCGAAGGAGGACGCAGACTTTCCGCTCGTTCTATAGCGTGATAGTCCAGATGCTGAGTCACAGCATCACCAACTCTTAAGAGTCACATTTGGAACCTCTTTAGCTCAATATTTAACCGTTCGAGCTCTGCAGAAACTGGCACACACTGAAGGTGCTCGGCTTCCCTTGGCCTCCACCAGAATCATTATAACTTCTACACGGATGACTTCATTTCCGGATGTCATTCGATTGCCGAAGATGTCAAAATTGATTTATAAGTTGAGAGCTGATGGTCTGGACAAACACTTGAACCGAACCAGCTGTTTAGAGTAGTTAATTATTTCTAAACATCCCGGATTGGACAACTTTACCCGTGTGGTTACACTGAAATCTAAGGAAAATGTTATTAAGAGACCGGTGTCAAGGTTTATTATTTTGCCGTTGACCGGCAACTAACGATAGATAAACATTTAATTTTTTATTTGTATTTTTCTTTCTTGTCCGTTTTGTTGAATCCTTGTGTTTTTGTTTACTGGACATGGTCCATGGCGGCCGGTATGTTCATACTTGTTTAATACTTTATATGTGACATAGATGGCGCTAGTTGTATACTAAAACACGCTAACGATGTTGCACCTATATTTTCTATGAACAAATTGTGAGATGTTAAAATGACTGGATTTACATAATATAGTGTTGCCATTTATAAACATACTTGTTTTATTTGCACACTACGAAGTTTTTTGGGATTTGTACAATTTTTATATCCTTTGATCGCGTTAGCTTAGCAGAGTGATTTTTTCATAGGTCCAAGGGGCGGTAAACCTGAATATTTAATTTGAATTTCAACGTGATTCCCCGCGCGTTCTTGAGGAAATAGGACATGGCAGACAGACAGACGAACAACAGAGTGATCCTATAAGGGTTCTGTTTTATTCCTTTTGACGTACTGAACCCTAAAAACGACATCAAAGATCATCTACCAAGACGGTACCTACCTTCCTCACTACCATATCTTTAATATTTCGAACAAAGCCTCAGCCCTGGCTCTGACATGTGTATACAGATAGAATCACATCCCACACGAGCGCAGAAATAAGAAATACCCACAAATATCACATTCCTCGGGAAAACGACATAACAAAGGATCCCGGAATTACTAAGGCTTAGTGCACAATGACGACAATAATTAAATTACTAGCAATAGCCCCGTGGTTCCTGTTCTCATGATTGAACCGCCTATGAATGATGAAAATTAGTCTATGTGCTATTACATGCAATAGTTTATTATGTATCATTCTTCTTACACATTTTTTATAGTGTAGAGTGACGAGACAAGCAGGACATGTGGCTGATGGTAATCCACATGCCGACCCATAACAAAAAAAACTATTATATTGTAATAATTATATACAAAGTGACACGAAACTGTTGGAATATGAAGATCGAAGAGTCCAAATCAATACCTAGCATTGCACTGCGCCCGTCGCCAAGAGATATAAGATGTTTTATCTCTATGCCCAAATCAGAACACAGTTTGCATTTTTCTGCACGACGGTAGGATAACTGGCAAAGGTGTGGAACTTCCCCAGGCGGACTCTGAAAAGAGTCTTACCACTGCTAAAGTCTAAAACCGTGGAGTGCTGCCAGTTTGAAAATAAAAGCAACTTGAATTTAAATAAAAGGTTATGCTAGTGTATACTCAGCGTTACAAAGGCTCAGGAAATGACTTATGGCAGCTAAAGGAAAAACTTCGCCGAATGAGTTCGACGCGGTTTCCCGTCAGACGAGAAAAAACGAGAGATTGATCGACTTTTTGTTACCGGTCTGCATTACCCTGAGTCAGCTTAGTGAGCTAATCTAGTATGTACAGAGATTTGTTAACTTTGCGGTAAGTAGCCGATAAGGAGACAAATTGATACCCTTTGTTGACATATTACGTAAAATAATAAATAAATGTTGGTGGACAATTCACACAAAACACCATCTGACCCCAAACTAAGCAAAGCTTGTACTATGGCGGCCAGATAGCTTACACAATACATATATAGTTTTAAATACATACTTATTATAAATAGAAACACCCAGACACAGTGAAAAAACAACATTATTAACTAATGCGATTTTGGCAGCTTTATCGATACAAGCGATCTCTTTCAGGCAAACTAATGATAGAAAATCGTATATGGACAGGACAAAATACAGGGTACCCAAAAAAAAATTGAGGCGAAAGAAAATCATGTTTGTAATTATTGTACCAGAACAGAAATATATTTTTCATCCCACCAGCTCGGAAAGAGTACTTTTGCTCCTCGATATCAGGGCGCAAAAGTCGCTTTTACCCTCTAGAGGTTAAAGTAAATTTGGATTTAGAACATCGTGTGTACTGAGGTTTTGAATTCAAAACATAATTCAACCTATTTATTTCTACGTCCTTGGTGCCGAATGCATCATAATTTTTTTTTAATATGTTAAAAACTCACTTACTCCTTGGAGTACTTACTTTTTTTTTATTTGCTTAGCGCGAAAACATTTAGAAATTTGCATTTAGTCATTTCCTCGCTGAGGTGGAATGAAAAGTTACGTGTTGCACTCGAGTGCAAAGATTTTTCACCTTGTGCTCTTTTGATTCCCTTGCTACGCTCAGGATTCTAATTTTGAATCAATTTTAGAATCCTTCGCTTGCTTGGTCATCAAAATTGAGCACGCGGTTAAAAATCAACTTTGCACTCTTGTATAACATATTATTGCAAACATAAAAGCACTAGTGGATTTCAACATCACTACATTGTTTAAAATAAAGTCACTTCCCGCGTCTGTCAGTCACTATACTCAGATCTTTGAAACCATCGAACAGATTTTGATTCGTTTTTTTTAATAGATAGTGTGGATTTAATAGGAAGGCTTATCTTATCTTATACCTTTAAACGAGCAATTCTTGTAGGTATATTTGTATGTAAGTATATATATATATATATATATATTCAGATTATATATATATATATAATCTCGGAAACGGCTCGAACGATTTTCATGAAATTATGTATACAGGGGGGGTTCGGGGACGATAAATCAATCTAGCTAGGTTTTATTTTTTAAACACATCATTTTATGCGCGTTTTTAGACAATGAAAAACTCATACAATGTCATCAGAATACGATAACTTATTTCGCCACTATTCATTAAGTCTAAATGGCTCAGACGGAATATGCTCGCCCTCGGAGTGAACAGACCCCGGTTCGTATCCTGATATCCTGATGAATTACACTCGGGGTTTTTCTTTTTGTTCTTTTTTTCTGAGTAAATCTTATACTTAGAGCTTTTTATAAACGCATTTAATTCGTATCTAAGTAGGTCTAAGTAAGTCATCACTACGTAATTCGTAATTCGTACCTGCCTAAATATCATTAAAAAAACCGAGCAAAGCTCGGTCAACCAGGTACTAAGTTTAATATGTGCGTAAAATAGCAGAGAAACACGGATAATGTTAAAGGTTTCTAATTTAATAAACACATTTTTTGCGCTTACGCTGAAATTTTTTGCCTAAAAACCTTATGAACTAGACCAAAATATTGTACCCCTTTAAAAGGTCTACAAAAAAGTTTGCAAAAGTATATGGCGATCTCTTAGGAATAACCCACAATAACCATTTTTATTAGTACTTATAATACTTAGTATCAGCATTCGCGGGGCTTGTCGCTAGTAAAGAATAAAAAAATATATATAAATATTAAAAATAGTCGAGAAGGACAAGCTTAGTAAAGTACTTTGACTTGGCTCATGAGGCTACCGCCGTGTGGGATGTTGATTCGACGATCATAGTCCCGATAGTCGTGTCGGCAAACGGCCTTATAGCAAAAAGTCTCGATCAACACCTCAAGAGACTTTCGCTAGACGTTTGGATCAAGGGTCAGACACAAAAGGCGGTCATCCTCGACACAGCGCGCATCGTCAGGAGGTTCCTCAGTCTGCAGCCCTAACCACCGGTAGCTTGGGCCCTGCCCCGCTGCTGGCGACAAACTAGGTTTAGGTTTTGGTAATATTTTTATACATAAATATTGTAGAAATGAAAACATAAGAAAACGAAAAAATAATATCCATAATAATATTATTTATGCATACAATATTTTGAGAAGAAAGGTCTATATAACAAACTGTGGTGAAACTAGCGAACGATACTCTCTGACACAAGAATACAACTTTGTAATTACCTATTTTCACAGATGAATAAAAGTGTCATTGTACCATTGACATCATTGTAATCATCGAACTCGAAAAATTATATCGATGATTGTAATAAATAAATAGGTATATAAATGCAACTGAAATTAAAGTAGAATTGAGTAGAATAGAGCCAATAAGATATAAATGAAAATTAATTAGAAGTTTTACACAAAAATAAAATAACAAACATTCTTGAACCCCAAACAAGGCGAACGAATTTCCATTTTTCAGCTCTTATTGAGTCGACTACAAGTCTTTGACCCCGCGGTGCATTTATCAATTATTTAGCCCCCCTTCACCTCACCCCCCCCGGCTCCCCTGATGGCGTGCCTTCACTCATTCATCACAGCCATCTGACGGAGCAAATTACCGACTATTTTTTCCTATGTAAAGACAGGAAACTGGCTCTATTGTCCGTAAATTGGACCGGAAAAAGCTTCCGTGGATACTAATTTTGATAAGGAAATGGGACCATTTTCAAGCGTTTTGGGGATCTGTCTGCAGCCACCCTTTGAGAAGTTAATAGATTTAGTAAGTGGAGTTATATTCTTGTTGTGCGTAAACCTTTTTACACATAGTAAAGTTTATTTTACTCAAAGAGCTTACATATACTACGTATAGGGTTGGCACAAACACTTTACACCGAAAGCACGGGTAGCATCTTTCTTGCCTTGTCGCTCTTATGGAAAAGTCATACTTTTGTCGCAGCATATTACTCTGTTGTCATAAAAAGGATGCACATCATCTGCTTACGATTGACACAATGGAATCGTGCGGAAAATCTAACTCTATACGTAGTATATGTAAACTCTTTTTAATTTTTGTCTCCTGCGTTGTGATTTTTAGTAAAGAGTTTATCATTATTTTATAACAAAGTCAAAGTCAAAGTACTTTATTCATAAATGTACAATTTACACGTCAATTAATAATAAAATAAAAACAAAAGAAAGAGCATACAAATTGTACACATTTTCAAAGTTTGAAACTACTATTTTAACTTTTCCGAACGCCTAGCTAGCACCATGCGTGTCAAATAGGCTGGTGTTGATCCCGCTACGACGACGCGACGCGGTAATGCTACTCGCGTTCTGGGTACGTTTCCAACTGCTAGTGGACGTAATCATATTTTTTTTAACGATTACAGATTTTAGATTAATCTTTATGCGATCTTACGATTACCTAGATGAAACCAATTCACTGTCGATTTGAAGTCACAAAATTGTACCCACCGAGAAAAAAAAGACAAACTTTTATTATCATTAGTATTATCTCAACTTAAATATTCTACACTTAAGTTGAGTTTTTACGGTCTTTTAAAGAAAGAACACTTTTCACGACTTAAAATACGCTGAAATAATGGGATAAAGTAATTAACTTAAATAATCTTTTTCAGTTTCATTCTGTTATTCTTCAGCGTCTCTCGCTAAAGCTAAATTGAAAACATTTTTCACAAAAACTTAATCCTGACTTACAGAAATAAAATCTCTTAATACTGCGTCGGTTCGCAAGTTTTTTAGTTATTCATGAACTAAGTTTTTATCGTAGCAATTAACTTAGTTGTTTTTGATACGTAAATAATAGAATTCCGCGGTTTGCCCGTGTTTTATTGTGACGAAAAATGTTTTATCAAGTCTGAACGTCTCAACGAATCGGCAGGTCAACCAACCGCTTAACTTAATCAGCTTTGGCTTTGTTATTGAATGAATATAAATAAATATTGGTGGACAATCCACACACAACACCATCTGACCCCAAACTAAGCAAAGCTTGTGTGATGGCAGCCAGATAGCTGATATAAATCTTATATAGTTATTAAATACATACTTATTATACATAGAAACACCCAGACACAGTGCAAACATTTGAATTCATCACACAAATAGTTGCACTGGGTGGGGATTGAACCCACGACCCTCGGCTTCGCAGGCAGAGCTACTACCAACTAAGCCACTAGGTCAGTCATGAATGAATGAATGAATGAATAATAATTCTTTATTGTTCACACCTTAAGATAGTACAGAAAATATAGGAACGCAATAAAACTAGTGAAACAACTATAACTATATTGCTGTCTCTATAATTTCAAGCGAAAAGAAAAGAGAGAGAGCGATTTCAAAGGTAAGACAGTTTTAGTAAGGCGGTAGACGCTCTAGCTAAAATTTGGAATACATAAACTATTTTTAACAAAAAATTAAACCGACTTCAACACCTGTGGTGTTGGCACTCAAAAGCGAAAAGTAAATTGATATAGGTAATTATTATAACCGCTATCTACAAAAATGGTCACATATTTTTTTTTCGTAAAATGATAAAAAAAAGTTACATCGAAAAATGTAATTGTTTTTCGCGAATTTCTAAACATTTTTTCTTAGAACTTTTTTATTTATAGTTCTACGACAAAAAGTTACTGGACCAAAATTGTAGAAAATTTAATTTTCAACAAAAAATGTTCACATTTTTTTTTTAAGAAATAATTAGTTTTAAGAGTTATATCGTACAAACCATTTCAACCTCTATTTCCAAGATGGCGGCCGTGGGACAAGGGTTGCGACCCCACAAACTTGTTTTTAGCTTTACACTGACCTCGGATGTATCATCATATATCATAGACAACCCAGACCTACACATCAAAAATAAGATTGCGTCCTCTAAAAAACGCAACCCCAAATGTATCTTTTCAATGGACTAATTTCACCTATCGAAAAAACATCCAATCCACACGTCTCGCTCATTGCTGACTGATTGTGTGCCCACTGTATTAGATTCAGTATTTAATTGCAGTAGCATTATACGGTCGTATCTGGATTAAGTGCATTTTAATACTCCACACAACTCCGACCCATAAATAGGCCGACACCATACATGGCACAATTCACTGCCGTTCTAGCTTTGCGCCGCTTTACATCTAGCGTGTCAGTGACGCAAATCCATCAGAATTCCCCTTCCCAAGTGCTCAACGAGGCTATAAAATATATATATCTAGGTGACGACCGCAATGCAGTGCTAGGTAATGATTTTGATCAAATTCCACAAGCTGCGTGTCACTGTGCTGTTATGTGGCAAGCATGTTGCTTACCATCAGGCACATGTCCTGCAAGTCTCGTCACTCTTTATAAAAAAAAATCACCTCAATAATTTTAAGTTCACCCCCCTTATTCTCTTACTACTAAACAAAACATGTTATTGTTTGGACAGGGCCATTCATAATCGTTATTATACAACGTTATCAGGGCGAGTGCTCGTTCCACTCGACTGATATATTACCATTACCGTGTCGTATGAAAAATACATAAAAACATCGTTATTGTGTAATGCCCACTTTGATTATTACGCCGCTCGTTGTGTCGCGTGCTAAAACCAACAGGAATGTTGTAATGTTATGGGATACTCGTATTTCGATTAAAGTTTAATGAAATATTTTTAATGGATTAGCATAATAAGCTTTTTGATACCGTTTTGTACTAAAGACAACTAATGTAATTCCTCCTATGTTAATCAATAGTTTAGACAAACGTTTTAAACACAAACACGTTCATTATTTTATCCTTAATGTAAATACGTAATAACTGGTCTAAAATTAAATCATCATTCATCTAAAATTTGTTTGTCGTTATAACCACAAACATTTTAAAATAAACCTTGTCAAGAATTAACACAAATGTTAGCCATTTTCACAATTTTCACCAAGTGACACAATTTTAAATAAGCATTGCCATTTAGCGTGGTAATGCCGCCAGCATGCTGGGTACGCTTCCGATTGGTAGTGGCTTGAACATCTTGATTATCTGTGGACCTAAAGTGGTCTATGGATAATTCAGGTGTGCTTAGTGTAAGTAGTTGGTTAGGCAGGTTTGTAGTGTAGTGTAGTTCTCATTATATTTTAGTTTTGTTAATAAAGGCTCTGCCCAGTAAAAAAATATATTTAAATTTACATATTTTTTTATTGTGGCCTCATACATATATACTGTGGGCTTCATAACGAAGCTCAAAGTCACACAGCGAGCTATGGAGAGAGCTATGCTCGGAGTCTCTTTGCGCGACAGAATCCGTAATGAGGATATTCGCAAAAGAACGAAAGTGGCCGACATAGCTCAAAGAGTAAGCAAGCTAAAGTGGCAATGGGCAGGCCACATCGCTCGCAGAACTGACAACCGATGGGGAAGAAAGGTTCTCGAGTGGCGACCACGAACCGGAAGACGCCGTGTTGGACGGCCTCCCACTAGATGGACAGATGACCTCACAAAGGTCGCTGGAAACCGCTGGTTGCAGGTTGCGCAGGACCGATCGTTGTGGAAATCTAGGGGGGAGGCCTATGTTCAGCAGTGGACGTCTTGCGGCTGATGATGATGATGATTTTTTATTAACATTTATAGTGTCATGAACATTATTATCGGTTCTTGTTCTTGTTCACCATTAACCCTCTTTGCTTCAACACAGCTCGCTAAACGCTGCCATTGTTGGGACTGGAGACCTTTTCTCGCAAGGACTTGTCTCTCTGGCAAGGCCTTGTCTCTCTGGCAAGGTCTTGACTCTCTGTCAAGGCCTTAATCCACCACTTTGGCCCAGTGTGGGTTAGCGGATGACGCGTGAACTCTGAATCATGCTAATTCAATGCTAATGTTCCGGTTTTAAGGGCAATGTTTCCAGAGAAATTACAGGGCTTAGAGATATAAGATCTTAGATCTCTGGGTGACGAGCGCAGTGCAGTGCTAGGTAATGATTTGGACTCTTCATGTTCCAATAGCTGCGTGTCACTGTGCTGTTATGTGTCAGGCATGTTGCTTACCATCAGGCACATGCCCTGATAGTCTCGTCACTCTTTATTTAAAAAAAAATCAATAAAGGTGAAGGTTGAGATGATTGTTGCTCAATCACGTTGGAACGGCTGACCGAATCAAGTTGAAATTTAAAACATAGTTAGATTCTAGTCTGGAAATAGGCTTCTTTTAAAAACCACGAAGTCAGTCAAAGAATTAAATCAGTTTCTGTGTATACCATTTTTATATGCTGGGTTTATGGCCGAATTTAAACATACGGGGCCTTGTTGTTTCAGGGGGCGTAAAAGTTTTAGGAAGTTATTATAGCGAAAATGGCGCTCATTGCTCACACGCGGCAGGCAAACTTCAGACTGCGGAGTTTGGTATCGTACTCATTAAAACAAAGCAAAGCTAAGTTTGATAAGATTGCTAATGTGTTGCTTTCCTTAATTTATTCGCACTAGTACCATTGTGTGGTTTCACCCGTGTAGTCCCCGATTCCGTTATCTTCCCGGGATGAAATGGTCTGTGTGTATTTCCCACACCATTGTCTTTGTACCAAATTTTATGCAGATATCTTCAGTAGTTTTGGTTTGAAAACAAAACTTCATACTTACGTACAAACCTTCACACATAGGTATAATTATAGGATTAGGTAAGAGAATAAGGTGTTCAAGATCGCAACAGTTCGCACGCAGAACGAAGAGCTAAAAAAGAAAGAGGGCTACTGAGATAGAGAACCCGAAGACATAAATAAAAGTGGTCAAGTGCGAGTCGAACTCGCCCATGAAGGCTTCCGTAGCAGCAAGTAACATAATATGTATTAAAAGTTCTTGTAGTTCGTTGTTACTTAATTCAGTGTTTTAAGAATAGTCAATTTATGACATAAAAAAAATACTTACTAGATCTCATTCAAACCAATTTTCGTTGATAGTTTACATGGTAATGTACATCATACACTTTTTTTATTTTTGTCATTCTCTTATTTTAGAAGTTACAGGGGGGGTACAGGGAGGGGACACTTTTTACCACTTTGGAAGAGTCCCTCGCGCAAACTATTCAGTTTAGAAAAAAAAATTTTAGAAACCTCAATATCATTTTTGATGACCTATCCATAGATACGTGTGGGGACACGTAGGGTGTTGATAAAAAAAAATTAGAGTTTCAGTTCTTAATATGGGACACCCCTAAATTTTTTTGTTTTTTTCCTATTTTTTGTATCAAAATCTTAATGCGGTTTACAGATTACATCTACTTACCAAGTTTCAATAGTATAGCTCTTATAGTTTCGGAGAAAAGTGGCTGTGGCATACGGACGGATAGACAGACAGACAGACATGACGAATCTATATGGATCCCGTATTTTGCTACGGAACCCTAAAAAAAAAATGTTGTAATGACAAAGGTCACGGACCCCGGAATCTATGGTATGGCTAAATTAAATCAAAAAAAACCAATAACTTGGAATTGACAGGATCACTGTCGCAAAGGAAAGTGTAACAAAAAGATCCAAAAAGAGGGTAGAAGATTTTTGTATACAAGTGAGAGAAAATGGGTATTTCTTCGAAGACAAATTGGGAGCCATATTCCACTTTTTACTGACCGTACTCTTTGCAGTGTCTACCTGGAGAAGTGTCACACCTTTGCTAGTTATTCATTTTAGTAATGTGAAAAAAAATATTATTTATAATAAACGTTATATAAAATACCATGTGAATGTAATACGATAGTTAATCTAGTCTAACTTGAGCTAATTTAAGAATATACAATTTCTGAAATTTGAATGACAAGCGCAGTACAGTGATAAGCAGTCATTTGGATTCTTCAGATTCAAATAACTGCTAACACTGTGCTAAGCAAGTTCGTTGCTTACCATCAGGCATCTATTTTGTCCTGTCCTTAAATATATAAATATGATTATAATCTAGTATCAGGTGGGAAGAGCAGGACCTGTGTCTAATGATACTATTCGTTCAGCAGTAGGTTTTCCCATTGCATACATATCAGTAAAGTATCACACAGCTATCGGAACATGAAAATACCAAATCGCTGCGTAGCTCTACACTACACTCATAACCCAGAAAAAACAAATCTCTGAAAAAAAATGTATTATTGTACAAAAAGTTTTCACACAAAATTTACTTCCTATATAGGTACTGTCTAATTCAAACAATCTGGTATTTTTACACCGCCTATCTCCAGAATCCCTTCATTTTACGACCAAATTTCCATCATCCTTTTACACATGCGCAAACCCAGTTATTAACCAAAGCTATCTTTTTTTATCTCGACATAAAGTAAAGCACGTATAATCCCAGGGTCTGTATAAACTCTTGGTTTAATACAAAAGGTGCGAAATAGAGGTCTGAGGTTACAAAATGCGGGCTGAATTTAAAAGGTGCTTAATTTTTCGGGGAAATGCCGTAAAAGTTAATTTGAAGGAATTACGTGAGAAACCGCCGCTGCTGTGGTTTATGTACGGGTTTATAGACGCTCGTGATAAAGAGAAGGTTATGGATGGGATTAAACAAGATACACGTTGTGGAGTCAGGTATGTTATATAAATGGTCAATGTTCTGGTAAGGCTCTTTGCGGAGATCGCCTGGGGAACAATCACACCTTTTCTAGTTGTTCTACCGCCAAAACAAAACCAAATCAAACCAAGCTAACTAAGCCTTCATAAAGTTTAGCTTGGAAAAGTATCACATCTTGTACATCATTACTGTGTTCCGGAACACATTGTCACTCCATTCTGCCAAAAGAGTTTCCACTACAGAAGCTCTTATACTTTCGCGTTTTGAACTAATTTCTAACATTATTTCCTGAAAGCGTATCTTTGTCGTGATGTTATTATTTATTTTTGTAGTCATTACCGTTTCAAAGTTTTTAAATACATACTATTATTCCACGCAAATTCTCTTACTCTTGTCTTGCTCGGTCTGAGTGTTTCAATATGTCATAAGTAGGTATGTATTAAAAATATTAGTCATGTATTAGATGAGCTATCTGATTTTCTGAGTACAAATTTCACAAGTTCTGGTCCCACCAGATAAGGTGGTGTTAAAAAATATCGATCACTAATAATTATTGACAAAAAATAACAAGTGAAACCGCAGAAATCATCTAGTAAAGTAATAATAAAAAAAACTGGATTTATTATCAAGAAACTAAATGTATATATAAGTAAGCTATCAAACTACCAAAATTCGATTCGCAAATAAACATAGTTTAAACAAAGAAAGGTCATACCCCAGACACATAAACACCACCTCAGCTCCCCCCTCGTTTCCTCCCCTTGCTTCCACCAGCCCTGAGTCAATGGGAAATACACCATGAATTAATGAGCAGCCGATCGATGGCGTCTGCACGTGAACCGCTAGGTGAGTTATTATGACATCGGGAACTGTTCTGAATGGATGCATAATGTATCATTAGTCCAAGATACTAGAGCCGCAGAGCCGGATTTAGGGGAGGGCAAACGGGGCATATGCCCCGGGGCCTCCACAAACGAGGGGCCTCCACAATAGAGACTTAACATGGGTGTGTATTTCAACGTACGAAGTTAAAGACGAGATTATTACCCCCTGCCCCGGGGCCTCCACACCTCTAATTCCGGTCCTGTAGAGCCGGCAGACGTCGCGTATTTTCTGACGAACGAAATGTGGACGATCGAGTAGTGCTAGTACCTATATCCTAAGAACACATACAAACCCGCTACCTTCAACTTTTGGTTCATGGAAAAGATTTTTACAGTGATGAGGTTCGAACTTGAGGATTTTTTACAAGTGCTCACCGCTGTTGTACTATGGCGTTATACCACAGAGCTGATTAAAACTGACTAAATAACCTGGTACCTTGCTTAGACAGCTAATTTTGAGATATCAGGTCATGAAGGTACATTAAAAAATTACTTACTTCACCTTGATTCTCCAATTTTTTTATAACTATGATAAATATGCAATTGGCCACCATCTTGCGAAGACACCAAGATTGTACCCACCGAGAAAAATCAACTTAGGCAACGCATTCCAGAGTCTAAACGATTTTGTTTGCGAATGTGAACTCAAACCTCCACGTTGGAGTCTTTGAAGGGTCAAACATGAATCAATCGTTTCTCAAAATGTTTTATTACAACAAAATATTCAAACAACAGACGATTATAAAGTGTTTCACAAAATATGTAGCCTCAATACATTTTAGAAATTCAATTTCAAATGGAATACGCAGATAGAGCCTAGCTGGATCATAGGACATCTGCTGCCACTGTTATATCCAGTTGCGAAGCTTTTGAAAGGTGACCTTAAAATCAAATGGCATAAAGCTTAAACTAGCATGGCAATATCCTTGGAAATACTGCTTATGATATTTTGCGGTGAACTGGATTGAAAGTCATTGCAAATAGAGGCTTGAACTGAATGGTACGGTAGTTAGAACCTTTCTATGGGGCGCTGCATCGGGGATCACTCGAAATCCACGAAGTTATTGTTGTGGTATATTTTGTTACTTTTCTCGAGCTTGGATTTCATTGTTAGAACCAAATTGCAATAGAAACGAGCAAATGAAATGACCGACCACAGATTTCTAAAACAAATGACCGACCACAGATTTCTAAAACAAATGACCGACCACAGATTTCTAAAACAAATGACCGACCACAGATTTCTAAAACAAATGACCGACCACAGATTTCTAAAACAAATGACCGACCACAGATTTCTAAAACAAATGACCGACTATATAATATGTGATTTACCCTGCAATTATATTAGTTAAAAATATCAACTAAGTTAATATTAATTGCAAAATTAATTTTGGTTACCATTTTAACCGACTTCAAAAATAGAGGAGGTTTTCAATTTGACAACTATTCTTTCTATTGTGTATGTTCCCCAATTTTACGAGACCACCCAATTCGATTTTAATAAGCCTATTTTGCTCGAAAGTTTCTACCCGAATGTTTCCATGTTCCATTCTCGTTCTCGGCCTGAGGGTTCCATTTATACATTTTATCAAAACCGGTGTATCTGTTTTTGGTCAACCAAAATAAATAAAAAAGTCATGCATCAATGATATTAGTATTAGTTTAATATTAATTCTATTATTATCCGATCGGAGGTACTGACCAATATATCTAGGACTTGAGTACGAGTACGAGTAGTTGTTCGTTTTTTTTTTTTGACATTTTAAATTGTAATGTTTGATATATTTTGTTTCCCTGACTACTGATTCATGACTGAAAATTATGATGATTGATATTGTTATTATTGTGTGCTATTTAATGTATATGGGTTAAGTTACCTGAAATAAATTAATTTTGAATTTTTTTGAATATTAAAATTTCTAAATTGTGTGAGTTTATGTCTTTACGCTAAAGTCGGTCGAAACCTTGAAATGGAAAAATAAATTTGGGAAGTTGTAAGACGGGCGTGCAAATGCCATAGCCAGTTATAATAAGACAATCAGAACAATAACAATGATGTTTGCTACTAATACATGCATAAGCAGCCCACTAAATGTTCCCACTGCTGGGACTCGGGGCTTTCTCTCGCAAGGAGAGAGTCAAGGCCACAATACACCACGCCAGCCCAGCATGGGTTGGTGAATGGCACATGACCTCGTAAGATACTAGGTCCATGTCGCTTTCCTGACGATATTTTCCTTCACCGGTTTAAGTTACCGACATCACGCCCATGCCTT
The DNA here is from genome assembly GCA_017562165.1 of Ectropis grisescens. Classification (NCBI taxonomy): domain Eukaryota; kingdom Metazoa; phylum Arthropoda; class Insecta; order Lepidoptera; family Geometridae; genus Ectropis; species Ectropis grisescens. Next base: position 22,987,992 of record CM029789.1, on the reverse strand, counting down.
TGAAAACACAGTGGTGCGCGTGGGATTTGAACCCGGGATCTCCAGATTGCCAGTCGCCGTTCTCTCGAATAGGCCAGCCGTAACTTCTAATCTAATACATGAACTTAGTACTAAAATGAAAAGAAACATCTTTTAGTGCAGGTTTTGCCTATTTTTAACTATTGTTATAGGTTTACACTTGATAATGCGGTCTACGATGAAGATTTCATATCTAGAATAAACCGATTAACTTCCCACTGATGACGGAAAAATAGATTACGTATCATAGTTTATAGCATCGTATTATACTCGTATAATACAAGTCACAACTTAAAACTTGACTCCAGAGACTACGCAGGAATGAACCAGAAAACATTTATCTCTCAAATCCATCAATTTCCAACTTAAATTGAAAAGAACAAAGATCTAAGCCGCACCGTAAAGGCCTCCCAAAAGTTAGAAAACCAATAAGATAAGTTAAAGGAAAGAAATATGTTAATATTCTCTCAAGCTGGTAAATACGATATCAGTTTCGCGTACTAACATCCGTTACTATTACGGATTTACAAAGTTCTTGAAAATAGATCACTGATCAGGCACGTTCCGAAAGAGGGTGAGACACGACCACACACAGGAGTGTGTGTCTGTGTGGTGTCTCACACACAGGAGACACCACACAGGAGACACCACACACAGGAGACACCACACACAGGAGACATCACACACAGGAGACACCACACACAGGAGACACCACACACAGGAGACACCGACCGCAAGAGACACGACCCACGAAATCGTTCAAGTTAAATTAACAAATCTAAAAATTTTAAAACACAACATCAAATAGTAGATAGATAGTAAGTAGGCTATCTTTTACCGCGAGAAAACAGTGGGAACGGCAACTACGCGGGTAAAATCGTAGGACACTAATAGTCATTTTACTGGACTTTTTTATTATTCCTGGTCCAGGAGACTACTATGTACCTAAATACTTAATTGTATTATTTTTCTGGTGGCACTCAAAGAGTGCCACTATTTTTTAACCGTTAATAGGTTTTACTTGGCCGCCATGACACACTCCAGACTGAATATAATAAGATAATCCACTCAGGCAGCGTAATCCAAGTTAAAATGTTGTTACAACAAAAATGAACTCAAGCACCTTCGTTTGAGATTTTGAAACATCAACCACAAAACGATGAGACATAGTATGATACATCATATTCATTTACATGACGTAATAATTTAACTTATTCAAGAAAGTTTTTTTTAAGTAATACATATTAATGAGAGAATGCGATTTGTCCGATGACGATATCCTAGATAGAGTGAAGTGGAGAAGAAAAAGCAGGAAGGCTGACCCCACCACCATGTGGGATATATAGCTAGGAAGAGAGAGAATCCATACATGTTTGACGTAAGCGAACCATGCACACAAAAACTAGGTACTTCTAGCAGATTTCACCGATCACACAAAAGAAAGAAACGTCAAAATTAGTGTCACTCGTCAAGACAAAGAGGAATCGATTGACGTGTGATGTGACTGTGTAGTGCTTCAAAGAATCATGCATCCATACATACATATACACACTGATTAACACATTACCACTCCTTTGCTTCGCGCAGTCGGGTAAGAAGGAATAAACAGTAAACACACGCATAAGCAAACCAATGGCCCATAATTTCACGAAATTGAAAAAATATTAAACATAAAATAATATGGACCAAGTTTATAAAAGGTTTTCCGAACAGAATAAGGGGAGGAGTGTTAGAAAACAAATTGTATGCGGCCGAAACTTGGTTACGGGCAATATGACGCTTGGGGTGGCGAAAATCTTCCCTCGCGTCGCAGGGCGCTTATTATTGTTCTCAAACGACGTAAACGACTTTCAGATAGATGACATGTTTTGTACTTATTTTTAAGATTTGACATACACTTATATTTTATTATTATTATTTTATATTGGAACGAAGTTCCTTATCACGCGTTGTGAAAGGGGGCTAGACGGAAAAAAATCTTACGAAAAGTTGTCACGACACTTTTTGCTATTGTAAGCTGTGCGGCGTCGCATGTTTCTCTGTCTGTCTCTCTCTCTCTCTCTCTCTCTCTCTTATAGAAAGCAAGCCAGATATTTTCATTTCTATTTCGTATTGAACAGTGTGGTGTCGCGACGATTATTTTTGTTGAGTGTATACAGGTTTTTTGTAAATAATAAAAAATAATAATAATAATAATTCCTTCACTAATTAATCGAAAGGAACTTCGTTCCATCAGGGTGTCCCTTGACACCTCTCAAGTTTTTTTTTAAACTTTGGCAAACCAAAGTCTTTTTTGTGGAGTCAAACATTGAAATTTTATCACTTATAAGTATATACCTAGGCTATGTTCTGTGTTCGAAATTTCAAGGTGAGCTGTTTAGACGTGATTGAGCAACAAACATAATTGTTTTTCGATTGTAATATTAGTAGCATTACATAATATAAGATTATACAAATATGTAAATAAGGCAGATTAATAGTCTCAGTAATGGGGTAGAATTTTGTAGAAAACTTTATTTAAGGCTCTTATCATTATTAAATAAGAATGAATAGTCACTATTTACAGGTGTTTATTTGTAACATGTTTTGATTCTAACATAATTATAGTGTTGCATATTATAGCCGTATCAAAAAAAAAAGATTGTCAATTCGATTCTACATATTTTTTCTGTCATAATTATGTATGACATATTATTTATTATGTTAAGCTATAACGCCACCAACTGTGAATCGATTTGGATGATTCTTTTTTTTTTTTTTTTGTTTGGCGGATTATAATTTACAGGTCCCATGTATAAATTTTATCAAAATAAGATGGTTTTGTAAATCTTAGCAAATAACTAAAATTTCCTTTCATAGTAGACGACGCCGACGCGACGTACTGATAGATTTTTATTATTATTCACTCATTTAATATTTTTTCTTAATTTTTAAGTTTTTTACAATACATATATAAAAAATACAAACATTATAAAAAACTTAAAAACTAGGGTGCCGCCAGCAGCGGGGCAGGGCCCAAGCTACCGGTGGTTAGGGCTGCAGACTGAGGAACCTCCTGACGATGCGCGCTGTGTCGAGGATGACCGCCTTCTGCATCTGGCCCTTAACCCAACCGTCTAGCGAAAGTCTCTTGAGATGTTGGTCGAGACTTTTCGCTATAAGGCCGTTTGCCGACACGACTATTGGGACTATGATCGTCGAATCAACATCCCACATGGCGGTAACCTCGTGAGCCAAGTCAAGGTACTTGCTAAGCTTGTCCTTTTCGGCTTTCACGAGGTTCTCGTCATGTGGTACGGTGATATCAACGATCACAGCCCGGCGCTGAGACCGGTCTACCAGCACGATATCAGGCTTATTGGCGACAATAGTCCTGTCCGTGATGATAGAGCGGTCCCAGTAGAGCAACGCACGACCATTCTCGAGAACTGGCAGAGGTGCGTACTTATAGTACGGCACCTCGCACTCGACAAGGCCGTATCGAAGAGCAAGTTGCTGGTGGATGATCCTGGCTACTAAGTTATGCTTGTGCAAATACTCGCCGTTAGCAAGATGCGAACAACCGGAAATAATATGACGAAGTGATTCGCCTGGACGGCGGCATGCCCGACAAATGTCGACCGTACCGTCCTTCATTATATATTTCCGGTAGTTGTTCGTCTTGACAACCTCGTCAGCAATTGCACAGGCAAAACCCTCGGTTTCTCCGAAGAGGTCCCCGAAGCGCAGCCAGTTCACCGACGCGAGCAGATTCACATCGGGTCCCGTTAGGGCCCGATAGAACCGCCCGTGCAGCTCCTTGCTCTTCCATACTTCCCTGCGGTCATCAGTGCTGAGCACCGATGGTTTGCGCCAGTTCTCGTTTGCCATTGAAAGAGGCGTGAGCTTCTGTCAACTGCCACAACATCGCGATGCATCCCGGACTCGCTGTTGCGAAAATAATCCCTGAGACTGCATACCTCGCGGTTGTGAAGGTTCTTGGCATTTAAAAGCCTCGACCTCCCCATTTCCGCGGGATATACAGTCTCATAACAGACGAGCGCGGGTGTAGCATTCGGTGTGTTGTGAGCAGTTGACGGACCTTTCTGTCCAGGGCGTCGAGTTCAGTCTGAGTCCATCTCAGTATGCCAAGGAGTATATCAGCAGAGGCATTACCCAACCGTTGAAGGCTCGCACCTTGTTACCGCCTGACAGAAGACTTTTGAGTACTTTTGTCAGCCGGCACAAGAAGCGCTCCTTCATCGATTTCTTAATGTCATCTGCTGATATACCCAAAGACTGTGACATACCGAGATATTTTAGCTCTCGTCTTCGGAGAGAGATCTAAGAGTTATAGTCTCGGAAAGTTGTAAATTCTCTGAATTTACTATTTCCCTCGCTGTACATGCATGACCGCACATTTTGTTCACACCGAACTCCATCTTGATGGCGTTACTAAAACCTCCGTGGTTTTTAATAGCTCCAACAAGTCTTGGCGTTTCGGTGCAAAAGTTTGAGGTCGTCCATGTACAGCAAATGAGATATAACCTCACCTCCTCTACGAAGACGATAACCTAACTCTGAATCCTTCAACAGAGTGCTGAGAGGATTCAGACTTAGGCAGAACCACAGGAACTTAGACTGTCACCCTGAAAATGCCTCTTTCAATCTTTATCAAGTCCTCCGAATCAAATGAGCTGTCTACACTACCTGGTTGACGAAGGACTGTGACCCACTGTCCCATGCATTTGCTTAGAAAAGATTTTAGAGTTGGATTTATTTTGTATAACTCTAAAATCCTTTCCAGCCATGAATGGGGCACCGCATCATAGGCCTTCTTGTAGTCAATCCAAGCAGTGGAGAGAGTTCCTTTGTTTCGTTTGACTTGCTGGCAAATGGTCGTGTCAATGAGGAGCAGCTCCTTAGTACCACGGGACCCAATCTTACATCCATTCTGAGAGGAGGCCAAAACGTTATTTGCAACTATGTGCGCGTTAATTTTGCTCTCAAAATGGATGTAAGCAGCTTATAGATGGTAGCTAAGCAAGTAATGGGTCTGTAGTTCTTCGGTTCCGTGGTACTACCAGACTTATGGAGCAGGAAGGTGACTCCGGTGGTCATGAAACTGGGAAGAGATCCCGTCTCGAGGGCTTCTTGAAATTGTGTTGCCAAACATTCATGTGAGCATCGAAACCACTTTATCCAGAAGTTGTGCAATCCGTCCGGCCCAGGACTTTTCCAGTTCTGAGTCGTCCGGATAGCACAACTAACGTCTACGGAGTCTATTGTTATAGACCCATGGGTTCGATAGACTCACATGCACGTTCGATAACACGCATCCAAGCTTCCTCCGTGTGCTCGACAGGCACCGACCAGATGCTGCGCCAGAAGTTTTCATAGCGCTGGCATCCGGTAGCCGCCCGTCGTTCACACGTTGACCAGTTCCTTCCCAGTTTCGGTACACCTTCCTTTGATCACTCTGAAAGTCGCGATTTTGTCGATATCGATCCACACGCTCTCTGTAGCGGCGAATACGGTTTGCCCACGCATAAACTTTCTGCTTCAGGTAGTCAATACGTTCTGTAGCATTGGCAAGATAGTGCTGGGGACGGATACCAGTCCCAGCGAACGCCTGTGCTACGAAACGCATGACTCGGGGACGACTGTTCCCCTGACTGAAGCAGATTAGCTTTGCAATAAGAGTCCTGAATTTGCTGATACGCCGTTCTATTCGTACTTGCGCATTCGGGTACATTCCCAGCGGTTCGCGTTGTACGGTCAGTGTCTGGGAACTTGACACGTGCAACGCGACACGCCGCGATAGCACCACAGTATAGAATAGAATGGGTATCAGTCAAATCTTTGCTAGCTACCAGGTAGGGTACTAGCAAAGTATTCAGGGCTCCCATCAAAGCCAAATTCCGTTTATGGGTGGGCAAACGCGGTAAGCGCGGCCTAGAGTTGGCTGTGGATCCATATCGCAAGATCGCGTCTTCCAAAGCACTCCTCAGTTGCTCTATTACCTGGTCAGATACATTACTACTCGCCGAGTCTTCTTCCTCGATGACGGGGTCGACCGGGGCCGCAAGTATCGCCACTGACGTCGGCACTGAGGTCAGTGTCAGGGTCGATGACGCGGCTGGCGGATCCCGGATCGAGGTAGAAGCTGGGCGAGTACGTTGTTCCTCCAGGCGTAGTTGATCAAGGGCCGAGCCATCCAGCAACTTACATCTCTGAATAGCGCGAACCTGATCAGATAGCCGTTGTGCGGAAACGGTGACAGATGGTTCAAGGGCCTGAAACAGAGACAACATTCTGGCACAGTACGCGGTCAGGTTGGTTCCTCCTTCTGTAGCCCTGAAATAGGCGCGCATGCAGTTCTCGTTCATTTGTCGAGTCCATCGCATGCGACGCACTACACCACCGGTAGCGAGGGCCGGGCGCGAGGCAGATTGCCTCACAGGCCCCAAGCGTGCCGGCAGCGGCGGACGACCACGACGTCCAGGTCTTGTGGGCGGCGGGGTCCGCGCCGTGTCGTCGTCACTCGTCGAAGTAGTAGTGCCGCGGGGAGTCAAATAAACTTCGTCCTCCGACGACGAACTCGGTGGTGACGCGACACGGGCTGGTGACAGTCGTGCGTTGTTAGTCTCCGCATTTCCCCTTCCTTTTTGATCGCGTAATCATTGTTTCATTACCATTTTCGTTTGATTTCTCGGTTTATTTACATTAATTTGAAGGCTCTTGCTTGTCATAAAGTTGTCATAATGCATGTTGTTGGTTATTTATTCAATGTAGGCTGTACTGGATTACTTTTGATATTTTAACTTATTTGCTTAATTTTTCTTTCTATTGCGTAGTAAATAATCCATAAAAAACTGTAAAAATATCGGCGAAAATGAATAAAATAACACAGCGATAAAAAGGAACGTCAATTCGTGACGGCGGTTTTTGACTTATTATTATTATTATTTTATGAACTTTTGTCGAGTGACTGAATTTATTTTTAAATTATAGCCGGTTTTTTTTTAAGAGAATAAAGTATTATTTGTCCTATAGGATAATGTTGTAAAATCTGACTTATGCTGAATATTGAGTCTACGAGCCCGTTTTTGTCGTCAATAACGCCAACAATTTTTGTACACACAAAAGACATCGATAGTACTAGCAAAAAAAGTTTAAAAACTACTGTACATACATTGCTTAAAAATTTGACGTAAGTAGTTTTGGTTCGCGTCAGCTTTGAGTATTTGACAGTAAAATCTATTTAATTTAGACAACGATGGAGCACTGCGTCTAATTTACATTATTTGATGCGTTATTTTGAAACGCAAAGCCATCAGGGAATCCATTAAAATGACTCGTAATGACTATTTGAATATCCGTTATTGCCAATTGATGGGAATTTTATCGAGATAATTATCAAATTTGTAGTTAATTAGGAACTGATTAGAATGTCGACCGGTGTGCACTACTGGGTTAACCTTGGTGGATAGTAACTTGGGCCCATACACGTATGTACGTTGTACCCACACATAGGCAAATACGAGTATCTATCGATCTAATGTTAAATTTCTAAAATTATTTTTGAAGTAAAATTGAAACTTGTTTTGGCGCGACACATACAAATTTTTCGTGGGCTGTGAATTGAATTATAGCGTCACGCTCGGGAATGATAAAAAAATTCGGGCATGGCCATGTGTATAGCCAGTTTTACGCGCGTAGTTTCCAAAGTAAGCGATTAAATTCTGAGTTATAAGTTTTCACTTATATCAGCACTGTCATTTGTATGTGTTTGCTATCTTCTGTGTGTGAAATAAATTTCATGTTTTCATTGCACACAGAAATCGCAAAAATAATGTGTCACTTTTCAGAAGTCCTTGAAAAATCTATTGCATTTTCATTTATTTGTTTTTCCTGCCACTGATAATGGTTATTTGGAAGAGATTAGCGATAGCGATTAGGTCGCCATTTATGGTACCAGATGAAGTCATTGTACGTGTTATTTAATTGTATGCTATATTTCTGGTGTGTCTTAGTAATGTGTTGTCTGTCATATAATGTTCCAGCATCTTTTTTTTAAAGATTTTGTGGGTTTACTCTTAATCACCATCTTGCCTGATGTTAAGCGACGATGCGGTCAACGGTGGACCGTGTTTACCTAGAAGAAGCATATTCACATTTCGATTTTGATTCGATTTGAAGACACAAAAGATTGTAACTATCGGGGAAACCGCACTCAGGCAACGTATTCCACAGCATAGACGTTCTTATCACAAAATTAGAGTCTAATCTCTTCGTTCGTGTCTTTGGAAATTTGACGATATCGCTTTTACGAGTTACGACAGTTCCGATAGAAAAAAGGGCAAGGTCGTATTAGATCATGCAGATCAGTTGGATACTCTCCGAAGTGTATCCGATAAAAACCCTATAAGCTAGCGATTTTTCAGCGATGTTCAAGACTTAAGTCTTGAAAAATTGAATTATATCTTAATGTAATACTGAACTCATCATCATCAGCCGCAAGACGTCCATTGCTGAACATAGGCCTCCCCCCTAGATTTCCACAACGATCGGTCCTGCGCAACCTGCAACCAGCGGTTTCCAGCGACCTTTGTGAGGTCATCTGTCCATCTAGTGGGAGGCCGTCCAACACGGCGTCTTCCGGTTCGCGGTCGCCACTCGAGAACCTTTCTTCCCCATCGGTTGTCAGTTCTGCGAGCGATGTGGCCTGCCCATTGCCACTTCAGCTTGCTTACTCTTTGAGCTATGTCGGCCACTTTCGTTCTTTTGCGAATATCCTCATTACGGATTCTGTCGCGCAAAGAGACTCGGAGCATAGCTCTCTCCATAGCTCGCTGTGTGACTTTGAGCTTCGTTATGAGGCCCACAGTTAAGGACCACGTCTCAGTTCCGTAAGCCATCACTGGCAACACGCACTGGTTAAAGACTTTCGTCTTTAGGCATTGGGGTATTCTGGACTCACTCGACTCGACAGCGACTCCGCCACAATGACTATGTCGTCGGCAAACCGAAGGTGAGTGATGTATTCGCCAGTCCAGTAGCTTAAAAACATCTTCCAGCGCGGCAGTAAACAGTTTCGGAGATATAACATCTCCCTGTCTCACGCCTTTCTGTAGCTGGATATGTTTTGTGCACTGGTCCTGTAACCGGACAGACATTGTGGCTTTACTGTAGATACACTTCAACACTTCGACATAGCGATAGTCAATGCGGCATCGCTGGAGAGACTGAAGCACTGCCCAGGTCTCGATGGAATCGAAGGCTTTCTCATAGTCCACATACGCTATACATAGTGGCCGATTATACTCCTCGGTTTTCTGTATAATCTGCTGAAGCGTATGGATGTGGTCTATGGTACTATAGCCTTTTCGGAAACCGGCTTATTCGGGTGGCCGGAAGTCGTCAAACCTGCGTGCGAGACGATTAGTTATGACCCTCGAAAACAACTTAACTTATAAACGTGGCTCAGAAGTGAGATGGGTCTGTAGTTCTTCAACAAGGTGTTGTCACCTTTTTTTGAAGAAGAGCACCACCACACTTCTGCTCCACGCTTCTGGCGTATTACCGTTAAGTATGACGGAGTCGAACAGCTTCTGGAGGACTTTAAGTACCTGTTTTCCACCCGCTCTCAGAAGTTCAGTCGTAATACCGTCGTCGCCAGGTGCCTTGTTGTTTTTAAGTTGTTTGAGGGCCATCCTAATCTCATACAGGCTGACTTCCGGGATATCTTCGGTAAAGTGTCGGGTCAGCTTGGCTCTGGGGTCTTTTTGCCATGCTAACGACAGGTTGTGCTTGCGTAGAGGTGTATAACTGTTTATAGAACTTCTCAATCTCCTCCAAAATCTCGGGCTTCGAAGAGACGATGTTACCACTATCGGTCTTCAGTTTGGTCAGCTGACTTTGCTCAAGAGACAGATTTCTTGCGAACACTTTCGAGCCTTTGTTCTGCTTAATTGCTTCTTCAATACTCGAAGTATTGAAGCAGCGTATGTCGCGTCGCACACAAGTAGAGATCTGTCTATTGAGCCGTCTGTATACCGTCATGTCGACCGAAGACTGTAACCGCATATCTCGTCTGACCGCCATGAGATCTAGAGTTTGATCAGAGAGTTTTTGGGTTCTATTTTGGCGTCGGCTCTTATAAAATTTTCTGCCAACAGCATGTACAGTTTCCACTAGCCTGTCATTTATTTCGTCCGCCGTTACGCACTCATCTAAGGATTCGAAGCGATTTTGAAGTTCAAGTTGAAAGTTATCGGGATCCTCGATCTGAGCATAATTTGGTCGGAGCGTGGACTTCATTAGACGTGATCTTTCGAACTTAATGTTTAGATTCAGCGTGGCTCTTACAATACGGTGATCGCTGCCGGTCTTAACCTTGCTGATCACAAAGACATCGCTGAATATTTGCCTATAAAATAATACTGAACTAATTGGTAGCAATACGTTTCAGTAATCTCTATATATAAAAATGTTATGTTGGTTTGTGTACGCTTCAAAAACTCAAAAAGTTCTGCACCGATCGAGCTGAAATTTTACAATGATATTTAATCCGCATCAAGGATTGTTTTTATCTCATTTTTGCATCACAATGCGCCATAGCGAAGCGTGGCAGGGTACAGCTAGTATTGTATAAAAACGAGGTAACATTTGAAATTAACCTAATACTCAAACATAGGTTTACTGTTAACAGTTCTACTGGGTAGATAACGGCATTAATTGCAAGGTACACCCTCGAGTCCTCTCGCATGGTGAAATTTAAAAGTATCTACCGTTCATGGTCCCACGAGAGCGTCGAAAAGCGAAACTTTTGCATTGATATATTTTGTTGCTTTACATGTCAGGCACGAGTACAAAGTTGCTTATAGTGAGAAAACTAAGGTGGTTTTTACACATAATTTTAAATTAATACACGGCAAACGGTCGGACTAGACTAACTATCGATTGCATAGCATATGTTTGTGAGTTACACGTGTATAAAACATCGTTACTTGTTAGTTGACTTCATACTAATTTTAATTTTGTAAATACCTGACAAAGATATCTGTTTAAGATATATATATCATATATATGTCGCAGCCGGATCTTATAATCCGCTGTATTACATTACGGCTAGCCGTTTTGAAAACCAGGGCCGTTTTGTAAAGCGGCTGTTTGGCGATTAGCCAGATTGAAAGCGGCTGATTGAAAAACAGCCGGCATGTATTCGACGCCATACTTCATTCAAAACGGCTAGCCGTAATGTAATAAAGCGAAAGATTACCCGCCGCTTTGACAATTTTTAGTTCCGATTCTTAACACTCATGGCGCTGTCTGACATAACAACAACATGGCGTTGAAAACAGTACGTGTGTTGCTAAATTGCTAAGGTGACTGTGGATTCTGGTGTTCGGCGAAATCTTACACAATATTATTTACCACTAATAACTGGTAATCGGACCGGGTAGGTTATGAAGGACCCAGATCCGACTAGGAGCACCCCGACTCCACCCAGTCTTGTCGCAACTACCCCTGGAGTGTATATAAAAAATGTGGGAGCCAGAAGCTCAAGGGTGGTCCTGAGTGGAGCGAGCCATGCGAGGCCGAGCGCAAGTAGTGGAGCGTAGGCCGAGTATGGAGAAGCGACACGCAGGGCTGACCGCAGAGCTTCTGGCGGGAGCCCACCCGGAGTCAAATCTGAATGATGACCCTTGTCTAAGTGCACCATATTTCTTAGGTGTACCATCACCAATATCAAGTTAGGGACTTTCAAGTTTTATCTGAGAGGTATGATGTTTAAAAAAAAAGTGTAAGAAATAAATCAAGAGATAATCTGTCAGCTTTTTATTATTAATACAATTAATTTTCATTGTTTATTTTGTAAGTATGGTCACCCTACAATTTAAGTAGTAGTACAAAGCGGCTAAACGTTGGCCGCCGTATTGAAGAACGTACCGCAATGACAATACGGCTAATCGTTGAACCGCCGCATTACAAAACGGCCCTGTTTTTCAAAACGGCTAGCCGTAATGTAATACAGCGGTTTAAACGATCCGGCTGCGACATATGTATTATATACGCTTCCGATTGGTAGTGGGCTTGAACATCTTGATTATCTGTAGAGTGTAGACCTACAGTGGTCTATGGATAATTCAGGTGTGCTTAGTGTAAGTAGTTAGTTAGGTAGGCTTATAGTGTAGCGTAGTTCTCATTGTATTTTAGTTTTGTCAAAGGCTCTGCCCAGATAAAAAAAGGATATATGTGTTCGGTAAATCGTCTTAAGTAATGTAAAAAAAGATTACATTAGATAATTCCTAGAATGCCGATCGATCGTCAATGATGAAACGTACTTAGTAAAAAACATTCATTTAATGGTCATTCAATTATTGTTTATCGTACAATTTTTATCCAAGTAAACATTACCTCTTTTTTGTGAATATATTAATTAATCACAAATTAGCTGAAGATCACTTTGAGGACCAGAAAATACCATTTACATTTAGTTTATTAATGCATTCAGAGAATCAAGTATTATCAAAAGGCCAGTGAGGCTTAACGGCGTGATCATCTGATTTCACTCGCACATCTTACTGCGTCTCCAAGTAGTTTTTAATTATTGTAAACAATATATTTAAGTTTTTCATCAACGCTGGCTTTAACAAACAAAAAAACTAACAAAATACTGAAAAAAAACTTTGGACTGTCCGGAACCCCAACCAGTACTTAGACAGCGAGATGGCGCCCGTCCGTACAGTAGAAACTGGGCTGGTATCCATGTAGATTTTTTTTACCAGATTGAATGCCACAGTTTGGACGACACTAGCTTGTCATACAATTTGAGGGCCAAAATATTGGCAAAATTATTTTTAACACAATTCTTGTGTCTCATCGCATCGCTGTTTAGCTTCAAGCTGTTCAAGTGGAGCCGGAGGTTTGAGTCCATAGAGAGGTAACAGAGGATCGCACTCATATGATTACCTGGGGCGCGATAAGGACACAGTGAGGATACGGTAATGGGTGCGATGAACTCAAGGTAAGGCTGTGGTTCAATATAGAGCGAAAAATTATTAAGTAGTTAGTTTGCTGTTTAACAGACTTCAAAAAAGGAGGTGGTTTTTCAATTTGGCCATATATGTTTCTTCTTTTTAATTATTATATTCTATCCATTTTTGTGTAACAAATATTTTGCAGTAGCTCAAATCGACACAAACGCGGCACAAAATCGTGCTCAATGCGAGGAATGCCAACCCTAACTAAATGTTACACAGTCAAGTAGGAAGAAGAAAATTTCATGCATGCCCTCCACCTATTTGAAAAAAGTCAAAAGATGTTGTTCCATAATTATATCGATAAGACTGAGTTAATTAGAAAAAATGTTAAACACAGATTATGAGAATGTCTACATCTATCTAGAATAGCACATATTTTCGTACATAAGGCTTCCGGTATTTTAGCAGTAAACCTATCGACTGTAACTCTAGTTCTAGTTTTTATTGTCGTTTTATTTTTCAGTATAAGTATTTTTGTTTTTAACATGTACAACAAAGGGTATTATGTAATTTCTACTTTTGATCGTAAGAAAATTACAAAATCGAATCTACGTGGAGAAAACTGCGGGATTCTGATAGTTACTAATAAAATGATATTGATCTGAGTTCCGCTAACACTCGCACCACGCCCTGTTCCATTGTTTGTTGTGACGGACTCGCGTGACCGATGGTCCCGATAAGCGGCTACCGCTGCGAGCGCAGGGGATACAAGCTTTATCTAACCCAGCGTCTACGATCTAACCTTTGTAAGTGTTGAAGTTTGTGACATTTACCTAGCTGACACTTGAAAATTCCCCATGACACTACCAGAAGTCCAGCTTGGTAGTGCCGAGGGGAACAAGGGCTTATTAGTAACACTTACAAATGAAGCAATAAAGGAAATCTGGCTGACCTGAAGGAATCATCCGATTTCGTACAATCATTCAAAAGTTCTGAGTGTACATGTATATATTCAGAAGAATCATTTTTAACCCCCGACAAAAAAAAGGGGTGTTATAAGTTTGACGTCGATGTCTGTCTGTCTGTCTGTCTGTCGGTCTGTCTGTCTGTCTGTCTGTCTGTCTGTCTGTGTGTGTGTCTGTCTGTGGCACCGTAGAGCTCAAACGGATGGGCCGATTTCGATGCGGTTTTTTTTATTTGAAAGTTAATATCCGTGCGGGTGTTCTTAGCTATGTTTGGTTAATATCGATTCAAAATGGCCGCCTCCACAAAATGGCGGACAAAATATTTCTTTACAACCTACCTCAATATGGGAATCAAATGAAAGGGCTTGACTAGTAGAGTACTAAACGCTATGACAAATTTCAAATCCAAGATGGCCGCCACCACAAAATGGCGAATTATGTAATATTTTTCACTACTACCTCAATATGGGTATCAAATGAAAGGGCTTGATTAGTAGAATACTTTGCACTATGACAAATTTCAAATCCAAGATGGCCGCTATCACAAAATGGCGAATTACATTTCCTTTTTCACAATTCCCTTAATATGGGTATCAAATGAAAGGGCTTGACTAGTAGAATGTTCTACAGATAACAAATCTAAGGTAGTCGGGGGTTAATCAAAATTTTTAATTTTGTTCTTGTAATTTTATAAGCAAATTCTAATATTTGAAAATTTTTTTTTTTTTTAAGTGGCAACCTATTTAGCCGCTTTTAGAACTTTTTGGTAGCCGAAAATCTTTCGACTTCACGTCACCAACATTTAAATATTAATATTGGTGGGCAATTCACACACAACACCATCTGACCCCAAACTAAGCAAAACTTGTACTATGAAAGCCAGATAGTTGATTTTATATTTTTATAGTTTTAAATACATACTTATTACGTGGAACACACCCAAATAAACAGAGGTACAGTACAAATATTTTAATTCTTCACACAAATATTTGCACTGGGTGGGAATCGAACCCACGACCCTCGGCTTCGCAGGCAGAGTTACTACACACTAAGCCACAATCGATCACAATTTGTTCGGAGATATCGTCGGGCAGAACGGATATACATGAAATCATGTTAGTCCAAGATTTCACTCTTCCAAAATTCGTCTAACGCACACTTCCCGTCTCGTAGCTCCGTCGCCGCTACGACGCTACGCGACTACGACGGTACGCCACTACGATGCTACGCCATTACACCGCTAAATCAGCATGTTTGTAGGTGACGTAAAGCCATAAGACTTCGGAGAACATGGAAGTAAAGAAGATAAAGCTAACCATTAATAGCAGGAAATGTCACCGATTCGTTCTTCGAAGGTCACAGCGGTTTTATTGCGGCCTGCGAGATAGCTGCTTTGATTTAAAGTAACGAATCATGCAACCTTAGAACTCTGTGTTTGCTGCCAACTGTATTTAATACATGTGTAAAAGATTTTGAAGGAAGTTTTTTTATGAGAGTGTTTTGAGTGTCGAGATGGGCAGGACATGTGCCTAAAGAGTAGCAACATACCTGCCACATAACAGCACAGTGACACGCAGCTATTCGAGTACTGCACTGAGAGACCCAGAGACAAGATGTTTTATCTGATTTATTTATTTATTTTATTTATTGAATAATAGGCGAGCAGCTTTAGCTGATATGCCTATATCTCAGTGTTGAAATAACAAATTATAGGTAGTTGTCTGTTAAAATGATTTTGTCTTTTACTATCCATTTGTCAAGTTTGTTCTTAAAAGAGTTTAATGACTTTGCCGAAATAACATCCTCAGGCAACCTGTTCCAGTTGTAAACCACTCTGTTGCTGAGGATGTGATGTGCAGTGTCAGTGGAAACATTTTTCACCTTTATGACTTCTGCTTGATAGTAGAATAACTGGCAAAGGTGTGGTAGTTCCCCAGACTGGCTCTGTGTGTGTAGTCCTACCACTGCAAAGCAAACTACTTTAAAAAAAACTTCAAGAACTACGCAAGTAAAATCGCGAAGCAGTATTAATAATAATAATAGCCTTTATTTAACAATCTTATAAAACATGTGAATAATAAATTATTTAAGATTTGTTTCATTACGGTAGTAAGATTGTCTTGCGTCTTCGCAAAGACCTCCCCAAGAGCTTGCCATTTTTTCCGATTCTCAGTCCTCCTTCTCCATGTAACTCCTGCCTCTTTCCTGATATCGTCTTCCCATCTAATACGTTGTCTTCCCTTTCTTCTCTTATTTTGTCTTGGACACGTTACGTCTTTAGACCATTTTTCTTTCTTATCTCTGATCATATGGCCTGCCCACCTCCACTTTGATTTCTTTACACAATATGCTACATCATTGATTTTAGTTTGACATCTTAGTGTTTTAGCTTGACTTTATCTTTTAATTTAACGTTTAGCATACTTCGTTCCATACTGTGTTGGCATATTTCAAGCTTTCTTATATTCTGTTTTGTTAGGCTCCATGTTTGACACCCATAAGTCAAGACGGGTAGAATACACGCAGAAGCAGTATTAGTTTCACATAAATCAGAAAAGACGCCAATCTGAATACAGCCAACTACACGCGAGAATAAAAGTGCAAACCTGTTCCTTCCGTTCACGTTAATATTTAGAACATACTCCATGTTGGAAATGTTCGCTGGAAATATTGGCGTTAGCCAGACTGGGATACGCAGAAATGGTAACTGTTAGAAAAAGGTTAGAAAAGGTATGATGGGAAACTACGTTGGTTCTTCTCGCCGTGTCATGGTAATGCCGGTGGCTAGAGTACAATAGCTTCTACACTCTGCGACACAATGCAAGAACCAAAAATCCTCAGTATTTTTTTCATTATTTTGGCAACTCCAAAAATACAGGATCTCCGGGGTCCGTCACTACCGTAACCTTTGTCATTTGGGTGCTTTTTTAATTTCAACATTAATATACTCTTTTTTTTAATTTTAACCGCCATCTCCCCTGATGTAAACCAACGATGCGGTCTACGAAGGATCGTGTTTACCTAGAAGAAACCGATTTCTATTTGACATTTTCGATTTGAAGACTCCAAGTTTATAGCTATCTGGAAAACCCCACTCAGGTATTTTACAGCCTAGTTTATATTAGCCTAGATTTACGTTTTCATCACAACTTTGTCCGTATCTTTGGAACATCAACCTTGAAACGGTGCCGCTTCTTCGAGCTACGAGAAGTCCGATACTTATCTTGGATTTGGAGAAAAAAAGGAGAATAGGGGCGAGTAGTTTCTTACTTCTTTATTACTTAATTCTAGTGTTCTTTAGTCGTTTCTAATATTTTCTAGGTCGCCTTTTCCCGGTTCCCAGTATTTATGTGCTCGTTTCATAATTCTGCGTATAGTGCGTTGATTTTCCCAGTATAATTTTCCTGAGTAACCTTGCGAGCTAGTGAGGTATAGCCGCGGGTGTGCGATTGCTTGGACGGAAGCCAGCGAGGCCTTCCCGTCATGTGCAGCGCTCCACCGAATTTTGGGGAAATCAAGTTTTAAATAAACGAAAATCTGAACCTTTTGTTTTATTTTTTTAATAAATAAAAAAACTTTTATTGTTGTGATAAGTTTATCTGTGAACTAGGTAAATTGTGAAATCCATTAAAATTGTTAGTGAAATTATATTTTAAAGTTTTTTTACAATTTAGACTGACGAGACGAACAGGACATGTGCGTGATGGTAAGTAACATACCTGCACAACTGCATATAATAGCACAGTGCCAAGCAATCTGAAATTGAAGAATCCGAATCACTACCTAGCACTGAACTGAACTCGTCACCCGATATAAGACGATTTATCTCTTAGCACAGTAATTTCATCGAAAACATATCAAACCGGAATACAATATTATTAGTATTATCAAGTCGAGGTTAAATCGGTTTTGTTTAGGTAAGTACGCTCCATCGTAAACCGCATCATCGTTTAACATCAAGCGAGATGGTTGTCGAGTGTAAACCAGTAAAATTAGAAAAAAAAAGTTACTGCAGTGGTAGGACTCTTGGCAGAGTCCGCCTGGGGTCCGTACCACACCTTTGCCAGTCATTCTGCCGCCAAGCAGTAATGTGCAAACATTACTGTGTTCCAGTTTTAAGGGCAACGTTTCCAGAGAAATTACAGGACTTAGAGACATAACATCTTAGATCTCTGGGTGACGAGCGCAGTGCAGTGCTAGGTAATGATTTGGACTTTTCATATTCCAATAGCTGCGTGTCACTATGCTGTTATGTGGCAGGCATGTTGCTTACCATCAGGCACATGTCCTGCTCGTCTCGTCACTCTTTATTTAAAAAAAAATTAGCTACGTCCAGAGGAATTTTGGATGGTCTACCGCTTATCAAAACTGCGTATGCAATAATCTATTTAACAAATCCAAGCAAAATCAAAAGCTGTCAGCCATTTTGTGGACTGTAGACTGAGCCATTTTGTAGCGGAAGCCATTAGAGAAACGTCCGGTACAAGCTACCTCGTACCTTCCTGCCGCAGTGCCGGCCGTGGCCCTATTGGCCGAACGCCAGACCCGGACCCAGTGTCGTCATCACGCGCATGTGACGTCACTGAATGCTCTGCGGTCTAGCCACGTCGTAAACGTCTGCGTCGTGTCCTGCTGTTGTGAAGAAGCGAGAGCTTGGCTCAGTTTAATGTAAGTAGGATGTTTCGGCACCTTCAAAAATAAAATGCTAGATTTTCGATTAAACTTTTTGTAATCACAGCGAGTTCTTGGAGACTGATGGTAAAATAACAAATTGTAAAAAAATTACAACTTTAACACATATTTATATAATACAAGGTCGTCTGGCCTGGTTAGAAACTCCTCCAATATGTTTGTGCAGTGTCTTCGCTACTGCAAAGCTGACATGTAAATGTCAGTTCTCTTTTGGCTATAAGAGTACAATACACGTATTTACCAAAGCATCTGTGCTCTGTAGGTACTATAGATATATAGCATAAGCTGCAAGGTCAGTAAACTGTGCCCTATGCAAAGTCAAAGTTTGAGTTTTTCATTCATAAATGTACAGTTAACATAAAAAAATATAAAAGGAATAGCAAATAAATAGCATAAGTTGATCAAAATTTTAAATCAACATTAAGTTATCAAAATTGTATTAACAAGTGTTATAGTTGTAATTTTAATTTTATTGTCAAAGTTAGTTATTTAGTCATAAACGCTGGGTTCCTATCGCAACTGTCATGCTGCCAGGGATGTCATAATGTAGTTCGAAAGCATTTCCGTAGCTCTGGCATTAACGAGGATGGATAAAACACGGAGTTTTTAAATAGGTCACTTTACCGGCAGAGAGTTTCGATTCGAATTTCGGCGACATAAAACTGGTTTTATTTAAAACTGATTTTACGATTTTACCCTTTTCATGAAGAAGTTAATCCCCAAATAGAGTGCATTTTGCTACTCGGACAAAATCGCAGGTAGGACCTAGCAATAAAAAATATCAATTTGATAGAAGTAATAATTTTTGTAGTTATAGAGTTTGTCTGGGAAAGTAACACACGGTTGTCAGTTATTTTACAAGGAGTAACGTACAAATAATACAGTTTTCTGGTTTAGCAATACTTCCACATTAATTATAGGGTAATGTGCAAATAATACTTATGTTTTTTTTTTAATTAAGGGTGACAAGACGAGCAGCTTGATGGTAAGCAACATGTTTGCCACATAACAGCACAGTGACACGCAGCTATTGGAACACGAAGAGTCCAAATCATTATCTAGCACTGCACTTCGTTCGTCACCCAGAATAATTTCTCTGGAAACGTTGCCCTTGTACATGTATAATTGTATATAGTACATGTTTTAGAGTTATACACGCAGTACAGTGCTAGGTGAGTTAGCTCCTCTCCTAGTAATTTCAGATACATTGCCTTTCAAACATTTAAGTTATATCTATACAATAAAGTAATATTTGCAGTGGTTGGTGGTATAGTGACTGACAAAAGTGTAGTACTATCCCACACAAACAGTCAAGAGTTTTGTGAAAGGTTAGCGCCTGGTAGCCTGGAAAGTAAGTGCGATATAAAACGATAGACACTTACGTTATTTACAAAGGTCAAAGCGAGAGACTAGTTCCATTCGTTCACGTGAAAGCCCTCGCCCCGATAGGAAGTGGCCCTCAAGCGCGCTTCAAATCAAGGCCGCCTTTGTCTGATGTTACCAAACAAAGTAACAACGCGTAGAGCTCGCTGAACAAAAGATGAAAGACTAGTGACAGCGTATGATACTATTACTACAGGTACTTGAAAAGTATGAAATTTGGCTCTGGCTATACTATAAATTCTTTTATGGAAAATCCAATAAACTCCGTAGATGTATTTTTGGATGTTGCAAAGATTTTTCACTCACCGGACTTCACGAAATTTTATTATTGATCTGAAACAAAAATAAAAATAAATTAGTTGCAGATTGTGAACAATTTTATTAATCTTTTGATTTAGACTTCTCGATGTTTGTCATGAAATCTTGCAGATTAAAATATAATCAAATTAAATTTGATTCACTAGTAAATAAATAAATAAATATTGGTGCACAATTCACACACAACACCATCTGACCCCAAACTAAGCAAAGCTTGTGTGATGGCAGCCAGATAGCTGATATAATACTTCTATAGTTTTAAATACATACTAATTATACATAGAAACACCCAGACACAGTGCAAACATTTGAATTCATCACACAAATATATGCACTGGGTGGGGATCGAACCCACGACCCTCGGCTTCGCAGGCAGAGCTACTACCAACTAAGCCACTAGTCCAGTCAAACTAGTAACTAAAGACTAACAGTGTGCATAATAAAGTGTTTCTATCAGCATGTCTAGTGTTTATTTTTAAATAAAGAGTGACGAGACGAGCCGAACATTTGGCTGATGAAAAGCAACATACTTGTTCATAAAAACACAGGCTTACGTAACAATGATCAAACTTCACGTAGAAGTTCGTTTGTTCATCTATATTAAGTGATTGTCACGTTTCCAGCCAGCAATTTCTATAATAACAAGTTGTTCTGATTCGGACAGTAGATGTCAACTAAACAGGATAAGTATAGGCACAGTTCACGACCCCACGTCACGCGTGACGTGGGTTCCGTCGTGTATCGGCTCGTGTTTACAACAACTTTGATCAAGTGACAAGAACAGTTATTGTTTGACATTCGAGAACCCCGATTTGGCACTGAGTGGTATAATTATAGCAATCGTTTGTATTTTGATGTAATTTTACCGTAGCTATTGCTATAAAGAGAGGATTTTTGACGCGACAACGTCTAATAAATCGATGGATGCCGGCTGTATGCACGAAAAAGTGTCCCGTTATGTCCCGTTACGCTCATTGTACGCTTCTATCAATGTTTTGTTATGACATTGTCATGTTAAAATATAGTTCGTAAGCCAACCGACTTTACAGACAACCAATATTTTTATAATGTGGAGTGATGAGACAAGCAGGTCATGTGCCTGATGGTAAGCAACATGTGTGCCCATAACAGCACAGTGATAAGCAGCTATTGGAACATTCAGAGTCCAAATCATTACCCAGCACTGCACTGGACTCGTCATTCAGAGATATGAGATTTTTTTTTATCTCTATGCCCTGTAATCTCATTGAAAACGTTGCCCTTCAAGTCGGAACAGCTTGTTTGGAGGTAGAATAACTGGTCATTACCACACCATTGTGTGATACTTCCCCCAGCGGACTCTGCAAAGATTCCTTCTACTACTACCAAAAATATGTATGTAGAATTGATAGAAGTAGTAGATAGAAGTAGTTTTATTCCGCTAAAAAAAGTACCACATCTAAGCCAGTTCTTAAACTTAACTGCCAATCAGTAAAGGCAAACATCACTGTGTTCCGGTGTGAAGGTTTCTTTCATTCATTCATTGTTCTTTGAGAAATGACAAGGCATAGAGATAAATCATCTTAGATCTCTGGGTACGAGCGCAGTGCAGTGCTAGGTAATGATTGGGACTCTTCGTGTTCCAATAGCTACGCGTCACTGTGCTGTTGTGTGGTAGGCATGTTGCTTACCATCAGGCACATACATGTCCTGCTCGTTTCATCACTTTTTATTTTAAAAAAAAGACTTCTCTTCATGTTTCAAGAGCAGGATGACTCTGTGCTATTATAGGCAGGCGTGTTGCTTATTATCTTCAAGCAGAAACCCGAGCATTTTGTGCTTTTTTCTATACTATAAAATATAAATTTAAACAAACAACTAAAACTACTCCATCTATGTAAACTGGAACTGGCTGTTTTCAACAATTAATACGAGTCCAGAGTCCAAGGGCAAGCTTCCCAGCGGCAGACCTCAGATTTGTCAAACTTCAACCTGTCAGAAAGCCTCAGTTAATAACAATGTCATTGTTAAACATTGCCCTATGAAAAAGAATGAAAAATATCGGTGGAAACTGGCCTATAAAAAACAGTTCTGCATTTACAGAGCCATATTCAAATAAAAAAAAAGATGGCAGTCATAGGAACTGTAGAACGTTAGAAGTGAAAACTTATAACTCAGAATTGGATAGCTCACTTTGGAAACTACGGAAAACGTGGCATGACCATGGCCATCTAGATATGCTGACAAATTTCTAGGTAGCCAATGAGAAATGCTGACGCATATCTAGATAGCCAATGGGAAATGTTGACGCATTTCTATCATTCCCGAAGATTTCTTATCATTCCCGAGCGTGACGCTAGAATTCGAATCACAGCCCACGAAAAGTTTATCTGTGGCGCGCCACAATAAGTTTTTACTTCAACAACGTGTTTTACTTGAAATTAATTCACGGGGAACACAGGTGTGATGTGGTCAATCCAGCTCAATATAAGTAATAACCGTATTACTCAATACTCAATCATTTTATTGCTAACATTAGGTGTGTGTAATTATGTAGCCACGCAATACAATAAAGCTTCCTCTCTTTATTCCTCGGACTAAGAAATCTAACTTCAACTGTAGATTATTACGATAAGATTAGGTTTATAAGACCCTGCGCCTTCTACACTAGTCCAATTTTCGATAAGCAGTAGAGGTCACTTGAGAGCAACTGGTATAGGACCCTGTAATAAAATAATATCTTCAACGCAAGAATCATTAATCTGAAGTTAGCTACAATGTTTACTTAATTATTGACTACCCAACTTCAGGGTGTTGGTTTTTCGTGACGGCGTGCGCGCGTCGTAAAACTTTACTCTCATTATTATTTTCTAATTTCTAACGAAATTTAACTAAAAAATCATGTTTTCTTTATATTTCTAAAAAAGTTTTCCAGGCTAGAGTAATGCTAAAGCTAAGTACATTTTTATTAATATTTAAAAACCTAAGAAGCAGAACGTTAGCAGGTTACGTTTATTTCCCGGAGATGAGAGGACATCTCACTCGAGCTAAGATGGTAGCATTAGTGGCGCTACTCCACGCTCTACGTAATGAACTTTGGGTGGACACAGTGTACTAACCGCAGTAGGTTTACTCTTTTTTTTGCGGCGTACCTTTTTTATGCGTGAACGTAGAAGTTTTGTTTTATCACAGCTTCAACGAACTATAAAGGTAGACCTATGTATTTCACTTGAACTTTACACGTTCTTGAGATAACGCAACAATCAAACAACAAACTGATCTTGTAATATGTTTTTTATGACACATATTTCAGTAGACAAAAACGAAAATTAAAAAAAATAATATTTTTGTATATTCAATAATAACAGTGCTTTCCTGTATTATGTGGAATTATATAATATTATTTGAAGTAGAATTGAAGGACAAAATTAGTATTTGACTGTATGTGTCACCAATTTGAAAAATTAAGTCATCTCTCTTAAATAACTAAAAAACATCTAAATTTTGAGTTATCGTTACTTCAGTGGATATTTGGATGAATATAATCTCCCAAGTCGTCAAGTCAAGTGAATCACTTTCTTCTAGGTATACGCGCTCCATCATGGACCGCATCGTCGGTTTACATCAAACGAGATTACGGTGTATAGTGGAAACTTATTATAATAGGTTACTATAGTACTATTAGTAATTTTACAACATGACTTCAATTGAACTAAATTTCCTCTCCTTATTATTTTAAAATTTTGTAGCAAGTAAACTTACTGGTTAACCTTTTTCAACTATGTCAAAGACCGTAGCACTGACACGAAATAAGGTCAGGCAAGGTCTAGAATGTGCTTAATTAAATTCGCGACATGTCCGCGTGCGATTTAATGTTTTGTTTGCTTCAGTATTACGAAACAGAGGTGCTGCTAATGCTACTGATGGCGTGAATTTAACTACTGTTTACGAGATACTAGCATAATCTTGCGCATTCACCCGTATTTCCTTCGAAAATTCCTCCGTAACGATTTAGTGTAAGTAGTTATTTTAATTACGGAAAGAACTCTTTTTGCTCACACGCTCCATCGTTTACCAAATAATCATTTAATCATAAAAAATTGATATTTTAGATACGAAGTTACCACAACATTTGATTCTAATCCATCGGTTCCGTCACTTTTCAAAAGAGCTAAAAGTTCGTATTTCCTCATAATCTCAGCTCAAACGAGGCAAAACCAAAAAAAGAGACATCAATTTACCTTATCAGTCGTTTTTAAAACTTCTAAACAACTGCCGGAAGCTCAATTACCGATAACCAATCAAGTTCCGTCGTCGGAATGAAAAATCGGCGTCTAACAACAGGGATACGCAGATCAAGTGTAATAAGGGAGAGGAAAATAATAAAAGAAAGCCACTAAATGTGCCCACCGCTGAGGATTGGGACCTTATTTTGCAAGCAGATAGTATAGGCCGTATTATGCGACACAAGATCTTGAGTGTTTCTAAGCACATGGCGGTTTCCTCGCCCTTACATGGCACTGGCACTCTTAATGTATTCAACAATTAAAAATTATAAAAATTAAGAAACCACAGAAGAGAATATAAAACTACCTGATAGTACATTTTGAAACTTTAACGCTGATGATTGGTATATGTATTTTTTTTAATTGTTTATGTTTACGTCTGTGTGAGGCTTTGTTTGTTACAATAGATAGCATTCCGATGCCTGCGAAATAATGAATAATAATATTGTTTACATGTATTTTCTCGTAAGCGAATAATGTATTTTTTTTTTTTTAAATAAGTATCTTAAACTTAAACAAGGTAGCGATTGGGATTTCCTTATGGATTGAAATCTTTTAATTAAGAATATTAAAATTAAACAGCAATCACAGATTTTACCCATCCAAAAAGAGTATAACGCTGACATTCTGCTTCATTACTCGTCACAGTTTTGACGCCTTAGCACTCACTACATTAGCGGGTCGGTGATACAAGCCCATAAGATTTTGAGCCAGAAAAAAATAGCTAGAAAAAAAATTTATAAAAGTAGTCGAGTGTGAGTCGGACTCGCCCATGAAGGCTTCCGTAGCAGAAAGTAACATAATATAAAAGTTCTTGTAGTTCGTTTTTACTTAAATCAGTATTTTAACAATAATCAATTTATGACGTATTAAAATAAAACTACTTACTATCATTCAAACTAATTTTCGTTGATAGTTTACATGGCAATGTACTTCATACACTTTTTTTTATTTTTGTCAATCTCTTATTTTAGAAGTTACAGGGGGGGGACACTTTTTACCACTTTGGAAGAGTCCCTTCCCTTTGGAAGAGAGAGAGAGGAAGAGAGAGAAGAGAGTTTAGAAAAAAAAAGTTTGAAACCTCAATATCATTTTTGATGACTTATCCATAGATAAGACAAAAGTAGGGTTTTGATCAAAAAAAAATTTGAGTTTCAGTTCTAAGTATGGGACACCCCTAAAATTTTTGGTTTTTTTTCTATTTTTTGTATCAAAATCTTAATGCGGTTTGCAGATTACATCTACTTACCAAATTTCAATAGTATAGCTCTTATAGTTTAGGAGAAAAGTGGCTGTTACATACGGACGGACAGACAGACAGACAGACAGACATGACGAATCTACAAGGGTACCGTATTTTGCTACGGAACCCTAAAAATGGCAGACGAACATGCGGAGTGTGGAGCGTGGAGTATTTTTGGTAACAAAGGCGTTTGTAAGGCTGGCGAAACGTCGAGGTAATTAATCACTTGTCTTGTGTTAACGATATGAGTTCAAATTATGTAAGTTTAAACACTATAAGGCAAACGAGTGACACGAAGGAAGTTATAGGTACGACGAATTTGTTAAGTAAAAGCAGTTTGTGTTAGACAGCTTTTCAGCGTAATACACCGTTTTTGCGTATCCCTGAATATCGTTGGCGGTAATATCGGCAGGTGGCGCTATCGGCGATTGTCGGAGTGACGGCTGAGACTAACGACTTGATCGTACCCTGATACCGCGCGCTGCTTCCTTTGAGTTGGAGGGCGGGGTGAGAGTTACAGCGGGATGACGATACATATTTTGGAAAACAAAAATGTATTTGAAGAAAATAAACTTCTACCCAATACTTCCAAGTGGTAGACTCAGTTAAATGCTAAAACTATTTCTGAAAGCTCTGATTTACTTTAAAAGAAAACTTTAACTACAGCTTTAGCAACAAATAAACGATGTACGATGTATGTATGTATATATGTATGTATGTATGTATGTATGTATGTAACGATGTATGTGTGTACGAGTACTGCAAAAGCAAATACGGAGATACATCTCCGTATTTGCCTTTGCAGTACTTTCATTAATCAGTTTACACTGGTAAAACCGATTAAAACTTTAAATGTTTCAATAAATTCTCACATTTTTGTAGAGCATGTCACATGTCATAATCATTGAGGCACTTAGGACATATTATTCTATTCACATACTAAGTTTTTAATTTTTTTAATAGATGCTCTCGCAAATTAAAATACAATGGCAAAAACATTTAACTATCTTTATTGAATATGATATGTTCGTAATAGATTTTTGGTTTCTATATGACTATAATATCCTAAAGTTGTTAAGTATTAATCAAAGTAAAAAAAAATTAAGAACGAAACAGAATTTATTCTTGTTAGATTGTGCTCTGAATAATGATTGGTAAATAGCAAGTTAATTAAAGAAAATGGAAAAATGTGGCTATTTGTTGTACATATGATATCTGTTTTACATCAGGCAATAGCTTATTTAAGAGTTGTAAGCTTGTCAATAGTAGATTAATTGTTGAATCGCCCCGCTGGCACTCATGAAACTCGCTATCACACGCACCGAGCCCATCCACGCTCCTAGTTGTAACACAAACAACTAACCGTGTAACTCATCTGCCAAAACGTTAACCGCAGAGATTCACGGCACTTCCAAATAACACACACTGAGAAATAGCACGTGTAGTGAGTTTCAAGGGTAATTTTCAGTGAGTAAAGTACGAATATTTGGCTCACCTAACGCCGCCGCATACTTTATCTCATATTATGGAATATTAAAACAGCACTTCAAGGCAACGTATTAACATACTAACTTTAATTTTAAAAACCCAACTTCATAAATCGACAGGTAAAAAAAAACATAATATAATATTTTATGAAAAACATAATATAATTATACTTATATATATCTAAGGACACTTAGATAATTGAGAGGAATCTGACGATATCTTAATTGTCAAAGCCCATTCAGCCGTTTGGAAGATACGTGGGAATAAAGAAATTTACAAACAAGACATACAAGATGCGCTCGAAATACATAACCTTTCCTTCAGTCGGGTAAAATTAACCGTATTTTTTGTTATTTTTTAACGTCAAATGCTCGATAAACTATTTTATTTTATTTAGATTATTAAACTATATTATTTAGATCTCTGTTTTACTACGAAAACTGACTAGGTTAATATTATATAAGTAGTAGTAGTGATGACGCTATGGGATAGAATGTTAAAGAAGAAAGGCTCACAAAGCGCCAGCTATCCAATCTACCTTACCCGGCAAACGCGAGAATATTTAATTACATTTTTACCTTCGTTTAAAACAAGCAAATTAGATTCAGTACACGTAACCTCGTTACCTAGCGCGATGCCAGCATAGCAATGCCAGCGACGACATTCAAACGCTGCTTAGAACAAGAACGATGTAGTTTTTTATCGATACTAGCGGGCCGTTCCGGCTTCGCTCGACTATTGTCGTGTAAAGACCTCAGAAATTTTGTTTGGTTCATACACAACAACTTTGCTAATGATCATCACATATTCATGCTTGGTTTACGATTTTATAAAGGACTAGATGCCCGCCCCGGCGTTGCCCGTGGTACATTATATAGAGTGCTATATCAGGATCCCGTACATATATGTACAACGGTGAAAGAATGACTGAAATCGGTTCAGTCATTCCTGAGCATATCGCTTTCAAACGAAACACCTCTTCAGCTACCTGCTACGCCACCTGTCGGAAATTAGTTGTACCAACACAGATTTAGAAAAAAAATAGATTAGCAAAGGTTTTATATTCAAGAGGTATGTAATCTGTGATATTCAATGACGCAATCTTAGACACATGCTGTCATGTGTCATGTCAAAGCACGAAACGTTCGAAAACTCTCAAAATGGAATATTTTTTCCCGATTTTGTTACATTCTTGATTCATGCTCCGCTTCTATTAATAGTAGGATTGTTTTCTATAGCCTTATAGCCTTCCTCGATAAATGGACTATACAATAGAAACAGAATCTTTCAATCCGGACCAGTACTTCCCGAGATCCTAGCGTTCAAACAAACAAACAAACTGTTCATCTTTATAATATTAGTATAGATAGTATAGATATAGAGACAGACATTCATTTTTTAAGTATATACATAGATGCACTGGCTCTGTACTTACTGTGATCTCACCAAATGGTAATCAATAATACGGTCTATGATAGCAGAAATCAGAAATCAGAATCATTTATTGCTAACAGAAACTGGTTCACTCTCGATGTGAGGTCGCTTAGATTACTTACATCTGTAGACGCAAAATTGTAAAGACAGCCAAATTATAAACTCACGGTAGATTATGAATGGTTGGTTTATAATCTGTCCTCGTTCAATTATAATCTGATGGTAAATGCAATTGTACGATGAGATATTCATCGGGAAATATTCACTCGTGCAACGCTTCTCACCGTAGATCTAGAAGTACCTACTTTCTTCGAAAAGGAAGGAAATTTTCTTTTGGACTTTAACCTTGAAAAGATTTTTCTAACATCATACATCCTGTGGCCGGGGTGCAATATGGGCAGATGTAAAAAAGAGAGGTATGAGATAACGTGTATGTGTGTCTACGTATAGTTACCACGTTGAACAACAATAAACCAACTTTATTGAGTTGTTTGTTTTTCTTCTTGAAAGTGGCATAGCATAAACAATCCACTTTTAAACTAACAATGAAAGCAATTCGTAGACATAGTCTGTACCGTGAATACATAGTCTGTACCGTGAATACTCTACCGTGAATACATAGTCTATACCGTGAATACTCTACCGTGAATACATAGTCTGTACCGTGAGTACAGTGTTTTAATATACTTCTCGTCATTTAATATATTTCTCGCGTAAAGTCGTAAAAACCGTAAAGTTTCCCTTGAATCGTGAACCAAGAAGCAGTTTAATTAGCCAAAGAGCCTTCGATGTGACCATACTGCAAGCGTCAAGCGAAAATTAACTACAACATTGATTGAAACCAAAACTATTAAAGAACATTGAAACTTATTTATTGATCGAAATACTATCAGGAGTAAGGTTTCAGAAATTAAATGTTGTTTTACTTTTTATATAGTCTGCCCTTGCTAAAAAAAAGTTACGTGGAATTGTTGATGTCAGAAAGGCGTAATCTTAATTTTTTGGATCAATTTTATCGTCTAAAGTCCCTTCAACTACTGTAACATGACATTATTTAGCAATAAGTATAGCTACTTCAACATTTTTAGTTTATTTAATGTATATATGAATAGTAATATATCATCATCATCATCATCAACAGCCCACTAATTGTTCCCACTGCTGGGACTCGGGGCCTTCTCTCGCAAAGAGAGAGAGAGTTAAGGCCATAGCCCACCATGCTGGCCCAATGCGGTATAGTAATGTATAGTTTTCCTCAACTACATATGCAAGTTTATCAGGACTTCTGATTTATTGCTAAAAGAAAACTTTGTGAAGAAAATAACGTGAAGACAACTTTCGATTTGTAAGCTCGACCAACTTGCGTTTAGCATAATCAATGGATACCCTTTAATGCGATTTACAAAGCAAAAACAATTGTAAGATAGAACCTTAAATATAGTAGCAAATAGCACCTTTATTGCTAAAATAATCTCACACAGGACAACTATAGATTGGAAATGGAATCACGGCTCATCATGGCTTTAGGAAATCGGGAGTGAACAGTCGAAATGAACTGAATGAATTGAACGGGTGTAAACACTCGAATAAGTGGTAATTTTTGATTTTGACTCTCTTTTTGAGCAGGACGCGATTCTCAGCAGTGGATCCATTATACTGTCTTTGTTTATTTTATAGTTTTCGAAACAACGCTATGAGATTGGCCACGCCCCAAGTACGGTTCGCAAATTAAAGTAGCTTACTTAAGGTGAATATGTGCAACCTACCACGACGCAATGCTCGTTTCATACCTTTTGAAAACATGTAGTGGCAGCAGAAAAACTACTTTTTATCTAACTTACTACACTAAGCTGTTACTAAGCTAAAATTATATGTTTAGTACATGAACGTTTTACATCTCTGACTTATTTGGGTATTGCTAAATAAATATTTGGATTAAATATTTGGTAGTAAGTTCTAAACGTACTGACCACATAACTTATACTATCTTTTTTTGTATTGCGGAACTTTACTCTCCACTAACAGCTAAGTCCGTGTTGTTTTATGTTTATACAATCATTTTAATAAATCAAGACAAATCAATCAATTTAAATTGCGTAACTTCCAGAAGCAACACCCGTTTACGAGTAGATATGTCGTCATCGTACCACTCGACCATATTTTTGCAAGAAGAGCTTAATGCATACACGCATTTCCTATTTTCTTTTTAATAGTTTTACTGGATTGATGTCCCAACATCTTCCCTCTTCTGTTTTCTATTGTTTCCATTAACGTTTTTTTCTCCTCTACCATCTTCAAAATTTTTTCATTGCTCTTCATTTCCTTCCAGCTGATTCTCTCCATTCTTCTCCAACACCACATTTCGAATGCCTCTAATCTTTCCCTATGCCTTTGAGTCATGGTCCACGTTTCGCTGCCATACAATGCAATACTCCAGATGTAGATCCAATACTCCAGATCTGATACGACACGACATTTTCATTAGAACAATAATGGAAGGTAAATTAGAAGGGAGGAGGAAGAGAGGTAGACCTAGGAGAAGTTACATGAACCAAGTGAAGGAGAAGATAAATGTAGTGTGGTATCAGGAAGTCAAGGAGAAGGCGGAGTGTAGAAGTACATGGAAAGAACTCCACCGACAAAAGCGTCGCTCTTAAATTATGAATGAATGAACTGGATTGATGACTCACGGGTTTTCTGGTGGTAAGCGGTATTCGTAGCTTATAACTCGTAGCTTATAGCTTATAACTGACAACGTGTTGCCAGCCTGGAGAAGTGCTTAAGATATTTTAAACTTTCCTTGTCTGCCTGTCAAAAATATATGCAAGGGAAGATAATCCCACAGTTTGCAAGTTGCATCTGGGTACTAGAACTTTCTGCGGCGTACGTGGTACCCAGTGGTTTCACCCGAGTAATTCCCGTTTTCGTAACCTACCTGCGATGGAAAACTCATTGTGCTCCAAACTTCAAACCAATCAATACCTACATTCCGACGTGATTGAGTCCCAAGCATCCAACCTTTCGCATTTATAATATTAATAAGATAAGAGCACCAAAGTATTTCAGCAAAGCAAGTATATTGATTCAGAATAAGGCCAAATTGTTTAAAAGAAATAAATTGTATGTATTTATTTCGCCGTTTGTTTTGCTATCCCTCCTCGTTGTTTCCTGAAAAGAAGCCATTAAGACTGTAGTCAGTGGGCCGCGTGCCACCGTCTTTGTTTGAGGGAAATGTGTCGCACACCGCGCCTTTCTCCACGAATACCCCGGTGTTTCTTTGCTTCTGTTTTCATATAAATCAGCTTGAGTTCCGCTTGAAATAAAAACTGGCGAAACAAATTAGACATTAAATTTCCAGAGAAGCTTAAACACACACACAAACTCACACACGCGCGCACATAGGTAGATATGATTTTGTTGTAAAGTTTCCAATATTTACATCATTAGACGAAAATAAACATTACCAAACCTATTCATAAATTAAAAAAAAATATATTATATCAATTCCACCTACAGGTTGCCTTGAAGAAATCTCATTCTAACCGCCTGTTGTAACACTAGTTTTTTTAATGTTTCTATTTTGGTTCAACAACGAAGAAAAAAAAAATCGTTTAAGCAAATCTCGGCGATAATGTCTTTTTCATAATGAACACTTTTATTGTAAAAAAAATCTATTAGAAAGAAACTTTGAAGACTCTTTTATAAGTTTTATTTTTATTTATTTATTTAGAGACACCAACAGCGAACATATTACAACACTTATAAACAAAACAATTAAAATATAAAAATTCTGATATGTTAGCCTATTATAGGTGAATACAGCTTGCTTAAAAATTTGTGGCTATTTTTATACAAATAATAATGAAAAAAAGAAAACAATAAAAAACAACAAGAAAAAAAAAACAATAATAAAGAACTATACTCTCACAAATTAGACGTCCTCAACATGTTGACTAGCTTGTGCTTAAATACGGCTAATTTATCATTAAATAAGTCGAGGTTGTCAGAGGAGGCATTGACTTCGTTGTACGTGCGACATACTCTCCGCAACGGGGAGTTACATGCCAAATTGGTTCTAGCGACCTGTTGCCAATCCAGAATTCGACGAATTCTGTGCCTGGGATAATGGTGAGGAACTTGCAGAGAAATTTCATTTAAGATAGATGGACAGTCGGAGGATCCATGGATCACTTTGTGAAGAAATGTTAGATCACGGATCCTCCTCCTGTCACGCAGGGTGTGCATTTTAAAAAACTTGAGGCGATTCTCGTAGGGGCTTCTGTGAGAGATACTCTGGCTAGAGAAAGCCAGTGATCGCGTAAAAGCGCGTTGGAGCCCTTCAATGCGTTGAGAATGGACGGAATAAAAGGATTCCAAACCACACTCGCGTATTCCAGATGACTTCTAACCAGCGAATTATAAAGTAATACTTTAGTGTGAGGATGTTTAAAATGTTTTGAGTTGCGCCTAATAAAGCCTAGTAATTGTGCTGCCTTTTTTGCTGTTGTATCAATGTGAGACCTGAAAGTTAACCCGCTATCAATTACAACTCCTAAATCTCGTATCTCATTCACCTCTTGCAGAATGGTTCCGTCTAGAATATACTTGGTGTCGATAGGATTTTTTTTGCGAGTATACTTGATATAAAAACATTTTTGTACATTGAGGTGCATTCTGTTCTCGTCACACCAAGTCTTAATGCTATCGAGGTCGTTTTGTAACAGAATTCCATCTGTAGCGGTTTTGATCACTCTATAAATTTTGAGGTCGTCCGCGAACAATTTTACGTTACTGTACTTGATATGGCATACGATGTCATTGATGAATATTAAGAAGAGTATAGGACCGAGGTGCGAACCCTGTGGCACGCCAGACGTTGCAATGAATGAGTCGGACTCGAAATCATTTACGCATACAACTTGTTGCCTTTTTTGGAGATAAGACTGGAACCAACTCAGAAATGACCCATGGATACCAATATTTTCCAACTTTTTTACTAACAGGGGGTGGCAGACTTTGTCAAAAGCACTGCTAAAATCAGTGTACACTGCATCAACCTGGCACCCCCTGTCCACTTCCTTGGATAATTCAGATACGAAAACCGCTAGATTAGTCTCAGTTGATCGACCCTTTATGAACCCATGCTGCTGCTCCGACAAGAGGTGTTTTAGATGACGAGAAAGCAGAGGACAGACTAGCGCTTCAAATAACTTAGAAAAGCATGACAACATGGATATAGGTCTATAATTCTTAATATCGTCCACACTACCCTTTTTGTGTAAAGGAACAATTTTTCCTTTTTTAAATTCATCGGGGAATTCTCCGACGCATAGAGAACGATTGAAAATCAAGGACAAGGGCAGAGCTAGCGCAGAGCCGCAGCGCTTAACAAACAGTGGCGGGATGCCGTCTGGACCCGGTCCCTTCGATTCGTCCAACTGTTTAATTTTATTTGAAATTTCGCGCTCCGTAAATCTTATAGTGCCTATACAATTGTTATTACACATAGATATAGTTTCGCTGGGCTCGCGACTATCTGTAACGCGAGATGAAAATGCCTTGGAAAAGTTATCGGCAAAAAGGTCGACTATTTTCTGTCCGGAGTCGGCTATGTTGTCGTTCAGATGCATCTTCGCGGGATATAAAGAACGCTCTTTGCGTTTATCTTTTACATACCTCCAGAAGTTTTTAGGATTTTTTGCTATAGCGTGCTCAGTTTTACTCATATAGTCACTATATAGGGTATTACACAATTTATGTCCGCGGTCCCTCAAAATACGAAATTCATAAAGATCGCGAGGGTTTTTGTATTTATTGTATTTTGCACGTAGTTTATTTTTTTCGGCAAGAAGTTTAGTAATATTTTTGTTAAACCAGGGAGGAAATATTTTTCTATTATAATTGTGAGCTGGAACATGCGATTTAATTGTTTCTTTAACAATAGTATAAAAGCTGTGGTCGCTTCGTTGACTGATTTGCTGTCGTTAATTACAGTGTTCCAATCAATATTGTTGAGTTCCGAAGTGATAACCTTAAAGTCAGCTTTATAGAAGTTTA
Source organism: Ectropis grisescens (assembly GCA_017562165.1). Lineage (NCBI taxonomy): Eukaryota > Metazoa > Arthropoda > Insecta > Lepidoptera > Geometridae > Ectropis > Ectropis grisescens. Next base: position 22,953,161 of record CM029789.1, on the reverse strand, counting down.
ATTCAGGAGAACCCTGAGGACGGAGGTACTTGGGCTCGCTGTTAGGTAAGGTGCACACAAAAGGGGGATGTTTAGGGTCAAGTTTGCACACGATATCCAATGGATCTGAAAGTGAAAGTTCTTTTAACGTGGAAATGGCGAGATCTAAAGTTCTGTTATCCTCATTGTTCAAATCGCTGAACTGAAACATGTTGGAAATGGAAATAAAATCTACTAAGGCGTGACCCAGAGAGTTTCCGTAGTTGGCAGGTTTTGTAAAATTGTCGCATTTGGTCCATTTTATGAACGGTAAATTGAAATCGCCGACTAAGACAACCTCGTCGACTAAATGTATGTAATTGGTTGCATTATCGAGAAATTCATTCAGAACAGTTAACTTTGCTGGAGAAGGAATGTAAACCACACAGATCGCAACCTTCTTAATTTTGTTTCCTATTTTCATTTTTACTACTACCCATAGATCCTCGGAGCCGGATTCCCAGCCTTCCATACGATTTGACTCAAGCTTATGGGATACGGCTAGCATTACTCCTCCACCATCAGACTTTGCAGTAAGAGGACTACACAAGCGATCACGGCGGTACACGACGTAGCGCGAATCGACGATTTCGCTGCTGTGCACGGACCCATTAAGCCAAGTTTCAGAAAAAGCCAGCAAATCATATGAGTTCTGGAGTATTTTGCTGTGGATCTTTTCTGTTTTTGTCCTCATACCGCGTACGTTTTGGTAATAAAGAGTAGCCATTTTTAAAATAAAAACGGCATTAGGAACATTGCTTAGATATCGAATGAATCTACATTAACACGTATCGAAAAAAAATTTACTGTCCATTGAACGTATCTGAAGAGCTGAGCTGGCTTCATCTTTTCTGGTATACACGCGACCATCTCGAACCCAGACGAATTTGTATGATAATTCTTTGGCCTTTCTGCGAACAGCTGCATGCAATGCTTTGTTGGCTGGACTCAGGTGCTCCGACACGAAAACCGGCACGCTGCTTCCGCCAATGCCGAGATGCCGAGAGTTCATTTTGTTTTGAGCGTTCTCCTTGTTGAATCTTTGGACTCCGGCGAGCACGCTGTCGCGAACAAGTCGCGTACGCAGCTTCACGATAATTGTGCGTGGTCTGTCGCTATCCTTGTTAAGTTTAGCGACTCTTGAGGCGTGGATTATATCCATGTCGGAAAGGGGACAACCAACTGTCTTCGCCAGTGATTCAGCAATTTTCAGAACATTCTCAGAGTTGTTTTCTGGAATTCCATTGACTTCCAAATTACATTCACGCTGATGCTGTTCCATAAGATTCAATCTATTGGCGAAATCCTTCTCTAGAACGCAAACCTTTGCTCGGAGCTCATCGTTGTTCTTCTGGAGACGTTCAATTATAATTGACTTACTGTCTAAGTCCTTTTTTGAGCTCTTCGAAACAGGTATTAAAAAATGACAGCGATTTTTCAAAAGTAGATACCTTTTCGCCTATGTTGAGGAGCTCTGTAGTCACGCTTCCCAATGCTGATCTCATTTCTTCTCTAATTATGGAACGAATATCAGAGGTTGAGGCAGGGCATTCGTCCGGAATATCGTCGGACGACTTGCGACGCACTCTGCCCTTGGAAGCGTTGCGTAGTGTAATGTTAGTGTCGCCCGAAGCGTGCGCCGATGCGCGTACAGGTGTGTTAGTGTTGTCTCCTTTTGGCTGCTTACTGAGGCACAATGGACATTTCCAAGCTTTTTTCTTCTCCGGGGGAAAACTTATTGAAGCGATGCGCTGAGATGTTGCAGCAGTCGAGGTCGAATACTGAGTAGCATAAAGTACATTTCATATACTCCTTGGACTTAATCAGACTCTGGCATCCCGCACAAGTTGGCGCCATCGTAGTAACAGAGAAAACTTATTGGTACTGTTACCCGTTACTTTTTACAAATTTGTTATGGCAACACCAAATTGTGACAATGACAATTATCAGTGTCTGTCAGTGTCAACAATAGTAGCTGCTGTCAATGTCGGCTAGTACCGTGATTGTTATGTTGGTACCAAGTACTCGACAGCAACCAACTTCACTCATATAAATTCACTGCCTTCCAACAATTTTAACAAACCTGAACTCAATATATTTCCACTTTTCTTCGTTTTCCTTTGGAGTAAATGGTATATTTCCTCGATAAGACACTGTCTTCAGCTTTTTAGTCACTGTTTTAGAGATTTAAGGCCGTAACTACTGAGATTTCAATTAATATTTGTGGGAGCCATTGTTGTGCGTGTTTACTTCAAGTGGAAAAAAAAAAAAAAAAAAAAGAAAAAAAAAAAGTTCTATAATATTCCATGCATCCAGGCAAAGTCAGGAAAAGAACAAAGTATTTCGGCAAGTAATTTGTTTGCCACTTCAATGTTCAAAAACCCCGGTTCGGTCAAAGTACTTACTGTTCAAGTGCTTCACGAAGCACAATTATTTCATCCAATCTTAAGCTCGACTTATTTTCGAAAATGTTCCACAAATCAAATGTTCCGTAATGGATCCTTCAAATAGGTTCACTAACAATTTCCTACTCTATTCTTACTGTGGAATGATTACAGGGCTACGCAAAAAGAACATGTAATATTGAAACATTTGTCAATGAAAAAATTCTTAATAATAGCGCAATTATTTTGTACAAGACTAGCGGTCCGCCCCGGCTTTGCCCGTTGTACAAATTATAGATATAGAATTCAGGGATAGCATAGATAAATCCAAATGTGAAAGAATTTTTGAAATTGTTCCTGTAGCTACTGAAATTAGTGCATTCAAACAAAATACTTTTCAGCTTTATAATACTGGTATAAAATAGAAGTAACTCTCGGTTATACCCGCGTAGTTCCCTTTTCCACAATATTTTTTTTATTTTTTTTGAATAAGAAGTGACGAGACGATCAGGACATGTGCCTTATGGTAAGCAACATGCCTGACACATAACAGCACAGTGACACGCAGCTATTAGAAAATGAAGAGTCCAAATCATTACCTAGCACTGCACTGCGCTCATCACCCAGATATCTAAGATGTTATATCTCTAAGCCCTGTAATTTCTCTGAAAACATTGCCCTTCAAACCGGAACACAGTAATGTTTCATTACTGTTTGGCGGTAGAATAACTGATAAAGGTGTGGTACTTCCCCAGGCGGACTCTGCTAGGAGTCCTACCACTACAATTCTACACTATTTTCCCGCAATGAAAATGAAAGTCACACTTTTCCGTTTATAATATAAATAGGATACAGTGACGAGACGAGCTATGTGTGCGCCTGATAGTAAGCAAGGTACATAACAACCTAGTATCTTGCAGCTTCATGAAAATAGATGAGTTTAGGCTGGTTATGCTAATTACTATTATCATTTTCAACTCATTATCGCCCATTGTTGCTGCCCTTACTTGTCACCATGTCCTAATAACCAAATGGTTTTCTGGAAGAGGTCGCTATTAGTAATAGGATTGTTGAACCCAAAAGGTTTTATATTTAACTATAGTCACTGTTTTATTGTACCTATTGTTTTCTTGTGAGTTTATGTTTTGTGTTGTATTGTTTACGTCTATCTTCATGTGCTAATATTCTCCATGTAAATTCAACGACTTTTCGGATGTCATGGACCCATCTAGCTAGTGGACATCGGACGCTTCTCATGCTATCTATAGGCCATCAACCTCTCAACGATTGTGTCCATCTACCATCACATCCCTTGACAGCGTGTTCAGCCTAATTCCGTTTGAGGGAATTGATTGGTTCTGTATTTATACTTTATACTTTCGTTCGACGTCGTTTTCGCCTCGTCTTCAAGAGTTTTAAAATTATTTATCTTCTAGTCCTCTAATTTCAAATTGACCTTCAAACTGGTACTCTGTAATGTTAGCACGTTACTTATTGGCGGAGGAATAACTGACAAATAATGGTTCTCCAGCCGGACTCTGCCGTAAGTGCTATCAATACAAATTCCTATGTAAATAAGCAAACAATACATCAAAAGTGGCACACTGTGAAGCACGTCTCCATTTCACCTGCGCTATCCCGATTCTGTTATTTTAAAGGGATGAGAGATTATGATAAAGATGTATTTTTTCCATATTATTGTCGATTAATGGAACAAAATTCAGCCAGATCTCTTCAGTTATTTCATGAATAACAGACATCCATACATACTCACAAATTGCGGCGTTTATATTTTTAGTAACGAAGTAAGGATTATTTTGTCTGAATGTGCCATTTCTGAATTACCCAGATATGGAAACCATACAAAATCATACTGGCGCATGTAACCGAACGAATGCTCAATGTAGTGTGGATTTCCGAGCGCTGTTCGTAATGCTAGTACCACATCGGCTTACATACGTCATTAGCTATAGATTTTCTTGCGAATGTGGACTTAACAAGGTTTGATCCTTGCATGAAAACAGGGTAAACGTGTCTAAATAATTATATAAACAAAACTAGCTGACCCAGCAAACGTTGTTTTGCCATATAAATAATTTCCTAATAAAATAAGGGTTGATCGTAGAAGGGTGAAAATTGAGGATTGTATGTATTTTTGTATGTTGTATCATAAAAAAATAGAAATTAAAAATTTTGTCCAAAAAACAAAAAAAAATTAGGGGTGGACTACCCCTAACATTTAGGGGGATGAAAAATAGATGTTGGCCGATTCTCATAGATACCGGATAAGCACAAAAAAATTCATCAAAATCGGTCAAGCCGTTTCGGAGGAGTATGGCAACGAAAACTGTGACACGAGAATTTTATATATTAGACTAGATGCCCGCCCCGGCTTCGCCCGTGGTATATTATATAGCACTCCTCGGGATCCCGTACATATCCAACGGTGAAAGAATGACTGAAATCGGTTCACTCATTCCTGAGAATATCGATTTCAAACAAAAACCTCTTCAGCAACCTGCTACGCCACCTGTCGGAAATTGATCGTACCAACTCAGATTTAGGAAAAAAAAATTAGGAAAGGTTTATATTCAAGGCACAGATTACTGAAATTCAATGACGCAATCTTTGACACATGCTGTCATGTGTCATGTCAAAGCACGAAACGTACGAAAACTCTCAAAAGGGGAATATTTTTTCCCGATTTTGTTACATTCTTGTTTCATGCTCCGCTTTAATTAATAGTAGAGTTATTTTCTAGAGCCTAAAGCCTTCCTCGATAAATGGACTATCCAATAGAAAAAGAATCTTTCAATTCGGACCAGTACTTCCCGAGATCCTAGCGTTCAAGCAAACAAACAAACAAACAAACAAACAAACAAACTCTTCAGCTTTATAATATTAGTATAGATTAGTATAGATTAGATTGAAAGTGCCTATTTGTTATTTCAAATTAACAGCTTTTGACTAAATGCTTAGACAAGCACGTACCTACGGTAAAGATAGTCAAACTAACGCGGTTTGCTAAACGAGCAGCGGTCCCACGCATGCACTCTCCAATAATGCGATGGCATCACTGTGTTCCAGCTTGAAGGGCAATGTTTACATTGAAATTACAGGGTTTTTTTTTTTTTTTGTTTTCAAAGTCTTTATTTATAAATGACAATAACAAGAAAATTTGTACAATTACTAGTATCCAATTCCTAGTAATACAATGCCGTGAGAATGTACATTTGTTTAGCAAGTAATTCATTTAAACTTGATTAAAACTTTTAGCGTAGGTGATTAGTAACTTAAATATTTTGAGGATTAGTTAGTCTTAGTACTAAACTGGGGTTCAATTTTATGTAAGCTTTAGAATTAGCAATACATTTTAGGCAACTAATTATTTTACCTTTGCAAAAATTAAGGGGGGTAGGCATGAGTGAAAATGAACCGTTGGCGCGGTTAAGCGCTCACAACTGACAACAAGAGCTCGCCGCTTGTTGCGCGCTGGGCACACACACGGGCGCAGACTAAGCGCACGCCGTCTCCGCCTCTCAGTACGCTAATGACACGAGCGAGAATGGTCTGCACGGCGGCCGACCGACGCGACGGCCGCATTAAACTACCTAGTCGTCGTGTGCTAGAAATAAGTGATGCGGTAATTTATATCGATTATATGAGTCGATAAATTTGATAGTTTTATTTCGAGTTTTACATAAATTATTTATTAGGGATTTGGACTGTTACGATTCTTTTGTGTATAAAATTTTTCCGAGAGATTGTAAATATACTTATCAATTTTAGGTAAACCAATATTACGATGTAGTTTATGTAGATTAGCGCGGAAAGGAGTTTTGTAAGCACACTTTAAGGCTTTATTTTGCAATATTTGGAGTTTATTTATATTAGATTTACTAGTGCTGCTCCATACTGGGCAAGCATAAGTGATACAGGGTCGGACCAGGGTACAGTAAGTGCGCAATTTGATCTGGCTGCTAAGGCACGAGCGCCTGCTCATAATTGGGTTAAGTCCATTTAAGGCCTTGGTACCTTTTATATACACAGCTTGGAAATGTTATCAGTCCAGTTCAGCTTTGTGTCCAAGAAAGCACCCAGGTATTTAACTGAGCGACTCCAAGGTATACCGAAGTTGCCAATTTTCAACGTTTTTTTGTGGATGGTTACGCTTGGAAGAAAACATAATTGCTTCAGTTTTACCTTCGTTGATTTTAAGTTTCCAGTCACTAAAGTAGGTGAGAAACGATTCAATAGCAAGTTGGAGACGGTTGATGATAAGGTCCACATCGGATGAAGATGTGTATGATGCAGTATCGTCGGCAAAACAGGCTACATTAGTTCGAGGTTGGATTGGAATGTCATTTAAATATGCCAAAAACAGGATAGGGCCTGCGATGGACCCTTGGGGTACACCTGCAGGGACTTGGGACAGACGAAAAGTTTTTAATATGTACATTGAATGTACGATTTGAGAGATAAGATTTTATGATTTTAATTAAGTAAATTGGCAGACCCATGATATATAGTTTATGCAATAGGCCATCATGCCAGACCGTGTCAAACGCCTTCTCGATATCTAATAGAAACATTCCCGTGGATTGCTTTAGGTTGAGGTTGTGAGACACGGTTTCAGCAACTCTAGCAAGTTGTTGGATAGTGGAGTGACCTTGGCGAAAACCAAACTGCTCATTTATGAGACGGCCACACATGGCGCGCAACAAGCGTCTGCAAAGAATTTTCTCGAAAAGCTTACCTAAACATGGAAGGAGACTAATTGGCCTATAGGAGCTAGGTTCTGAGGGATCTTTACCAGGCTTCAGTATTGAGATCACTTTCGCCACTTTCCATGGTGAAGGAAAGTGGTTAAGTATAAAGCAGGCGTTAAATATTTTGGTTAGCAAAATAATGCATTTCTGAGGGAGATTTTTAATTCATAAGTTGGATATTTCATCGGGACCAGGAGCTTTGCGGGGTTTTAATGTGACGATACTTTTTTTTTGACCTCCGATGGGCGAACATGCATAATGCTCTCGATAATGGGGATATGATTGTCTATAAGAGATAAGGAGTTCTTGACAACTGAAAGTTTTTCACTGGACCAGTCAGCGATGAGCAACATATTGTTGAGAAAAGTATCGGCTAATAAGTCACATTTGTCCTGTTCGTTTGTAATAACAGAGTTGTCAACTACTTTCAGCGCTGGGATTGGAGTAGAAGTAGGCCGCAGGGTCTCGATTAGACGCCAGATATCATTTGTGGGGTTGTCCACTTTCGAAAGCTTGTTGGACCACATTTTTCCGTTGTAATATTTGATGGCTTGCGTTATTTGAGACTTCAGTATAGAAATTTGATATTTCCAAATTTTACGCTGGGAATAGTTCGACTCTTTGGTAAAATATCTACGGAGACGATTTTTTTTGACTGATTAGTCGTTGTATATGTCGAGGCAAAGAAGTGGAACTCCATGGTTTTAGAGTTTCAATCGGGATGCAGGTATCACGTGCCTCAATTAACAAATTTTGAAACTCGGTGATGGCCGAGTCAATTTTGGGTGGGGTTTCAAAGGTTTTTGTGGTTAGGGTGACATTATTGTTGAGAAAACTTCGAAATTTGTTCCAGTCCGCCTTCCCATAATTAAATCTCTGAATTGGGCTACGACAAGCTTTACATGTGAAGTTGACTAGCACTGGAAAATGGTTTGAAGACAATGCCGATATAGAAGATATGTCACAAGGAGGGTAAAAGTTTTTACTAAGTAAAATATCTGGTATAGATGGCCTAAATTTAGCTGAATAATGCACCAAGGTGGGATTCTTTGGAGCGTGAACAATATATTCTCGGTTAAGCATATGTTCATACAGTTTTTTGCCATGCGTATTAGTGGAACCAGGTGACCAAAGAAGGTGTTTCGAATTCATGTCACCCATGGCTACAACAACGGAGTCTACTGCCATGATACGGTCAATATCACCAGTTATTAGTGGAAGATTAGGGGACTGATAGACAGCAAAAATGGCAATGTTAACATATGAAATTACAGGGTATGGAGATAAAACTTCTCATGTATTAGAGTGACGAGCGCAGTAAGTACAGTGGCAGGTAATATGAAGTCTTCGTCTTCGTAGCTGCTTTATGCGCATTCACGTTGCTTACCGTAAGGCACATGACCCGATCGTCACGTCACTCTATAGTTTAACAAGAACAAAATTAAAAATTTTGATTAACCCCCGACTACCTCGGATTTGTTATCTGTACAACATTCTACTAGTCAAGCCCTTTCATTTGATACCCATATTAAGGAAGTTGTGAAAAAAGAAATGTATATCGCCATTTTGTGGTAGCGGCCATCTTGGATTTAAAATTTGTCAATTTGTCATAGCGCAAAGTATTCTACTAGTTAAGCCTTTTCGTTTGATACCCATATTGAGGTAGAAGTGAAAAAAAATCGACATTTTGTGGTAGCGGCCATCTTGGATTTAAAATTTGTCAATTTGTCATAGCGCAAAGTATTCTACTAGTTAAGCCTTTTCGTTTGATACCCATATTGAGGTAGAAGTGAAAAAAAATCGACATTTTGTGGTGGCGGCCATCTTGGATTAGATTTTTTTATAGTGCATAGTATTCTACTAGTCAAGTCCTTTCATTTGATACCCATTTGCGGTAGGTTGTGAAAAAATAATTTCACCGCCATTTTGTGGAGGCGGCCATCTTGAATCGATATTAAACAAACATAGCTAAGAATGTCCGCACGGATATTAACTTTCAAATAAAAAAACCGCATCGAAATCGGCCCATCCGTTTGAGCTCTACGGTGCCACAGACAGACACACACACACACAGACAGCTGTCTGTCTGTCAGACTGCTGACAGACAGACAGCTGTCTGTCTGTCAGCTGTCTGGCTGTCTGTCTGTCAGCTGTCTGGCTGTCTGTCTGTCAGACAGATAGACAGACAGACATCGACGTCAAACTTATAACACCCCTTTTTTTGGTCGGGGGTTAAAAAAGAAACCGATTCACTCTTGACTTGAAGACACCAAGATTGTAGCGACAGAGTGAACCCCACTCATGCAATACAATACACAGCCTAAACGCCCATACAAAACTGTAGGCATTCTTTCACAGGAAACAAGATCTTACTTTAGTTAGTCGTCCCGATATCCACTAAAGTAAAACATCGTTGAAACCAATCCGTCCCGTGTCGTATGTCCGTATTCCCGACACTCCATTACTTACGGACACTTTCCCGGACACTCTGTTACACTATCGGACACTCCCGGAAGCTTCCGGACATTTGGACTCGTGACAAATTAAAAAAGACAATTTGTCTCGCTCATATACGATACCCAACTAACTATATATATAGTAGATCTACGATTTTTAGAAGCGAAGATATGTTTTATTTTTTTGAGAATATAATATTTATTAATAAATATTTTAATAATTTTAATGAGCCGTAAAATTGTAACCTTTCATTTTCACTTAATCACAATAATTTAATAATATTGTTTATAATTACTTGTGAATTTATTAGATACTTTTCCCGTTTCTTTTCGTGTCAAGAAGAACACAAATGCACCAAAAAATACCAACTTATAATAATAGGCGTGACAACAGGTCCTGCAATTATTTGATATAATGACAGTATTTGAATAGCATAAAATGTGTATTTACCAATTTTAATTTCGATATTTTTAAGTTTACTTACTTTATGATCATTCAAAGATGGATGATGAGCAAGTCCATTTTAAAAGTACGAAATTATTAGAAAATGTATTTACCATTGGATAACCCATTAAATTTCAAGGTACTGTTGTTATGAAACCAGTTTCCTAAACGCAATATTTAATATAGCTACCATACAAACTTTACGCGCGACGCAAAAAAAATACGACAGTGTGACGTCACGTTTCTGTAGTGATTTATATGAAGCGTTTTTGAGAGAGTTCAAAATTGTGATATCACGGGAAGTTTAAGCTAACAAAGTAATTCTTTCACATATATTTCAGTTATTGATGGCACATTAAATCAAAAAAGAGTTGATATGCCTGTTGGCAATTGTAAACTCTTTAAACACAAGTTTTGGCTTCGTATTACAACATTATCACAATCACAATCACATTATCACAATAATTACTTACCACACTATCTTTGAATTTCTTTAGAATCAGAGTTTGCCTTAGGAAGTTATTCTACTACAATGAAGCCGCACTTCGTGATTTCGATTGGAAGGATAAAGTTTCCAAATACGAATAGTAGATAGTACGAGTAGGTAGATAGGTTACATTACGGGATAAATAGATAAATCATCATTTTTACTTACCCCATATCACCTTATATCAGATTAGATTAGATTTATTTATTGGCCCTATGACATAAAGTTACACTGGGTAAGTCACAGGTTCAATAAAATTAATTTTATAATCGTTCTTCATCAAACAAATTAAGTAGTATTTAAATAGAGAAAAAATAAACGACAAACCAAAACTTATCAATGTTATAACAACAGAACTAGGTACACAGATATTTAAAATTAAGACAATGAAGTTAAAATATTTTTCTAAAGCTTGTCTGGGCAGAGCTTTTATGGACAAAACTAAAATACAATGAGAACTACACTACACTACAAACCTACCTAACTAACTACTTACACTAAGCACACCTGAATTATCCATAGACCACTGTAGGTCTACAGATAATCAAGATGTTCAAGCCCACTACCAATCGGAAGCGTACCCAGCATGCTGGCGGCATTACATTATAAAATAATTAATTCCAGGTAAGAATAGTCGAGATGTCAAAAGAGCACAAAAATAATAATATCAAATAAAATAACCTTAAGTATCTTTGAAAAACGTATATTTCAGTTATAGTATGAAAACTAACATGATTGTTACTCATATTTTGGATGTATTATGGTACCGACCATATCACAAGTAAGTTTCTTGTGAATTATTGTGACAGTACTACAATTTTTCCAGTGCGTTTCTACAATTTTTGTTGGCGGAAGTCTGGCAGCACAACGTTTGCTGGGCAGGTGTCTCTGGCCTCGGATTTATTGACACTTGCCCGCGTCACACTTTTTTTCACGTTTCTGGGTTTTATTTTGTTTTTGAAAAGGGTTTCATGCTTTATGTATGTGTGCGCTCGTTTTCATCAACGGAGGATCTGCTGAAAGGCCCAATTTATGTAAAGGCTCTTACAAATGTTTTATTTTCTTTGTTGGTTCACGGTTGAGTTCAGTTTTATGTCAGATAAATTGTTTAGTCAGTGTTTATTGTACTTCAAACTCCTACTAATGTTGTAAATGCCCTAGTGGCTTAGTCGGTAGTAGCTCTGCCTGCGAAGCCGAGGGTCGTGGGTTCGATCCCCACCCAGTGCAAATATTTGTGTGATGAATTCAAATGTTTGCACTGTGTCTGGGTGTTTCTATGTATAACAAGTATGTATTTAAAACTATATACGTATTATATCAGCTATCTGGCTGCCATCACACAAGCTTTGCTTAGTTTGGGGTCAGATGGTGTTGTGTGTGAATTGTTCACCAATATCTATTATATTCACCAATATTTATTAAATGCGATTACGTGTTTGCTGCTCAATTGCGTCGAATCATCTGATCGGATCGGGTTGAAATTTGGAATGCAGTTAGATTATACTACTATTTTTGTTTTAAAAAGTTACGGGGTTATGAACAACGTAGATAAAACCGTGAGCTGGTAAGGACGTAAAACTGCTGAAACTCGGGATCTTCATTCAAAAGTACAATACACCACACTGGCTAAATGCGAGTTGGTGAATCATACCTGCTCCTGAGAGATGTATTTTTGACCATGCTGTTTTCTTTATGATTCCTTGGCCGTTTGGCTTCTTACAGCATCTTTACGGATACAGGTGTACCGCATGTCGGAGACGCTAAACGCTAACATTTTCTCATACCAACAAGTACTCATCGCATTTAAAGAAATTTTCACTTTCGAAAACTCTTACCTACGTACTCAAATCGTACTTAAATCGCTTTTTTTGTAGTGATTTCGTACTTTGGCTAGAGATCGCCGGAAATTTGAAAAAACTGTTTTGGACACGGTAATATTATAATATTACCGTGGTTTTGATTAATCTTTCACGTCCGAACAGCTCAACGGTTTGATGGGAATTTGGGGTTTAGCTATTGTGTGATGAAGATTGCTTACTTTGTTTGTACTAATCATAGCAGAGTATACGCAGTCAATTTTCGTATTTCCATTTGGAGAATTTGGGGACTTTTCTCATAAGGACAGAGTGAAAGCTGCAAAATGAACCACCCAGGTTAAGTGCGAGGATAATGCGATGTAAACGGGTTCTCGACAGATGTCTTTCTTAGAAAAAGCCGTATTTTTCACGATATTTTTGATCGCCGTTAAAACCAGTAGTGATAAAGACTTAAAACACTTAAAGGTGAGATTTGAACCTGGGATATCACGATGATGAAATTGTATGTTCTAATAACAACGCCATCACTGCATCACATATTAAAAAAATGTAGGAGCCTACATCGCACTATAAATCACCAATCATATGGTGCGATGTAGGCTCCTCCCCACTACTTTTACGTAATTTCCTCTGATTTTAGGGTTCGTGTGTAGAGGGGCTTAATTTTAATCAATAAGGGCTTTAGATTTAATTATTTTAGTGTTTACGCAAACACTGCTGCGATTTTTACGTAGCACTGAATAAGAAAAGGAGAATAAAGAAAGAATAATATTATAATCTGTCAATTTACCTCAACAATTGTAATTTCTACCTTCTTATCTCTGATTTAAAAACAATTTGCATTTCTCATAAACGAAACGCCCCCAAAAACAAACAAAACATTTTCCCTATCAAAAAAGAACACCAGGGGAAAGAAAGATTTAAACCTTCTTTGTAAGCCATCGAAAACGAAACCAGTTGATTCACAATGAGGTTAACGATACCCCGCCCTGTTCCCGGCGCAATTTGCAAACATATTGGGGCTCAATGAAAATAATTCCAACCTTTTTTGACTTCCAAATGAATCAAGAAAGGTCGTAGTAAAACTGATGTACAAGCAGCGAGCTAAGTACTACCGGATTTATTCGGCTGTGACACGCATTTTTTGTACGCAGAAATGTAAATTCATGTGCTTTACTTGTATGGCAACAAACATTTATTTACTTAAGTGCCTACGTATAATTTTTCGGGATGGAAATTATGTTTAAGAACACGCACGTTTTGTTTGATATTGGAATTGATGATATATGAAGAGATGGTCTTTGCAGCCTGATTTATAGTCTTTTTGTTACTGAAGATTATATAAGATACTAGCTGTACCCTACCACGCTTCGCTGCGGCACATTGTGATGTAAAAATTAGATAAAAACAATCTTTGATGCAGATTATCTATTATTTTAAAATTTCAGCTCGATCGGTGCAGAACTTTTTGAGTTTTTGAAGCGTACACAAACCAACATAACATTTTTATGTATAGAGATTTTTTACGAGAAAAAATTGCATTTACGTATTTCCGCCGGACGAGTTATGTGAGGCTGGAAACTACGAGTGGTGTCTCTACCGACAAAACCTCGGCGGGTTCACCTTTACCGCTTACCACTTAAATGCTCTCGCATTCTTCTGCAAACCTGCCTCTTTTCCTTTTCCTTCACTGAGACAATAGCTTATCCCCGAGATACCCGAACACCCGCGGCATAGCGGGATCACTTTGGAGACCAGCCAGTAATAATAATAATATTTCCAGAATTAGATATTCCATATACAATTATACTAATCAAATTAATCAATGCTAATAGAAATACGAAACAAAAAAAATATTGACTACGTCAACCAGTGTTTTGCATGCAGCTTATTCCACTTTGCCAGGATGGGGTCCATGCACTTCCATAAGAGCGCCGAGCACAGAGTTAGATGTCCGGTAAAATCTCTCCCTTGTGTTAGTCGATCTTTGTCGCATCAGTGCCGTGAAACCAGGCAGTCTCCTCTCAGTAAACATAGTTGATGCACTACAGAATTTAGGCAGTCAATAAGTAAGTTAGTTAGTAAGATAAATAAATAAAATGTCTTCATTTGCGAAAATAGGTAATTACAATAAGATCTTAAATGTTTACATTGAGAACTCCATAATCAACCTTACGGCATGCAAATATTAGGTTGTCTATGATAATTTGAAAGCTAAAGCTTAGAGTGCTAAGCTGCTTATTCAAGAATTTTACTCACAGATGATGCCACACACATTCACATACCTTTGGTCTTCCATGACGGGACAAATGTTCTGCCCCGTTGCTCACGTCTATCCAGCTGAAGAGGATTGAGAGTTAACAGCGTACCTATATACCGCCAGTACTCTTCTCCTGCAGCGTCATTGTGTCAACTAACTTAACAGTGCAAACTATATTTCTTTAGAAAGGACCAATGCTAGTTGGCCTCAGATGCTCTGTACTGGCTATGAACTTTGGCAGGCAAACTATTAAACTAAGCTCACTAATTATACTCACGCGCATACGTAGGCCATACTTGAGAGCATTTACTTCCCATACTCATTAAATTTACCGTAATAAACGGGATATAGATCGACGAACGCAAGAGCTTTCAGACAGACGATCGGGAAATTAAGGGTCGAACTAACCTAGCGGGGAGAATCTAGCCACTTGCCAAATTTAGCCGTCATATTTGGGGCTAACTTTCTACTTTTGATTTCTGATGACGGTGGACCTATTTTTTTTTTTAAATAAGAAGTGACGAGACGAGCAGGACATGTGCTTGATGGTTAGCAACATGCCTGCCACATAACAGCACAGTGACACGCAGCTATTGGAACATGAAGAGTCCAAATGATTACCTAGCACTGCCCTGCGCTCATCACCCAGAGATCTAAGATGTTATATCTGTAAGCCCTGTAATTTCTCCGGAAACATTGCCCTTCAAACCGGAACACAGCACTGTTTGGCGGTATAATAACTGGCAAAAGTGTGGTACTTCCCCAGGCGGACGCTACAAATTTGTGATTGCATTGTAAATGTGTATCTGTTTTGCCCTGAATATCCGTGGTTTTGCCAGACTAACTCCTGTTTTACCATTTATGTGCGACTGATGTATGTGCGACGTGTTGTCTAGCTTGTTTGATTGCTAGTGAAATTTTATTTAAGTTGCAAGCGCTCTTTCTGATAAACAAGCAAATCCGATAAGCACAATGTTAGGGTAATGTAATAACATGATTTTTACTCCCTATATTTTTCCTGACGTAGGAATGGCTGACAGCTCAGTGAGCATATGACAAGCTCGGTTGAACGTGGAATCCGCTTTGACCTTTCCAAGCTCTCTGTTATCCTGCAATCTCGAACAATTGACGAACTAGCCCGGGAGACTTTCCCGGGAACTTTGCAAGGAAAGAAATTTACAGGAAAAGCGGGAATTATCGGACGGTTTTTCCTAATTTCTTTTTATGACGGTATTGCTACGTGGAGCTATGTTTTCTGATTTCTTGCTTGGGTTGGGGACCGTTGTAGAAATAAAAGTTTGAGTGGTGAGGAAGAAAAGCTTGTTTTTGCTCGAATGTTAGAAGTAGGATAACATTCGAGAAAAAAACAAGCTTTTCCAAGTCCAACGAACATGATAAATTTGAAATTTTTGATGTTAAGAAATTTGTTGTTGAATTATGTCCTGATAACTGAAATGATCAAGCTGAAATGGAAAACCCGACCAACAGAGATTACAGTCTGAAATAAAAGTGGTCAAGTGCGAGTCGGACTCGCCCATGAAGGCTTCCGTAGCAGCAAGTAACACAATATAAAAGTTCTTGTAGTTCGTTGTTTAACCCGTGGTTTTAACAATAGTCAAGTTATGAGGTATTGAAATAAAACTACTTACTAGATCTTATTCAAACCAATTTTCGTTAATAGTTTACATGGTAAAGTACATCGTACACTTTTTTTATTCTTTTTTTATTTTTGTCATTCTCTTATTTTAGAAGTTACAGGTGGGGGGGGGGGGGACTTTTTACCACTTTGGAAGACTCCATCGCGCAAACTATTCAGTTTAGAAAAAAAATATGTTTACAACCTCAATATCAATTTTGATAACTTATCCACAGATACCCCACCCCACACGTATGGTTTTGATCAAAATATTTTTTCAAATTTTTTGTTTTTTTCTATTTTTTGTATCAAAATCTTAATGCAGTTTACAGATTACATCTACTTACTAAGTTTCAATAGTATAGTTCTTATAGTTTCGGAGAAAAGTGGCTGTGACATACGGACGGACAGACAGACATGACGAATCTATAAGGGACCCGTATTTTGCCATTTGGCTACGGAACCCTAAAAATACGTAGATTTTAAACAGAAAAGAACAGTTAATTAGAAATTAGCGATTTTCCAAATTCTATCCTAACCTTAGCCTAGTTATTAATAATAGTTATTAAGTTACGTCTGGTTTTGGGGCACACTGGGCGCTGGGACACTGGGCACTGGCCACACTGGGCCAGCGTTGATTATGGCCTTAAGTTTCTCCTTGCGAGAGAAGGCTCATCATCAACAGCCCACTAAATGTTCCCACTGCTGGGACTCGGGTCTTCCCTCGCAAGGAGAGAGTTAAGGCTATAATCCACCACGCTGGCCCAGTGCGGTTTGGTGGATGACACATGGCTTCAAAAGATTCTAGGTGCATGTTGGTTTCCTCACGATGTATTCCTTCGCCGTTTTAAGATAGCGGCATTACGCACATGACTTTGAAAGACAGTGGTGCGTGTGGGGTTTGAACCCGGGGTCTCCGGATCGGCAGGCGCCGTTCTCCCGACTAGACCAGCCGTAACTTGCCATAACTTGCTTGTAAAACCGCAGCATGCTACTAGATTATTCGATTTTCGATTTAAATTTTGCTTGCCGTCATGGTCATTGACGGACGAACATTTGGACTTTGACTTTATGAAAGAGGATCACGAGTACCTACTGCGCATGCTTGTTTCAGTATATATTTTTTCGTATTGTAAAGATGTCAGAATAGAACCTCGTATGCCAGGCCACGTCATGAATGAATGATTAGACACGCGTGGAAAGGTCACTGAACATTATTTGCGAGCATCGGTTCCACTCAAATACTCACAAATAAATTACGAACCTCTCCGCAATGTACAGGGTTATGCGGATTCCCTGCACTAAGCCGGAAGAGATCAATTGTACTCCCTACGGAGATACCTCTGAAATCGCTTTAATACAACTGGTACGTATGTGTTTAACGTGTTTGTCTGGCGTCGTGGCTTAGTGTGCAGTAGCTCTGCCTGTGAAGTCGAGGGTCGTGGTTCGATTCCCACCCAGTGCAAATATTTGTGTGATGAATTCAAATGTTTGTACTTTGAATGGGTGTTTCTTTGTATAATAAGTAGGTTTGTATTTAAAACTATGTAATTGTTAGTTAGTTAGTATTATATCAGATATCTGGCCCCCCATAGTACAAGCTTTGCTTAGTTTGGGGTCAGATGGTGTTGTGTGTGAATTGTCCATCAATAGCTATTTAACCATAGCAAATATTTAAGGATGTATAAGCCTAAAACATGTACAATTTTTGAGGCAATTCAAATGGGTATATAGTTATTTCTATCTAATACAAATTGTTGTCAATTCCGTCGAAACGCCTAAATAGATCGGGTCGATATTAATTTAAAACACAGTTAGATTTTAGTCTGAAATATGCGCACAAGTTACTTTTCACCGCGTGAAAATTACAGGAACGGGAGTCACGGGGCACTGCTAGTATGTTGTCGCCGTACAATTATCAGCACCGTCAGATTATAACATGTGTAAGATTATAATCTAACTGACGTCATTCGATTATATCTGGAGATTTTTTAAATTTAACGGTGTCATAAAATATGATACGGTTACACTCTTTCCATTAAGTTACGGCTGGTCTAGTCGGGAGAACGGCGCCTGCCGATCCGGAGACCCCGGGTTCAAACCCCACACTCACCACTGTCTTTTCGAAGTCATGTGCGTAATGCCGCTAACTTAAAACTGTGAAGGAAAACATCGTGAGGAAACTGGCATGTAGGTACGTAGAACCACCAACCCGCACTGGGCCAGCGTGGTGGATTATGGCCTTAACTCTCTCCTTGCGAGAGAAGGCCCGAGTCCCAGCAATGGGAACATTTAGTGGGCTGTTGACGATGACACCCTTTCCAGTCTAGTTTCGGTTCTATATCTTAGCACTACAATTATTTTCCAATTTAAATATTTATTAGAGGAAAAGTTGTTTTTGGAAATTCGATCCTAACGAGATAAACGAAGAAACGAAACTTCCTTAAACCAAATGGCTCGGATCGTAATAATTTAGCCAAGCAATTTACATATAAGTAATAACAGCTTTACTTACTCAGCGTTTATGATTTCTGCTATTCGGAAATGAGGCTATAAATTACACCTCATGGGTAGAGGTACCACGTAAAGTGGCCATTTGTGGCGTCAGGGTGTCAGCGATAGGCCGAAGGGGCCGATTATCTGCTGTACAGGGAGACAGCTTAGATAAATACTTGGTAACCGTATTTAAACTAGTAGCATCGCATGGTTTCTTTCGCGTAGTTCCCGATGTTTATGTTTTTCGGGATAAAAAGTGACCTATATTTTACTTTAGACTATTATCTATGTGCCGAATTTGATCCAGATTCCTTCAGTAGTTTTTGCTTGAAAGCGCAACAAATATCCACAAAACATACATTTTCGATTTTTTATATTAGTAGGGTTTACTTAAACAAGCCGAAAATCATGCGAAAACCAATTAAACAAAGCCAAATTTAATTAAACAAATCGGTAAGTATACATTTTTCAGCGTGTGTGAAGTCGAATGAACTTAAATAAACTATTAGACAGATCTTAATTAATAAATATATTTATTGGTGAACAATTCACACACAACACCATCTGACCCCAAACTAAGCAAATCTTGTACAATGGCGGCTAGATAGCTGATACGATACTTATATAGTTTTAAATACATACTTATTATAAATAGAAACACCCAGGCACAGTGCAAACATTTGAATTCATCACACAAATATTTGCACTGGGTGGAGATCGAACCCGACCCTTGACTCGACCCACTAAGCCACGAGGCCAGTCAACGCATAAGACATAAGACATATTTATATTACGCAATTAACACATAAGACATATTTTTCGGTAAATGCGTAAATTGTTTCTACACCTAGATTTTATGTACGAGTATCAGATTTGTCCTGCGGTGTAATCCGCGTGTTACTTAAACTATGCTTAAATGAAATATCATTATCTCTTCAAGGACACAAGTTTTAGATACGTTGAATGTCAAAATTATTTACACATAATTGAAAGCTTATAAAATACAAGAACAAATTTAAAAAAAATTGATTAAACCCCGACTACCTCGGATTTGTTATCTGTACAACATTCTACTAGTCAAGCCCTTTCATACCCATACCCATATTTTGATACCCATATTAAGGGAGTCGTGAAAAAAATATATGTATTTCGCCATTTTGTGGTAGCGGCCATCTTGGATTTGAAATTTGTCATTGTGCAAAGTATTCTACTAGTCAAGCATTTGATACCCATATTGTGGTAGTAGTGAAAAAAATAATATAATTCGCCATTTTGTGGTGGTGGCCATCTTGGATTTGATATTTGTTACTATGTATTGTATTCTACTGGTCAAGCCCTTTCATTTGATTCATTTGATACCCATATTGAGGTAGGTTGTGAAGAAATATTTTGTCCGCCATTTGGTGGAGACGGCCATCTTGAATCGATATTAACCAAACATAGCTAAGAACATCCGCACGGATATCAACCATCGAATAAAAAAAACCGCATTGAAATCGGCCTATCCGTTTGAGCTCTACGGTGCCACAGACAGACACACACACAGACAGACAGACCGACATCGACGTCAAACTTTTAACACCCCTTTTTTTGGTCGGGGGTTAAAAAGACTTAGAAAGATTCTAGGTACATGTCGATTTCCTCACAATGTATTACTTCACCGGTATAAGTTGGTGGCATTACGCACATGACTTCGAAAAGACAGTGGCGCGTGGTTTTGAACCCGGGGACTCCCGGATCGGCAGTCGCCGTTCTCCTAAATAGTCCAGTGCTAAACTGATTAAAATTAATAAGTTAAGATAAGATAAGAAAACAAATTGATTGAAATCACATTTTTATGTTAGAACATACCAAATCACTACCAAAATCACTAACCACAAGTTTTGAGGTGTTATTTACAATTAACATAAAAAATACTTCCATTGGCCTCGCCAAGCGAATAGATACTATCAAAGTGATATAATGCCATCGATTTGGCATAAAAGTAGTAGTCGATAGCCAGTGAGCACCCGGCAACCTGCCATGACCTCAAAATGTCTGCCGGACACTCGCCAAGACGAATTGTCTTGGAACTTATTAAAAAAATTACAAAGAAAACGTGATAAATCATTTCATTTTTAATTTAGATTTTGGCAATTTATTAAACTATAGTTGTTTGATAGAGTTAGATATGTACCTAACATCTTGCTATTGAAATATCATACTCGTACTTATATTTTGTAGTGGTAGGACACCTAGCAGAGTCCGCCTGTGAAAGTACCATACCTTTGCCAGTTATTCCGCTCTGTATCAATAGTACTTACTGACTAGTACAACTAGTTGTACAAATTTTGATGTTTTCCTTCTCGGTTTTGAAGTTCAGCTATACGCATATGAATAACTTCAAAAAGAACAGAGATGTGCATGGGATTTGAACCCGGGGCTCCGAATCGGTAGTCACCGACTCCCGACTAGACCAATCGCAACTTTAACTATGAAGTTTGAAACATTGAATCTTTAGCAAATAGGTACAAAATACTAACTTAGGTGGTTTGGTGATCAAAAAGTCAAAAACAAAACTCATACAGTTGTTATTCTACACAAAGTTCACCACTATCAAAATGTAGTTTTGATATTTCTTTCAAAAAAATGTAAAAATGTCCCGCTGAATATTATAGCATTTTTTTTAAAAAAATACTAGGTATTATACATTTATTTATTGCTATACTACAAAGCATTTTCAAAATTTAAAAAAATCTGTCGCTATTTGACATGAAAAGATTACTGGTTTGGTTTGGCGCAAGTCTATAGCAAACGTTTGGGCAAATGATTAACGAATGTTTAGCATAAGGCTGTAAATAATCGAATATACCTACTGGCATTATTGTAAGTATAATCAGACGCCAAACACGCAGTTTCCCGCACGTAATGTGGAAGGTTGAATGAACCAAATACTTCCTCGGCTAAAGGAGGAAAGGTTAAAGTGGAAATTCATCTTCTGAATCACTGCGACTATGGCACAATCCTATGCTACTAATGAATACGAGAGCATAGATGTTTGGATGTTTGTGCCTCAATCACGTCGGAACGTCCGGACGTACCGGGTTGGAATTTAGATCATAGGTAGGTTATAGTCACGAATTATATACAGTTTTTTTTTATTTCGGAAAAATAACGGGAGCAGAAACTACACGGGTAAAACAGCGGCTTGCTAGTATGCTACTCAGAGTAATGAGCAAAGCGATCACCTAATCGTCTGCTTCTTCTTCGTGTCGATGACATTGCCCTACTAATCTTTATATTGTTTGTTTTTCGAGAACATTTTACAACCCAATTCAGCAAATCATGAATAGAAAGTTTCTTGCTTGTTCCTAATTTTAAACCCCGACCAAAACAAGAACAAAATTCAAAATTTTGATTAACCTCCGACTACCCAAGATTTGTTATCTGTACAACATTCTACCAGTCAAGCTCTTACATTTGATACCCATATTAAGGGAGTTGTGAAAAAAGATATGTAATTCGCCATTTTGTGGTAGCGGCCATCTTGGATTTGAAATTTGTCATAGTGCAAAGTATCCTACTAATCAAGCCCTTTCATTTGATACCCATGTTGAGGTAGGTTGTGAAGAAATATTTTGTCCGCTATTTTGTGGAGGCGGCCATTTTGAATCGATATTAACCAAACATAGCTAAAAACATCCGCACGAATATTTACCTTCAAATTAAAAAAACCGCATTGAAATCGGCCCATCCGTTTGAGCTCTACGGTGCCACAGACAGACACACACACACAGACAGACAGACATCGACGTCCAACTTATAACACCCCTTTTTTTGGTCGGGGGTTAAAAAGGGGTGTTTGACGTCGAAAAGAACGTTTGAAAAGGGTTTGACGTCGATGTCTATCTGTCTGTCTGTGTGTGTGTGTGTGTGTCTGTGACACCGTAGAGTTCAAAGGTATGGGCCGATTTCGATGTGATTTTTTTTGTTGCGGATGTTCATAGCTACGTTCGGTTAATATGTTAATATCGATTCAAGATGGCCGCCTCCACAAAATGGCGGACAAAATATTTCTTCACAACCTACCTCAATGTGGGTATCAAATGAAAGGGCTTGGGTAGTAAAACACTTTGGAATATGACAAATTTAAAATCCAAGATGGCCGCTACTACAAAATCGCGAAATATATTTCTATTTTCACAACTCCATTAATATGGATTTCAAATGAAAGGGATTGACTATTAGAATGTTGTACCGAGAACAAATCCTGTAACATTGTTTTTTATTTTGATCTTGTTTCTTTATCTTTTAAGGGTTCTCACAGATTTCTCTATTTGTGATGACTTTGTGGTGTACTTAAATGACGCAGAAAAGAGCAAAATATTAATTATTTTAACTTGAAAAAAATGTATAAAATGTAAAGTCACTATCTCAATTGTATCTCAGTCGACATTTTCGATATAAAAACAAAGTTTAAAAATAAACACGACTTAATAAATCGCAACGAACCCTCGAAACTCTGACCCGAGCCTAACAATAAGCGAAAATATATCGCTTTTCCACAACCTTCACAGACACAATCACAGCAATAAAATGTATGGAACCCGTCTAAAAACTCAATTTACTATCCCCAAATGGATGAAAGCGAAATTACATTAGAGATGGAGCGAAAAAAGCAAAAAAAACAATTGGGTTTTCACTCACGATATAAAGAGGTTGGTTGCGCAGTTCGAGAATTATGAAATGCAGAAAGTTGGAGCCGGCATGGGTGCTTCCCATGTAAGATGTATGGGGGCGGAAAGGTAATAAATACCTACTCATAATTTTTAACCGACTCCATAAATGAAAAAGGTTCTCGATTGGGTTGAATGTTTTTTTTTAACTTTTGTAACGTGATAGTTCCGCTAACTGTGAATTAATTTTGTTGTTTTTTTTTGTTCGGCAGAGCAGTGGTAGTGTTACATAAATTTTAACAAAAACGGTTGAGCTTTTGAATAATAAAAAAAAATGTATACATGGATAACATGTTCGTTTACCTACTTCTAAACTTTTCTGTTTCGAATGAAACATAACGTGGTTATTACACGTTTTAAATAAATACACGGATTACTCACGTTTGATATCGTCAGTCCAGTTCGGCTCAAACCACTGAGTGCTAAAAGAGCTGCGATCACGCGATTCACTCTCCTTGAATAAGATCGCCGGACGCGATCGAAACTTGAGTCGGACTGGACTGACTATATCAAACGTGAGTTACCCGTGTATTTATTTAAAATTTGCTGTTTCATTCCAGCAGTGAGTTTTAGCCCCATATTATCTAGTTTCACAAATTGTGAATAAGTTGAGTAGGTATGTGACTTTAAGTTTTGAATTGAAACCAGTTGTTGGATTGTCGGAAAATAGTTATATGTTATACAAGAGTGCAAAGTTGATTTTTAACCGCATGCTCAATTTTGAATCCTGAGTTTTAGAATCCTGAGCGTAGCAAGGGAATCAAAAGAACACAAGGTGAAAAATCTTTGCACTCGAGTGCAACACGTAACTTTTCATTCCACCTCAGCAAGGAAATGACTAAATGCAAATTTTTTAATGTTTTCGCGCTAAGCAAATTAAAAAAAAAGAAAGTACACCAAGGAGGTTCCGAGTCTGAGTTTTTAACATATTAAAAAAATGTATGATGCATTCAGCACCAAGGAGGTAGAAATAAATAATTTGAATTATGTTTTGAATTCAAACCCATTCATTGAATTCAAATTCAAATTTACTTTAAACTCTAGAGGGTAAAAACGACTTTTGCGCCCTGATATCGAGGAGCAAAAGTACTCTTTCCGAGCTGGTGGGATGAAAAAATAATTAAATGGTGTTAGTTTCTGCTCGGTGGTCTCAATCTAACATCTAGGTAAATCTGGGATTAAAGAAAATGAAAACAGAATTCTTTTGCTAGGTACTTCTCTTTTCAGACATGGGTGTTTTTTTGGAATCGTAAACGTTATGGCTGCAAGTTAACATTCACTAGTGTTTATTTAATATTACACAACTTTTCAAACATGTTTGATGTGTTGCACTTGCTTGGTTCATGTGAGTATTCTGCCGTACTTTGATAAGTTAATTGGACTGTCTTACGGTGACTAGGACAATAAATAAGATTCTGAAAAAACTCCGAAGAGTGTTTTTCATTCATATTCAATGTTTTTTTATTTTGGCTCAGCGAGAAAGTTAATGTTTTTTTAAAGTAAAGTCTGCATATTTCCGGGTATTGAAGGTTCTTGTTTAGGTACCTACTTACTAATGGTTATATTTCGTATTAGGTACTAATCACAATCTAAGTCTTAAAGTTATTGATATCTATCCAAACATTTGCAATGCACCAACTGTGGTTAAATTAGCTGTTTGTTGCTTGAAAGTATTTAAATAAATATTCCAGGGACATGTGACAAGAACCTGGCGTCGCTTATGCATGTTTATTACGCAAAATGGCCGCTTGACGTTTAATTACGCGGGAAACGCAAAATGGCGCCGCGCCGGTCGCCTCTGTACTCTCATGGGGAAAAATTAAAATTAAAATGAGCGTCATTGAAACTGAAATTTAATGTTAAGGTTAAATTCAATAATTAAAATTTTATAGTGAATGATTTTGACGCCTCGGTCGTATTATATTTCAAATTCAATAACAATAATTGGCGTAGGTACTTTACGAAACAAACATAGTTGGACATGTTCATAAAAAATATAGTAGATTTGGTTCTGCGAATATACTATATTTTTATGTGAAATATGAAGTATAGGGCTTGTAGAATCTAGTAGAAAAATGTGTTAGTATCCAACATTGTGTACAAAATATTAAGCATGAATTAAGATACGTACTTTAACCTACCTACTACTGTTGTTTATTTCATACCTTGCTTAAATAAATTCACTTTGTTTGCTCAGTCAGTCATTATTCGCTCATTCTTATATGCCTACTCTTTACCTAATAGATCAAATCAAAATTTACATTATATCATTGTGTGTGTAAACGCTGTTAATAAAACTAAAAGTCTAGACATCGTGCCAGCACCGTAGTACTGACGATAATAATAGAAATGCTAATAATGCAAGATGTTAATAATATGACGCAACATGAAATGATTCATCCAACCACAATTCGGTCACGGTATACTTAGTAACTTGGTCCATGTCCCCAATGAACTCCATAACTGCCAAGGAGCTTCATGCATAATGCATCACCTACGTACACCCTTGGCACTTAGTTACTAGATATCAGCCAACGCTGTTAGACCGCGTGATGGCAAGCAATTACTCGAAACGGTCTATATCTAATTAGTGACGGAAAGAAATTCTCTCGTGCCTCATGAATATTGAGCTGCTCATTTTCTTAAGTTTGTCAGTTTTGCCACCTCTAAGCATCGGAAGGCGGGACACGTCCGCATAGCACAATGACAGGTCCTAATCGGCATCCGTTACACAACCGCCGATCCTTGCCCGAGGCGAGGCGCCTGCACGCACAGAATATCGATTATGGAGGAGAACCCCACAGATTTACCTTAACTCCGGACACCGAACACGTCCGGAGCGGAAACTCCTCAGGAAACTTGGGATTCGATATAAAAGCGCATCAGCGCTCCTTCACAGCATCATTCGTCTGCAGTCAGTCGAGCAAACAACAATGAAGACTTTCGCTTGTGTTTTACTTATTGCCGCCGTGGTGTCAGCTGAGCCTTCGTGGTTCAGACAGAACTACAGATCTGCAAGACAGGAGCAAACCACCCCTACATCAAACGATCCTGCGCCGTACCCTGCTGCAGGATATAGGCCCCGAGATTGAGTTCAACTTACCCAATCAACAGCAACCCGCCTCAACTTATGGCCTTCCAGACACCAGCTACGGTCCTCCAGCAGTCGAATATGGTCCCCCCCCGAACCGACTACCACGGAGACGCCTGAAGAAACAACAGAAAATCTTCAAGTCGAAGGTCTAACAAAGGAAGAAATAAAAGAAGAGCCAAAGCAAGAGACGGAAGTGGTGAGCAACCAGGGCGCTTACTACATCCTTTTACCAGGATCCCAACTCCAACGCGTGCAGTTCAAAACGGAGAATGATTTGACCAATATGGCGTATACAGCGCGACTTCAATACAAGAACGAAGACAGAGCGCCTTTATACGTGTACACTGCCGTGCCTCAGTACCAGAGTTCTGCTTCTTTAGTGCAAGTGTCGGGAGCGCTTGTTCAGCCCTCGGCGGCGTACCAACCCTCAGCGGCTTACTACTCCCCTGCTCGTTACATCACGCCGTCTGCTGCGTTGGTACAACCCTGGTGATCTCTTAACTCTTAAAACGACCGTGATTTGAGTTCGCAAGCAAACGATTAACTTATTATCCACATTTTTGTTATAATGATACCTTGCCACATCTTATTGGTGTAGTCAAAGTGTAGCATTTTTTAGCAGTCGTTTTTTTTTTTTGTTTAATTATTTATTATTTACGAGCAAGCCAGATTTGGCGTGAAATCTACTTTTTTTCATAAATTATAATGACTATAAATTTTATTTTATTTCCCAAAGTTTGTTCTGTCGCTGAATTCAAAGAACTGGAGACGAACCTTGTTATGTAACAAATGAGATTATTACGAGTGCGTGATGTACCAAAAACGTAAGTTATTTAGGTCGAGGTAATAAAATATACAAAAATATACTGCTTTTTCTTCTGTAAATACCCCGTGTCAACATTACCAACACAGGTGACGTCACGTAACACACACCTTTTGTTAATTCGAAGAAAGATTAACATCACAAAGTTATGTTCAGTTCCAAGTTTGGTAATTGTCATATTATTTTAGGGTACCGCGAGCATACAAGCAATCCCTTTTACGGGAAATTTACTGTTCTCACTTTTCACCATCACGTTTGCAGGAACCCATAACTTATTCTGTTGCACAAAGTACTGCAAATGGGGGACTATTTGTCTTAATATAAACTACTGGTAATATTTTAAATGAATTGGTTCTTATAAAAAAATGTAGCTCTTGTACCAGAGAATTAATCATTAATTTATGTAATGATTATGTATGTAATGATTGAAAGTAGATATAACTAAAATACGTCATGGATAAGTTTAAATTCAATTTAAATAAAGTGACTCACTCTTTATAAGTAGGTACATATTTGTAGTTTTACATTTTAGTCCAATTTATTTCACAACAAACTTTTATTGTTGCCTTGTTTACTTCTTGAGTAAATAAGACAAATAATTTAAACAATATGCAGGGCTTCATCACGATAACTGGGATCGTGATTAAGTTCTGGATTGTGTTTAAATTACGTGATCAAATCGCGACAGTTGAAAAACAATATAAATAAGACAAAGAATACAAGGTTTTTCGCCATGGATGTGTTTTGATAATTATATTAGAGACGATCTTCTTAGCATTCCATGGATTCACCGTGCGGGTGCCGGGTCCATCGTGTGTCAGAGTGAGAAAACTCGAGTAGATCCCGAAACTTGTAACTCGGGCGTGGATGTTGGGATTTTTGTACGTAAATTAGAAAATCAATAAAGGAGTCCTATAAGTATCCATAATCAAGAGATCTATGTATGTACTACAATATGTACTTCTAAAGAGTGTGTCACTTTGTCTGGATTCGATTTGATCGTAGGGCTAACATTGTTGATTTGAAAAAAAAATACATTCGATAATCTTAACTCTTAGGGAACATGTGAGCTATTTAATTGACGGGTGAATTCTCGAGGCACAACTAGGTATTCAATAAAACAATTCAGTAACCAATGACAAGTTTTGTGGTGTCTCTCATTGCAGCGTCCGCCAGGGAAGTACCACGCCTTTGCCAATTGTTTTACTGCCAATGTAATATGTTAGTATTACTGTTTTCCAGTTTGAAGGGCATTGTTTTCAGAGACATTGAAGGGATAAGTAGTTTTATATCTCTGGTTGGCGAGCGCAGTGCCAGGCTAGCTAGTAAATTAGACTTTTTTAAACAGCTGCGTGGTACTACTGTACTGTAATGGGCAGGCATGTTTCTTATCACGAGGCGCATGTTTTGTTTGTGCCGTCACTATATAATGCGTAAAATACATACGACAAAAAAAAACATAGAACCGAATTGATGAAATCCTCCTTTTATGAAGTTGGTTATACATAAAAGAATAATGTTATAAGTGAAAATATAAGTATCTACTTGGCCTTAAATGTTGTGTAAGGCAGATAATTTTAGCAGTATCTGTAGAAACTTTAAGGACTCCTCTTTTGATAGCTGAAAAAATATCTGAAAGGCCAATACAGAAATGGCAGGCTCGTCCACAAGGTGTGCAAATGTAGTTAACCACGACATCGGAGACAGATTGGTGTCACTGTAGTGCCGTCCTATTCTCTTGATTGAAAGGGCAATGAACCATACCAGGTTGTGTTTTTACCTGAGTTTTGAGATTCTTTTGTTTTGAATTTGTCTCCTTATTTGATGAGATGTCTCCGATATCCGTGGTCTACACTGATTCTCTTCTTTTGCGAGTTTTCCATACGTATACGTTAAATATTTTTCTTCCATAAAGTATATAAAGCATATAAACAGTCTACTTTAGGAGTATGATCTAACTTAATGTCATTTCTTTTTAATAAAAAAAAGAATACCTTAGGCGTAGATAATTTTTGTTTTATAAGATTTAAGTCAGTTTTTGTTATTATCTGAATAAATAATATAAGAATATTTATTTGTCATAATAACATGAACACATATTTAATGAACCCATCAGCACAGATTAATAAAGTTACTACGTAACAGATAAATCACTCCAAGGAAAAATGACAATACCTACTGCTATAATAACCTACTCCCTCTAGTAGCTAGACGTTGCAAGCCAAAATGAACCAAAGCTTACGAACATAAAGTTGACTTTGCTCTGTAGGTGCGCGCCGCCACGTGCTCAGCGTAGATTGTCAGGGCTGCCTCTTTCGATATATATGTCAGTAGGTATTTGCAGTAAACTTTATAATTGAAAGAAAAAGAATTTCTTCTGTTTTAACATGTTTTATTTTTTAATTATCAAGAAATTATACATAAC
The DNA here is from genome assembly GCA_017562165.1 of Ectropis grisescens. Classification (NCBI taxonomy): domain Eukaryota; kingdom Metazoa; phylum Arthropoda; class Insecta; order Lepidoptera; family Geometridae; genus Ectropis; species Ectropis grisescens. Next base: position 22,923,336 of record CM029789.1, on the reverse strand, counting down.
TGACAAATGTTTTATTTTGATGTAATGTTTAATAAATTTTTTGCCTTGGCGAAATTCTCGGTTATTAAACTTAATTGTGGAAAATATTCTGAATCGTATAAATAATTTAAGTAGGTATTCTTGTGGGAAACAAGGGCAAGGGGAGTTAAAAGGAATATTTTTTAAAAGATCAAGGAGCTTGCGACCGGGTTTTTGTCTCATGTTAATTTCAAAATTTTAACAAATGTGATTTCTAGATTTTTTACATAATCGTAAAAGGAATCTGAAGGTACTTTTAAACTTCCATAAAAAGACGATGTTTTGTTGAGAGCTTTAAAATGAATGAACATTCTGGATTCATCGACATTACGAATATTATTTAATTCTGAGGTGAACTCTGGGCAGGTATGCTTCATACTGCATTTATAAAGTAAGTATCCGGATATGTATACTAAAGCATTTTCAGTAGGCAAGTCGAAACGATAGTCTGTTTCACCATTTAAAGCGACTGCTGAAGGTGCAGTACGACGGCGGGTAGGTTCTCTGGGTGTAGACCTATCAAAAAAATCATTTTGTTTTTGAAATAGTTCGCAAACGTCTTCTTCACAGTTTGTGTTTGGGGAGTTCTTCAACATATTTTTGTTGTTTTTTTAAAAAAGCAAACAGTTTTGAAAAAGCTCTCTGAAACTGAATTGCCGTAGGATCGCGGCAGTTTCCCTCCTGCTGTCTCACGGTGCCAAAAAAGTTTTCAAGACTATCCTGATTAAGACGTCTTGTAAAAACGTAATTAAATCCTTCTTTTTTCGTATCATTGCATAGCATTTTTATGGATTGGTAGTACATAGATAGTAAGTAACAAAACAAACAACGAACGTCGGGCTACAAGTCCGGTAACACAAAATATTTCCTCTCGTACGAACGCTCCGCGCGGCTGTCGGCAACCCACTGAGAAATAAGCAGTCGACTGCCCGGCGGCCGGTAGGTACTTATCGCGCGCAAGTACATGGAGTGAAAGAGGTCTGTCATCAGGTCCGAACTAGTACATAGTAATGTATCTTGGTACCTAATGGCTTCTCCCAAAACAAAAATTTATATAACATCTAAATTTAAATTACAAACGCAAATTAAATAACAATAAGAATAATAAAAAAAAAGTAGTAGTAGTATACTACGGATCCAGCGTTGAAGTCAGTTTATGTTATTATCTGAAAAAATAAGTTATATCACATCTAGAATCAGTTTCTGCATCGCAATCGCAACCTACGGATCCAGTGTTTTTTTCGTCACGCACGTGGCCAGTGTAATGTAATTCCTTCCTCTGTTATGGTTGCGAAATCGAAAAGGTCATGTCATGAGCAGGCATTTCCATTAGTTGAAACAAAAGAACCGACGAGAGGCTGCCACTGAATATTTGCGTTTTATTTTACACACGGAGAGCTCAATAAGTTTTATGTCGAAAATATTTTCATTTATTACTCCAGAAAAATATTACTTCGAAAGCTTTAACAGCTTGTTTTATGATTTCACAATTGGATAGCTCCGGGCATTTTGTTACCAACCAATGTGTTCTTCGTTCTTTTAGACTATAGTTTAACTTTGTTCCAAATTCCAACATGCTTAGCGATTCTGAACCTTAGTTGGATTGAACTCCACACGGAATCAAACCTCACGTTCTTTGTCTTATTCGTTTAGAATGTACTTGTATATAAGGACTTTCAATCCAATTCACATTTCACATTTCCAAATTTGAAATTCTGGACTATAACCTAATTGTGTTCCAAATTTCAACCCGATCCGACCCGTTCATACATTACGACGTGATTGAGCAGCAAACATTCAAATGTCGAAAATATTGACATTTATAAAATAAGTAGGATAGGATAGTAAGATGTCAAAGTTTAAATGTTTGGACGTTTGTTGTTTAATCACGACGGAAATTTAAATTGTATTAATTAATTTAATTTTAATTGTTATTACCGCCAAGCAGTAATGTGCAAACATGTTATAGTCTTGAATAGCATAGCATAGGTATACTTTTATCTGACATGTACGGATAGTATGTAATAAATGAGTATGAGTATGAGTATCTCGAGAAAACTAAGGACTCGGGAAAAACGCGGGAAAACCACGAAGCACGGCTAATTTATAATTTTAATTGGATTAGTAGGAGGCTTAATTCAAAACACGGTAATGGCATGTATGAATTCTGAGACAGATTGTAGCAGACACTTTAGTGCAGGTTCTATGAGACGGTCAAATTAATCAAATTCAAACAAGCTCGCCGATGCCACCCCGACAACAGGCCCGCCGCCGCCGCACTGCCAAGCAAATATTGGCCTAGTGACGTAACCGTGCAGTAGTCGTATCGATAAAACTAACCTTGAACTGTATTTAAGCGATTTTTTTAAATCTTTTTAAATGCGTGCAACGTCACAGATGTCGAAAGTACTGTACAGACTTGGGCTACCTCAAAATTTGTAAAGATTTTGGATCACGTAAACTTATAGCCTTTAATGGAGTTTTGAAGGGAAAACTTCTTTTGACGCGCCACAGACAGATTTTTCGTGGACTGTGAATTGAATTCTAGCGTCACGCTCGGGAACGATAAGTAATCTTCGGTAAGCTCGGGACCATGGCCATTGGCCATAGCCATAAAATGACACATTTCAAGACGGCCACGCCCTCCAATTTCACCCGCTTAGTTTCTAAAGTAAGTTATCAAATTCTAAGTTATAAATTTTTACTTCTATCGGCAGTTCCTATGACTGGATTTTTGTTTTGACTGTAATATAGAGTTAGAGGCATGAGTCTGATGGTAAGCAAAAGCTTTGCCCATAGAAATACAATTTCAGGCAGCAATTTGAAATCAAAAAGTCCAAATAATCACTGCAGTCCACTGTGCTTATCACCCAAATTTATAAAATTATATATCGCTTTCCCCTTTAATTTCTCTGGAAACTCCCTTGAAACCGGGACACAGTAATATTAGCACATTACTGTTTGGCGGTAGAATAACTGGCAAAGGTGCGTTACTTCCTCAGGCGGACTCCACAAAGAGACGATGTAATAAATAGAAGACCTTTCGTAAGTTTTTGCCAAGGCTATTACGGCGACAAATTTTTGTATCAAAAACTCAACATCCAATTTCCAGTTTCCAAATGTTATCGATTTTGTGGGATTGTTTTCAATTGTTCGAAATTCAAAAAAACTTCGTTTCAACAAGTTATAAAACCTAAATAAACTATTTTTTAAACTATAGGTAAATTCTCTTTAATTTCTAAATTACTGCAGAAATTGGGTTCCAATTCAAACTCGTAGTAGTTAATACGCAAATGAATTATCGATACATCAACACCCCAGCACTAAAGACAGGAGGATGTAGATCAAGGGACGAGTAGTAGTAGAGCTAGTGGTCCAGATGGTATTCCTGCCCTAGTGTTGAAGGCTTGTGCGCCTGAGTTGTCTCCGATACTGACGCGCCTGTTTAGACTTTCTCTCCAAACTGGGCTAGTACCGAAGTCTTGGAAGCTTGCTAATGTGCAACCAGTGCCCAAAAAGGGTAGTCGTGCTGACCCTGCCAACTACAGGCCCATCTCGGTCACGTCCATACTCTGCAAGACTATGGAACGTGTCTTAAACCACAGGCTCCTGACGTACCTAGAATCAAACGATCTCCTCAGTGACCGGCAATACGGATTTCGCCGAAACCGGTCAACCGGAGATATTCTAGCGTACGTCACTCACATCTGGAGTGAAGCTATTGAGAAACACGGGGAAGCACTTGCAGTCTCCCTGGATATCTCGAAGGCTTTCGACAGGGTTTGGCATGATGGCCTTATAAGCAAGCTTTCAAGTTATGGTTTGTCTCCTGGGTTTATTGCGTGGATATCGGACTTCTTGAGGGATCGCTCCATACGAGTCGTCATTGATGGCTGCTCGTCGGATCAAATGGCTATCAATGCCGGAGTCCCTCAAGGGTCGGTACTCTCTGCGACGCTCTTCCTGCTACATATCAACGATCTGTTGAAGCCGGTCTTTCAACGATCAACGATCTTTGGGTATGCAGATGATAGCACCGTTGTAGAGAGTTACACATCTAGCGCGAGAGCCAGTGGGCAGCAAACCCAGGTACTGAGAGAGAGTTTGATTGAGCGTTTGAACTTGACCCTTGAGGCGGTGTCTGCATGGGGCAATGCCAATCTGGTCAAGTTCAACGAGAGTAAGACGCAGGCGTGTCTGTTTTCCGCAAAAAGGAGTCCATTCCAACTAACTCCTACTTTTCGAGGTGTGTCCGTGCCGGTTTCTGACCGTCTTGAGCTTTTGGGCGTTACTTTAACATCTACGCTCAACTTTGGCTCATATATCGAGTCCAAGGCCAAATTAGCTGCCAAAAAACTAGGTGTCCTCTCAAAGGTGCGAAGGTATTTCAAGTCTGAACAGTTGCTCACTTTATATCAAGCACAGATTCGCTCCTGTATGGAGTACTGTTCGCACCTTTGGGATGGATCAGCTAAGTATCAGCTGGAGGCACTGGAATCGATCGAGAGACGTGCCAAAAGGCTCATAGGCAATGATACTCTTGTGCGAAAAAGACTTCAAAGTCTTGATCATCGCCGAAAAATTGCTAGCCTATCGGTTTTTTATCGGATACACTTCGGAGAGTGTGCGATTGATTTGCATGATCTGATACCACCTTGCCCTTTTTTTTATCGGAATGCTCGTAGCTCGAAAAAGCGACATCGTTTCATGGTTGATGTTCCAAAGACACGAACGAAGAGATTTGACTCTAATTTTGTGATAAGAACGTCTAGGCTGTGGAATACGTTGCCTGAGTGGGTTTTCCCCGATGATTACAATCTTTGTGTCTTCAAATCGAGAGTGAATCGGTTATTTCTAGGTAAACACGCTCCATCGTAGACCGCATTGTCGTTTAACATCAGGCGAGATGGCGGTCAAGTGTCAACCTATAAAAGTTAAAAAAAAAAAAAAAAAAAAGAGTAGAAGAGACCTCTCCACTACACGGAAACGATCCGTGTTACAGGATACACCTATATACGAGTCTAATGGTAGGGATCGGTACGCTCCCGAGGGACATGTGTATGAAATAATTGTAACTCTGTCATTATTTAATAGAATACCGATTATATAGTTTTTTTTTCTACCGATAAGCGACGATGTGGTCTACTACAGATGGAGAATGAATCGGTTACTTCAAGGCAAGTCTTGAAACCGATTCACTCTGGACTTCCCAGATTGTCAGTAAAAACTCTCTTAGGAAACACATTCCCCAGTCTAAACGTTCCTATTCCGAAAGTAGGGTCAAAGAAACGGCGTTGGTTGGCCTGATGAAAAGAATAAGACAGTATTAAAGCGTATATGTACGAGTAGCATACCTACTGTCCGAAAAGCTTGTAATAAACAATCCCAACTTTAACGTGTGCGCAAAGAAGTAAGCTAATGTCCATACATGTGCTAGTACATCTTGTTGCGGTGTTTTCAGTCCAATTACTGAAAACCCCGCAACAGGATGATATAGTCAGTCCAGTCTGTGCTAGTCGTTTGATATAGTCAGTGTTAAACGAGCTGCGAACACGTGCACGCACTCTCCTTGAAAAAGATCGCCGGACGCGATCGAAACTTGAATCGGACTGGACTGACCATATCTAACGTGAGTTACCCGTGTATTTATTTTAAACTAGCTGTACCCTGCCACGCTTCGCAGTCGCACATTGTGATGCAAAAATTTGGTGAAAATAATCCTTGATGCGGATTATATGTATATCATTGTAAAATTTCAGCTTGATCGGTGCAGAACTTATTGAGTTTTTGAAACGTACACAAACCCACGTTTTTATATATAGAGATGTGTAATAACCACGTTAGTTTTCATACTATAAATGTCAATGATTGGATGTTTGGATATTTGGATGTTTGTGGCTCAATCACGTCATAACGTATGTACAGATCGGGTTGAAATTTGGGGGACAGTTAAAGTATAGTCTGGAAAGAGACAAAGTCTACTTTTGCCGCCAAAATAACGGGGAAAAAGCGGGTACAGCCGCGGGACGTTAACACGTATTCACGTGTTTTAGATGAAGCAAACACAGCCCTTGTTTAAAAATAGATTGAATGTCACAAACCGTTAATTAGTGTACTATGCAGTTAACAGCTAAGCCGTATACAAGCGCTAGTGGATGTAGTTATACCACATGTGCCCGTCAACTCGCTCGGAAAAGAAACCTTAAAAGTGCGACCGTTTAATTAACTCTGGCTTTGCCCGAAGCTGTAGGAGTTGTGTTACTTTAAAGCTGAAGCAAAATTTCTAAATTACGAGTTTTTTTATTCTATTATATATAATATATATAATAGTATAACATATATATATATATACAAATAGATAGATAATGCATAACTTTTGTGGAAAGCCTGTATACAGCTTTTAATTTCAATTAAATGATTGTTAATTTAGTTTAACAATTTTGCAAATTTGAATTAAGAAATATTATAAAATGTATTTAAATATAATTGTGTATATTTTGTAATAATAAATAAATATTGGTGAACAATTCACACACAACACCATCTGACACCAAACTAAGCAAAGCTTGTACTATGGCAGCCAGATAGCTGATATAATACATATATAGTTTTAAATACATACTTATTATAAATAGAAACACCCAGACACAGTGCAAACATTTGAATTCATCACACAAATATTGCACTGATAATATCTTATCATCTGCCGCAGAACCGATACCGTTAGTTCTACCGTGGGGTAGACAAGTTCTGGAGTGGAGACCGCGAATCGGTAAACGTAGCGTAGGGTGCCCTAAGACTAGATGGAGTGACGATATAAGAAAGACATTGCCAGTTGGCGAAGTAAGATGAGGATCGAACTAAGTGGCATATTATGGGAGAGGCCTATGTCCAGTAGTGGACGAATTCAGGATGATGATGATCGATTACGATTATAATATGGTGGAAAATCCTCCAATCGCTTATTTTGGCGTACCGTAATTATAACCGCAGTAAATATTTATTAATTTGCAATATTAGTGGTCGCCCTGTTATCGAAACTCGATAATAACTAAAAATAAATTCAAAAATTCAAAATTCAAATTCATTTATTTCAGATTTTTTGGTTATAATCTTGGTGTCTTCAAATCGAGAGTGAATCGGTTTTTTCTAGGTAAACACGCTCCATCGTCGTTTAACATCAGGCGAGATGGCGGTCAAGTGTAAACCTATAAAAGTTAAAAAAAAAAAACATTATACCCATAAATATAAAATTAACAAATGAAATCCATAAAAACCCAAAAAATTAAAAATATAAAAAAGTATTCAATTGTCACGCAAAATTAAAATTAAAATGTCAAAATAAATAAAATCAGAGTCTCAGTCATCACATAAAAATATAAATTAAAATGTCAATTAAAAAAAAAAGAGCACAGTGGCTGTGTGTAATACTTTTTTTTATCAATTTAATAGTATGTTTAAGTGCAAACTTTTACAACAATTTTATTAGCCCTCTGCATTTTTTCTCTATGTAAACTTTAAGTGAACGAAAGTTCATACTCTGCACTATTTTCGAAAAAAAGGGGTACACAGTTCGTGTGTCATATATTAATAGATAAGTCAGTGAACAACCCTGCTCATTATTCAAGTGTTAAAATTATCTCAAATAGAATGTAAAATAGGTAAATTAAGTACTACAAATGTCTGTGGAAACTATGTTTTTGACGCAAATAGTAAAACACCGCCTGTTTTACAATCAACTCGCCTTGGTAAGTATTGGCAAGCGACGATGTGGACAACGATGAGCGTATCAGCTTAGTCTGTGATCAGTAGTAAGGCGGAATTACAGACCACAGACTAAGTAGAGTTACAGACCAAAGAGAATGTACTTTACTGCCGACCACAGAACAGACATAAAAGTTGTCTAATTCGAAAGAAGTTGGAAATAATTTAACTCTGTAAAAGGTGGCAACACTTTTCGATAGTGGTGCCATCGCTACACTGTACTGATAAATTGGTCGAACTGTAAGTACTTCTTCAAACCTTCATTCTGACCTTGACTCCACCAACATTTAGGCAACTTGAAGGGGGGAATTTGTTCCAGTTTTCATTCCCTTTTAAACCAAAGAGATCTATTAAAATAAAGAACAAATAGTGACATATTATTTGTCTGAGACACAAATCAATGACTTATAGTGATCTGTGCCAATGACAAATGGTATTTTTGAAACAAACAGATTTATCTGTTAAAATTATTCAATTACATGTACTGATATAGTGATCTGTGAATCACATTATCTGCATAATCTAAGCTTTGATGCAATCTAACTAAAATATTGCAACAATAACTAGTTTTAAGATAATAATTATAATAATTAATTTTCAACGTACAATAGGAACAACGGCAGTTTTAAAGTATGCTAAGGAAGAGCATACTACCAAGTGTATCTTTGTTCCTTATTCCTAAGGAAAAAAGGACATGCATGTGGATAGGACGCTTAGTCTTGTTGCAATGTGAGTACTTACAGACTAACTATTAATTACTTTGCATCTTTGAAATTTTTGTAAAATGTATTTGAATTTAAAAAATGGTGCCGTCGTCACAAGATATTTCCTTCATTTTTGAAGTGAAACCTCCTTTTGGCGCGCCTCAAACTGATTTTTCGTGGGCTGTGAATTGAATTCTAGCGTCACGCTCGGGGACGATAAGAAATGTTCGAGTAAAGTCGGGACCATGGCCATTGAAGCCACGCCCTCCGGTTTGACCAGCGTAGTTTCCAAAGTAAGCTATCAAATTTTGAGTTATAAGTTTACACTTCTATCGGCATTTTATAAACAAAAAAAGTAAAGTCATCAATTAAAATGCTCAGATAATACTAAGTATTTTTTGCAAATTATATTCTGTTCTTGGGGCTGTATTGTATTATTCTGTGTGTATTACTCTGGGCCAGGAGGCGGCGGCTTAGGCAAAAGACTAAAATTGTTTTTAAAATGTTCACAGCACCCCTCTGTTTCCTCTTCTTCTCCTAATCCAAAAAATATGTAAAAATAAAAATTTAATGGCAAAGGTCACAGACCCCTGAGTCTGTGGAGTGGCTAAATTAAAAAAGTTGTATTCTTCGAGTATAACATTTAATTGTATCGTATCGTGTTAACATTCTCTAACGAAATGAATCATTGATTACGTCTGTAGCAAAATTATGAATCAACTTCGTCATTATAATATATGCATCTTAAAAACGCCATTGTGGCGCTCTTTCTTTATAACATTGGTGTTAGCAGACTTCATTTAGTTACAGCTCAGTTTACAACATGTTCTAATGAAATTTTGGTGTTGGATATATTTCAGGTTTGATAGTGGTTCTGGTCGGGTATACGATCTTAAAATGTACGTGGAGCCCTTACCTGCTCGCCTTTGATCCTTACAAGCTGGCCAGCGTTATGTATCTGTACGATAAGGTTCGTCTATAATTAAAATATATCCTTTGTATATATTGGCTGTAACGTCTTTCGGTTTTAAAAGTTACAGTTGATCTAGTTGGGTGAACGGCGACTTATCCGGGGCCCTTGATGAAATCCTACGCGCATCACTGTCTTTCATGTGCGTAATGCTGTTAACGTAAAGTTTTACGGTGAAGGAAAACATCGTGAGGTTACCGACGTGTACCTAGAATCTTTCGAGTTCATGCGTCATCTGCCATCAGCAGCCTATTTTAGGCCACTGCTGGATCTAGGCCTCTCCCTTCAGCCGTATAAGCTCTATCAGTCTCAGCTTTACGTCTCCGCCGACCGCCTATTGTCTACCGTATATTGTCATTACATCTAGTCTCAGGACGTCTTATACTACGTTCGCCAGTTCGCGGTCTGACACTGAAGAACACGTCTATTTCAATGATTATTGGTTCTGCGACGGATAATCAAATAATATTCTGTTTTAGGAAGTGTGTGAGCTTCAAAGCTCACACCAACAGGTCGTGCAGAATTTACAGCTCAGCACTGACACCAAAGGGTTCAACGTGCTGCCGATACGATGGGAGCCCGCGGTCGTGACCGTATCTGCAAGATTGTCGCAAAAGACGAGGGGGTATGTTCATAATTATTACATAACGAATTCCACGATTTCTTACATTTATAACTACTCAAATGCCTATCATCCTTCCTTCCAACGGTAGAGACTACTGAATCAAACGCTATTGTGAGTCAATACCTCATCCAATAATCTATAATACTGTATCTATTGAATAAACTATAGTGCAAATGAGTTGTTAGCAATTGTTTCGACCTTCATATGTTATAAATGTTCTTGGCACGTATAGTGAGCTGAGCACTGAGACTCGGTGCCTTCTTTCGCAAGGATAGAGTCAAGAGCATAATCCAATAAGTTGGCCCAGTTGTGGGTTAGTGAATGATACATGACCTCACAAAATTTTTGGCTCGAGCCGGTTCGTCACGATCGTTTCCTTCCCCATTAAAACCAGATTGTGAATCACACGTTCCAGGTGCTAGACTACAATGACTTCATGAATATCTTTATTGATTTAACTGTTAGGTTTTGTTTTAGCTTAGTCACATCAAGTCTCTCCATGACCAGTTTGATATGAATTTAATAGACTACTAAAGTTAATAACTTATACTATGATTTCATTCCAGCTACGTGTTGCTGAGTATGGTGTGGCACGTCGTGTGGGCGTTACTCACTCTCATATTTCGTTGCATCGTCAAATCCAATAAGAATTCTCGCCTCCTCAGCATCGGCGTTACCGTCTATTTCTTACTATTCATCTCCACTAATATGTTTGACTTATCAATGGCTATTGTGTATATCACACATATTAAAAAGGCCCTCACTAAAGGTATGGTTTTGAGGCACAGTGGATGGAGCGTAGAGCTTTACATTAAGAACACTGATGACTTCGCCGGGTATCTCCCAATGATTGCCGCTGCCTGCTGGATGAGAGGCTTTATTTTCTTAGCTCTCAACATATACAGCTGCAAGAAACTCAACGACATCCGATTCAGATTAAAACAGAAGATGGTGATACAAAGATTTGATTTTTTAAATCATCCTTTACCTGATGCTGTCGGAACCAATCAGGAATTGAAAGCTGACACGCTGTACTACAGAGCTGGAGAAAAGAAACCGTATGTGGAAAAATACTGAGGATAAGGAAAGGACCCTGTGTGGTTTTTACATTCTAGGTTTTTACTGACTTCTTCGATTATGTCAAATTGTATGTAGTGATTGTATTTTAATGAATTTATGAAACCTCTGATTTAAATATTTGTTCAGACACACGACAAAAAAATTGTAATTGGGCCAAACAATATATAGGTACCTAGAAAAAAAAACATTTATCAACAATAGCTCTTACTCTGCTGGTAAATACAAATTTTATCGAGTGATTCGTATTTAACTAAGGAAGCTGGAGAAATAGTCGGAAACGTTATCTATTCCAAAGAGAATTCAATTACGTTCCGGGTGGGGACGCCATTAAATTTTTCATTATCACCCGGCTCGCGAGGCAGCCATTAATTTGGGACTTACCTGATCACAACACGGACGGCCTAGCCAATTTACTGACTACAAATTGCTCCACGGCCCACTTGAAATTTGTTTGTACCGAGGCAGTACAGTTATCGATTTTGTTGCTTAGTGATTGAATTAGTTAATTTTATTGTGTTTTCATGTTAATAAATGTGAAATGAATACTATTAGTGTTTGGGGTTTCCTATGTATATTTTATCAAAGTAAGTAACAGCTGCAAGATGATCAACGATAGTGGACTGGATTGGCACAGGACCGAGAAAGATGTCATGATAAAAGAGATGCCCATGCCTGGCTGTGGGATAAAGAAGGCTATAAATAATGATGATGAATGAAGTATTTAGGTGTAGAATTTTAACTCGGGGATTGGCGTAAATAGATATTGGCAATTCGGTATTTACAAGTCTTTTGGCAATATATTTTCAAGTTTTTGCATGTACTCCTCAGTCAGTTCTGGGAAAGTTGCTCTGCTCCTCAGCCCAGTGACGTGAGAAGTGGCGCGACTAATTACTCCAATAGGTCTCGGAAAAGCATTTATACAAGTAGTAATTACTATTTATTGTGTTAAATAAATTAAAACCTAAAGTGAAACATGATTCTTTACAAACACTGTGAACCTACAGTACGTAAGTAAACTAAATAAATAACCCTTTCATTTGCAATTTTTCTAAGTTGAAAAGGCATTGTAGTGAAAACGTGATGGCTTTACCCCGTCAGGGTTCTGCGAACTGTGATAAAGTGATTCATCCTCTATGGTGGCCACCATCGACGACGCCCATCCATTATCTCAATATGAGTTTATACTTGCATGAGGAAATTACGTAATTCTGCATTTTTATCATTTATTAACCAACTTCCAAAAAAAAGGAGGAGGTTATCAATTCGACCCCTATGTTTTTTTTTGTGTATGTTACCTGATTTCTCGAGAAACTCTGTACCGATTTTGAATTTTTTTTTTGTTCGGATGGGTATGCTTCCCGAATGGTCTCACATAAATCTTATCGAAATCGGTTAGGTGGTTTTTGAAATATGAACCATAAACTAAAATTTGCGTACAATTTTCTGGATGACGTAGTTGAAGATTTCACAAAAGTTATCAATCTCGATCCTGTCAATACGAAATTGTGTAAATGGATTAATAAAACCTTATTTTTAACCCCCGACCAAACCCCTTTTTTTGGTCGACGGACTTCAAATAGATGAGTGAGTAGCGCTTATAATAGTGATTTTAGTTTATTTTTCGCTTTTGAGTGTCTACTTGTGGTTTTGAAGTCGGTTTAATTTTTTGTACGAAAATAGTTTATATATCATCAAGGTTGGCAGTGGCGAAAACAGCAGAAAAATGTGCCTGATGGTAAGCAACGCGCCTGCCCATAACAGCGCAGTGACACGCAGCACATGAAAATATAGCTATTGGAACATGCAGAGTACAAATCATTACCTAGTACAGCACTCGCTCGTCACCCAAAAATATAGATGTTTTGTCTCTATGCCCTGTTTACATATGCCCTGTTTGTATTTCACTACATCACAAGCTCTCTCAACCTGTCTTCCTGGTACCCAGTAATATGTTCTGCACAACCCCACTTGATTTTGTTACCGCAACCACCACCATCTCGCATGACGTCAAGTGACGATGTGGTATACGATGGAGCGTGCTTACCTAGAAGAAGCCGATTCACTCTGTATTTGAAAACTCCAAGATTGTAACCATCAGAAAAACCTACTCTGGCAACGCATTCCACACCCTAGACATTCTTATTGCAAATGTGGAGTTAAACCTCATTGTCTGAATTTACGAACGTCAACCATAGAACGATGTGGCTTTTTCAAACTACGAGCAGTTCGGTCGAAAGTGCAATAGGTGGTTCCAACTTCTTTAGGTGGTAGTAATGCCGATCGGTATGCTAGTGCTGTGAAACTGCAAGGTGTCAAGTAGTGTCAATATTACAGCAATCCTGTGCATGATCATCAGCTGGCTAACCCTGAGCTGCAAGCTGTCTCCAGATGCCAATGAGCTGGCTGAAGTGACGCTGGTGAAACTCCTCTACCTGTACGACCCTGAGGCTTGCGGCAGGATCCACTTCTACAACTATACCACGGTGGACGTAGTCACCGGCGCCGGCACGGCCGTCGTGTGGCCGGTAAAGAACGAGATTGCCACTGCCTTCAGAGGGTGCGTAAGTAACGGTTCATGAACATAAGACCGCTAAATAGTCCTACTACTGGCACCCGGGTCTTCTGAGAGAGTATAGATTACCACCTAGTGCGGGTCGATAGATGACCCACGACCTCGGAAGACTCTAGAAACATTTCAGCTTCCTCACGATGTTCTCTTTCGCCGTATTACGTTGGCGGCGGAATAGACAGTGGTGCTCGTTGGAATTGAACCCGGGGGCTCCGGATCGGCTGTCATCGTGTTCCTGACTAGACCAGCCGTAACATAAGCAGCGCATAGCTATGTTTTTTTTGTGTCATAGAGTGACAAGACGAACAGGGCATGTGCCTGATGATAATCAACGAGGCTGCCTATAGCAACACAGTAACACGCAGCTATTGGAACACGAAGAATCCAAATCATTACTTAGCACCACGCTCGTCACCCTGAGATATAAGGTGTTTTATCTCTTGACCCAGTTATTTTGCTGACAGATGGAAACACTGTCCTTCAAACCGGAACACAGTAATGTTTGCACACTACTGCTTGGCAGTAGAATAACTGACAAAGGTGTGGTACTTCCTCAGATGGACTCTGCAAAGGGCCCTACCACTACAACTCAATCGTGCCAGCAATCAATCTCCTTGGTATACCAGAGTGAAGTTCTGGGTAGCTAGAATAGACGCTACAGTGGTGGAGATAAAGATGATGATGTCATCGATTTAGGTCTGCACTAGACAAGACAGCACACTTCAGTTTGAAGAGTCAATTGTAACTAGTGAGCATCAGCAACGATTTCTTTGCTCGACAAAATTGCGAAGTTCCAACCGTGGCAAAGCTTCCTTATCGTTTTCGTTTACATATTTTTAATACACAAAAAAGGAAAGTAGCAAATGATTAACTTCTTTTATTTTGTTGCTCAATGTTTCAGTATTAAGTGTCGTGGACCGAAACACCTATGTCCGGGCATTTTAAATAAATGGCCTCGCTGCCCATGACTCTTGATTACGGCTTTTGTTTCACATATTGCTCGCTCAATCAAAAGTCACAAACGTTTGTGAAACTGTGACGGAAACTGTTATGGAAATATACACAAAAACAAAAGCTGAAATGTATTTTTTATTAAGCAATATAGAAGGCCTAAAAGCTTTATTAAGTCGGAATGTTGTGTAAATAAAAACGTGTTAAAAGAAGCGTATAATTGCGATAAGAGTGTATCTTTTTCTGGCTACGAGAATTAATAAGAATCCTACAATACTAGTAGCAGCGCCTAGAAGTTCCTGCGTAGTTCCCGTTCTCGCTAGTTTCTCGAGATGAAAAGTATCCTGTGTTTTTTGCAGATTTTATTTTAACTGTGTACTAAATTTCAACTCGATCCGCTCAGGTTTTCCGACGTGATTGAGCAACAAACAACCAAACAACTATACTTTATAATACGAGTATAACTATAATTGATTTCAAATTTGACAGACAAAAATATAAATGTAATGTAAATGTACAAATGTTTTTATATATATACAAAACATGAAGTAGCATCAAATGAAATATTTAACTTAAATGTAATTAAAAAAATACAATATAATAATCAAAAAACTAATTTCCGAATAACCCACCCCTAACTGCTCCCGGCGCAAAAGTGCCTACGATGCTCGGCACGGTCTCACGCTGAATGACAATGGCCAACCTTTGCTTCAGAAACGCAAAATTACAACAAAATTTTTTTTTTTATTTTTACACGCCCACGGCACTTTTCAATGTACACACATTTGCTCTAGAAAAATGAAGATATGGCTAGCGCTGCACATCGTGTGGACCCTGATGGCCATGGTGAACATCAGCCAGGGTAGCCGCGCCTGCGGGTACTACGCCACGCTACTGCCCTTCACGCTCACCGGCCTGGCTCTCCTTGTCATCGACCTCATATTCTGTGGGCTGTTCCTCGCTGACGTCGCCACCACTGGCTCTGAAGGTGACTTCTGGGTCAAAAATATACCATTTTAATTTTCCCCTGGGCTAGAGTATGGAAGAATATGGAACATAATTTCTTCGTTTTGTCAAACTAATAAGGATCGACAAAGATATACTCGTAAGCTCACATGAGTCCCACAACACAGGAAGCTCTAGTGTGATCCATGTGATCTACGATAATGGAGTTACGTAACTTGTTAGTCAACCTTTGGAAACTCCATATTTCTTTAAATAAACGTCCTTTTAATTTTCCATTCGAACTTTCGGAGAATTTATCGTGACGTCACTTTTTCGTAAACATTGCGCGCAATGTTTACTATGTAGTTTCTGTTTCTGCTATTTTCGCGAGATAAAAAGTAGACTATTATTCTATATCGTCTTCAACGCTGATCGCAAGCGCCATCTGTCGGCGTTCGATGGAGTCAACATTCCCCCCGGCCGAGCGGAGCGCACGACACTTCTTGTGCGGCAGTCGGCCAGAGCGGTTGAGCTTGAACCATCGCGCGTTCTACGATATGTACTTAGCGATAAGACCAACCTTGTTAGCTATGGTTAATAAATTCCATTGTGTTTGCGTGTTTCCATCCAACACTACCCGCCGCTATGCCCACAGCAGAAGGATGCGATGAATAATGATGATGGCGAGACTGTTCGCCGAATTATCTGTTATTATAGACTTGAATATAACTGTTTTGAATTTCAACTTTATCTGTTCAGCCGTTTCGATCTGATTTATAAAAAAAACATTCAAACATCTGAACTTTCGATATTTGATATTTGTAGGATCACTATTGTAATAGTTTTACTGAGAATAATTACTGTGGATTGTCTTTTTAACTCAGTTTGCTATTAAGCTTTGAAATAAAATAAGGTAGGACAACCAAATAAAGTCAGCTCTGTAAACGACCTCGTTAAAATACAAAATCCATCGAACGCTTTTTTTAGAAATAACAGAAGCGTTTTATTACTAGCAACTGGACGTTTGAAACAAAACTACTAACTGTGGTCCGAAACGTATACTGTTAGTTTCGTTAGAATTTTCGAATGTTGAAAATATAGCGTGTTTTGTATTTTAGTTTCACGTGGCAGTCGTGTTCAATGTTTAATTAGTTCTAAAAACTGTTCTTTAAATTGTTTGATTGATGTAAATTCACTTCGGAACAAGTTTCTTGCTGACTAAATATTTATTTTTTAATTATCTTCCTTGAATTTTAAGCTATGTTTTTTTTTTTTTAAATAAATAGTGACGAGACGATCAGGACATGTGCCTGATGGTAAGCAACATGCCTGACACATAACAGCACAGTGACACACAGCTATTGGAACATGAAGAGTCCAAATCATTACCTAGCACTGCACTGCGCTCGTCACCCAGAGATCTAAGATCTTATATCTCTAAGCCCTGTAATTTCTCTGGAAACATTGCCCTTCAAACCGGAACACAGTATGCTGTGAAGCTATGTTGGATTTCACAGAGCTTAAACGTTACATTTAAATAGAATTCTATTCGCGTACATTTCTAAATTTAAACGCGATAGAATTTCTTGTTTTACATAGATATACATCAAGCCATGTAGGTTAAATATTTTTTTTACAAACCTGTGATACATAAACGGAATTAAGAAGCTATTATTTTTACTATAATCGTGCTTACTTAAAAGAAACCAATTCACTCTTGACTGGGAGACATCAAAATGCATTTACTGAAAAGCTGTTGATTTGGACAAGTATTCAAAGTATTATTTAATATTTATAATATATTTAACTACTGAATTTTCTTTACATGTACCTATAGATCTACAATAGAAGTGAAAGCTTACTCTTCGTAAAATAACATTTCATTTTACGCAAGCATTTTTGTATTCATTCAATACGTGCCTGACCCATCAAAAAGACAGAACAGGAAAAAAATTGTAATTGCCATCGCGACAGATTGCATGAAAATTAAATCAGATTCGCCGAAGGCCCGGAGCTAAAAATTGGGCCAATTTCGTCATCGAACCTAAAACGAAGCTCTATTCAGGGCTGGAGCTAGGACGTAGTAGGTGTAAAAAACGTTTAATGACATAAAACCAACGAAATACGAAAAAGGACTTAGATCATACGTTTTTTTTTAAAAACAATATCGTCAAAAGAGCGAATGTTCTACCTCGAGATATTACTGTATTGGGGAGACGTTCAAAAATCACTCTTTTCAAAAATCGAAACGTTTTGACTAGTTTTGTCTGAAATATTTGAAGCTAAAAATTGAGCCAATTTTGTCATAGAAACTAAAACAAAGTTTTAGTACTATTCAGGGTAGGAGCCAGGATGTAGTAGGTACTAATACATTTACTATCGGAGAATTAACTAAGTAACACGAAAATAGGCAGACCAAACGTTTTTTTTTTTCTAACAAGATTATCAAAAATGCGAATGTTCCCACCTCACGGTAAATGGGTATGATTACATTATTGTCAAAAAAGTTTTTGAAAAGAAAACTTGTTTAGCTGCCTTGACCACTGTTTGTCAGCGGAACAATAAAACATTCGCATTTCTAATATTAGATAGATAGATAAATAACTCTTTATTGTGACACAAAAACAGAAATATTACAGTAGAACACTTATGAACTAGTACCACAAATGGTACAACCACTAGTTAAAAAACCTGCAACCCCGAATACAAAATCGTGAAAAAAAATCATATTAGTACAAATTAAAAGGAAAATTGAACAAGAACAAAATTAAAATTTTTGTCTAACCGACTTCCTCGGATTTGTTATCTGTACAAAATTCTACTAGTCAATCCCTTTCCTTTGATACCCATATTAAGGGAGTTGTGAAAAGAAATGTATTTCACCATTTTGTGGTAGCGGCTATCATGGATTTGAAATTTGTCATAGTGCAAAGTATTCTACTAGTCAAGCCCTTTCGTTTGATACCCATATTGAGTAGTGCAAAAAATAATATGATTCGCCATTTTGTGGTGGCGGCCATCTTTGATTTGAATTTTTTATAATGTTGTAAATAGTATTTTACTAGTCAAACCCTTTCATTTGATACCCGTATTGAGGTAGGTTGTGAAGAAATATTTTGTCCGCCATTTTGTGGGGTGGCCATCTTGAATTGATATTAACCAAACATAGCTAAGAACATCCTCACGGATATTAACCTTCAAATAAAAATAACCGCATCGTAATCGGCTCATTCGTTTGAGCTCTACGGTGCCACAGACAGACACACACACAGACAGACAGACAGACAGACAGCATCGACGTCAAACTTATAAAACCCCTTTTTTTGGTCGGGGGTGTTTAAAAAGGAAAATATTACACTAGCTGTACATACCCTGCTCGCGTTTCTATGCTGCCTGACGAAAATTGATCGTACCAACTCAGAAACTTTCTTCAGCTCATGTGGGTACAACAACTTTGCCAAAGATCATCACGTGATCAAATACATAGTTTACAATTCTATAAAGAACATACAGACAAACATTCAGTTTTATATGTACATAAATAAGGCCAGGAAAAAATAAGCTTGAGCACCAGTGCCAACACTGAAAATTTTTCGGTTTGATATGAAAATGTAGATTTTCGTTTCGAAGCAGCCTGTGCTCACAGATACTGTAAAATGCAATAAAAATTCATGTTCGCTTTTAATATTTGAAACACCCGTGCATGCGGCGCCGGCAGCTGAACGGCGCCGATACCGACGTGTGTCGAGGCGGTGTGCTCTCGTTACGACTGTGCCGGTGATTGGGTGCGATAAACTAGTTCATCAGCGATTCGAAGAATCCCACAAACCTGTTAAAATGTTGAATTTTATGTTCTTGTAATTCTTTAGGCGGTTGGAAACTTCACGCAGTTTGAAAAGAGTCACGACATATTTTATTAGGGAGTCCGTATCGACACGGTAAAAGAGCGCATTTAAGAGATTCGGGCCCAAAGAGTTTACATATTATACTACGTATAGAATTGGCACAAACGCTTTACACCGAAAGCACGGGTAGCATCTTTCTTGCCTTGTCACTCTTGTGGAAGTGTCATACTTTTGTCGCGGCTCATTACTCTGTTGCCATAGAAAGTTTGCACGCCATCTGCTTACGATTGACACAAAATAACCGTGCGGAAAATCTAACTCTATACGTAGTATATGTAAACTCTTTTTTCGCGCCTTTCTTCATCCAGCCGTTTAGAAGATACGTGGAAGTAAATAAATTTACAAGCCACAGATTTTACAAGCATACAAGATTTGCGCAAAAACATAACCTTTCTTTCGTAGTCGGGTAAAAAACGAATGTCTTTGTCAAATTAATTAACTTACATAAATATTATTTACACGATACATGCGTAGGTGTAAATGGAGCAATGAGAGTTAGCGTGAAATAGTCCCCGCGAGCGACACCGACCGTTGCAGCTAGTAAACATATTACTCAATGTATCCATTCGCTGGTTTCAGCTATGAATAGGTATAAGCACTCTGATATCCATTTCCAATACAGTTAGTGTAATCCTTCTAAATCCTTGTTACCGGATACATTTGAACGTAGCAAATACCTAAACAGTTTACGGCGTGTTTTGAGCCGCTGTGTACATAATGTAGCGATACCTATGTACGCGATTCATCGAACTGATGAATATATACCAGCTTTGGGGGTTTTGGCAAGAGGGACAAATTCAGGACTAAATTTTTTGTAAATCATTATGAATTATTTTGGTATATTTATTATTATGAATTAACTTTAAAGTCATATCGAAATAATAAATTATTTAATTATATTTAGTCATATAATTAATAGTAATCAGGTTCGTTTTGTAAACCGTAACAATTACCACAACTTTTTATCATCAAATTTGGACGGGCGAGATATGCGCATGATGGCAAGTAACGCGTCTACCTATAGTATTGCCACTCCTAAAAATAGATTAGTTTATCTTACTGGCACAATACTAAACGCAAAGCTTGTATTTTGGGAGCCAGATAACGAATACAATACTTATTGTAAATAAATGTTATAGATAGAAACAGGCATTGTATTCAACCCATAAATATTTGAGCTGGGTGGGAATTGAACCTATTACCTAGGGCTTCGCAGGCCAACTTACACCAATTAAGACACGAGTCCGCGAACTCCGAGGCTAAAGAAACACGACAATAAATTGAATTCAGAGCAAACAGCGGTCTAATCGCTTAAAGCGATTTCTTGCAGGCAACCTTCGAATAGATACACCGTGAAATATATCGTGTAGTGTGTAACTTGAATTCACCAACTTGCCTCTGCAAAAAGCTGTACCAAAAAGTACTACAAAAACTAGCACCGCCTCGCGGATTCTTTATTTATTTCGGAATAAAAACAGCCTAATGTGTAATTCCAGACCATTATCTATCCACGTACGAAATTTCATTTAAATATCTTGAGTAGTTTTTGCGTCAAAGAGTATCAAACATCCACACATCCGTATATTCTCACAAACTGGCGTTTACATCATTTTTAGGATAAGATTAGTAAAATAGTCCACTTAAGCTTGTAACTAGCTTTACACTAGATACACAGTATTCTAGTGCTCTATGTATAGAGCAGGGTGTTTGTCTACCTCTGCGGAGCGGTTGCTTAGTGGGATCGGGTGATGAAGATTAATTGCTATTTGCACTGAGATATTGATGATACTGTTTACTTTGTACAGCCATGTCATGTCGCCGGAGCAGACTGTTTGCTTGAGGTTTATTAACACGGGAGATTAAAAACATTACACGGTACACGGATTTAACCTCAGAGCGAGACTAGTTGCACTCGCTCTTTCGGATAGAGTATCTGCCGCTAACGCAATGTTTTCTAATATCTTCTATACAAATAAAGTTGAAGATTTTTTTTGTTTAAAAGCGAAAATCTCAGGAGTAGTTCCTGGTCCGCTTTCAATTTTTTTTATAATAATACAATATGTGAAGTAAAAATGACTTTACTAGTGGCACTCTATGATTTTACCCGCGCAGTGCGTAGTTTCGTATATAAAAATAGCTTATGTACTCGTACTATTCGATGTTTTGTAAATTTTTAGATTTTTCATGTACATAACGTATACGATTTTTTGGGTCCCACCTGTGACTATATATTTTTTTTAAGTATAGAGTAATGAGACGAGCAGTACATGTGCCTGATGGTAAGCAACATGCCTGCCACATAACAGCACAGTGACACGTAGCTATTGGAACACGAAGAGTCCAAATCATTACCTAGCACTGCACTGCGCTCGTCACCCAGAGATCTAAGATATTATATCTCTAAGCCCTGTAATTTCTCTGGAAACATTGCCCTTCAAACAGGACTTACGTACCCCTTTGGACCGCGTGACTTAATGAAATATCATAGAAATGTTTCGTAAATTCGTTCCAGCGGAGATCCTGGAGTACATAAACTGGAACACCAACAACCTGCACAGCATCAACGTGACGCTGCAGCGGCCGGCCAACGCCGAGGACACCACCTGGGTGGCCGTCATGCTGGCTTACTGCAGCCTCCGGGGGGTGGTGCAGTGGGTGATCAACTTCTGGCTCGTCAAGGATACATACTTCAATGGCATTGCTGTCTACCGTACGTATGAGTTGCTTGAGTGGATTTTTCTCGATAGTTAATGTTTGCATTGAAATCGAGAGTTACTCGGTTTTTTCAAGGTAAGTACGCTTCATCGTAGACTGCATCGTTGCTTAACATCAGGCAAGATGGCGCTCATGAAAAATGTATATACCTATTAACTGTGCACTGGACTGGGAGGAAAAAACTTGGCACTTGGACTGCCGATAAAAGTGAAAACGTGTAACTCTTAATTTTAGGATTAAACAACACTCAATTTGTGGTATAAGTATCCTGTTTAGCTATAGATATACCTACTGCTTAATATGATGGGCATTTTCACTAAAAAATATACCCCTCTTGGTGCTTGGTACTTTCTGGAACATTTCATTTTGTGATCGGAATTTACACCAAATTGGTTTTGGTACTAAAGTTGTTGTCTGTCTTTCTGTCTGTATGTTTTATTCAAAAGAAATGCTACTAGTGTAAAACAAATTTGGTTCCGGAAAGTGACAAAGGCCAAGAGAGTTTCCAGTAGTACTGTCAGTACGAGGAAAGATAAACACAAATTGATTAAATATTCAAGTTTAATTCACGCCAACATCGAGATTGGATTTGTGTTTATTTTTTCTAGAAAAGTAATAGTTTGTCACGAAGGATGCGTTAGGTACGTGCGCACGAGCGCAGATCGCGTCGGAGGCTGTCTCTACAGCTCTGGAGGACTGTGGATTTGAGGCAGTTACCTAGCTTTAACCACAATAAACTTCAATTGTCGCTGATTTGATAACGCACGATATAAAGTTTTCCATTTTAAAATAAAATAGCTTATAATACTGAATTGGAATCCCACAATTTTTTTTTTTTTTTTTTTTTGAAAATGCATTTAATTCTCTTGTCAGTGTCGCAACTCACAAGAGTTCATCCATCCAAAAAATATCTGATGCGCATGTCTCGTTCTGCCACTATTTCACCGCCACCCGATATTTACATTGCGTCGGCGATGTGAACCCATAATGGTTTAACCCACCAAAAACAGCAGGACGTGATTAAGGGCGTGTGGGCCGTAATTTTGAATTTTTAAAACAACTTTAAGACCTTTAAAATAGTGTTTTAAACTCTGAAAAAAATAAATGTATTAGTTAAGGATTTAATCTAGTGCAATTCGCAGTCAGTAACACGATTTAATGAATTTTACTTGATAAAAAAAAAAAACCCAAAGTTACCCCTTTTCAAAAAGTTGTTTCAAGTTTATGACAAAACTAATGAATTTTTTTTACTAAATTTTTGTACTCAACGAAAGCCACTAAAAAGTTATAGATGCATTCGCAGAGTTTGACTTGATAAAAAGTATCAGTTATTCACTATGTTTTATTATCTACCATATATATAGCGCGCCGTTCGGCCAGCCTGATCAGTCGCGTTTCGGCGCTCACGGACGACGGGCCTGTGCTTGATTTTGCAATTTTGACAACCGATAAATTTTAAATATTACGATCATAGTGCCACAGTATAACAATATCAGTAGGTATTACTAGTGAAGCACGCTATGATCTTGATTTTTGATACCGTTTTCATTGGAATTGCAATAGACGCTGATACTAATTAGTACGCTGTTTACTTTATGTTGTAGACCAATAAGGAGTCTCAAAAACTGACGTCGATACCACATCAGTAAAAATTCAATGCGGATGCAATGGAAAATAGATAAGCATCGGTAAAATATTCGTCCGTTAAATCAGAGATCGGGATAAGGAAATAATGAGAGGGAGAAATCCCTGCGTAAATCTAATATAAATGCAAGTAAGGTTTCATAAATGATACCTAACTTGCATTTATCTGCCATTTAGGTAAATTCTTTTGTAGTAAGGTACTTAGTACGTGGAAGAAAAGTCCTCACACACAGATTTTACCACTTTGGAAGAGACTTTCGCGCAAACTATTCAGTTTAGAATAAAAATGTTAGGAACTTCAATACAATTTTGAACACCTTTCCATAGATACACGTATTGTTTTGTTAGAATTTTATTTTTATTCTTTTCCAAGTTTGTGACACCACCAAAATTTTTTGTTTTTTTTTTTTTGTATGAAAATGTTAATATTGTTCATAGAAATTTAGACACTCGACCAAATTTGATAAGAAGCCTTTTAGGCAGTAAAATTACTCGTAAAATTTAACTCTACACTAAATTTCCGATTCGTATTTTTTATATAAGGTTTAGAATCATTTCCTGAGCATAAAATCACAAAATAATAACAAATCCAGGTGGAGCTTCAAGCGCCAGCTCGAAAAAACGTTTTTGGCTGATATTCTGAAAAAGTTATAAAGCCTATTATTATTGTAGAAAATAAAATTTCCCATCTTTTGTTGCCAGTAAACTTTTTTGTCGAACTTACCGATTACGATTTATTATGTCAAATTTGATGATAACAATGTAAAAATAATAAGATGTGAATTCTGTTCCCAGTAGCATAAACATGTCCCTTTTTACCGGAATGGAAGAAGGGTTATGTTTTTCGCGCGTATCTTTTATGTTTGTAAATCTTTTATTTCCACATATCTTCCAAACGGCTGGATGGATTTTGGCAACTAAGATATTCTAAGACTAGTCTGGCTCGCCAAAGTGTCCTTAGATAGTAGGTAATATTTTTTACGTGTAGATTTTTTTGTAGTCGGGGTTTTTATATTAAAGTTATTCTATCATATTGCTCGTTGCTCGAATAAACAGCACCGTTCATCATCATGATTGAAGAGTTGAACGAGGAGTTTGGTCTCCACTTTTGTAATAAGAACAACTAAGCTGTGAAACGCATTGCCAGAGTGGGTTTTTGTCGAAGGTTCGAACCTTGGGGTTACGAGGTACACTGTGCTTGTTTCTATTAGAGAAACAAGTTCCATCGTAGACAACATCATTTTCATCCACTATTATCGGCATCATAGCAATCGTATCATTGAATGGGTTATAAATCGTAAACGGTAAGTTTAACAAAAAAGTTTACTAGCAACAAAAGATGCAAAATTTTATTTTCTACAATTATTGTCAAAATATATAGTTTCCAAAATATCGGCTAAAACAGTTTTTTTCAATTGGCGTTTGAAGATCTACCTGGATCTGTGAGAATTTTGCAATTTTATGCTCAGTAAGTGATCTTTACCTCATAGAAAAAATTGGATTAGAAATTTAGTGCAAAGTTGAACAAAAATCCTTCTATTTTTACTGGCCTTTCATTACGTTTCAGCACATTTTTTTTAATCTTTGACGAACTTGTGAATTATTAGGAAACATTTTAAAAATATGCATGAAATTGGAAAAGCCGTTCTCAACTTATAGTGTGACCAAAAAGAAAAGGTTGAATTTTGTATATCTACGAGTATAGATAAATTTAATATTTCTTGTTGTATTTCTAAATTGTTATCACTAGTATAAACAAATCTTGAACAAAAAATGAGTTTAAATTACATAGTCAAATATTGTAATGTTATTTCTGCACTGTGGCACTGATTCCGCGGTCGGTGACGGTCGCGAGAACAAGACAGCGTTAAATGCCTAATTTGACAGAACTACCTGGCCTTAAAGAAGCATTGACTCCAAAACCTTCTCCTTCGTAATTTTCAGTTCCTTAGACCGCCTGGATAAACCGTGTATTTTTTTACAACGGCTCACCTCTCAGTTAAACTTGAAAGTCCTTAACTTGATTAGGGTCTATCACTGAGATTTGACTCCATGTGGGCTCGCGCCAGAAGCTCCTGAGTGGAGCGCAGGCCGAGTAGCGCGAAGTGTTAGTCAGGGCCGCCCTTGATCATCTGGCTCCCGTATTTTTTATATACACTCTAAGAGTAGTAGTGACAAGAATAGATGGAATCGGGATGCTCCAAGTCGGATCTGGGTCCTACATATGTAACCTAACCGGTCCGATTTGGCTATTTAACTAGGCGGACGGTGGAAACTAAATATTTCCCAAGGAACACGTAGTGGACGGTGGATAAGTAGCCGTAAATTCCAAACTAGATGTGATGTGAAGTTAGTGGTAGGGTGGTATTTAAGAAATTTCCATCATTGGTGATTTACTTTTTTACTGGTATTATCGTGCTGGCATAGTGGCTAGAATATGCTATTCACAACCGCGACATCGTAGGTTGAAACCTCGGGACAGGCTCCAGCCTGTCCCACTGAGTATTTTTCCAATTGTACAAGTGTATTATCTTAACTATTACCGTCTTAAAGGTGAAAAAAAATATCTTGAGGAAACCACCATACTAGATTCCAAAAATCTTTCGAGACTAAGCGTCACCAACCCGTGCCAGCATGGCGAATTTTAGCTTTAACTCTCACCGAAACCACACTTAACTTTCTTGCGAAAGAAGGCCCCAAGTCCTTAGTACCATCAGTATCAGTAAGAATATTTTGTCGGTTGCTTATGCTCTATGTTTTGTTTGGTTTCAGATCATCTTCGGCAATTGACAAATAAGAAAAAAACCCGCGGTAAAAGTGTACAGATGTATCGAATACGATTACCTTGAAATGCAAGCAGATTACGTTATAAATTACTTTCTTATAATTTGAGACCTACATTTTATTATCAAATCTGCTACCTAATGACCTATGTGAAATCAGTGCTTTTCTATTTTTAGAGCCCTGACGGATGGGCCGATTTCGATGAAGTTTTTTTATTTAAAGGTTACTGCCGGCGGTATAATAACTGGCAAAGGTGTGGTACTTCCCCAGGCGGACTCTGCTAGGACTCCTACCACTATAAAAAACAATGCCATACAAATTCGCCATTTTGTGGTGGCGGCCATCTTGGATTTGAAATTTGTGTTAGTGTATATTATTCTACTAGTCAAGCCTTTTCATTTGATACCTATATTGAGGTAGATTATGAAGAAATATTTCGTCCGCCATTTTATGGAGTCGACCATCTTTGGTCGGGGGTTAAAAATCCGAGGTAGTCGGGGCAAATCATTTTTTTAATTTAGTTCTTGTTCTATACAATAATGACACAAATACTATGATTGCTATGATGATATTATCAGGTGATGTGAACCATGACTACAGATCGGTTTTTAAGAATCGCATTAGTATTATAAATTCGAAAGTTTGGATATTTGTTGCTCATTCACGTAGGAACGTCTGAACGGATAGGGTTGAAATTCGGAACACAGTCATGTAGGTAGGCTATCGCCTGGAATATCATGGTTAACTGACGTAAATAGCAACAGACGTAATTTAAAAAAAACATAGGCGAACATTCTCTGCTCGTCAAGTTTTTTAAATAAGTCAAAGCACAAATTTAAATCCTACCTACAACCTGAAACAGATACTAATAGACTACAGGCCCGTGAACAAAATGTATGTGTCAAATTAACCACCAGAAGACCTATGTAGGACAAGGACAATAGAAGGGTAATCTATTATTTAGCAATGCCGTTCAGAAATCATGCGACAAGTAGAAATGATCGAGAGTTTCAACCCCCCCTCTTCAACTGCACTCAGTTGGACAGCTTACAAGTGACGGCATAGGTAGTCTGAATCTTATTACTTTATACCCTTCTATCATCCTACATAGGTCTCCTGGTGGTTCATTTGTCCCATACATTTTGTTCACGGGCCTGCAGTCTATAAACGAACCACAAATTAGAGATAAGAAAGTAAAAAAAACTTAATAATTCCAAATTTTATTTTAGATTGTTTAAATTTAAATTTAGAGTTGTGTAAGTACAATAACTTCGTTTCAGTAATGAAGTTACTATTAAGGCTATATTTGTTTGGTACAATTATGCCCCCAATCAATACGGAAGGGCCCGTGAAGCATCGGGCAGGATCGGCCTTCGACCCTCGTTAGGGAACCTGTCTGCTCTTGATTATTGTGAAGAACATTCCACTTTCTAATTTAACAAGATGTACAAATTTTTCGAATCTACTTCAGGAGTTTTTTTTTTTTTTTTTTTTTTTAATAAATAGTGACGAGACGATCAGGACATGTGCCTGATGGTAAGCAACATGCCTGACACATAACAGCACAGTGACACGCAGCTATTGGAACATGAAGAGTCCAAATCATTACCTAGCACTGCACAGCGCTCGTCACCCAGAGATCTAAGATCTTATCTATTATATCTCTACGCCCTGTAATTTCTCTGGAAACATTGCCCTTCAAACCGGAACACATGTTTGTATTAGAAATTAGATTGTCAATATTATTCCAATTTCGATTAACTAAAGTAGCACCCCACGGTTTTACCTGGTTAGATCCGTTCCAATTGTTATCCGGTGTTCTACAAATATCGAATCGTTTTACACATAATCAATATCTTTATACGTTCCTACGTGATTGAGTTACAAATATGCAAACATTCGCATTTATAGTATTAGTAGGACGGACAGGTTTGATGTTGGTTACCATCAGAGACATGTGTTGCTCGTCTCGTCAAACTATATTCTAATTAACTGATGTTTAGGTGTTTGTTGCGAACGAAAATTTAGGATTGTCAACAATTATTATAACAATGTTTGTTTTAGTAATGTATGTAGTATCAATTTACTTCTATTTTTTAATTGCTCTTTGTTTGTGAACCCGTTTTCCTTAATTTATAATCATTTTCCATACCACGGTTGCCTGGAAGAGATCGCTTTTAGCGATAAGGCCGCCAATTGTTACTAAATTTTCTTATTTAAGTTGTTGTTTCTTAAGATTTTGTTTTTGTTTTATTTAGTACAACAAAGAGTTCTAACAAGTATCTATCTATCTAAACGGAACAGGATTGTTCGGAGCGTAGATCTCAAACAGTAGTATCCCAAAAAATGTAGATTTTTAGTCTTTTTAAATTCATCGCTGCCAAAGTCACAGTACACATATATCTCACATTAACTATTTAATGTAAATAATATTTTACAATGATATAAATAATTTTACTAACACCGTTAGATTGCAAACTTATCTATAACCTACCGCAGGCTTATGCGATCTTACGGGTTTTATTTGGAACTGATGATGTTTATGTACAATTTAACGGAGATTTATAAAATCTGCTGTTATGAGCATGAATATTGCTTACCATTAGGTGGAACTCCTGATCGTCTTGTTACTCTATATAAATTCGTATCAATATTATACATATCAATGTTTTGGTGTTAGGATATTTGGTATGTGTGGTAGTTTGTTGCTCAATCACGTCGTAATGTTTGTAGGGATTTGGGTGAAATTTGAAACACAATTAGATTATAGTTGGGAAAAACATATCTGGTACTTTTAATCCTAACAGAACGGGAAACGAGAACTACGCAAGTAAAATCACAGGCCGCTGGCGGTTATTAATATGGATGGTTCTCGCAAAATCATTAGTTAACTTTTTACACATTCCGCCACTTCAACCATACATTTTCACTGTTCTAGAAAATCTGTAATATTTTAAGGCCTTCTACGTTTCCTTACGACGTATGTAACTTCACAGCTTACACGCCATTGTGACCTTTTCACCCGGCGGTTTAGAGGTGAAAGTAGCGGGCGGTTTGATCGGAACCCCTGAATGGGTGGCAGCAATTAAAGTGCGCTTCATTATAAATGACATAATTATCGCGTAGATCCCGCCGTATCCGTACCGTGGAGATCACGCTGTAGGTCTTACCAGTTGATAAGCTCTGAAGTAAGATTGAAAATGTTTCTAACTCCTACCCTGTTTTCCTATTTTTCTCCTAATACAACGCATACTAAAACATGTCATTCTTTGGAATGAAAACCTATAGAAAGACGAAGAAGAAAAAGATGCCTATAGAAGTGAAAACTTATAACTCAGAATTTGATAGCTTACTTTGGAAACTACGCGGGTGAAACCGAAGGGCGTGGCCATGATCATGGGTACGCTGACGGAATGCTGACGCATTTCTAGATGGATTATACTCGTATTATAAATTGTATTGGACGGATTATACCTATGTATAGATTCATTATACGGTTTTTTTATGATTTGAAGGAGCTTTTCAGCGTAGCACTAATTCTCATGACATGCATTCTATCTAGGTCCACAGTATAAGCAGCCCACTAAATGCACTCACAGCTGGGACTTTGGGTCATCTCTCTCTGGAAGGAGAGAGTCAAGGCCAGCATCCACCACTCTGGGTCAGTGCAAGTTGGCTTATTCCGATATTGATATTGACACGTGATTCCGAAACATTCTAGAAACATGCCAGTTTCCTCACAACGATTAACATAGATTCTGCACATGGAAAAATACTAGGAGCTACCTACTGGCGAGGTTCGATCCTACAATCTCACGATTGTAGGTAAATCTTAGTTGGTAAGGCTAGCCTTAGTGCTAATCGAGCTGCGAACACGCGCGCGCACTCTCCTTGAAAAATATCGCCGGACGCGATCGAAACTTGAGTCGGACTGGACTGATTATATCCAACGTGAGTTACCCGTGTATTTATTTAAAAAGGCTAGCCTGGTGGCTTAGTTGCTAGAAAATCTGCCTACGAAGCCGTAGGTCGTGGTTTCGATCCCTACCCAGCGAAAATATTTGTGTGATGAAATACAAATATTTGGACTGTGCCTGGGTATTTTCTATGTTTATTAAGTATGTATTTAAAATATATAACTATTATATCAGTCGGGCTTCTATAGTACAAGCTTTGCTTAGTTTGGGGTTAGATGGTGTTGTGTGTGAAATGTCTACCAATATATTTTTACTTTCTACCCATTAGGCCACCGCGGCTCCATCTGCGTATACACGTAGCTAGTTTTCTGTTTGCATTTCTGTTTCACTACAACCATCCAACCATACACAGAGACTACAGAGCTGCTACTAATGACCGCTATCTACGTTATTTAGAGGCGGCTTTACTGAGCGAGTTCAAATAATATAGTTTGCTCTGGATAGTGTTGGAACTCTCTTGAAACTTTCTGACGTTCCGTGTGTTTAAAGTTTTCGCTCATGTAGTGGGAATATAAGTGGCTATTATTTCTTATGTGTATTTTTTCAGTTCAGTCAATGGTTGTCAATTGAAGTCAAGTCAAATCAATTGAAATTTTTAATATTTGTTATGTGACTAACTTAAATCTGAGCTTGGGGTTGAGTTGAAGTTTTAAAATCCCAGGAACTACAGGAACGATTTCAGAAATTCTTTCACCGTTGGATACCTGTACGTCGACGTCATCGGCCAGTTAGTGTGGCGAACGTTAGCTGCATTACCGAAGACCTTCCGAGATATCAACCTACAGATGGCCATCAGGGACAGAAATGCGGCCGTTGTTGAGGCCCTGGGCCGAGAGTAGGCGGCTTAGGCAAATGGCAAAAGGCCAATAGGAGTTAGGCAAACACTCGATGTCGAGTCGATTACTAGCGGAATCCCAACCGGTAGTGATCAGCTCTACAGACGAGCACTACAATTAGATTTTAAATGTACCCAACTCCCCCCTATTTTCCTTTTCTTCTCCTTGTCCATGAAATGTGTAAAAAAAAGATAATTGTAATGACTAAGATCACGGGGCCCCGGAGTCTGTGGAGTGGCTAAATTAAATAAAAAAAGATACCTGTACGTAATGTATGAATGGCATAGGCTATATATGCATTATGTGCCAAGGACAAAGCCGGGACAGACTACTAGTATGGAGTATGATATTTTTGAAGTGAAAACTTCCTTTGGCGCACCGCACACGAATTTTCGCGTGGGCTGTGAATGAGGCGGATGCTGATAGTCACGCTTTGAAGTGAAAGGCTTGATCGGTTGAACTCGGGAACGCCCAGTGTATCCGAGCGAGAAAGATAGTCAATTTATGACTTGTTTCTAATTTATCTTACTAATACGATCCATATTAATTCAATATAGGTATTATGAATAAATGGAACTAATGCGAATAAAAATTCGCAGTAGTTCCATCATGGAACAAAGCAATGGAACTAGTGCGAATGAACCTAATATTATTTATTTTTACATAATAAATTATGGCTGTTTAAGTTTTCGCTTCTGCCGTGTGTACTAAGCATCCACATTCTTTTTATCTATCTAATAGTCACTTAAAAATTTCTTGTCATGATATTTTTGACTCCAGCCAGAGAAATGGACGATCAGATCCATAAAATTACCTCGATTAAGTATGTTCAGAATATAGAATAGTTGGTAATAAAGGTTCAAAAGAACAATAATAATGGATCTTTAGATAGCATTACTCATGTCTAAAGTGAACTTTGTCTTACCAAGTTTAAAGTCCTATTTAGCGTACTTTTTAACAGCAAATCTTGCTAGGAGTGGTTACTTATGGTATACAATATACTAGTAGCACCCCCCGGTATTACACGCGTAGTTGTGTTCCCGTTGTTTTGCCAGAATAAAATTAACTGTTTTCGGATATAATTTAACCGTTTTCCAAATTTCAGTCCGATCCGTTTATATATTACGATCTGATTCAGCAACAAACATCCAAACACGTACATTTATAATATTAATTATAGGATTAGTGAAAGTGTCTTATAAACATTTAATTATTACTGATATAGTCAAAATAAAATTACAAAGTCATCAAAAGAGAGACGATCTTCTTAGCATTCCATGGATTCACCGTGCGGGTGCCGGGTCCATCGTGTGGCAGAGAGAGAAAACCCGAGTAGTTCCCGAGACTTGTGACTCGGGCGTAGGTTTAAGGGGTCCCTTTCTGACGTACATCAACACTCACTTTATTAAATACAAAAACACGCAACAAAAAAAATATGTTACTGATTTAGTAGGATTAGCTGTTTATACCACCGAAGAAAGCACTACATAGTTACTTGTAATATCCATATTGTTAAAGGGTATTTTCAATTCAGATTTTCTCAGAAAATTACCATAATGAATAATTAAGCGAGTCAATTTTAACAATAATTCAGTGTAATTAAGGCTAAATAAACCGTTCCCAAAGTTAACAAGTCCGGTAATGAAGTTTCGGGCAAACATTGCGGCGTCGACATTGTTTCGTAAATAACAAACAAACCGAAGAAACTACGCTAATTTCGTACACAACTCGAAGAATTTCGAGATTCTTGGAAAAGTGAAACCGAGGATAATCAGGGTTGGATGAAAAATATTAACAGTTTTGATCGACTTTTCGTTATGTTTTTCTGTTGAGGCAAGGCTGTGGAATGCGTTGAATGATTTTTGCCGGTGTCTACTATCTTCATGCCTTCAAATCGATCGCGAATCGGTTTTAGAATTAAAAACTTTTATTGGCGTGCCAGACAGGTGTTTTCGTGGTCTGTGAATTGAATTTTAGTGTCACGCTCGGGAATAGAATAGAATAGAGTAGAGTAGAGTAGAATAGAATAGAATATGCTTTATTGTATAAACTGTGTACAGGTATATGATGTTACAATTTTTAAATACCTACTTAGTTCCAACAGTTTTATCCACTATGAATATACAATGTTTTTGTGCATTAAAAACACAATAAAATGACAAGGAATCTTCGGGTAAATTCAGGACCACGGCCATTGACCATCTAGTTTCTCCGGTTTCACCCGCGTAGTTTCCAAAGTAAGCTATCAAATTCTGAGTTATAAGTTTTCATTACTATCGGCAGTTCCTATGACTGCCAACTTTTTTTTAAACGGTTTTATTAAACGGTTTTTAATCGGTTTATTTTATATTTAGCTCACCCCCGTTTGTTTTCTTTATTATTATTTATTCTTGGGTCAAATTTAGTAATTCAAATTTCACCCTCTTCCTGTCAACCGATTAATCTGAAATTTTGTATACACTTTGGATTTTGGTGACAATACAATTATGTTTAGTCATTATCATTATAAATTCAAGATAGCCGCCGCTACAAAATGGCGGATAATTTATGTTTTATTAATCTCATCCCGTCTGCAGACCAACTGCCTAACGACGAATTAAACGATTTTTCTATCGCAGAATAAGTCGATAATTTGTAGACAATTGACGTGCCACGGTTTTATTTTAGTCTAGTCTATGCATATGTTTATAATTCCCACGACTGTGTCTATTTTATTATTTTTTTGTTTTTAGTACATTTATCTTAAACATTGCAATGTATGTTTAACATAAGACCGTTTAACTTAAAAAGTTTTTTTACCTATTTTTATTTTTAAGTAAACATCCTCCAATGTAGAGCACCGTCGCTTAACATCAGGCGAGATGGCGGTCAAGTGTAAACCTATAATAGTCGAAAAGAAATACTATCTGGCCCAGAATCGTTGTTTTGCCATTTCAATTGAATTGAAATAATTTCAGATGCTGAATAAAATTTCTAAGTGATACGACACTTCATGTTACACTTCGACACATTATATTTTATTAATGTGTAGAAGAAGAAGGACAGGCTGGAATTTTTGGAATATTCTTCATATAAAAATATGTTCATACGTGAATACTGAAATCGCGTTAAAAATACTTTAGAACATATAAAAGCAGTTTCTGAAGAGTACGTTCATAAACTGTGACGCGATATTTTTGACAATTTAACTATGGCGGTTTAAAACCACTATCCTACTTTGTAATTCTAATTGTAATAAGAACGTCTAGGCTCTGTAATTCGTTGCCTGAGTGGATTGTTAGATACAATTTGATTGCCTTCAAAACGAGAGTGAATCGACTTGTTTAGGTAAGCACGCTCCATCGTGGACTGTATCGTCGCTTAACATCAGGCGAGATGACGGCCAAGTGGAATTCTTGTTAAGAAAAAATATCTTTCAGCCTGCAAGATATTTTTTCTTAACAAGAATTCCACTTGGCCGTCATCTCGCCTGATGTTAAGCGACGATGTTACTGAACTTAGATACTAACGAAAAGCCGTTAATACTTTTAATTGATCATTCAGCTAATCCTACCGAAAGCTCAGTCACTCTAGAGAATACCTAATACTAAAAACGATGAACAATTTTTTTTACTTCAAATCGAAATAAGTTCTTTTAAATGAATTGTCTAAAAACCTTTGAATTTGTTTCTTCAATACCTTTTCCTACTTTAAAATGTGGCAAAGATTTTAAACTTTTTTTCTGTAAATTTGCTTCCTAAAGTGGATTATCAACTCATGTAGTTGATAATCCACTCGTTTAGGTCACCATCAGTTGCGAATAAGCCCGTCAGATTGTACCGTTCGTTAGGTTACGTTAGTTTATAATCAAACGATTAAACGATAGTTTATAAAGAAATAATAGATTACACATAAACTGAAGATCTACATTTACAAGATGTACAAAAAACAAAAGATTGTAGATAAGTACGTTTATTGAAAGGTAATCACTTACATAAGTTTTACTAGGTGTTTAAATTAAGGCCTAAAAATCAGAAGTGGAGCTCGTTCCCTCAGCTGAAGCCTCGCCGTGTACCTCATGTTCTGGATATCATTCTCAGTAGCAAAGTTTACTTTTTGAAGTTCTCCATTGGGCAGAAGCACGTAGTAGGTTCCAATTGCCTTCTGAACTTCTACTGGCCCTTCTAGTCTTTCCGCTTTTGGGTTGTCCGTGGTTGTTGGGGCTTCGGTTGTGCTGGGAGCGTCGGGTGCTCCATAAGTATTGTCTGGGGCTCCGTAAGTGTTGTCGGGAAGCTCAAAAGGTTGGTTTGGTTTCCATCCAGATGGTGGATAGGGCCCACTTTCTTGAGGAGCTCCATATGTGTCTGCAGGAGCCTCTTCATTGGGCAAATTGAAGGGTTCTCCTGCAGGTTTCCACCCTGATGCTGGGTAAGGACCTGAAGCTTCTGTAGTCGGTGCGTCTGTCGTGGTCGGTGCTAGTTCTATCCTCTGAAATCTTGAAGTCCTGAACCTCGCTGGTCTGAAGCGAGGCAGCTCAGCGGAGAAAGCGCAGGCGACCAAACAAGACAGAACAATGATCTTCATGATTGAATCGTTGACTGATGCTGGTCTATTGATGGTGGACTGTTTTATACTATGGATCATATTTTTATGGCGCTTTGTGCTATCATAAAAGGCAAGTACAAGGGCCGTCGCAGAGTATAGAGGGGTTTGTGAGTCGGCGCACGTAGGGGAGCCGGCAATGACCCCGACCGCGTCACTAGGTCTCTACGTACGTTGAGACTAGAAAAATAGGTGTCATTATGTCGGCGTTGCTTGCTAATGATTATTTTACTACACGAGGGTTCTAGGTACGTCATCCAGTATCTTTATGGTAGTCGTTTTAGCTCAATCGTTAAAACACTTGTATCACTAAGCACACCTATCTTTCTTTGTGGCAGTAGATATGTGCAAAGTACCTAAGCAATATCACATTTTTTTAAATTCATGCCCAATAAAAGCAACGCTTGATTTGTGAGAAATGAAATTTATATTTACTTACCTGTATGAGATGAGAAATTTATTGTTGCTACATACGTTGTAGTAATTGTTAAATATATGTATACGTATGTACACATTGTAATTGTGTCGTTATAAATGTTGTTACCTTGGTTCTCTGACGGATCACTTCGTTCCGAATACGATCCCTCAAAGAAACTCCAAGCATAGCTCTCTCCATAGATCGCTGCGCGACTATCAGAGAACCATCAGACCTATCAGAACTATCAGACCGTCAGAGAACCAAGGTAACCGACATAGCTCAACGCATTAGCAAGCTGAAGTGGCAATGGGCCGGTCATATCTGTCGTAGATATGACCGTTGGAGTAGACGTGTTCTTGAGTGGAGACCACGAATCGGCAAACGTCTAGTGTAGGACACCCTGAGACTAGATGGAGTGACGATATACGGAAGAAGGCAGGCAGTGGATGGAGACGTATAGCTGAGTACAGGGCTGAGTGGCGAGCCATGGGAGAGGCCTATGTCCAGCAGTGGACTAAGATAGGCTGATGATGATGATGATGATGATGAAATGTTGTTATCTTTATAAATATAGCCTATAATTAACCTATTAAGTGATAATGAGACTCGGGTAATGATAATGATGATGTTAAGTTTTTCTATCCTACTAATAATAAAACTAGTCTAGTCGACAGAACAGCGATGGCATATCCGGAGCCTCAGGTTCAAATTCCACGCGCACCACTGTCTTTTCGAAGTCATGCGCTGCATACATAATGCCGCTAGCTTAAAAACATTGAAGGAAACATCCTGAAGAAACCGACATGTACCTAAAATGTTTCGAAGTCATGCGTCATCCACCAACCCGCATTGAGCCAGCGTGGTGGATTATGGCCTTGACTCTCTCCTTTCGAGAGAAGACCCTAGCAGTGGGAATAATTAATGGGCTGTTTATATTACTAATATTATAAATAAATAAGGATCGATGTTGCTTGCTCAATCATGTCAGAACGCCTGATCGGATTGAGTTGAAATTCGGGAGACAGATTTTATTTCGGAATAGCACATAGGTTACTTTTTGCATCGAGGTAAAAATACTATCTACCTAACAATTGTACCTTTTTTATAGTATATTAATTAAGGTATACAAAACAGTACACAGTAACAATAAACTTAAATAATATATAACAATTCACAGTTTCGACCTAAACTATGCACCTAACAATGTATACACCATATGAGTAATTAAATAAATAAAAAAGACTAAATATAATTAAGTATAGAAGTAGAGTAACAATACCAGCAGGACATGTTCTTAATTTTAAGTCACATTCCACATTCCCATAATATCACAAGCAGTAATGCGCTAACATTACTGTGTTCCGGTTTGAAGGGCAACGTTTCCAGAGAAATTACAGGGCTTAGAGATATAACATCTCATGAGATGACGAGCGCAGTGCAGTGCTAGGTAATGATTGGGACTCTTCATGTTCCAATAGCTGCGTGTCACTGTGCTGTTATGTGGCAGGCATGTTGCTTACCATCAGGCACATGTTCTGCTCGTCTCGTCTCTTTTCATTTAAAAAAAAATAACTTTGTCACGCAGCTGTTGGAACATGAAGAATCCAAATCACAACCTAACACTGCACCGCGCTCATCACCCAGAGATATAAGATGTTTTATGTTCTATAATTTAACCTAATCAAAAGATTCAACCTAAGCAGGCAAACCGCGACCGCGTAGCTAGTATCCTATTAAGCCGAAGGTCTCACGTCACACCGCGTCATCCTCGAGACAAACAGACGTGCTTCTAATTAATATAATTAAGGCGCTGAATATCGCCAACTAGCACTTTTTAAACACACATTTAACAACATGTATATGGTTTGAGGCTTTTAGTAAAATATATGTTATTCTTGAACATGTTTATTAGGTAACCTATTGTATCAAAACACGATTTGGAAAAAAAAACTCGATAAGAAAAATCCTAAACTTACCTCTAAAATAAGTTTTAGATGTAAATATCTGTGTCATTAATAAACATACATTATTCAAATTTTATAGGTAAACGTATCCTTTTTTACTAAGGGGGATGGAAGATTTTGTATTTTGGATTATGAAGTTTAATTCGTATTAATTAATTGTCTTTTGAAAAGCTAACTCGACCGAGCCGGCCCGTGTCTTGCTTCTCGCTTACTACTATGAAGTCCAGCAGAAAGCGCTGATGCGCCTTGCTAAAAGGACCTGTGTCGCTTTGTCGTCCGACGCTCGCAATCAAAAAAAAATAAAATAAACAATTCTCACAAATTCATGCAGCAACATCTATAAAGTTTATGTGGTTTGAAAATTCGACACTACAGACATCTGTAGATTTGGCGCAATGTTTAAAGCGGCAGATGAAGTCGTTACGATTTACGATCCTGAGTTCGTATCTCAGCACTACGAAATCTTTTTGCGTGTTTTTGATATTGTTTTTGTTAGATATTTTCTCCGTTGTTTTCAAGGTTTTATTTCTTTAGTTCTGTCTGTTCTGAGACACAGATTAGAAAATAGTTCCTAAGTAACCAGAGGCTTTTCATCAAATCTTAAAATTAAATCTACTTCCCAGTTCCTGATTGAAGTTATAGAAGTTTTACAAACGGTAATAAAGTTCATATGATGTGAAATTTTGGACCCTACTGTAACTTGTCAGTTTGGCTCG
Organism: Ectropis grisescens; assembly: GCA_017562165.1. NCBI lineage: Eukaryota > Metazoa > Arthropoda > Insecta > Lepidoptera > Geometridae > Ectropis > Ectropis grisescens. The sequence continues at coordinate 22,884,170 of CM029789.1, read as the reverse complement.
GTGGTACAACCGCGTTCAAGTTCTCGAGTTCATATCTCATCACTGTGTAATCTTTTGCATGTTTTTTGATATCGTTGTTGTTGGATATTTTGTCCGTTGTTTTCAAGCTTGTATTTAGTTTTCGAGACACAGATTAGAAAATAGTTCCTATAGAACCCGAGGCTTATCATCAAATAATCTACTTCCCAGATAGATTTGTAACTTCGGTCGGTATGGTCGGTAACTTCAGTTACCGACTGAAGTTATAGATACCAGTTGAAATTGTGTTCCGGTTTGAAGGGCAATGTTTCCAGATAAATTACTGCCCTTAGAGATATAACATCTTAGATCTCTGGGTAACGAGCGCAGTGCAGTGCTAGGTAATGATTTGGACTTCTAATATTCTAATAGCTGTGTGTCATTGAGCTGTTATGTGGCAGGCATGTTCCTTACCATCAGGCACATGTCCTGTTCGTCTCGTCACTTTTTATTTTAAAAAATAATAATTGTGTAGTTGAATATTACGATATTTTAACGTGGAGCAGTAATTGAAACAGCCGAGTGACACAACGACATTTATTGGTTTACCCACAAGTATAGTATTAATCTCTAGCCTACCTACATCACACTACCTACATTGCAAGACAATGCTCAGTAACAGAATAAATATTAGTACCTACAAGGCTCAGTAATTAAATAAACTAGCTTTGAATCACCGAGGTGTTCGGACGTAGGTGTACAAAAGAGTCCTTGCATAAAATCTTAGCTATGTTTGGTTAATATCGACTCAAGATGGCCGCCTCCACAAAATGGTGGACAAAATATTTCTTCACAACCTACCTCAATATGGGTATCAAATGAAAGGGCTTTACTAGTAGAATATTATTATACGTTGTAACAAATTTTAAATCCAAGATGGCCGCCACCACAACATGGCGAATCAAATTTTTTTTTCACTACTACCCCAATATGTGTATCAAACGAAAGGGCTTGACTAGTGGAATACTATGCAATATGACAAATTTGAAATCCAAGATGGCCGCTACCGCAAAATATCGAAATACATTTCTTTTTTTCGAAACTCTCTCAATATGGGTTTCAAATGAAAGGGCTTGACCAGTAGAATGTTTTATAGAAAACAAATCCGAGGTAGTCGAACCAATGTTTTTAATTTTGTTCTTGTTCGATTGAGCGATGAATTAAAATTACCTAAATCGGTGCTTTAAAACTAAAAAGCCACAACTCAAAATCATTTTATCTTTGTTTTTCAACTATTTTTCTATTTCTGATGTTTTCTATCATTCTCTGTGTATGTTAATTAGCTACAACTTGATTATTTTAGGTATATGATTATTTCAACATTGTGTTAAATATAACCAAAATAATTCAGGACATTTTTTTACTTTCAAAGGTTTACACTTGACCGCCATCTCACCTGATGTTAAACAACAATGTGGTACAAATACAAAAATCTTTATTGCTGTTTGCAGGTAAGATAAGGTGATACAAAACATTTTAATAATTGACCCATACAAACTGGCCTCTTCTTCTAGAGGCATGCAATATGTTTGCCTACGATATGGAGCGTGTTTACCTAGAAAAACCGACTCACTTTGGATTTGAAGACACAAAGATTGTAATTATCGGGAAAACTCACTCAGGCAACGTATTCCACAGCGTAGACAAAAAAACAAAAAGAGTCAAATCTCTTTGTTCGTGCCTTTGGAACATCCACCATGAAACGATGTCGCATTTTCGAGATGCGAGCAGTAGCCCTGGGTAGATAGCCAAGCCGAGACCTTTTCTTGCACTCATAATGTTGACGTATCTATGATGTCCAACTCTTTGTCAATAGGTTGGTAAAGGTATGGTCCAGTAAAGGAAAATGCACCCTGGCCAAAACCGGTTCTTGTTTTAGGTATTGCCCAAGTGTTATGTCTCTTTTGACCTTTCCGCCAACACATTTCAAAGTTGTGATGGGAGACTTCAACGCAAAACTGAGCAAACGTAGATGAGTGAGAGTGGGGATTTCGGATATGGGCAGCGGAACCCAAGAGGGCAACGTCTAGCGGATTTCTTGGAAAGGAGAGCATCTTTATGATGAACTCCTTTTCAAGAAACAACCACAAAGAAATTGAACCTGGATTAGCCCAGACGATTCCACAAAAAATGAGATCGACTTCATTATGACGACTAAACGGCAAATATTCAGCGATGTCTCTGTGATCAGCAAGGTTAAGACCGGCAGTGATCACCGTATTGTAAGAGGCACGCTGAATCTAAACATTAAGGTCGAAAGATCACGTCTAATGAAGTCCATGCTCCGACCAAATTATGCTCAGATCGAAGATCACTTCGAATCCTTAGATGAATGCGTAACGGCGGACGAAATAAACGATAGGCTAGTGGAAACTGTTCATGCGGTTGGCAGAAAATTTTATAAGAGCCGACGCCAAAACAGAACCGAAAGCTCTCCGATCAAACTCTAGATCTTATGGCGGTCAGACAAGATATGCGACGTATGCTGCTTCAGTACTTGAGTATTGAAGAAGCAATCAAGCAGAACAAAGGCTCGAAAGTGTTCGCAAGAAATCAGTCTCTTGGGCAAACTCAGCTGACCAAACTGAAGACCGATAGTGGTAGCATCGTCTTATCGAAACCCGAGATTTTGGAGGAGATTGAGAGGTTCTATGGACAGTTATACACCTCTACGCAAGCACAACCTGTCGTTAGCATGGCAAAGACCCCAGAGCCAAGCTGACCTGACACTTTAAGATGTCATATCTCCGAAACTGTTCACTGCCCCGCTGGAAGATGTTTTCAAGCTACTGGACTGGAACGGATATGGCATCAATATCAACGGCGAATGCATCACTCACCTTCGGTTTGCCGACGACATAGTCATTGTGGCGGAGTCGTTGGAGGACCTCCGTGCTATGCTCAGGGACCTCAGTAGAGTATCCCACCAGGTAGGTTTGAGGATGAATATGGACAAGACGAAAGTCATATCAAATGTTCATGTCTCACCTGTACCGGTTATTGTTGGGAATACCACACTCGAAGTTGTTGACGAATTATACGTCTACCTGGGTCAAAAGATCCAATTAGGTAGATCCAACTTCGACAAAGAGGTCCAGCGAAGGATCCAATTCGGATGGGCAGCGTTCGGGAAACTTCGGCACATCTTTGAGTCCAGAATACCCCAATGCCTAAAGGCGAAAGTCTTTAACTAGTGCGTGTTGCCAGTGATGGCTTATGGAACTGAGACGTGGTCCTTAACTGTGGGCCTCATAACAAAGCTCAAAGTCACACAGCGAGCTATGGAGAGGGCTATGCTCGGAGTCTCTTTGCGCGACAGAATCCGTAATGAGGATAATCGCAAAGAACGAAAGTATCCGACATAGCTCAAAGAGTAAGCAAGCTCAAAAGGAATATTTTTCCTGATTTTGTTACATTCTTGATCAATGCTCCGCTTCTATTAATAGTAGCGTTATGTTTTATGATCTATAGCCTTCCTCGATAAATGGACTACCCAATAGAAAAACAATCTTTCAATTCGGACCAGCACTTCCCGAGATACTAGCGTTCAAACAAACAAACAAACTCTTCAGTTTTGTAATATTAGTATAGATTATTTTCACTTATGTCTAGACACTATATAGAACTACATATATATTTTACTCGATTTAATAAAATCATGTATTGTATTTTAAGACATATTCACTTACGAAATAAAAAAGAATTAGGAAAATTTGGTTATCCATATCGAGGTAGAAGTGAAAAAATATAATTCGGGATTTTATGGTGGCACCCATCTTAAATTTTATATTGGTCATAGTGTGTAATGTTTTACTAGTCAAGTTGCCAGCTATTCCACCGCCAAGCAGTAGTGTGACAAGAACAAAATTAAAAATTTTAAGTAACCCCGACTACCTCGGATTTGCTATCTGTAAAACATTCTACTAGTCAAGCCCTTTCATTTGAAACCCATATTGAGGAGTTGCGAAAAAGCAATGTAAGTCGCCATTTTGCGGTAGCGGCCATCTTGGATTTTAAATTTGTCATATTGCATAGTATTCTACTAGTCAAGCCCTTTCGTTTAATACCCATATTGGGGTAGTAGTGAAAAAATGTAATTCGCCATTTTGTGGTGGCGGCCATCTTGGATTTGTTATAATGTATAATATTTTACTAGGCAAACCCATATTGTTCTTATTGTTCATTTGATACCCATATTGAGGCAGGTTGTGAACAAATATTTTGTCCGCCAGTTTGTGGAGGCGGCCATCTAGAATCGATATCAACCAACCATAGCTAAGAACAGCACAGATATTTACCTTCAACTAAAAAAACCGCATCGAAATCGGCCCATCCGTTTGAGCTCTACCGTGCCACAGACGGACACACACATAGACTGACAGACAGATAGACAGATAGACAGACAGACATCAATATCAAACTTATAACACCCTTTTTGGTCGGGGTTAAAAACATCACAGTTTTCCGGTTTAAAGGAAAAAAATACAGTATGATTACAGGGCTTTGATATGAAATCCTACTAATATTTTAAATGTTCAATATATGGATAGAAATATATTGAAAAATATGGATGTTTGGATACTTGGATGTTTATTGCTTAATCACGTCGTAACGTTGGGTCGGGCAGAAATTTAGAACACATGTAGATAATAGTCGTGGCGAGCGCAGTATAATGCAACGTAATGATTAGGATTCTTTATTTTCCAATACCTGCGTGTCACTGCGCTATTATAGGCATGTGACTTACCATCAGGCACATATACTTACTGCTCATCCTGTCACAACAAAAATACTTTTATCACTTGTTAATAAAAAGAATGCCCTAACTAAAATGATATAAAAGTGATTTTGGTTTTGTTTTGTTTGTGGACCTTTCCTTACAAAGCAGCGAAATGGCGTCGCTGTATTATTATTAAAAACTTGTTTTCCGAGTTGTAGTATGCAATAATGGTGGATTATTTACTCGTAGCCTCGTCTAATGATAATGATGATTATATTATGTACTATTAGTATCCAATCCTACTAATATTGTAAATGTCAATGTTTGGATGTTTTTTGCTCAGTCACGACAAACATCAAGTCACGTATAAACGGATCGGGCTGATATTTGGAAAACACGTAAGATTATAGTCTGGAATAACACACAGGCTACTTTTATCCTGAAAAATAACGGGAACGGGAACAGTGAAGGTAAACTCGCAGGGTGCTGCTAGTCAGCCCCGGACCTTCAATATTTTTAGGCGGGGCAAAATCTGAAAAATGCCGCCGGGACGCCACTAATATCTAAATATATTCAGTGTTTAAACCGAGAAAAGCTCGGTCACCCAGGTACTTACACATGTACTTCACTAACAGTGAATGTTTTTCTTCAAAATTCGTACAATAATTTTAAAGAAATGGATTACTTAATATGTAGTGATTCATCTTCCTGGCTTAGCTAATTTATGCAATTTGTTTTTATTTAATATACAAAAGGACTTTACTTAGTCCGTTAGAAAAAATAAGAGAATCAGACGAAAAAAATTTGTAAACAGCAAAAAGACGTGCATTTCTAATTAATAAAAATTTTGAAAAGCGCCATCTATGAGCATGAGCATGGAAGCCTTTTGTTTCCATCAATGCAAATAATTTTACTGAGTGCACGCAACTTCGTGTGGCGCTGTCTTATCGGAGTTGTAAAGGGGCGGAGCTTAATTTTGCATTCGTGAATTTCACTCAGGTCTTCCCAGCGCCTTAATTAATTGACAAGGATATCTACGAACCACGTCGCAGCTCTTTGAGCCTCGAGCTCGAGATAGGTTACGGAGAGGGGAACAATTGTGAGATAAATTTGTGTATTCGGTCACTAGGTTATGCCATTATAAAAAAAAGTATAAATAACTATTATATTAACAATATTGACATTATATATATTTATAATATCAATTAATGTCAATCATTGATCACGCTATTATGGTAATATCACAATATAAAGAAAAAATACCTGTGGGACGACGCTTTTGAGCTTGCGATAAATGCCGAAAACAAATAATTTATTTTATGTTTGTTCTAACATTACAAATGTAATAGTAATGTGCAAAAATTACTGTGTTCCGCTTTGAAGGGTAATATTTATTTGTTGATAATGTGTTTTTTTTTTTAACTTTTATACGTTTACACTTGACCGCCATCTCGCCTGATGTTAAGCGACGATGCGGTCTACGATGGAGCTTGTTTACCTAGAAGAAACCGATTCACTCTCGATTTGAAGACACCAAAATTATAACTATCGGGAAAAACCCACTCAGGCAGCTCATTCCACAGCCTAGATGTTCTTATCACAAACGTAGAGTCAAACCTCTTAGTCCGTGTCTTTGGAATATCCACCATGAAACGGTGCCGCTTCTTTGAGTTACGAGAAGTACGATACAAAAAAGGGCAAGGAGGTATTAGATCATGCAGATCAGTTGCACACTCCCCGAAGTGTATCCGATAAAAAACCGATAAGCTAGCAATCTTGCGGCGATGTTCAAGACTTTGAAGTCTTTTTCGCGCTAGAATGTCTTTGCCTATGAGCCTTTTGGCACGCCTCTCGATCGATTCCAGAGCCTCAAGCTGATACTTAGCCGATCCATCCCAAAGGTGCGAACAGTACTTCATACAAGAGCGAATCTGTGCTTTGTATAACAAAAGTAATTTTTCAGATTTGAAGTACTTTCGCACCTTTGAGAGGATAGATAATAGAGATAATTAATGGCATAGAGATGAAACAAAATCTGTGGGTGACGAGCGCAGGGCAGTGCAAGGTAATGATTTGGACTCTCCATGTTCCAATAGCTGCGTGTCACTGTAATATTATGTGGCAGGCATGCTACTTACCATCAGGCACATGTCCTGATCGTCTTGTCATTCTATACAAAAAAAGGATTCCATAGTTTAAATATTATTCCACAGTTTCATTATGTTCCATAGTTAAAAAGTCTATGTAAAAAAAGTATTCCATAGTTTTCTTATTATGAAAGTGGAGTTAAACCTCTTCGCTTAAGTTCTTGAGTCATAAACCATGAAACGATGTCGTTTTTTCGAGCTACAAGCAATAACAATTCAATGGAAATAAAGGCAAACCGGTATTAGAATTTGCAAATCTGCAGCATACTCTCCGAAATGTATCCGGCAGTGCTATAGTTGGAAGTGGATAGTAACAGTTTAAATTTAGTTATACATTATTAGGACATCATTACATTGCTATAACACTCGTAGGTTGGTAAAAGCCTTTCTGTGGTACTCCAAAGGTCTTACATATATGTATTTTTTTAATATACTATTTTATGGTACTTAATTGTAACTGATCGGATACACTTTGGAGAGTGTGCGACTGATTTGCATGATCTGATACCACCTTGTTTCATGGTTGATGTTCCAAAGACACGAACGAAGAGATTTGACTCTACTATTGTGATAAGATCGTCTAGGCTGTGGAATACGTTGCCTGAGTGGGTTTTCCCCGATGGGTACAACCTTTATGTCTTCAAATCGAGAGTAAATCTTCTTAAGAGAAAGAAGAGAGAAGAGAAATCGAGAGTGAATCTTCTAAGTTTCTTCTAGGTAAACACGCTCCATCGTAGACCGCATCGTCGCTTAACATCAGGCGAGATGACGGCCAAGTGCAAACCTATAAAAGTTAAAAAAAAACTGATCATAGGACTCTTTTTTCCTTCATTAGAATCGGATCGCCTTTGTCCCAGTGATGAAATTTTTTTCGCTCTGAGCCTTGAATGAAAACATGCATATATTTGTTTCTCCACTGTGTATATTTTACTCTTCTATATTACGAAGGAAAACAACAAACACCTACATATTATTAAGAAATTAATTTTAAAATGTTCACTGATGAAAATAAGTAATTTAATATTAACCAGCTAACAACCTATTTCCAGCTCTATCCGAATCCTTCGTAAGTAATTTACCTTCATTTATGATGTAAAGTTCAAGATAACCTTTAAAAATTCCTAATAATTTAAATTAAAAAACTTCCAGGCCTCAATTAAATTTAATATCGAACCCGATGTAATTAGGGCAAAAATTAGAACGGAGAATAATTATTGGCGCATCAGATTCCATCAACGTAGCTTAAAAATTTTACGTTATAAAAATTTTATTTTGAACTTTTAGTAAAACATTCCTTTCATATACGATATGCCTGCGCCAGACCGCCATCTAACCGCCGGCACCGCCTTGATGTCAAATATAGATGCAATCTGAGAAGGAAAACGTTTATATCTTTTATTTATCTTTTGAAATATCTCGAAAAGTCTGCTGTCTTTTGAATCCTATAAATTTGGGCCTCATTTAGCTGACTCGATATTTTTTGAATTTGTTTGTAATTTTTAACCGATTTCCAAAAAGGAGGAGGTTAACAATTCGACACCTATGTTTTTTTATGTATGTTACCTGCTTTCTCGAAAACCTCAGTACCGATTTTTTAATTTCTTTTTACGTTCGGATGGGTATGCTTCCCGAATGGTCCCATATACTTGAGTTTTATTGTAATAGGTCAAGTGGTTTTTGAAATATGATCCAAAAACTAAAATTTGCATACGATTTATAGGATGACGTAATTGTAGATTTCACAAAAGTTATGAAACTTCTGAGCCATAGGATAGCCATCGCCATTCAGCAAGGCAACGCAGCCAGTGTTTTGGTCACCTTTGCTCCAGGAATGGTTCGGGGCTGAGGTTATTCTAGTAAAGTTAACATGACGTGACACGGACGAGCATTTTTTTTGAGCTTCATTTAGTATTTGTTTTTTTTTTTATGAAATAATGGTTTCGATAATAAAAACAAAAACGATTTTATTATTTGACACACCTTGCATCATCAAGAGGCTATCTCATGGCCTTATCTTTTATGGATAAATTCAATAAAAATTGTCAAGTATAGATTAGCAGATGAACCTTGTCCTCTAAAGAGTGGAACTTGGCTATTATGGCAGTTTCCTTCACCGCTGATGATGATAAACCTATTTATCCGCTCGCTTGCCCGTCGCTGCAAACCGCGCGACGCACTATGCCCCGCCCCCTGTAGCGTTGCTAACCAAAATGCCCGGGGAAAAATACTTGCACACCTCGCTATGCCCCGCGGATTTTACGCCTGCGGCGCGCGAGTCGGGATTCACGCAATCGTTCCTTGTGAATCAATTTGTTTTGAAAGATTATAAAGTGTAATATTTTTTATGTTTAATATGAAATTAGCTATACAATGTTATCTTTTGTTTCTCCGTGTACAACTCTGGTGCAGAGTTATGGTGTGTTGAAATTGAGATAGCGCGTTTTAAAGCTCGTCTTTTTTAAAAGCTCATAAGTACCTCTAAAATTAAAGCTATGACATATGGGGTTTAATATTTGATTATGTTTGTTATCTGTCGTTTGGTTGTTGAAACTAAATTTAATAGTAATATCAGAATAACTAACGTACACACCCCGCACTGAATCAACACTCAATGACAAGATTGACAAGGAACGTATTTTTTTTAATTTCTTTTCTTTTTTCTATGACTTTCATACTGTACTGGGATTAATATGACGGGAAATTTAACATAGAAACGGGATAAATAATACAAAGTAAGCCTTAGAGCGATAAAGACGAGTATATTTAACTTTTTCCACCGCGGGAGCCATGTTAACCACAGGTTGACACGGGCATTTTAGCATGCCGCGCCATGTCAACTACTAGTTGACACGGGCATAATAGACTGCATCGCGATGTTAACTACTAGTTGACACGGGCATTTTAGCGTTTGGGTTTTGTTAACTACTAGTTGACACGGGCAAGCAAGCGGATAAAACAAAATAAATGCTCTTACCATTGGTATAAATCTTATTTCAATTGTTGATCGTCTATGCATTGGCACTCGTTTCGTTACAGAATTTGAACAACATAATATATTTTTGATGCGCAACAAAATAGTACCGGTATCGATCAGTACGCCTTGTTCGTAGGTAGGTATGGATCATAAATTCTTACCTTTCTGGTTCTCGTTCGACAACTCGGCAACCTGAAATAAAAAGAAAAATTTTCACTTAAAAGATATTCAATCGTGAAAATATTCTTATGAGAGGAAAGACGTAATTTGCGAAGTGGTACTTAGTTGTAATGGCTTTCGCGTTACTTGACTTGATCATAATCATTTAGACCTTTTTAGAAAATGTGTCGAGTGGTCACTATGTTTATACCCAAAATTATACTGTGACTTCGTCCGCGTACAATTCAGAAAAATGTTATTCGTCAAGGAACAGCGAATTTTTCGAATTTTTTTCCTAACTGACCTATAGTAGCTGGCGATGGGTGCCCTTACTACCTACTTACAGACAGACAGACAGACAGAAACGCTTTACTATGCACACCAGTAACAAATCCAAACATACATAACAAGAGATACTTATAACTAGTGCCATAAATGGCGGCCTTATCGCTAATAGCGATTTCTTCCAGGCAACCATTAGTGGCAGGAATCAAACAAAAAAAAATAATAGATTAAAGATAGGATAGATAGGAACGGACTTTTAGGTTAGCCCGTAAGCGCAAGACCTATCTTTTCGGGATGAAAAGTTCCTAAGCTTACCACTCACTTAGCCCACTCGCTGTTCATACTGCTGAGGTTTGTGGCCAAGGAGATATTGAATAAATCGTTTATTTCCAAAAACCCAATAACACGACATAATAGTTTGAGTTAGAGTGGGTTTTTCCCGGTGTTTATAATCTTAGTCTTCAAATCGAGAGTGAATCGGTTTCTTCTAGGCAACCACGCTCCGTCGTAGACCGCATCGTCGCTTAACATCAGACGAGATGGCGGTCAAGCGTAAACCTATATAAGTTAAAAAAATCTTACCACTAAGCCAACATGCCTTGCCAACAGATGAATAGCGAGCATACACATTTACTACAAGCAGTGCCCCGCGGTTTTTTCCCGCGTAGTTCAACGTCCCCGTTATTTCCCCGGGAGCTCGGCACAAAAATCCTATATGTGTGTTCTTCCACATAATTATCTTTGTCCGAAATATCAGCCCGATCCGTTCAGATGTTGCAACATTAATCAACAAACATCCAAACATCGACACTAAACTTATAATATTACGACTCCACACTGAATTCATTGTAATGACAAAGGTCACGGAACAAGGAGTCTGTGAAGCGGCAAAATAAAAAAAAAACGATTCTACACTGCAATCTATGGTTTCAAGTTTGAATTTCTAACAATGTAATCAATGTAATGAAAAACAAACGTTGAAAATTTTACACAAATATATGTCAAAAAGTATATGAATTTAATATATAATAAATAATGAAATATTTTTTTTATTTCATTGAATGTAAATTACAAATTGAAATGGAACACTTTGTGAATCTTAAAACTCTGATAACGTTGTACTCAAGAAACAGCACTAGGCTAATGCCTGTGTTGCATAATCTAGTGTATTCCGCCTTGAAGAATAACAATACAGTTAAATAAAAATAAAAAACATAATTCTAACTTAGCTATACGACCGTGTGTCAAAATGTTTGCTTTTGTAAGTATATTTGCGTGTGTGTATACATAATATTTATCAATTTTAGTATTTATAGCAGAGTGTTTCTTTATTTAATATTAGCAACACAATGTAAACGATAATCTAACACAAAAGGCAGTAACTGTGTATACGTTGTCCTAAAAGTTACAATGCCTTTACCACAAGTTATAAAAAATAATTCCTGAGAATTTATTCTATACAATTTAAAATTATAAAAATTTGACCATTATGTTTTTGGTCCCATTCAATTAAAGTGTTATTTTGGCTTTTTATAAAAAGTGACAGTAAAAATTGTCATACATATAACAAGTTCTGTTAATGTTATCATTACAATCGGTAAACGATTAAATTTATCAATGAGTGGAACCAAATACTATACTTAGATAAATATTTAGTTTTAATCACTCACCCAGTGAAGTGTGAAGTGATAGAAATACACTGACGTGTCCAAACATACACAGGCCCGCGTGAGTCACTAATACGTACAAAACACTTCCATGCTACAACTTTTACACTTTGGCGAATAAGTTTTTGAAACAATATTCGTAGCAATTGAAACATTTTTTTTATTGATTAATGTCTGTCATATGGTTGCAATTGCCGTTATTGAAGTGGAAATCTCTTTTGGCGCGCTACAGACAGATTTTCCGTGGGCTGTAAATTGATTTCTAACGTCACGCTCGGGAATGATAAGAAATCTTCGAGTAAACTCGGGACCATGGCCATTGGCCATCGAGAAATACGTCAGCATTTCCAATTGGGTATACTCATGGCCACGTCCTCGGTTACATTCGCACACTTTTCTAAGTACGAGTAAGCTATCAAATTCTGAGTTATAACATCTATCTCTATCTATTTTAATAATTGCGTCAAGGGGTACGTTAGACTTGATCGAACCTTATATGAATAACAAAACATTAAAAAACATTGATTTTGAGGCGACGTCATAATATTTGTCCACAAAAATCGGATTATTGAGAATTTCGTTACATCCTGATGGCACTGACAAGCAAACCGCTGTCGCCATCTTTGTTAAAACACGTTTCGTTCCATCAATCAACACATAGCGTGCGTCCGTCGCGCCAAAAAAGTATCCACCACAGAAAATTGTGACTATGTGACTACGTAAAACGAAACGTCTTGCCGCCGGACCGGAATTTTATTAGTTGTAGGTATTTATATTCAGTATCAGCTTTGCACCCGTGTGAAGACGGGGCGGGTCGCTAGTCAGTCATAACAGTCCACAGATCGTGGTGGACTACGGTCTTGACTTTGTACTTACTTGTAAAAGCAAACTCCGAGTTTCAGCAGTTACTTACGCTGCTAGATGCTTACAAGAACATAATTACAACCACTTTATTCATTATAAAATTAAACAAACATAAAGCCGTTTCCACAATAACAAGGTGGAATCGTGTCTGGGTCTATTATTGGGTAAAAACAAAGGGAAAGTTTTTGGGTCAGCAATCAATTAATTTTAATTCGACGACCGCGCTCCGATCAAAGGCGATCTATTGAAACGAGATAGAATGGAAACCGCCGCGAATTCAATCATATCTCATCTTAATGTACGGCTTCTGGAAAAACAAACGCAATGTTTCCTCCACGATGGCTCGCGTTTCATTGTGATTCAATTTTAGTTGTCATAAAAGTATTTTTAAAACCTTTTTATTTTCACATATTGTTTATTATCTTATTGATATTATAAAAGCGATAGTTTCGATGTTTGGATGTGTGTTGCTGAATCACATCGCAATGTTTAACAGGTTAAAATTTGGAAAAATGATAGTTTATAGTCTGGAACAACATGGGCTTCTTTTTATAACGGTATCAAACAGATATCACCATCCCCGCCCACTGTCGCACTAATTTACAAATTTTTTTATTATTTTTTTATTGTATCTTTGTTTTTGGTGTGTCAATAAAGAGTATCTATCTATATAAAAATAACAGGAACGGGAACGATATTAATGTAACATTTGTTTTTTTGTATATTCCCACAAGTTTTAAAAATCTCCTTGCCGAGTGCACTGAACATTGTACATTTGTACAATATGGCTTTAAAACCAGGATTTCAATTTTCCAGACACATAAATATGATCCGGAGTAGCCAAATTCATCGATGACCGTCACCTAGGTTATTTAAAAGTGTTCTGTCTCTGGTTATTTTATAAGTTTATTAAGTGTATATTATACAATTAATAATATATAAATATGATGATTGTGAGGATGTTCTTAGCTATTATTATTATTATTAGCTATTTGGTTAATATCGATTCAAGATGGGCGCCGCCTCAAAATGGCGGACAAAATATTTCTTCACAATACCTCAATATGGGTAAAATACTATAAACTATAAAAAAAAACAAATCCAAGATGGCCGCTACCACAAAATGGCGAAATACATTTTTTTACAACTCCCTCAATATGGGTATCACATGAAAGGGTTTGACAAGTAGAATGTTGTACAGATTACAAACCCGAGGTAGTCGGGAATAGTCAACATTTATTGTTTTTGTTCTTGTTTAGATATTAGCTGTTACAAGCAGACGGAGAACATTTTTGTATATTTATTCTTGATACAACTTTTTTTTTTATGTTAATACCTTGTATCTTTCATTTATTTAAAAGCTATTACAAACAGACGCTTTATTTACATTCATGGATACCTATGCGTATGTATAGATTACTACCATTACAAAGACTCATTTATTTAGATTATAACCTATCTGACCTACATGTCGTGTGACGTACGACAAAGGAGGGTTCCATCGGTGGTCAATAATTAAAGCTCCGTCGATCGAGACAAACCTCGTTACAAGCGATGCCACCGCGGTACCCAATTAGTATGCAAACGCGGTACCTACGCTCGCACGGCTAGGGCTGCCACACGTACCTACTACGCAATCAATAAAAAGTTATATTAAATAAACAAAAATAGTGGCGAGTCAGATATCTTTTTATAAGCTACCGCGATTATTCAACACACAGCTTTAATAAATTGCGTGGTTTTATTGTAGTAGATCGTGATAGAGCAAAATCCCAATGTTTCGATGTAAATTTATGTACCATGTTCACAGGTAAACTGTGGTAAACTGGAACAGGTGGAAATTCACACAAATAAAATTTAAGTAAGTAAAAAAACAATACTTCGTCGATATTTTTGACTCATTGGCAACCCTTTTTTATGTAGGGGAAATCCTCACCATGCCCCTGCATGGTATGTCGGGCTCGGCACTATGACGACAACAGACATGATGCTCCTACCGACTAAAACCCCCACAGATTTGTCTTGCACGGCCAGGGGTCAAGGTCGCAGAGGCACTTTTCGCACTCCTACGACGACCCTGACCCTTGCCACTGCTCTTGCGGAACCGCCTCGCGAGGGGCGTTAGTACTCCCGCAGTTAGCTGTAGTGACAGTGACGCGCTGGAAATCAGCGGCGCGTCACCTTCTCGAAGGCCTGTCCCTAGACGGATTGCCGGACGGACCTAACGTCCGATGCCCCAGGCTCTCCAATAGAGATGGAATGCAAGAGTCGTAATCTCCAGGCTCGCCCCCGTGTCCGCTTCCTCCTCAGTAGAGGAGCGAGAGGCTTCCAAATCTCGCTCCTCTAAGTCACATGACCTCTCACTGTCGAGCATAACGTCGAAAATGGTCGGCAGCGAGAGGGCCGCCCTCAGCACCGCGGCTAGGGATAGCCGCTCAGAATGCTCGTGGATGACCCTCATCTGGAAGACTTAGGAATTTTACTTGGTCGATGTGTCAGCCGAATAACCTTCTCAAGTCTTCCAGTCCCTCTCCCCAATCTCTACACGCACTGCTCAAGGGGGTGAGGAGCGCGTGTTGAAGTTCCCAGCCCCGGCCAAGATTCGCAATCACACAACAAGATGCCACCGAGGCAAGTTGTTGTGTGATGCCCAGAGTGCGCCACGTGGAGGTTCCCTAGCCACGCACCCCTTATTGGCAACCCTAGGTATAGCTTGTTACGGACAGATAAAACCGGTACGCTCGGCATTGGTTAATATTTAATGGATTTCGGTACTCAATCCTTCTATTGGAAATTATATATTATCCTGAACTTTTATGTCTTGCTGGGATTGATAACTCTTTTGCGGTTCTGTATTTTATTTTTTCCATTACAATTTTTATTTTATTGTAAGGCAATGATACTAATTTTTAGATTGATTATGTTTATTTTATTTATTGTTGTCTAACGTCCAAATATAATTTGTTTTCGCTTTTTGTATTTAAGAGAGAAACGCAGCAGGACACATGCCTGATGGTAAGCAACATACCTACCCATAATAGTACAGTGGCACGCAGCTATTGGAACATGAAAAGTCAAAATCATACCCAGCACTGCACTCGTCAGCCAGATATGCGATGTTTTAGCTCTATTTACTATGAATACAGGTATTTTCTCTGGAAACATTTCCCTTCAAATCGGAACATAGTGACTTTTTCCTGTTACTGCTTGGCAGTTGAATAATTAGCAAAGGTGTCGTACTTCCCTTTTTACTTTACTTTTACTTTTTACTTTGGCGGACTATGCAAGTAAGCAATAGTCCTACCACTACATAAATTGAACTTGCTTCTCAGGTACGTCAATGTAGCCTATAAGCTGCCCCAGCGTTAGCTAATTACAGTCAGTATTGCAGTTTGGAGAGTTACTAGACTCCAGTCGTGTCAGTAAGTTTAACTGTACCATCACCTGGCTACGTGAGGACGGGGTTCAACTTCTAAGTTAAGTCTGGAGATAGAAAAGTAGTCTTAGTATTAAAATTAACGTGGTTGTTACACATATTTAATTGGATAACGGGACACTCACGTATATACGGTCGGTCAATGTACGTATATACGTGAGTGTCCCGTTATCCAATTAAATATGAGAAAAGTAGTCGTTTCAAACTGAAAATGTATACAATTTGTATGCTCTTTCTTTTGTTTTTATTTTTTGTTAATTGACGTGTAAATTGTACATTTATGAACATAGTACTTTGAATTCAGAACATTCTACAATCAATAACTTATTTAAGTTACTGTTGTAAGCTTACAACTGGAGAAGTAAATCAAACTTTTTATTATTGCTAGCTTATCGGTTTTTATCGGATAAACTTCGGAGAGTGTGTGACTGATTTGCACGATCTAATACCACCTTGCCGTTTTTTTCTATCGGAATGCTCGTAGCTCGAAAAAGTGACATCGTTTCATGGTTGATGTTTCTAAGACACGAACGAAGAGATTTGACTCTACTTTTGTGATAAGTACGTCAAGGCTGTGGAATACGTTGCCTGAGAGGGTTTTTTCTGATAGTTACAATCTTTGTGTCTTAAAATTGAGAGCGAATCGGTTTCTTCTAGGTAAACACGCTCCATTGCAGACCGTATCATCATTTAACATCAGGCGAGATGGCGGTCAAGTGTAAACCTAAAAAAGTTTTAAAAAAAATTGTACCATCAAACATCCATATTCAATTTAATACAACAATGATTTATTAAATCTCAGCGTTTTTATTTCCTACATCTTTTTCAAGACGACATCTCTGATCACATATCACTACAATACCACAAACAAGTAGAGAGATACTATAATACGCTCTGATGACAAAACAATTTACGCTTCGTTTTTGGAATAGTCATCGTTTAGCATGGAATATTTAAATTTATCTCAATAACCTCTTTGGATAACTACTTAGTATCTTTTCTCGTTCTATGTGTTATGCCGAGGCCAATCAATCGTGTTAGTCATTCCAGCTGCCATATTTTTTTTTTTTTCTTTTGGAACGAAGTTCCTTATCGCGCGTTGTGAAAGGGGGCTAGACGGAAAAAATTCTTACGAAAAGTTGTCACGACACTTTTTGCTATAATAAGCTATTGTAAGCTGTGCGGCGTCGCATGTTTCTCTGTCTGTCTCTCTCTCTCTCTTATAGAAAGCAAGCCAGATATTTTCATTTCTATTTCGCATTGAACAGTGTGGTGTCGCGACGATTACTTTTGTTGAGTGTATACAGGTTTTTTGTAAATAATAAATAATAATAATAATATATATTTCCAGTTCTCGAGAATGGTCGTGCGTTGCTCTACTGGGACCGCTCTATCATCACGGACAGGACTATTGTCGCCAATAAGCCTGATATCGTGCTGGTAGACCGGTCTCAGCGTCGGGCTGTGATTAAGTGCGTACTTATAGTAGTACATATAATATATATAAACTTAATCAGTAGGCTCAATTTTCGTAATAATTGGCTTGTGGTAACTGAAGTAGGAAACATATGTTTAGGATTCTATTTTATATAAATGTCTTGAAAAAACTGCATCAATGGTAGTATTATATTTTGTTGTTGATTCTGCTGGATTATTGTTAATTCTTATTTTAACTTCGTTCCATCCGGGTGTCCCTTGACACCTCTCAAGTTTTTTTCTTAATTTATGGCGCGCGCTGTGACTTATGGTTGTCACATCTCTGCCAATGTCCGTTTCGTGACAGCTTCATAAACGGCAGCGATTAACATTAATTTTATGAAAATTTGATCGGTTTAATTTGACGTTATATTTCTTGATTATCTTAAAACAAAAAGGTAACACTAAAAAAGAGAAACACAAAAAGTATGTAACACAAAAGGTTAGACGGACACAAACACTTTGTTAGTGGGGAACAAAAAAATAAGGTTACCTATTATAATGAACATGCATAGGTATCTTATTGGCATAAATATATTACAATCAAATTGTTTAAATATCGTTGTTACAATCTTATATTATTCTTAACTATAAATTTACACAATATACAATTAATTAATGGGGTTGAGGAAAGGGACAAAAGACTTTTCATGGATGAAGGACGAGGGATGCTAGGAAGGAGAAAATCATAGAGCGAACGACTTAGTAAACCATTAAAGTTTATTGAACCTTCTCTGTGTATGATTTAAATGATAACCATCGCTATTGTTGGGACACACACCGTCTATTAATTATTTCTTCATTAAAATACTTATACCTACTTATTTATTAAATTCCGTAGCCAAATGGAAAAATAACGGGACTCTTATAGATTCATTCGTTATATCTGTCCGTCCGTATGCCACTTTTTCCGAAGCTATAAGAACTACACTGTTAAAACTTGGTAAGTAGATAGATGTATTCTGTGAACTGTATTAAGATTTTAAGAAAATTACATTAAAAATTACTCATTTAAATAAGAAATAAGAGTCAAGTTTTTGTCATAGACAACCTAATATTTGCAAGCCGTGGCATGCAAATAAATATTAGGTTTTTATTTTATTTAATTCTTATTTAAATGCCGTAAGGTTGGTTTTGGACTTCTCAATGTAAACATTTAAGATTTTATTGTAATTACCCATTTTCGCAAATAAATAAATTATTTAATTTATATTTATTTGTTTACTTTTGTTCATAATACTAGCGCCCCCGTGGTTTTACCCGCGTATTTCCCGTTCTCATTACTTTCCCGGAATAAGAAGAGCAATAAATAGTTGATCTAATCTAATGGAATACTGGACAGAGTTTTCGCTAACATTTGCAAGCCATTCGCTGGAATCTCTTTAGATTTAGCGGATTTAACAGAGATTTACTTACCTTTGTGTTGTTGAGAGAAGTTAGAATTAACAAACGGTCTCTGGAAGCCGACGAGGGATTACACTTGTTTTGATGAATTAATTATTTTCCCGTAATGAGTTCAGTAGGAAGCCTTAGCGGTTTTGTATGATGACTTTTGTTAAGTAACGTCCGAGATGATTTTTATCGAAGTTGAACGATAATTCCATTGGCAGAATTACGAGATATAATTGGATTAATAATAAATAATAATAATAAATATTGGTGGACAATTCACACACAACACCGTCTGACCCCAAACTAAGCAAAGCTTGTGTGATGGCAGCCAGATAGCTGATAAAATACTTATATAGTTTTAAATACATACTTATTATACATAGAAACACCCAGACACAGTGCAAACATTTGAATTCATCACACAAATATTTGCACTGGGTGGGAATCGAATCCACGACCCTCGGCTTCGCAGGCAGAGCTACTACCAACTAAGCCACTAGGGCAGTCAAAAACTAAACAAAACAAAACTAGTTAAGATAAGAACGTAAAAGCGAGTAGCTTGTCCTATAACGACCTAATTTAGCCTAGATTAGTTAGTGATGCTGATGATACTACTGTTCTGGAAAGGTCTACCTGCCCAAATGTATCTATCTAGTCTATCCGATACTCGTGTTTTGATGATTCGAAATATTAGCTACAGGTTTTCAACTCAATCGAAATGCACACTTATCTATATGAATTAGGTGAAGTGTAAATAGATATCTTTTGGGAAAGCTTTCCAATCATACTTCATACTTGTTGAATTTTTAAGTATCAGCTAGAGGCTCTGGAATCAATCGAGAGGCGTGCCAAACGGCTCATAGGCAAAGACATTCTAGTGCGAAAAAGACTTCAAACTCTTGAACATCGCCGCAAAATTGCTAACTTATCGGTTTTTTATCGGATACACTTCGGAGAGTGTGCAACTGATCTGTATGATCTTATACAACCTTGCCCTTTTTACTATCGTACTTCTCGTAACTCGAAGAAGCGGCACCGTTTCATGGTGGATATTCCAAAAACACGGACAAAGAGGTTTGACTCTACGTTTGTGATAAGAACGTCTAGCCTGTAGAATGAGTTGCCTCAGTGGGGTTTTCCCGATAGTTAAAAATCTTGGTGTCTTCAAATCGAGAGTGAATCGGTTTCTTCTAGGTTAACACGCTCCATCGTAGACCGCATCGTCGCTTAACATCAGGCGAGATGGCGGTCAAGTGTAAACCTATTAAAGTTAAAAAAAAAACCTTTTCTGCACCCTGTTTTACTTGGAAGGGTTTATTTTAAAACATGTAGTTTTCTTCAAACGCCTAGTAGACCCACGACAGCTCCCAATTTAATATAAAGCTCTCGAACCACCTACACCAAAGATAACGCTTAGTTACTTTAATAATACTAGTTATGTTTTTTCACGCAATGATATGCTGTTTCTTTTTAGATTATGGTTTCATACTCAATTACACTAGTCATCTATATTAGTTGAAACATTTAAAATTGGTGATTAGTTTTGAATCTATGGTGTCGATGGACTCCAGGAATATTACTGAGCTGAACCCTTAAACAAGTGACTGGAGCATTTCATACATGATCGGGTCTAGCCTTGTTGAGGTACAAGTTCGCTCGGAGACCGCGACACGGTACCGCGATAGAAGACCGCGACCGGAGACCGCAGCAGACACTAGACATAATGGAATAGGGATGTTAACAATTTTTCGGACCCTTGTTTACCTTAAAAAATAACATTTTATTTAAAAATATTAGTATTTTCGAGGAGTAAATTTACAATATTAGACTAATTTTGAATTTTGCCGCTAAAACACTAACGACTGACATTACGTCACTAGTCGTAAAACATTGGTCGCGATTCATCACTGTATGTCTAGTTTATGTGTTTTCTTATAATTTCTTGAATACAAACAATCAAAATCGTCGTCGCTAAGATCGCAAATTATGATAAAAATGCAGAAACGTTAACAGTTTAATCAGTTTCGACAGTTTGTTTTGCGACTAGTGACGTAATAATTCACATTGGTGTTTCCAGTCACGTGAAAACAGATTAAAAATATAGCATTTAAAATCATGTATAATACATTTACTACGTAATATTAAATTATATTAATGTCATTTTTGATATTCTATTAATGCAAACTATCATAAAATTAACATTAAACATTAATGCGTGATTAGTATTCATCTCTATTGTATGGGCTGGCGCCCAGACCGCGACAGGAGACCGAAGCACGCACGTGTAATGATCTCGGCGCGAACTAGCGCCCATACAATTCCATAATGTTAAGTGCCTGCCGTGGTCTCGCGGTCTTCGGTCTCGGTCTCCTCTCGCGGTCTCTGTGCCAACTTGTACCTTCAGAAGTTGAGAAGTTGATCCGGTGTGAAATACTACTTTACCTTAGTGAAGATTCCCAATTTATTAAGGGCGTGTAGGCCGTAATTTTGATTTTTTAAAACAACTTTAAGCCCTATAAAATAGTGTATTAAACTGTGAAAAAAATATATGTAAAAGTTAAGGATCTAATCTAGTGCAATTCGCAGTCAGTAACACGATTTAATGAATTTTACTTGATAGAAAAAAATCCCAAAGTTACCCCTTTTCAAAAAGTTTTTTCAAGTTTATGACTAAACTAATTAATTTTTTTACAAAATTTTTGTACTCAACGAAAGCCACTAAAAAGTTATAGATGCATTCGCAGAGTTTGACTTGATAAAAAGTATCAGTTATTCACTATGTTTTAATATCTACCATATATATAGCGCGCCGTTCGGCAAGCCTGATCAGTCGCGTTTCGGCGCTCATGGACGACGGGCCTGTGCTTGATTTTGCAATTTTGACAACCGATAAATTTTAAATATTACGATCATAGTGCCACAGTATAACAATATCAGTAGGTATTACTGGTGAAGCACGCTATGATCTTGATTTTTGATACCGTTTTCACTGGAATTGCTAATAGACGCTGATATTAATTAGTACGCTGTTTATTTTATGTTGTAGACCAAAAGGGGAGTCTCAAAAAACTGACGTCGCTACCACATCAGTAAAAAATTCAATGCGGATGCAATGGAAAATAGATAAGTATCGGTAAAATATTCGTCCGTTAAATCAGAGATCGGGATAAGAAAATAATGAGAAGGGATAAATCCCCTGCGTAAATCCCCAAGTTAGGTATCATTTATGATACCTAACTTGCATTTATATGCCATTTAGGTAAATTCTTTGTAGTAAGGTACTTAGTACTTGGAAGAAAAGTCCTCACATACAGATTTTACCACTTTGGAAGAGACTTTCGCGCAAACTATTCAGTTTAGAAAAAAAAAGTTAGGAACTTCAATACAATTTTGAACACATTTCCATAGATACACGTATGGTTTTGTTAGAATTTTTTTTTTTTT
Organism: Ectropis grisescens; assembly: GCA_017562165.1. NCBI lineage: Eukaryota > Metazoa > Arthropoda > Insecta > Lepidoptera > Geometridae > Ectropis > Ectropis grisescens. The sequence goes on along the minus strand of CM029789.1, from coordinate 22,861,588 downwards.
TTACTTTTCCATGTTTGTGACACCACCAAAATGTATTTTTTTTTTTTTTTGTATGAAAATGTTAATATTGTTCATAGAAATTTAGACACTCGACCAAATTTGATAAGAAGCCTTTTAGGCAGTAAAATTACTCGTAGAATTTAACTCTACACTAAATTTCCGATTCGTATTTTTATATAAGGTTTAGAATCATTTCCTGAGCATAAAATCACAAAATAATAACAAATCCAGGTGGAGCTTCAAGCGCCAGCTCGAAAAAACGTTTTTGGCTGATATTCTGAAAAAGTTATAAAGCCTATTATTATTGTAGAAAATAAAATTTCCCATCTTGTGTTGCCAGTAAACTTTTTTTCGAACTTACCGATTACGATTTACTATGTCAAATTTGATGATAACAATGTAAAAATAATAAGATGTGGAATCTGTTCCCAGTAGCATAAACATGTCTCTTTTTACCGGAATGGAAGAAGGGTTATGTTTTTCGCGCGTATCTTTTATGTTTGTAAATCTTTTATTTCCACATGTCTTCCAAACGGCTGGATGGATTTTGGTAACAAAGATATTCTAAGACTAGTCTGACTCGCCAAAGTGTCCTTAGATAGTAGGTAATATTTTTTACGTGTAGATTTTTTTTGTAGTCGGGGTTTTAAATTAAAGTTTTCTATCATATTGCTCGTTGCTCGAATAAACAGCACCGTTCATCATCATGACTGAAGAGTTGAACGAAGAGTTTGGTCTCCACTTTTGTAATAAGAACAACTAAGCTGTGAAACGCATTGCCAGAGTGGGTTTTTGTCGAAAGTTCGAACCTTGGGGTTATGAGGTACACTGTGCTTGTTTCTATTAGAGAAACAAGTTCCATCGTAGACCACTACATCCACTATTATCGGCATCATCGCTATCGTATCATTAAATGGGTTATAAATCGTAAACGGTAAGTTTTACAAAAAAAGTTTACTAGCAACAAAAGATGCAAAATTTTATTTTCTACAATTATTGTCAAAATATATAGTTTCCAAAATATCGGCTAAAACAGTTTTTTTTTTTTCAATTGGCGTTTGAAGCTCTACCTGGATATCTGAGCATTTTGTAATTTTACGCTCAGTAAGTGATCTTTACCTCATAGAAAAAAATTGGATTAGAAATTTAGTGCAAAGTTGACAAAAAAAACCGTCTATTTTTACTGGCCTTTCATTACGTTTCAGCACATTTTTTTTAATTTTTGACGAACTTGTGAATTATTAGGAAACATTTTAAAAAGATGCGTGAAATTGGAAAAGCCGTTCTCAACTTACCTATAGTGTGACCAAAAAGAAAAGGTTGAGTTTTGTATTTCTACGAGTATAGATCAATTTAATATTTCTTCGTTTCACTTCACAATTCACAAAATTGTTATCACTAGTATAAACAGTATAAACAAATCTTGAACAAAAAATGAGTTTAAATTACACAGTCCGATATTTTAATGTTTTTCTGCACTATGGCACCGATTCCGCGGTCGGTGACGGTCGCGAGAACAAGACAGCGTTAAATGCCTAATTTGACAGAACTACCTGGCCTTAATTCCCAGCCAGCTTGGCTTTAGAATAAAAGTAGGTAGGCACTAAGCGATAAGGTCTAAAATTGTTACTTTACTTTAAGTTTTTGCGTATTTTTATTTTTTTATAATTTAAGCGCTCTGAATGTAGCATTTTTAATTAAGTGATCATGTTAGCCCACAGTGAGAGTAGCTAATTGCGTCGCATACACAAACGCGGCAGATACTAAATTTGTCTTCCATTCTCCTCGAAAATGTGAATAACGAGGCGTTTGTCGTAAAAATTCAATTTGACAACAAACGCCGAGCCTCTGGAAATCTCCACGGAATTTCGCTGAATAACGAAAATTCCCTAACATTTGCTACAGGAGGCTGGATTCCCTCGTATTTACTGGTGACGTCTCGTGGCTTGGCTCATATCCTGTTACTTTATTTTAAAGTTTTCGCATATTATTCGTAACTTTGTTAACTAGGTAAGTGCAATAAGGAGTTAGAGCAACCAACTTAGCGCTGCACTGCCTTCATCATCTTCTTGTTTGTATTAAACTCACTTTTGTAGTAAATATATATATTAATTTGTTTTGTATAATAGTATAGTAATAGTATAATTAAATATTAGTAATAGTATTAAGGAAAATGTCACGTCGCCTCGCCTAACTTTGTTCTAGGCGATTTTCCTTCAAGTTGGTTGCCTGGAAGAGATTTCTCTCAGCAATAAGGCCGCCATTTGTGGCGCTGGTTCATAATTGTGTGTTACTGTATTTTTTTCCTGTTTTGTGTCACAATAAAGAGTTCGTATCTCTATGCCCCGTAATTTCACTGGAACCATTGCCCTTCAAACCTGAACACAGTAATAGTTTGACGGTAGAATAACTGCCAAAGGTGTGGTACATCCTCAGGCAGACTCTGCAAAGAGTCCTACCACTATAAAAATGTTGACATTATTTGGTCTTCTCTCAGAAATTGTCTTAAAATACCCGAACATCCGTGTAAAATACAAAGACCGTAAATCGCAACAAAAAGTATCCTATCAAAAAGTACAAAAAGTACCTATAAGATAGATAGAAGATAGACAGGTCTATCTATCTTCTATCTATATATTCTGAGAGAAGCTAGAACGGGTCGCTTTTTAGGGTTCCGTAGTCAAATGGCATAATACCCGTCCGTATGTCACAGCCACTTTTCTCCGAAACTTTAAGAACTATACTGTTGAAACTTTGTAAGTAGATGTATTCTGTGAACCACATTAAGATTTTCATACAAAAAATAGAAAAATCAAAAAATTTTAGGGGTGCCCCATACTTAGAACTGAAACTCAAAATTTATTTTTCCATCAAAACCATACGTGTGGGTTATTTATGGATAGGTCTTCAAAAATTATATTGAGGCTTCTAACATATTTTTTTTTAACTGAATAGTTTGCGCGAGAGACTCTTCCAAAGTGATAAAAAGTGAGTGTATGTGTGTCCCAGTAACTTCTAAAATGAGAGAATGACAAAAACAAGGTTTATGATGTAATTTACCATGTAAACTATTAATGAAAATTGGTTTGAATGAGATCTAGTAAGTAGTTTTATTTTAATACGTCATAAATTCGCAATTGTTAAAACACTGATTAAAATAACAACTAACTACAAAAATATTCATATTATGTTACTTGCCTACGGAAGCCTTCAAGAGCGAGTCCGACTCGCACTTGACCCCAATTATTTCTACTAATATTATACTTAAATTGCGAAAGTTTGTATGTTTGTTGCTCAATCACGTCGAAACATCTGGATCGGACTCAAATTTGAAACACAGATCATAGTCAACTTTACATAGGCTACTTTATTCATGAGAAAGTATTAGGAATAGGCACTACGTAGGCACCGCGGGACGCTGGTTTTTTATATTTAAATACAGACACACTTACAAATATCTGTTTGTGTGTCCTTCATATTTGGTGAGATCGCGGCTGTGCAAACGTAGCGAGGGTTCCCACACGCTCGCACCTGACTCCCAATTATACCTTCACAATAATATATCCTTACGTTATTTTCCTTTCGCTTACTTTCAGATATATGGCGACTTAAGGAAAACATTCTTAGCGCTAGAATACACTAAGATTATCAATTCCTTACATTAATATCTTGATATATTGTGGTTGAATTGTGTCGCCGATATTTCGATCCAGTTTCATGGACGATTTTCATGGGACATCATCATCAGCCACAAGATGTCCACTGGTGAACATAGGCCTCGCCCCTAGATTTCCACGAACGGTCCTGCGCAACCTGCAACTAGCGATTTCCAGCGACTTTTGTGAGGCCATCTAGTGGGCGGCCGTCCAACACTTCATCTTCCGGTTTGTGGTCGCCACTCGAGAACCTTTCTTCCCCATCGGTTGTCAGTTCTACGAGCGATGTGGTCTGCCTATTGCCACTTCAGCTTTGGTTACTCTTTAAGCTATGTCGGCCGCTTTCGTTCTTTTTCTAATATCCTCATTACGGATTCTGTCGCGCAAAGAGGCTCGTTGTGCGACTTTGAGCTTTGTTATAAGGCCCACATTCATGGGTAAATATTTGAATATCAAATAATTAACTAAGTTAAATCTAAGTACGTTATTTAAAAAAAACAGTATCATACTCGTATTGTTTGTACAAAAAATCAAAAATGAAAATTATATTACACATGACAAAATTTGGAGGATATTACGATGAGAATGGACTAAAACCAAATCCTTCAAAAACATTTTCCATACCATTCCACCTCAGAAACCAGCAAGCTGACCGTAAACTTAGCGTGAAATGGCGGGGTATTACTATTGAACACAGCAAAACTCCGACTTACCTTGGTGTCAAACTGGACAGAACACTGACATTCAAAGCACACTGTCAAAATACAAAACTGAAAGTCAGCACTAGAAACAACCTCCTCTCTAAGCTTACCTCTACCACATGGGGTGCTTCAGCCCATGTTTTGCGAACTTCTGGGCTAGCACTCTGTTTTTCTGCTGGGGAATATGCTTGTCCAGTATGGCATCGATCCACCCACGCAAAAGAAGTAGATGCGGCGTTAAATGACACATGCAGGAAAATAACAGGCTGCCTGCAACCTACCCCTCTTAATTTTCTTTACCCCCTAGCCGGAATAGCTCCTCCAAAAGTCCGCAGAAGTGTCATCTGTTCTGTAGAAAAGGAAAACAAGAAACTGACATCAGGCACCCCCTCTACAATGCTAATATCTCAAAAACACGCCTCAAGAGTCGCAAAAGCTTTCTCGGTTCTTCGATGGTACTGCCTGACCCACCCAGAGAGTCTCGCTGCAAACAGTGGAACGAGAGCTATCCTCCCCCGCAAGATTATGTGGCCCCAGCTGAAGAGCTGGCTCCAGGTAGCAACCTAGCGTGGCCCACGTGGAAGTCACTAAACCGACTCCGGACCCAAGTGGGCCGCTGCAAAGTTAATATGGCGAAATGGGGATACTCTGACGAAAATAACATCCTGTGCGACTGTGGTGCCACTCAGACCATGCAGCACCTGCTGTCATGCCCGCGGTGTCCAACCAGCTGCACCAGAACCGACCTGATGGAGGCCTCGATACCAGGAGTCACAGTTGCGGAATACTGGGCAGCAAAAATTTAAAAGACTCACACACACACAAAAAAAAGACAACATCATCGACACGAAGAAGAAGACAAAATTTACCACCTAAAACTAATACCCGAGTTACTCACCCAGAACTGCTCCCAGCGCAAAGACGCCCGTGCCTTATTGTCACATTGAATGGCAATGGCCATCAATGACAATGCAATGGCTTCAGGAATGAGCCAGGGTGGTAGCTACCCGTATTCTCTCTCGAACTTGCATTCTGACTCCATAAGGACTCCAAAGATCATAGCTTGAGTAGTGGTAGGACTATTTGCAGAGTCCACCTGGGAATGTACCACACCTTTGCCAGTTATTCCACCAATAAGCATTACTATTACAAACATCACTGACATCACTGTGTTCTGATTTGAAGGGATATGTTCCCAAATAAATAAACTGGGCATAGACATCAATTATTTTATATATCTGGGTATGAGAGCAGTGCAGTGCTATGTAATGATTTGGACTCTTCCTATTCCATTAGCTACGTGACACTGTGCTGTTAAGAACAGGCGTGTTGCTTACCCACATGTCTTGTTCATTTTGTCTCTCGCTATCATAAAAAGCAACCCTGCAGTTTAATTTCCAATCTGTATCAATTGGTTACTCACTAATTACACCACTAAAAACTCATCTCTAATTTCCACAGCTCAGTGACTAATGACTTCGCAAGTTAATCACGTAGCGCAAATTGCCGACTTTCACTTAGTAGGTGTCAAATGACAATGGAAGCAGAAGAGACAATTTCGCGGCTATTCAATTTTAGCATCATACATTTCAAATGTATGTAGATACTCTTAATAATAGGTCAGTATGTTCTAGTAAAAATTTAAATGAAAAGGTTCTGTTTTTAACTATTTTAGGCTTACACTTGACCGTCATCTAGCCGATGTTAAGCGGTGATGCGGTCTACGATGCAGCGTCCTTACTGAGGAGAAAGAGGGCTTAGATATACAGCATCTTAGATCTCTGGGTGAAGAGCGCTGTGCAGTGCTTGGTAATAAATTAGAATCTTCATGTTCCAATAGCTGCGTATTACTGTAGGTACTGTTATGTGGCAGGCATGTTGCTTACCATCAGGCACATGTCTTGTTCGTCTCGTCACTCTTCATAAAAAAAAGAAACAATCGCAATTAGAAGACACCAAGATTCCAAATATTGTGAAAAACTGACTCAGGCTTATCATAAACTATAGTTTATGCGACCTGCCCCGGCTTCGCACGGGTGCAATGCTAATGCTAATACTAAATATGAGTATAAGTAGGTACTAAGTACTAATAAAAATGGTTATTGTGGGTGGGAGAATGGGAGAGATAGACATATACCTATATATACTATAGCAGTTTTTTTTGCCGTCCTTTTGAAGGGGTACAATATTGCTGTTCACTATTTTGATCTAGCTCATAAGGTTCTGCCAGTGTAAACGCAAAAATATATTTTTATATGGCATTACATTAGAAACCTTTTAAATTATCCAGGTTTGTCTGCTATTTTATGCACGTATTATACATACAAACCTTCCTCTTGGATCACTCTATCTATTCAAAAACCTCGCATTAAAATTTGTTTGGTGGTTTTAAAGATCTAGGCATATATAGGGACAGACAGACGCGGGAACTGACTTTGTTTTATGCTATGTAGTGGTGCAGAGTCAAACCTCTTCGTTGGTAGTTTTTTAATTGAATGGATTGGGTTGAAATTTGATTCTCAGATAAAGAAAATAGATTAAAAGTAACACGAAAATTGCAGAACTCCTTGTTCAATGTATTTCTAAGCTTATCGTTAATTGCAAACAAATTAGTTTGATATTTAGTCAAAGCATTTTGTGATTTTGCCATCAGCAGTCATCAACTGTGCCTCTGTAACTCCAATGTAGATGATTTATGTTGAATGATATTACCACAAGGAATGTCTCCGAAGCGCTAATTTCACAAAATGGCAGCCACAGGTGTCGGGTAATCGTGGAAATGTCGACGAAGCAAAATTCTTCACAATAATTGGACTCGAAATCTACAATTCATTACCATGCTCGATCTGCTTCGCGGTTGCACTCTTAGCCGTAATTCTGTAGGAATCATTATTTTTTGTTAGTTCCCTCAATGCAAGCGTTCCTATTGACAAAACCAACACAAGAAATTTGAAGCATATTTTGCATTCACGTACTTATTCTTTAAAAAATATGTGAAAAGTGCTCTAAATGTAAGATTTTTTAACCACCGACTAAAAATAGGGGTGTTATAAGTTAGATGTCGATTTCTGTCTGTCTGTCAGGGTGTCTGTGTGTGTGTCTATCTGCGGCGTAGAGCTCAAATGGATGGGTCGATTTCGATGCGGTTTTTTAATTTGAAGGTTAATTTCCGTGCAAATGTTTTCAGCTATGTTTGGTTAATATCGATTCAAGATGGCCGCCTCTACAAAATAGCGGACAAAATATTTCTTCCCTACTACCTTAATATGGAAATCAAACTAAAGGACTTGACTAGTAGAATACTTTGCACTATGACACATTTTAAATGCAAGATGGCCGCCACCATAAAATGGCGAATTACATTTCTTTTTTAACAACTCCCTCAATATGGGTTTCAGATGAAGGGACTTGACTAGTAGAATGTTGTACAGATTACAAATCCGAAGTAGTCGGGGGTAAATCAAAGTTTAAAATTTTGTTCTTGTTCGTCTTTCGAAGGAATAGTTGATCCTGAAATAAGTAATACTATGTACTCTTAAGTATATGTGTAAGTCTCTCAATGTACTTTTCAGGTGTACTTTTTTTAAATTTAATCCAGGAAAACGCAATATGTACAAAAATACAATTATTTAATTGTCAGATGGCCTAATGGCGATTGAAAATCACGGCCATTAATGTATTTTTTGTTTAGCAAATTATTTATTAAACTTTACTACTCTTGTACATTAATCTACTAAATTAAAAAGCAGTTTTAATATCATTCAACTAAAGAATATTACACAATGGCCAATGCAGGCAACAATAAAAAGAAGTAAAAAATAATTTCTCCCAAAAATATTTATATTCACGAGTACAAATCGAGCTCCGTTAGGTACATGCTTCATTTACAAAAAAGTCAGAAAAATAGGTCCGAAACTAAGGGGAAAACAATAAAAAACTAACGAAAGTAAAAAACTATCATATTGAGTTTACCTACGTTTTAAAAAACAAGAAAGAAACAAAAAAAAGAAACAATGATAAAAATAAGTTAAATTCATTACTAACAACAAAAATCACGAAGTTACAAACACACAGTAATCATTGCGGTAGATTACTTGCTGATTTACACTGAACAGTTATATCATACGAAAAAAACTTAAACATTTGTATTTTTGTAGATCATGCAGTGAGGCACTCGCCGTACCGCAATTATTTTACTGTCATAGATATTTGCTAATGTCGCAATGTCATCCAATTTAAAAACAAATTAAGCATTTTCTAAAAAGACCTGTTCATTGCCTTATGTTTTTTTTTTGCTTGGTTTGGTTGGGTTTCATTTAATATGTCTGTTTATATTGTTGTAGGACTTTTTGCAGAGTTTTCCTGGAAAACTACCCCACACCTTTACCAGCTATTAACCGGAAGTAGTAATGTAAAAACATCACAGTGTTCCACTATTTTCAACTTTTTGTGTTTGTGCAAGATTCACATTTTCCTTTTCCATTCTGCCTGCTGCCCTGGCTGGCTGGCCTACTGGCTTAGTTGGTAGTGAATCTGCCTGCGAAGCCGTGGTTCGAAGGTTCGATCCCCACCCAGTGCAAATGTTTGTGTGATGAATTCAAATATTTGTACTGTGCCTGGGTGTTTTCTATGTATTATAAGTATGTATTTAAAAATATATAAGTATTACATCAGCTATCTGGCTTCCATAGTAATATATAATAGTTCCATAGTAGTGTGTGAAATTTTCACCCATATTTATTATTTATTTATTTATTCTGTATGAAGTTGTTGTTAAGTTAAAAATTACAGGGCTTAGAGATATAAGATCGTAGATCTCTGGGTGACGAGCGCAGTGCAGTGCTAGGTAATGATTTGGACTCTTCATGTTCCAATAGCTGCATGTTACTGTGCTGTTATGTGTCAGGCATGTTGCTTACCATCAGGCACATGTCCTGATCGTCTCGTCACTCTTTATTTAAAAAAAAAAGTAGATAAGGCATTCGTAAAACGCCACCTTAACTACGTTTTAACTCCTGTCGAAATTTCCTAGGTAAGCTCTTTTATGCGATATCCATATAAGAGAAGGAGAAAGACTTGTGAAAAATATGTAATCCGCCATTTTGTCGCGGCGGCCATCTTGGACCAAAATCAAAATTGGTTCATCCGTTCGGTAGCTACGGTGCCACAAAGAAACACACAAACAATCACGTCAAACTCAAAACACCCATTCTTTTTTGCATCAGGGGTTAAAGATGAAGTAGTGGTTTCGACATAATTATGAAAACTTGATATATCTGTATGACGAGGGATCTACGTACGGCAAGCTTTGTAAATTATTACTTCTCCAAGTTGGGAAGCCCTTGGGGCAAAACCTTTGTCGTCGCAGGGTTTGACCCGCCCTGGGTTTGCCAATCACAGGACCAATATTACGAAATTGATATTTTTACATAATACGTTCATTTTCAAGAAAACATTCCATGTTTTCTTAGGGCTATATTATTAAATATCTCATTAAAATATTTTTATTGCTATAATAGCTCTGTAGCGTCAACAGTTGCCTACTTTAAACTGTATATCTGACTTTATCAGATTCAATGATATAAGTTATCATAGTTAAAATAGCACTAACTTGCTCCCTTGGTCTTTTTAATATTGGACTGCTCGTAGCTTGAAAAAAACGACATCATTTCACGTTTGATGTTTCAACTTCAGCGTCGTCAGTCAACGTCGCAGCTGCATATTTGACTACGAATAGTCCAACTCACTGCTTAGCTTTGCACTGCGCTCTCCCTAGATATTCAAAACGATTTAGGTTTTTGGAATGTGATTTCTCTAAATGATCAATAATAAAAGAAATAAAAGTAGTCAAGTGCGAGTCGGACTCGCCCATGAAGGCTTCCGTAGCAGCAAGTAACATAATATAAAAATTCTTGTAGTTCGTTGTTACTTTAATAAGTGTTTTAACAATAGTCAATTTATGACGTATTAAAATAAAACTACTGATCTCATTCAAACCAATTTTCGTTGATAGTTTACATGGTAATGTACATCATAAACTTTTTTTAATTTTGTCATTCTCTTATTTTAGAAGTTACGGGAGGGGGGACACTTTTTACCACTTTGGAAGAGTCCTTCGCGCAAACTATTCAGTTTAGAAAAAAAATACGTTAGAAACTTCAATATCATTTTTGATGACCTATCCATAAATAACCCACACGTATGGTTTTGATCAAAAAATTTTTTTGAATTTCAGTTCAAAGTATGGGACACACCTACATTTTTTTGTTATTTTTTTTCTATTTTTTGTATCAAAATCTTAATGCGGTTCACAGATTACATCTACTTACCAAGTTTCAATAGTATAGCTCTTATAGTTTCGGAGAAAAGTGGCTGTGACATACGGACGGACAGACATGCCGAATCTATAAGGGTCCCGTATTTTGCCATTTGGCTAAGGAACCCTAAAATGTATTGAAAATATGAATACCTACATTAGTAGTTACTTTTATTATTGATAATATTTAGATTTCTGTGGCCTTATGTATGCTGTCATTCCACCTAGGTACATAGTCTCAGACTGTTCTTCACGTTCTGTTTGCCGTTTTGAGGGGTATGTCTACTTTAATCTATCACTTCTGCGATAGATACAACCGGCCCATTGCCGCTTCAGTTTGCAAATAACACGAACGTTTTACATAATTAATAGGAATTTAAGCAAATTACCTTGATACCTAGAAGCATGTTTGGCAACTACAACATTCGATTATTTTTGTTACAGTTACTTGTTCAAAAATGTCTATGGCAAACGTTTTAGTTTTTTTTCTTATTTCAGTAAGTCTTTATTTTCCATTACAAGTTTTTTAACAACAAATAAGACATATAGCTACTTGTATATTACATCTCTCGTATATTATATCTCTTTGAGTACTTGTGTGAGCAACAGTCCGGCCTATAACACCGTCGAGCCCCAAGAGAATGTAATATACGGTAGAGCCGAGTTCGGGTAGCTTCAAAAACCGATTAAAAAGCAGGTTTATCTATCAAACTTTTTATAGTTACAGCGAGTTTTATATAGTGATGGCAAACTCACAATAAAATTGTAAAAAATTGACATTGTTCATTATAATTGTAAGAAGTACATATATTTTAATTTTTGACACTTATTTGTACGATACCTATTATCGTACAATGTAATGTTAAATTTAAACTTTAAAAATGTATACTCTTTGTATGCTCTTATTTTGTTTTTTTTAAATAAAATTGACGTGTAAATTGTACATTTATCAATAAAGAACTTTGACTTTGAACCAAGCAATTATTTGAACATGAAAAGCCCAAAAATCAGTATCAAGCAAATCATTTTACATTGCGCTTCTCGTACAAACATAGAACATGACTTATCTCTCTTTTGTAATATTTAGGAACTTGTGGTGCTAGTTCAGAACCTGAAAGAATTTTTTTGGAACTGCAATGGCAATGGACATATTGTTAATATTACTACGAAGTTAATGTTGTAATTTTCTTGGCAGTGGTGTAATTAAGTATTTTGCGTAAAAGTAAGAGTACAAGAAGGATGGTTGAATGGTCAAACACAAATGATTGAAGGGAAAGGTGATGAGCAAAAAAATTTCACCTTTAAAGGTATTCCCTACGCCAAACCCTCAGATTTAGGGTAAGTACATCTCAAAACACACGTGGACATCTCAATCAGAATAATTAAGCCGCAATGGCTTAGCTGCGAAAACGTTAGGTTCCACAACTGAGTGGCTATCATATCTTCAGTATTTTTCTATGTTAGATTTTGGATATGTCTGCGCGTCTCGTGTTTAAGTGATCATCTGCAAGTATTTAAAGTAGTTTTAGATTGCAGGAAGAATATCGTGAGGAAATCGACATATTCTATACACACGTACATAATATTGCGAGGGCACGTGTCATCCACTGAACGACTCTGAGGCAGCATCGTGGATTAAGGCCTTGCCTCTTCTTGTGCCCTCGAAGACCTTGAATCCCAGCCGTGGGAATATAAACTCAGCTTATGCTTATGCAATTGAATAGTTATACTAGCAATCGACGAATATACTCTTCTATATTTGTTAACCTTGTATTCCGTTAACTTTTATAACTTGTTGAACATGTAAAATTAGTATCGTATTGAATATATTTCAAAGAATTAAAGTGATGTATTTTTCTTTAAATTTAGGCTCCTCAACCTCCTCTTAAGTGGAAAGAGATGAGAGATGCCACAGAACATGGTGCTATTTGTATCCAGACGGGCATTACAACTAACGAAATTCATGGTGCTGCAGACTGCCTTTTTCTCAATGTCTACACCAGGGTTGTTACGGATGCAAAAATTTAGACATCCGCGGATGCAGATGCGGATGCGGATTATTAGAAGTTCAAATCCGCGGATGCGGATTCGAAGCGGATGCGGATGCGATGCAGATGCAGATTTTGGGATTTTAAAAGGATAATTATTTAAATTTTAAGTGTAAAATAAGTCCAGATATTGCTTTTTATTGGTGGCGACATTTCACCTAATATTTATATCAAAATATTCATTAAACACACAAAAAACTATGAAGTACACTGTAAATATAATTTATTGACAATGAGAAAAAACACAACAAACAAACCTGTAGGATCTTGTTACCAATGTGCGCCTTTCTATTCGACAGTTACAGAATGAAGTTAGTAATTACCAAAACAAACGCGAAGCACGTGCCACTCTGGCTCCGCCCACTTTCTTTACATGTAGTTACTTGTTGATGTGAATCTGCATCCGTAAAAACTCCGCATTGATTGATGCGGATGTGAATGCGGATGCAGATGTCTGAATTAATGCGAATGTTCCGCATTTGCGGATGCGGATGCGAATATTCGCAACAACCCTGGTCTACACACCGAGGCTCAATGACACTAGACTTCTGCCGGTAATGCTATATATTCATGGAGGATTTTATACAATGGGGTCTGGTAATGATGACCTGTATGGGCCGACTTTCCTAATAAAACATGAAGTTATTATAGTAACAATCAATTTTTTAGACTCGACGTTTTTGGATTCTTGTCGGTAAACAATAAAAAACCCCTGGAAACGCTGGACTCAAAGACCAAATAGCAGCCATGCAATGGGTTAAAAGGAATATCTATAGTTTCGGGGGTGATGCAAACCGTGTGACCATAATCGGAAACAGCGCTGGAGCTAGTTGGGTATCATTGCACATGTTGTCACCGGCAGCTAAGGGTCTTTTTTCCAGAGCTATTATTATGAGTGGAGTGTACTCGTAGGAGTTCTCTGTACCCTTTGAACCCGAGAAATGAGCTTTTGCTCTCGGGAAAAACTTGGGTCAAATAAATGATACCAATAGTTCATTGGTTTTTTAACCCCCGACAAAAAAAGGGGTGTTATAAGTTTGACGTCGATGTCTGTCTGTCTGTCTGTCTGTCTGTCTGTCTGTCTGTCTGTCGGTCTGTCTGTCTTTCTGTCTGTCTGTCTGTCTGTCTGTCTGTGTGTGTGTCTGTCTGTGGCACCATAGAGCTCAAACGGATGGGCCGATTTCGATGCGGTTTTTTTTTATTTGAAAGTTAATATTCGTGCGGGTGTTCTTAGCTATGTTTGGTTAATATCGATTCAAAATGGCCGCCTCCACAAAATGGCGGACAAAATATTTCTTCTTAACCTACCTCAATATAGGTATCAAATGAAAGGGCTTGACTAGTAGAGTACTAAACGCTATAACAAATTTCAAATTCAAGATGGCCGCCACCACAAAATGGCGAATTATATAATATTTTTCACTACTACCTCAATATGGGTATCAAATGAAAGGGCTTGATTAGTAGAATACTTTGCACTATGACAAATTTCAAATCCAAGATGGCCGCTACCACAAAATGGCGAATTACATTTCCTTTTTCACAATTCCCTTAATATGGGTATCAAATGAAAGGGCTTGACTAGTAGAATGTTGTACAGATAACAAATCTAAGGTAGTCGGGGGTTAATCAAAATTTTTAATTTTGTTCTTGTTGCAACTGCTGCCGGCTGAAAAACTTGTTAGCGTTCGGCCAAATATACTGATTTCAGACAAAGCATCTGCGAGTCTATTAACTACTGTCTACTTCACACCAGTGGTAGAGAAGAAGTTTGGCAAAGATCAGTTCTTGACAGAAAATCCTGCTTTCCTGATGCGCAAGCGACGAGTCAATCGAGCAGATATCCTTATCGGACACGTGGTTCAAGAAGGATTGCGTAATGCTGCTCTGGCGACTGAAGAATTTTTAAAATATTACCCAAATTACAAATAATTCTTAGTTCCGCTTGGAATCTCTTATTACCAGAGTCCAAAAAAAGTTTTGCAACTTGGAGATGATATCCAAAAGTTCTATTTTGGAAGCCAACCAATCAACATTAAAACGATTATTTTTTTTAGTAAAATATTCAACAGATTCCCATTCCGTGTATAATATTAATGCATACCTAGAAAGGTTTCCGAAGCTTTCTTGTGTAAAACAATATTTTTACGAGTTTGGTAATTATTCTACGAGAAATGTGTATTCCAAGCCTGGAGCTATGAAGTTTGGAATAACACAAGCCACTCACATGGACGATCTTAGATACTTATTCAGTGGACCCGGATACAATGTGTCACTTGAGGCTACAAATAAAGTTTTTTTTTTTAACTTTAATTGGTTTACACTTGACCGCCATCTCGCCTGATGTTAAGCGACGAATCGGTCTACGATGGAGCGTGTTTACCTAGAAGAAACCGTTTCTCTCTCGATTTAAAGACACCAATATTATAACTATCGGGAAAAACCCACAAACACAGCCTTGACGTTCTTATCACAAACGTAGAGTCAAACCTCTTTGTCCGTGTCTTTGGAATATCCACCATGAAACGGTGCCGTTTTTTCGAGTTACGTGAAGTACGATAGTAAAAAGGGCAAGGTGGTATAAGATCCTGCAGATCAGTTGTATAAGTATAAGTATACAAGCATATAGAACTGATGACCAACATGTGGACCAATTTTGTAAAATATGGGTGAGTACGTATTGAGAAAACGCTTTTAATAAAATGAGCTAAATTCGAAAATCTGCAGTGATGCTGAAAATGTTCCGAACGTATGAGTCACTAATTTTATAGGCACATCATAAGCGGCTTACTTCATGTTGCATTAATCTATCATGCTTACCACGTGTGGATTGTTGCATGACGCCTGTCATTAAAAGAATGTCGAATTTCATCACTATGTTTTCCTTCATCAGCCCACTGGGACACTGTCTTTGAAAGACGTCTTGGTCGGAGCAAGACAGTTTCCTCACTAGGTTTTTCTTCATGGCTAAAGCCAGTGGTGCCAACAAACTTCTAAATCAAGCCAAACAAACGGAACCTAAATTTATGACCTCATGATAGTGAAATAGGATATTCTTTGCATATCGGCAACGATATGTCGCATATTCATCTTAATCAATAACTTCCAGACAGCAATAAAGTATCGTAACGCGACGATGAAGGCGGATCTGGGCCAGGGGGAGATTTTCTCAAGACAGGAATTGCATGAAAAGAAACCTACGATAGTGATTACCCTTTCCTGAAAAATATAAACACTGTACACAATAAGTTTAGTTTTATCTAATATAAAAAAGGCATGGACATTGAGGTCCGTGAAGATCATACATTAAAAAAAAACAAATCTTTTTGGTGGGTTAGATTCGACGTTCGACGTATCGTACATGTATTGATTATATAACAAAAAAGTAACACAAAAGGTTAGAAGATACACAAACACTGCTAGTGGGGAACAAATAATAAGGTTAACTATTATAATCAGCATGCATAGGTATCTTATTACTTTCACGGAATTTTCACTGACTGCATATTATGTCAATTGCAGTCAGTATGACGTTAATATAGGTACTTACAGTACGTGAAAATAGGTGTTCCTTGCAAAATTAAGAATACGCGACAATTCACTCTGTGAATGCGGTTTAGGAGAAGGCACTACTGATCACATATTTATTGATTGTACTAGATCACATGACTCCCTTTATGATATTATATGATTCCACTTGATTTTCCCCGTCCTACAAACTTTTCCACTCTTCTCCCTCTTGTATTTTCTGCATTTGTGCATGTTCTATCTAAAAATATTCACAGATATAATATTAAACTGTAACAGTATTTGTTTAAATCTGCATGTATATATATATATATATATATATATATATATATAATACATGCAGATTTAAACAAATACTGTTACAGTTTAATATTATATCTGTGAATATTTTTATATATATATATATATATATATATATATATATATATATATATATATTTACACCCGGAGTTGATATTACGTCCTACATGGCGGTTTTTACCGATGATGTTGCGTCCGACCGACTTGTTGCATCCTGTATACGGACGCAAGATTGACCATCTCTCAAATTCAGCCAGAAGTAGTGCAACGGTTAGTACAATGGCTGGGTGAAATATTGGCATGGACGTTGTTTTGTCACCGGAGTGCTTTTCGGCGTATTTCATAGTTCCGCTGTTTGGCGCTCGAATTTTGGATGGCGCTCCTGTGCACCGTATATTAGTGGCGTATATTCGATATTTCGTTTACGTATAACACGCCGATAATGTGGCTTCTGTATATAATAAAAGTTTAATCAATTGTAATGTGTGATTTTATTGCGTCACACAAAACGACTTTTCCCCAGAGGAGATGTCGGGGTGACAGAGGTGAGGGGGCGGAGTTCGCACACGATTTGCAAGCGGCATGTTAATGTTTAAACCTCTATTATTTGACGGCCAGCGCGGACGTAATAACGCTTGTGGTATAAATATTGTATAGTGGAAGTAAAATAACAGGCACCATGAAAAGAAGTGCCAGGATACTCTCATTAGCAAGTAAGTATCCCATTAAGTATATTAAAAATCATGATTAGGTAAGTACCTAGTAAGTTTTAATTTATACCTACTTAGTTTGTGAATTTAAATTATCGTTATTATCTATTATGAATAATCCTGTTTATTTGTTTTGTACATAAAGAGGACGGTATTTAATTGTAACACAAGTTCACAATAATAATGAATGTTTTTTGCGAGCGCAGGATATAACAGACGAAAATACGTCACGACTACCGCGATCACCATCCCAACCACCTCAGCCATGACCATCTGGTCTTCAAACGAATACTTTGGAGTCTGATCATCACGTCAAGAAAGGCAAAAAGAGGACCCTGATACCATGGACTGCAGAACAAAAAAGTGTGCTCTGCCTTTTTTAAACATCATGTAAAAACAAACAACCACCTACTACTCTGTGTAAAAAGTATCGGGAATATGTCAATAAAAAGTCCCGTGTAAAACAGGTCGTTCTAATTTTTTTACTGCATGTTGTTAGCACTGTACTGATTTAGCGCGCAAAGTTTGAGCGGGATCTGTCATTTAATTTGTTTTAAACTACGCTTTATGTTGTCCATAGTTTTGAGTTTTCGGCAATTTTTACAATGGAAAATATTGTTGAAAAAGAGTGTGCTTTAAATTTTGTGTTTCGAATGATATTTCATGTGGTAAATCACTAAAAATGTTGCGAAATACCTACGGCGAATCGTGTATATCGAAAACAAGGGCTTATGAATGGTATAAGGCTTTTAAAGAAGGCCGAGAAGTAGTAGTAGACTTGCCTCGTTCTGGTAGACCTTCAACCGCTACGACCAAAGGAAATATCGACAGAATCAAGAAGCTAGTGCTCGAAAATCGACGTATGAGTCTGAAAGAGCTGGCTAGTGAGGTGAACATATCTTTTAAGTCCGTCCACAACAATCTCATTGACATTTTAGGCATGAAACGCGTCGCCGCTCAACTAGTTCCAAAAGAGCTCAATTTTGTTCAAAAGCGCAGCGAAAGCATGTCGCTGAAGACATGGTTTCCCGAGTTCTACGGATCCGACCTTTATGAAACGTATAATATTCAGAATGACGTCTGGAACACGAGCTGAAACCCAAAAAGCGGCAAAGTCACTCCAAAAGTGATGCTGACAGTTTTTTTTTTGACTACCGTGGTGTGGTTCACTCCGAATTCCTTCCAGAGGAGAAACAGTGAATAAAGAATATTATTTAGGCGTCATGAAGCGTTTGCGTGAGAGTATCCGCCGAAAACGTCCAGATTTGTGGCAACACAGCTCATGGATGCTGCACCATCACACAGCCATTATAGTGAAAGAGTTTTTAGCGAAAAATTCAACAAAAGTTCTCGACCAAGCACCGTATTCACCTGATATGGCTATGTCTGACTTTTTTTTTATTTCCCAAGTTAAAATTACCACTTCGAGGAAAACGCTTAGAGTCGATAGAAGTCATAAAAGAAAATTCGCTGAATGAGCTAAAGACCATACCGCAAATAGTCTGTGAAAAATGAATGGAAGACTGGGTGAAGCGTTGGAGATGTTATATTGCAAGCGATGGGGCCTACTTTGAAGGCGATAAAATAAATTTAGATGAATAATTTGTATTTTTTGTTTTATTGACAAATTCCCGATATTTAGTACACAGAATGTAAAAGACATGAATGTGAGGCTCTTAAAGAAAAGCACCGAGACCTACTGCATAATAAAGATTGGCTCAAAATAAAAGTATTTGTACAAAACACTTACACTAAGAAATAGACCTGGTAATTGTTCATTCAAAATTTGTCGTTTAGTCTTAGCTCTCTATCAATATCATTACTGTCATTCTTGCCGGGTGGTTACATGAAACCTAGTCATTTATTTTAGCATAATCGTAGTATTTTATTTATTATTTCCTGAAGTCAGAAAACTGGTAGGTATAGTTTGTAATTCAGGTACCTATCCTGATAAACACACTAAAACTCTCGAAGAGGGCGGGACTCGACCAAAGTCGACGACTCGGACACTTTTGGATGTTTATAATGATATCTTATTTAATAACTCATTTAATCTTCAAGACCAGATTCTTTGTATTTTTGGACTAAATGTGCCAGAGACAGTAGCTTGTGTCTGATTTAATTTAAGCATAATCTCACCAAATACATATTTTGTAACGTTTTAGTTTTTATTATATTTTATTTTGTTTTGAACAAAAAGAAAAGACCCGAGTGTAACCATCAGGATTCCAACCGAGGCCTGTTGACTCCGAGGGCGAGCATATTCCATCTGAGCCATTTAGACTTAAAGAACAGTGGCGAAATAAGTTATCGTATTCTAATGACATTGTAGGAGTTTTTACTGCCTAAAATGCGAATAAAATGATGTTTTAAAAAAATAAAACCTAGCTAGATCGATTTATCGTCCCCGAAACACTCTGTATACATAATTTAATGAAAATCGTTCGAGCCGTTTCCGGGATTCAGATTCTATAAGAATAGCTCGTTTAAAGGTATAAGATAAGATATTGTGTCTCATCTTTTAATATACTTATAACTATATAGAGCCTAAGTATTAATAACGATAAAAGCAACAGCTGTTTAGCTTTTGACTGATTCGTTACTTAATAATTATGTTTAATATTTAGTGACGTGAAAGCTTACCTCAATGGGTTTGTTTTTTTATGTGTAAATAAGAGTATTGTTGTGTAATTTTTATTTTTGGACTGATTTATTTTATTTTTGATAGGTACGGTAAAAAAAATTAAGCGTTTTTTTACGCCTAAAGGGCGTTTTTATTTTTGAGAAATCGTACTGATAGATATGTCTGATATGTGATTATTCAGGTTAATAATTTTCTAAGCATCTTCTTGACGAGAGTCCCTCTTACTCTCGTGGTCACGTTTCCATACAAACTGAGTTTTCCAATTACTATCCTGAACAGAAAAAAGTACGACAAATTATTGTATAGTAAATTAATATATTATCTATTGTTTAAAAATAATTGAAAAACAGTATTTGAACTCAGAAAAACGTTAATTAAATGGCTAAATAAAAAAACTCATATTATGTTTTTTCAAAGAAAAGTTATTTATGTCATAAAAACTATTATTTATTCATATTTTCCTTTGATAAAATATAGTTTTGCGCAAACAATAGATAATATATAAATTTATTATACAATAATTTGTCGTACTTTTTTCTGTTCAGGATAGTTACTGCAAAACCATGAGAGTCCCCCCTTAACGCCTAAATGGCTGAACGAATTTAAAGAACAATGGCAAAATAATAGTTGACATCGTTGATAGCGTCTAGAAATACCATCTATACAAAAGTAATTTGTTGTTTTTGCTGAGATTTTTCACATAAATATAAATGGTAATAGAAGCCACAAAAAATATTACAATTTATTGGGTTTTAAATGATTAAAATAACTTCCTACTCAGTTCAAGTGAGACCACTAACTATAATCATACTATTTTGGAAGTAGTAATTTTAAAACAATAATGACGCCAAAACATTTTTATTTAGAGTTGGTTACTATTAGTAGATAAAATATCAGTATTTATAAAAAACAAACGATAGATAATGGAAATAAGGTTCACTTAAACTTCTTCCCGCTGTATTACGATTACAATATTAATGCCTACCCTAATAACTATTGGTATTAATTTTATTTTATGTTATGGTAACATCGGAAATACCTTTGTCGCTGTCAAGTGTCAAGTTCGTTGCACCTGTGATTTTCGTGTCGGTAGATTTCGTATTTGAATATCTCATTATAATTATTGGACTTGGATTGTTTACCGGACTGATATTCCCATCGTTTTATGTGACTTGTGCGTGCCTAAAGGCACCTACATATTAATCTGGCAATCTTATTTGCTGTTAGATTAGTTATATTAGTTATGTAACAAAACAAGACCTCAGAAAAAGTAGTTTTCTTGTTGTGAGAACATGACGTCTCGACATACAATGTCAAACCAATGTCAAACCTACATAACCTAAAAAAAAGTTAAAACGTAAATATCTTTTTTCACGGCCTTCTCAAGACAAAAATCTTTCCATATATTACTCAGGGGCTGACGCTCAACATTTTAAGATATTTTTGATGTATAGACGCTATCATTTCGTCTCAACTATTTTAAAGTATGAAAGTCTGCCATTGTTCTTTGTTAATTTTTATTGGCGTGTCGCGTGGGCGGAACCACGGTTGAAAACTAGTATTGCTTACATACACAAGTTAATTATAGTCAATAAGACAGTAAATTAGTCTCTCAACTGTTCATTCTGAAAATTGATAATTTCTTAAATTACTTTTATGTTCCGATTTCGGTGTATTTGATTTGTCCGACACTTTGATTATTATGCCAATGGGTTTATTATTGTACCTACTTGATTTGTAAACAATAAAATTTAAATATCGAAAAAAATATTTTATGTTCATACTTAAATTCAGAAGAAACCCGCTCACATAAATAAATGTGGGAGCATTTTATTTATGTGAGAGAGTTTCATAAACCTAAATATTATATCCTTAATATTCTTTAATTAGCCTAACGGACTTAGCTAATTATAATTTAAAATTTAATTAATCTATGTCATATACCTAGGGGAAACTTGTTTTTAATGTCTATTATGTAATCCAAGTAATATAAATAGGTATTTTAATCGACTTCATAAAAAAAGATGATTGTCTATTCATACATAGGAAATTGACTAAGGAGATTAGTAAGGCGAGTGTGAGTGGTCAAGCCAGAAGGGGTCGGCCAAGGCGTACATTTAAGGAACAAATTGTCGTTGTTCTGCTTAAAGGCCAGGTTAAAAGCACCCACAACCGACGAGCATGTATGAAGAATGTGATGAAAGTTGATAAAGCGAGAGAAGTATGTCAGGAATGTCAGGATCGTAGCAAGTGAAGGGAAATAGTCTCTGCCTACCCCAAAGGGAAAGAGGCGTGATAATATGTATGTGCATGTATACATAATCGTCACTCCTGTCCCCCCATTGGGGTAGACATAGACCACGCCACGCAATGAATTTATTGGGATCTATTATATAAGTACCTATATAAGTATGTATGTATCGATATAACATAAGGTTAGAAAGAAGCAACAAACATAACAGTTTATGGGGTACATCCAAAAATAAATATACGGTACCGATATAATCTCAAATATAGTAAGGAGTCATTTAATTAGTAGAATACATGGAATTAATACAGTACAATATACGGTATCAATATATCCATACATTTTGATGGAATTAGGAAAAACGATTAAATGCATGAAACGAATACAAAAATATACAATGTGTCACATGATTTCCATCGAGAACGGACGCAAAAAACCAGTGAGAATTATTTCAAATTGAATATCTAATTTTCGTACCTAAGCAAAATTTCTCGTCGACAATAGAATTCACATGACAGCAATGTAACTATATTCGCACGAATAACAATTAAAAAGTCATTGGAAATGGTGGACGCCATAGGGTTCGATTTTGAAAAGACGCAACAAGTCTTCGGCGATTTAAATATATATATATATATATATATATATATATATATATATATATATATATATATATATATATATTTACATACTACATACTATATATATATATATATCAGATATGTATCTGCATGTATTAGATATATATATATGTGTTTACTTACTTTAGTAATATCATATTAAATAGGTACTATGTGTATTGTTATTTATTTATGTCCTTTGGTTTTTATACACTACATATACTCACTAAATTCACATACATTCAAACATTTGGAATATTTGAAGCAAGACCCCTGATTACCAAGACCTACCTCGATTTCACG
This sequence comes from Ectropis grisescens, assembly GCA_017562165.1. NCBI lineage: Eukaryota > Metazoa > Arthropoda > Insecta > Lepidoptera > Geometridae > Ectropis > Ectropis grisescens. The sequence continues at coordinate 22,838,514 of CM029789.1, read as the reverse complement.
TGTTTTCCTACAATCAAGCTCATAATTATCAGAAGCTATGAAGAAGATGGAAGACTGAGCAACTGGATTAAGAATATAATATGACAAAGATACTTCCAACGCTCAAACCCTGGACATTGGCAAAATTACGGTGACATTACTGAATGGAAGCCAAAAGTTAAAGTTGAAGTACGCGAAAATGTCTACCAGGGCCTTCTCTCGCAAGTAGAGAGTCAAGGTCATTATCCATCACGCTGGCCAAGTGCGCTTGGTGCATGACACGTGACCTCGAAAAATCCTAGGTACATGCCAGTTTCCACACGATGTTTTCTTTCGCCGTTTTTACGTTAGCGGCATTAGGCATATTTTCGAAAAGATAGTGGTGCGCTTGGTGGGATTTGAATCTGAGTTTTCCGAATCGGCAGTCGCCATTCTCCCGACTAGATCATGATGAGATGTAAATCGATTTTAGCAATAAATATGATTTTGAATAGAGGCCGAGTCATTTTGCGTTTATCATAGAATAAGATAGTAATGTATTTTTACTATAGTACTATATATATCAACTCTTATCGCGTATCGTCTGCCTTTGTTGGCTCTGTATTTGTTGGTCACTCGTCACTCGTCGAGCGCATGACAGAATTGGTTGATGTTCTGTCGTGTCATGCTCGTCGAATATTACGAGGCGAACGGTAAATACAATAAATTACGACGGTTGAATTGACTGGCTCAGTGGCATAGTTGGTAGTTAATTTGCTTGTAGATCTGTAGGTTGTGGTTTGGTTTCCTACCCAGGGCAAATATATTAACAAAACTAAAATACAATGAGAACTACACTACACTACAAACCTACCTAACTAACTTACTTATACTAAGCACACCTTACCCATAAACTACAGATAATCAAGATGTTGAAACCCACTACCAATAGAGACGATCTTCTTAGCATTCCATGGATTCACCGTGCGGGTGGGTCCATCGTGTGGCAGAGAGAGAAAAACTCGAGTAGTTCCCGAGACTTGTGACTCGGGCGTAGGTTTAAGGGGCCCCTTTCTGACGTACATCAACACTCACCTTCACCACTCGTTTTTCTCTCCCTGCCCAGCCAAATCTGATATGAGCCTACTAGTGCAGCTTTAGATACACGTTCTAGTATAGAACTTACTGCACTTCTGGATAAGCCAAGGTCTTTCAGTAGGTTATAGAGAGATTTTGCTGGTATACCTCTCGCTCCCACTTCTACAGCGTATAAACTAACTACATAGCCGTTTTTTGTTAATTCGTTTAGGAGGTCGTAATACTTATTTTGTTTCATCGCGTGGTCTTTAGGTATATTAGTTTCCCACGGTACGGTAAGTTCTACAAGGACTATGCGTTTCGTAGCTCTAGAAAAAGGAAAATGTCCGGTCTGGATGACGAAACACCCACATCCTCTGGGATTTTGTAGTGCTTTTCATACGTGTCCATTAAAATAGTCCAATCAGGTGCTGTACCCAGGATTGAGTAAGGCTTGTTCCTGGAGTTTGAAGTTGAGCCTTCTTTTACAAAGTTAATTTGTCTGTTGTTTGTCGTCAATCCTTTTGGGCTCTAGCTACTGAAAGGCTCATGGCTTCACGTATGATTTCAAGTACTCTGTCATGACGCCGTGAGTAATGACCCCCATTAAGGAGCACCTTGCATCCCACCAATATGTGCCTTGCTGTACATATCGCCTCTCCACAAGTATAGCAACATTTTTCAGAGGCTTTTCCCCACCTTACCAAGTTACTCTGGTCAGGGAGGGTCATTTGGAATGCATTTAGATAAAATTTTAATAAGGCAGGGGACCAGTCATAGATCAAGGTGCACCATTTTAGAGCTAATGGGATTGAAGTCTAGATTCCAGGTCTGAAGCAGTTTTGTCTTTTGGGAGAGATGTAATTAATTCGTCTTGCGACTTTCCCAAAACATACGTTTTTGTAACTCTTAGGTGTTTGTAAAGTTCAGACGGTTTCTTTAGTTTCAGCCCAAAACTATTGTGATCCCTAAAAAGAGTAGAGGGATCAGCCGGATGTGCCAATCCGAACCATGACTTCAATATCTTTATGACATTGGCATCTAGCTTTGCCAGGAGAGTTTTACCGATGTCATATACTAGGAAAGGCCAAGTGAGACGTGATGTGAGGTAGTTGTCATATATCCATGCTTTTTGATATTGCTGATAGGCTGCTGGTCTACCTTATTGAGGTTGTTCATGAAATTTTCAACAACCACCTCTAATGATGGTGTACGTCCTTTGTGATCTATCTTTCTACCAAGAAATTTGAAAGGCACTGCCTCTGCAATTGTGGCAACTCCTTGGCCACTTATGGAGAGTCCCGGATCGTAAGACGTATATTTGGTATTTCGTCTACCCAGACAAAGACAATGACATTTTGATGGTTTTGTCCTCATTCCCTCCGTCCATGTACAGAACTCATCGACTTCGTTCAACAATTCTTGACACTGTTTAGGATTACGTGTAAGTATTGCAAGGTCGTCTGCAAAGGCCAAGATTGACTCAGTGTACTTATTGTTGATTTTAAACCGGTAGCCCCATTTCTTTTCACGGGATATTATTTTGTCTACTAAAATATTTATAACTATATTAAATGCTATTGGTGATAAGCAGCACCCTTGGAATAGTCCTACATTGTATTCAAGTGGTTTTGTGTATTCCTTGTTTACTGCTATGACGAATTTTAAGTGGCAATAATAAGAATTAATTATGTCAATAATTTCAGCAGGAAAGTTATACCATTTTAGGGCAAATATCATAAGTTCATGCTGGACAGAACCAAACGCGTTCTCTAGGTCTATCCAGCAGACTGTAATTTGCCTCTCATGTGTTCTGGCATCTTTCAAACTTTCTGCTAGTAATGTATTTTATATTAGAAATAAGTATGTATTTACAACTATTTCTATACTAATATTAAAAAGCTGAAGAGTTTGTTTGTTTGAACGCTAGGATCTCGGGAACTACTGCTGGTCCGAATTGAAACACTTTTTTTTCTATTGCATTGTGCATATAAAGTGTAAAAATCTGATTAGAATCCTTTTAGTAATTTAGAAGTTATCTATTAGTATAGATTACCCGAGCAAAGCCAGAACTGATTAGTATCTATACTACTATTATAAAGCTGAAGAGTTTGTTTGTTTGTTTGTTTGAACGCTAGGATCTCGGGAAGTACTGATCCGAATTGAAAGATTCTTTTTCTATTGGATAGTCCATTTATCGAAGAAGGTTTTAGGCTATAGAAAATAACTGTACTATTAATTGAAGCGGAGCATGAAACAAGAATGTAACAGAATCGGGAAAAAAAATTTTGAGAGTTTTCGTACGTTTCGTGCTTTGACATGACATATGACAGCATGTGTCAAAGATTGCGTCATTGAATTTCAGTAATCTGTGCATTGAATATAAATCTTTGCTAAATTTTTTTTCTAAATCTGAGTTGGTACGACCAATTTCCGACAGGTGGCGTAGCAGATAGCTGAAGAGGTTTTTTTGTTTGAAATCGATATTCTCAGAAATGTGTGAACTGATTTCAGTCATTCTTTCACCGTTGGATATGTACGGGATCCCGATGAGTGCTATATAATATACCACGGGCGAAGCCGGGGCGGGCATTTAGTGTCATATAATGAATAAATATTAAAAAAATGGCGACTCAAAATTTAGCCATAAACCATCCTATATCTCAATGATGACCAAACTGCGCACAATGTGTAAAAATTTGACTTAAATCTTTTCAGTAATTTGGGATTCCAGCAAAGACAAACAACACAATATTTTGTAGACAAAAATATGTGTTAGGTATGTCTATTGTAGGTACATGATTGTATCGTAAATAAATAATTTGTTATCGTTATTATCCTTGTTAAGCTTGTTATGATACGGAGCGATAAATAATTTCAACGTATTTTTCCTTCTTATGCCGTGATTCCTCCCTAACTGTTTATAGAATAAGTGTTGAGTAGATTTTTTTTAAATAAAGAACGACGAAAGAAAGACGAGACGAGCAGTGCATGAGCCTGATGGTAAGCAACCTGCCTGCCATATAACAGCACAGTGCCACATAACACGCAGCTATTAGAACATGAAGAGTCCAAATCATTACCTAGCACTGCACTGCGCTCATCACCCAGTGATCTAAGCTATTATACCCCTATAATTTCTCTGGAATCATTGCCCTTCAAACCGGAACATAGTAATGTTTGTACATTACTGGTCGGCGGATTAGTAATTCTACTCAACTCTACATTAGAACAAGCAAGAATTAGTGATTGAGTATTAGACTCCACATCGCCAACGCCACTGCTATCACGACAACTAGTGGAACCGATGATATCGTCTTCACCATCTTTGTCATATGTTTTTTGTAGAATACATTGACAGGACGAGTAAATGTGCCTGATGGTAAGTAACACGCCTCGCCACAACCTCACACTATCACGCAACTACTGGAATATGAAGAGTTCAAATGTTAACCTAATACTGCACTGCGCTCTTACCAGGATATAAGATTATCTATATCTATGCACTGTAATTTATCAAGAAAAAAATCCTTCAAAGCGGAACCTCTTAAAATTTGCGATCAGTATACATACTCGCATTACTGCTATAGAATAACTATCAAAACTGTGGTACTTCCCATCCCTCTAGAGAGTTTATTCCGGTCACAGTGGAACTACTCACCAGGGCTGCACGGCGAACGATGCTTAAATGCATTTCTTCCTTCACGAAAAAAACTCATTATTCCGCATAAACATAAGAATGAGAAGACCGTTGTAAAATTTCCAATAGTACAGTAAATTAATAAATGAAAACTAAGTAGCTATGTGAGTGGATGTGTACATGAATTTAAATCTACCAGCTCAGTTTAGTCTCAGCTTATCTGGTCCTCTGAAAATGATCCGAACAATCCCGGGTACAAATCCTGGTTTATTAGTTTCAAACTTAATAAACGGAAGGACAAATGTAGTTAAGGAACACTGAAACTTACGTGCGATCGTTATTATGGATGGCTTACAGACCTCCTCCTTCTCCGTGAATTGGGTTATAAGATCCAAAAAAAGTTATCCAAATCACGGAATACCATCAGAGAGTTTAACATGCAGACGACCATCAGGGACAAAAATACTGTCGTGGCGGAGGCGACTTAGAATATAGTAAAATCGTTTTTAGTCATCGGCGTCGTGGAATCCTGACATAAATAAATGTGTGCATCGCGGAATGAGTTTGAAGAAAGTATAGTGTTGTGTGTCGTGGTGGCAACCCTCTCTGTCTATGGAGACATATTTATGAGATTAGATGGAGATATCCTCATTTCCCAATAAGACGATTTGCAATTTCTTCTTTCTTCTTGTGACCACGGTGGTTGTAAGGCTCATGTATGCGAGGTAATTAAATTGTGAGTTCTGTGTTATGTTTATAATAATACAGCAAAATCTGACTAAAGAGCAATAGAATTAGGTTGGAAATGTTTCCTAATATACAATAAAAACCCTATTTTCTTTTCCTTTTTTTTTAAATAAAAAGTGACGAGACGAGCAGGACATGTGCCTGATAGTAAGCAGCATGCCTGCCACATAACAGCACAGGGACACGCAGCTATTGAAAATTAAGGATCCAAATCATTACCTAGCAATGCACTGCGCTCATCACCCAGAGATCTAAGATGTTATATCTCTTAGCCCTGTAATATCTCTGGAAACATTGCCCTTCAAACCAGAACACAGTTATGTTTGCACATTACTGCTTGGCGGTAAAATAACTAGCTAAAGTGTGGTACTTCCCCAGGCAGACTCTGCCAAGAGTCCTACCATTACTAAAGTCCCTCAAGTTAAGAGTCCTTCTCCTAACCCTATCTAAGATATCTGGAATTCGTGTCGCGAGGCTTGGGAAATTTCACACTTACAGCGTCGTGAGACTTAAAATCCTAATTTTATTCCAAAATTATACAAAACACGACAACATTTTCGTCACACTTATCATTATGCTGAACCAGAAATAACAACAAAACATCTTAAAACAATCATCAACTTAAAGACAGTTAAGAAAAAAAAAACATACAAACGGTCGAATTGAGAAACCTCCTTTTTTTGAAATCGGTTAAAAATACATAAGAAATTGGTCAGTTTTGATGAATACATCACTACCCTAAACCTAAACGGACAAAATATCTCTACAATAACCAACAACTCTTAAGGTTCGCACGGATACCGCGACAGGCACTTGACATTATGGAATTGTATGGGCGCCAGTTCGAGCCGAGACCGTGACAGGAGACCGAGACACGTGTCGCGGTCTCGGCGCGAACTGGCACCCATACAATTCTATAGTGTCAAATACCTGTCGCGGTCTCCGGCCACGGGCTCCTGTCGCGGTCTCGTGTCGCGGTCTCCGCGCGAACCGCTACCTTTAGTTGTTACCTCCAAGACATACTTTTCCGTGTTTAGTAATTTACATGTTTATTGGGTAGGTCTTTGGAATGTGAGAAAAGGGACCTAGCTGAAGCGTCTTTGCCCTCGTCTCTAATTCTCCACGTGACGCCACTATTGTAAGTGCAGTACTACAATAAAGAAATCGTCTTCGTCTGTCGTCTTCGGGAACACGTGACTAGATAACGATTATAATTCATACTTGTATTATGTATGTAATCGAGTGCCAAAAACTAACAAATCATGAACTAAATTTATAAATAACGCTTTATTAAATGACAGAGTGAATTTTTAGCAATTACTTGTCACGATTTAAAAAAAATATTTTTATCGTGTTTGGTAACAGGTCGCTGATGACGCTTATGATATTTATATTTATGTAATCAAATTGTGTCTACAACTAACATGTCATGTATTTCGATAAATTTAAGAATACTGCGTTATTATATGATATAGCTAAAAATATATATACGTATTATAACGTTAGTTAATGCGTGATATTGGATTGATACTAGCTATGCCTCACGGTTCAACCCACTGTTTAACTATAATGAAATTTCTTTATGTAAAAAAAATTAATTTAATAGTTCATGACGATATTTTTTGTGCCAGGTAAATCCTTCCATTAGAGCCGAACGCAGTAAAACCCTAATAATATTCTAATTTGATAAATGTGAAAGTTTGGATGCTAGCAACGGCTAAATCAAATTTTCCTAAAGTGGGGGATAACGCCCACTAGTTGGCGCTGCAGGCCTAAGCACCCAGAAAAAATGGGAGCGTTGTGTAGAGGCTTGGAGTTACTTGTGTACTACGTAATGGGTTCAGGTCTCATTTTAACTCTTGCTGGTTATAGTAAAACTCTCGTTTAGTATGAATGCTCCGCTAATATAGCTAGCAATAATCAATTAAATTACTTTGAAGTTATGGTGTTTTTTAAGTAGGTATGTGATAAAATTGGGCGCTAAAGAATAATTTATTCTCAAAGTGGGCAGCAGGCAAAAGAAGTTTGGGAGCCCCTGGACTAAATGAATCGGACGGAAATGTATAACACAGTAGATACATGAGTCTGGAATAGCACATACGTCCATTTTTATCGGGAGGAAAGGACGGGACAGGGACTACGCTGCTATTACATTCATAGATAATTTGTACTAGTCAAAATTGTGAACCTCCTCTCTATTTTACCGTATTCGGGTAAAACTAAACATTCGAATTGAGAGCCATCATCCATCTGTCAGTATCAATTCTATAGTTAACTTTATCAATATAGAACACTGTCCACCTGTTATGATTGTCTGGTCAATGAGCAATGACTTGCAACTCAGATAAGAAGAATTCGTTTACAAAAATGATTCCATATCACATCACAACTCAGCAGTCGCCGCGCTTGTTGTGTGTATAAATACGCCGGTTTTTAAATATATTCTTAGTATTGATCGCAAGTAATTGTATCTTGTAGTTTGTGTCTTACGGGAACATATCAGCCCAGGTAAGCGGATTGTGGAAATTGAAATTGAATAGTTTTTCTGACTTTCTATATAATATCTCCACTGCATTTTTTTCCGTGCTCTTTTTTTATTGATAAATTAGCACTTTATTGCATTTACATTATAAAATATGACAAAAATTAAAAAATACTTTAAATAAAGCCGAAATTATCGACTTAACGCTGAGAGCGATCTTTTTTAGAATTGAAACAGAGACAGACGGTCGTAACCTTAAGATTGTTATTTTTGCATAAATAGTATAATTAAAATGTTTTACTGTTATGCCTATTTGCTTCTATAACATTAAAGAAATTCCGTATATCAATATTAACTTTGATGGAAAATTATCAATGAGCGTAAATCAATTGTTTATCAAAACCTTGGTGTATGATTACTCACATAGCATTACTTTGGATCCTAACATAAACAAAACACACCATTTGTCTAAGACACTCTTGATACTTTTACCCGACTGTTAAGACTATAGGTAGGTAGTACCACAGTATAAATAATTTATTAGACTGTTGTGGGAGTACCTTGGTACTGGATTCAATCTTACCAATGGAACTCTGAATTGTTCTCAAGTGTCTGAATGGTCTTTCCATACATATGGTAAATATATATTTGGTTTTGAAAGGTACTTACAAAAATTTAGTCAAGTTTGGATAGCTATTCATTTGTTTTCAATAAAAAATAAAATATAATAGTTATAGTTTTACATAACAATATTTAAAAATAATTATTGTTACGTAAAACTAAAGAAATTAGGGATTATTTTATTACTCTGAAATTACATTTCAAATTACTCGAATAACCCGGTCCGTATGTTCTCGGCGCAAAGGGGCTCAAAGAAGAGCAGTTGCAATGCTATGCAACAGGAATATATTAATTTACTAGCACCGCCCGGTGGTCTTACTCGTGAGGTTCCCGTGCTTGCAATATTATCGCAGTAAAAATCAGACTATTAAACTATATTTGTTCCGAATTTCGACACTATCCGTTCAACCGTTGCAATGTGGTTGAGCAACACACATCAAAATATTCAATCTTTTGCTTTATATTATTAAGATTAACTAGATTTCATTAATCAGAATAGACAAAAATTATTTTTAAAATTATATTTGCAAAATTTGGGCTAGCTGTAAAAAAATCGACCATTAGTTACTCATACTATTTTATGCTGTTGACTTGTATCTGCTTTTGGGTATCAATAAAAGACTATGAACTATTATTGTTAATTTTTCTAAATTTTAAAACCATTTTTCCTTTTTTATAGTTTGGAAAATAATATATACTGATCATCTTCGAATATGGTGAAAGTAAAGGTAGCGCAGGGGTGGCTGGAGGGAGAAAAATTGGATCTGGTCCAAGGCGGCGGCCAGTACTTCAGCTTCAAAGGGATCCCGTACGCAGCGCCGCCGTTGGGGAAACTCAGGTTTAAGGTAGGTTGAAGTAATCTTCGTAACTTTGCCTGTGAGATCGATGATCGCAAATCACACAGCGATTGTTGCTGTGATATTATCATTCAAATATTATAAACGAAAACAGTTTCTGGGGATGGATCCATAGCTATCTGTTACTCGATCACGTAGCTGCAGCCCTCTAAATGCTCCTACTGCTAGGAATCAGGGTCTTCACTTACTAGACGAAATTCAGTGCCAAAATCTACCACGCTAGACCAGTCCATGTCGATATCAAAAATTCTTGATAATGGTGTTCCAAGGACACAAAGGAAGAGATTTGACTCTACTTTTGAGATAAAAACGTCTAGGCTGAGGAACACGTTGCCTGAGTGGGTTTTCCCCGATGGTTACAATCATTGTGTGTTCAAATCGAAAGTGAATCGGTTTCTTCTAGGTAAATACGGTCCGTCGTAGGCCCCATCGACTCTTAACATGATGATGGCGATCAAGTGTAACCCTACAAAAGTGAAAAAAATATGCTGGTTTCCTCAGGACGTTTTCTTTCAAGCAAATAGTGATGACAACCCTGTACATCTGCACTTGCAAAAATACTCAGAGGTGCTGGCAGGGATCGAACCTACTACATCACGATTGTGAATCACATGTTCTTGACACTACGCCACCACGGGTTCAATTAGACTAAATTTTTTATGAAGAAATAAAAAAACTCTAGATAAACAGGTTAGACTCGTAGACACACAGATAGTAAAATGGTCCAACAGATGGTACAGATTAATTAAAAGAAACATATTATGTTGTATTTAGACTTTTCTCTCACTATACTAATTAATATAATCATGACTTTTGACTTTTTTTCTCTCTTTAAATTATAGGCTCCGCAGCCACCCCTCCCGTGGGATGGCGTAAGAAAAGCAACCGCGCATGGCCCGGAATGTAAACAACAGAGTATTTTTGATAACACAATTAATAATGGCAGCGAGGACTGCTTGTACCTAAACGTGTACACCCGGGAACTAGCACCCAAAACACAACTACCCGTAATGGTCTTCATCCACGGAGGTGCATACAAAAGCGGTTCTGGCAACGTGAGCAATTACGGGCCAGACTTCCTCGTCGATCATGGAGTCATTCTTGTAACTATTAACTACAGACTCGAGGTTCTTGGATTTCTCTCCTTAGATACGGAAGACGTTCCCGGTAACGCTGGCCTCAAAGACCAAGTAGCTGCTTTTAAATGGGTTAAGGAAAATATAAGCAACTTTGGTGGCGACCCAGAAAACATTACAATCTTTGGTGAGAGTGCAGGAGGTGCTTCGACTGTTTTTCATGTTTTATCTCCACTCACAAAAGGATTATTTAAGAGGGCTATTTCCATGAGCGGTGTACCGAGTTGCGATTGGTCGTTGCCCTATAAAGCCCGTCAACGCGGGTTCACACTTGGAAAACAACTTGGACTAGAAACTGAAGACCCCAAAAAACTTCTAGACTTTCTACAAAGCCTTCCGGTAGAAAAACTCGTCGCAACTGACCCTACCATATTAACGCTAGAATCGGATATGTCCAAAAATTTAATTAAAATGTATCATTTCACGCCTGTAATTGAGAAAGATTTTGGGCAAGACCACTTCATAACGGAGGCACCTTCAGACATTTTGAAGAAAGGTAAATTCAACGACGTAGATCTTTTAATTGGTCATACCGACGAAGAGTCCCTATTGATTGCGGACAATCTAGATGCTTATGCTAAATCATATAACCGTTACCCTGAGAATCTCGTCCCAAGAGAACTTCTTTATGAGCTTACTCCTACCGTTGCTCTAGAAACTGCAAATAAAATCCATAAGTATTATATTGGAGATAAGCCTATCGGTAAAGAAACATTTAAACAATTCGCAAAATATATGAGCGATGCCTATTTTGCTTACGACATTCATCGATTTGCCAACAATCTGCCAAAAATTGGAAATGGAAAAAGATTCTTTTATATACTTTCATCCGTGTCGGAAAGAAATGTTTTTGGTAATAAAGGAGCTCAACATGGTCTGTACGGAGCAGCACATTTAGATGACCTGTTATATTTGTTTGACTTCAAGGAGTATAACATGAAGATTGCAAAAGACAGCAAAGAATATCAACTTGTGGACTTTGTCACCACTGTGTTCACTAACTTTGCGAAATATGGGTAAGAAAGTTTTCTTAACTTGATCCAAAAACTATTGATACTAATAAGTTTCATGCTATTGTATTGTATGTTTTATTGTGCTAAGGCCTGCACTTTTTTCAAATTGTATCAATAAATTAATGTCGATAAACTACTCGTACGTAACACCACATGTTGTTGTAGGCAATATTGGCAGACTCAGTACCTATTAACTCAGACTGGCCTCGTGACTTAGTGGGTAACTCTGCCTGCGAAGCCAAGGGTCGTGGGTTCGATTCCCATCCAGTGCGAATATTTGTGTGATGAATTGAAATGTTTGCACTGTGTCTGGGTGTTTCTAATTATAATAAGTATGTATTTAATACTATATAAGTATTGTATCAGCTATCTGGCCGCCTTAGTACAAGCTTTGCTTAGTTTGGGGTCAGATAGTGTTGTGTGTAAATTGTCCACCAATATTTATTTATATATTTTAAATTGTTCTGTTTGTAAAATCATTCTAATCCATCTTGTGATCATATCTCAACTTCTTTATTTTTATTATTATTATTAATCGTTTATTTCAGACTACAGTCCATAAAAATACACTTAAAAAAAATACATATGAAAAAATATTTTGTTATGTCAATATTAAATTAAAATCAAACCAAATTAAATGTACGAGCACAAAAAAAAACTTATATAAACATAACTCATACTAAATCTTAATCTAAATTGCGGTTTAAATCTGGAGTACTCAATGTGAATCTGGTCCAATGTTGCATCATTGATCAGCCGAGATCCATCCGCCATCTTTAGGTGACCAAATCTTACTTACCATCAGGCACATGACCTGCTAGTCTCGGCACTCTTTAATTTAAAAAAAATCATGTACAATAAAGAAAACTATTGTTTTTTCAGAACCCCGACTCCAAACAAGTCTCTCGGCGTCACATGGCCCGAATATGATGCCAACTCCAAACAGTACGTGGAAATTGGAGATCAGCTCCAAATCAAGTCCCAACCGCTCGCTAACGATCTTGCTTTCTGGAAGAATCTCTTCAATGAACTCGGATTCGAATTCTAATTCCTTTTGACTTTAAGGGCACGATGCCCAACCTCGGTGCACAACCAAAAATCACGTACATGATATCTTATAAATGTTTAATTTGCATGTTTTGTAGTTTTAAGAAATACTTGATAATTTGTAATTCGAATTTGTATCGTAAAAATTTTGAAAATCAATAAAGAAGTACAAAAACATTGTCTGAAACTTTTTATAAACATTAAGTAAAATAATATGCATTACTTTTAAATAAAAAAAATTTATGTATCGAGTTGTGTATGTAGAGTCAAGAACTAACATGATTATTAAAAAGACAATTTAAGATTCAATCAACAACTTTTAATCCCTTTTTCATACTATATACTTTTGAGAAGTATAGTTTGAAAAAGGGATTGAAATTAATGTAAAATTATCAAATCCTTTGTTTTTTACTTTTCGATACTCATTTCAACGTGTGCACCGGGCAAACACCGGCTAGCAAACAAACATTACCGACTCGCCACCTCTTTCGTAACATCGTTGTCGACGGTGACTTTTAGCCTAGACTTTTTTCTGGGCTAGTGTGATCCATAAAGGTTCACACCATTGCTTAACATCAGGCGATATAGTATCTAAAAGCAAACCTATTATCGATAAAAAAGATTAAGCTCTGTGCCATAAACCTTAAATAACAGTTCACTTTGTGGTAAGACGAACATTCTCCGACGCTAAGGTCAAATAATTTAACCTGGTATAACCCTTCTGCACGTTCTGAAGCTTACTATAGCAAATATTTGCTTATAAATATAAATATTTTATTTTGTGTTAAGAAAATCTTCACCGCTGGACTCTTTTAAGAGCATTTTATTATCTGTGTAAGATGCAGTCACAGTAATATAAAACTTGAGAGGTGTCAAGGGACACCCGGATGGAACGAAGTTCCTTTCGATTAATTAGCGAAGAAATTATTATTCACTCATTTATTCATGTTTCTTAAGTCTAAGTTTTTACAATATTTATATAAAATAAAATAAAAACATTATAAAAACCTAAACCTAGTTTGCCGCCAGCAGCGGGGCAGGGCCCAGGCTACCGGTGGTTAGGGCTGCAGACTGAGGAACCTCCTGACGATGCGTGCTGTGTCAAGGATGACCGCCTTCTGCATCTGACCCTTGATCCAACCGTCTAGCGAAAGTCTCTTGAGATGTTGGTAGAGACTTTTCGCTACAAGGCCATTTGCCGACACGACTATGGGGACTATGATCGTGGAATCAACATCCCACATGGCGGTAACCTCGTGAGCCAAGTCAAGGTACTTGCTAAGCTTGTCCTTCTCAGCTTTCACGAGGTTCTCGTCATGTGGTATGGTGATATCGACGATCACAGCCCGACGCTGAGACCGGTCTACCAGCACGATATCAGGCTTATTGGCAACAATAGTCCAAATTATTATTATTATTATTTTTTATTATTTACAAAAAACCTGTATACACTCTAACAAAAATAATCGTCGCGACACCACACTGTTCAATGCGTAATAGAAATGAAAATATCTGGCTTGCTTTCTATAAGAGAGAGAGAGACAGACAGAGAAACATGCGACGCCGCACAGCTTACAATAGCAAAAAGTGTCGTGACAACTTTTCGTAAGAATTTTTTTCCGTCTAGCCCCCTTTCACAACGCGCGATAAGGAACTTCGTTCCAATAACTTAAAAACATCCTCGCCAAAAGAGTGTCAAATAACAAGTCAGGCACTCCTTTAGGTTTTAGGACAGTCGTTGTTTAACCTAGAGTTACACCAGGTGTATTGTGTACTACCTACTTACCTACCTACTACATAAAATAGTGTTGTGACCTAAAGGTAGCGGTTCGCCCGGAGACCGCGATACGAGACCGCGACCGGAAACCGCGACAGGCACTTGACTCTATAGAATTGTATGGGCGCCAGTTCGCGCCGAGACCGCGACAGGCGACCGAGACACGTGTCCCGAGACATGTGTCGCAGTCTTGGCGCGAACTGGCGCCCATACAATTCTATAGTTGTCAAGTGCCTGTCTCGGTGTCCGGTCGCAGTTTCCTGTCGCGGTCTCCGCGCGAACTTGTACCTTTACATGTGCCTTATGTGCAGTCTAGTGGACATCTTGATTATCTGTAGACCTTCATTGATCTATGAATAATTCAGGTGTGCTTAGTGTAAGTAATTAATAAGCGTTGTAGTGTAGTCCCCTTAGATTTTTTTTTTTAAATAAACAGTGACGAGACGATCAGGACATGTGCCTGATGGTAAGCAACATGCCTGACACATAACAGCACAGTGACACGCAGCTACTGGAACATGAAGAGTCCAAATCATTACCTAGCACTGCACTGCGCTCGTCACCCAGAGATCTAAGATCTTATATCTCTAAGCCCTGTAATTTCTCTGGAAACATTACCACATTACATAACATTATTATAAAGTATAAAACTCTTTCTGTAGTCCCCTTAGTCTAGACAACAAGTGCTTTTTAGGTCAACAATTTTTTGAATTCTCCTAACATAACAATTGCGGTGTCTTTCGATTTGAAATGGCGTGTTGATAGTTTTTGAGAAAATGCTAAGCTCGCTCGCAAAAATTGCAGTAGTTATAAACAATTAAGTTTTGTAGTGGTAGGGCTCATTGCAGAGTCCACTTGAGGAAGTACTACACCTCTGTCAGTTATTCTGCCGCCAAGCAGTAGCGTGCAAACATTACTGTGTTCCGGTTTTAACGACAATGTTTCCAGAGAAATGACTGGGCTAAGAGATAAGACACCTTATATCTCCGGGTTACTAGCGCAGTGCGATTCTAGGTAATGATTTGGACTCTTCATGATCCAGTAGCTGTGTGTCACCATGTTATTGTGTGGCAGTGTTACCATTAGGAACATGTCATGTCACTCTACACTATAAAAAAGTGGAAATATAAAAGAGTGTTCCGTCAAATGCCAATATTTCAAAAACTTATTATTATTAACATTAACTTTTATTGTATTTTCATATCTATAAATTGTGTTTATGATTTTATTGCTAATAATAAAGAGTAGGTACTATATATGTATGCAAAGGTTTCAATATCAAATTAGGATTGTTTGAATTTAATTATCTAAAACTGATAAAATACACCTATAAATCTAACTAGTTCTACTTGAATGAAATTAGTAATCAAATATTCTCCACAACAATTTAATAACTATTTGTAACTATATAGCTTCGCTCGGATATTGTTTTATGTAAAGACTATTAAATTATAAAATCTGTATTCATTTCAAGTTGTATCAAATTTGCACACTGTGAAAAAACCGGCTAAGTATTAAGAGTCCATCACGAACCAACAACATGACGCGTAATTTATATCAATATCAAGATAATACAGCGGCATACGAGTAGGAATGATACTAATAAAACTTTGATAGACTAACAACTAGATAGACAGTATGAGCGCAGAAACACCAAATAAAATCAGCCTTCCGTTGGCTGATAAGCTCGATCTGTCAGTTTAGTTGCGACACTGACGTTATGTAACTAAATGATAATGTAAAGGTTACTTACCGATGATAGCTAACGTTTTTTAGTTATTTTAAATCCTCAATTGTAAGTTTGCAGACTTTTATAGCGTAAATCGTCATGACTTAAAATAACTAAACACGTTAGCTATCATCGGTAAGTAACCTTTACATTATCATTTAGTTACAGAAACAATTGATTAAAAAAATACATTTATCTCAGGACAGCGTCATTTGACGCCATGTTTAAAAACATGTCACAAACACAAGCGTCTGTGTTTCAACAGTTGTGTGCGTGACACGCACACAAGGGTTTGAAACCTGGCCTGTTGCTTTCATCGCAATTACAGCGTAACGCTCCATCTAGACAAGTATATAATCAAAGTAATAAAAGTACATCGGCCGCCGTCTCGGCTCACTTTTGTATATTCGATTGAACGCTTTAAACGTGTTTATTTATACGCAGCTGGTTGTTATTTTCGCATATATTAACTGTGAAGTGTTGGAATCTTTCTAGGGTAAGTTAAGTTTTCCTCTTTTAAAATTCCTTTCTAAATATCTGTAATATGTCCTATTTACGGCGGGCATACTGCCTGCTCTAGAACCTCCTTAGCCCAGCTTTTAACCTGTGTTGCGCTTATATTCATTTACTTTTTTAATTCAGTTTAGGTAAGTAGTGTTAACTTACTAACGCTGAAATACGTAATTTATTATTTTGATTTTAATAAATTTAAACGAAATTTCATGCAAATATGTCCAAGGAACAAAAAGTTTCATACAAACTTTCAACATCTATTTCGCCCCTTGGGGGTTGAGTATTGAAAAATGCTTTCTTGATTAGATGTCTACGTTATAAAAGAAAACCGTGTGCAAAAATATAAGTACGAGTATGTCCTATGGGCTTGGCCTGTGCGTTTATATAAACTTTCATCCCCTATTTTAACCTCTGAGGGGTTGAATTTTGGGAAAGCACTGTATAACGTCACTTGTCATTTTGGTTTCACTCAATGCTCATGAAATTGTAAACACATATTATGTCCAAGGATCAAAAAGTTTCATACAAACTTTTATCCCTTACTGAAGTAACCCTTTGGGGGTTGAATTTTTAAAAACGCTGTAATACGTAACTCATTCTTGGCTGTATTTAAATCGTACGAAGTTTCATGGAAATACATACATCCAAGGAGTAAAAAGTTTCACATAATCGTTCATCCCCCATTTCACTTCCTTGGGAGTTGAATTTCAAAAAATCGTTCCTTAGTGAATGCCTACTTTATAAGAAAAATATGAGTGCTAAATTTTAATTTGATAACATTTACGGTTTGGGCTGTGCGTTGATCTATCAGTCAATCACCTTTGTCTTTAATATTTATAGATAAAAAATAGGTAAGAGAAAGGATATTATGTAAACATAAAACACATTGTTAAAGTTAGTGAAGTAAGGCAACCTTTTCACTAAGAGCAATCTATTTCAGGCTACCGAAATATGGGCATCTAATCAATAAATTGTTCCTCCATTCAGATTGATCTATCATCACATTTATACAAATGCGCTTACTTTAAAACGTTTTGACACTATATAGCGATAAGTTTTTGAGTGACTGTTATAAATAAATAAATCACGGACTGAATTATTGCCGCCAATAAGCCTAATATCTTGCTGTTAGACTATACTCAGCACCGGGCTGTGCTCGTCGATGTCACCCTACATGAGAACCTTGTTAAAGCCAAAAAGAGGACAATCTCAGCAATTAGTAGTGTGGTAGTAGTATTGTAGTGGTAGGACTCTAGACAGAGTCAGCCTGGGGAAGTACCACACCTTTGCCAGTACTTCTATCGCCAAGCAGTAATGTGCAAACATTACTGTGTTCCGGTTTGAAGGGCAATGTTCCCAGAGAAATCACAGGGCTTAGAGATCGCTAGGTGACGAGGGCAGTGCAGTGCTAGGTAACGATTTCGACTCTTCATGTTCCAATAGCTGCGTATCGCTGTGCTGTTATGAGGCAGGGATGTTGCTTAGCATCAGGCACGGATCGTGCTTGTCTCGTCACTCATTATTTAAAAAAAAAAAAGTGCATTGACTTGCGGAGGGTGCCACCGTGTGGGATGTTGATTCGACAATTACCTATAGTTTTGATACTGTTGACGGCGAACGGCCTTATTGCAAAAAGCATCAGAGCCGGTCGCTCGGAGGTTGGAATAAAGGTCAGATGCAGTAGGCAGTTATCCTTGACACATCGCCAAGTGCGCATCGCCAAAATTGTGGATATTTTGTGTAAAGATCTTTTAATCTTCATAATTTGCATATTCATTATAAATATCTCAGAGTGGTAATAATTAATTATCTCTGCCACAACTATCATTTTGATAACGCCTCGCCTGAAAAAAAATCCCTGAATATTCAGATAATTTATTCGCCATTGTAACACAACGGTCATCTCTCATGACACGTCACAATACAGGTGAAAAACACAATAAGAATAATTATAGAGGCAGCCGAGATAATACCTACACAAAACCATTTGAAACGCAAGATTTGAAATATCCAATTTTAATATTTTGTATAAAAATGTAACATAGGCAAAATAATATCATCATGACATTAAGTATATTGCCACACCCAATCACCTTATTATTATTCCACATTATGAAAAATATGACATGTATAAATTAGACCAACAAATATATTTTTTAAATATTTTTTATAGTTTCAATACCTCTTATATTCTATTATTCCGCAACGCCGTACAAAAATCATGCGATAAGAAGAAATGATCGAGGTTTCCAAGCCCCCCTCTTCAATTGTACTCAGTTGGACAGCTTACAAGTGACGGCATAGTGCTGAATCTTATTATTTTATACTTTTATATCATTCTACATAGGTCTTCTGGTGGTTAATGTACATATATTACGTACATCATTTCTCACACACACACACACACTACAGTGTGCTAGTGACATAAATTACTTTCTTGACTTGTAACTTTGTGTTATCAATAAATGATTTGTATTTGTATTTGGTTCATTTGATCCATACATTTTGTTCACGGGCCTATAGTCTAGTAGTAAAAAGATTTTTCTGGACTCTGACATAACATAGGACAAGTAACGGTAAACGTAATATTTAAACTCCAATAACATACATTCATGAATTGCAGCTACGCCAGAGCATTAACACCAAATTAGCTCAAGGTAGAGCGTTGTCACTATGTCGCAAGTTTATCGCGTACATTTCGGAAAGTAGACTTCTGATCTACTTGCATGTCATGTAGTGGTAAGACTCTTTTGTACGACTCTTTGCAGAGTTCACTTATTGGGAACGTACCACACCTTTGCCACTTATTCTTTCGCCAATCAGTAATGTTCAAACATCACTATTTTCCTGTTTGAAGGGCAATGTTTCCAAAGGAATTACAACGATGCAAGTCATCGAGACAAATTAAAGCAAATTTGAATTTTTGGTTCATATTTCAAAAAACACCGTACTGGATCTCGATAAAACTTATATCAGACCACCTCTGAACCAGATACCATAAAACCATGATACCAGATAAAAAAAACATCTAAATCGATTTACAATTGGCGGCGCTATGGCGTAACATACATACAACAAAATCATACGAATCAAATTAAGAATCTCCTCCTATTTTGATGTTTGTCAAAAAGGTAAAATTGGTGAAGTCTAATGCTATGTCACGGTAATATTAACTATAGTCTATTTCAACTAGAGAGCGAAAAATGTACGTTCACGCCACGGTACCACGAGAGCACCGAAAACAAACGATGAGTATCGTTATCCATACATTTATGTATCGTTTCCCTGTCGCTTATGCATTTACCGTGTTTCGTGGTACAGGGCGAGGCGAGCGACAAGGTCAACCAGATATTGCAAACCTATTTTGACATGTTTCGGTAAGATATTATTACGTAGTCCTGGCTCCACATTCCGCTCTGGAATGCGCCTGGATTCGGATCGCTTCCTTTAAATAGGTAATAATAATAAATAGTTTATTTGGCACAAACTTAAAGCTTAAACTAATTACACCTGTCAATGTCAGATAATTAATTTACTAATTTGTAGGTACATAGTTACATGTAAAATTGTTTCACAGTTTTGAGTTAAATAGTGATAATAGTAATATAATGATAATTGTTAGGTAAAAACTGAAAAGCTGAATTTGGATAGTGACAAAATAGTTGGTAAGTATTAAAATATTTTTTTGATGCAAAGAAGGTTGGTCTTCCCTGCGCAACACTAAAAGGTAAATGTCCGTTTTTCGCTCTCTAGTTGAAATAGACTATACCAGTATTTCGACTTCATACAAACGGACGAAACGCGGGCTGTACCTACGCGCCTCCTTCTCGGGGCGCGCTCGGTACGAGTTCCCAATGTAATCTCTGTCTTAACGTGCTTGACATAAGGTAGCCGAGTCGTGTAAGTCGCATAAGCCTTATCGCTCGTTTACGTGCTCGCAGCTGTAGGTATGAATTTCAAAGAAACGGCTCAGTTAAATTACTGATAGATAATATTACCGTGGCTATGCAGTGCCAGTAAAGAAGTACCAAGGAAGCTGAAATCTTACTAAAATAATAAAGGCGAAAATTTGAGAGTGTGTACCTAATGTGTATGTTTTTTTTCCTGACCGGCGCAAGGGCCCGGCCGGGAAATTATCCCTAACATGGGGATCAGGGGTTTGTACTTAATTGACATTTTTACAGCTCTTATAATTATTACATAACTGTGTAAGTTTACAAATGTGTATGTTTGTTACTTCTTCACGTTTAAACGGCTGAAGCGATTTTAATAAAAAAAAATGGAAATAGCTGACACCCTGGATTATCACGTAGGCTGCTTTAAATTCCAAAAAATAAAATTAAAGGGTGAAACCGCGGTTCACTGCTAGTATCTGTTCAACTTCAACCCTTGCTTTATGGCTTTTATTGTGGTTTAGCCTCACAATTTCGCCAATGTCAAGTATAAATCTATACTAATATTATAAAGCTGAAGAGTTTGTTTGTTTGAACGCTAGGATCTCGGGAAGTACTGGTCCGGATTGAAAGATTCTTTTTCTATTGGATAGTTCATTTATCGAGGAAGGCTATAGAACAAAGTTTTCGTACGTTTCGTGCTTTGACATGACACATGACAGCATGTGTCTAAGATTACGTCATTGAATTTCAGTAATGTGTGCATTGAATATAAACCTTTGCAAATTTGTTTCTAAATCTGAGTTGGTACGACCAATTTCCGACAGGTGGCGTAGCAGGTAGCTGAAGATGTGTTTTGTTTGAAAGCGATATGCTCAGGAATGACTGAACCGATTTCAGTCATTATTTCACCGTGGCATATGTACAGAGTCCTGATGAGTGCTGTATAATGTACCACGGGCGAAGCCGGGGCGGGCATCTAGTATAATATATAATCTAGATTTTTGAAGAAAAAACGGACCACCCATCACTCTTTTGCCATAGAGAGCATGCCCGTCATCAGCTTACGATTGACACCAAAGAACCGTGCGGAAAATCTAAGGCACGCGCGCGTGTTTTAACGAACGCATGCAACCTACAAATGAAGCTAGACGTATTTTTCATCTTAGTTATGTCCACGCCGCTTCATGTAACCGTCATCATTTAGTATACAAAGATTGATCAAGAAATTGAAACAGCCACACTGCGCTGCGTCTGTCTGACGAATCGGTCGAGTACCTAATTACATTTTGCAGCGCGCGTCCGAACCGCATGACGAGCGGCTGATGCGACAATTGCAGCTTCGTGGACACAGATTTCCTTGTTTCTACGCAAGATGCAAGCATTCGTCATGCAATCGTCTTACAACCTACAATATACAAAAGCGTGCGTCTAACGTGCTGCTACGTAGACAATTGGCCTAATTCTATACGTACATAGTATATGTAAACTCTTTGGCTTAAAGTCTCAGATGTCATCTATATTAATTGGCATGAATTGGTGTTGACCACAGACTAAGTAGAGAGACGTGTTGACTGTTGAGCGCCAATTTTTTGTAGAGTGTAGTGGTCATGTGTCTGAGACCTTGAAATCAACTTTTTGATTATCATCGTGTAAAATTCGTCACATACGTAGCTATTATAATACATGTATAATATACCGTGCTAGAATACATAGTATAGAGATATATCATAGCAAAACACCACACACTACAACGATGGACTAATTAGTTTTTTAGGCACATGCCTGTTATTTGAATCGAAAATGTTTGAAATCCAGGTAAGCATAAGCATAAGAAACCCACTAAATGTTACCACAGCTGACTCGGGGACTACAGGCATTCTCTCTCAAAAAGAGAGTCAAGGTCCACAAGGATAATTCACCACGATGCGATGGCTCAGTACGTGTCGGTGGATGACACATGATTTCAAAAGATTCTTGGTATGTGTCGGTTTCCTCAAGATGTTTACCTTTACCGTTTTTAAGTGAGCAGCATTACGCACACGACACTGAAAAGACAGTGGTGCGCGTGAGATTTGGACCCCGGGGTCTCGGGATCGGCAGTCGCCGTTCTCCCGACTAGACCAGCCGTACCTTTAGGTTATTAATTTTCATGTGACTTTTCCAGTGCAATGGCAAAGGTGGAGGTCTCCCAAGGATGGCTGGAAGGAGAGCTTCTCGACCTGGTCACTGGAGACGGCCAGTACTACAGCTTCAAGGGAATACCGTACGCAGCGCCCCCAGTAGGGAAACTACGATTCAAGGTTAGAATAAAATAATTTAATTTTCTCAGAAAAAAACAAAAATCGGCTTCAATTTAAAATTAGCTCAGACACTCGATTAAATTACCAAATTTTTGGGAAATCTATCATTACATCGCCCAGATAATAAAATACTTCTACACCAGGGGTCGGAAACGCGCGGCCCGCGACGTAATCTACCTCCATCTGGCCCGCGACGCCGCGCCGACGCGACGGTTTGAAAAAAATAAGATTTAAACTAAAATCTTAATATATATAAATCTCCTGTCACGATGTTTGTTCGCGATGGACTCCTAAACTACTTAGCCGATTTTAATCAAATTTGGACACCGTGTGTAGATAGATCCAACTTAAAAGATAGGATAGTTTTTTAATTCGATTAATGGGCTTTATGTGGCAATATCCGAGTAAAGCCGGAACGCGCCGCTAGTATTCTATAGAATTTTACTAATTTGCTACTTACGCGAACGCAGTTTTTTTTTCAAAGGTAACAATGAGAGAGCGGTGTGGGATGCAATTAAGTTACAAACTTTTGAGATGTACTCTTCTCACCATGCGACCCATGACTCCCTAAAAGTTGGCGACCCCTGCTCTAGAGGTATATCAAAAACTGCTTGATCGATTTCTATAAAATTATGTATTATGTATTCTATAAAATATGGCTAGTAAAAGTATTGAGGCCGTACCCCGAGCAAATGACCCGAGTATTTCTTACCTCATCGCACACCGCAAGAAAGAGCAAGAGAAAAACAGTAGGATTTCTCGCTGTTTTGCGCTCAAATTTTAGAATAAACTAATAATCTCCTTACAATGAAACTATAAAAAAAAATATTGTAATGATCATGCATCTCTCCAAAATTTTATTTTTATTATTTTATTTATTTGGATTTTGTACTTATACCAACGAATAGGCAATTCCAGTAGAAATATTTTTTCAAAAGACCAAAATCAGATTTTAAAAATTAATGTATTTTTTACTAATTGATACATGTTTTGGCTAATGAGTAGATAGCTCTGAAAACTGGACAAAAAACTCGTTTTGCTGGCGGACGCATCTTAACCTGAAGTCAGTTGCGATGTTTACTAAAATGTTGATTGGCTAACTTCAGGGGGTCGGATTTTCGTTACGGTTCTTCGTGACGGTGCATATCCTAAAAAAAATATCTACTCTTATAATTATTCTCAAAAGCGCCAAAAGAACAATTTTAATATAATATACAAATAAGTTAATAACTTCAAAAAGAACAAGAGGTACCTATATCTCTCACCGTGAAATTGTCAACACCTTCAGGCTATAATCTACCGCGTGAGATTATAATCTTACGCTTGGATAGGTTCAGCTAGTTTGTCGTCTGACGCCGTTTGATTATAATCTAACGGTTTGTATAACTTTACGGGGACATATCGAAAAAAACGCATACCTACAGACGTGGGCCTCTGATATCTGAAAAGTCGTGAATTGACTGTATTATCTACACTCAATGAATGTTTTAGTTGATAAACACTTTCTATAGACCTTTGATATTACAAAGTTTTGAATTGACAGTCTTATCTAATACTCAGTTAATGTTGCTGTTGATAAAACGAATAGTTTCCATTTTATGGGCAAGGCATTTCGATTTCAACATGATAATAATACATTTAACTAAGTTATCATGATTACTGACTACACTACTTTTCTAATTACAGAATATTTACCACTGTTATTTGATGGCGCAAGAACTTCATATTTCAATGCACTTTCATGCACCGTGTTTACCTGTGAACATCGAGAATATTGTGTCATTTAATTGTTATTGTTGAGAAAGTAATTGGCAAAGATCAGTTTAAACGGGTTTTCTTTTTTTTTTTATACGAAGTGACGAGACAAGGGACCTGTCCCTTATGTTAAGCAACACACCTCCCTATAACAACATAGTATTGAGCAGCTATTGAAACACGAAGAGTCTAAATCGCTGCCGTCACCCAGAGAGATAAGATTATTTATCTTTATGCCCTTTAATTTATCAACACAGTGAAGTTTTCACATTACTGCTTAGTGGTAGAATATTTGAAAAATGTCTGGTACTTCCCCAGGTAAACTCAGCAAAGAATCCTACAACTGAAAACACATTTATTATGTCCAGGCTCCACAACCGCCTCTGCCCTGGTCCGGCGTCCGGAAGGTGACCGCTCACGGGCCTGTTTGCATACAAAATGACATCTTCACGAACAAGGATGTACCAGGAAGTGAAGACTGCCTATATCTCAATGTTTATACACGGACCCTGACTCCTCCTCAACCTCTGCCGGTTATGGTGTTCATCCACGGCGGTGGCTATAAGAGCGGCTCCGGTGACGACCAGCACTACGGACCAGACTTTCTCGTCAACAGCAGGGTACTACTAGTTACAATAAATTATAGGCTCGAAGCGTTCGGTTTTCTATGCCTCGATACACCAGACGTTCCTGGTAACGCTGGCCTGAAAGACCAAGTAGCAGCACTTCGATGGGTCAAAGAAAATATCAAAAAGTTCGGGGGTGATCCAGAAAATATAACGCTTTTTGGAGAAAGCGCAGGCGGTGCATCGACCGCTTATCACGTTTTATCTCCGCTGTCAAAAGGCTTATTCAACAGAGCTATACCAATGAGTGGAGTCCCGTTTTGTGACTGGTCTCAAGCTTATCAACCGACACAACGCGCTTTCATTCTCGGAAAAATACTGGGTAAAGAAACGACTGATCCAGAAGAACTGCTTGAGTTCCTTCAAAGTGTTCCCGCAGAAAAATTTGTGAATCAAAACCCAACAGTTTTGGCATCCGAAGAAATCACAAATAATATTATCAAAATGTATCACTTCACACCCGTCGTGGAGAAAGACTTTGGCAAAGATCATTTTTTAACAGAATCTCCGTTAGAAATATTAAAAAAAGGAAAGATCAACGACGTGGATATCCTAATAGGTCACACGAACGAAGAAGCTTTAGTCGCACTTCCGAAAATTACAGAACTTTCCAAGGTATATAACCGCTACCCCGAGATGCTAGCACCTCGAAAGCTACTAATAAATTGTAGTCCGGACACCATCTTACAAGCTGCTAACAGTATCCATGAGTACTATTTCGGGAAACGACCAATTGATGATAGTACTTTTAAAGAATTCGTTAAATATTGTACTGAATCATCCTTCATTTACGACATACATGAGTTTGCAAAACAGCTACCAACTAGTAATACCAATAAGAGATTCTTATACATCTTTTCGTGCGAGTCTGAGCGTAATGTTTACGGGAACCAGGGACGACAATACGACTTGAAAGGAGCAGCTCATTTAGACGATCTGCTTTACCTGTTTGACGCTAAGTGGCTGAAGATGGAAGTCGATAAGAATAGCAGAGAATATAGACTAGTGCAGCTCGTCACAAAACTATTCACGAACTTTGCTAAATTTGGGTAAGTGGTTTGAAAAGATTTATTTATTGTCCCCGGAATCCTACTAATATTATGATTGGAAAAGTCTGTTTTTATAGATGTTTGTTTCTCTTTCAAACAACACCAGCCGATGAAATTTGGTACACTAGCCCGTCAAACGGCGCGGAATCCATGTACATGGATTCAGAGCCGGATATGACTCATCAAAAAAAAATTATGTAAAAAAAAAATGAATCTACCCTCAAAAACTTTGAGGTTAGTTTCGACAAAATAAGTCATACCTAAGTGAAGGTTTACTAGCAAAATATTTTTCGCGGCACCAAAATAAATAAAAAACTATAAACAAGTGGAAAAAATTAATAGGGTTGGTCTTAAAATAAGTCTCAAGTCACAAGCTAGTCAGCAAGCTAAGATATCAGCCTTAGAAAACACATTACTAAATAGTTACTTAATATACACTTAATAAATAAATAACGAGATCGGGAACAACGCGAATAAAGCTGCGGGGTGCCACAGATATTATAAATGCGAAAGTTTGGTGCTCAATCACTGAACGCCTGAACAGATTGTTGGTTGCCCAATCACGTCGGAATGTCTGAACAGATCGGGATGAAAATTTGAACACAGTGAGATCATAGTCTGGGTATTACACACATGGGTGTTTTCATTGCGGGAAAATAAAGGTAACAGGACCTACCTACGTGGTGAAACCGCGGCGCGCTACTAGCACTTATTTAATTGTAAATACACACTTATTCTACCAAAATAAATTCCGATATTGTTTTTCACATCGATATAAACCAATGGATGTGCCCTGAGTAACTTTAAATTGGTAATAACTGTGTTTCTATGTGAGTCGTAAGTAGTTTACACATAACCAATCTACTTGACCCCTAGAATCGCTAGCGGCGCGATATGGTGTGGTTCTACTTAATTTGGTTGTTGACAACGAATAGTGATAAGTAAAAACGTCCGTCGTTCACCGCTTCCTGCAACCGACTGGAACGAATTGAGTGAGCTCACTCTTCCCAGCAATGACATGATTCCGTGCGCCTGAATGAATTAAAAATCAGAATTGACAAAACAATACATTTGTTGGTTAGCAGTGAGCTTCAAACTAAGTGCAAGACATGAGATCTTGGAGCTCGAGTGCGAAATTTCGAACAATATATTTGTAACAGTTAAACTATTTTTTATAATTAAAAGGAATATTTTTAGGCACTTATTATAATGAAACAAACGTCTAAATAGAAAACAAAAGATAAAAAAAATACAAAAAGAAAAAAGAAACTGAGACAAGAATATTATCTAAACGTGTCTGACAAACTATTACGCTATCGACTATATATGAACTATTCATTATATAAACAACCTATGAGTTCCTCAGTGCCATCATACGTAAGAGTTTGTAAAACAACAGTGTTAATCAAAAAAGGATGTTTTACTAATTTATGAAATCTTTGACAATATGAAAATAAAAAATAATAAAATCAAAATTATGCTAATGAATGAGTAAGTAATGTAACCTGTTTGTACTTGATTAAGCGCGCGAAATGGGAATTTGATTGAACCGAGCTACTCGGCCGAGTACTCGGTTGAAAAAAAATTGAACCGAGTAAAACTCGGTATTCGTTACTCGGCAAAAGTGTTACTCGGCGCATCTCTACTTAGCACATACGATCAAGTCTGCTTTTGACAAAATAAACAATCCACATCATCTGTTCTAAAGCTATGATACCGTAATAATCCACAGATAGATAAACACATGGATCCATATTGTGTATAAGTGTAAAAGTAATACTTAATTTTCTCCGAAGAAAACTAAAACGGTCTTAAATTTATCATTAAATTCAGACACTTGAGCGTATTTCATAAGAAGTTATCACTGCATCGTCCAGATAAGTGAAAGATACGTTGCCTGAGTGGGTTTTCCCCGATGGTTACAATCTTTGTGTCTTCAAATCGAGAGTGAATCGGTTTCTTCTAGGTAAACACGCTAGTGTAGACATATATTCCCAATATTTGGAGGTTTAGATGTTTGTTAATCAATCACGACGGAATATCTGAACAGATCGAATTGACATAAGGAACACAGATTATAGTCTGGAATAACAGATCTATAGGCTTCTTTTTATCACGGAAAAATAACCGACACGGGATCTGTGCGGATGTAAGACATATGTACGTAGAATCCCCGGAGAAACAAATTTACACGAATATTTGAGTTGAGTGGGAACAGAACCTTTGACCTACAGCTCCGCGGGCAGACTTACCTATTACTAAACCACAAGCAGCCCATAAAATGTTCCCATTGCTGGAACTCGGGGCCTTCTCTCGAAAGGAGAGTGACAAGGCTATAATCCACTACGCTGGCCAAGTTCGGGTTGGTGGATGACACATGACACAGGTACATATCGGTTTCCTCATAATGTTTTCCTTCACCGTTTTTAAGCTAGCAGCATTACGCACATGAGTTCGAAAAGACAGTGATGCGCGTGGTGGGATTTGAACACCGGGGGCTCCGGATCAGCAGTCGCCGTTCTCTCGACTAGACCAGCCGTAACCTACTAGCTCAGCTGAAACTTGTATCATATTATATTGTTAACTATTCTAATAATAACATAACATAATTTCCAGGACGCCAACCCCCGACGACAGCCTCGGGCTCATTTGGCCCGAGTACGACAAAACCACGAAGAAGTATGTGAATGTTTCCGACGAGCTCACTGTGGGGTCCCACTACAAAGAGGAAGTTATAACATTTTGGAAAACAGTCTTCAAAAAAGCTGGTGTTGAGCTTTTTACAGACGACAAAATTTAAAAAATATATTTATAAGAATGTGTTATATTATGGTTTGATGAGGTGTTCTTCTACTCGAGCTAGACTCGAGTGTGTTATAATAATGCGTTACTTATAATAATAAAACATAAAATTATGTACTACAAATATATTTAAAATTTTATTTTTCCACTAATATTATAATAGTCAAAGTTTGGATGTCTGTTACTCAATCACGTCAGAACGTCTAAACTGTATAATAGCATAATAGATTTCAGTCTAGAACAGGGATCGGCAACCTGAAAAAGTAGATAAAAACGTAGATAGGCCGCAAGAAGGTAAGTCGCGGGCCGCAATAAGGTAAGTCCCGGGCCGCAATAAGGTAAGTCGCGGGCCGTAAGAAGGTAAGTCGCAGGCCGTAAGAAGGTAAGTCGCAGGCCGGGTTGACGACCCCTGGTCTAGAACAACACGTGGGCTTCCTTTAGCCGCGGCAAAATAACAAGAATGAGAACTACGCGGTTAAAACCGCGAGACACTACTAGTTATAGTTCGTATCTGCGACATTTACATTCTTTTATAACATTACAAACATTTATTAAGCCGTTCAAAGTCCACAAATTACGAGTTCTTATAGCGAATTGCCTCGCTAAATCGCAATTTAATAAAAGTTCCAACCGCGCACCGCTGAGACTAGTCATCTGAATCAGCTCTCGCAAGGAGAGAGTTCAAAAAAATTGGTTGCCTGTAAAGTCGGTATACGGGCGAAAGTTTTACGTGACAACGACTTTGAGTGGTAAAATAATTTTACGGAAGGGACGCGTGCCTTTCACTTTTATGTCTGTCTCTCTCGCTCTTAGGCGGGCTAACCATGCCCGAGTGGAAGGGACGCGTGCCTCTCACTCGCTCTCGTTGTGAGCGCATAACGTGAGCGGAGCGTAACGCAGTTTCTTGAAGTGTCACCCGGCAAACCAAGTTATAAGACGTTGTCACGTCAAAAGGTCACAACTCACAACACTCCACGCTGTAGTTCACTGGCTAACTTCAGGTTAGTGGACGACGCAAGACTTCGATTCTTGGAACAGTTTTCTCTTGTAGCTGAATTAGAAGACACAAACAAACAAACAAATACAAAAATCTTTATTGCAATTCTAAACTTTATTTTATCTAAACCAAAATCAAATAATTATGAAAATGTCTGTTACAACACTTTTATAATATTATTGAATTAGTATCTATAGATTTGCAATAAGATATTGTGATTTCGTTTAGCGTTGAATTGGGTTCAGCTATGTCACCGTTAAATTGTAAATTCCCACAGATTTTTTTAAAAAGCGTCAAATTCAAAATCTTACATTAGGTTTGTTTTTGTTCCATAATTATAATCTGATAGTGTTTACAATACCGTGACATATGCAAGTAAAATCATCGAATTACCGTCAATATAGGCGCCTGCTCAAAATACGAGTACACATCTTCTAAGCATTGAAGTGAAACTAGAGACAGTTTTTTTTTATAAGGTGGACAGTACGACTACGCAAGGAAAAATAATTTAGAGCTAAAAAAATCAACTAGGAACATAAAAAAATAAACATGTATTACATTATCAAAGTAAATTAAATAAAATCCTACTAATATTATAAATGTGGAATCGGATATTCGTTCCTCGATGACGTCGGCACGCCTAAACAGATCAGGTTAAAATTTGGAACACAGATAGATTATGGTCTTGAATAGGTTCCTAACACTTTAGTTACTTTCATTCTGAGAGAACAACTGGACCGGGAACTACACGGGTGAATCCGTAGGGCGCTGCTAGTAGAAATTAATAAAGCAATGTCCTTAATTCAATAGACCAGTTAGTATGTTTTTATTTTCAATACGAGTAAACTATAATAGGTTCGCACTTAACCACCATCTCGCCTGATGTTAAGCGATGATGCGATCTACGATGGAGCGTGCTTACCTAGAAGAAACCGGTTCACTCTCGATTTGAAGACACCAAGATTGTAACCATCGGGAAAAACCCACTCTAAACCTAGACGATAGAACGTTGGCGTTTTTGGAACATCAACCATGAAACGATGTCACCCTTTTGTGGAACGAGAAGTCCGATAGAAGAAAGGGCAAGGTGGTATTAGATTATGCAGATCAGTTGCACATTCTCCGAAGTGTATCCGATAAAAAACCGATAAGCTAGGGATTTTGCGGAGATGATCAAGACTTTGCAGGCTTTGACTTTGAATTATTATTCTTGATCTCAGTTTGATCAGAATCTATATTGAAAATTAGAAAGTAGGTAGAAATAGCCGGAGAAGAGGTGCCAGCGTAGCCGCTCGATTTTACAACAAGAAGAAAAAAATTGCTGGTGATCTACACAACGCAGGCGAGCGTGGTGCATCCGCAAAAAGGAGTCCATTGCTACAGACTTCATTTTTCACGGTGTATCTGTGCCGCAGTTGTACCCTTGTACCGCCTAAATCTCTATAAGCAAACAACTACATCAGCTTTCCGTTCCGATGCATACGGAAAGCAAAAGTTGTCTACTTTCATCGGCGCTATAGTTGCCGGCAAACAAGTTGACCCAATGAAGTTAGCTGCCCATGGCTGAGCAGAAACGTTTTTCAGGTCTCTTTGGTGGAAGTGCACATGCGCGAACTTTCCCCTTCCACGTCACTTTGGGGTCAAATTGTTTGCCGATTACTTTTACATCTACTCTCAACTTTGGCTCGTATATATCGAGTTCAAGACCACAGACTAAGTAGTGTTCAAGACTAAATTACCTGACAAAAACTAGGTGTTCTAGCAAAGGTACCAAGTCTGGTCAGTTGCTAAGTTGCTTTAATGTTATTCATTTTATTTATTTTAGAATATGTTCTATCCATAAAAATATTATTGATTGATTGTCTAGAATGAAATATATAAAATAATAACTGAATTAACTATTAATTAAATTTTGACGCACAACGCAAACGAAATAATAATAATAATCTGCTAAAAAATTCAATTATTAAAACTCTAAATGGTCTTTAGATTTTCCTCGAAAACTAAATGGTTTCTGCTTGGTAACCACGCTTCATCATAGGTCAAGCGAACCTATTAAGTAAAAAAAACTGCAATAGTCACATCTTATCTTAAAAATTAATTTGTTTTGAGTCCATAATGTCTAACATACAACTAGTCCAGTGCCGTGCACACAGATTTGCTCCTCTGAGTATGGAATAAGTAAGAACTGTTAGAAAATTTGGGATGGATTTTTAATTACGTTTTTTATTGTAAAATTTACATTTAAATGTAAATATTACAATAAAAAACTTTGACTTTGATTCCATAGCCTTCCAGCTGGTACTTAGCAAATCCATCCCAAATGTTTGAACAGTTCTTACTAACTCCATACACAGAGGCGCAAATCTGTGATTGCTATAACACTACGGCTCTGGACTGGACCAGATTGTATGGTAGACATTATGGACTCAAAACAAATTTATTTTTAAGATAATATGTGACCATTGCAGTTTTTTTTAACTTAATAGGTTCGTTTGACCTATGATGAAGCGTGGTTATCAAGTCAGGCATAATAAATTGTATAACAAAAATTATACGGAATAAAAACATTGTAAAATGATAAACAATAATAATCAGATAATGTCTAAATAATTATCAAATTTAAAATTAAGCCGACAATGTCATAATAAAAAATAATCATAATACAAAAATGTCAAATGGGATATAAAATAGTACCAATGAATCGATCGAGAGACGTACCAAAAGACACATAAGTACCCTTGTTCGAAAAAGACTTGCACATCGTCTCAAAATTGCTAGCTTCTCGGATGTACTTCAGAGAGTGTGCAAACTGCTCTGATACCTTGCCATTTTTCTATCGGACTGCAGGTAGTGTTAGCTCGATAATAGTGTCTTCACATCATCAATCGAGAGTGACCGTTCGTCTATTTGAGCATTGAGCACGCTACATCAGAGACCGCATTGCTTGACCGTGGACTACGGGCAGGTTGTGCTGCATATTACCAGAATTTCATCCTATTTAAAAAAAAACTACACATGTTTGTTTTAAAAAGCAAAGCGCTCGGATGAAATCAATTGAATAGTAGTAGGACTCTTTGCAAAGTCCGTCTGGGGAAGTACCTTCGTCAATTATTCTACCACTGAGCAGTAATTTGCAAACATCACTGTGTTCCAGCTTGACAGGCAATGTTTCCAATGAAATTACGGGGCATAGAGGTAAAACATCTTATATCTCTGGGTGATGAGGGCAGTGCAGTGCTAGGTAATGATTTGGACTCTTCATGTTCCAATAGCTACGTGTCACTGTTATATTATGGGCAGGCATTACCATCTGGGACATGTCCTGCTCGTCTCATGACTCTGTATTATTTAAAAAGTTTGAAGACTAAAATTCATTCGGAAAATCATCATCACGAATCATCACAAAAGTAATCACTCGAAACAAACACACAAACTTACTACTTACTAACGTTCTATTTGTTCCATTAAGGAAATTGAATAAACGTCTACAAAACTACAAACTACAAACTACGATTCATTGGCTAACCAGTTCCTAGGACAGTCGGTCGCGCCGAGCGCCCGGCCGTTGAACCGACACTGATACATTACGAAACTTCATCTGGAGAAGAAGGCCGCTCAGGTGAGTTCAGTTCAATCTATTTGCATATTTACAAGAAATCTCTTATTAAAATAAAAGTGGTCTAGTGCGAGTCAGACTCGCCCATGAAGGCTTCCGTAGCAGCAAGTAAAATTATATAAAAGTGGCTACTAACTAGATCTCATTCAAACTAAAATCATCAAATCAAATCGATTTTCGTTGAAAGTTTACATCTTATATCTTATCTTATACCTTTAAACGACCAATTTTTGTAGATATACAGGTATATATATATAGAATCTGAATCTCGGAAACGGCTCGAACGATTTTCATGAAATTATGTATACAGGGGTTTCGGGGACGATAAATCGATCTAGCTAGGTTTTATTTTTTAATAACATCATTTTATGCTCGTTTTTAGACAATGAAAAACTCCTACAATGTCATTAGAATACGATAACTTATTTCACCACTGTACTTTAAGTCTAAATGGCTCAGACGGAATATGCTCGCTCTCGGAGTGAACAGAATCCGAATCCAGATGGTTACACTCGGGACTTTTCTTTTTGTTCTTTTTTTTTGTGTGAAAATCTTATACTTAGAGCCTTTTATAAACGCATTTAATTATCTAAGTAGGTCTAAGTAAGTCATCACTACTTAATTCGTACCTGCCTAAAAATAAAAAAAACCGAGCAAAGCTCAGTCAACCAGGTACTGGTAATAATGTACAGTACAATTTTCTAATTCTCTTATTTTAGAAGTTCCAGGGGGGGGACACATTTTACAACTTTGGAAGAGTCTCTCGTCCAAACTATTCAGTTTAGAAAAAAAATATGTTAGAAACCTCAAAATCATTTTTAAATACCTATCCATAGATAGCCCACACGTATGGTTTTGATGCAAAAATAAATTTTGAGAAAATCGTGTTTTTTTTTAATTAGCCACTCCACAGACTCCGGGGTCCGTGATCTTTGTCATTACAATTATCTTTTTTTTATTTACACATTTCTTGAATAAGGAGAATAGGAAAACAGGAGGGAATTGGGTACATTTAAAATCTAATTCTAGTGCTCGTCTGTAGAGCCGATCACTACCGGTTGGGATTCCGCTAGTAATCGACTCGACATCGAGTGTTTGTCTAATTGCCTTTTGCCATTTGCCTAAGCTGCCTCCTCCCGGCCCAGAGCCTCCACAATGGCCGCATTTCTGTCATCATCGTGTCGTCAGAACATCGTGTACTACATATATTATGTTTTTGGATTCTAAACATAATTAAACCTATTTATTTCTACCTTCTTCGTGCCGGTTTTATATATATTTTTTTAATTTGTTAAAAACTCGAAATCGAAACGTCGTTGGTACCTATACTTTTTTGAAATCCTTTGCGCGCAATTTTCTTTTTAACCGACTTCAAAAAAGGAGGAGGTTCTCTATTCGGTTGTATGTTTTCTCAAATGGAATGTTTTTTTCGGGTAAGCTCGGGATGCTAGAGCGAGATACAAAATACAGCGAACTTTTGATTCCCTTGCTGCGCGCAGGATTAAATTTTAGGATCCTTCGCTAGATGACAGAGATCAAAATTGAGCACGCAGTTAAAAAGCAACTTTGTACTCTTGTACAGCAAATAACTATTCTTCAACGAATAAAAAATGGATTATATACAGATACGCGCAGTTTAAGTAGTTAGATATAGAGTATAGACTGATCTATGAGTATAGGTATGTCACCGTAAATTTGTCAACGCCCATAATCTGACGGTGCACCGTCAAATTATAACATAGCGCGTGAGATTATAACGCGACGGTAGGTTAGGTTAGTTTGTAATCTGACGTCGTTAGATAATCTGACGGTTTTAATTACGGTGACTTAGGTACAAAGTTTTTAACTAGTCTCAGACGTAGCAACGAAAGCTGGACACATGTTTTATAATCTTTATTGGTTAATACAGAGTTAAGTCAAATAGATAGCTGATATATAATTATTAATGGAGTTTATTTATTAGTATTTATACGTATGATATAAATGTTTTACTCGTAGTATATCAAAACATCCAGATACAGAACAAATAATTGATTGATAACATTATCTTTGCTTAATAGCAACAAAATGTAATTCTTCTATTTACGTTTAATCACCAACACAAAGTAAACAATATTTTTTGTAGAGATATATTTCTATTGAACCTATTAGATTCCTTTATAGCATAGAGTGATGAGACGAGCAGGACATGTGCCTGATGGTAAACAAGATGCCTGCAACATAACAGCAAAGTAACACGCACCTATTGGAACATGAAAAGTCTAAATCATTACCGACCAGTGTACTGCGCTCGTCATTCAGAGATCTAAGATATTATATCTCTAAGTCCTGTGATTTATCTGGAAATATTGCCCTTCAAACCGGTACATTGTAATGCTTGGACGTTACTGCTTGGCGGTAGAATAACTGACAAAGGTGTGGTACTTCCCCAGGCGGACTCTGCCAAGAGTCCTACCACTGCAATCGTTTGCTCTAAGAGTTTTTTTAAATAATCACTTTGGGGTCGACACAAGCTATAGTCCAGTTGTTTTTACCTTAAGGGGGACTCCTGTAGGTTTGTGTGACTGATATGTTAAAGTAGCGGCGTAGCGTTGGAGCGGTGGCGGAGCTAGAGTTTTGGTATGAAACAGCACTAATGTTGCACATATTACGTCACCTATACAGCAATAGATATACACTACCTACAGAAGTACCTACACATGACAGTGACTCAAAGTCACAAGTACAGTACCTGTTATTTAAAAACCCCGTCTGCAATAAATTTACTGATAAAAAACATTACCTAATACATAATATACACATTGGGCGATCGAGATGAGTCTAACGATAACTTAATTGTCAAAATCCATCCTGCTGTTTGGAAGATACGTGGGAATTGCGACATTTACAAACATACAAGATACGCGCGAAAAACAAAACCCTTCTTTCAGTCGGATAAAATGCTATGAAAAATACAAATTTAAATGGCGTCCGGGACGTAAAGAGCCGTTACGAAACGAACCCATGACGTAACAAGAACAAAATTAAAAAATTTGACAAACCCCCGACTACCTCGGATTTGTTATCTGTATAACATTCTACTAGTCAAGCTCTTTCGTTTGATACCCATAATGAAAAAAATAATATAACTCGCCATTTTGCGGTGGCGGCCATCTTGGATTTGAAATTTGTTATAGTGTATAGTATTCTACTAGTTAAGCCCTTTCATTTGATACCCATATTGAGGTAGGTTGTAAAAAAAATATTTTGTCCGCCATTTTGTGGAGGCAGCCATTTTTAATCGATATTAACCAAACATAGCTAAGAACATTCGCACGGATATTAACCTTCAAATTAAAGAAACCGCATCGAAATCTGCCCATCCGTTTGAGCTCTACGGTGCCACAGACAGACAGACAGACATCGACGTCAAACTTATAACACCCCTTTTTTTGGTCGGGGGTTAAAAACGAAAGGGTGTTACAAGTTCACCGTGTACACGATATGTGTCTATAGCATACGAGGGGTGATCCAAAAGTAATGATAATCAATAATAAACACAATGAATAAAATCAAAAACTAAATTTATTTCTCAACATAGTCTCCTAGCAAGTCTATACATTTAGTCCATCTCTTTTCTAAACCTAAAATTCCTTAGAAAAAAATCTTTATCTTGACTCTCAAAAAGTCCTCAACCGCGGCCATCACGTCGCTATCATCGTCAAATTTCTTGCCCCGGAGGTGTTCCTTGAGTCGTGGAAAGAGATAGAAGCCACTGGGGGCTAGATCTGGTGAATAGGGGGGGTGTTCCACCAGCTCAAAGCCCGCTTCCTGAATGGCAGCCATGGCAATTGCAGCTTTGTGAACCGGTGCGTTGTCTTGATGGAACAGCACTCCAGCCCGCAGTTTGCCTCGCCTTTTCTCCTTAATAGCCTCCCGCAATCTTCTTATTTGTTCTGCATAGTAGGAGCCTGTAATAGTGGCCACCTTTTCCAAGTAGTCCACCATGATTATTCCTTCAGCGTCCCAAAAAACAGACGCCATAACCTTCCCTGCTGAGCTTGACACTTTGAATTTCTTCGGCGTCGGTTCATCGGATCGTTTCCATGTCATCGATTGTTGTTTTGTTTCAGGATCAAAATGGTGGATCCAGGTTTCGTCCATGGTCACAAAACGTGACAAAAATTATCCTTGTCTGCCTGGAACTTTTCGAGATTTGCTCTTGACATGTCGACTCGTTTCTTCTTTTGCTCGTCGTTTAACATTTTCGGTACCCAACGCGCGGAGACCTTTCTCATATGCAATTCGTTCACAAGGATTCTTTGAATGCTGCCATATGAGATCCCTGTGACCTCAGCTACATGCCTGATAGTCACTCTTCGATCTTCCAATACAACTTCTTCAACTTTTTTCACATTTTCTCCAGTGAGGGACGTCGATGGGCGCCCTTCGCGGTGTTCGTCTTCCGTCGATGTTCTTCCCAGCTTAAACTCCTTAGCCCAGCGTGCAACTGTGGAATATGGAGGAGAACAGTCCCCCTAATGTTTCCACCAAGTCGCTGTGTATGTCTTTGGTAGACATTTTTTTCAAGCAGAGGTATTTAATGACAGCTCTGATTTCGTGTTTTTCCATTTTGATGTTCACTCCTTGACAGTCCGTATTCAAATGAATGTAGCTCCCGGGAATCGTGGCCTATTTATATGATTGTTTTTTCCTGAACTAGTGGGTAATTGAGCTAGTGACTGTAATTTTTTTGTATTTTAGTGTGCACTAGAAATAACTGATTATCATTACTTTTGGATCACCCCTCGTAACAGATGAACCGATTTTAGTATTTTAGTTCAAAATGTGAATTAGTCTGGAATGTTTTTTAACTATGTTTCGTCCAAATCAAACTATGTTTCGTCAAAATCAAAGTCCAAATCATCAATTTCAAAGTCAGCTCTTTTGTTAGAAGCTGCAGTTGGATTTGTAGACCAATAATGGTTATTTGCTTTGCGTGATAAAATTTCAAATTTTAAATGTAATGTATCCTAGTTTCATAGATAGGCTCGTCCCTCTCTCCCCTCTCGCGTAGGTACTTCCGAAGCCGGAGCCACGCTAATATTATAATATGATTACCGTGCCGAAGCCCATCCGTTGCGGCGCGCTCACGTCGTGGCGCCCGCGCACCGGTAGCATTTCGATTAGATTGATATTGTTGAATTCGTTATATCTTTGGAATGGACTGTCCGATTTGAATGATTAAAACGCTAATCTACAGTAATAGTAGTAATCGTTTTGAAATAGTCTGCAATACGAAGCATTTATAATGATAAATATTGATACAGAGATATGGATAACGTGGTCTGATTATGGTGGGCATTTCTAGCAATTTCTAAAACATGATACGGTATTTCGAGTGACACAGCTATAAAAGTTGGACAAATAGTTTCTGGAAGTTTTTTGTAGGTAGTGAGATTTTATTAATTTTAACTTCCGTGCTTGTGATTATATACATTTTTTGGTTATTTTTTTCACACCTTAGTTCGTTTGGTTCACACTACTAATTGAAAAATTTTCATTCGATAACGTATTATTTGACAATCGATTATTTTAATATTTTAGTTAACTAATAAATGTTTAAAAACAAAACCAACACTTGACACATTTTTATTTTACAAAGTGATGTTTGACAAACAATTCAATTTATATTTTAATTACTTAACAACTTAAAAATACAAAAGAAACAAAAAAAACAAAAACACTTCATACAAATAAATGTATAATAATATAAATAACAAAAATCACTTATTTAATTCATTGGACCGGTTAGGTGACTAAGGACCCAGATCAGACTCGGAGCACCCCGACTCCGCCTAGTCTTGTCGCTACTAGAGTGTATATAAAAAGTACGGGAGCCAGAAGAACAAGAGAGGTCCTGAGTGGAGCGAGCCATGCGAGGTCAAGCGTAGCGAAGGGGGGACATGGGGAGCGAAGCGAGCCGACGACCTCCATAGAGGAGCGCAGACCGAGCAGGCGAACTGTTAGGTTGAGAAATAAAAACAAAACTATGAGACAAGTTTGTAGCCTATCGGTTTTTTATCGGATACACTTCGGAGAGTGTGCGAATGATTTGCATGATCTGATACCACCTTACCCTTTTTTATCGGAATGCTCGTAGCTCGAAAAAGCGACATCGTTTCATGGTTGATGTTCCAAAGACACGAACGAAGAGATTTGACTCTAATTTTGTGATAAGAACGTCTAGGCTGTAGAATACGTTGCCTGAGTGGGTTTTCCCCGATGATTACAATCTTTGTGTCTTCAAATCGAGAGTGAATCGGTTATTTCTAGGTAAACACGCTCCATTGTAGACAGCATTGTCGTTTAACATCAGGCGAGATGGCGGTCTAGTGTAAACCTATAAAAGTTTAAAAAAAATTAAAAAAAGTTTGGCAAATGATTATTCGGAGAAGCAAAAATTCTGAGAAACGTTGGCAACTGCTAATCGGCCAAACAATTTTCGACAAAAAGGCAGAGAACCATATTATATTAGTTAGTATATTTATACCCGCATTGTTGGATATTCTCATCTTGATTTACTCCTGAAATTGGGACTAATACTTTCAAAATATTTATGGTAAAATTGGATTTTGGTAAATGTTAAATTTGTAAAATTAATAGTATATGAAACAATAAATGTACAAATAAGAAAATATCATTCGATGCATTGTCTAAATGTATCGTTTACATTGACAGAACACTGAAAAAAAAATTAAAAAAAAATAGTTTTCATCTCCAAACGTCAGTTCTTATTGATTGATTCCAACTGACGGCCGTTGGAACAAAAAATAATGCACTGATCTAACGGGCACCACTGGTGCCCGTTTTAGTGGTGGCCGTTTACTGTCATTTTTGCTTAAAATAAGAACTCGAATGCTTTTAGCCAAATCTACATAATCTTTCGTGTCCACCATGTTCCTTTCTTCTGATGAGCACTCTATATCACCGAAAAATAAAGAGAGCGCAATAGCAGTTCTAAAACCGTTTTAGTTATACGGTCAAAATCAAAATATTTTATTGCGTAGAACTGTGTACATCAGATGTTAAAAGGACAAAGGGCAAGACCTTCTAGCTAGTCCAATGTATCCTTATTTTATCAGTACTTGTAAAAATCACGAGGCAAGATTCAATATGACTAGACAATCTGAGAAATAACGAAGCTCACATTATTATTGACGACACAAACCGATTACTTAGATAAATGCGACCTTGAATTTATGCCCAAAGATACTCTCATCCAAATATGTCGTTCGGTTGTGGTACAGCTTAATGTGTGGGATAATTAGTTTGTTTGTTGAAGAAAAGTTTTAAAAAGTGCAGTAGTAATATGCCAATATTATTTAAGTATTTTTTTTAGTTAAATTATAATGCTTCACACGACGACTACTGGGTACTACATAGGTAGTATTCACAGAGTAGTGGTAGTAAGGACATATGCCTGATGATGGTGGGCAACATAAGAAGCTGGCTATAACAGCTCAGCTGTTGGAAAATAAAGAGTCCAAATTTTTACCTAGCACCGCACTGCGCTTGGACGATAAATACTGGAGATATAAGATGTTTCATCTATTACCCCAGTAATTTCTCTAGAAACATTGTCGTTTAAACCGGAACACAGTAATGTTTGCACTCTACTGCTTGGGCAGAATAACTGGCAAAGGTGTGGTACTTTTTTTTTATTTAAATTATCCACTCCACAGACTCCGGGGTCCGTGATCTTTGTCATTACAATTATCTTTTTTACACATTTCTTGGATAAGGAGAAGAGGAAAATAGGGGGGAGTTGGGTACATTTAAAATATAATTCTAGTGCTCGTCTGTAGAGCCGATCACTACCGGTTGGGATTCCGCTAGTAATCGACTCGACATCGAGTGTTTGCCTAATTGCCTTTCGCCATTTGCCTAAGCTGCCTCCTCCCGGCCGGCCATCTGTAGGTTAAAATCGCGGATGGTCTTCCTGGATTGGTGTGGTACTTCCCCAGGCGGCCTCTGCAAAGAGCCCTACTACTGCTAAACTTCCTTAGTCTTCCCGGTAGCCATCACTGCTAGACTTACAATACTTCCCCGTTTAGATCAGTTTCTGGAGTTACGAAAACACTCTGATAAAATAGACTGACTGATTGTTTTACTAAAGACTGTCCACTTTTGCCTGATAGTTTTACTGAGGTCTGTCCACCTCGCGCGTGTAATTCTTGACCCTTTTGCCTAGTTGTTTTACTGAGGTCTGTCCACCTCGCGCGTGTAGGTAATATCTTGCTCCTTCTCCCTATTTGTTTTACTAAAGTCTAACCACCTCGTGAGTTAACTGTCTTGGGTCTTCTCCTTGATTGTTTTACCGAGGTCTATTCCTCTTGCGTGCGTAATGTTTCGGCCATTCACCCTATGTGTTTTATTGAGGTCTCTCCAGGAAAATGTCAAAAATCGAAACATTATTTTTAATTTATGTTTATTTTAAATCTTTTCTCTAAAGGTGGTGTAAATAGTATTCTACGCATACCTACTTCCTGAAGTTTGTGAATATGTTTATTACTCTTTTACGCAAAAACTATAGATTTCCAGGTTATACAGGTCCAAATTATACTTCCAGATTACAGTCTGGAATACCACTTAGGGTAATTTTTTGACGTGACAACGTCTTATAAATTGGTTTGCCGGGTGACACTTCAAGAAACTGCGTTACGCTCCGCTCACGTTATGCGCTCACAACGAGAGCGAGTGAGAGGCACGCGTCCCTTCCACTCGGGCATGGTTAGCCCGCCTAAGAGCGAGAGAGACAGACATAAAAAGTGAAAGGCACGCGTCCCTTCCGTAAAATTATTTTACCACTCAAAGTCGTTGTCACGTAAAACTTTCGCCCGTATACCGACTTTACAGGCAACCATTTTTTTAGTAACAGGAAAATAATAGGAACTAGAATGAAGCGGGTGAAACCGCGGGGCTCTGCTAGTTCGTTACAATTATGGCAATAAATCCATGTATTTTGATACTTGTGATGTTTTAATTAAATTTAACGCGGCCTTCACTGAGATTAGGTATCGCAAGTGACGCGATCAGCTTGGCTGATATCGGTATTCAGTATCTAGATACATATACAACTACAAAAACAAACCATCGGCATTGCAGTAAATAGTTTGTAATCGTTCGTAGCGTTGAGTATAATTTTGTTTTACAACCAGTGCGGTCATTACTCCGGTAATTTATTTCAAGTATTTTTTTTCCTTCTTCATACTACATACATTTACAAACTGTGACTAGAAAATATCGTTTTGAGGGATAAGACATATTGTTTATTGTTGCTGTTCTTTGCTTAGTTTTGTGTATTTGGCGCGTACAATAACTAGTACAATATTATTTATATTTTGGTGTTTTGCGAATCATTTTTCTGGGTTGCAAACAATTAAGCAAATCTATAGTTTTTTATTATAGGCTTTAGAAATTAACAAACTCAGTCCTTTATTCA
The DNA here is from genome assembly GCA_017562165.1 of Ectropis grisescens. Lineage (NCBI taxonomy): Eukaryota > Metazoa > Arthropoda > Insecta > Lepidoptera > Geometridae > Ectropis > Ectropis grisescens. The sequence goes on along the minus strand of CM029789.1, from coordinate 22,795,389 downwards.
GTTTAATCCTGTGTATATCAATTAAGTTTTATTGGTCGATTCACATTATCTATTATTTTTTAACCGACTTCAAAAAAGGAGACGGTTCTGATTTCGATTGTATAGTTTTTTTGTATGTATGTAACGCGATAAGTCTGCCAATTGTGAATCAAAAGTATGGTTATTTTTTTGTTTGGCAGATCATAGTTCAGATGTGGTCCCATGCAATTTTCATTTTAACCAGTGCGCTGCCACACTGATTTAATTTAATTTTTGAAATATTAGCAAAACAACAACACTTTGATAAATACAATACTTTGATAAATAGCTTTTTATCGAAGTTGGGTCCCATAACATCATTTGGTTGGCGAAAGATGGTGTAGTAGTAAAAAAAATTAAACATAGACTACACTGAAAAATTAAAGATGCGATCAAATATGTAACGATAAAACATGATAATAAGACGACACAAGTTCAAATAAAAAAACCAGACGTTTTTGTAACAAAAAAAATCATAATAGGGATTATTCATTGTTACAATCGCTACTTTAGTACGTTTTGTAGGGTTTATTTATTGGTTTTTGGCTCCCAAATCATAATTGTACTCAAAATGATAATAATAATTTATTTTCACGAATATATTTACAATATTATTATAAAATAATTAGTTTTAACATTTAAGTATAGTATATTTACACATTTAAATTTAGCAGTGTCATTTTTCAGTGAGTCCCAAACTAAGGAGAGCCTGTATCCATATATTATATTATCCATATATTATACCATATATTGTTAAATAATAAAATATATATACATATTTTAAAATTTTACAGTTAATAAATAAACCAGTAAAAATAGAATTTAACTTTGAATCAAATTTTCGATCAAATTTGTTTGTTTTTTTTTAAGTTTAGAGAATCGCTTACTGAGCATAAAATCACAAAATGCTGACAGATCCAAGAAGAGTATCAAACAACATCTTGAAAAAAAATTTGGGGTCTGATGTTACGGAAACTTTGCACTTTAGGGCAAAACTAATAGATATAATTATTGTGGAAAAACAATATTTCGTATCTTGTCTATTAACTATTAAACAAAACGAATAAACTAGTAAACTATTTTTCATCCCACCAGCTCGGAAAGAGTACTTTTGCTCCTCGATATCAGGGCGCAAAAGTCGTTTTTACCCTCTAGAGGTTAAAGTAAATTTGAATTTAGAACATCGTGTGTACTGAGGTTTTGAATTCAAAACATAATTCAACCTATTTATTTCTACCTCCTTGGTGCCGATTGCATCATACATTTTTTTTAATATGTGAAAAACTCAGACTCGGAACCTCCTTGGTGTACTTACTTTTTTTTTAATTTGCTTAGCGCGAAAACATTTAGAAATTTGCATTTAGTCATTTCCTCGCTGAGGTGGAATGAAAAGTTACGTGTTGCACTCGAGTGCAAAGATTTTTCACCTTGTGCTCTTTTGATTCCCTTGCTACGCTCAGGATTATAATTTTAAATCACTCGCTGCGCTCGTGATTCAATTTTAGAATCCTTCGCTTGCTCGGTCATCAAAATTGAGCACGCGCTTAAAAATCAACTTTGCACTCTTGTATAACAAATAACTATTGTAAACCTTACCGTTTACGATTTATAGCCCATTTAATATAAGTTCAAAAAAAAAATTACAATTGAGAAAATAAATAATTGACGGACATTCTAGCTACGAAAAAAAAAACATTCAATCTACTCTTTGATTTATTAAATATTATCAATTAAAAACCTAATTCACATCGTCTAATAATACATTTGTTCTCACTGTTAGACACAGTAGAGTAGAAACGTAGTAGAAACAAGAAACAAAAAAATTACGAAATGATTTTCCGCAATATTATTATAATTTTAATTTCAATCCAAATTCAAAAATAACGATTCATTCCAGGTGACGGCGAGAATGGCAAAAGTGAAAGTGAATCAGGGCTGGCTAGAAGGTGAGCTGCTGAATCTGGTAACAGGAGACGGGAAGTACTACAGCTTTAAAGGAATCCCTTATGCAGCACCTCCACTTGGGAAACTTAGATTCAAGGTCTGAGTTTATAAATACAATAGTATTAATACCGTTACAGAGAAAGTTTAATATTCTTTTACAACTAATGGTTCTAAGAAAAAGTTTAAAGATATTGAGCTAAAGACAAATAAACATCGTAAAAGTTATAGAAGGCATGTTAGAAAACATCGTGCCTCATTTAACAACTTTACGCATCTACCATGATTCATTCCCAGATTTAATGGCGCATAGTAAAGTGCTACTGGTGTTTAAATTCGGTGAAAAGAGGATCTTGGTAACTTGGATAAGTCAGTTTCCATTATTTCTTGCGTCGGCTTTACAAAAGGAAGGTCAACGACAGGCGTGAATCCAATTAAGGATGAACCAAATGCGTGGGAAGAGTGTCCAATAAAGAGGGCGTTTACGTGGTCTTTACAAAGCATTTGACTGTGTCCATCACAAGATTTGCTAAACGTAAAAGCTTTTTTACACAATTCATTTATTTATTTATTCAATGAACACACAAAACAGAATGTTATAAACACAAACTATAACATAAGAGTATACTATACAGAACTGTATTACATTCCAAACTATGTGGGCCTGGGAAACAACATTTGTTTAAATACAGTGGTTTGATAATAATAATATTAAATTAGAGATACATAAAGAAAATTAGGCCAACAGATCTGAACTTAAAACTTACATGTTACATGTACAATAAATAAAGGTTCCATTAAAAAAATGTATAAACAAATAATATAAAACAAACTCATAATAGTATTTACAGTAAGCACAACAGGGTTATTTTTTAGATTAAAGTGTAAAATTTCTTTGATTTTCCTCTGAAATTGGAATAACTTTAAGTGAAAAATATCAATGTCCCTATTTGAGACAAGGACTTCGTTGTATAAATATTATTTATAAATCAGCTTCAACTCTAATGTTATTATAATATAATGTTACTAATAAATTAATATTATTAATTCAATATTAAGTTACGATATTCAGTAGTTAGGTAATAACTCATAATTATTTGCATGAAACTAAAACATACTCGATGTATGTTATTTAAGCGATGTATATAATTTAAGCAAAAAAATGTAGTCCTAAATCTTGAAAAAACAAAATGCATCAAAATGTAATTCTGAACGTTTCGTTCGATAGAATTAATTATTATACAAGCTGAAAGATCAATTCACCCAACCAAGTGATGCAGCAGTATTTGAAAGCGTTTATTTTGGATATTTTTGAGTGTGGTCACATATGGTACGAGTATGATGAAATGTATTTTAATTTATCATTTAGTTCGTTTTGTTTTGGCAGAATATTTAGAACTTATTTATGTATATTTCAGGACCCTCAACCACCTATACCATGGGAAGGAGTTAGAGAAGCAAAGTCGCATGGAGCAGAATGCCCACAAAAAGATATGACTACTTTTGATTTTATACCAGGCAGCGAAGATTGTCTATTTCTAAACGTCTACACTCGTGACCTCAATCCAGCGGCGCCACTCCCAGTCATGGTGTACATCCACGGCGGCGGCTATGGGTTCGGTTCCGGAAACGAAAGCCACTACGGTCCCGACTTTCTCGTCAATCATGAAGTGTTGCTCGTCACTATCAATTACAGACTTGGACCTCTCGGATTCCTCTGTCTTGACACTGAAGATGTTCCGGGGAATGCAGGCATGAAAGATCAGGTTGCTGCTCTGAAATGGGTGAAGGAGAATATAAAATTCTTTGGTGGTGATCCCAACAATGTGACTATTTTCGGAGAAAGCGCTGGAGGCGCTTCCGTTGGCTTGCATATTCTATCACCGATGTCAAAGGGTCTGTTCAAGAGGGCTATTTGCATGAGCGGAGTGCCGTTTTGCGATTGGTCAATAGCGTATCAGCCAACACGTAGAGCATTCATGCTCGGAAAATTGTTGGGAAAAGAAACCAGAGATCCTAAAGAACTTTTGGAATTTCTTCAAAGTATTCCTACAGAAAAGTTAATAGAACCAATTCCTGCTGTTTTAACGTCAGAAGAAGTCATAAACAAAGCTGCCAAACTATTTCTTTTCGTACCTCAAATTGAAAAAAATTTAGGCCAGGAGCATTTCCTTACAGAATCACCAGAATCTTTGCTTAAAAACGGTAAAATTAATGATGTAGACATTTTTATTGGTCAAACCAGCGAAGAAGGCCTGATTGTGTCATCCATGATTGAAGAATTCTCCAAAAATTACGGCAGATACCCTGAAATGATAATTCCCAGAAAAATATTGCTGCAATGTAACGCGGACAAAATTTTAGAACTCTCTGATATAATTTATGAATATTATTTTGGAAAGAAGCCAATCGATAAAGATTCTTACCAAATGGTTGCCCAAATATTGAGCGATATGATGTTTGTTACCGACATACATCGATTTGTGGAAAGATTGCCGAAAAGCGACAGTAAAAAGAGATTTTTCTATGTATTTTCATGTTTATCATCGCGGAATGTTTATGGTAGTGGAGGCTTAAAATATGGTTTGAAGGGTGTATCTCATTTGGACGACACTCATTATCTTTTCGATCCTAAATGGCTGAACATGAAAATAGATAAGAATAGCAGAGAGTACAAACTGGTGCAACAAGTGTCCAAGGTTTTCACCAATTTCGCCAAATACGGGTGAGTTGTAATTTTATCAGTATCCATCAAGCCCACAGTGTTGGACTGGCCTGTCTCGTAGCCACACGCCTTGCAGTGACCATACGTTATTTTGCGATAAGAATTAAGATTAGATTTTATTCAATCTACAATACAGTCCTTCAGAAATATATACATTGGAGATAAATTTATGTAAAGCTATTGTTACTGCAGACAGACAGAATATGCTTTGCTAAATATTAATCGTAATGGACCGTCGTACAAAATCTGGCTTTGAGTTCATTTGACGCCAGAAACGTCGAAAACATCTTGACCCATGATAGATGTTTGCCTGGCTATATTTTATAAAGAGACCACTAAATGTTCCCACTGCTAGAACACGGGACCCCGCGACGTTCCTCGGGCCCTATAGGGGGTCCTCACAAGGAACGAGTCAAGGTCACCACGCTCACTCAGTGCGTGTTGGCGGTTGATTACTTCACCTGGATTTTTTCGGGGAACACGCCGGTTTTCTCTCGATAGTTTCCTTCAACATAAAAGCCAGTGCTGGTGACTAATTTGTATACTTGGAAAATTATTCAGAAAAGCTGGACTTGCTTGGCTAAACTTTTACAAATGTACTGCAACAGATTAGAGCAATTACTACTACAGGATTATAAGTAATTACACTTAGTACCTACCGAAAATTCACTTTGAAAAAAAAAATCCGTACAGTTATCAAATGATGAGACCAAACGGATTAGCTAGATGTCAAAAACAAAGTCTCAGTTGTGATAAGAAATAATACAGACAAACGCTTAGTTTACAATACAACTTCAACTTCAACTCTTGGTTTATGGCTTTTCTTGTGGTTTAGCCTCAAATATCGCCAATGTCAAGTATAAATCTATACTATCTATACTAATATTATAAAGCTGAAGAGTTTGTTTGTTTGAACGCTAGGAGCTCGGGAAGTACTGGTCCGAATCGAAAGATTATTTTTCTATTGGATAGTCCATTTATCGAGTAGGCTATAGGACATAACGCTACTATTAATAGAAGCGGAGCATGAATCAAGAATGTAACAAAATCGGGAAAAAAATATTCCTTTTTGAGAGTTTTCGTACGTTTCGTGCTTTGACATGACACAGCATGTGTCTAAGATTGCGACATTGAATATCACAGATTACATACCTCCTGAATATAAAACCTTTGCTAATCTCTGAGTTCGTACGACCAATTTCCGACAGGTGGCGGAGCAGGTAGCTGAAGAAGTGTTTTGTTTGAAAGCGATATTCTCAGGAATGACTGAACCGATTTCAGTCATTCTTTCACCGTTGTGAGGATAAGGACGGGATCCTGATGAGTGCTATATAATGTACCACGGACGACGCCGGGGCGGACATCTAGTATAATATATAATCTAAATATTTGAAGAATAAAAGTGGTCAAGTGCAAGTCGGGCTCGTCCATGAAGGCTTCCGTAGCAGCAAGTAACATAATACAAAAGTTCTTGTACTTCGTTGTTACTATAATCAGTGTCTTAACAATAGTAAATTTATGACGTATTAAAATAAAACTACTTACTAGATATCATTCAAACCAATTTTCGTTGAAAGTTTATATGGTTATGTACATTATATATATTTTTTTTGTTTTGTCATTCTCTTATTTTAGAAGTTACATTTTATCTCTTTGGAAGAGTCTCTCGCGCAAGCTATATCATTTTCAACAGCTATTCAGAAAAAAAATATGTTAGAAACCACAATATCATTTTTAAATACCTATCCATAGAAAACCCACACGTATCGTTTTTTTACCCACAGTTTAAGTTATAAGTACACCCCCAAAATTTATATTTTATTTTTGTTTTTTGTATGAAAATCTTAATGCGATTCACAGAATACATCTACTTACCAAGTTTAATAGTACAGTTCTTATAGTTTCGGAGAAAAGTGGCTGTGACATAGGGACGGACAGACAGACAGATAGACAGACATGACGAATCTATAAGGGTCCCTTATTTTGGCATTTGGCTACGGAACCCTAAAAACAGTGTAATTCTTATTACTAATATTTAATTCCATTTTCAGAACACCAACTCCTGACAATTCTCTCGGAGTGAGCTGGCCGGAATACGACTCCAGTTCTAAGAAGTATGTGGACATTGGAGATACTCTCACCATCGGGGATAACTTGAAGAGAGCGGAGTTAGCCTTCTGGAAGAGCATTTATTTCAAGGCTGGACTCGAATTTTAAACTGGGTGAAAATAAGTTGTGGAACCCCAAAACAGAATACATATTCTATATACATTATCCAAACTTTTTTTATTTTATATGTTTAATAAATTTAACAAAACATACTCCGAGTTTCGAGTTCCGAAACCTTTATCGTTATATCACTTTTATTATACTAATATTCAAATACAAAATGTTTTATTGGCCCTCTCTGGGGATTCAATTTTACAATTTGTAGTATAAACTACCAGTGTTATTTCTTTTCTCAAGTTTCGGCTGGTCTAATCGGGAGCACATCACAATTCCCACACGCACCAATGTCTTTTCTAAGTCATGTGCGTAATGCCGTTAACAAAAAAAAAATTCAAGGAAAACATCGTGAGGTACATTTCGTATAGTGTACGTGGATATTACGCAACTGTACACTATACGAAATTCACAATTTGTGAACAATTTAATTTCAATTTCAATTTGTGTACAATAATTAATTAATTGTGTACAATATCAGTTTGTGTACAATTACGAAATACCGTATATATATTAAGTGAATAAATAAATTAATTAATTAAAAAATAAATTTTTGGGACTTTTACCGTGGTTATGTCACGGTAAGATTGTCAACACCGTCTAAAAATGTATTATATTTAAATATAATTTATTATATTGTACTGTGTCTGGGTGTTTTCTTTGTATAATAAGTATGTATTTAAAAATATGTAATTATTATATCAGCTATCTGGGCTTCCACAGGAGTACAAGCTTTGCTTAGTTTGGGGTCTGATGGTGTTGTGTGTGAAATGTCCACCAATATTTATTTATTTATTTATGAGAAATAGGCTACTTTTATCGAAGCCAAATAACAGGGACTATGCGCGAATCTAAACTAATAATAATTCCTTCAGATCAAGAACATTTATTTACTGTAATAGCGCTGAAAATTAAATATTATGATGACCAGTGATTGATTACCAGTGATTAGTGGCAAAACTGGTAACGAAATCACTAGTGACAAATAAGTAAAGTGATAGTTTATCAGTATCGTAGAGTATTATTGATATCTTCTGATATTTAGTCCACAATAATAGCTATTCGTCAACTATAGATATTATCATATGCATGCTGCGTTAGGATATTTAAGACAGAACTTGGATTTGTGAGTCATATTCGCGCACATAATTGTTCTTAGCTAGGTTCGCCGTTGACGAATACGTCAAGGAAGACTATACATATATTATGTATATAATTATATTATGGACTGCAGGCCCGCGAACAAAACTTACGGGTCAAATGAACCACCAGGAGAGTTCAGGAGACCAATGTAGGATGATAGAAGGGTATAAAATAATAAGATTCACCAGTATGCCTTTGTAAGCTGTCCAATTAGTAGACCATTTCAAAAAAAAATTGTTGTCTGTAAAGTCGCTTGGTAAATAACATAACGTCATAACAAAACGTTGCTAGGTGCGGCGCAAGCGTACTTTGAGCGTAACGGGACATAACGGAACACTTTTTCGTGCATCCAGCCGGCGTTCATCGATAGTTGTTGAAAGATAGAATTACTAGTATCTAATTACTAATTGCTGTATTGTACATAATTTGTGCGTTAAATACGGGACTGACATAGTCAAATGTGACTCAATGTCCCCAATTAAAAGAAGACGGTAGGACTCTTGGCAGAGTCCGCCTGGGGAAGTACCACACCTTTGCCAGTTATTCTACCGCCAAGTAGTAATGTGCAAACATTACTGTATTCCGGTTTGAAGGGCAATGTTTCCAGAGAAATTACAGGGCTTAGAGATATAACATCTTAGATCTCTGGGTGACGAGCGCAGTGCAGTGCTAGGTAATGGTTTGGACTCTTCATGTTCCAATAGCTGCATGTCACTATGCTGTTATGTGGCAGGTATGTTGCTTACCATCAGGCACATATCCTGCTCGTTTCGTCACTCTACATTTAAAAGAAAGAAAAAAAATATTAAAAAATAAGACCTTGCCACGTCAAAGCATGGTAACATGCCTGCGACGCCGAGGGTCGTAGGTTCGATTCCCCACCCAGTGCAAATATTTGTGTAATGAATTTAAGTGTTTGCACTGAGTCTGGGTGTTTCTATGTATAATAAGTATGTATTTAGAACTATATAAGTATTATATCAGCTATCCGGCCGCCATATCACAAGCTTTGCTTAGTTTGGGGTCAGATGGTGTTGTGTGTGAATTATCCACCAATATTTATTATTATTATTTATTATTACTGGTCACAGTCAGTTTGTACTCGTTAGGTACTTCCGTTTTTCTTACGGTTTTAGTTGCTTATTTTTTTCAGTTCGGTCTCGAAGTAAAATCCTTTTCTCTTCCAATCCTGCCGTACGTTGAACATCGCCGTTGAAGTCTTGAACATCGTCGAAAAATTGCTAGCTTATCTGTTTCTTATCGGATACACTTCGGAGAGTGTGCAACTGATCTGCATGATCTAATACCACCTTGCCCTTTTTTCTATCGGATTTCTCGTAGCTCGAAGAAGCGGCATCGTTTCATCGTTGATGTTCCAAAGACACGAACGAAGAGGTTTGACTCCACTTTGTGAAAGAATGTCTAGACTGTGGAATGAGTTGCCTAATTGGGTTTTTCTCGATAGTTATAATCATGGTGTCTTCAAATCGAGAGTGAATTGGTTTCTTCTAGGTAAACTCTCCATCGTAGACCGCATCGTCGCTTACCATCAGGCACATGTCATGCTCGTCTCGTCATTTTTTTTTTTTTTAAGTAATTGGTTTGAATTAGATGCCTATTAAGATCAGTACGTAACTTATGATTCTAACTGAATAGAATCAGATTCAGAGCAATAACTGTTTTTAACCCCCGAGCAAAAAAGGGGTGTTATAAGTTTGACTTCGATGTCTGTATGTCTGTCTGTGTTTATGTCTGTAGAGCTGAAACGAATCGACCGATTTCAATGCAGTTTTTTTTTGTTTAAAGGTTAGAATTATACTTGGGTGCTCTCTCACTTTACGTAATGCAACGATGCGGTCGACGTTAGAGCCTAAAAGGTTCCTATAGCCTGCGGTTTGCCTAGAAGAAACAGATACACATCTGCTTCTTCTATTTAATTGGTCTGACGATGCCACGCTAGTACCATGGTGTCTCGGCAGGGCATTAGTCTGGGATGCCACCTGTGTCGACACCCTGGCATCGTCTCATGTCGGTAGCACTGCTCAATCCGTTGGAGTTGCGGAACAGGTAAAGCTTCTTAAACAACGGAAATACCTTCAGCTCAGCGCAAATTATGATTTTTTTGCGTTGGCTGTGGAGACTATGGTTGGTCATCCGACATGAAAAGGCTCGCAAAACAACTGTCGAAGCAGTTGGTTCTGGTCTTAGGGGATCTCAGAGCTGGCACTTATTTCGCCCAAAAAATAAGCATCGCGATCCAAAACGGCAACGCTGCCAGCATTCTGGGAACCCTGCCGCGCGGCAGTGATCTCGACGGAGTGTTTGTTTTATAGGTTCCCTCTTTTTATTTTTAATGTATATATAAATTGTGGTTATGTATATAAGTTTAGACACCTAACATAAATGAACACCTCTGTAGTGATGCCACCAGTTAATTGATAATATTAACAAAACAATTTATTATGTTGGTATTCAGAAGGATCTGTGTTCTCCTCAATTTTATCGTACTGGAAGAGGAGGTCTTCCATTGTTCAATTCTTCTTTACCATCCTACGGTTGCCTGGAAGGAATCGCTCTTAGCTAAGGTCGCTATTTGCTAATTTATGTTAAAGTTTTCTGTTTTTTTTTTTTGTACAATACCACAGATCAGGAAATAGTTACTTCGTACAATACTAAGGCTAAATTATCCGCCAAAAAACTTGGTGCTCTTAAAACTGCGAATATACTTCAATTCTGAACAGTTGTTCACGTTATACCAAGCACAGATCCGCTCCTGTATGAAGTACTGTTTGCACCTATGGGATGGATCGGCTAAGTATCTGCTGGGGACTCAGCGAGTCGATTGAGAGACGCGCCAAAAGGCTCATAGGCAATGACACTCTTGTGCGTAAAGGACTTCACAATCTTGATCATCGACGCAAAGTTGCTAGCTTATAGATTTTTTATCGGATGCACTTCGGAGAGTGTGCAACAGATCTGTATGATCTAGTACCAACTTGCCCTTTCTTCTATCGGACTTCGCGTGTCTCCAAAAAGCGACATCGTTTCATGGTTCATTTTCCAAAGACACGAACGAAGAGACTCCACGTTTGTGATAAAAGTCTAGGTTGTGGAATACGTAGCCTGAGTGGGTTTGTCCCGATAGTTACAGTCTTGGTGTCTTCAAATCGAGAGTTAATCGGTTTCTTCTAGGTAAGCACGCTCCATCGTGGACCGCATCGTCGCTTGACATCAGGCGAGGTGGTGGTCAAGTGCGAACCTATTATAGTTAAAAAAATACGGGATTTCTCTCTATGTAATTTCGCTCAATATTGTAACCATCAAGAAAACCCCCACAACGTATTATTCTAATAGGCCGTGCTATTCTAGAAGTCCTTCTTAAAAAAGTGGAGTTATAATACCTCCTCGTTGCAGCCTTTGGAACATCCACCATGATTCGATGTGGACAATAAATGGCAAGGTAATAGTTATCGATCATGCACACGCTCCAAAATATTGGTACTATATATGTTTTTAAGTGAAAACTTCTTTTGGCGCGCCAACACAGATGTTTCGTGGGCTGTGAATGGAATTCTAGCGTCACGCCCAGGTTTGATCAGAAATTTTCGGGTGAACTCGGGCGTAATGGCTGTAATGGCGTCGCTGCGCAGAGCGCCACTACAGTTTTGGTGTGAGTTGATAAGCAAACTATGAGATGTGATCGGACGGGGCTACGGGGCTTTTGGTATGAGAGTGCGACTTGGCATAAGCCGAGTCGACGTCACACTTGGCGTGACTTGGCTTAATAGTGTCTGTACTTTAAACCTAGTAATCACGCGTATGAAGTATTGTTACTTCTGTCGAAATCGACTTATACATAAGTAGATATATTTCAGACCAGATAATATTCATTTTTTGCTTATATATCATTATTGTAAAGATATTTTTAGTAACGATTAATTCGGTTCATAGATAACAGATGCCCAAAGACTATGATAAGAGGCTTTAATAGGTAGTGGACACACAAATATATAAGTCATTTTTTGATGGTTCCCAATAGATTAAGACTTGTTTGTGGACATAGCATTAATTGTTTAGTTTTTACTAATATTTTAAGTTTTAATATTCTTAACAGCATTCGTAAGTTTAAAAGATCTTTTTTATGTACTAAAGTAATAGTAGTTAAGAGTAATGCGACGAGCAGAACAAGTTCCCGAAGGTAAGCAACACACTTGGCTATAACAGCACAGTGACACGCAGCTTGAACATGAAGAGTCCAAATCATTACCTAGCACTACACTGCACTTGTCACCCAGAGATATAAAATGACTTATCTCTACGCCCTTTAATATAAGTAACATTGCCTTTCAAACCGGAACTCAGTAATGAGGCAACACTAGTCACGATGCTGATAGCATCACTAGAATAATTCTATTCACTCCGATAACACAACAACCGGCTTCAATTTGAAAACAAAATCAGCTACTTGACTAAATTTCATATTTTTTTGCTAAATCTATCATGACGTCACATCATCCAGAATAGCATATACCTAGTCAGTATAGTATAGGAAAAATGTAAACAGGCACTGGAAAGCAATGAATCTCGTGAGCATTCTAGTCTGCCAGTTAACATTTTTCCAGTAAGCAATCCTGCGCTGGAATCGATCGTTGGACTGGAATAATGTAAACCGGGCATAAAAAAACTAAAAAAAAAACTGGCAGTCATAGGAACTGCTGATAGAAGTGAAAACTTATAACTCAGAATTTGATAGCTCACTTTGGAAACTACGCAAGTTAAACCGGAGGGCGTGGCCATGTGCGTGGCCATCTAGAAATGTGTCAGCATTTCTAGATCCATATCTAGATATACCATATCTATAGGCCAATGAGAAATGTAGACGCATTTCTAGATGCGCAATGGTCATGGTCACGAGTTTACCCGAAGATTTCTTTTCATTCCCAAGCGCGACGCTAGAATTCACAGCTCACGAAAAATCTGTATGTGCCAAAAGAAGCTTTTACTTCAAAAACTCTATATACACTGAACCACACATGCTGACCAAGGACCATGACCTACTATTTTTATCCCCCGATCCAAAAACGACACCATGACATAATTTTGACGTATCAAGGCGTGTGTGCGTTTGTTTGTGTGTGACATCGTAGCTCCCACAGTCGAAGCAATTTTCATTTTGTTTTCTTTTTGAATACTGTACTTAACTTACTTGTAGTGTTCTTAGCTATGATAATGTTATAATGTACGGGCATATTATTAATCTAATTAATTTTATGTTTTTTTAATTTTTGCTATAATTTTGACTGGACCAAACAATTCAGAATCACTTGACATTAATTTATTCAATAAATGTGTATGTTAGTCTCAACATTGTATATTGTAAAGTCTCTTTTTGATAACATTTTGTATCAAAGTCTGTCAACTAATGTAATTGGTTTTTTGTAAATCGTTTTAGTTGTGAAATAAATAAATTAATTAATTAATCACGACATAATTCATTGTTGATTAAGCCCCGTACATAATAAATTAATCACGACATAATTCATTGTTGATTAAGCCCCGTACGAGTACATAATAAATTAATCACGACATAATTCATTGTTGATTAAGCCCCGTACATAATAAATTAATCACGACATAATTCATTGTTGATTAAGCCCCGTACGAGTACATAATAAATTAATCACGACATAATTCATTGTTGATTAAGCCCCGTACATAATAAACATTATGTGTTCAAATCGCGAAAGTTCAAATACAATCTTAGCTATAATGTATGAAAATTGGTGCAAGATGGCCGCCACAAAATAAAATGGCGGATAACATGTTTTTCAATTTTTACACAGCTCCCTCGACATGGATATCATATTAAAGTATATAATTTAATCAAATCATAAAATAGCTCGGGGTCACTAACAAACTTAATTTTGTGTTGTTGAACATATTTAAAAATGTTGGGGCATATGTATTTTTTACAAAATGTTCTATGAATATTTAGCACTAACGAGTTGAATATTTTCTTTCAGTCCCGACTGAAATCGGAATAATGGTAAAAATCAAGGTATCGCAAGGATGGCTGGAAGGGGAGACCCTCGACCTGGTCACAGGAGACGGCAAATACTACAGCTTCAAGGGAATACCGTACGCAGCGCCCCCGGTAGGGAAACTTAGATTCAAGGTTGGTAGAGTCTAGCCAATGAAAGTAGATACTGGATTTTTTGCAAACTTTTTACATGACAACACTTAAGTGTTCCTACGGCTATTTACCCTACGAATTGAATACTTAGGGACACATGATTCCAAAAATGCATTTTTAAAACAAACCAATTTAAACATTTTATGAAATAAGTTTTAAAAATTCGTACGTGTTCTAAAATTGTATTCATCAAAAATAAGTACGACGTATGTAAATGTTGGCGATTATTTCAAGAGCAACACTAATTCTGAACAAATCTACCAAATCTGAATCTACCAAACAAAAAAGAACTTAAAATCGAGTCGGAATTGGAGTAGCTATAGGAGTAGCTATCACGTAACATACATACAAGAACGAATTGAGAATCTTTTTTTTTTTGAAGTCGGTTAAAACTCGTTACCTACTCGCGAATTTATTGTGTGTATTACGTCACTAGACGTTGCTCGTGTTTACGTTCGCGTAGAGTACAAAGTTGAATTTAGTTATTTTTAGCACAATGACTTCATTATGCTTCTTCTTTAATTGAAAAGTTTTTTTGTTAAAAACACCTGTTTTCAACGTACAAATAGACCTTTTAAAGATAGTTCACAATGTCACCATAAGTGGTGCCAATGTTTTATTTTGTTAAAGAAAAACGAAATGAATTATTGAACTCTACGTGGACGTAATCACGAGCAACGTCTAGTGATCTAATACACACAAAGAATTCGCAAGTTGGTAACGGGTATAAAACGTGAATAAACATTTTTTTCTTTTTCAAGGTACCGTAGTTAACAAGAAACCCATTTAGTTCCGAGTGAAAAAAATGTTGTCAGTAAAGTCGGTTGGTTTACGGGCGGTAGTTTAACGTGGTGTCATAGCAAAACCATTGATAGATGCGACGCAAGTTTACAATGAGCGTAACGGGACATAACGGGACACTTTTTCTTGCATGCAACTGGCGTTCATCGATTTATTAGACGTTGTCACGTCAAAAAGATCACAACAAGTCGTCTCTCGGTCTCTCTGCATTCAACTAAGAAACTAAAAAAAGCTTTATGCTAGTTATCTAGGAGAAAGAGAAACCTCTCTCAGCAGTAATGCCGTCACTTGTAGCATCATACATTTAAAAGATCTCATGGCTCCAACTCTTACAAGAACAGAGTCGGAGTCGTAAGTGGAACTTGGAGTTGGAGCCACGCTGGTCAACTGAGGGTTGGCGTTGGGAGGCGGCGGTTTCATTCTGCGAACAGGTTATGTTCCGGAAGGAAACAGCTAAGCGGGAACAGGAGATCTCGTCTGATCTCCCAATGCCCCAACAGCGTCCAGGGCGTCGGAGGAGAGTCTTTCATGCTCTACTCAGACCTCCATGAAACGGGGCCTTGAGCAGCGGACTCGGGGGGTCCGTCGCTTGACGATCATAGCCCCTGAGATGGCGCGCGCGTTGTTACCACGTGCCTCTTAAGGAAAGAGGTGGAACATCCACTTCCTCATAGAGATGGGTCCCAGGGGACCAGCGCTGCCGGAACTGTGGTGTCGTATGAAAATTCCCATACTTCCAGCACTGCAGCGTACGGAAGAAATACCCCAGGATTTTTAGTAGGTAGGCCGCTATGACGGCCTACCCAATCCATCGCGTTCCCCCCGGAGGCGGTGGAATTAAAAAATAATGTTCCCTGGGAAGGAAAAAAAAGTGTTGGCGAAGGACGCTTATTCAAGAAATATGTATTTCTTGTAACATTTTTTCATGGTATTTGTAAAGATGTGCTTAGTACTCGGTTGATACTCGGTACTGAGCGTACTCGGCGGGGTTTTTGATACTCGTACTCGGCCCGATAACTCAGTTTGAATGCCGAGTTTACTCGGTTTAAGAAAGTCAAAGTCAAAGTTCTTTATTGATAAATGTACAATTTACACCTCAATTTTAGAAAAAACAAAATAAGAATATATATACAAAGAGTATACATTTTTAAAGCTTCAATTGAACTTTTTATTGTACTATAATAAGTAAGTATCGTACAAATAAGTGTCAAAAATTAAAATATGTACTTACTTATTAAAAAAAAATGTAGTTATTTCAATTGTAATGAACAATGTCAATTTTGTACAATTTTATTGTGAGTTTGCCATCACTATATAAAAACTCGCTGTAACTATAAAAAGTTTGATAGATAAACCAGCTTTTTAATCGGTTTTTGAAACTACCCGAATTCGGTGCTAATTTCACAATTTTAGGAAGAGTGTTTTAAGTAGCGTATGAAAAGCAATATATTTAAGTAGAGAGAATTGAAATAATAGTGTAAAAAATATCAAAATCGACGTAGCTGTGGCGTAACATAATATAGGTACACCAAAAACAATCAGCCGAACTTCCTTTTTACTTGGATTTTTCTTTCTTCCTTCGTATACATAACTACTGGACCCTATCGATGCGCAGCTCGGTACACACTCACCGATATATTATTATTATTATATCTTATCAAAGTTACAGTGATACACCAAAACGTCGGCGTCATATTAATATCATTGTTACAAGATTATCTGGTTTACACACAAAGCTGCAGATTTGTAGATCATTGCTATAACGCTAGTATAGCACACATCGCGCCAACTTACGGTTGTGTTTTAATTATTTTCAAGTGAGTTAGACAAAGGCGGAAATTAAAAAAAAACTGATTTACTATTTCATTTATAATTATTATTTAAGCTCTTGTGAAGGTGTTTTCGAAACACAAATCAAAATTAGTTATTTTGACAGAGACAAAAGATAAAAGTAGTAATTTTATTATTAAAAAAAATCACGCAGTTACTTAATTTACTTAATAATTATTAGTATTACTTATATGCATGTTTATAATTTTTTTGATCGCAATTTTAGTATCAATCAAAGTGTATCAAAATTGTATTGTGCTACATTTTTAAAGTCTGAAAATATGTTTACCTTTAGCAATTTATTTGTTTTAAAAAACTTAAAATTAAAATCATGTATAAATTCTATCTATATAAAAATAAAAACTAATAACTCAGAATTTGATAGGTTTCTTTGGAAACTAGGCGGGTGGAGACCGAAGGCCGTGGCCATGACCACGGCCGTATAGATCATTCAACGCTTGAATTCAATTCACAGCCAACGGGAAATCTGTTTGTGGTGCGCTAAAAGAGGTTATAACTTCAAACATATTGACTGAATATGGTATTGTTTTCTAGCTAGTATCCAATGCAATGCAATATTTTGCAAAACTAATCTAATTTTTATAAAAATACTAGCGGCCCGTTCCGGCTTCGCTCGGATATTGCCACATAAAGCCCATTAATTGAAATATAACCTATCCTATCTTTTAAGTTTCATCAATCTACACATGGTGTCCAAATTTGATTAAAATCGGTTAAGTAGTTTAGGAGTCCATCGCGGACAAACATCGTGACAGGAGATTTATATATATTAAGATTATTGAAACTTAACTATAGCCGCTTCAACATCGACAGGGCTACCCAAGCTACCGCTGGCGCGGTTTATGGGTGCATACCACGGGTGCATACTAAGAAACCTCCTGACGATATGCACTGAATCAAGAATTACCATTCTATACTATAACGCTTTAATCCGATTGACTAGCAAAGGCCTTTATATTAATGTATATGACATATAATATAATAATATATAATAATAACTATGATAACTTTTGCTATTGTGATTAGAATTTAAAATATCTTTTAATATTCGAAAATGCCTTTAGAATAGCACAAATTATTTTAAATTTTGTTACTTAAAACTGGAATTTAGGTTTTAATTTTCAATTACTCCTTCAGAACTTACTGTCAATATTACAGGTGGAGCTGTGGGTGGAACGATGGTACAGGTGAGAGTTGCGGAGGGTTGGCTGGAGGGAGAAGTGGTGGAGAATGAATTTGGAGGAAAATTCTGCAGTTTTAAAGGAATCCCTTATGCGGAGCCTCCAGAAAGGTTTAAGGTAAATTGTGACAGATTCGCTTTGAAGCCAACAAACAACTCTGACTAACACTAGAGTAGACTTAGGCTTATTGTGTCTAATTTGTACTCGTATGTTCATAAACAGTGAATATTTCAACAAGAACAAAATTACAAATTTTGATTAATCCTCGACTACCACAGATTTCTTATTTGTACAACATTCTACTAACTAGTCCCTTTCATTTGATATCCATTTTAAGGGAGTTGTGAAAAAAGAAACGTATTTCGCCGTTATGTGGTAGCGGCCATCTTGGATTTGAAATTTGTCATAGTGCAAAGTACTCTACACTCCGCGAGGTATAAGCTGAGCTTTGCATTAGTGTGAGTGATCACCAATCAGGCAGGAGCTTGAAATTTTGTCCGCGAGGTATAGGCTGAGCTTTGCATTAGTGTGAGTGATCACCAATCAGGCAGGAGCGCGGCGAGACAGAATGGCGCCGCGCCTAAGGCCGGTTGTTACACCTACACTATCCATGTACACTCACACAAATGCAAAGCTCAGCTTATGCCTCGCGGAGTGTACTAGCCAAGCCCTTTTGTTCGATACCCATATTGAGGCAGTAGTGAAAAAATGATGTAATTCACTTGGAAATGTATCGTATTCTACTAGTCAAGTTCTTTTATTTGATACCCATATTGAGGTAGGTTGTGAAGAAATATTTTGTCCGCCATTTTGTGGAGGCGGCCACCTTGAATCAATGTTAACCAAACATAGCTAAGAGCATCCGCATGGAAATTAACATTCAAATAAAAAAACCGCATCCAAATCGGGCCATCCGTTTGAGCTCTACGGTGCCACAGACAGACACACACACACACACACAGACATCGACGTCAGACTTATAACACCCTTTTTTTAGGGGGTTAAAACAGGCAGGTCAAACACACAAGTTTTTGTGCTATGTTGATAAATAAAATTGGAAAATATTAAAAAAAAATTAAATTGTTATTATTATTATTTTCGTATTTAAGACCTTTAATATCCATCAAAACTGAATTACGATCGCTTGATAATGGTTTGTCATTATATTAATATCAAATTAATTTTCTTATGTCTTATAATTTATCAATAGATTTCTATTGACTCTGTTAGATGTCTGAAACAATTCAGTAATCTGTGGATGTTGCAAGTAATTTGCGTAAGTAATAAGTATAGTTAATATATTTAGGTAAAGAAACTGATAAATATAGGTATTTTTAAAAGATTTTGAAATACATTACAGGGCTTAGAGATATAACATTTTAGATCTCTAGGTGATGAACGCAGTCTAGTGCTAGGTAATGATTTGGACTTGATTCTAGTACTGTACCTTAAAAACCATGTGGTTATGTTATAAATAAATATGAATTTTGTGTCGCACTGTCCGTCCGTCTGTCTGTCCACGGGCTACCTCAGGCTGGGTGCACCTGACAGCTGTGATTTTGTATGGATGTTCACATTAATTGCGCGGATGGATTTGTTGATTTAAATCTTAAATACAAACATTGTTTTCAGTTATCACGGTTGTTTACCAAACAAGTGATATTCATTACGGTATAGTCACCGTGGTCGCAGTAAATGCATAACAGTAGGTTATCTAAAGCCGCCGGCCGAGTTATTAGCCTACTCTTGCGTTGATCCCCAGATTTTTTATTTTAGATGATTTAATGTTTTACATATTTTTTTTATATTACAGCGTTCTGCACACTTTTCTTCAACTTTTATAGGTTTACACTGGATTACCCTTTCGCCTGATATTAAGCGACGATGCGAACTACGATGGAGTGTTTTTACTTAGAAGAAACTCCGCGATTTGAAGACACCAAGTTATTATCACAAAAGTAGTGACAAACCTCTTGGTTTGTGTCTTTGAAACATCAACCATGAAACGATGTTGCTTTTTCGATCTACCAGCAGTCTGATAAAAGAAAGGACTCTTTCTTTTTAGAAAAAACGACTCTATAAAAAATGTTTAAGCCATGTTAAATTAGAAAAAGTATAGCGCCTCTACGGCTTTTCATTCGGTCGATAATTAATTAGAAGGAATAAATAATACTTAATATCACGGTATAAAGAAACACTACCATTACGCCGATAAAGTCTAAACACGGGTAAGGTTGTCGCAAACAAAATTGCTTATCACCAAAATAAAATTGAAACATACGGAAGACGTCAGCCCTGAGCCGCTCTAGTGGTGTAACTAATGTATTCATAATAGCCACACGTAATAGTTACCCGGGTGATATTTCATATTGGCTATTATTAACATATTATGTTACTAGCTTTTACCCGCGACTTCGTCCGCGCCACATATTTACTAAAGTAATTGAGGCAGTACCTACTCGTATGTCTACTACCATACAAATTCACGTTTCCTAATCAAATTCGGTCTAAGTCAAAGTTTTATATTTATTAATAAATGTACAATTTACACGACAAATTACAAAAAACCTATGTTCTCAAAAAATTAATCAAAAACAGACTTTAATTTAAAATCATATTGGGACGGTCCACCAAATTTTATTAGAGTCTATTAGTAGATATTAGTAGATATATCGTCTGATTACATGAACGCAAATTTTAGTTTGTTATTCATATTTCAAAAACCGCCGCACTGATTTCGATAAAGTTTATATGACCACCTCTGAACTATAATCTACCAACCAAAAAAATAACCATCTAAATTGATTCACAATTGGAAATACAACTGGATTGACAACCTTCTCCTTTTAGAAGTCGGTTAAAATAGCATACAAAGAGTGCAAAGATCCTTCCATGCACACTTTTACTCCTCATTTACACTCTTTTCAACTCTTTTTCTGTGATAAAAGTCGCCGTTGTCCTTTCCTAAGTCTAGTCTATCTGTGCACCAAATTGTAACAAACTCTTTAAGTGGCTTAGGCGTTAGACGGTAACGGAGAGAGAGTTACTTTCATATATATAATTTCATATTAGAATTGAAAACAGGTGTTCCTGATCATTTTATAGGAGGCAGTTGTAAAAGATTACCGAAAAGTAATACGTTTACTCCTCCAAAAAACTCATTTTCGCAGTTCTTAATTTGCCTTAATTGAGCGTCCATCATGCATAACATTTGATAAGACACCATGGAAATCTCGTCGACTATCAAAAATTATGTTTGATACGCCATTTAGTGGCTGCACCCATCTTAAATATTGAGGTTGTATAGTGCACTGTATTCTTCTTGTCAAGCCCTTTTATTTGATACCCATGTTGATGGGATTGATAAAACCTAAGTTATCTGCCATTGTGTAGAGGCCGCCATCTTGGATTTTAATTTTATATAGTACATTGTATTCTACTGGTTGAGCACTTTCATTTGATACCCATATTGATGGGATTGATAAAACCTACGTTATCCGCCATTTTGTAGCGGCCGCCATCTTGGATTTCATTTTTTTATAGTATATTGTATTCTGCTTGTTGAGCCCTTTCATTTGATACCCATGTTGATGGGATTGATAAAACCTACGTTATCCGCCATTTTGTAGCGGCTGCCATCTTGGATTTCAATTTTTATAGTATATATTGTATTCTGCTTGTTGAGCCCTTTTATTTGATACCCATATTGATGGGATTAATAAAACATAAATTATCCGCCATTTTGTAGCGGCGGCCATCTTGAATTTATTTAAGTACATTAATTATAAATAAATGATACCGCTAGAAGCGTCTTGAAACGTTCTTGAGAGTAAATGGCTCAAACGGGTAAAAGTAAGGCGGCACTTCATATGCCGAAACATAAACACCGCACTTATGTAACCTGACACCCGTTTTCCCGCCAAATTTGTAAAACGCGAAAAGCGGCCAGTGTATCAAGGAAGCGGCTATATAAGTATCCCCGTATAGTTATAAATTATAAAATTGCTGGAACAAACGTTAATCGACTCCATTTCAAGTGTCTAGATACAAAGTTTCATGGTTTTATCTTCAATAATATTGAACTTCCAGACTTTCACCAATTCCACCAAGGTACAGTTCGAAACTACAAAACTGCTAAAACATACATTTTATGGTTTCGTGTTAAGGCCAGGTAGTTCTGTCATATTAGGCATTTAACGCTGTCTTGTTCTCGCGACCGTCACCGACCGCGGAATCGGTGCCACAGTGCAGAAAAACTAAAATATTTGACTATGTAATTTAAACTCATTTTTTGTTCAAGATTTGTTTATACTAGTGATAACAATTTTGTGAATAGTGATAAGAGTTTTTTTGATATATGAACGAAGAAATATTACATTTATCTATAGTCGTAATAGATATACAAAACTCAACCTTTTCTTTTTGGTCACACTATAAGTTGAGAACGGCTTTTCCAATTTCAGGCATCTTTTTAAAATGTTTCCTAATAATTCACAAGTTCGTCAAACATTAAAAAAAAAATGTGCTGAAACGTAATGAAAGGCCAGTAAAAGAAGGTTTATCGGTCAACTTTGCACTAAATTTCTAATCCAATTTTTTTCTATGAGGTAAAGATCACTTACTGAGCATAAAATTACAAAACGCTCACAGATCCAGGTAGAGCTTCAAACGCCAATTGAAAAAAACTGTTTTAGCCGATATTTTGGAAACTATATATCTGGACAATAATTGTAGAAAATAAAATTTTGCATCTTTTGTTGCTAGTAAACTTTTTTTGTAAAACTTACCGTTTACGATTTATAACCCATTCAATGATACGATTGCTATTATGCCGATAATAGTGGATGAAAATGATGTTGTCTACGATGGAACTTGTTTCTCTAATAGCACAGTGTACCTCGTAACCCCAAGGTTCGAACCTTCGACAAAAACACTCTGGCAATGCGTTTCACAGCTTAGTTGTTCTTATTACAAAAGTGGAGACCAAACTCTTCGTTCAACTCTTCAATCATGATGATGAACGGTGCTGTTTATTCGAGCAACGAGCAATATGATAGAATAACTTTAATTTAAAAACCCCGACTACAAAAAAATCTACACGTAAAAAAATATTACCTACTATCTAAGGACACTTTGGCGAGTCAGACTAGTCTTAGAATATCTTAGTTACCAAAATCCATCCAGCCGTTTGGAAGATGTGTGGAAATAAAAGATTTACAAACATAAAAGATACGCGTGAAAAACATAACCCTTCTTCCATTCCGGTAAAAAGGGACATGTTTATGCTACTGGGAACAGAATTCACATCTTATTATTTTTTACATTGTTATCATCAAATTTGACATAATAAATCGTAATCGGTAAGTTCGAAAAAAAAGTTTACTGGCAACAAAAGATGGGAAATTTTATTTTCTACAATAATGATAGGCTTTATAACTTTTTCAGAATATCAGCCAAAAACGTTTTTTCGAGCTGGCGCTTGAAGCTCTACCTGGATTTGTTAATATTTTGTGATTTTATGCTCAGGAAATGATTCTAAACCTTATATAAAAAATACGAATCGGAAATTTAGTGCAGAGTTAAATTCTACGAGTAATTTTACTGCCTAAAAGGCTTCTTATCAAATTTGGTCGAGTGTCTAAATTTCTATGAACAATATTAACATTTTCATACAAAAAAAAAGAAAAACCAATAAATTTTGGTGGTGTCACAAACTTGGAAAAGAAATAAAAAAATAAAAATTCTAACAAAACCATGCGTGTATCTATGGAAAGGTGTTGAAAATTGTATTGAAGTTCCTAACATTTTTTTTCTAAACTGAATAGTTTGCGCGAAAGTCTCTTCCAAAGTGGTAAAATCTGTATGTGAGGACTTTTCTGCCAAGTACTAAGTACTTTCCTACCAAAGAATTTACCTAAATGGCAGATAAATGCAAGTTAGGTATCATTTATGATACCTTACTTGCATTTATATTAGGGGATTTACGCAGGAGATTTCTCCCCTCTCATTATTTCCTTATCCCGATCTCTGATTTAACAGACGAATATTTTACCGATACTTATCTATTTTCCATTGCATCCGCATTGAATTTTTACTGATGTGGTATCGACGTCAGTTTTTGAGACTCCCTTATTGGTCTACAACATAAAGTAAACAGCGTACTAATTAGTATCAGCGTCTATTTGCAATTCCAATGAAAACGGTATCAAAAATCAAGATCATAGCGTGCTTCACTAGTAATACCTACTGATATTGTTATACTGTGGCACTATGATCGTAATATTTAAAATTTATCGGTTGTCAAAATTGTAAAATCAAGCACAGGCCCGTCGTCCGTGAGCGCCGAAACGCGACTGATCAGGCTGGCCGAACGGCGCGCTATATATATGGTAGATATTAAAACATAGTGAATAACTGATACTTTTATCAAGTCAAACTCTGCGAATGCATCTATAACTTTTAGTGGCTTTCGTTGAGTACAAAATTTAGTAAAAAATTCATTAGTTTAGTCATAAACTTGAAACAACTTTTTGAAAAGGGGTAACTTTGGGATTTTTTTCTATCAAGTAAAATTCATTAAATCGTGTTACTGACTGCGAATTGCACTAGATTAGATCCTAATACATATATTTTTTTCAGAGTTTAAAACACTATTTTAAAGGTCTTAAAGTTGTTTTAAAAATTCAAAATTACGGCCCACACGCCCTTAAGTATCTAGACGTAAAGTTTCATAGTTCTTCAACAATGACGAAGTTTTCCATATAAACTTTCATCCCTTATTTTAACCCTTTCAACCCTTTTTTCGAAACAAAAAGTAGCCTATGTCCTTTCTCGGGATCTATTCTATCTATGTATCAAATTTCATCAAAATCTGTTGGTTGGTTTAGGCGGTAAAGACGGACAGACAGACAGACAGACAGACAGACAGAGTTACTTTCGCATTTATAATATTAGTATGGATTCCGTAATAGTCAAATAATAGGATAAACGATTTCATTTGAAACCGAGACACATATCTCGCGACACGTGTCTCGGTCTCCTGTCGCGGTTTCAGCGCGAACTGGCGTCCATACAATTCTATAGAGTCAAGTGCCTGTCGCGATCTCGCGTCGCGGTCTCCGGGCGAACTTGTACCTTTAAGGCGCTGAATATCGCCAACTAGCACTTTTTAAACACACATTTAACAACATGTATATGGTTTGAGGCTTTTAGTAAAATATATGTTATTCTTGAACATATTTATTAGGTAACCTATTGTATCAAAACACGATTTGGAAAAAAAACTCGATAAGAAAAAATCCTAAACTTACCTCTAAAATAAGTTTTAGATGTAAATATCTGTGTCATTAATAAACATACATTATTCAAATTTTATAGGTAAACGTATCATTTTTTACTAAGGGGGATGGAAGATTTTGTATTTTGGATTATGAAGTTTAATTCGTATTAATTAATTGTCTTTTGAAAAGCTAACTCGACCGAGCCGGCCCGTGTCTTGCTTCTCGCTTACTACTATGAAGTCCAGCAGAAAGCGCTGATGCGCCTTGCTAAAAGGACCTGTGTCGCTTTGTCGTCCGACGCTCGCAATTCAAAAAATAAAAATAAACAATTCTCACAAATTCATGCAGCAACATCTATAAAGTTCATGTGGTTTGAAAATTCGACACTACAGACATCTGTAGATTTGGCGCAATGTTTAAAGCGGCAGATGAAGTCGTTACGATTTACGATCCTGAGTTCGTATCTCAGCACTACGAAATCTTTTGCGTGTTTTTGATATTGTTTTTGTTAGATATTTTCTCCGTTGTTTTCAAGGTTTTATTTCTTTAGTTCTGTCTGTTCTGAGACACAGATTAGAAAATAGTTCCTAAGTAACCAGAGGCTTTTCATCAAATCTTAAAAATTAAATCTACTTCCCAGTTCCTGATTGAAGTTATAGAAGTTTTACAAACGGTAATAAAGTTCATATGATGTGAAATTTTGGACCCTACTGTAACTTGTCAGTTTGGCTCGGTGGTACAACCGCGTTCAAGTTCTCGAGTTCATATCTCATCACTGTGTAATCTTTTTGCATGTTTTTTTGATATCGTTATTGTTGGATATTTTGTCCGTTGTTTTTCAAGCTTGTATTTAGTTTTCGAGACACAGATTAGAAAATAGTTCCTATAGAACCCGAGGCTTATCATCAAATAATCTACTTCCCACACAGATTTCTAAATTATTCCTTTTGTTTTAGAAATCTGTGACTTCCCAGATAGATTTGTAACTTCGGTCGGTATGGTCGGTAACTTCAGTTACCGACTGGAGTTATAGCTACCAATTGAAATTGTGTTCCGGTTTGAAGGGCAATGTTTCCAGATAAATTACTGCCCTTAGAGATATAACATCTTAGATCTCTGGGTAACGAGCGCAGTGCAGTGCTAGGTAATGATTTGGACTTCTAATATTCTAATAGCTGTGTGTCATTGAGCTGTTATGTGGCAGGCATGTTGCTTACCATCAGGCACATGTCCTGTTCGTCTCGTCTTTTTATTTTAAAAATAATAATTGTATAGTTGAATATTACGATATTTTAACGTGGAGCAGTAATTGAAACAGCCGAGTGACACAACGACATTTATTGGTTTACCCACAAGTATAGTATTAATCTCTAGCCTACCTACATCACACTACCTACATTGCAAGACAATGCTCAGTAACAGAATAAATATTAGTACCTACAAGGCTCAGTAATTAAACAAACTAGCTTTGAATCACCGAGGTGTTCGGACGTAGGTGTACAAAAGAGTCCTTGCATAAAATCTTAGCTATGTTTGGTTAATATCGACTCAAGATGGCCGCCTCCACAAAATGGTGGACAAAATATTTCTTCACAACCTACCTCAATATGGGTATCAAATGAAAGGGCTTTACTAGTAGAATATTATTATACGTTGTAACAAATTTTAAATCCAAGATGGCCGCCACCACAACATGGCGAATCAAATATTTTTTTTCACTACTACCCCAATATGTGTATCAAACGAAAGGGCTTGACTAGTGGAATACTATGCAATATGACAAATTTGAAATCCAAGATGGCCGCTACCGCAAAATATCGAAATACATTTTTTCGAAACTCTCTCAATATGGGTTTCAAATGAAAGGGCTTGACCAGTAGAATGTTTTATAGAAAACAAATCCGAGGTAGTCGAACCAATGTTTTAATTTTGTTCTTGTTCGATTGAGTGATGAATTAAAATTACCTAAATCGGTGCTTTAAAACTAAAAAGCCACAACTCAAAATCATTTTATCTTTGTTTTCAACTATTTTTTCTATTTCTGATGTTTTCTATCATTCTCTGTGTATGTTAATTAGCTACAACTTGATTATTTTAGGTATATGATTATTTCAACATTGTGTTAAATATAACCAAAATAATTCAGGACATTTTTTTTTACTTTCAAAGGTTTACACTTGACCGCCATCTCGCCTGATGTTAAACAACAATGTGGTACAAATACAAAAATCTTTATTGCTGTTTGCAGGTAAGATAAGGTAATACAAAACATTTTAATAATTGACCCATACAAACTGGTCTCTTCTTCTAGAGGCATGCAATATGTTTGCCTACGATATGGAGCGTGTTTACCTAGAAAAAACCGACTCACTTTGGATTTGAAGACACAAAGATTGTAATTATCGGGGAAAACTCACTCAGGCAACGTATTCCACAGCGTAGACAAAAACAAAAAAGAGTCAAATCTCTTTGTTCGTGCCTTTGGAACATCCACCATGAAACGATGTCGCTTTTTTCGAGATGCGAGCAGTAGCCCTGAGTAGATAGCCAAGCCGAGACCTTTTTCTTGCACTCATAATGTTGACGTATCTATGATGTCCAACTCTTTGTCAATAGGTTGGTAAAGGTATGGTCCAGTAAAGGAAAATGCACCCTGGCCAAAACCGGTTCTTGTTTTAGGTATTGCCCAAGTGTTATGTCTCTTTTGACCTTTCCGCCAACACATTTCAAAGTTGTGATGGGAGACTTCAACGCAAAACTGAGCAAACGTAGATGAGTGAGAGTGGGGATTTCGGATATGGGCAGCGGAACCCAAGAGGGCAACGTCTAGCGGATTTCTTGGAAAGGAGAGCATCTTTATGATGAACTCCTTTTCATGAAACAACCACAAAGAAATTTAACCTGGATTAGCCAGACGATTCCACAAAAATGAGATCGACTTCATTATGACGACTAAACGGCAAATATTCAGCGATGTCTCTGTGATCAGCAAGGTTAAGACCGGCAGTGATCACCGTATTGTAAGAGGCACGCTGAATCTAAACATTAAGGTCGAAAGATCACGTCTAATGAAGTCCATGCTCCGACCAAATTATGCTCAGATCGAAGATCACTTGAATCCTTAGATGAATGCGTAACGGCGGACAAAATAAACGATAGGCTAGTGGAAACTGTTCATGCGGTTGGCAGAAAATTTTATAAGAGCCGACGCCAAAACAGAACCGAAAGCTCTCCGATCAAACTCTAGATCTTATGGCGGTCAGACAAGATATGCGACGTATGCTGCTTCAATACTTCGAGTATTGAAGAAGCAATCAAGCAGAACAAAGGCTCGAAAGTGTTCGCAAGAAATCAGTCTCTTGGGCAAACTCAGCTGACCAAACTGAAGACCGATAGTGGTAGCATCGTCTTATCGAAACCCGAGATTTTGGAGGAGATTGAGAGGTTCTATGGACAGTTATACACCTCTACGCAAGCACAACCTGTCGTTAGCATGGCAAAAGACCCCAGAGCCAAGCTGACCTGACACTTTAAGATGTCATATCTCCGAAACTGTTCACTGCCCCGCTGGAAGATGTTTTCAAGCTACTGGACTGGAACGGATATGGCATCAATATCAACGGCGAATGCATCACTCACCTTCGGTTTGCCGACGACATAGTCATTGTGGCGGAGTCGTTGGAGGACCTCCGTGCTATGCTCAGGGACCTCAGTAGAGTATCCCACCAGGTAGGTTTGAGGATGAATATGGACAAGACGAAAGTCATATCAAATGTTCATGTCTCACCTGTACCGGTTATTGTTGGGAATACCACACTCGAAGTTGTTGACGAATTATACGTCTACCGGGGTCCAATTCGGTAGATCCAACTTCGACAAAGAGGTCCAGCGAAGGATCCAATTCGGATGGGCAGCGTTCGGGAAACTTCGGCACATCTTTGAGTCCAGAATACCCCAATGCCTAAAGGCGAAAGTCTTTAACTAGTGCGTGTTGCCAGTGATGGCTTATGGAACTGAGACGTGGTCCTTAACTGTGGGCCTCATAACAAAGCTCAAAGTCACACAGCGAGCTATGGAGAGGGCTATGCTCGAGTCTCTTTGCGCGACAGAATCCGTAATGAGGATAATCGCAAAAGAACGAAAGTATCCGACATAGCTCAAAGAGTAAGCAAGCTGAAGTGGCAATGGGCAGGCCACATCGCTCACAGAACTGACAACCGATGGGAAAAAGATTCTCGAGTGGCGACCACGAACCGGAAGACGCAGTGTTGGACGGCCTCCCACTAGATGGACAGATGACCTCATAAAGGTCGCTAGAAACCGATGGTTGCAGGTTGCGCAGGACCGTTCGTTGTGGAAATCTAGGGGAGGCCTATGTTCAGCAGTTGACGTCTTGCGGCTGATGATATGATGATGTGACATTGTTTAAAATAATAACTAAAATATTTACAAGTTTAATAACTAAAATATTTACAAGTTACGCTCATTTATACTGCTCTACGGGATTATTTATTTTTATTTATTTAGTATTAGTAGATGAATTTGCTTTTCGTGGAGTTGTGAACGAAAGCAGGTGCGATGAAAACCATAACACAAAAAGTCTATCTCCATTGTTGCTGAAAATATAACTTAAAACCGATATTAGTTGTTTACTTCACGCATAAATGTAAAAATGTGACTTTTGTATCAATTTAAAGCTTAAATTGAAAAAAATCGATATTATTTAAAGGTTATAAACTGGCAATAATATAATTGGTTGAGGGGCGGAAATAATTCATCATTCATCATCATGATCATCTTCCTAAACGAACGAGAAGAAACACAGCGCTGCTCTAGTGTCAAGGAAAAACATAGAAATATATTATTGTATGCTGTAGGTACCCCATATGGAACAGTACTGAAAAAATGATATCTACAAAATCAATGCATTTCATTTGTTACTAGATGTCCGCCTCGGTTTCGCCCGTGGTATATTAAATAGCATTCATCAGGACCCCGTACATATCCAACGGTGAAAGAAAAACTGAAATCGGTTCAGTCATTCTTGAGAATATCGCTTTCAAATAAAATACCTCTTCAGCTGCCTGTTACGCCACCTGTCGGAAATTGGTCGTACCAACTCGGAGATTAGCAAAGGTTTTATATTCAAGAGGTATATAATCTGTGATATTCAATGACGCAATCTTAGACACATGCTGTCATGTGTCATGTCACAGCACGAAACGTGCGAAAACTCTCAAAAGGAATATTTTTCCTGATTTTGTTACATTCTTGATCAATGCTCCGCTTCTATTAATAGTAGCGTTATGTTTTATGATCTATAGCCTTCCTCGATAAATGGACTACCCAATAGAAAAACAATCTTTCAATTCGGACCAGCACTTCCCGAGATACTAGCGTTCAAACAAACAAACAAACTCTTCAGCTTTGTAATATTAGTATAGATTATTTTCACTTATGTCTAGACACTATATAGAACTACATATATATTTTTACTCGATTTAATAAAATCATGTATTGTATTTTAAGACATATTCACTTACGAAATAAAAAGAATTAGGAAAATTTGGTTATCCATATCGAGGTAGAAGTGAAAAAATATAATTCGGGATTTTATGGTGGCACCCATCTTAAATTTTATATTGGTCATCGTGTGTAATGATTTACTAGTCAAGTTGCCAGCTATTCCACCGCCAAGCAGTAGTGTGACAAGAACAAAATTAAAAATTTTAAGTAACCCCCGACTACCTCGGATTTGCTATCTGTAAAACATTCTACTAGTCAAGCCCTTTCATTTGAAACCCATATTGAGGGAGTTGCGAAAAAAGCAATGGAAGTCGCCATTTTGCGGTAGCGGCCATCTTGGATTTTAAATTTGTCATATTGCATAGTATTCTACTAGTCAAGCCCTTTCGTTTAATACCCATATTGGGGTAGTAGTGAAAAAAATGTAATTCGCCATTTTGTGGTGGCGGCCATCTTGGATTTGTTATAATGTATAATATTTTACTAGGCAAACCCATATTGTTCTTATTGTTCATTTGATACCCATATTGAGGCAGGTTGTGAACAAATATTTTGTCCGCCAGTTTGTGGAGGCAGCCATCTAGAATCGATATCAACCAACCATAGCTAAGAACAGCACAGATATTTACCTTCAACTAAAAAAACCGCATCGAAATCGGCCCATCCGTTTGAGCTCTACCGTGCCACAGATGGACACACACATAGACTGACAGACAGATAGACAGATAGACAGACAGACATCAATGTCAAACTTATAACACCCTTTTTTGGTCGGGGGTTAAAAACATCACAGTTTTCCGGTTTAAAGGAAAAAAAATACAGTATGATTACAGGGCTTTGATATGAAATCCTACTAATATTTTAAATGTTCAATATATGGATAGAAATATATTGAAAAATATGGATGTTTGGATACTTGGATGTTTATTGCTTAATCACGTCGTAACGTTGGGTCGGGCAGAAATTTAGAACACATGTAGATAGTAGTCGTGGCGAGCGCAGTATAATGCAACGTAATGATTAGGATTCTTTATTTTCCAATACCTGCGTGTCACTGCGCTATTATAGGCATGTGACTTACCATCAGGCACATATACTTACTGCTCATCCCGTCACAACAAAAATACTTTTATCACTTGTTAATAAAAAGAATGCCCTAACTAAAATGATATAAAAGTGATTTTGGTTTTGTTTTGTTTGTGGACCTTTCGTTACAAAGCAGCGAAATGGCGTCGCTGTATTATTATTAAAACTTGTTTTCCGAGTTGTAGTATGCAATAATGGTGGATTATTTACTCGTAGCCTCGTCTAATGATAATGATGATTATATTATGTACTATTAGTATCCAATCCTACTAATATTGTAAATGTCAATGTTTGGATGTTTTTTGCTCAGTCACGACAAACATCAAGTCACGTATAAACGGATCGGGCTGATATTTGGAAAACACGTAAGATTATAGTCTGGAATAACACACAGGCTACTTTTATCCTGAAAAATAACGGGAACGGGAACAGTGAAGGTAAACTCGCAGGGTGCTGCTAGTCAGCCCCGGACCTTCAATATTTTTTAGGCGGGGCAAAATCTGAAAAATGCCGCCGGGCCGCCACTAATATCTAAATATATTCAGTGTTTAAACCGAGAAAAGCTCGGTCACCCAGGTACTTACACATGTACTTCACTAACAGTGAATGTTTTTCTTCAAAATTCGTACAATAATTTTAAAGAAATGGATTACTTAATATGTAGTGATTCATCTTCCTGGCTTAGCTAATTTATGCAATTTGTTTTTTTATTTAATATACAAAAGGACTTTACTTAGTCCGTTAGAAAAATAAGAGAATCAGACGAAAAAAATTTGTAAACAGCAAAAGACGTGCATTTCTAATTAATAAAATTTTGAAAAGCGCCATCTATGAGCATGAGCATGGAAGCCTTTTGTTTCCATCAATGCAAATAATTTTACTGAGTGCACGCAACTTCGTGTGGCGCTGTCTTATCGGAGTTGTAAAGGGGCGGAGCTTAATTTTGCATTCGTGAATTTCACTCAGGTCTTCCCAGCGCCTTAAAGGTAGCGGTTCGCCCGGAGACCGCTCACACGAGATCGCGACCGGAGACCGCGACAGGCACTTGACTCTATGGAATTGAAATGAAATGAAATGAAATGAAATGAAATTTATTTGGTTCAAGAGCACTATTACTTAAAAAACAGGTTAATATCTACTTATTCATAAACACAAAGATATTTAAACAAATGTACACTGGTACTCACACTAGGGCAACCTGTGTCGTGGGTACCAGGCATAACAATTACAAAACAACAATTTATAGAAACTTATGAAAAACAATAAGAAAAAACAAAACATTATTAAGCATAAATTGTATTGTATAGCTACAAAATACAGACGAAGAATAAACATATGAGGAATACTGACAACTAATATACATACTTATATATCAATACACAATATATATTTAATACATAGTTATATATTACACTAATATGGAATTCATATGAAAATAGTAGAAGATTATAGATGTGGTTGTGTTTGAATAATACATATTTATATTATATGTGAAAATGTGTGCGGTGAGGTATGTGTGCAAATAATATTTATTTTATATGTGGATGTGTGTGAGGGTGTGTGTGTGAGGGTGCGTACATGTGTCGGTGTAGGTGTGTGTGTAAGTCAGAGAGATAATATGTGTGTGCAGGAGTGGATGTGTTAATGTGTGCGTGTATGAAGCTTTGACGCCCAAATGGATTTGCCAGTCTTTGTTATAATTTTACAATTGTATGGACGCCAGCCAGCGTTCGGCTAGTGATGCACCTATCTCTCAGATGCGATGCGTCAGAAGAGAAAGCAAAACAATGAACTCACAAAATCGGATAATAATAAATAATTCAATTCACAAAAGTATGCAATTTTCATTAATATTTCTTGTGACGTTTTCACGTTACATTTTCATCAGTAAGATCACTTTACAGACGACCATATTTTTACAGAAATTATTATGTATATAAAAAATTGTTTCTAAATTGCCCTTTCGACTTACTTTGAGTGTTCTACGGAACTCTGTTTAGGTATTCAATTCAGTGCATTAATAACTTTTCGTAATTTTTCAGGCGCCTCAACCTAAAAAGCCGTGGGATGGTGTTCGTAGCGCCAAGGAAAACGGCTCCGTCTGCATACAAGTTGAGATGTTAAGTGGACAAGTCATGGGCAGTGAAGACTGCCTATTTTTAAACGTTTACACCCCAGATGTAAACCCTGGTAAACCATGGCCTGTGATGGTGTTTATACATGGCGGAGGTTTTGTGTAAGTGTATAGTTTATTATAACACAGAACATGTTCTGTGTTATTATAAGCATAATGTATATAAAGTATATATAGCACCTACGGGTCTAAATCACGAATAATTCATTGTTAAAATAGACTGAAGAAATTGCGGGTCGTCTCATTGCAAAATGAGGAGATCTCGATCTACCCTCATTTGGTCTTCAAAAATCGCAGGGTTACCACCACGACGCTCGACACTAACTGTACCGTGAGTAAGCCCCGTAGGTACTATACAACATAATGTGTTCAAATCGCGAAAGTTGAAAAACAATATTATTAAAAGCAGTCTAGCTGCTAATCAAACAAGCTTATTTTAATTATTAATTGCATTATTCGCCTAAGAATACATAAGTTACCTTCTAAATTACTAAGTCGGCCACAACCAACGCGCGTCTGAATAATAGTATCTCAGCCACTAGTTTTCTT
Organism: Ectropis grisescens; assembly: GCA_017562165.1. NCBI lineage: Eukaryota > Metazoa > Arthropoda > Insecta > Lepidoptera > Geometridae > Ectropis > Ectropis grisescens. The sequence continues at coordinate 22,760,738 of CM029789.1, read as the reverse complement.
CTATGGAAGCCACTGTAAATATAACTCAACATGGTGGTAATTTTTTTAGCATCTAAATACGTAGCATGCATTCAAATAAAAAAAATTGGTTGCCTGTAAAGTCGGTATACGGGCGAAAGTTTTACGTGACAACGACTTTGAGTGGTAAAATAATTTTACGGAAGGGACGCGTGCCTTTCACTTTTTATGTCTGTCTCTCTCGCTCTTAGGCGGGCTAACCATGTCCGAGTGGAAGGGACGCGTGCCTCTCACTCGCTCTCGTTGTGAGCGCATAACGTGAGCGGAGCGTAACGCAGTTTTTTGAAGTGTCACCCGGCAAACCAATTTATAAAACGTTGTCACGTCAAAAAATACCTAACCTTATCTAACTTCCGTGGACGAGTTAGTAAATTATTTGGCAATTTATAAATCAGCAGGACAAGTACAAATAATTGTTGATCTTGACTTGACGCTTTCAACTAGTTAGCATTGTAAAGAAGATTAATTACTTAGTTTATTAGAGGCTATCTCATTTTCCCGATGCTTAGTTATTAAATGTCAAGTTTGACCACGTAGCCCAAAAAAAATCTGTTGCAGATTTATTAGTTCTCAAACAATTTTAACAAAATATTGGCACACAGTAAACTCTGTATGATTTTTAGACAGGTTGTAGACAGAAATATATTACTCTACATAATGTACAGGTACTTTTTGAGACCAAAGAACCAACTTTGACGCAAAAACAGGTCACACAAAGCAATCCAGCCAATCCTGCTAATACTGTAAATGGGAAAGTTTAGATGCCTGTTGCTCAATCACATCAAAACGTATGAACAGACGGGGCTGAAATTCGGAATATAGTAAGATTACAGTCTAGAATAACACTTATACTTTTCATAGCAGGAAAATATTGAGACCAAGGAATGCTGCGGTCAAACCACAGGGCGCTGTTAGTATAGGTAATATACAACTATGAGAATGTAGTCAGTCCTCACATGTAGTTTTTTTTGTGACGAGACGAGCAGGACACGCGCCTTATGGTAATCAACATACCTGCCACATAACAGAACAGTGACACGCAGCTATTGGAACATGAAGAGTCCAAATCATTACCTAGCACTGCACTGCGCTCGTCACCCAGAGCTCTAAGATGTCATATATCTAAGCCCTTTAATTTCTCTGGTAACATTGTAGTTCAACTGTTTTGGAATTTTTACTCCCTAATTTTTACTTTTTAATACCTGGGGTATTTACACCATTATTATACACCAGTTATTATAGAATAACGGAAATACATAGTTCAATATTCATGTCATCGTTATACTCGATATAAATTTGTCGTAAAAAAGATCTTGCATATGTTATATTTTGTAGTACCTACTTTTCTTTTTTTATGCCATTTTTACAAAAATAATCAAAACACGCACCTCTGAAGAGGATCGCACACGGACTCACACTGTTCCTAACTGTTCCGAGATATCGTACCTATCCGTGAATGATGTCTATCTGTCCGTGGCTCAAGCGCGCATTGTATGTAGCTTGACTTCTGTATGTACAGTATATCGAAAAAAGGTTTCCAAAATGTTCACAAAATCAATTCAGTTTTAGGATAATTTTATTAAGAATGCTTATTTTTTTTTAGAAGTGGAGGTTCAAACGACGATGTCTATGGACCTGAGTTCCTCGTCAGACATGGAATCATACTCGTGACCATAAACTACAGACTTGAAGCTCTGGGTTTCCTCTCATTGGATACCGAAGACATTCCCGGGAACGCAGGCATGAAGGATCAAGTAGCGGCTCTTAGATGGGTTAAAGCCAATATTAAACATTTTGGTGGAGATTCAGAGAACATAACCATATTTGGTGAAAGTGCAGGAGGAGCTAGCTCGAGCTACCACCTTGTATCACCCATGTCTAAAGGCCTGTTCAACAAAGCCATCGTGCAAAGCGGAGCTCTCACATGTAACTGGGCTCAATGCGTCGAGCCACGTGAGAGAGCTCTGAAACTTGCAAGACAACTCGGATGCCATTCAGAAGACGACAAAGTACTAGCCGAGTTCTTCAGAAATGTCGATGCTATGAAACTCATAGGCCTAAAGCTTCCTCTTACTCAATCTGACAAACTGTACGAACTTAGTTTTGCTGTCACCGATGAAAAGCAATTTGGCGAAAATGAAAGATTTTTCTACGGAGACCATGTTGAAGTGTTGAAGAGAGGCATTCATGATAATGTAAAAGTGATGACTGGCTACACTCAAGACGAAGGAATCATGGCGTTTGTCTTAAAAGCTCCTCTTGAACAATTTATTGCTAAAGCCAACGAATTCAAGGAATTCTTCGTACCGAAGCCGATTCAGTTCAATTGCTCGATTAAGGACCAAATAGAAGTCGGGAGGAAAATCAAAGAGTTTTACTTCAATAAAGATGTCGTTAGCAAAGAGAACTTTGATCAACTTCTTAAGTTTTTGTCCTGGGATATGTTCTTACACGGATGTCTACTTCTCGCTAAACTAATATCGAACAAAAACAAGGTTTATTTGTATAAGCTGACTTGTAAATCTGAGAGGAACAAATTTGCCCATTTGGCCGGTTTATCCGACGTGGTCGGTGACAGGCAGTTAGTCAGTCATGCTGATGATCTCTTCTACCTGTTTCCAGGAAAAAAATCTCAAATGGTGGTAAAAGAAAATTCCCCAACTTTTACTCTTATCGACAGGATGACTACTCTCTGGACTAACTTTGCTAAATACAGGTATGGCACTAGATAGTTCAACGTCATCTTTGTCGGTGCCGGTGGAAACACTGCTGCTATATAACGACCTTCTCCATAAGAGGACGTCGTTTAAAAAAACAGCAGGATCTCAATTCGGTTGTACCTACATATGTATGTTACGCGATAAAGAGAGAATCGTTAGTTTTTTGTTTGGCACATCATACTGCATCGGTGGTACCCATCGAACTCTTAAAAACGCAGAAGCGGCAAACGCGCTTCTACTATGGCGATGCAAAATCAGGTGACGTCTCCTGATTTAGTCTCAGTCGCAACAAGGAGTTGTGTACGTTCGCTGACAATTGTGTACGTTCGCTGACAATTCAATTTTCAAATTTTTCAAACAAATTTTCGCCACGTTATGTTGTCTTTAGATTATGGCATACCTCATCTTCGTTTCTTTAATTATATCGATGGTGGTACCACATACATTTTGTTGAAAGCGATGAAGCGATGTACGAGTAATATTTGAAAATACAAGATTTAGATTAATTACTACGTAGTTTGATAACACTTGAAGATCGAGAAGTCTACCACTCTCTGCTCTTAACGGTTTCAGCTTACTATTGTTAGAAATGCGAGTTTGTTTGAATATTTGTGGCTCAATCACATTAGTAGAACTGGATTTATTCAGTTCTAGTAATCTAAAATTTTGAACATAGACTATTCTTTACAAAACTACATCCTTCGTGATAAAATCATAGCTAGTCTCGATGATCTATTGCAGACTATTATAATAACATTAAACTTACCTTTTTTTCATGCGACGCTGACAAATTTGTGAGTAAATGTTAGTATAGACTAAATAGGTTACAGTCCATGGGCAATTGATATAATTTAAAAATTTAGCCACTCACACTATCACTAAGAGAATATTTTATCGGAAAATTTTGTTATCAGGGTTTTGAGATATTCAAAACCAATCATGAGGTAAAAAGTTCATAGTCATTCAAGGGTAAAGTCAATGTTATTGTTGATAACAATGTGGCATGTAACAGTGAATTTGTTGCAATTATGTTTATTTAAAATCAAAGTGTTTTCTTACGTTGTGTTTCAGGGAAACTTATCAGTCTGAAAATATTTTGTACATACTTTTAAATCGTTGTTTATGTGGAGAGTATTATATAAATGTGGCACACACTAACACATATCGGACATTGTCGATAATTGTGATAAGGATATCCACTGAATACAAATGAACTGTTACTCCGAGAGTGCCGATAGATGTGAAAACTTGAATAATTTTATTACTTACACACGCAGCTATTGGAACATGAAGAGTTCAAATCATTACTTAGCACTGCACTGCGCTTATCAACCAGAGATCTATGATATTATATCTCTAAGCCCTATAATTTCTCTGGAAACATTACCCTTCAAACCGGAACACAGTAATGTCTTCACATTACTGTTTGGCGGTAGAACAACTGGTAAAGGTGTGGTACTTCCCCAGGCGGACTCTGCTAGAAGTCCTACAACTACGAGTAAAGAAGAAGAAGCTTCACTTCAAAATTAACACAAACATGTTTGTTGCAGTGATCCCACTCCAGACAGCAGCCTGGGGGCTAAGTGGTTACCATACACCCTGAAGGATAAACACTACCTGGACATCGGGAACCAGCTGGCGGCTGGGGTCAACCCTGACGGCGAAGACGATGCTTTCTGGGACTCTATCTTCAAGAAATACCTCCCAAGCTATACCGTGTAAAAATACCATGACGATAACAAATAAAAGTAATGAAAAATGCAGCAAATTCGTTTATTTTGTATTCATACCCCCACTGCGCTCACGAAACTCAAATATTTGACCTCCGGTAAAAAAATCTGAACACCAGCGACTGGAGAGATTTTTCCCCTAATAATAGTGGGCATGTATATTTTCATAAAATACGGACAGACAGACACTATATGTATACCAGGGAAAAAAACTATTTGGCAAAAACAAGCTATATAACATAGGTATATTAGGTAGTGTCATAACCTGATGCTTGAAGGGGGATTGGATTGGACACGTTTGCCACATGTCGGATCTTTGGGCCAAGATCACCGCACAGTGGAAGCCAGGTCGCAAACGACGTTGCGGTGGATAAACGTACTACTCGTAGAAGCAGCACCCCGCAGTTTTAGTATTAGTGTTTAGTGTAGTCTATATCTTCTTCCAGACTATGATCTAACAGTGTTCCAAATTCCAACCAAATCCGTTCAGACGTTTAGATCGAGCAACAAACATCCAAATATTAACATTTATAATATTAATGGGATAAAATCCGTCGAGATAAACAATAATAGCTTAAGATCGATTAATCGCTTGCGACTCGAGATGCCTAGTGAGAATGGAATTGTTCAGGAACAACTCAACTGCATCTATATGGCGCCACTTATATATTCTCTACCAGACTCAATTGTAATTTGCCTTACAATCAAATTTTTGCTCGAAGTGGCTTGCGATTGAATACTTTTCGGTCAAGAAATTTCTGGAAAAAACATCCTGCCGCTTATCTAACTATCGCCGTAAATATTACCATAGTATTTATACTATGATACACTTATACACTTCGGAGAGTGTGCAACTGATCTGCATGACCTAATTCCACCTTGCTCTTTCTTCTATCGAACTTCTCGTTCCACAAAAGGGCGACATCGTTTCATAGTTGATGTTCCAAAAATGCGAACGAAGAGATTTGACTCCACGTTTGTGATAAGAACGTCTAGGTTGTGAAATGCGTTGCCTTAGTGGGTTATCCCCGATGGTGTTTTGACGATCTTGGTGTTTCTTCAAATCAAGAGTGAATGGTGTTGTGTGTGAATTGTCCACCAATATTTATTATTATGTTTTAAGAGATATTCTCAGTCTCGGAACTTATGCTAGTTCCGGTATTTATGAAAACCACAGGCTTAAAACAAGTGGAGATCATGATTTGGTTTCATGTTTGTCAATGAAGAGTCATCTTGTACTTTCTAACGATTAGGCAGGTGTTGAGAATCGCGGCTTTTTGCATTGTTAAATATTTTTTTTTAGGTAGTGCTAATAGATTAATCCCATGGTGTAAGTGTTTTGTTACTCCTGTGCTAGAGAGCACCAACGGTACAATATAAACCTTGTTCATTTTCCAAATTCTAATGATTTCTTCTTTCTGTGTATTTGTGTATTTTATCTGTTATCGTTTTTCGTAGATTATGTTTGTTTGGTATAGCTATTATCTTTAAGAAATATTAGAAATACTGTTTTTTCGTTTGTATCTATTAAGGTGATGTCTGGCCTGTTGTTGTGTATGGTTTTGTTTGTAAGAATAGCTCTATCAAAGTAAATTTTACCCGTAGGGCTCTCTAGTACAGGTTTAGGTGTATATTGGTAGTAGGGTTTATTGTTTTCTGTTAGTAATTTGTGTTTAAGGGACAGTTTTTGATGATCTATATGTGCAACCTGGTTATGTCTGTGCGTGTTATCAGTTTGGGTGAGTGTCGGGCAAGCACTAGTGATGTGTTGAATTGCTGCCGGCAATCGATTACATTTTCTACATTTATCATTTTATGAGTTTGTATCCTTGATGATGTATTTTCTGTAATTTCTGGTATTTATCACTTGGTCCTGTATGGCAATCATAAACCCTTCGGTTTCCGGAAACAATGACCCTAGCTTAAGCCATTTATTTGACGATTCAGCATCTACGTGCGATTGTTCCAAATCGTGAATATGTCTTCCATGGAGTTCTTTACTTCGCCATTTGGCAATTTTTTCTGTTTCTTGGTCTTTAACAGATTTATAATTTATGCCTGTTTGTTTTAAATCTAAGGGTGTATACTTGCTGTCTATGTCAACAACTGCTTGATGTATGTGGCCTGTAGCTGACTTCCTGTTTGTTTTAAATCTAAGGGTGTATACTTGCTGTCTATGTCAACAACTGCTTGATGTATGCGGCTTGTAGCTGACTTTTTGTAGAAGGATTCACGTAAGTATTTCGTTTGATTTTGCCATAGGACCGTTAAATCTATTAAGCCTCTGCCTCCATTATCTCTTTTTAGTTTCATGCGTTCAATTGCAGATTTTGGGTGTAGGTGATTGTGTTTAGTTAAAATTGTTCTTGTTTTAATTTCTAGTCTGTGTATATCAGTGGCTGTCCATTTGATAATTCCAAAAGGGTATGTTAGAACTGGGACGGCAAATGTGTTAATGGCTTTGAATAAGTTTTTAGAATGTAGCTGTAATTTGCATATTTTATTTAGGCGGTGGGTGAATTCTATAGTTAAGTTATTTTTAATCTGTGAATGATTAAAATAGATAGAATAGAATAGATAAAAAAATAGAAATTTACTGTATTTAACTAATTTTTACTTTGTTTATGTGAATATGGTACGTATTTGAAATATCTAATTAATTAATTTGGATACTTAATAATTATGAGGTTATTTTTGGCCACGTGTGTATTTTTAGAAAATCTTTATTACTCATTAGCGAGACAATAAAGAATTAAAGTGAAATTTATTTAAAATAAAAAAATCAACAAAAAACTTTTCTTCAATTTGGTTTCTATTGAAACAAAATATCATATAATTTTCAATTTGGTTCAGGCTTTTTCGAGTGACCGGTGAACATCTGTAAAAAATGATTTTTATGAATTTAGTTCCTCCTTCTTGAAATCGGTTAATCCGACAATGAAAGTCAGAAGAGAACAGACGTGAAATGGATTAAGGAATAAAAGCATGATCTCATTTAATACACCACACTAATGAAAAAAAACAGGCACAATGGTCATAGTCGTCATCACATTTTGTGCTGTTGTTCACAAAGATTAGTTGGTAAGCCCAATGATTGAGATTTAAATGACTTTGATGACGAAGCTAATAATGCACGAAGTAATGACTAAGAGATTTTGCAGAGAACGTAACACGATTGTGGAAATCATGGAAAATCACAACCTAATGAGTTGATACGACAACGTGACTACACAGTCGTAACTACGTCTAGATTTTTCTCTCGTTGATTTATCTTTTGGTTTTCTATCGATTTTTAGGATACATTTCGAAGAATATACCCAGAATTGCCTGGAGCTTCGTCCAATCTGTTTTACTAATGGATGGCCGGACAGACTAGACCCAAGCATCTTCAGTAAATGGTAGATATGCCCAAAATGCGTTTACAAAGATTACCAAAATAAATTAATTAATGACAGTAATGTTATATGGCCGGTATTATGGGGACCTTCGAGCAACGCGCGACGTGTGTTAGAGTGATTTAACCGGTAACTTAATTTGTTTTTTTTAATAAGAATTGACGAGACGAGCAGGACGTGTGCCTGATGGTAAGCAACATGCCTTCCACATAACAGCACAGTGACACGCAGCTATTGGAACATGAAGAGTCCAAATCATTACCTAGCACTGCACTGCGCTCATCACCCAAAGATCTAAGATGTTATATCTCTAAGCCCTGTAATTTCTCTGGAAACATTGCCCTTCAAACCGGAACACAGTAATGTTTTCACATTACTGTTTGGCGGTAGTATAACTGGCAAAGGTGTGGTACTTCCCCAGGCGGACTCTGCTAGAAGTCCTACCACTACAAAATCGAATCGCGTTATCGCGTTTGTGTATTTTTACTGTTTTCGACTTGTGAATTGTACAAGGCATATAAGCGCCAGTTAAGTATATCGAAATGTTTTAATTTATAATTTGATATGTCATTTATTGTGTATTATCTAACAGTGTAGATATAATTTAGATGTTCAAGTCCAAGTCACTCGAAAACATGCCCAGCATGCTGGCGGCGTAATCACGCTGAATGGCAATTCAAATATTATAATTAATAATAATAATCTTCGAAAATACAAGTGGTGCGAGTGGGATTTGAACCCCGGGGCTCAGGGTCGGCAGTTGCTGTTCTCCCGACTATAGTAACCAGCCGTAACTTTCCATAGTCATGACGTAAGATTTCGCAAATATTTTTTGACTGAGCCTCACATAATTTACATGAAATAGTAAACACATTTCAGTGTTGTCGAAAGGAAAAGCGGCAGTGAGGTGTTCAGCGCGAACCTGCATCGTAAAACCATCTAATACCGGCTGGCAGCCCCCGCCCGCTGAGTGGCAATTCCCGCTGTTTATTCTGTACAGGGGAGCGACGTCTAGTTTACTGCCAGCTCCCGACTCAATATTGGGCTGGAGACAATTTATGAGCATGTCAGGTTTCATACCCCGTATTCCGTAACACCAAACTATCGAGCAAGAACACACTCCCTACAACTTATCCGAGTATCTTTAGTACCTACAAGTTTTTTTATAGTATAGAGTGACTAGACGATCAGGACATTTATGGCAAGCAACATGCTCGCCCATAACAGCCCAGTGACACGAAGCTATTGGAACATGAAGAGTCGAAATCATAACCTAGCACTTTATTGTGAAGGTTGTTAAGTTGATTTAAATTTAAAAAGTCTATGGAGATGAGAAAGTTTGATTACGCAATCATAAGGTTAATGGTTCGAACCCTGTCCCTTCTGATTTTCCTTGGTGCAGATCATTATCATTATCACCATATCTGTAACTGTGAAGGAAAACATAGTAAGAAAACCGGCGACTCAATTTTTTTTATTATATAGTCCAAGCCATAATATGAGTTAACACTCTCTCCTTGTGAGAGGAAGCCCCGAGTCCCAGTGCTTCGGGAACATAAAGAGGGCTTTTTTGCTAAGAACGAGGGCTGCTTTTTGTTAACGGGCAAACATTTTTTACAAGATTAAAATACAAGGAGTATTACACTACGTCAAATATTTAAATACTCACAATAAGCACATCTGAGTTATCTTAAATAATGTAATAAGTACCTATATTATTAATACTTATGCTAAGTAGATTCAAATTTACGACAACGCAACTTGGGATCTTTAATTTATTATTAAAGATAGATGTATGAAGTTAATCTAGCTTTAATAAATTAACCAAGATTGTCCCTATGATAAGGAATATTATTATCTAGGTTACAACTTAACTGCACGAAATTTCGAATCATAATTAACCGTCAGAAGTTATAATTTATTTTTTCGGAAATAACAAAAATCGAGTTCAATTGAACATCACATTGAGAAATTCGATCAAATTTCAGAAGAATCCTGCTGTAAGTCGTCTATGATACACGAATATATTATGAGATACATGAAAGTAATTTTTAGTTTTGTGTTCATATTTCAAAAACCGCCGCACTGATTTCTATAAAAAATATGTGGGATACCTCTACCTCTAAGATATTACTTATCTCCCAAACAATAAAAAAATCATCAAAATCAATTTACAATTGGCAGATCTATCACGTGACATGCATACAAAAAAACATAGAACTGAATTGAGAACCTCTTCCTTTTTTGATCTCGGTTAAAAACTAAACCAAATTAGTAATCTCGATACGTTTCTCTAAAGTTGGTTTACTCATAGTTGAGATCCACGTATTTTGTAAGAAATATAGAGAAAACTATAAGGTTCGGTAGTCGTTAGGTGTTTTGGAATTAATACTTGAAGTAGTTTAACTGTTACAGAATATAGGCCTAAATTTTGATTTGCCACGTTTCCGAGCAAATTGCAAAATATACCTCTACAATAGTGATCACACGGTGTTGAATCATTAACTTCGAATCCGTAATACTAGATATGGTCGGAATATGTTTGACGTATTCAATTTGATGCATTAGATAGATAAGACAGCCAAGCAACAAGCTGAAAAGGCAGTGTGTCATGGAATGATGAAACTGGGAATTAAAACGATGAGCTGTACCTACAGTGCAGTACAGTTTGATTTACCATCTTTGTTAAAGGTAGGCTTAAATAAATATTGGTGGACATTTCACACACAACACCATCTGACCCCAAACTAAGCAAAGTTTGTACTATGAAAGCCAGGTAGCTGATATAATACTTACATATTTTTAAATAGACAGGTACTTATTATGCATAGAAAACAACCACAGTACAAATATTTGAATTCATCACACAAATATTTGCAATGGGTGGGGATGGAACCCACGACCCACGGCTTCGTAGACAGACTTACTGCCAACTAAGCCAGGCCAGCCATCTCCTTTCAACTTTCCTCTTCCATGGGTTGGTTTATTAGAAACGTAATGGGGTGAGGTTACAACAACAATGTTTTATCAAAAGTATCATCATCATGTCTCATTTAGACCAGAACAAAACTCATTGGATCATTTTTATAATTTACGTCACTTTTTAATTAGAGTTTTGAGAGGAATTATGAATTAAGGTGAAAGCATTCAGTATTTTTATAATGTGGTGAGTTGGATACTCAGATCGAATGCCAAGTGTAAAAGAAATTAGTATTTCTTGTTGGTTCCTTCACTAGGACGAAAGCACCCTCAGACGAATGACTCCGCTGGTTATAACACACTTGCATGTCTACGATTGGGAAAATAATCAAAATTTAACAAAATGCGCAGACTGGTATCCATGTGAGAATAAGCCATGAGATTAATTTACGATAGTGTGCTGGATTTGGCACTAAATAACACTAGCAGTGCCCCGCGGCTTTACCAGCGCAATTCCCGTTATTTTTCCGAGATAAAACGTATCCTATGTGTTCTTCCAGACCATATTCTAACTGTGTTTCAAATTTCAGCCCGATCCGTTCACAAGTTGCGACCTGATTGAGCATCAAACACCCAAACATACATACATTTATAATATTATAATAGGAAGTAAGATGGTTGGCATACATCTCCATTTTCATATCCATACTAATCCTTACTTCCATATGTTCTAAATGCGAAAGTAAGTAAGTGCCTTTGTGTCTTTTCACTTCGCTAGTTTAAATTTGATACAGAAATAGTCCATAGCCCGGGAAAGGAAGTAAGCTACTTTTTAATGCAATAAAGGTTTGTAAAAGAGAATGAAACAATGTGAATGAAGATTTTTTAATGTTTAAACATGTTTCAAACTTGTTTTTTGCTTAGGTACTTGGCTTTTGATTTGGTACACATGAATAAATAATATAGTATTCAAAGTTTGTAACAAAATGTACCCTGATAGGTTAAGTAGTGCCGCGGGCCGCAACTAGTTTAGGTTTAGCATATATGTCCATGTAGAGGTACTACCATCGAAAAAAAAATCTTCTTGCAATATACTATATATTACATATACTAAACTCGCTTGCTCGACAAACAAACAAGCTTTTCTTCAAAGTTAATTAAAGTTCTAAACATTACATAAAAATTTATTCATTCCGACTATTGCCACCATCATAAATTTCAATGACATTCAACTCTCATTTTTCCGCCACTCATAAGAAAACGGGCAAATATTTCAGGATATGAATATTTGAGGGCATAAATGAAGGCTTTATTTGTACCGCACACGTCGCCTAAATCTGCGTATATTTCCATAAGACAGCATAAAAACTCAATAAAAACGGCTTGCATAATCATAAACCTTCGCTCTGGGACAATAACTTCAGTAGGAATCTTCACAGTATATGCTATAGAGAGAGCAGAGGCAATATCGATAAAATACTTTTAATTTTCTTTTAAAGTTAAAACTTTTTCGGGAATCTTTTAGCTGTTTTTTTACATACAGTGCATATTCCAATTCTGTGTCGAATTTAACAAAAAATCATAGTTACTGAGTCTGATTACTGAGAGACTCTGAATTAGGTTTTTTGTCCATTTCAATTCATCATCTTATCACTTATTCCTTATATGTATACCCTCGCACTATCTACCTTCATCTTTTTAGGCGCCCTCTACCGTTGCCTTCTGTAAATTGTTAAAGTACTAAAATGTTATTGAACTATCATAATAATATAAACAAGATGATGATATTAAGTATTAAGAAAGAGTCCACGAATTTCTGCATCTACAGAGTCTTATAACTTTTTGGGTTTATTAAGTTTTAATAGAAGTTGGAACGAAAAAACCAAATAACTTTTGTTGTAACATATCTTTGGGATCAAGATAAAATAGAAACCTATCCTATCTCTTTTTATCGGGGAAGTCCCGAGACCCAAAACTCAAAACAATTAGTGTGCCTAAGTTAAAATTCTATTGGCATTTAAGTTTTCATACTTACTCTCAGCGGTCGCGCTCGGAATTATGATTGTGAGAAAAAAAAATTTTGATAGTCAATTCATTTTTTTTTAAAGCCACGTTACATGATTAAAAAGTTTGAAAAGTAAAAATAGTAGTGAGTATTATAATACGTTTATTTTTTGCTTCATCTTTGCTCGTAATACATCATAAGACACAAGTCCAAAACAAATGGCACACACGCTCGCAGTGTTCCGAACTGTCCCGATATATCGTATCCGTGAGCAATGTATGTGTGCTTTACTGAAGCACTCATTTTATTTGAGTTCTGTACTGTTTTTTTTTTTGGTTTAGTAAAGTAAGATCCATACTGGCATTCCTTCAGTATAGCGTGTATAATCTGGCGCCAAAGCACCTGATATTGCCGCTGTGATGGCCTGACACACCGCGATGAAGATGCCAGCATCAAACAGATGAAATTCTTGTCGTTGAAGTACCAGGCGCACAGGCTTTGAGAGATTACATGAAGCCGTGAAGTGAGAGACGGTGTCACACGTTTAAAAAGCGGCTTGGCTGTTATGATTATATCTTTTAGCTGCGAACCATGTCATTTCAGGTAACTTTATAATACATTTTATACACATTCTGATTTCTTTATTTTCATACATGCATGAAACTGTGTAGGATTTTAGTACGAAACAAAAAAATACACTGCGCTAATTCCAAACTACTAAGGTACACTAAGCTTATCTAAATTTAGTGTAGGTCCATAAAGGTATAAATTACGGCTGGTCTAGTCAAGAGAACGGCGACTACCGGTCCGGAAACCCCGGGTTCAAACCCTATCTCTTCAAAGTCATGTGCGTAACGTCGCTAACTTAAAAGGGTGAAGGATAACATCGTGAGGAAACAGACATGTACCTAGAATCTTTCGAGGTCACGTGTCATTATATTAGCTAGCTGGCTGCCATCTTACAAGCTTTGCTTAGTTTGGGTTCAGATGGTGTTGTGTGTGAATTGTCCACCAAAATTTATTTATTTATTCACCAATCTTCTTTTTTTTTTTTAATAAAGAGTGACGAGACGATCAGGACATGTGCCTGATAGTGTGCAACATGCCTGACACATAACAGCACAGTGACACGCAGCTATTAGAACATGAAGACTCCAAATAATTACCTAGCACTGCACTGCGCTCGTCACCCAGAGATCTAAGATCTTATATCTCTAAGCTCAGTAATTTCTCTGAAAACATTGCCCTTCAAACCGGAACACAGTAATGTTTGCACATTACTGCTTGGCGGTAGAATAACTGGCAAAGGTGTGGTACTTCCCCCAGGCGGACTCTGCCAAGAGTCCTACCACTACAATAATTTTAAATAATACAATAATAAATCTGCACTGGACCAGCTTTCTGGATTATGGTCTTGACTCTTTCCTTGAGGCCCGAATCCCAGCAGCGGGAAAATTTTGTGGGCGGCATATGCTATAAAGCTGTATTACTCTATATAATCATAAGCTATAATTCATAGTCGATCAAAAATCTCCTTAATCTGATGGTAGCTTATGGTCTGCAATGGAGCACCTATATCCAGTATAAATTGATTAGTTCTCGTAGTAAAGATGTCTTCAAAACGATTATTTCCATCAGGGAGTACTCAGGCGACGATAAAACACTCGGGCATTCAGTGCAGGTTTATAAAGCAACTTTTTGATGTTTCGGCTCGTATAGAAAACTCGAGTTATGAGATTTATAACGAAAGAGACATTAACGTAGTAAACAACGCCCTAAATCGAAACGACGCGATATTTACATGACTGCGATTAGAGCTTTTTATGTCACGACCCATAGATAACGTTAATGGTCGATTTTATTTTTTATTACGCAATTTCGTAAGGGCGATACGCTTCATATTATGCCCTAACGCTTCAGGCGTATTGAAATGTCAACTTTTATTTTTCAGTCTGTATGCGGGAGTCACGTAAGTACTTAACAGCTGCGCGAATAGTAAGTTGGTAACTCAAGTGAAGAAATTCAGAATTGTATAATATAAAACATTATTGTTTGTATTTTAAAATAGCATTAGAGAGAACGTAAGAAAAAGTTGTTTTTATAGAGTTACGAGACGAGCAGGACATGTGCCTGATGGTAAGCAACGTGCCTGTCACATAACAGCGCATAGCACATAACATTCGCGCAATATACGTAACGCTGACAAGCTGGATAGTATACCGCACTCTCTCGCGAGATCGGAAAAGCTGACTCACATTATGGGACCAGAAGTTTATAACACTCTTCCTAAAATAGTTAAATCAGCACCGAGTTCGGGTAGCTTCAAAAACCGATTAAAAAGCTGGCTTATCGATCAAACTTTTTATAGTTACAGCGAGTTTTTATGTAGTGATGGCAAACTCACAATAAAATTGTTAAAAATTGACATTGTTCATTACAATTGTAATAAGTCCATATTATATTTTAATTTTTGACACTTAGGTACATGTACGATACTTATTATCGTACAATATTATGTTCAGTTTAAACTAAAAATGTATTATACTCTTTGTATGCTCTTGTTTTGGTTGTTTTTTCTAAAATTTACCTGTAAATTGTACATTTATCAACAAAGAACTTTTACTTTGATTTTGACAGCGCAGTGACACGTAGCTAGTGGAACATGAATAGTCCAAATCATCACACTGCGCTCGTCACCCAGACATCTAAGATATTATATCTATAAGCCATGGAATTTCTCTAAAAACATAGCCCTTCAAACCGGAACACGGTAATGTTTTCACATTACTGCTTGGCGGTAGATTTTTTTTTCACCAAGTTTCCTTGGATCCTAATAATTATTACAATCTAGCCTAATTTATTAAGTCTAGGCTAATGAGTAATTTATATCTTACTTAAATTGCTATATAGTTCGGTAGAATAATTGCCAAAATTTGGTACTTCCCTAGGTGGGCTCTGGTACGAGTCCTACCACTACCTAGTTTTTGAAGTGGAATCTTTTTGGTATATGGAAAAGATTTCACCTATCCAATTGGAATTCTTATGGCCTCGCGTCACCGACGCCTTAAGGTGCGTCCCCCAGCAAAACGAGTTTTTTATCCAATTTTCAGAGCTACTAACTCATTATCCAAAACAAACATCAACTGGTAAAAAGTAGATATATAAAATTTCCACAATTTCTTGCCTTCAAAATGGTAGTTTCTTTTTATGTTAATAAATTTATTGTTTAAATAATCTCCGCACAACGAAACCATAAAAAATACAAATAATTGTAATTACCACTCGAAAAACCACCTTTATTTGGATTTTGTACTTCCACCAACGGATAGGCAATTCCGTTACGAACATTTTTACCATAGGTAAAATACCAACCATTACGAGCATTAAAGATCACTGCAAACCTTTGTTTCACGCCTAAGAGTACGTCCACTATACATAAACGGTCATTTTTTACACAACATAATTGATACTTACCTAAAGGTATCAAAAGATGCCAAAAGTACCCATCAGACTGGCGGCATTACCACGTACGTTACGTTAGTACGTACGTAATTATATGTAATTATCCATGTTAGTATTAATTATGTTGTGTTAAAATGTCAAAACATGGAAATCGAATATGAAAACAACACATTAAATAACAGTGGTCAACTGTGAATCGGACTCGCCCATGAAGGCTTCCGTAGCAGCAAGTAACATAATATAAAAGTTTTCGTAGTTCGTTGTTACTTTAACCAGTGTTTTAACAATAGTGAATGTATGACGTATTAAAATAAAACTAAATAAAAGTTACAGCCCCCCTGTAACTTCTAAAATAAAAGACATTTTACTTTACCACTTTGGAAGTCTCTCGCGCAAACTATTCAGTAAAAAAATATGTTAGAAACCTCAATATCCTTTTTGAAGACCTATCCATAGATAATGCACACGTATGGTTTTGATGGAATTTTTTTTTTTTTTGAGTTTCAGTTCTAAGTATGGGACACCCCCAAAATGTATTGTTTTTTTTCAATTATTTTTTTTACGAAAATCTTAATGCGGTTTACAGAAAACATCTACTTACTAAGTTCCAATAGTATAGTTCTTATAGTTTCGGAGAAAAGTGGTTGTGACATACGGACGGACAGATAGACAGACATGACGAACCTATAAAGGTCCCGTATTTTTCCATTTTGGCTACGAAATCCTAAAAACGTATATCGAACAAATAATATAGATAATATATAGATAGTTCGTTTTCTAAAATTTTCCAACGGATGATGCAATTTAATGTGTAAAGCAAATTAGAGTTGTAACCATGACTATGCACGGTTAGAATACCAAATTTAGTCGCATGATAACGTGTTTGTTTTGTACAAACAACATTTTGGAGAGATCATCATGACAATGACTGCTTTTACAAATACCTAAACATACTTGTATCTATGTCCACAGCATTGATTTTCGCTGTTTCCTTGTGACAACAATGTCACTATCAAAATCACAGATTAGAAAACAACTGTAATCTGTGACCAAAATATACTCGTTTACATAAAATACATTAGTAGAATTGGAAACACTGACAGTTTTCAATAAAAACGCGTGAGATGAAACACCTACGGTAGGTTTGGTTACTTTTTATATTATAACTAGCGACCCGCCCCGGCTTCGCACGGGTGCAATGCTGATACTAAATATTAGTACCTACTAATAAAATTCCGGTCCGACGGCAAGACGTTTCATTTTACGTAGTCACATAATCACGGTTTTTTGTGCTGGATACTTTTTTGGCGCGACAGACGCACGCAATGTGTTGATTGATGGAACGAAACGTGCTTCACACCAAAGATGGCGACAGCGGTTTGTTTGTCAGTGCCATCAGAATTTAACGAAATTCCCTATAATCTGAAATTTGTGGACGTATGTTGTCTAATTATTAATATAGATACATAGTGACATACACAAGACATGCTGTACTGTGAATGTCTACAATTATATCACGTTATATGTCTTTTAGCCAGCTGATAAAGGTAACCAGGCTCGTAGCTGTTGTAGGTATCTTTTTCTGGGGAATAGCTCCGGCCCCACAACGTGAGTTGGTTGATTTCTTGCGATTAGAACCAAGGGCTCTCCGTGCTACACCACAGTCTGAGCTTTGCGTTTCGATTATCCCAGTTGCCTCCTCACTCATAGACTATGTTCACGAGGCACTACGATTACGATTATCACTTTGCAGTGTAAACTCTGGAACCAACATTTTTTTAATGAAGAGTGACGAGACGATTTAGACATGTCAAAGTCACAGTCAAAGTACTTTATTCATAAATGTACAATTTACACGTCAATTAATAAAAAAACAAAAACAAAAGAAAGAGCATACAAATTGTATACATCTTGAAAGTTTGAAATCACTACTTTACTGTGTTATAATAATTATTGTACAGAAAACTGTCAAGCATTATAGGAGTATAATATGGCTCTAATACAATTGTACTGACCCATGTAAATTTTTTTTTTTACATTTTTATGGGAACTTTGCCATCACTCTCTAAAACTTCGCTGTAACTATAAAAAGCTTGATCGATAAGCCAGCACTTTAATCTGTTTTTGAAGCTGCCAAATTTTGGGGCCGATATAACTATTTTGGGAAGATTGTTATAAACTTCCGGTCCTATAATGTGAGTCAACTTCTGTGACCTCGTGAGAGAGTGTGGTATAACATCCAGCTTGTCGGCGTTGCGTTGCCACATGCCTGATGGTAAGCAACATGCCTGCCACATAACAGCACCCGACGAAGAAATCGTAGAGGGGATTTTAGTAGGACCTGCCTATTTTTGTCACATTATAGACACGTATTTATTGATGCTCCTAACGATGTAAAACAACACTATCATGGCAGAAATTGACAGAATTTTACAAAAGTTTAACTAGTAATAGTATTTGAAATATATTCTTTCTTTTGTGTCTTACCTGAAGTTTGCGTTGATTGTCACATAGCAGCTGTCGGGCTACCTGTAAACAAAATACACTATTAATAGTAATTTTACTAAATCGCCTATATGGAAAACTTCCTAGATAGTACCTAAAAATATATATATTTATTACTGGTCAGGTCCATATTACATAAGTTCGGTAGACAGTCCACTGACTATTATCACGTGTCTATGTCTATGGTCACATAACTGAGAATAACTGGACATCGATTCATTAAAAATATAATCAAGCTAATTTTGTAAATGTGAAAGTTTGTATGAATTTGGATGTATGTTACTCATTCAGACAAAAACTACCAAAAAATTGAACAAACTGAGGAAATATTATAACACTGAATTTCATCTAGATATATATGAAATTCGGTAAAGACTTGGATTGTAGTCTTGAATATCGCATTGGCTAGTGCTCGAGTTCCTTGAGCCTCCACCACGACCGCATTTCTGTCTAACCACTACAAATGCCAAGTTTGAAATACGGCCGTTACTCTAGTTTTGTTATCCATCGGAAAGCCCACGATGCAGAATATTTCCGCTATCAAACAGTTTAGCACTTTTATTTGCAACAAAAGGGATCGCATTTTATCACAATTTGGGCGGGAAACAATACCGTAAAACTGTGGTAAAGGCGAGATACGAGGAAACGGCCACGAGGAAACCACAACCCATAGAGAAAGGAAACATCAGTTCAGCTATCTTCATAAAATCAACGGCTACAGAAAAATATAGTTTTGCTTTATTTGAATCATAACTTATGTACGTAGGTATTTGTGTTGACTACGGTTCACTATAATATAGAGTATATGTATTGAGGAATGTATTCATCATTGTTATTGTTTTTGTATAATAAAGACGACCTACATAATATGTGATATATTTCTTTGACCTTTGAACATTTTCCTTAAAACAGGAAAACATAGTGTCTTCGTAAAGCTTTCTTAGATACTATAATAGCTGGCAAACATGTGGAACTATTCCACACATACTCAGCAAAATTAGCATAATTTGTTGTTGAACTGCGTAAATACTAGTTGGTAAATTACAATATTTCCAGTACTAACAAGAGTCTGACGTTTTCGAGCATTCAATATTAACTAAAGTAAAATATTTATTTTACTTAGAAATGCAAATCTCCAAAATAGATCAAACTAGAGACGATCTTCTTAGCATTCCATGGATTCACCGTGCGGGTGCCGGGTCCATCGTGTGGCAGAGAGAGAAAAACTCGAGTAGTTCCCGAGACTTGTGACTCGGGCGTAGGTTTAAGGGGCCCCTTTCTGACGTACATCAACACTCACCTTCACCACTCGTTTTTCTCTCCCTGCCCAGCCAAATCTGATATGAGCCTACTAGTGCAGCTTTAGATACTCGTTCTAGTATAGAACTTACTGCACTTCTGGATAAGCCAAGGTCTTTCAGTAGGTTATAGAGAGATTTTGCTGGTATACCTCTCGCTCCCACTTCTACAGCGTATAAACTAACTACATAGCCGTTTTTGTTAATTCGTTTAGGAGGTCGTAATACTTATTTTGTTTCATCGCGTGGTCTTTAGGTATATTAGTTTCCCACGGTACGGTAAGTTCTACAAGGACTATGCGTTTCGTAGCTCTAGAAAAAAGGAAAATGTCCGGTCTGGATGACGAAACACCCACATCCTCTGGGATTTTGTAGTGCTTTTCATACGTGTCCATTAAAATAGTCCAATCAGGTGCTGTACCCAGGATTGAGTAAGGCTTGTTCCTGGAGTTTGAAGTTGAGCCTGCTTTTACAAAGTTAATTTGTCTTTTGTTTGTCGTCAATCCCTTTTGGGCTCTAGCTACTGAAAGGCTCATGGCTTCACGTATGATTTCAAGTACTCTGTCATGACGCCGTGAGTAATGACCCCATCAGGAGCACCTTGCATCCCACCAATATGTGCCTTGCTGTACATATCGCCTCTCCACAAGTATAGCAACATTTTTCAGAGGCTTTTCCCACCTTACCAAGTTACTCTGGTCAGGAGGGTCATTTGGAATGCATTTAGATAAAATTTTAATAAGGCAGGAGACCAGTCATAGATCAAGGTGCGCCACTTTAGAGCTAATGGGATACAGAACTCACCTATGGTTAACCACTCACTTTGCATTTCTAAATTCATAGCGTGCACTTTGTAACCGTTATTTTCGTCTTGTTGTAGAAAGGTTTTTACCATGTCTCGGTCTTCCCTTTTCCTTCTCGCACCCAACCCAGCAGTATTTACTTGTGCACCTGCCATAAATTGTTTATGGAATTGAAGTCTAGATTCCAGGTCTGAAGCAGTTTTGTCTTTTGGGAGAGATGTAATTAAGTCGTCTTGCGACTTTCCCAAAACATGCGTTTTTGTAACTCTTAGGTGTTTGTAAAGTTCAGACGGTTTCTTTAATTTAATTAATTTAAAGAATTCAATGTAAAACTTTCAAAACTTTTTAGAACTTAACTAAACAATAATACTATAAATTTGTTATGATTGATCGAATATTCGGAATGATCGAGCCTCTATATTTTTCGAAGATTTTAAAACCAACCTTGGAAAATATATATTCCTCATCTGTTTTTGTCGCACTCAATACTTCCGTAATTCTTCATTTTAAACATTTTTGTTTTTGCTGTGATTATATTTTAAAATAAATCATTGTTGTGCGGTATTTGCTGTGGAAAATAACGAATTTTAGAGGTACTTATTATTTCTAACTGCTACTTATATGTTTACTCTTAACCGGTGCCACGATAGAGCGTGCTTATATAAAAGAAACCGATTCACTCTCGATTTGAAGACACCAAGATTGAAGCCATCAGGAACAAGCCATTACATATTCCATTAGCATGCATTGGCTAGGCTACGCTAGGCTGTGCAATGCAATGCATTGTACAGCCTAGACGTCCTATTCATAAAAGTAGAATCTAAGCTCTTCCTACAAGTCTTTGAATGGTTAACCATGACGCGATGTTGCTTTTTCAAGCTATGAGCAGAGCGATACAAAAAATGGCAAGGTGGTATTAGAGCGTGCAAATCAGCCGTACACTCTCCGAAATGTATTTTTAAAAAAACCTAATGAACTTGCAATTTTGCGGGGATGTTCAAGACCTTGAAGTCACATTTTTTATAGTAGCAGATGGTGAAAAAACAGTCGTTTATCAGGAGCAACATTCCGGTAAATCAGTAGACGTGTCACCCTTGCTTTCGTGGTGCCAGTACAAATAACTTATTTTCCTTTAAACGGGCAGAGTCATTATTAACTAAACTAAAATACAAAGAAAAAGAGAACTGCATTACGCTACATACCTAACTATTTACAGTAAGTACAGTATTATCTGAATTATCCATAGACCTATGTAGCTCTAAAGATAATCAAGATGCTCAAGCCCACTACTGATCAAAAACGTGCCCAGAATGCTGGCAGCATTACCACGCTGAATGACAATGGTTACACGTTGTGCCAAATAAACGCCTTGTTTTCGTAGTGTCAGTAGAAAGCGCTTAATTAATAACGAGCGATCCGACACAACTTTTTTGCTGACCCTACAACTCTACCGAGAGTACTTGCCAGGGAGCCGTCAAGGGAGAGAATGCAAGGCGGGGTATGTCAGGGCGGAGGTATCGGACCCTTCCGATACCGCGCGCGATGTACCGTGAAATATTGAGGGGGTCATTTTGTAGGAGATACTCAAACTTTGTTCAGTGTTTTTATTTTTTTTGTTAATTTCGAAATTTTTAACTGATTTCAAAAAAGTGGGAAGTTCTCAATTTGGTTGTATGTTTTTTTAACCCCCCAACAAAAACTTGACTTGAGAATACTATACACTATAAAAAATTCAAATCCAAGAAGGCCGCCATCACAAAATGGCGAATCATATTATTTTTTTCACTACTAAGTACCTCAATATAGGTATCAAACAAAAGGGCTTGACTAGTAAAATACTTTGCACTACGACAAATTTCAAATCCAAGATGGCCGCTACCACAAAATGGCGAAATACATTTCTTTTTTCACAACTCCCTTAAAATGGGTATCCAATGAAAGGGATTGACTAGTAGAATGTTGTACAGATAACAAATCCGAGGTAGTCGGGGGTTAATCAAAATCAAAATCACCTCTGCCAATTGTGGATTGATTTTGATGATTATTTTTGTTTGGTGGATAATATTTCAGAGGTTCTATATAGATAGATAAACTCTTTATTACACTTAATTACAACAAAAAAAACAAATATATAAAAACAAAAAAAAAACAAGTAGCAATTGGCGGCCTTATCGCTAAAAGCGATCTCTTCCAGGCAACCGCAGGCTGGAAAAGGAGAACTGGAGAATAAGAAGACGGGGAAGTACAAATAACGAGTGTAGAATACTCATAATGCTATAAATTTGCAAGTAAGCTCTAATGATAATATTATGTAAACAAAACCACTTACATTTAAAAATATTAAAATGTACTACATAAACTTACAGATGAATAACAAAACCTACATCTTAATACATAAATACGAATAAAAACATAAACTAATACATAAATAATATCATGCTGTACTAATCGAAATTTAAATAAATTATATACGATTTATATAAGAGTGACGACATCGACTAAACGATCATATAGACAAATAGATCTGATTAACCTTTTTTTTTAAATAGCAAGTGATGGAGCTTCTCTTGTTGTTACATGCAAAGCGTTCCAAAGTTTATATAGGTACTACTACATTTTATCGAAATTGATTTACCACCATAATATAATTTTGAAATATCAACAAAAATCTAAAATTTGCTTACGTAGACGACGTATTCGTATACTATCGCTATCTATATCTAGCTATCACTGTTTCATTAAAACCGTGTGTTTAGACAGACTTACTTCACTAAAAATCAAATTCGACTGTCTAAATTAAATTTTTAATCGAAATCTGTGTTGGTTTTTCGGCGAAAATTAAATTATTGTTCCGTACCCTAAAAGAACAATGTAAAATATCATTACATTTGAAGCCGGCCTCCAAACTAGAATTAATATAATTGGAAACGTTCTGCAAATACTACGGACCCGCAGACCCTGCGTGGGGTCCGCCCGCCAGGTCTAACCTCACGACCTCACGGGTACGTCGGGTTGCGGCTTGGCATTTCTTGTGAAGCGTTTGATTTCACTTATTAAAATTCCAGGTAAACTTATAGCCAGAACTCAGCAACTATGAATAGTTGATAGCTTTTGTAGTATTAAGGCACTGTACAGGGCGTAAATAAGGACAAGATAATTAATAATTATGGAAATTTTTGAAAGGACACGTAGTAAGTAAATTCGTTTTATGAGTTTTTTGTGTAAAAATTATAAGTAAAGAAATAAGCATAAACACTAAACAAAAATTGAAATACAAGTTTTATCCCTTAGATATGGAGTAAAATTGAAATCAAAGTTATTCTCCTGAACTGCATTACTCATAAGTATGTACTATCTAGTAAAATAGTTTATTCCTCCATGAAATTTTGAGATTATTTTTTTTAATAAAGTGTGACGACGAGCTGACATTTGCCTGATGGTAAATAACATAAAAGCATAGTGGCACGCAGCTATTGGAACATGAATAGTCCAAATCATTACCTAGCACTGCACTGCGCTCGTCACCACAACTAATATGTTATATCTCTAAGCCCTATACTCGCTCTTGAAACATTGGCCTTCAAACCGGAAATGTACAAAACCTTTTTGTACATTAAATGGATTCAGTGTCACTTACTGTGCACTCATTAACTATAAAACAAGACTCGCTCGGTGGACTGACGACCTGAAGAGAGTGGCAGGAAGCGGATAGATGCGGAGAGCCGAGGACCGGATTTGGTGCCACAATATTGGAAAGGCTTATGTCCGAGCAGTGGACGAACACGGGCTGACGATGATGACTTACATATATACAGATTGATAAAAGGCTATTCTTCTTCTTCTTCTTCGTGTCGATGATATTGTCTTTTTTGTTTGTTTGTATGAGTCTCTTAAATTTGGCTCCAAAAGCTATTGATATGAAATGTGTAAACCACGATATCCGTGGTGTAAACTGACTGATGGCAGAAAGCTAGCAATCAATATATGCATTTTCCAATAAAGAGCGACGTTGAAGACAAATGTTTGCTTTTCTTATCACACCATTTCCACGTCCCTCTGTCCCGGGCAAAGACACTGTAATTGAATTTTAATTCCAAGGAAAGATTCGTTGGATAGCGCGAACTACTGAACACAATCTGTGTTAATTTATGTGCATTTTACAGTAGTATATAGCTTAAAAATACATACCTAGTACCAAGAAGTAGTGTCATGAGACACCAGGCCGTCTACCGCCTAACTAAATCGGCTTTGGGTTTGCTATTGTCATCTCTATCATTTCAAATGCAAATAAAAGAGTTCGAAACATCAAAGCTAAGACAGGTTCATTTCGACGGTAGTCCCCCAGGAAGATCCTTCGTATAATATGTGTTAGGCTTACCTATTATTACCTATTATTATGAAATCGGTGTTTATTCGTACTGGCCACTTTGATCTCAAATATCTCAATTTTGGTTAGAGATTCTGTTTTCAAATTTGTTAATAATACAGGCTATCAACTATCTGTGTTCCAAATTTTAGCAACAAACGTTTAAACAACCAAACTTTCGCTTTTATAATATTATATAATAAAATGTATACTCTACGTATGAGTATTATACAGTTAGCGTCAGTTACTTTTAGTTTCATATAGGTATTCATTATTGCATCTATTTACAGACTCTTTTGACAATAGATTTTTTAGCCCAGACCACAAGTTCAGAAACATGCTAAATAGAAATAAAGCTCGTAGAAGCATGTGCGATACTTCATTAGATTCGGAATGACGTCTAGAAAAATGGTTTTTAGGGTTTATTAGCACATAAAAATTGCGATAGTTATTAACAAAATAAGATAACAAAGAGACTGTATTTATTTTAGGTATTCCTGAATAATTTCTTAACTATCATTAATTAATTATTAATTTCTTAAGTATCATTAATACTTAAGAAATTTTGAAAAAATTGCCTTAAAGAAGCGGACATTTCCAATATAAAATCGTAACTCCTAGAACTCCATCTTTATTATTTATACACTTTTTTTAACGCTGAACGTAAAGCTCCTCGATGTCTTTTTCATGACAAACAATTGTTTATTGACCTCTATAGACCTCCGAGCAATCACGCGTCGGTCGCGATATATTTCCGACAAACTGATTTGCGTCACTTATTGACCTACGTTACTTCTTTACTTAATTCTTTCTTTAGTCTTTAACTAATGATATCAATGTCGATTGTTCATATATGCATTACAATGCCGTAATAAAAGTGTATGCAAATTCAGCCTAATAAGTAGGATTTTTTCCGCAGATAAAACCAAATGACTGGACTATACACGGTAGTCAGTACTTTGATTTGTCTTTTTAACCGACTTCCAAAAAGGATGAGGTTATAAATTCGACCACCATGGCCGTTCGACCATGTTTTTTTATTTTAACTGAATCATATTTATTCTGTGCCTGAATACTCGGGAACGCTGGAGCCGAGTTAAAAATTTCGTATTCTGGTCGAATGGGTGTGCTCCCGGAATGGTCCCATATAAATTTTATCGAAATTAGTATGGTGGTTTTTTAAATATGGTTTTTCAAATATAAAAAATTGCGTATAATTGTCTCGATGATGTAGGTACCTACTTAACACAATTGTGTAAATGAAATAATAATAATAAAATGAATGAAATGAAAAAGAATAGATAGATAACAACTCAAAAATAATTAAATAAATAAATTAGTGGTTAGTTATTGACCAAATTAAAAAAACAGTAATTCTTATAATAATTCCTAATACTTAAATAAATAATAATCAATACTAAGGTTAAAATTGAGATTTATAATAAATGCATGCATTTGTTTTTATATCTGGGTATTTTATGTACCGTAAGTAGGTACATGTGTATTCAAGGTCATAATATAAACAATTATTTTATCATAGTAGTAAGCTTTGCTTAGTTTGGGGCTTGATAGTATTTTGTAAGAAATATCCACCAATATTTAATTATTTAAAACTAATTGGTTACACAGTGTTTTTATAGTTTACACAACAATTTATTTTTAATTGACTTCAAACAAAAAAGGAGGATGTTATCTATGCGGTTGTGTGTTTTGTTTGTATGTATGTTTAGCAACATAGCTCCGCCATTGCCGAATCGATTTTGATGTTTCTTTTGTTTGGTAGAGAGTTCAAAAGGGGTCTCATATAAATTTTATTGAAATCTGAATGGCGGTTTTTGAAAAATTCACAAAAATCTAAAATTTCCTTGAATTTGTCTAGATGACTTGGTGACAGCTTCTTATGAAATTTGTTCGACTGTCAGAATGTAATTTTAAAGTCTTTTTTTTTTAACTATAATAGGTTCGCACTTGACCACCATCTCGCCTGATGTTAAGCGATGATGAGATCTACGATGGAGCGTGCTTACCTAGAAAAAACCGATCCACTCGGTTTTAAAAAGTCGGGTTTTTTTCGGAGAAAATAAATTATATTATCGCCCAATAAGATTCACTCTAATAAATTGTTTCATTAAGTATTTTTCGGGAAACATTTTAGCTTTAATTTACCGGAAACCGCTATCTTGCTTCATGTTTGCCGGATGTTACCGGATTCTACGCACTTGATAGTCTATACGGGCGCTAATTGTATTGTATCGCCAATAATTAGCTAATATGGTTTTTATTTGATTATACTGTACTAAAAATATCTGAAACTCGTTATATTGATGTCCAAATGGGTATTTATAAATGCAAAAACCCCACTTATAATTTAATAGACGTTCTGTTGGTTGTTTAGTTGTATTGACTATTTCGATATTTTTGTTGCTTGTAGTTATTATATAAATATCTAGTAATACTCTGTAAATGCTTAAAATACTTTCTGTTGTAATTATTAATATTCTGTATAATATTTGATTTGTTTATGCATAAATAAAACTTATTGCTATTTTATGTTTGTTAGTGGCGACATCTATTGACAAACTATGTAGTAGTAACTTTTCATAATATTAAATTAATGTATTTTTTGTAAATTAAAGCGTTAAATAATAGTAGGTAGTTGTTGTAAAATCCATTGAACTATTTGTTTGGAATATTAGACTGTATCTCTGTACTTAATATGAAAGTATTTCATATTTTTGTTGTAAAACAATTTGTATTTGTTATAGTTATGTCGTGTATTGTAACAATAACATAAAAGCGGTTGATTTTGTAAAAGAGGGTCACTTTGATACCAACGGCGTGAAATAAAAAACCATCTAATTTATTGTGAGTTTTTATTCTGATGGAGTCTGAACATGGAAACCCTGGCGAATCTCCGACAGCAGCGGTGGGATCACAGCCCCAGGAATCTTCAGGACCTCCGATCGCGACAAACTTCACTCTGGACCAAGTAATGGGTCTCCTAACATCCATTACGAAAACTGCTGCAACAAGTGCTGCAAGAACGATGCTATCTACAGAAGCGGCACCCTTGCGCCGGCACCATGACTTCTACCTACCGCCTTTCAATCCCGATGAAAGGTCGCATGACATCAGGGACTGGTGTGCTAATGTGGATGCGACTATCTCAAACTTAAATGTCCCTCCACATGAAGCTCGAATGAAAGCTATCTTGCAATTGAAAGGGCGAGCCAAGACGTGGGCGTGAAGTGAAGGAGGAGCTGATACATACGTTTGGCAAGGAGTTCCGATATGCGGATGACGTACAGAAGTGGCGTAGCTACACCTCGGACCAAGCAAGTAGCTACGCAGACTACGCTACGACAGCCTGGACGCTCTTCAAGAGAGTGCGGCCAGAAGCTACTGACGCCGAGGTGGTAGATGCGCTAATCACAGGTATTTATCCTGCGTTTATTCGATCTGAGTTGTTGAGAAATACTCCTGATTCGCTTCCTAAATTAGTCTCTGTTTTAAAAAACATTCCGAAAACGTAAAAGTGAATGTAAAGAAAATATTAACGATGCTAAAACATCACGATTTTCGGGACCTTCAATAAACCAGGTCATTTATCACGGGATTGCAGGGGCGAAAATTCAAATCTTTCTAAATCTAATCCTATTTTATCACAATCAAACAATAATGATAATTCACGTAGCAATTCTAGTAACACTAAGCTCATCGAGTGTGATTATTGTCACTATAAAGGTCATTCGATGAACAATTGTTATCGTCGTCAAAATGACGAACGTAATGCACAAAATAAAACAATCAATTGTTGTTCAACTATTAAACGTAGGTTTGGTTTATGTGGATGACATATTAATTATCTCTGAATCTGTGCAGCAGGGTCTGATAAATTTGAAACTTGTGTTTAACTCGGGCAGGATTTTCTCGAAATATTTTCAAATGTTCGTTTTTCAATAGTGGCTTAGTTGGTAGTAGCTCTGCCTGCGAAGCCGAGGGTCGTGGGTTTGATCCCCACCCAGTGCAAATATTTGTGTGATGAATTCAAATGTTTGCATTGTGTCTGGGTGTTTCTATGTATAATAAGTATGTATTTAAAACTATATAAGTATTATATCGGCTATCTGGCTGCCATCACACAAGCTTTGCTTAGTTTGGGGTCAGATGGTGTTGTGTGTGTGTGAATTGTCCACCAATACCAATATCGAATATCTTGGTAACATAATAGATAATGACACTGTTACACCAAGCCCAAGAAAAATTCAGGCTTTAACTGATTCTCCAACTTAGGTGTTGGTGAATAACCTCTTTTATGGTTTTAGAACCATCAAAGAAGTTACAGTTCAATGGATTAGCTAGTTACTTCAGAAAATTTGTGCCCAATTTCTCAAA
This sequence comes from Ectropis grisescens, assembly GCA_017562165.1. Taxonomy (NCBI): domain Eukaryota; kingdom Metazoa; phylum Arthropoda; class Insecta; order Lepidoptera; family Geometridae; genus Ectropis; species Ectropis grisescens. Next base: position 22,731,122 of record CM029789.1, on the reverse strand, counting down.
GCTCATGGCTCCTTTATACAATTTAACTAAACCAAATGTCTTTTTTAATTGGAATGATTAACATAAACTTGCTAGTCAAAAAATAATTGATATACTCACGTCTTCTCCAGTTTTGACAATATTTAACCCTGATTTCCCAACAGAGCTGCACACAGATGTCAGTTCAATTGGCTACGATAGGTACTGTACTAATTCACAGACATAACGAAAGCCCATTAGTTATAGCTTATTTCAGTATGAGAACTTCAGTTAAGGAAAGTAGATATCATTCGTATGAACTAGAAACTCCCCAACTCCTAGAGTACACAGATGGTGGGCCTTTTTGCAAGATTTTTTTAGTTTGAAATCGAATACCGTTAGAGCAATAAACTTGTCCATGCGGATTATTTCAGTCGTAACCCAATTAGGTCCCAAATCACGTCAAAATCGATGCTCTGAAATTAATAAATCTAACAGTAATTTGGTCCGTAAATACTACTCTTGATCATAACTGGCTCCTTGATGAATAAAAGTGTGATCCAATTTTAACTAGTCTCGTAGAACAATTAAGAGGAGACTCGATTCCCAAGAATATCGCAGGTAGGTACTTACGTTATACTTCAGGACAAATGATTGAGACGCAAAGTACAAATACACAACAAATAGTAGCAAAGGAAGACAGTAGGGTTAATGGACAAGTCGGAACGATCAATGAAAGTTGTAACGGAAAATATGTATGTTATAGAACTTGGTAGGTCATGGCATACAGCTTTGCAAGAATTACAACTGGCTATAAATTGCACAGAATCAAAAAGTACAGCTAAAAGTCCCTTGGAATTATTATTAGGAAAAACATGTTCCCCACCTGCAATTAAAATATATCAAAATTGACGATGACATACTGACATACGATTTAGAGGAAATTAGATCGTCTGCTAAAAACGGATGGACGAGCGGTCCCGTAATGACAAAGTGTGTTTTATAATGGCAAAGCGAGAATACACCCATTTAACATCGGCGATTTCGTGTTAATGCGACAGCATGAAAGGCACACCACTAAGTTAGGCTCGAAATTTGAAGGTCCGGTGGAAATATAAGAAATATTGGCAAATGTTTGATATAGGCTCAAACATGTTAATTTGCGTGGCTGTTCAGAAAAAAAAAATACAAGTCACGATGCATTACGCTCAGCTCCGACAGCATAATCGGATCCTTTTGTTGATTTAGACAACTCAGACGCATTGACCGTATGGGCGGAGGAATCGTTGGAGACTGATTTAGATGTCGGTGCTTCTACTTCCTCGGCAAATAACATTGACTCTACATAATGTGATTGTGATTTTTTGATTTTAAAATGAGTTTTTTTTTATTTCACGATGTGATATGCGTGATTGTGTTGAGAAATTTATTTTTCCTATCCAAACATTCCTTCCTCAAACGCTGGTTGGCCACCATGCGTATCCTTAGACCTGGTCTTGTTGGCTAGATCCCAGGATGGGTGATGCCTTATGTTGTGGCTAGATCCTATTGGTGATGCCTTGTGATGTGGCTAAATCCCAGTATGGGTAATGCCTTGTGATTTGGCTAGATCCCTATATGGGTGATGCCTTGTGTATTGATAAGTTAAAATTGTATGATAATTTAGAACAGCGCAAGAGACGCGCTGGAATCAGAATGGCCGTATGGGCGCTAATTGTATTGTATCGCCAATAATTAGCTAATATGGTTTTTATTTGATTATACTGTACTAAAAATATCTGAAACTCGTTATATTGATGTCCAAATGGGTATTTATAAATGCAAAACCCCACTTATAATTTAATAGACGTTCTGTTGGTTGTTTAGTTTTATTGACTATTTTGATATTTTTGTTGCTTGTAGTTATTATATAAATATCTAGTAATACTCTGTAAATGCTTAAAATACTTTCTGTTGTAATTATTAATATTCTGTATAATATTTGATTTGTTTATGCATAAATAAAACTTATTGCTATTTTATGTTTGTTAGTGGCGACATCTATTGACAAACTATGTAGTAGTAACTTTTCATAATATTAAATTAATGTATTTTTTTGTAAATTAAAGCGTTAAATAATAGTAGGTAGTTGTTGTAAAATCCATTGAACTATTTGTTTGGAATATTAGACTGTATTTCTGTACTTAATATGAAAGTATTTCATATTTTTGTTGTAAAACAATTTGTATTTGTTATAGTTATGTCGTGTATTGTAACAATAACATAAAAGCGGTTGATTTTGTAAAAGAGGGTCACTTCGATACCAACGGCGTGAAATAAAAACCATCTAATTTATTGTGAGTTTTTATTCTGATGGAGTCTGAACATGGAAACCCTGGCGAATCTCCGACATCTACAATCGCAAAAAGGATTCAAATTGTTTCCAGATTTAGTAGTATTAGTATGTATACCAATGTATATTAATACTTTAATATTTTAAACTACCTAATGTTACTTAAAAATGATAAAATTACAGGGCATAGAAATAAATCATCTTATATATCTGGTACCAGGTACCTATTCATCGATATAAACCACCAGATGGGCCCTGAGCACCTTGAAATTGGCTATAATCAGCGTCTGTGTGTATAGTGTAAGTAATTTACACATCACCAATATACTTGACTGATAGAATCGCGAGCGGCGAGGTATGCTGTGGTTCTACTTATCTACATACGAGTATATTGGTTGTTGACAACAAATAGTGATAAGTAAAAAACGTCCAGCGTTCGCCGCTTCCTACAACCAACTAGAACGGAAACAGTGAGTTCACTCTTCCCAACGTTAAGAAGATTCCGTGCGTCCTGGAGTTTGGAAGGAACCATCTTTGAGTTGAGAGCGTTGCAGGTATTTATGTAGACTCGTTTTGTTTTTATAGTTACGTGATATTGTTATGGACAGGTATGTGGCTAACTATCAGGCACATTTCCTGCTCTTCCCGTCACTATACACTATAAAACAAATATTAGCTCCAATTATCTTAAATATATACTTACCCCAACTTACCGCAGTAATGATTTTATTATTATTATAAGATTGTTATACTTTCTGTTGTTTCCGGGCTATGATTGAACATAACAATAATATGGAATGAAGTGAACAAACCTGTGTGGTAATTGTGTTAAAAACCAATTACATGCCATAAACGTTGTCCTTCTTCTATCAGACTAACTAACATGGCCCGCCCCTCCAAATTACTGTTTTAATGTGTGTAGTCACATCCTTACGAAAGAGTTTGTATGTAGTTGTAATTATTCGTCTGCAGTAGCAGTACACACACATGCGTGGTGGTGCGTTGTATACTTTCACAAATACTTTCAAACGTTTTGAATTCTGGAGGGGCGGGTCATGTTATCGTAGTAAATCTCTACTTGTAACTCGAAAAAGCGATTTCCTGGTTCACGTTCAAAAGACTAAAACTTAGAATTTTGATCCTACTTTCGTAATAAGAACGTCTTGTGGAATGTGTTGGCGGATTGAAAAACTTGATTGAAAAAAAGGAGTGAATGAACTGTGTCTTTATTTTTTTTTATTTACCTGAAGTATGCACTTGAAATACTTAAATAAAATAAAATAAAAATAAAAAAGCCTTTTATTTCCAGTAAATTTACATCTTTTTTTTTAATCTTTATATATTTGTTAGTTTTATATATATATAGTTTTATACTTTTATTCTATGTTATTCATTTGTCTCTTACTTAATATAATGCTCTGTGTATCCTATGTATTATATCATGTTATTTTATTTCGTTGAAATACTTAAGCAACATTAAAAAACCTACTAATATTATAAATGTGAAAAATTCATTCATTCAACTTACACATGGCCATCAAGGACAGAAATGCGGCCGTGGTGGAGGCTCTGGGCCGGGAGGAGGCGGCTGAGGCAAAAGACGATGTCGAGTCGATTACTATCGGAATCCCAACCGGTAGTGATCGGCTCACCAGACGAAATCGGACAGACTAGTACTAGCCGTAAGGTTCAAAATGTTCACAACAACCCCCTGTTTTCCCCTTCTTCTCCTAATCCAAGAAATATGTAAAAAATAATTATAATTGTAATGACAAAGGTCACCGACCCCGGAGTCTGTGGAGTGGCTAAAATTAATAAAAAAATATATATGTGAAATTTGATGTTTGGATGTATGTTCCGTTTGAATCACATCGTTTCTTCGGAGACAGCATCGTTGAAAATCAGGCGAGATGGCGGTCAAGCATAAACCTATTAATGATTAAAAGATACCTCGTACCCTATATACATATAGGGTACGATCTCTGCTCGGACCCGCTGGTAGGGAAGATCAATGAAGGATCTGGCTTCCCCAAAAACAGTGTCCTACGATTCTATCGGAGTTTAAACTACTGCGCTTGACTTACTATTAATCAACCAACCACTTAGTTATTTTGCAGTTTTGCTAGTTATTGTATAGCCACGCAGTAGCGTGACAACATCACTGTGTTCCGGTTAGAAGGGCAATGTTTCCAGAGAAATTACTGGTCGTTATATCTCTGGGTGACGAGTGACGAGCGCAGTGCTGCGGTGCTAGGAAATTATTTCAACTCTTCATGTTCCAATAGTTGCGTGCCACTGTGCTGTTATGGGCAGGCATGTTGCTTACCATCAGGCACATATCCTGCTCGTATTGTCACTCTATACTATAAAAAATCGCTAAACCAAACTAAAGCAAGTAGACATACTTTGTATAAACATTTCTAAGCCACGAAAACTAGCTTAGTCGTAAACGTTTTAACCCTGAATCCGGCTTCTCAGCACTAAATGAAGAGCGAAGAAATCCTTGTTTTACGGTTTTCCTTCTTATTGGAGGGAAAATTAAACTTGTCGCTTGTAATTAAATTTTAATCCCAGCCTCTGACAGCCACCGGGGAGCGAGCGCGCGATCGAATGGCGTAGTTCCTTTTATACACTCTATTGTAAGAGTAGTTTTAGAAGTCGTTGTTTGAAATACCCCCAGTCCACAATCAGTCTTTGAAATTACTTTTTATATAGTAACGAAGTTCTTTATGGGAGCCTTGACGAAGATAGAGATTTGGCTGCGCGCGAATGTGAAACTAAACTACGAGTAGTAAGGAATTTTATATATCGGAAGTGACGCGTAAAAACTGCCCGTGTCCAACGTTGCATTTTTTTATGGGTAAATAAATACATTTTTTTTTACAAATTGTGTTGCTTGTATATTACACGCAGGAACTTCGTTCCTACCTGATGCTCCATGCCATTACATCTTTTTTTTTAACATTAAGCGGCAGACAAGCAAGTCATGTGCCTGATGGTAAGCAATGTAGCTAAGAACACTCCTTACTCGCTTTTTGAACAACAACAAAAACAAAGTCGGTTCATCCGTTCGGGAGCTACGTTGCACAGTAATGGACACACATACACACACGTCAAACGCAACACGCCGTCGCCGTCGTCTTTGCTTGGGGGTTAAAAATATGTTCAAGTATTGCATTGACACAAACTTGTAATTTTTTTCTAAAAAATTAAACAATAACGCTTTTGTCGTAACTGAGAACAATTTTTAACCGACTTCCAAAAAGGAGGAGGTTATCAATTTGTCCACCTTTTTTGTTAATATTTTTCGCTTTTGAGTGTATTTGAGGTTTTGAAGTCAAGTAAAGAAAAATAATTTATTAAAGTTAAGAACAATGTTCTTTAAATTAAAAAAAATTACATCCAAAGTTTGAGAGCCACAGAGCATCGTCCACCGTACCGATACCATTGCCATTTTGCAATACATTGTTTGTACAATGTATCCCCCTCTCTAGAGATGCGTTACACCTTGCAACACCTCACAAACAACATTCGCACCCTTATCACACCCTAATAAAGGATATCTTGTGTCAGCAAAGCAGTCGTTAATAACTTTGTAATTGACATCTTGGTAGACATTACGTAGTCAACTTTCGAGGGGTGAATGAACTGTGTCTTTGTTATTTTTATTGATCTGAAGTAAGCACTTAAAAAACTTAAAGAACATTTTTTTTTACTCGTGACCAAAATGTTCGCTTTTATTTGTCCCAACGCATAAGCATTGCCATTCAGCGTGGTAATGCCGCCAGCATGCTGGGTACGCTTCCGATTGGTAGTGGGCTTGAACATCTTGATTATCTGTAGACTTACAGTGGCCTATGGATAATTCAGGTGTGATTAGTGTAAATAGTTAGGTAGGTTTGTAGTGTAGTTCTCATTGTATTTTAGTTTTGTTAATAAAGGCTCGCTCTGGCGAGGAGGGCATCAGCGGAACAGGTTCAGGGCCCTGAACCGATTGTCCCGCTCCCACTGTCGCAGGTACGGAAATGGCTGCGAGAGAGGTCACTGAAAGAACATAACGACAACTGGACCAAGAGGTCGGACTGTAGTCAGTCCAGAGCGGCACTGGGGGGCCGTAACTCACGGTACACCCGGCAGCTGCTAAGCCTGAATCGTCAACAGTTGCGACTGGTCACGGGCGCACTGACAGGTCACGGTTTGTACAATAAACACCTATTCACACTAGGTATTACCGACAGTCCTCTTTGCAGAGCTTGCCTTGAGGCTGAAGAAACGGCCGCTCATGTGCTCATGGAGTGCACAGGAGTGGCGGCGCATCGAGCGAAGTTCCTGGGCACACCGGGGACGCTCCGTGAAGCATGCGGCAACGTTAAGAAGCTGCTGGGCTTTCTGTTGGAGTTGGGTTGGCGGGAGTGAAGCCCACTTCCCCACACGCAAAACAGGCGCACCAAGACGTCGAGTTGCGGAAACAGCCCGCCCACAGAGCCTGAGCGGATCGCTACTACTACTACTACTAAAGGCTCTACCCAGCAAAAAAAGAACACATTAAAAAACCTACTAATATTAAACAATGAAAAATGTGATGTTTGGATGTGTTGAATGAAAATTTGATAGGTTTGAATCGCGTCGTTTCTTCTTCGTAAAGACGCTTCTTCGGAGGCAGTATCGTTTAACGTCAGGGCCAAGCATAAACCTATTAATGATTGAAATATATGTACTCATCATCATGAATAATGTTTACAAGGATCAACCCTAAAATTGAGCAAAAAAATCTTACAAAATGGTCCTTGGGACTATATTTGTTTGAAATTTGAATTGAAATTGAAATTTATTTATTTAGTTTAAAAAACATTACTAGCTTACTCACATAATATGTTCATTTTCACAAAGAGTATTTAATCATGTGTACACTGGCATACTAGGACAACCTGTGTCGTGGGTATTGTCAGGATTAGCCCCGATGTTTAAAAGAACCTGCGTAGAGATTTACTACGATAACATGACCCGCCCCTCCAGAATTCAAAACGTTTGAAAGTATTTGTGAAAGAATATACAACGCAGCACCACGCATGTGTGCGTACTGCTAATGCAGACGAATAATTACAACTACATACAAACTCTTTCGTAAGGATGTGACTACACACATTAAAACAGTAATTTGGAGGGGCGGGCCATGTTATCGTAGTAAATCTCTACACCTGTACGCACACCATGGAGGCAAGTCCTGACTCGGCCACCGCGAAGGCGCTATGAAGCTGAACATCAAATCTGGCCCTATACACCCGTCGTTCCGTGAGTCAGCATAGTTTATCATCAACCAAGACTGTGGTCAAGAGCAAGCATATTAAAAAGTATTATTATTGACTAGCAATCCGACCCGGCTTTGCCCGTGGTACATAGCACGCACACCTATAGCACTCAATAATCATGCACATAACCAACAGTGAAAGAATTTTCAAAATCAGCCCAGTAGTTCCTAAGATTAGCGCGTTCAAACAAAAAACTCTTCTTCACATTAGTATAGATAAAAAGTAAAAACATCACGTGTACAATTCAGTATTCACAAAACAATAGATGAGCACGGCGGTAATCGGTATGGTTTAACGTGTTCGTTAATGTCCATATTCACGATTACAAGCGAAACAAACAACGCCGGTATAATTCGAGCTACGATTGCGCTGGATCACAACGAGTGTATGGATCAGGTTATACCGGATACACACGTGCTTATCTTATTGGTGATGGTGAATTTGGCAGTAGCCGGGCTGTAAACCGCACTCCCAGACCTTCGAAGGCAATAAAACATGCAGCAAAAACCCCTCAGTTGGCTTACAACTTTAATCCCACTTCATCAGCCGCGACCGTAAAGGTTAAGATCAGATGGGAGCAGATGGATCACTCACACATTGTACATATTACAATAGTAAATCATTTCAATTATTTTTTTACCTTCATTGGTCTATGTATTATTATATCTTAATGTCTCCAAATCGAGAGTGAATCGGTTTTTTTCTAGTTAAACACGCTCCATCGTAGACCGCATCGTCGCTTAACATCACCGAGATGGCGATCAAGTGTAAACCTATAAAAGCTAAAAAACGGTGGATTTGTTTAGTACATATGTATATTCAATGTTTTCAGGAATACTTTGTGTGCTTTCAGTTATGTTCTACATATGTGTGTAAGTAACTATAGTTAGTAAGTTTAAATAGAGCCTTACTGCTTCTGCGCTAGTCCCAAGTTGTCGCCAGATTCTGACGCCAATCGCAACTGGTATCTTTGAAAAATCTGTGGGTAGTAAAATGTGTTCAGTGTAGTAAAGTTGTTCATTGTAAGTTTTGTTCTCCATCCTCTGATTGTTAAAAAAATCTATTCAACAATGCCTTCAAATGTGCTTCCAAAATTGGAATGTTCAAAAATCTAGTGTTGATAACTAGGTTCCATAATTTCTTAAAGCACTTCTACAAAACAAAAGTGAATTTAATAAAAACTAATTCTGAATAAACTCAACTACAAATTATTTTTTTATTTTCCAAGTTCAATAAATTTGATTAGCCTTAACACGCAATACAGAATATAAACAAGGTTCAACAAGACATTTCAAGTTATTTTACGCTTGCCCAAAGACCTATTCGCTATAGGTACGTTTAAAACGTGTTTACGTTTAAAAGAGTTCCTTGATAGTACGAGTAGGAGTTTGCACGCTTTCGTAACTGAATCTAAAAACTGCTACTGTTTGACCAACCCACAATATGATTATTATTATTGACCTTTCATAGTTTACATATTATCTGTAATTTCGTTTTGAAAATGTGTGAATAATTTTAGTTTGCAGTTACTGTTTGACGCAGTTTTTTTGAGAGTAAATTTAATTAATAACCAACAGTTTAATATTTGTATCGAAAGAACAATTAACACTTTACACTTTTACACTTCTTTCACACTTATAGTTTTGAAAGCTATCGCTAGTTGAACCTCTGTCTGTCTGCTCTGCGCGCTCTACGGCACCGGTGGGGTTACCTACCCCGTGAAGGGCCGATGAAAAACGGTTCATTTCGTTTCGCATGATCGTTATTTTTGCATAGTCTCATCATGATAAAACACGGCTTCAAAATGTGAACGTGAGCTTTTTTAATATTTAACTGTTATTGTAACTGAGTATTTTAATAGCAATCCCAGAGGCGTTCATAAAGTTAACTGGAGAATGTGAAAAGTTTGTGAATCATGAATTAATATCTGTTTTATGTTGATGATGAAATTTTCAAACGATTCTGAGAGTTGATACGACTCGTAATGTTACGTTTTTTTTTAAACAGGCAGAGCTTTTATTAACAAAATTATATTACAAAACTAACTACATAACACTTGATTTGTAACTTACAATTTGAAATTTAAATACATGGTAATCCAATAACCAAACTTGAATGCTTGCTGGCTTTCAATCTAAATCATTTCAGAGATAGATGCAGTCTGGTGTAAAATATACTTTTATGCAGAAAAACTAGAATTCGTAGGGGAACAATTCGTTTCAAAACTAACGGCTGTACCGTTTCCATTTACTCTTTTTCGTTGTCTGTTATTGTTAGGAGAATGTTTTTAATCCCCGACCAAAAAAAGGGGTGTTACAAGTTTGACGTCTATGCCTGTCCGTCTGTCTGTGTGTGTCTGTCTATAGCACCGTAGACCTCAAACGGATGGGCCGATTTGGACGTTTTTTTATTTGAAGGTTATTTTTTGTGCGGATGTTCTTAGATATGTTTGGTTAATATCGATTCAAGACGGTCGCCTCCACAAAATGGCGGACAAAATATTTCTTCACAACCTACCTTAATATGGGTATCAAATGAAAGGGCTTGACTAGTAGAATACTATACACTATAACGAATTTCAAATCCAAGATGGCCGCCACCAAAAATTGCAATTTATGGTGTGGCCTGGTTTTAATTTGGTTCTTTTTGCATCAAGGTCACACTTTCTTTCATTCTCAAATAATTGAGTGAAAGAAATAATAATTGAATAATATTTTATTTGCATCGTAAGCGGCAAAGATGGAACCCTGGAATGAGCAGCTAGTATCTATTGTCCTGTGAAAAAATCCGATTTCAATTTTAAATTAAATTCACACACTCGACCAAATTTAATAAGAAACCATCACTCATCGATGTACCTACATAGTATTATGAAAGATAAAAGTAAATTTTAGTTTTCGTACACATTTCAAAAACCACCCCACCAATTTCGATAAAATTTATTAGGTAGGGATTACCTCTGAACTACAACAACAAAAAAGAATCATCAATATTACGAGAGAGCACGCCTCTTTTTGATGTCGGTTAAAAACGAGTAAATAGCTTAGTAACAAGTAGCCAGTTTGATATAAAACAATACCTAAGTTAACACAAAGCCCAATTTACAGCACATGTAAATTTTAAGTAGTTTTCCCTACGTCTCATACAAAATGTGGCAGACGGCATTTGCATGGAAACATTATATTTCCACCCCTCGGGCCTCGGGGCTGGCTGAGCACTACCTACCTCTGTGAATTGTTAATCTCTTCAAGTTTATCTCAGACATTTATCCAGACTATCTTTGGAATTAATAGGTATCGTAACAAAGTATAAAGGCGAAACAATAAATTCTGTTCATATTTTTACTGTGTAATATTTGTTTTGTCTTGAACTGACATTTATTTCTTTCTAGTAGCGCCTCGGGATGATTTTCACATTTCCGTTTTTCAATTAAACTTACTGCACCTCTATTAGTGTTATTAGCAAAGAGTTTAAACAAATGCACTATTCCATTCAAATCTACTTTACTCAACTGCACTTCACTCTATTTCACCCGGTCAACGCCACTCCATTCTATTCTATCGTGAGATGAACCAAGGAGACAATCCATCGCGCTGCGCGCTGGTAAACTCAGATTGCCGAATGTCATATTTTTTAATTGCGTAATAAAATATAGTTAGAAAATCGAGCGTAAGTCGGGTTTTATAGTAAGTACTTAGTAAACATATTTTTCCAAGTGCAGATGTTCTTAAGTAGTCTATCAACAGTACCTCATATACAGCATCGCTACATACATGGCATACATTGGCTGGCCCGGTGGCTTAGTTGGTAGTAAGTCTGCCCGCGAAGCCGTGGGTCGTGGGTTCGATCCCCACCCAGGACAAATGTTTGTGTGATAAATTAAAATATTTGTACTGTGCCTGGGTGTTTGCTATTTATAATAAGTATGTATTTCAAAAATATATAAGTATTACTAGCGGCCCGCCCCGGCTTCGCCCGTGGTACATATATGTAACCTACATCATTCAAGGATTACGTACATATGAAAGAACGGTGAATGATTTTTTTAAATCGGTCCGATAGTTCCCGAGATTACCGTGTACTAACTATATATATGCTATAGACTACTTTTGATCCCCAAATTATCGTGCTGTTTACTGGGTCAGAAGTGACACCTGTAGACAACTGGCGGGGATGACTAATTAAATGACGATTGATCAGTTTTCGACCGGAGAGGAAAAATGATTAAATTACTAAAATGGCTATTAAAAAATAAGGGTTGATCGTAGAATGGTAAAAATTGAGCATTGTATGTATTTTTGTATGTTGTATCATAAAATAATAGAAATTAAAAATTTTGTCTAAAAATAAAATAAAAATTTAGGGGTGGACTACCCTAACATTTAGGGGATGAAAAATAGATGTTGGCCGATTCTCATAGATACCGGATAAGTATAAAAAAATTCATCAAAATCGGTCAAGCCGTTTCGGAGGAGTATGGCAACAAAAACTGTGACACGAGAATTTTATATATTAGACTAGCGGCCCGCCCCGGCTTCGCCCGTGGTACATGTATATAACCTACAGCGGTCAAGGATTACGAACATATGAAATAACGGTAAACGATTTTTTTAAATCGGTCCAGTAGTTCCCGAGATTAGCGTGTTCTAACTATATATATGCTATAGGCTACCCTTGATCCCCAAATTATCGTGCTGTTTACTGGGTCACAGAAGGGTTGATCGTAGAAGGGTGAAAATTGAGGATTGTATGTATTTTTGTATGTTGTATCATAAAATAATAGAAATTAAAAATTTTGTCTAAAAAATAAAATAAAAAATTTAGGGGTGGACTACCCCTAACATTTAGGGGGATGAAAAATAGATGTTGGCCGATTCTCATAGATACCGGATAAGTATAAAAAAATTCATCAAAATCGGTCAAGCCGTTTCAGAGGAGTATGGCAACAAAAACTGTGACACGAGAATTTTATATATTAGATATCAGCTATCTGGCTTCCATAGTACAAGCTTTGAGTTTGGTGTCAGATGGTGTTGTGTGTAAAATGTCCATCCATCTATATTTCGTTCCTACCGGCTGCGGCCGAAGCGAGGTTGTAGGTTGTACCGTCTGATGTGTCATCGTACGAGTTACATAGTGCTCGTTGCGTACGGAAAGAGAGAGTACGGGAAGTACATATTTTACGGATGTGCTTCGAGTACGCATCATATGTGCTTGTACGTGTGTAAGCCTATATGCTATTCGGAACTATAAACTATCTGTGCCCTAAATGTCAACCCGATCGGTTGAACCGTTCCGATATTATTGACCAACAAACATCAAAATGTTCAAACGTCTACATTACAACTATCGCAATTATAAAGTGATGTTTTGACGTGACGTCTTATAAATTGGTTTGCCGGGTGACACTTCAAGAAACTGCGTTACGCTCCGCTCACGTTATGCGCTCACAACGAGAGCGAGTGAGAGGCACGCGTCCCTTCCACTCGGGCATGGTTAGCCCGCCTAAGAGCGAGAGAGACAGACATAAAAAGTGAAAGGCACGCGTCCCTTCCGTAAAATTATTTTACCACTCAAAGTCGTTGTCACGTAAAACTTTCGCCCGTATACCGACTTTACAGGCAACCAATTTTTTTTTACTAAGCTTTTATTGCTGAATGTAATTTACAATAATTTAAATTTCACACTTAGATTTAAAAACAAACTTTTTATATTTCAGCGTGTCTACACACGTCTACACATACATACACATAGGCCGCTTCCAGCTGCTACTAATTTTCTCTGTTCCAAGATTTTCTTGTCCAGGTGAAACTTGCTACTTGTCTGATGCCGCCTTCCCATTTTCTGCTCTGTCTCTTATAACGTAACGTAACGTTATAACGTAATTTTACAATATACATCTAAATGTAAATGGATCAACTTTTAATTTTTTTTGTATCACCTTATCTTACCTGTAAACAGCAATAAATATTTTTATATTTGTATTTTTTTTATTTATATTAGTAAACTTTCACATTTATAATAATAGCAGGATTTGTAAGATAAATATTATCTATTGATAGAAGTAGCGTAAATTAGTTAATTAATGCGATAAACAAAATCACCGTCTCTGTAATTGGACCCAACAGTTCACCTGGACCTGGGCAGGCCTTTTTTTAATCAACACAAAGTACGACCGGCTCGGGCTGCCGCCTTCTATTAGCGGTCAACTCGACGGGAACTGGAGTGCGCGGTTACTCACTGCGACAACCACGATTACTACAAGAATTGAGAATTTAAAAAAACTGACATAAGTTATAGTACCTGGGTGACCGAGCTTTGCTCGGTTACTTAAATACATAATGATATTCTACAAAAAAAATACTTGTAAAAAGAAAGGCAGCAGCCGGCTGGATTCGAACCTGGACCTACCATATTATGACCGCCCATCTCCCCGACTGAGCTAATATATTGTCACACAGCGTCGCGAAATTTACCATCGCATTCTAATCTTTATGTAACAGTTTTTCATTGTCTAAGAACGCACATAAAACGGCGTTTTTTTAAAAATAAAACCTGGCTAGATCGATTTATCGTCCCCGAAACCCACTGTGTACATAATTTCATGAAAATCATTCGAGCCGTTTCCGAGATTCAGATTCTATATATATATATGTTACGGTAAGAGTGAATAATTGAAGATTATTAATAGTTATCTATTATTATTAATAATTACCGAAACTCGAGGTTAAAGTGATAAATTAATCACACTTGTCGGTTATTATTAATAATTTAACCCTAGTAGTGATAAATGTAATAAGTGGCCAAGGGTTGCGGGGCGGGGCGGTGTGTGCGACGTGCGAGAGGTTTAATGAGAACCAGATTTAATGAGAAATGCCTTGAAATAAAACCGGAGAAAGGAAAAAATCATCGTGTGAATAACACGAGATGAATATTTTAAAACCTAACCTAACCTATAAAACCTATATTAAAAAAAAACCCTAACCTAACCTACATATATTATAAATACCTACCTGCTGGTCAAAAACGTTGGGTTTTCATTTATTTTATAATTTTTTACCAATATGTGTCGTGAATTATTAATAATTACTACTAAAAGTAATAAATTTCGATCGTTTATTCACATTTACCAAAACATGTGGTTATTATTAATAATTTTGTAAAAATATTAATAATTTTCAATTAATCAGATTTACCGTGACATATATACCTACAAGAATTGGTCGTTTAAAGGTATAATAAGATAAGATTTAAAATGAATTAGCTTTCAAACAAACAATCCTTAAAATTGGTCAATTCCTTCAGCTATTATGGCAAATGGCACAGAAACGTCACCTAGGTATGTATAGGTATACCATATTTATGTCAACGTAAAATTTACTACATAATCAGATTATGTATAATCTGACGCTTTTTAGAATTTGACAGTTCCCTGCGGTTTTACAGTTCCTGTTACCATTATTTTTTTGAGATAAAAAGTAGCCTCTATTCCAGGCTATTGTCTAACTGTGCGCTGCTAGCAAATTGCAGGTACTAGTAACTTCGCATACTCTAAACTGCATAAAATTGTTCATTTCTTTTTGAAATACTCGTTTTAATTTTCGATCCTTTTAAGCGAAATAAGAAAAGTAATCATAAGAAACATTAATTTCCTAATGAAAAAAAAAGATGTCATGACACACCATGTAGGAACGAAGTTACTTTAGAGACCTAAAATCGAAACAACACAATTTGAAATAAATCTAACTTTGTTTATTAAATCGAGTAGGTACTTTGCGATCATCTGAAAATAAAGGTGGCGATACTAGTCACAGGCAGTATTTACATGTCACTTCCAATACATATATTTCTTACGCTTTTAGCCTCATTTTTTTTTCAGTCCGGCTGTAAGGTTCTTCTTTCCAAAAATAGTGTATTTTATATATGCACCTATGTCCGCACTAAGACACCTTCGCACACTGTACACTAAACCAAATGGTTAATTTCTTACTGAAACACTCGTATTAATTTCCGATCCTTTTCAGCAAAATAGACACTAAGAAAAAAATTGGTTGCCTGTAAAGTCGGTATACGGGCGAAAGTTTTACGTGACAACGACTTTGAGTGGTAAAATAATTTTACGGAAGGGACGCGTGCCTTTCACTTTTTATGTCTGTCTCTCTTATTCTTAGGCGGGCTAACCATGCCCGAGTGGAAGGGGACGCGTGCCTCTCACTCGCTCTCGTTGTGAGCGCATAACGTGAGCGGAGCGTAACGCAGTTTCTTGAAGTGTCACCCGGCAAACCAATTTATAAGACGTTGTCACGTCAAAATATTCAAATACCATCTGATCGTACCCAGTGCGTATAAAGCGTCGGATATCAACACCCTCCCATATTGGTCGGCTACCTGCACGGCCAACTGTTACGCGGGCCCCCGTGGGTATACGAGTCGATATGTGGCCAGCTCGATTGAGAGGTTTGCAGCGGAAACTTGCCGGGGGTTGTGTTAGCCCTTTAATTCTAGCCGCTTGATACACCGGCGTGTAATATATTACACAAAAACTTGGTTGATGACGACAACAAACAAACTTATAGTTGCGTTTTGGGTTTTGGCGGGAAAAAAAATTTTTCGTGTTTTTATTTGGGAAGGTATACCGATAAATTTGTGTTTAATGGAACTTGAACCGGTCTTTATTTTGATATAACCCACATTAAAATTAGAGTTCATTTGCATAGAAAAATCATAAAACTAAAAAAAAACAAAAATCCAAATTTTTGGCGGGAAAATGGTCCCGAAGTATTGAAAAAAATATTTGTGCAATCGAATACAATTTTTTTGGTGTTTCGAGTTTGTTATTTCGTATACAACACATTTAACCCATAAAACCAGTCTCCCTTATAAATTATTAAAGTAATGGTTGTTAGACTACTTGAGAAATCGCAAAAAATTTTACTCAAGTGTCAAAAAATGTTAGTTTACATGTTAAGTACATTAATTATAAATAAATGATACCGCTAGAAGCGTCTTGAAACGCTCTTGAGAGTAAATGGCTCAAACGGGAAAAAAGTAAGGCGCCACTTCATATGCCGAAACATAAACACCGCACTTATGTAACCCGACACCCGTTTTCCCGCCAAATTTGTAAACACGATGAGCGGGCAGTATATCAAGCGGCTAGAATAGGTTAGGTTACGGAAAAAATCAATGTGCCATGAACGGCTTTCAGAATCCATGTAAAGTGGGACGTTCACTTCTGTAGATTTTTTAATTAAAATCATAAATATCAATAAAGTAAAAATAAAACTTTTTCATTTGGCGTCACCGACATACGTTATAGCTGTCTCTCTGTAGCTATCAAAATGAAGGAACTAATGAGCATTCTTCGGGGAACTTCGGCAACTTTCGCCGAAGTTGGCAACTTATCATTTTGCTAGGGCTGTCTCGACTCCCAGCGATGGGCTCGTGTAACGCAATTGTCGAAACCACGGAGCTAACACAAAGAGGAGCTGCCCTAAGTAACTGTGCACTGTGATATTCAACTAGGTCCTGACGTCATCACGGTGGGCGGGGTCTAAGTTAGTATGCTATTAGCGTTCGTCAGGTGCACATGTGACGAGACTCGCATTTTAGGTCTTTTTTTAGTGTTTAACAAGAAAATAATGAAGTGTTGTGTTTTACTATGTCAAAGTTACT
This sequence comes from Ectropis grisescens, assembly GCA_017562165.1. Classification (NCBI taxonomy): domain Eukaryota; kingdom Metazoa; phylum Arthropoda; class Insecta; order Lepidoptera; family Geometridae; genus Ectropis; species Ectropis grisescens. Next base: position 22,713,848 of record CM029789.1, on the reverse strand, counting down.
CAGACAGACGTTCTGATAATATGGATGCCATCACATTTCATTTGTAAGGAATTTAAACGTAATTAAATATAAAAGTTCTAGATCATTCTCAGCTTTCCGTGTTAAGTTTCTACTACTTGACACTAGATGGCGACATTTTTGGGAAGAAAATACATAAGTTTACGTATGATTTTGCAGTATTATATTGTAATAATAATACGTAAATACTAAAAACTGTTATACATTTAGTCCTAAATACATTTTAGTAGCTAAAACAGTACTTTTATAGCTTTTATTATTATTTTATGAACGGGCTGCCATCTATCGCCATGTTGCTTTTAACATTAACTATTTAAACGTAAGAAATATCCAGGGCCGTATTCAGAATTAAATTATTTTACCAACTAATTTTATATGTTCGTTTCAGATTTCCATCCGATGATAATTTAAAATGCGTAGCAATGGATTACAAAACTTAACTTGATAAACTTAATTATAAAACTTAATAACTTAATACATTGTAATAATGTAAATAAATAAGAGCCATTGATAAATTATTGATAAATGATAATTATATAAAAAAGGGATAATATGCTGACGACGCGTACGCGCGTTGTCGGTGCTTATTAAATAAACGTCGTGTACAAAGGCTCTAAGGGTTAAGATTTTGGTCGATTTAATTTAATGTAAATTTATTTATAGCAGATTAAAAACAATGATGTTATTACAAACACAATTTTATTCAAAAAATTTAATTACCTGTAAAAATAATAGTTTTGGTTAGTTCGTCGTATAGATATTTACGCACATACGCGCGTATATTATTCTAGTTTTGTGTAGTTTGGGATTGAACTTTCCAGCAAATTCACTATTTCTGTTGAGTTTAGCTCTTTCTTCGATAATTCAGTTCAAATCAAATAATTATAAAAGAGTTGAGCCTTATGTGGTCGTCTTCTGTGTGAGTGAAAGATAAGATAGATCTAACTAAAGTAATGAGGCATTTACAGCAGTTCTCTAACGAAATGAAACATTGGCGCCACGCGGCATCTATGACGAAATTGAGAACTATCTTTGAGGAAAGTTATAAAATACTTATATTTACTTCTTGAAAACATTGCACCTTAGATAAGTACTTAAATTGTCATCTACTCATCCAAACAAACAGATACAACTCACACACGCGCACACTATTACTCACAAAAGTGCATCCCTATGCTAATTTTTTAAAATTTAACAATGTCCTTATTTTTATCCCGATACAACATTGCAAACCAAATTATCGTCTTTATTAGTTTTTGTCTATTTGTTTTGTTTTGTTTTGTTAGATTATCCCAATGTAACTCGAGCTCTGAAATGTCTGATAAAGGTACCCACGACACGGACCCAGAGCCTAGTGTGGGGGCCATTGTATAAATCCATAAATGTAATCTGTTTTTGTACAAAATAAAGTGTTTAGATCAGGTTGTTCCTTTGTACCAATCGTAAGCAGATGACTGCGACAAAAGTATGATACTTCCACAAGAGCGACAACACAAGAGCGAAGGCCGGCGCCTCTACCGCCTAAATAAATCGGCTATGGCTTTCCTATTGCTGTCTCTATCATTTCAAGCGAGAAGAAAAGAGAGAACAATATGACATCTAAGACATTTTTAGTTAGGCGGGAAAAGTTTTCGATGTAAAGCGTTTGTTCTAACTCTACACGTAGTACGAGTATAATTATTGCACTCGCTAAAAATCCGCTAATTGAATAATGTTTTTTTCTTTTAATTTTTTATTTATTGTGAAATACATTAGGTACAAAGTTTTTAAAATTGTATTATTATCTAACTAGGAAATAATGAGCCTCTGGATCTGTGGAAGGAAGCTGTTATTTGATACAATCAATGCTCCCACCGATCCGGAGTACCTTTGAGGTACTACTACATTTAATCTAATTTATTAAAATACTAAGTAACTTAGTCTAATCAGCAAATTACAAATATGTTTTTTTTTTCAATTTACAATAAATGTGAGAATTTAAAAGGAGAACTATTTTTTTTTCATAATATGACGTACATATTATGTCAACTCTGCATTGCAATTTTGCAATGCAAGGATTTTTATAGTGATTGCATTTCATAGAACTATGACAGATACTACCATAGCTCTATGAATCTTAAATACAGTGTTTAAAAGGTGAGTCAAAAAACAGCGTTAGCTCTTCGAACCGCTCCTCTGCGATAGCTGAAGAGCGAGCGAGCAGATTTCAATCAATGAGATCAAATCCATGCTCATTATTTGCTGTTCAGTAGAGTCGATTAAGACTCTCCTGAGAGCACTGCTTCAAACCGAGTTGAAAAAATGTCCCTTGACGCAGTAACAACGTCGATACCGCCAGCTATTTTTTCTTGTGGCGCCATCTAGGTTGATCTTAGAGTACTAATAATATGACTCATGGTAGATTCCTTGGTAGAGTAGAAATAAAGCGACAGACATCCGAACTTTAACATTTTTAATATTTTAGTAGGATTTAATGAAATAAGAGCTACTCTATCTATTTATTTTGTAAATAACATATTTTTATGGTGTCCCTACATTGGGCGAATGTAGCGTTATCCTTTATACTCGTTTTCTCTTCGTCCTGTTATATATTTTATAATGAAAAATACCTAATCCAACGGCATAGTTATACGCAAAGTCTAAAATATATGGGAAAACTTGAAAATTGCAGCTCGAATGCTCTAAACTTGGATTAACAGAAATTTAAAGTAAAAGGTAAAAACTTACTTAAATTGTAAATAAACTGGTTTGAACCTTGACCGGACATTCTCAGATTACATTTTAAGTGTGAAATATACATTCACAAACGTAAGAAATTAAATATTCATATCTGAATTCACTAATGGATTGAAAAATCACTTAAATTAGGTATACTTTTTACATTTTGCCAATCTTCGCAAAACTACAACCTTAAACCTTAATAATCTTATGAGAAACACTGGCCAAACACACAAAAAAAGAAAAACTTAACTGTTGTCGGTTGGTCGCCCTATTGTTTTGTATTGTTGCAAAATGCTTAAAACGAATATCAATATATTTTTCTACAATAGATTTCATCAGAAGAACAATATGATTAACTGTTCGTGATTGGTCAAACATATGGTTGGTCGAGTGTTTAAAACAATCTTGTCCAATAAGGGATTTTAAAAAGGGATAATATACTAACGACGCGTACGCGCGTTGTCGGTGCTTATAAAAAACGTCGTGTACAAAGGCTCTAAGGGTTAAGATTTTGATCGATTTAATTTAACGTAAATTTATTTAAGGCAGATTAAAAACAATGATGTTATTACAAACACAATTTTATTCAAAAAATTCAATTACCTGTAAAAATAATAGTTTTGGTTAGTTGTTGTCGGTTGGGCAACCAACCGACAAGATTAAGATTTAATTTAACGTAAATTTATTTAAGGCAGATTAAAAACAATGATGTTATTACAAACACAATTTTATTCAAAAAAATCAATTACCTGTAAAAATAATAGTTTTGGTTAGTTGTTGTCGGTTGGGCAACCAACTTTGCATGTTGGAATGTTTTGCATGCAACAAAATTGCATGTTGGAAACTTATATAGTTTAAATCAATCGAGTAAACGGCAGCAAAGCTAGAATTCCAAGCTAAACGCAGCGTTTCAAACAACACAAAAAAGGCCTGAATTCTTGGTGAATAACCCAAACATATGTAACCAACATAACGAGACACCAACACTCGCTCTACGACTGTGCAATAGTAGGTCAAATTAAACTGGCTTGCGTTTCCTTTTTGGATATTGGTTGTCACAGTCAATGAGTACTTGAAACCGATACGGGCCGGTCGCCATTCAAGGCAGTTAGGTCCGGTCCGGCCGTGTAACAAAGCTCTCTGCACGCTACGTTGCACGTCTATTGTCCCTCGGTCTCCGCGCTATATTGCTAGCTGCTAGGACTCTTTCAGTCTAGTGTCTGTCTCTAGTGTCTACAACGAACCAAACTTATGAAACTTGACATTTATAATTGGAAGTAACGTTACCATTGATTTATGCCAATTTTATAATCATGCAACTTTTTGACGTGACAACGTCTTATAAATTGGTTTGCCGGGTGACACTTCAAGAAACTGCGTTACGCTCCGCTCACGTTATGCGCTCACAACGAGAGCGAGTGAGAGGCACGCGTCCCTTCCACTCGGGCATGGTTAGCCCGCCTAAGAGCGAGAGAGACAGACATAAAAAGTGAAAGGCACGCGTCCCTTCCGTAAAATTATTTTACCACTCAAAGTCGTTGTCACGTAAAACTTTCGCCCGTATACCGACTTTACAGGCAACCAATTTTTTTTTTACCATTGATAAGTTTTATTTTAATGTTTTTACATGCTGAAAAGCAGATTATGGAGCTCTGTTTTATATAAATATATACATCTGTAAATACCCTTATACGCAAATAAATAATTGAATTGAATTGAACATTAGCATACATATAAAATGTAATTGTAAAAAAATATAGTGGTAGGGCTCTTTGCAGAGGCCGCCTGGGGAAGTACCACGTCTTTGCTAGTTATTCTTCCGCCAAGCAGTAGTGTACAAACAATACTGTGTTCCGGTTTGAAGGGAAATGTTTCCAGAGATATTACTGGGCTAAGAGATAAAACACCTTTTATCTCCGGGTGACGTGCGCAATGCGGTGCTAGGTAATGATCTAATGATTTTGACTCTTCATGTTCCAATAGTGGCGTGTCACTGTGCTGTTATGGGCAGGCATGTTGCTTACCATCAGAGGTACTAGTCCTGCTCGTCTTGTCACTCTTTACAATACATAAAAAAAGTAATATGTTCTCATGCTAGAAAATTAAGACTATTCGTTGCGATTCAATTTATGATAAGATTGTTTTTAATGAAAGCCACGGGACTTTATTATAGCTGACACCCTGCCCATAACAGCACCGTGACTCGCAGCTATTAGGCGACACATTGGACGATAACGATATCGTGACGATAACGACGATACGACGATATTGTTACCGTCGGAGTGTGAAGACACCTATTGAAACATTTTTTTTAATAAAGAATGACGACACTAGCAGGGCTTGTGCCTTAGTAAGTAACATGCCTGCCACATAACAGCACAGTGACCAGTGACACGCAGCTATTTGAACATGAAGAGTCCAAATCATTACCTAACACTGCCCTGCGCTCGTCACCCAGCGATCTAAGATGGTATATCTCTAAGCCCTGTAATCTCACTGGAAATTTTGCTCTTCAAACTGGAACACAGTAATGTTTGCACATTAATGCTTGGAAGTAGTTTAACTGGCAAAGGTGTGGAGTACCACATGTTTATCAGTTATTCTATTTAGTTATCCAGAGTCCACCTGGGGACCTGGGTTCTGCCAAAAGACCTTCCACTACTACTACATGAAGATTCGAAATGATTACCTACACACTGCGCGCGTCCACCCGGGAAATAAGATGATTTGTCTGTATGACCAGTAATTTATCCGCAAGCAATTCGATATTGCACAAATACGCAGCTAAAGGTAAGTACATAAAGCCAGGTACAGGCGGGATTCGAATCTCATGAATATGATTCTTACGGTCTAATCAATATGTGACCACGGCTTAGCGTAAGACATACTTGTTCTATCGTATGTCCAATAAATTATTTTCTCCGAAAAAAACAATTACAATTTTTTTTTAAATCATCCATCGACCAATTTTCATAAGATCCAGAATTAAAGTAAACTTTAGTGTTTATATTTCAAAAACCGCCTCACTGATTTTGATGAAATTTATGTAACAAAAAAAAATTTACTGTGATCTATAAAATAACAAGAACAAAATTAAACATATTGATTAACCCCCGTCTACCTCGGATTTGTTATCTGTACAACATTCTACTAGTCAAACCCTTTCATTTGATACCCATATTAAGGGAGTTGTGAAAAAATTAATGTATTTCGCCATTTTGTGGTAGCGGCCATCTTGGATTAGAAAATATTCATAGTGCAAAGTATTCTACTAGTCAAGCCCTTTCGTTTGATACCCATATTGTGGTAGTAGTGAAAAAAATAATATAATTCGCCATTTTGTGGTGACGGCCATCTTGGATTTGAAATTTGCTATAGTGTATAGTGTTCTACGAGTCAAGCCTTTTCATTTTTATACCCATATTGAGGTAGGTTGTGAACAAATATTTTGTCCGTCATTTTGTGAAGGCAGCCATCTTGAATCTATATTAACCAAACATAGCTAAGAACATCCGCTCAGATATAAACCTTCAAATAAAAAAAAACGCATTGAAATCGGCCTATCCGTTTGAGCTCTACGGTGCCACAGACAGACACACACACACAGACAGACATCGATGTCAAACTTATACCACCCCCTGTTCTGGTCGGAGATTAAAAAAACATCAAAATTGGTTCACAATTCTATCTATTCTAATATAATTTTATTCTATCGCGTAACAAATCTACATACAAAAAAGAGTATTTAAACTGATTTCAAAATAAGAGGAGGTTCTCAATTTGGTTGTATCTTTTTTGTATGTAGATTTGTTACGCGATAGTTTGTAGTGATAATTGTAACAGAAAAAAAACTGGCAGTCATAGGGACTGCCGATAGAAGTGAAAACTTGTATTTGATAGCTTAATTTGGGAACTACGTAGGTGTAACCGGAGGGCCTGGCCATCGTGGCATGGCCATCTAGAAATGCGTCAGCTTTTCCCATTGCCTGACGCATTTGTACATGCCCATGCCATGATGCTCAGGCCACGCCCTTTCAGCATTCCCAATTGGCTGACGTATTTCAAGATAGCCAATGGCCATGGTCCCCCGAAACCCGAGTTTACCCGAAGATGTCTTATCATTCCCTAGCGTGAGGCTAGAATACAATTCACAGCCCACGAAAAACCTATCTGCACGCGTTAAAATAACTTTTCACTTCAAAAATATTATTTATCGCTCAACTATTCACAGTATGTAACTGACTTAAATGCAGCCGGCTGTTCTATTCCAGCGCTGTCCACTGGTTTCCAATTACATAAGTCCGTTCGTCCTGTCTTCCCGCTTCCTTTGTGGGCAGACGGCGAGAAAACTGGTTCCCAGTGTGTACCTGCTACATACGTGCCTCGAACACGGTTCCTTGTCAATTTTCCCTGATATTTCAAAGTAATATACAGTTTCCAGCTTTGAAATTGATTAAATTATAGTGAAAATGTGTGGTGCTTCGTTCGTAACCTGTGTTTCATGTGAAAATTTACTTTGCTTTATTTTTTATGTATTCTTTGCATTAATAGAATTTCAAATATCAAATAATACGAGTAGGTATACATACACAAGTTTGGAATTAATAATTTATCTTCCGCGCTCATCACATCCCCGTTCGAAAGTGGGCTTAAGGCTGGCGGCATAATCACGGTGTATGGTCAGGGAAACATTTTAGGACAGAAGGATACCTAAGCGGAGATCACGACTTTCCTCCTTCTGGAGATAAGCCAAAATAGCAAAAAAAGCCTCAAATCACAGGGCACCTGGTTTTCCTGCTAATGTTACAAATGATATAGTTCATCACGGAAGAGCTAAAGAGAACTACACAAGCTGCAACGTGGGGGCCCACGGTATTGCCCGCACAATTTCCGATATCGCGATAAAAAGTAGTCTATATACTACGAGTATTCTAGAAAATAATCTAAAAACTGTGTTCTGAATTTGAACTTTGTCATATAATTAGGATTCTTCAACCACCAAATCCAATGATCGTCGTTTTCAATAAAACCAAACAGCCAACGCCGAAAAATTCGCAGTCCGCAACCAAAAACCTGTTTATTTCTCAAACAAACTTTTGAACCCTGCAGCGCAGGCAAATACTAAAGCGAAGAGTATTCCGGTTTGTCGGTTTGTAAGCAAAGAAACCCACAGAGAGGCTGCATGCACCAACCACAGAAACTTAATCACATTTGCGGTTATACTCGCACTCTTTGAAAGCAGGCTGCGAAGCCTATGCGAGATAAAACTCTGAGGAACAATGTCTAAAAAAATTACCATTTCTTTTGACGAGCACACGTATTTAGTAGAAGGTTCAGTAAATACGAGTAGAACTGAAAATGAAGCCTTTGCAGAATGAAAAATTAAAAAAAAAATACGGTATATCTAGCACGAATATAAACCTAATTCGTACTGAATTTCATAGCAACGATTGTCCGAAAAATTATTTTCAAAGGTAAAATCTCATTGCTTTTCTTTTTACCGACTATAGGAAGAGATACTGTGTTCGATTGTATATTTTTTTTCTCTGTATGTTTTTTACTGATTTCACCGTCAATTGTGAACCGATTTTCAAAATCATTTTTTTTAAAGAAAGAATACACTTCCGAGGTTGTCCCATGAGCATCAAAAGAATGTACAAAGAAAATACCCTCAGAGTTACCTTTCAACTATTACGTTCTACTTCTGAATTCTACCACAATAAGGCGATTTCGCGCAATATCAATCGGCGCACGGGCAAACGAAGACTAATGGTGAAGAGAACTTCGACCTGTGCGCATTCGATCTGTTGTTTCTGTTATTTATTGCTATCTGTTTGGAGGAAAAAACTTCTTCTGCAGCTCTTCGGCGAAAATTACCCACATGGGTCGGCGACTTGCTAATGTACCAGCCTACCGGCGGTGCAGCTAAGCGGGGCGTTTTAGATGGGTGAAACCTTGCGAGGTCGTGCCACAAGATTGACAACATGCATAACAGCAGTATTTCTGTAGCTATACTGATGACAATGTCCGACATTAGTGCTGTTTATTAATAAAATTCTAAGTAATTTTCTCTTTTTTCGGCAGTCCCTATTCTAGTCGGCATAACACTATGCAGAGCTCCCTGGAGAAGCACCACGCCTTTGCTTGTTATTTTACTACAACAGTAATGCGCAAATATTACTGAATTCCGATTTGTAGGGCAACATTTCCAGAGAAATTACAAGCCAAATAAAAATTTAAAAAAATATGTTAAATAGTAAACATATATATTTCTAGGAGATGAACCACGGAGATGAACTAATTTGGATTGTGCTTTTATGATGAGCAGGCATGTTGGTTACCCTCACACGGGACGAACATTTTGTTCGTCCCGTCGCTCTTTGATATAAAAATCTACCGAAATCTAAGATATCTTTTTCAATACCAAATCTCAATAAAATAAACTATAATAGCAAGAAAATTGCGATCCGAATATGTCTGAAAGAGTTATTATCACCATATGGAAACGCCGCATCACTGTGGGGTAATAAAAAGCAGATTTTTCAGCGAAATATCGCAAAAAATACATGTAAATAGCGGCGGAAGGTCCGAATATGATAAATGGAGGTGCCGCCGACATGATTAATGGTTCTCATTGACGCCCTGCGACCATCGCACGAGCGCCGCGCTCGGCCATGATACAGTTGTGTCTCGTGTGTAATGTATCGAGGTAGGGTTGTCGCGACCAGATACCGTTAGTCGCTATAAATACGCAAATATTCGCTAATTTTCCAAATACTAATCACAAAAAATATCATTTCATGAAAATTTGTCTTTTTTATAAAGTCTCTGCCAACCTAACAAACATACATAACATTTACATGCATGCTTAGGTCCAGCTTATGATTTCCCGTTTGCCGTGGAAACTGCAGGGCTGTGGGGTCCGAAAGCGAAGCAGTTTGTGGCGGATTTGGGACACCATTGCAGGGAGAAGATGAGTGACCATCGAGTTGGTTGGTTTCTGATCTCCGTGGCTATTCAGAGGGGGAAGGCAGCGAGTGTTTTGGGCACGTTCGAGCAGGGGTCAGTGAGCGGCGGTCTATTTGACCTAATGTCATTTGCATTTGTTATTTTTTCTTCTGTGGACATGTACATTTACTTAGTAATATTAATAATAATATTGTATATAATATTATTATTAATATTACTATAATAATATTAATATTAGTCTATAATATAAAAATGAATGGCAAAATGTGTTGGTAAGCGCATAACTCAACAACCACTGGGCCGATTTGGCCAATTCTTTTTTTTAAATGTTCGTTGAAGTCCAAGGATGGTTTTTACGAAAAAAAATTGAATAATTGTGGGAACACCTTAAAACAGCTCTTTTCCTTTTCCCATACAAACGATGCGTAATAATAAGTCAATTTGAACTTTATTACTTTACCATACAGTTCAAGTGTCAGTGGTGTTAGTAGAGTGGTTCCAGGAAGGCAAAACAATTGAGTGACGTTCTGACGTAAGCATCGTATATTGATGTCAATATTTATATGATGGTAAAATGTTACTTAAAATATAAACGTATCTTTGATGCGCATCGTTACTAATATTACAAAGCTAAAGAAGTTATTTGTTTGAACACGCAAATCTTGGGAACTACTGGACCGATTTAAAAAAATATTTCACCGTTCTTTCATACGTACGTAATCATATGCCATAGGTTATATATATGTACCACGGGCGAAGCCGGGGCGGGCCGCTAGTTGACCATAAAGAGAAATTTAGAATAAATAGGAAAAATGTATGTACGTGTGTACGCACACAAGAAATTAATGGTTCTTCTCTTTATTCCGCACGCTAAGAAACCTACGAGTAAGTTCCATAGCAAAAGATAGATAAACCATAGAAAAGACAATATCTTTAGGGTGTAGGTTTTTCGTGACGGTTCCACGCGCATCCTAAATATTTACTCTTATCATGTTTCTCTAGCGCGCCAAAAGAATATAACTTTAAAAAGAAACTATGCCGTTCGTCTTCAAGTGGTCTCTCCTGCTGGCTGAACTCTGGACTAGCAAAAAAGGTCAAGGGAACCTGTTATTAACTTAATCTTCCTGACTATTAAAGTCTTATACTAGCCTTAGTCCTGATATTTTTTTTTATAGGTTTACACTTGACCGCCATCTCGCATGATGTTAAACGATGGAGCGTGTTTACCTAGAAGAAACCGATTCACTCTCGATTTGAAGACAAAAAGATTGTAACTATCGAGAAAAATCCTCTCAGGCAACGTAATTCACAGCCTTGACGTTCTTATCACAAAAGTAGAGTCAAATCTCTTCGTTCCTATCTTTGGAACATCAACCATGAAACGATGTCGCTTTTTCGAGCTACGAGCATTCCGATAGAAAAAAGGGCAAGGTGGTATTAGATCGTGCAAAACAGTCGCACACTCTCCGAAGTGTATCCGATAAAAAACCGATAAGCTAGCAATATTCCGGCGATGTTCGAGACATTGCAGTCTTTTTCGATGATGTCATTGCTTATGAGCCTTTTGGCACGTACTAATTATTTAATTTCCTTCAAATCCTTTTAGTCGTTATAGAAATGAAAACACAAACTTTCACATTTCTAATTTAGTGTGAACAATCAAGTATATTTATTATATACTATCTCCTAATATCTTTTTAATACTCGTTCAGTGTACAAAACATCATATAATAGAACCAGCGAACAATAAGCATGTAAATAGGCATTATAAATTAATACCAATGAATAAACAGAAATAATGGTTTATCTGTCCTCGGCAGCCCTACCTGAGACCGAGTGGACATTGAGTAATATCATTATGTGAGCTGAATGGTCGAATTAATTTCACGTCCGCTTTCGTTTTGAAAGCATTTCCTACGCTAAGAGGCTCTTCAGCTCTGATGAGCAGAATAAATGACGATCATGATCTAATTAAATAGGGTTGGGAAGATTCACCTGAATAATACCAGAGGTACACAGATCACATGTTCTAAAAGTGTTACCCTAATCTTGGTTATAAATATTTTGGAGTGGAAATACTCTTTGTAGAGTCTGCCCCGGGAAGTATCACGCCATTGCCAGTGGGGTATACATAACATCTATATTCTTCTTACTCGCCCCTACGTAAGTATTTACAATATGCCTGGCAAGATGCAGGAACCATCAAAAGGGTCTGGTGACTATGTAAACCTCTTTTTTTAGTTCTTCCAGTATAAAAATTAGTTACATAATATTAATCAAGAATAAGTATGGTTTAAGTGTGTCTGGCAGGGGTTTAGAACCGAAGTGTCTGGCACTGTACGGTGTCATTTTAATAGGTATTATATATAGAATAAAATTATTATCATTAACAGAAGTTTTAATCAAGGATAGTTAGATACAGTAATGTGGACAACGTTAACAATCATCAGGCAATAATTAACCCAGGCATACAAATAAAAAAACACTAAACTTCGAACAAAAAATACGTCATAAAAATACACATCTTATCTTATAATATAAATAAAACAATAAAATATAGAGTATATTATAAAAAAAACGCAAATCACTGACAATCTCAAAGTGGACGTATACCATCATTTTCTAAACATGTACTGAAGGCTTACGCTAATCTTTAGTAAAGTCAAAACACTTAAAAAACCAGTCAGGTTCAAGCTTAAGTTAAGTTTTGTATTACCGCGGTTACAGAGTTTCTGATAAACTCTGGATGTCAACAACCCCTCGAACAAGGTCGTGAGTAAGCCGAAGCCATAGCACCGCCGCTAACTTGGCATGACTATTGATTCGCCACCTTAGATACCGGGAAAACGAAAAGATATGGAAACATTACAAGTACAAGACTTTAACGCAGTCTAATGTTCATGTTTATTTATGTTTCACAAACATACATTCAGCATGAGTACAGGTTACGTAAGTTTTAGAATAGTTTTTCGAACATTACTCTTATATTTACTGCATTTAGTTAAAAAAAATATGTGATATTGAACCCTAGATACAAGTATTACGGTATTACCAATGTTGTACGCGTTAGGAATTAAATAGCACTAAAATACATATGTACTTACTCGATTTTCATTGTGTGAAAGTGTGTAATATTATTGCTAGATAAGAACCAAAATTTTTCCCTAAACTTGAATCTGTTATCCATAAAAAATCAACCGAATAAGGCAGCTTGTATGAAATATATTTACGTATGCGGAGTAAATTTATACAACCACCTACTGGAACGTATGAAAGATGTAGCATCTAACAACATATTTAAAATTACATTAATGATGATAAAGCTTACTATACTGTAAAAGATTTCATGAATGACCACTGACCAATGTTTAAATGATACATAATTTATGTACCTACTTTAATAAAATTTGATGTGTTTGTTTTGTGAATTTATCTTTAAAAATCTGTATCTGTGTGACAACGGTAACGTATCTCTTATTTATTAATCTAAGATTATTCTAATCACTCGGTTAGCGACACGAGTAATAGTAGATGACATTTGAAGCGATATCATGTAATTGGAGTTGGGAGTGGGCTTCCAGATCGACATTTAATTACGGCCAAGTTTTCAGTTTCCAATACTTAATCCTCACAATTTTACGACGCTTTCAGCGCTAAGCTTGGAAGTTTAATGATCATTTCCATGGCAACCTAGTTTTTTTTTTTTTAATTGAAACTATTAAGCCAATTAGCAACGAAATTGCTGTAAAAAATAATTGTTAACGCTGGACTTTTAAATCCTACTGCGTTTTTTTTCTTTTGTGTAAAGTAACGGGACATGCATGAAATGTGTCTGATGGTATTGCTTACCATCAGGTATTTCAGGGGCATTGCTCTCTCTTTTCTTTTCGCTTGAAATGATAGAGACAGCGAATAGGAAACCCATAGCCGATTTAGTTAGGCGGTAGAAGGGCGGGGGCGATAACATCCATTCGTCAATAAATACTTAAATACTTGTAGATATGTATTATTCATCATTAAATACTTGTAGATATGTATTACAAGTCCACTTTGTTAGCTTTCTCTTAGTCCAATAATTTAGATCCCTAACAGTCCCTAATTTAAAGTTAGTCCGTATAATTGGGATGACGACTGAGTCAAAAATACATTCTACTGGTAAATAATCCGCCAGCTACGAGTAGACCGTAAATGCCAGACAATTTTTTGTTTTATCAAATTATTAAAAATTGACAAAGTACAGATCATCAAATTTCCGGAGAGAGGTTATGACATCACTTTATCGTAAAAATCGTACCATGAAGTGACGTCACGCGAAACTTCTAAAACCCTCTACACACGAGTTCTAATATCAGAGGAAATTACGTAGAAGTAGTGGGGACACATCTACCCTACATCGCACCATATGATTGCTGATTTATGGTGTGGAGTAGGGTTCTCCCCACTACTTTTACGTAATTTCCTCTGATTTTAGAACTCGTGTGCAGAGCGTTTAAGCACTGTATCTTCGTTATTTTTTGTTTGTGAAACAAAAGAAAAAATACGTGTACTAATTTGTTTTATTGTCGAACTAACGGACTAATTTGTTTTTTTAAACGTTACATTTAATTAATGTTAATGTTTAATTACATCTAATCCTTGTAACATGTGTCTCTAATTTTATAACACGAATAATTCATTTTAATTTTGCGTTTTTTGAATTATAGAATATGACCTAGATAGGTAGCTACTGAAAACTTTACAACCGGTTTCGCCGGAACTCATACAAAATTCTACACTAAAGGCTTTATTAGGCCATAAAAGAAGTTATTACCATTGGTACAACCGTAAAATTTAAAACTTTCTAGACATTCAAGAAGGAGGAGGTACAAAGGAATTCGTCGACAATTCGTTCTGTACCTAAATCTCTTTCCGCAGTATTCCGAACACGTATTTCCAATATCACATTTAGTGAGACTACAAAACCAAAAGTTTGAGTTTGTAAGGTTTGGTGACGACAAAATAGAACAGCATATTTTTTGTCTTGTCGTGAACGCTGCCGAAACAATTATGAAATAATTTAGTAGCCGATTAAGTTTATGTAATCAAAATGAGCAAATTAGTTTTCAATATTGCGCAAAACACACAAGGCCCTACTGGTTCCCATAGTAAGAAACTTTGCTTATTTTGAGGCTACATAGTATTCTGTAAAAATGACCTTATATATTTTTATAGTAGGAGCTATGATTATTTCTTGAAAATGTAAAATATCATTCTTATTTTATTATATCATGTCGGATTCACAAAGAAGCTAGTATGAAAGTTCAAAGACTTTCTTGAAAGGGTGTCTACAGGCATCTGGCACCTGCTATATTCAGGGGGAAATCTCATCTTCCTTACAAAAAGAGTACTTAGAGACTTTACAAAGATAGAGTGCTTTGCATCATTTTAAACTAGCGACCCGCCCCGGCTTAGCACGAGTGCAATGCTGATCCTAATAATGCTAATAAGATTATTTTAGGCTAATCCTAAGAGATACACATATGCTATTGCAGACTTTTTTGTTGACTTTTTGAGGGGTACAATACTGCTGTACATTATATTGATCTACCTCACACGGTTCAGTCAGCGTTTTTTTTTTATTCATTTTACTCCGGGGTCCGTGAGCTTTGTCATTGCAATTCTTTTTTTTTTTAGCACAAAGTCATTTTGACTTTGTTTTATATTATGTAGTGATAATAATTACTGAATAGCTCGGTATGTCTTCGCACCAATACTTTGATGCTCTTACGTTGTCATACGTTGTAAATTTCAGCGTTACGTTACTCGCATTACCCAAGCAGCAGGTAAGAAATAGGTTTTCCTTCAATATTACACGTTCGTTTCTGTTATGAAACAATGTGAGAGCAAACATGTCGTGCGGCCGAGCGAGCGGGGTATGAATTATGGGTGAGTTAGCACGAACCACAACCACAGCACGCCACCCCGGGGTCGCCGTGAGCTTCCTGGACGAACACACGGAAATACGTCCATTGCGGTTTCTGTGCGCCGAAAATCACCTTGATGACACCAAAAAGTGCGATAGTTTTCATAATATTCAAACGACTGTTTCTACCGCATTCCTGCTGCATAATTTTAGTTATTAATTTCATAAGTGCATACGCAGTTTACATTTTATAAAATTCACTGCCTTTTGCGTTAGTTTTAAATAGTGTGTTGTAAAATCCTGAGCGACCTGGAACCGTAAACGACTTGGGTTATAACTTTTAATATTCGCAGTTTGCACATTATCATCGATGCATGTATATTTTTGTTACTGTTGCAAAAACTCAACCGACTCAAACCACAAAAATTGAACAGAAAATCTATTTCACTAAAAAAAAATATGAGTTTAAAAATAAATCACCGGCTTTCAAATAAAAAGAATCATCAAAATCGGTTCAGTCAGTCGAAAGTTCTGAGGAAATAAAAATGAAAATACCGTCGATTTGAGAAACTTTTCTATTTTTCTGATATTTGGAGTTTCAGCATAGTTGTAGTAGCATGTTGATACTTGCTATCACAAAAACTTACATAATGAAAAACCATCTTGCATCGTATCAGCTGCATCCGCGGTTGAACAGTTTTCACGATCCTACGAGTATATTGTTGTAAATGATGAGTGCATTTCAACAACTAAAAACTTAATTTCATTCCGTTAATAATTTCAAAGATGCGAACTTTATTCACCAAACATTTCCAAGTTTCCTATGACATTGTCAGCACGCCGCTATAAAAGTTTCAAATGCTCATCATTAAACATATTTAACGAAACATTGACTACTTAACCATACTCTTTTGAATACCATTTCATTGCTTACGTTTAATTCCAATTAAATCCATTACAATACTGATATACACGGGAACAAACAAACGCACTAACTTAATATTTTACGTGTATAAAACCCTCTACACACGAGCCCTAAAATCAGAGGAAATTACTCAGAACTAGTGGGGAGGACACTACATCGCACCATAAATCACCAATCATATGGTGCGATGTAGGCTCCTCCCCACCACTACTTTTACGTCATTTCCTCTGATTTCAGGGCTCGTGTGTAGAGGGTTTAGTGCTAGTTTTATCATGTGATAATTTTATTCCACACTAGCATAGCATTATAAAAACGCAAGCTTTATTTACGAGTATGTAAAGTTTGGGAATAGTCCGTGGAATTCCCTTTGGTCATCCACCAACAGCAGTAGAATAGAATAGAAATATTTATTGGCCTTATAACAAATTGTTCCATTAGTTAAGTCAATCCAAAATTCGATCAAGTTATAATTAATTCCAACAATATTATTCTTACAGCGTTATAATCATGTATTAAGTATGTATTAACATTAAACAATTCGGGCCCAAATTAACAAACATCATTACGAACCTTTGTCAAAAATTACTTAGCTAAAAATGCTCAAATGGTAATTTTGCACAAAATTTACAAAATCTGTCAAACATATTCAACTAAAATAAATGCATACATTATCAAATTCATTCCGTAAAAGTAAATGTCAAATTTTTTTAAACATCTGTCAAATTCAAAAAAAGGGCACAATTATACAAAAAAAAACAACTAAAAATAACAGAAAAAAAAACATAGGTATATATATAGATATCTGCTCATAAATTACTATGAGACTATGCCAATAACAACCATGGAACTCAACTTATTGGTTTGAAACTAAATCACTTGTTTGCAAGAATGAAGAATCTGTCATATTAAGTTTCATGAACTCATTTAGTGAGTAAAAGGGATTGGACTCGAAAAAGTATTTTAATTTTATTGTAAAACGTTTTTTATCTAGTTTTGTGATGCTTTTTGGCAGCTTATTGAACATACAAATTTTACTATAAGCGTAGGTACCACATAATGGTAGCGAGATACATAGGTACGCTTTTATTTATTCACTGAAGTTCTAATTCAGAAACGATGTACCGGATTAAAAAGCTACCTTTGTCAGACTCACTTTATTAATTATCCTAAAGCTGTCTACGGAATAAGGGCGCGATGGTAAATGGACACTACATTTACTAGACACGCCTTAGTATTCCAATCCGAATATTAGACTAAGAATATTAGACTAGAACATCGATAATGATAGCTTACAATAATATCTACCAACGGGATTTTCCATTTTTCCATAACTGGTATGAAAAAATTATAGTAACATTTTTATTGTCTCCTGAAAAATTTGCCTATACGGAGTTAGCGGGTCTGCCAATTAAGGTATCGATATAAATCAATGGATGTCCCTCCCAAACTTCAGGCGCACGGAATTATGTTATCGGTGGGAAGAGTGAGCTCACTCTTTCCGTTTTGGTCGGTTGTAGAAAGCGGTGAACGCCGGACGTTTATACCTATCACTATTCGTTGTCAACAATCAAAATAAGTAGAACCGCAACATACTATACCTCGCCGCTAGCGATTCTAGAGGTCAAGTAGATTGGTAGTTTTAAACCACTCACGCGACGTAGTTTGTTAACCATTTAAAGGTGCTCAGGGCACATCTTTTGATTTAAATCGATGGACTATATTCGCTAATCTAGATACTTCCAGGTCAAACCTTGCGCGATCGTCGATCGTTATCTGACCGACTTTTAGCTTTTACTACGTTCTAAATGTTGGGGTCGATAAAAATCCTTCTACTCGTAAGTGAAATATCGCCTTTTCAGGCGCGAACTTCACTTACATAGCCTGTTTCACATTCCCTAATAAATTATATTTTTGTAGATCAAGCATTTCATATAAAATATTTTTATCTATCCTATTTTTAAACAACCATTATTTTAAAAGATTGTGTTTAACCTGATATAGTAATATGTTTTAAAATTAAACTCAATTTTATCTCTTTAAGTTAAAAATAAAATATTTTCTTCAATATTTTTTTTCTTCGGTGTCTTCAATTAATTATTTATAAATATTAAATTATTATTAATATAAATATTATTAAATTAAATATTATAAATTAATTATGATGATTGAAAATTATATTTAGGTGAATATACTGTTATCTTTAGATGTTTGCCCTGATAGTGTCTAGCTCTTAATAATAAATAAATTGTCAGAGGTACCTACTTAAGGTACCTACGACAATTTATTTATATACCCCGAGCAAATGACCTTTATTATTTCTTACCCCATCGCACACCGCAAGAAAGAGCAAGAGAGAAACAGCAGGATATGTCGCTGTTTTACGCTCAAATTTTAGAATAAACTCTTTATAAAAACAGATCTTATTCTTTTCAAAAAAATATTTCCACCAAAGCCAATTGTAATAAGTACATATATTTTAATTTTTGACACTTATTTGTACGATACCTTTATCGTACAATATAAAGTTCAATTTAAACTTTAAAAATGTATACTCTTTGCATGCTCTTATTTTGTTTTTTTTTTATAAAATTGACGTGTAAATTGTACATTTATCAATAAAGAACTTTGACTTTGACTTTGTTCGTAATAGATTTGCCCATCTGTTGGTGTAAGTACAAAATCCAAATAACGGCGGGTTTTCAAGTGATGCATGATAATTATAATTATTTGTATTTTTAATGGTTTCGTGGTGAGGATATTATTCAAACAATAAATTCATTAATAAAAAAAGAAACTATCATTTTGATACTACGAAACTGTGTAAATTTATTGTATTTTTTACCAGTTGATATTTGGTTGCAATGCCTAAAGACGAAAGTCTTTAACCAGTGCGTGTTGCCAGTGATGGCTTATGGAACTGAGACGTGGTCCCTAACTGTGGGCCTCATAACGAAGCTCAAAGTCACACAGCGAGCTATGGAGAGGGCTATGCTCGGAGTCTCTTCGCGCGACAGAATCCGTAATGAGGATATTCGCAAAAGAACGAAAGTGGCCGACATAGCTCAAATATTAAGCAAGCTGAAGTCGCAATGGGCAGGCCACATCGCTCGCAGAACTGACAACTGATAGGGAAGAAAGGTTCTCGAGTGGCGACCACGAACCGGAAGTCGCAGTATTGGACGGCCTCCCACTAGATGGACAGATGACATCATAAAGGTCGCTGGAAACCGCTGGTTGCAGGTTGCGCAGGACCGTTCGTTGTGGAAATCTAGGGGAGAGGCCTATGTTCAGCAGTGGACGTCTTGCGGTTGATGATAATGATATTGTTTTTGATAATGAGGAGATAGCTCTGAAAACTGGATAATAAACTCGTTTTGCTGGGGGACGCACCTTAACTATCTAACGTCGCTTCAACATTTATCACTTCAATATAAATTATGGCTAAAAACTATCCCTATGTAGTCCCAACTTACAAAAACACCGTATCAAGGTAGAAACACAAAAACCTCCCCCGATTTTAATTAAACAAAAACGATTTATTTAACAAAACATATTTTCAACCCTATCCAAATCAGCACCGGTACTGTATCTGGATAGGTACGTAATGGCTTCTTCTCTACTTAGATTGGAAAATGGCATCTTAGTATACCACTAAAAATTACATGATCTATACTTATAATAAAACTGTAACGGGTCGAATTCTGTACATTGAAGATATTTTGAAACATTTTTTTTTGGGGTACTCCATAGTCGATACTGATGGCGAAACTGCATTTTTTTTCTTTCATGTCTGTCTGTCTGTCTGTCTGTCTGTCTGTCTGTCGGTCTTTCTGTATAGAGATCACGCATCACGCCGAAACTACTGATTCAATTCAGCTGAAACTTGGCATGATTTTAGTTTATACTAAGGACATTGCTGTAGGCTACTTTTGATTCCCAAATTCTGAGTGGTTTTCTTGCGGGAGGGGGTGAAAGTCAGAATGTGTATTTGGTTGTAACTCATGTTTGCGTTGTTTAATTTCATTAATTCTTTTTTGTTAGAAAGAACATATTTTTATATTGTCCCGTCAAAATTTGAATAGTATCGGTTTGGTGGTTCGGAAATTACACAAACATTAAATAATAACGACACGCGCGGCGCGTTCGGTACATACTAACTTCTAAGTATTCTGTGTATCAGACTATCCACAGAATATCTAGATTCTAGAAAGTGCCCACGTGATCGCGTCGCGTCGTCTTGGATGACAAAATAATTGTCAAAGATATATTTTGTGTGGAAAAACAAACATCATTCGGTTTTAATCGACTTCAAACAAGGAGGATGTTTTCAATCGGGTTGCATGTTTTTTTATTTGGTTTTATTTTACACGATAACTCCGCTAATTGTTAGTTGATTTTGATAATTCCTTTTTGTTTGGTAGAAAATACTTCAGAGGTGATCTTAGACATCGAAAACAGGGAGGTAGTTTTCAAATATCAACAAAAAGCTAAAATCAGCTAAAATAAAATTAGATCTATCTGTTACGACATAGTCATAGCTTCTTATAAAATTTAGTCGAATGACAGAATTAAATTACCTATCACTGAAGTAGATTTTTGTTATTTTGGAGAAAACATATCAGCATAATAAGTAGCAGCCTAAACAACCCATTAAATGTTCCCACTGCTGGGCGTCGGGGCCTTCTCTCGCAAGGAGAGAGACAAGGTTATAATCCACCACGCTGGCCCAGTGTCGGTTGGTGGATGACATATGACTTAGAACTTAGATTATAGGTAGATTTCGGTTTCCTCACAGTGTTTTCTTCACCGTTTTAATTACCGGCATTACGAACATGACTCTGAAAAGATAGTGGTACGCGTGGGTTTGAACCCTGGGTCTCCGGATCGACAGTCGCCGTTCTCCCGACTAGGTCAGCTGTAACTTACTAGACCAGCCGTAACTTATTAGAAAACGTATTATTTCAATCCAAATACTGTTTAAAATTTAAAGGTAGTGTTCAACAAGCTTCGGTGACCGAAGCAGACCGTTGTTAGGGTTCTGTACACTGTAAAAACGGGACCCTATTACCGAGACTTCGCTATCCGTCCGTCCGTCCGTCCGACTGTCACCAGGCTGTATCTCAAGAACGGTGATAGCTAGACAGTTGAAATTTTTGCAACCCATATGGTTGACATACGAAACACATATAGTTTAGAGTCTAAAATTTCACATGGGCTAATAAGTCTATATTTTCATTTAACTCCATATTAATATAAGCATATATTTTCGTAAGGAACTTGATGTGATGGTAAGGTAAAAGCCTAAAATGAAAAATTGATGCACCCGTTTTGGCGTAGATAATATAGGTGATTTGCGTTCACAATCAAAATAGCAAGCAACATAATATTCTCATTAGATGGCGCTAATGCCAGTTTAAATCTAAAAGCACTAAAGCCCCATTTAAATCGATGTTTTGCTATTGTGGTATGTATTTTTTCTTTCATCACTAGGTGACGTTACTGGTATTCTAAATTGTACTAATAAGTTTTTGCTGCTAAAAGGATTATGATGCCGAATTTGGATTCTTTCGTTCTTGGAATTTTTTTCTGTGTTACCTACAATTAAATTCATACATTAACATTTCACTAAGACTTGGCTTAGATTTACGGGTTCAACTTGCTTGAATATCATTAAAACTCAAAATCTTAATCATTTTATTCCACACAGGCTTCGTTCAAAATTTTACGCGGGCGAATTCGCGGGTAACAGCTAGAAAACAGCTTGCGGATAAAAAGAGATAAGTAGGTATCAGATCATGAACATTCGCTTCAGACTTTTCATAATGTATCCTATAAAAATCCTACAAACTTAACACTTGCGGCTATGTTCGATACTATGAAACATTACTAAGTATGTTTGATATTGTTTATTAAAAAAAGGAAAATGAAGATGATAAAATTAAATATATTTTTGTGTGGAAAAACAAATTCACTCAAACTCAAAGGGTTTTCAATGACTACTTATCCAAATATTTGACGTACGATACTTCCAACTAATGTATAAGTTAGTAACATCTGCTTACGCGAACGAAGTAGCGGGTTCAGCTAGTTTTGCAAATAAATGTGAGTGCGTGTGCGTTTTTGTGCTTGTGTGCTTGTGTCATGATGGGTGGGGGTTTTTATGGATAAATTAGGGTGTGTGTGTGCGTATCTGTGTTTGTGACTATAATCATCTATACTTATAATAAAACTGTAACGGGTCGAATTCTGTACATTGAAGATATTTTGAAAAATTTTTTTTTGGGGCACTCCATAGTCGATACTGATGGTGAAACTGCATTTTTTTTCTTTCATGTCTGTCTGTCTGTCTGTCTGTCTGTCTGTCTGTCTGTCTGTCTGTCTTTCTGTATAGGGATCACGCATCACGCCGAAACTACTGATTCAATTCATCTGAAACTTGGCATGACTTTAGTTTATACCAAGGACATTGCTGTAGGCTACTTTTGATCCCCAAATTCTGATCGGTTTTCGTGCGGGAGGGGATGAAAGTCAGAATGTGTATTTGGTTGTAACTCATGTTTGCGTTGTTTAATTTCATTAATTCTTTTTTTGTTAGAAATAACACATTTTTTGTATTGTCCCGTCAAAATTTGAACATTATCGGTCTGTTGGTTCGGAAATTACACAAACATTAAATAATAACGACACGCGGGGCGCGTTCGGTGCATACTAACTTCTAAGTATTCTGTGTATCACAGACGATCCACAGAATATCTAGATTCTAGAAAGTGCCCACGTGATCGCGTCGCGTCGTCTTGGATGACAAAATAATTGTCAAAAATATATTTTTGTGTGGAAAAACAAACATCATTCGGTTATAATCGACTTCAAACAAGGAGGATGTTCTCAATCGGGTTGCATGTTTTTTTATTTGGTTTTATTTTACGCGATAACTCCGCTAATTGTTAGTTGATTTTGATAATTCCTTTTTTGTTTGGTAGAAAATACTTCAGAGGTGATCTTAGATATCGAAAGCAGGGAGGTAGTTTTTCAAATATCAACAAAAAACTAAAATGAGCTTGGATTTATCTGTACGACATAGACCTTCTTATAAAATTTAGTCGAATGACAGAATTAAATTACCTGTCATTGAAGTAGATGTTTGTTATTTTGGAGAAAACATATCAGCATAAACAACCCATTAAATGTTCCCACTGCTGGGCGTCGGGGCCTTCTCTCGCAAGGAGAGAGACAGGCTATAATCCACCACGCTGGCCCAGTGTCGGTTGGTGGATGACATATGACTTAGAACTTAGATTATAGGTAGATTTCGGTTTCTTCGCGGTTCAATTACCGTTCACCGTTTTAATTACCGGCATTACGAACATGACTTTGAAAAGATAGTGGTGCGCATGGTTTTGAACCCTGGGTCTCCGGATCGACAGTCGCCGTTCTCCCGACTAGGTCAGCTGTAACTTACTAGACCAGCCGTAACTTATTAGAAAACGTATTATTTCAATCCAAATACTGTTTAAAATTTAAAGGTAGTGTTCAACAAGCTTCGGTGACCGAAGCAGACCGTTGTTAGGGTTCCGTACACAAAGGGTAAAAACGGGACCCTATTACTGAGACTTCGCTATCCGTCCGTCCGTCCGTCCGTCTGTCACCAGGCTGTATCTCAAGAACGGTGATAGCTAGACAGCTGAAATTTTCGCGGATGATGTATTTCTATTACCGCTTTAACAAAAAACACTAAAAATAAAATAAATATTTAAGAGGTGTTGTATGGGTGCATACAACAAACTTTATTTTTTACCGTTTCTTGCTCGATACTAATAATAACGTACCCGTCACAGGTAGACGCTTTAACTATTCACTTACGTTGGAACGACTGAATGTATCGAGTTAAAATAAAAGACACATTCTTGGTTTAGCTTAAGTAATACATAGAGTACTTATAGGCAATACACACATAGGCAATGTTTAGCCTATGTGTTCTTCCAGACTGTAATCTAATTCTATTTCAAATTTCAATCCGATCACTTGATACGTTCCGCCATGATTAAGTAACAAACATCCAAACAGTGACATTCATAATATTTACAGGACAACTTTGGAACGGCTGAACATATTTGGATGGAATTCGAAACACACGTAGTTTGAACTCAGAAATAGCAAATCGGTTACTTATAGGTTACTGTGACGTAGGAAAGACTAAGCAAATTTGGTAGAAAATTGAAACAGAGATAACTCATAGTCTGAAATACCACATTTATGTATTTATTACCTATCAACCTGAAAAGAAGCATGGGCCCTAAGGAAACAAATTTTAACTATCACGTCAAAACGGCACAACGATATGGGTTGACATACGAAACACATATAGTTTAGAGTCAAAACATTTCACATGGGCTAATAAATCTACATTTTCATTTAACTCCATATTAATATAAGCATATATTTTCGTAAGGAACTTGATGTGATGGTAAGGTAAAAGCCCAAAAATTAAAAATATATGCACACGTTTTGGCGTAGATAATATAGGTGATTTGCGTTCACAATCAAAATAACAAGCAACATAATATTCTCATTAGACGGCGCTAATGCCAGTTTAAATCTAAAAGCACTAAAGGCCATTTAAATCGATGTTTTGCTATTGTGGTATGTATTTTTTCTTTCATCACTAGGTGGCGTTACTGGTATTCTAAATTGTACTAATAAGTTTTTGCTGCTAAAAGGATTATGATGCCGAATTTGGATCCTTTCGTTCTTGATTTTTTTCTGTGTTACCTACAATTAAATTCATACATTAACATTTCACTACGTCTTGGCTTAGATTTACGGGTTCAACTTGCTTGAACATCATTAAAACTCAAAATTATAATTATTTTGATTCCACACAGGCTTCGTTCAAAATTTTACGCCGGCGAAGTCTCGGGTAACAGCTAGAAAACAGCTTGCGGATAAAAAGAAATAGGTAGTAAGTAGGTATCAGATCATGCACATTAGCTTCAGACTTTTCATAATGTATCCTATAAAAATCCTACAAACTTAACACTTGCTATGTTCGATACTACGAAACCTTACTAAGTATGTATGATTTTGTTTAAAAAAATAAAAATAAAGATTATAAAATTAAATATTTTTTTGTGTGGAAAAACAAATTCACTCAAACTCAAAGGTCAATGACTACTTATCCAAATATTTGACTTACGATACTTCCAATTAATGTATAAGTCAGTGACATCTGCTTACGCGAACGAAGTAGCGGGTTCAGCTAGTCATAAATATAATCATAAATCATAATAATTTAATAATCATAAATGCTCGCGTATATATAAGTAAATGATCGCGTGTGTACCTATGTTTATGTGTGTGAGTATGTGCACGCTCACGACCGCATGTCCTGTGTCTGATTGCTTGTGTTTGTGCTCGTGAGTATTCTTTATTCACCCATCTACGTGATTACCTTACCTTAGGTTTTTAAATGAGATGACAGACTGTGAAACTCAAACGACTTAACCTTTATTTCATCACCTTAATCCTTCGACACAAGATTCACGAACGTAAAGACTTATAATCTGTCGTTATACCTATAGGATTTTGTTTTCTTCGGTAGGCATTTTCAAAGAACGCTGTTCAAAGCGGGCGAAGTAAATGGAAGCGGCTGGCTGTGACGTTCAACTCGACGTGTAGCGAGTGAAACCGATGGATGAAGTCACCCGAGCAGTCTTTTGTGAGACAATTTAGCGCGTCGCTTTGTTAACTCATTTCAAGCGCCTTACGGCGGAAAATAGCAATGTGTTGCTAATAATAATACACAGGCGCTTTGCTTTTGTACACGTTTATCATCATTATCACCAATAACAAGTACAGTGTTGGATTGACGAGCAGTGGCGGCCCAGTGGCGAGAATTACGACATCGTAGGTTCGAATCCCACATGTATTTATAAATATGTCTCTCTCTCTCTTTAAAAACATGTTTATAACAGAATTAGCAGCCCCCTAAATTTGAACACTCGGACTTGGAAGAGTTCATGCCACAATCCACCACGATGGCCCAGACTGCCCATAACGGGTTGGTATTCCGACAGATTAGGGGCATGTTGTTTTCCTCACGATATTTTCCTTTGCTGTTTAAGCTAGTAGCGATAATAAACTTGTTCTACATCTGCTGCAGGGGTTCAACGGAATTCAAACCTAAGTCCTGACGATTGCGAATCACGTTCTATGTATGTTCCGTATGTTCATGTACATATATCCTACTAACATAAGAACAGCCAATGTTTTGATGTGTGCTACTCAATCACGTCGAAAAGTTTGAACGGATCGGGCTGACATTTGGAACATAGTTAGATTATAGTCTGGAAGAACACATAGGATACTTTTTATCCCAAGAAAATAACGGGAACTTTAACGACGTGGGTAAAACCGCGGGCGCTGCTCATATTTATATAGGTTTCCATAAGTACGAGAAACTACTCAGTTCTAATAAGTCCCCATAAATGTTCCATTATGAAGCGGCCGTAGTTGCGGGGGAGGGTAATAAATTGGCAATAAAGATAGAGGTTAGAAAAGCGATATAAATGGTCCCCTGATACGATATATTCTGCGACAAATTCGTCACGCCCTGATTCCGACATTAATGGCGAACTTCGATGGGATTTTTACTCTTTACGGGGATTCGGATACAGTTACAGTGATCCTGGATAAGTTTCGAACGTGGACATCTCAATTTTATTTAAAAAAATGTAATTTTAGAAGAGTTTTTTGAGACTTTTATTCTAAGTAGCTAAAAATATTGCATTCAAATTTCGACATCCTATTTCCTACTATTATCTAAAACTTTCGATGTTTGTGGCTCCATCTCGTCGGAACGGCAGAACCACGGTAATATTATCTACTAGCTGAACCCGCTACTTCGTTCGCGTAAGCAGATGTTACTAACTTATACATTAGTTGGAAGTATCGTACGTCAAATATTTGGATAAGTAGTCATTGAAAACCCTTTGAGTTTGAGTGAATTTGTTTTTCCACACAAAAATATATTTAATTTTATCATCTTCATTTTTCTTTTTTTAATAAACAATATCAAACATACTTAGTAATGTTTCATAGTATCGAACATAGCCGCAAGTGTTAAGTTTGTAGGATTTTTATAGGATACATTATGAAAAGTCTGAAGCGAATGTTCATGATCTGATACCTACTTATCTCTTTTTATCCGCAAGCTGTTTTCTAGCTGTTACCCGCGAATTCGCCCGCGTAAAATTTTGAACGAAGCCTGTGTGGAATAAAATGATTAAGATTTTGAGTTTTAATGATATTCAAGCAAGTTGAACCTGTAAATCTAAGCCAAGTCTTAGTGAAATGTTAATGTATGAATTTAATTGTAGGTAACACAGAAAAAATCCAAGAACGAAAGAATCCAAATTCGGCATCATAATCCTTTTAGCAGCAAAACTTATTAGTACAATTTAGAATACCAGTAACGTCACCTAGTGATGAAAGAAAAAATACATACCACAATAGCAAAACATCGATTTAAATGGGGCTTTAGTGCTTTTAGATTTAAACTGGCATTAGCGCCATCTAATGAGAATATTATGTTGCTTGCTATTTTGATTGTGAACGCAAATCACCTATATTATCTACGCCAAAACGGGTGCATCAATTTTTCATTTTAGGCTTTTACCTTACCATCACATCAAGTTCCTTACGAAAATATATGCTTATATTAATATGGAGTTAAATGAAAATATAGACTTATTAGCCCATGTGAAATTTTAGACTCTAAACTATATGTGTTTCGTATGTCAACCATATGGGTTGCGAAAATTTCAACTGTCTAGCTATCACCGTTCTTGAGATACAGCCTGGTGACAGTCGGACGGACGGACGGACGGATAGCGAAGTCTCGGTAATAGGGTCCCGTTTTTACAGTGTACAGAACCCTAACAACGGTCTGCTTCGGTCACCGAAGCTTGTTGAACACTACCTTTAAATTTTAAACAGTATTTGGATTGAAATAATACGTTTTCTAATAAGTTACGGCTGGTCTAGTAAGTTACAGCTGACCTAGTCGGGAGAACGGCGACTGTCGATCCGGAGACCCAGGGTTCAAACCCACGCGTACCACTATCTTTTCAGAGTCATGTTCGTAATGCCGGTAATTAAAACGGTGAAGAAAACACTGTGAGGAAACCGAAATCTACCTATAATCTAAGTTCTAAGTCATATGTCATCCACCAACCGACACTGGGCCAGCGTGGTGGATTATAACCTTGTCTCTCTCCTTGCGAGAGAAGGCCCTGACGCCCAGCAGTGGGAACATTTAATGGGTTGTTTAGGCTGCTACTTATTATGCTGATATGTTTTCTCCAAAATAACAAAAATCTACTTCAGTGATAGGTAATTTAATTCTGTCATTCGACTAAATTTTATAAGAAGCTATGACTATGTCGTAACAGATAGATCTAATTTTATTTTAGCTGATTTTAGCTTTTTGTTGATATTTGAAAAACTACCTCCCTGTTTTCGATGTCTAAGATCACCTCTGAAGTATTTTCTACCAAACAAAAAAGGAATTATCAAAATCAACTAACAATTAGCGGAGTTATCGTGTAAAATAAAACCAAATAAAAAACATGCAACCCGATTGAAAACATCCTCCTTGTTTGAAGTCGATTAAAACCGAATGATGTTTGTTTTCCACACAAAAATATATCTTTGACAATTATTTTGTCATCCAAGACGACGCGACGCGATCACGTGGGCACTTTCTAGAATCTAGATATTCTGTGGATAGTCTGATACACAGAATACTTAGAAGTTAGTATGTACCGAACGCGCCGCGCGTGTCGTTATTATTTAATGTTTGTGTAATTTCCGAACCACCAAACCGATACTATTCAAATTTTGACGGGACAATATAAAAAATATGTTCTTTCTAACAAAAAAAAGAATTAATGAAATTAAACAACGCAAACATGAGTTACAACCAAATACACATTCTGACTTTCACCCCCTCCCGCAAGAAAACCACTCAGAATTTGGGGATCAAAAGTAGCCTACAGCAATGTCCTTAGTATAAACTAAAATCATGCCAAGTTTCAGCTGAATTGAATCAGTAGTTTCGGCGTGATACGTGATCTCTATACAGAAAGACCGACAGACAGACAGACAGACAGACAGACAGACAGACAGACATGAAAGAAAAAAAATGCAGTTTCGCCATCAGTATCGACTATGGAGTACCCCAAAAAAAAATGTTTCAAAATATCTTCAATGTACAGAATTCGACCCGTTACAGTTTTATTATAAGTATAGATATTACCGTGGCAGAACGGATCGGCTGTATATGTCTAAAATAGTTTGATTATAGTTTGAGATAGCACAAAGACTATTTTTATCGCTGGAAAACAATGGAAACCTGGGGGTATACCGCCTTGCTGAAACTGTCTTAGATAAAGCTCTCTCTTTTCTTTTCGCTTGAAATAATAGAGATAGCAATAGCAAAGTCATAGCCGGTTTAGTTAGGCGGTAGAAGAGCGGAACTACGCGGGAAAACCGCGAAGTGCTACTATTTTAATTATATTTAACAAATAGGGCAGTCTTTGGACCTATATTTGAATTGTTATATCCATAAGTGAGATATTGTTGGAAAAAAGAATAATGATGATAATCATCATCAAGCCGAACACAACAATCACTAAAATTAACTCTCTTTACGACGAAGTTCCCGTTACTCTACTATGTAGGTATATAAGAATTTGAATAAAAACTTCTTTTAGCTCACCACATACAGATTTTCCGTGGGCTGTGAATTTAGCTCAAGCATCAAGTTTGTAAATGAAAGGCATTTTCGAGTAAACTGGGATGATCTTGATGGCCATGGTCATGACCACGCTCTCCCGTTTCAGCCTCGTATTTTCCAAAGTGATATCAAATTCTGAGTTATTCGTTTTCACTTCTATTGGCAATCCCTAAGACTGCCAATTTTTTTTATTCAATGGAAGTCTTTTATGCGCCAAACACTGAAAAGCTCGCTTGAACCAAAAAAAAATACAATTCAGCTTGCTTCGCCGTGCATTTTCACCACCTCCGTCAAATTTCCTCTTTACAATGTCTCGTCGATAAAGTATAAGCTTTGCGACAACCCTATCCAGCGTAGACATCAACATAGACACCACAATATTAATTTTACTTGATAATTTACTGTTTTAAGGGGGCGATAATCGGGTGTCGCTATCTCGTTCTCACGTGTGATAATAAAAAAAATATTAAGAAAATGTTTCCATTACCTACATTTAAACAAATGTATAATCGACCAAAACTAACATAAGTATTATATTAGTCTTAATCTGTTAGGCTATTTTGATTCAGTCTGAAAACAATAAACTCGTTACATGTATAATGTTTTTTTTATTACTATCCAAAGGTTAGATTTTGGCATAAAATGGTTTTTTGATTTTTCTTCTGCCGAATGTCATGTAACATGGCGCATAACGCCCAATGCCATGCCCAACGCCATGCCCTCCGGTTTCATCCACATACCTATGTAGTTTCCAAAGCAAGGTATCAAATTCTGAGTTATAAGTTTTCACTTTTATCGGCAGTTCCTGTGACTGCCATTTTTTTAATACTATTTTAGATCTTTTGATATTTTTTCTTATTTATCGTTGTAGTCTTGTCTCTATATCTATGGTTCTGAGCGTAGCGGCGGGGCTACAGCGCGTAAATTATTGAGGCGCCGGTGTTAGGGCTGGCACCACTTTGTTTTCAACAGATGTATGTATTTTGGATTTTCAGAGATGTTTTAGATAAACTTGACTAGACTTAGAAGGATACAAATTTATTGTTTCTTTACTGTATAGGAAATGTTTTATTATTTACGTAATGATAAATGATCACTGCCATCTATGGGCACCTGCGATGCCAAAGGCAAGATAAACGAAGTTCCCTTGAAACTGCTAATAGAAATACTATTGAAATTATCATAGCTGTAGGAATAAAATTCTATGATAGCTAGGTCCATTGAAATAAAATTAAAATACCAGGACTGAGAGTTACTGATTCAGCAGGAATTGTGAAATTAAAATTTAAACGGTTTGTTCTGTATCGGGATGTTTATTGTGCCAGTAACCCAAATAAACTTGTTTGGATTCTGTGGACCTCATTAGAGACGTGTATATTATTTACATTAAGTAGGTGCATTTGACAAAAAACTGTCAATGAACATGGCCTTGTTAATAATTTTCTAACAGTTTCATGATTACAATCCACAATACCTACTGTAATTCAGGTTTAGTTCCTTATCAATTAGTACGTATGAGTATATTTTCACTACGTAGGTATACTACAACATACCCTAAATAATAGTCTAAACAGTATTTTCCTATTGTAATACTGTTTCTGCGACCAATTACAAAAACAAACAAGAGTTTCCCGGCAGCAACATGTGACGTCATTCCAACACGAACGTAATGGCGTCTACACACGCTCCAAATATAATAGATATGTGAAATTAGCCGTAATCTTGTCTCGGCTGCGGCCCTATTAAATAAAAGACATTAGTCACGCGAAACAGCCCTATTTGAGGGATTAGGGTTGCCGCCTAAAGTTTCCCCTATTATGACATTATTGACATACTAACTGTGTGCCGCGGTTTCTCCGTCTACATACTATATCTACTCTAATTTTGCTCAACGTATTTGTTTCAAATAAAATAGCAGTAAAAATAATCGAGGAATCCTACTAATATTGTAAAGTCGAATTTTTGTTGGTTGTCACGTCGGGTTGAAATTAGGAATACAGTTCGATTATAGTCTAGAATAGCACACATACGCTAGTTATTCTACCGCCAAGCAGTAATGTGCAAACATTACTGTGTTCCGGTTTGAAGGGCAATGTTTCCAGAGAAATTACAGGGCTTAGAGATAAAAGATCTTAGATCTCTGGGTGACGAGCGCAGTGCAGTGCTAGGTAATGATTTGGACTCTTCGTGTTCCAATAGCTACGTGTCACTGTGCTGTTATGTGTCAGGCATGTTGCTTACCATCAGGCACATGTCCTGTTCGTCTCTTCATTTGTTATTATTAAAAAAAGGAATATAGGTAGATGTGATGAAAGAACTTGTGATGCTAACAATAAAATACCACATGAAACTTGACGCGACGAAGCATAAAAACATAGGGATGTTCCTTCAATGATTATAGAGATTAAAAGAAAACGATTTCTTCAGTCATCCCGTCAAAAACAGAGTTTTCTTATAAGTAGCCTGCAGCTGTAGTATGCACGCGTCTGTTTGCTTTACGCAAGATGGCAGTAGTCCTATTTTTGTTTAGAAATATGTAATAGTATAACGATGAAAAAGTACAATCGTAAATTCCGGTACAGCCCTGCGCGAGGCGTAAGCTGTCTGGACAAGGAGATTTGATTACAGATCGTTACAGCGACATTGAGACTCGCTGTGATTATAATAGTTGCAACTTTATGAAACACTAGCGGTCCGTCCTGGCTACGCGCGGGTAAACATATATTAAAAGCAAGCATTTTTGCAATAAAGCTGACCAAATGAAATAGCTTTTTTGTGAAGGCATTTTTTTCAAATTTTTAATTTCTTACATAATAGTCATTGAGATTTTAATTTTTGTTTTCGACGCTACTGTAGAGCTATATATGCTTTCTTCTATCATTAATAGTTTTGGTACCCAGGCGATGTAAGGAGTTTTTTTTATCTTTTTACTTTTATTCGATCTACATTATACATTACATGGTCTGCCAGAGCAAATCCTTTTGTTTGAGTGCTAACCCGACCAAAAGTAATAATAATTGGTAGTCCCTAATATTATCTCCAGAGCCTATTCTTTTCTCTAGAATTATTTTATTCTAGAAGTTGTCTTTTACAGAATCGTTATACCGAAACTCAAATTCGTTAAAAACCTTAGCATGCCATAAAGGAGGCGATTTTGAATTTTTTACCCATTACTAGTAAAGATTCGGTGGCTCGCTCTTCTTCTTCCTATCCTGGAATCCTGGACTACGCAGACGTTTCCTATCGTGATCTCAATGAATGAGACTAAATACATTTGAACGTTATTAATATTATATTTACGTTCAACATGGATGTTTGATTGGAACTCGTTTGCCTAGAAGAAATCAATTCATTTTACGTCTTGAATCCAACAAATACTTCTCTATTAAATAGGTATACTAATCATATTAATGTAATCTAGTCTTTATATTATTCTCAAAACTTCAATTACCTTTATCAAAATATTCCAATCTGATAAAATGTCTCGAAACATCAAAGCTTCAGTTTCAATAGAATGATTCAATTCCAACTTCATACTCCTTGTTACTTTAAATTATTTGATATTTTAAGAGATCTGTAGAGCTTCTATACTTCATTGAAGATTAAAATCTATTCATAGTCGGAACATAACTTCGACATGGCTACCGAAAGTTTTAACTCAGGTACAGCCCGTTTTATCAACATTAATTAACTAAATTACAGAAAATTAAGGTTTACAAAATAGTGTTTAAATGAGCAATATTGAAAACTAGCAGCGCCCCGTGATTTTACCAGTGTATTTATCTACTCCGTTATTTTCCCGCAAAAAATGTAGCTTATGTGTTCGTTTATTGCCCGTCTCACTACCAATAGGTGTTACTTATTCCATAAATTACTTGTGTTTTTAAATTTCAACCCAAAGAGTTTTCATATACTACGTATAGTTGGCACAAACGATTTACACCGAACGCACGGGTAGCATCATTCTCGCCTTGTCGCTCTTGTGGAAGTGTCATACTTTTGTCGCAGCACATTACTCTGTTGCCATAGAAAGTATGCACGTCATCTGCTTACGATTGACACAAAGGAACCGTGCGGAAAATCTAGCTCTACGTAGTATATGTAATCTCTTTGGTTTAACCGTTCCGTCGTTATACTAGGTATCTCTCTACTTAGTCTGTGTTATACTCGTAGAGGTACAAACATTAACAAAAAGTTCCACATGTGTAATAATAGTAGGATGTCACATGAATGTAAATACTTGTCAACAGTTGTTTTCAATTGCCTCACAGGTGGTGTGGTCTCAATATATCATAGTGGTGGCGAAATTTTGTAACCATGTAGATTTGTAGGTATAAATCAGATGTGCTTATTAGTGGAGTTAAATAGGTTGTGTTTAGTGTGGTGTTTCATTGTAATTTAGTTTTGTTATTTTGCCTTGTCAGTTGTTTTCAAATAAAGTTAATAATTCTGCGCATATTTTTACGCATATGTTACTAATAACTGTCATTCTGAATACTCTTTGTTACTAGCTTAACTTCAGTGTCAAATTATAAGGTGCATTACAAACACAGACAATAGGAAAAAAGAAAGGACTCGGCATAACAAACAGTAGTTACTGACATATCGGCATCTCTTTTTAACTTATGAGGGCAATCATAATGTAAAAGAGAACAACAGTAGTTTTATCAATGGCTGATGACGTCACAAAATGTATCACTGCGGCCGGTCGCCATGTTTTATCACAGCCAACAACAATTACATCAGTTGTCATCGTAACTTGTTTATTAGTGTTTTGAAGAAAATTTAGCGAAAATTGTGCTTGTTTATAGTGTGTGAACTTGCAAAATACTGCATTTATTATGGGTAGGTGCAGTGTGTTAGGCTGCCGCATGAAAAGCAACACAAAACATCCCAAAATAACGTTGCACAGGTAAGTAAACGAATTCATTCAAAATATCTTGTCTTTTCTATTATTTTAAAATATTTTGCTGTTTGTGGGAAAGTTTATAAAGATAAATGTGATTTTCTCTATTCATTTACTGTTTTACTAATAATATTAGGCGATTATTTAAGAAAATCATTCGTCATAGTAAATAGAGTTGCGGTACGGCATTTTCAATGTATCGATAACTTAGCGACAGGTGAATATTATCTAAACTCGATTTCTTTTATTTGATTTTAGATTGCCAACATGTAAAGAAAGAAAAGAATAGTGGCTGGATATACTTGGTATTGAAAATTTGAATACTACAACCAAACATATTTTTATTTGTTCCTGCATTTTGAAGACAAATGTTTGAACCGAACTTTAAATGTAACAAGATTGCGCGATGATGCTTTACCTTCAAATGAGTTGGTAAGTTTTGAAAATAGACCAGATAAGTGTATAGTGTTTACCTACTTACTGACAAAGTAATCGAACTAAACCAGTTGATGACAAGAGACGAGAATCATGTCAGCAGCAGTAATTCTATATTGTTGAAATACTGATAAAAGTTTCAGATTTAAATGTACATAGAACAAAAGAGATAAATGTACCTGTGTTAAAATGCAAGTTATACAAATGTGTGCATGTGTTAGTGATTAAATTGGCAATGTAAATATTATTAAACATGTAAGGTTTTTTTGTGTAGTTACCAGCGCAATTTGACAAGTTTGAGGAACTACAGTCTGTTTCTTGCAGAGTGTTGGAACAGAAACCTGTCTGCAGCATTTCTAACTATGCAGGTGTAAGTGTAATATTTCATAATAATTATGTTCCTTAAGGTACTTATCATACAATCTTGATTTTTAAAAACAAAGACACTCAATATTTTAAATTACTAGATGCCCGCCCCGGCTTCGCCCGTGATATATTATATAGCACTCATCGGGATCCCGTACATATCCAACAGTGAAAGAATGACTGAAATCGGTTCACTCATTCCTGATAATATCGATTTCAAACAAAAAACCTCTTCAGCAACCTGCTACGCCACCTGTCGGAAATTGGTCGTACCAACTCAGATTTAGAAAAAAAAATTAGCAAAGGTTTATATTCAAGGCACAGATTACTGACATTCAATGACGCAATCTTTGACACATGCTGTCATGTGTCATGTCAAAGCACGAAACGTACGAAAACTCTCAAAACTACTATTCAATCTGAATACCGGCCAAATTCTATTGAACATCCTGCTGAAACACAAGACATTGGCGAAATTATGGTCATACAACCGAATGGAAGCCAGAAATAAAGAAGAAGAAGAACTCTCAAAACGGGAATATTTTTTCCCGATTTTGTTACATTCTTGTTTCATGCTCCGCTTCAATTAATAGTAGAGTTATTTTCTATAGCCTAAAGCCTTCCTCGATAAATGGACTATCCAATAGAAAAAGAATATTTCAATTCGGACCAGTACTTCCCGAGATCCTAGCGTTCAAGCAAACAAAAAAACAAACTCTTCAGCTTTATAATATTAGTATAGATTGTTATTTTGCTTTACAGTTACCAGCCCAATTTAATGAATGCCAGGAACATCAATTTGTTTCTCACAAAGCACTGGAAGAGGAGCCTATCTGCAGCACTTCTAGCTATTCAGATGTAAGTCTTCTATTTTATGTTACTATAGGTACTGCGGGCAGCATAACTGGTAATTTAAAATAATTTAGGCCAAAAAACTTGTACGAAGTTGCAAAAAACTAGAAGCCAATGTGTTTTTTTCTTTGTTTCAGGATAAAGCGCTTGAAATTATTCAAAAATTAAAATTAAAATGTGAAAATCAGAAAAAAAATATTAAAAGATTAAATGCAAAAGTGAGAAGACAGAGTAAGAAAATAGCAGATTTTAAAACTGTAATGAAAGATTAAAAGACAATAATTATGTGAATGATGATCATGTGGCTGCGTTGGAGCAGTGCGCAGGCCCCAAAGATTTTCTAAAAAGGCAAATTGAGAAATCGGTAGGAATGCCTTTGGAAAGACAATACAGCGAAGAAATTCGAAAATTTGCACTGACACTCCACTTTTTATCTCCAAAGGCCTATAACTTTGTTCGTCGTACGTACAGTTCCTGTTTGCCACATCCAAGAACTTTAAGTAGGTGGTATCAGAATGTAAACGCTGAACCTGGGTTTTGTACAGAGGCTTTTAATGCTTTGAAACACAAAGTTCAAACAAGTGAGATGCCAGTGATATGTGCTATGGTTTTGGATGAAATGGCTATTAGAAAGTCTCTTTGCTGGGATCCTCAAACTAAAACCTATTATGGACGAGTTAACGTTGGGATTGATTGCGATATGGACTCATTAGAAGTAGCCAATGAGTGTCTTGTGTTACTGCTGACCTGTATAAACGGTAGTTGGAAGTTACCTGTGGGATACTTTTTCATAACGGCTTTGTCTGGGGAACAAAAGCAGTACTAGTTAAAACATGCATCCATAAATGTGAAGAAGTCGGCGTCAAAGTTGTGAGCTTGACCTGCGATGGTCCAGCTGCAAATTTTAGCATGTTTTCAGCATTAGGCTGTGATT
Organism: Ectropis grisescens; assembly: GCA_017562165.1. NCBI lineage: Eukaryota > Metazoa > Arthropoda > Insecta > Lepidoptera > Geometridae > Ectropis > Ectropis grisescens. The sequence continues at coordinate 22,676,025 of CM029789.1, read as the reverse complement.
TCAATTCAGGCCAGGTAACTTTTACTTACAGTAACAGCATCATACACGCTTTTATTGATCCCTGTCATGCTATCAAACTAGTCCGAAATGCTTTCGGTGAATTGAGGGTGTTTTACGATATGCATGGCAGGAAAATAGATTACATCTACCTGGAACATCTACTAAATTTGCAGGAAGCCGCAGGACTGCACATGGCCACAAAATTAACAAAGGCCCACATACAAGATCAAAAACAAAAAATGAAGGTACGACTTGCCACGCAGCTTCTTAGCGACTCGGTGGCAGATGCCTTGGAGCATTGTGCTGATTTAAAATCCCGGAATTTCAAGGAGGTGAAGGCACAATTAACTTTATTAGGTTAATAAACAGCGTTTTGATGTCTTAAACAGCCGATCAATTAGACCACCGGGGTGGAAAAAGGCTATATTTTCGGGAAATGTTGGTCTGGTGGAAGCTTTATTCGAAGGTGCCACAACAACTACCTTCAGAATCTGATACTGCCATCTGGGCAGAAACTCGTCAATTCCAGAAGAAGAACAGGCTTTGTAGGACTTATTGTGGACATGATCAGTGCAATTCAACTGTATAAATATTTGATTGCCGGTACCAAACTTTTACAGTACTTGCCACTGTACAAGGTCAGCCAGGACCACCTCGAGTTGTTTTTTCTGCCATCCGAGCTCGAGGTGGCTTTAATAATAACCCTAATGCGGTTCAATTTAGGGCCGCTTTTAAAAGATTGTTAATAAGAGCTGAAATTAGGGATACGGGCATTGGCAACTGCGTTCCTCTAGAGCAAATTAACATATTAACCTGCTCTAGTAAGACAAACCCAGTCACGGCCATAAACGAACTAACAGAAAGGAATTCATTTGTTGAATTGCCAGAGGATGATAGTGAGTTGTTCGAAGAATTTATACACTGCATGTACAATAATAACACCCAACTACTCGAAAGCGTAGTTACTTATATTGCCGGTTTCATATCTAGAAAGTTGGCTCGCTCTGTAAAATGTGATATTTGCGCAAATTTGTTATTTGGAGATGCACATGCCTACCAAAAAGCTTAATAACTCTGAAAATAGGGTGGATTGGTTTACCCGTCAAAAGACGTGACGAATATTCTGATTAAAATCGAAAAAATCCTTAAAGGTATTTTTCAAAAGCAGCTTCGGTCTGAACAGTATTATCTGCATGCATTTCGATTTTTCATGGAACATTTTGATGAATCCAATTTGTTGAAATCGAATTCCGAACATGACACGACCCACAAACTTTTACTTATTAAATCTATAGTCCAAACTTACATGGATCTGAGGTTTAAATACTATGGTAAGAAGACCACAGAAAAGATTTCGCTTCGCAATTACTTTAACAAAATCATATTATTCCGTAATGAGTAAATTACTGGCAATTTTATTAGGGTCCGATATGCTCTTATTTGATTATTGTGTACCTATATTTGTATATAGTTTGTATTTTTAGAACTTGAAAATGACTGTGATTGAGGGTTCAACATGCTCATAGTTGATTAATGTGTATATTTGTATTTTTATTTACAACTTGAAAATGACTGTCATTGAGGGCTCAACATGGTCTTATTTGATTGTTGTGTATGTTTTTTATAAAGAGATTTTTCAAATCGGGCCAACTATATGTACAGTACCTCGAAAAAACGAGAAAATCCGTGGAAATCAGGAAAATACTGATAAATTTCTTAATTACATACTAAAGAAATTAATTAGTATTTTCCTGATTTCCACGGATTTTTCTCGTTTTTTCGAGGTACTGTAGGTACATATAGTTGACCCAATTTGAAACATCTCTTTATAAATAATTGATTTCATGAATCAAACTGTATGTAGGGTAAAGGGTAAAACGATTGGCCCCTTAAGCATAGTTTTGACTTTGACCTCATGTTTCTCTGAATATTGACAAATGATTGATTGCTGAGTAATAAAGTATCAATCTGAAAGGATTTAAGAATATTTTGAACAAAATATTGACTCTAAAAATGTATACTTTTCTTGTAATAATTTGATATTTATCAAATTATTTTTATCAACTTTCAACATGACGTCTCGTCAATTTAGGTACTATGTGGTTAAAAAACAATGACAGTAAACCATAGATCGACCATTGATCATAGATCGTTAACTGTCTACTGTCACTTCATCTTCAGTCACTTTCGTTGTCGTGTTTTGATGTTCGGTGTGTATGAATTTTCTCTTTGTTTAACTGGACTGTGCCTTAAAATAATATTACTAAAGCCTAAAAGTATAAACGACTAACGTAGCGATCTTTTTTGAAAATGTATTATGACAGAAATAAACATGCCAAAGGTCATTAACCAATCAACGTGACAGTTACCGCCATGGTGAATTTTTGTTGTGTGTTGCAATTTCAAGTGTACATTCTTGTGCTTTACTACCAAACAAAGCCTACATAAGCTAATTGGATGATTGAAAACTGTTTTAATTGAGTTTCCCAATTTTTTTGTATAGTGTAATTAGTGTACAAAGACCTGGCCGGGGCTCCATACGATTTGAAACATATCCTTTGTATCTAAAAAATACAAATTTTACAGTTTTACAACTATTATAGTTTTTAATAAACCTGTGTGAAATGGTAATTTTCGTTTTATTATGAATGATCGTGCCAAGTTGTATAAATAAAGTATTAAGTAATTAATAAAATTAAATATACTCTGCAAAACGAGAAAAAAAATCTGTATTTAGTAAGTATGTATTTATTTATTCTTTTCTTTGGTAACTAATTACTTAAAGACCGTGTTGGTATTGAAGGCGTGGTATGCTGATCAGTAATAGTGATACTCAAGGCTCCTATACATAAGCCCCGGCACGAGCCGCAGAAAGTGGCAGTCTGCACGAAACTCAATCTTAATTCCAATTTCGGTCGCATACTACGCCCACAGGTAAGATATACACGGCTATCACAAGGCTTCAGTTTTTATTCGTGATCGCAGTGGTGGAAACTAGGAGTAATTAATGGGATAAACATACCATAGTAAAATTCGTTTTATTATGAACATGTACAAGTACAGAATAAAGAGGATGTTCATTAAATTGCAGTGGCATCAGTACAGTATCCACGTGCCCTGCCATAAATAAAATGTCACTGAGCGTGTGCGTTTTTTTATAGGTCGCATTTCCACGTAAGTAAAACTGAAGAAATGGAACCGAAACTCATTTTCGACAATTTTCAATTCTGCAAACACCGTGCAATTCAACTATCGATATTATAATGCGCGCATCCCTACGGCAAGCCGCCATCTTTGTGTCAGACTCACGTTAGGTATGCACGTTTTTTTCGTAGGTATTTCATGTCCATTCTTTTTTCCTATTGTCTGTGATTACAAATCAAAAACTTCTTTCAATATTATTAATGTATCGTTTACTTTCCATTGACATTACTATACTGGTTTTAAATAGCATCTTGAATAAACAAACTTTTTTCTATTAAATATAAACCTTTTTTGACAAATCGAAACGTTTTCTTAACCTTTCATCCTATTTTGCACTCAATCGATCGGTTTAAAGACTGACCTATCTCAATACAAAAAAATGTGTATATTTAATCCATTCCACCCCAACGTCGCAAAAAACCTTCATACTTTAGTAAATTAGGGTTGACTCACCAAACTGTTACACAATACTAAAGTTTGAAGTAGGTACGTTTGTCTGTCCTCTATCCTACTCAACTTGAAACAAGGTCTAGATGTAGGTACTTAATACATTACTTAAACATTAACTGTTAAAAAACTTATAGATTGAAATCATTTTGCACTATGGATTGTCAATGTCAAATTTTATTTACCTACGAGATTTGAAATGAATTAATTCATAACGTGCTTACATGAATATTTTCTTGCTCATTATAATAATCTAACATGGTAAATTTATTTTTATTGATTACTTTGCCCTATTCGGCAAATTTTGCCTTTTTCACTTATATTTCACAATTTTGAAAAGTGACGAGATATGGGATGGTATATATTGTTAAACCTGTGTTTGATATAATTAAGAATATGTTTTATTCCATCGCCAGGATTCCAAGCCGCATAAGCCTTATACCAATGAAATATTTTTTTCATGTGTTATCGCAAACTTTTAAAATTTAATGCATTTCTTTGTTCATAAAAACCACGGACCTATGTCATTGTAGAGTTGTAACGTCTCATAATTAAAAAATATATATATTTAATAAGAAATTACAAATCTTTGAAACATTTGCATTTTTTTTTTCATTTTATTTAATACAAGCTTACGTATAAACTAATTAGATGTACTCAATGGTTTAAGCACTTTAAACTTATATAGATATTATAAATAAATTTAAACTGTTAGCTCGAGTAAAACCGCGTGGCCAAATTAATGTACTATATCTAATACTCGCAGCACACACATGCATACGATTAGGGTTGTGTGTATAAAACAGGAGTGGTAGTACGAAAACTTAGGGTGAATTTATTGATTCATCCGAACTAAGGGTCGCCGCACACGGTCAGGCAAGGGCAGCCTTAATCACGCGAGCACACTCTTCGTTTCACCGAATTTGTTTTTGATTGCGTGTTGTGGGCACGTTTTATAGCGTTTTTGGGTATTTAATTAATTTTCAAAGAAACAAGCATTGGTCGTCAAATTTTATGATGGTATTCAATTGCGTTGATATCCCCTCGCAACGCTCTCTTTTGTGCTTCTCAATATAATATACCTGCAATTTTATTTGCATAGGTAATTAAATTTTGTGTTAAGCTCAAATAAAAAAAGTGTTCACAACCCTGTAATGGTGTGATTAATCTGTGAGTAAGTCCATGAAATGATATGTTTCCAGAGAAATTACAGGGCTTAGAGATATAACATCTTAGATCTCTGGGTGACGAGCACAAGTGATAGGTAATGATTTGGACTCTTCATGTTCCAATAGCTGCGTGTCACTGTGCTGTTATGTGACAGGCAGGTGGTTTACCATCAGGCAGATGGACTCCTCGTCTCGTCACTCATTATTTAAAAAAAAAGTCTAAGAATAAGATAGTGAATGAGAGTGTTACCTATATTTAAATATGCGTTCACAAAAATGGTTTTCTCTGTTATGATTTGACTTTAACATTTAGTTATTTTTTAATTCTATCTATTAGATGCCACAAAAGAAAACTCGGGAAACTTTCAAATTAAAACACTTTACGAAAACGAGATATTAGTTCATGGTGGCATCTGCAATAAGTCACACCCTCAGTGAAAGAAAAAAAACACCACAAAGAGTGATGAGTTTTGTTAAATGACATTCTACGACAATGTCCTCAAGTCGATACAATATGTGTCTAGTTGGTGTCTAGTCTATACTGAAAGACCACATAAGGAAAAAAATGACAGTCATAGGGACTGCCGATAGAAGTGAAAGCTTATATCCCGATATAATAAAGCTTATACTCCGAATTGGATAGCTAATTTTGGAAATTACGCAGGTGAAACCGTAGGGTGCTGCCAGTCTGCAATAAATCTTCTAAACATTGTCGTCTAAATAAGTGTCCTAAGCATGGACATCTAGACAAGATGGCCATGTTTACATTACCCGAACATTTCTTTCATTTACGAGCGTGACGCTTGAGCTCAATTCACGAAATACCTGTGTGTGGTGCGTCAAAAGAGGTTTTCACTTTAATAACGAACAAATTAATTTTAAGAACGTCGCCTCCAAGCTCCTTATGAATTTGATAGCTATTTTAACATATATTTGTCCTGGTAGGTACAGGAAAATCGGAACAACATTAAATATTTCCCTTAATTTAGAGATAAGAAAATGCTATCAAGGGATACTTTGTTTTATTAAATTCCATTTTCAGACAACATAATGTAATTGTATTTTTTTACTTATAAAGTAAAAAATAACATGATTAAGACATATATTTACTGTAAATTAATTTATTATTATGAATTATTCTTTTTGTAATTATTTTACTATAATATTTAAGTTTTTGTGTCACAATAAAGAGTTATCTATCTATCTATTTTAGCATTCTAAATGTACTTATACAACGGATGTTGTAACTGAAGAGTGATAGAGTCCGCTAATATTTAATACCGCCAACCGGATTGGAAAAAAAATACCTGTTCAGTTTAACCAAAGCTTGCATTATATTTGTAGGCTTTCACAATAGTAAATTACTACTACTGTTGTTATTTTTCACTGGTATTGTCATTACGTTTTGAGTCCCGTACCTACTATTTGACAGTACCAAGAGACAAATGTATTAGAGCAAATGAATTGAATTAAACAGCGTTGAAGCCGCGAGCACAGTTAGTGTTTTTTTAATTAACAAGTTTTTGCCTACAACTTTGTCCGCATATAATTTCATAAATTATCACAAAAGAAACTCTGGATATTTTACGCCAAAACGAACACTATGTGTTAGCACAATCTAAGTTCCTTAGTCTGATCCGTTCAAGTTATTGACCAAACATGGAACACGTCCAAACTGTTCATTGTTATAATATAAACTAAAATACGATGATTAAATGTCATTAATTATAAAAAACTGGATTATGTCACTAATAAAAACTTTTGTCAAATGAGACCAAAGTGATTGGCAGATCCAAGTTCAAAACTGTAAGTGTAGTGGCCCCCTTACGCCTCCCCTTGTATTTCGCGCCCTCGCCTAGCTTGGTTGCCCTACGTATCCAATAATTTAGTCTGTTCTTTATGAATCTAGTTAGAAACTTCGAGACGCTCTTAACAACCCCATTATTCGATAAGTATGGATACTACTCTACTAACTAAGCTGCATTGTTGCTTATAGTATACTTAATATTACGCGGTGGCTTATTAAAAAGCTATGGCAGCCCAACATGTAGAACGTCCGGTTTCACGGTCGTGGGGTCTGGGATTCGGGTCCTCAAAATATTTTTTTTACAAGTTTAATCTACACTACTAACTAACAATATGCAGACAACGAAAATCACAAGCAAAGATTGGTGAAAATGTAAATAAAAATACTTTTTCTTAGATTTTGTCAAAAAGTCAGGAAGCAAAAAGTCTTGGACAGCTTTAGCTTTTAGGTTCCAATATTAACGTCAGTTACATATAATTGATTATACTTCTTATTTTAACCGGTGGACAAAAGAGGAGGTTTCTCAATGCAACACCATATATGTTTTACTTCCCGTCCTCCTATTTTCTTTTCTATTTTTCCTACAGCCTGGTAGAGATTGCTTTGATCGATAAGGTTGCTAAATATAAGAAAGTAGAAATTGTCTACTTTCTTTTCAGTCTTTATGTTTTCATGGATTTTATTTACAAAATAAAGTGCAATAAAGGAAATAAAATAAAGTGCAATACTGTCAATGAGAAGTACACAAACTTTCCGAAAATCTGAAAGTTTTGAAATATCTCCAGTTTCCTTGATTCCCGACACCGCCTCCGTCCCCGAGGGCCGTTAAAACGTATGACACAGTAAACACGAGAAAAAAATCGTTTAATTCTCAGTCACGTTTTTGTAATATGAAATAATGGGAGCATTGATGGAATTATATTTTGTGTGCTCAAAAATCGCATACGTGGCCGAGATCACGATCGAGCACTCGATAGGTAACGACTGTTATTTATGGCGTAATTGGTTATTACATTTTTATGAAACACTTTTTTTACAGTTATTGGTTTACACGTTGTTGTCATCACGCTTGATGTTAAGCGACAATAGATATATAAAATTTAAATGTAAAAAAATTACCTCAAATTTTCTGAAGTCCCTCACTTATGACGACACCGAACAATTACTCACTATAGTGAAGTAATTGTTATCAAATCCTCGTAACAATTAAATAATCTCATATAGGTACAATTACGCAGGAACACACATCTGCACACACGCAAACACACCCTCTCCCTCACACACGCACACACACTCGCGCGCACACACACACCATCACACTCACACACGTATGTAAACACACACACACCCTCACACTCGCACACATATGTACACACCCTCACACTATACTTACTTAGACTATGTGCTCTCACTTATACCTAAGAATTAACATCTTTACATACATTATTTTCAAATAGTACTTACCCATTTCCACCACTTGTCCAGTGTCGGAGAGGCTGGTGATCTGTCATACAGGTTTTCCTAGTGCAGACACCAGTCTCTCACATAGAGAATAAGTTATGAGCTTTGAATAAGTTATTTAAAAAAATGTAAAACTTCTGTGTGAGAGAAAATAAACCGTTAATAAACTGTTATTTGAAGTTATAAGTTATAACCTTTATCTATCCAGGCTTGTACCGGATTAACTCCGGATTAATGTAATTTCGATATTTTACTGTTCCAAAAAATCCCAAATAATGGGGTTCCCACAGATCAACTCTTTATTGCACTTCATTTAAAATAAATGAAAGCTACTAAAAATACAACAAAATAAAGCAGCAATTGGTGAGGTTATCACTAAAAGCTATACCTTCCAGGCAATCGTAGGGCAGAATGAGTGATTTGGTATACGGTCTACGATGGAGCTAGCCTGTTTGTTGCTTTGTAGGTGTTGCTAGCTAGCTTTTTAAATATAGATCCTTCGATCAGTGACCACGTTGTTATGGGACAAATTTACCGACAAAACAAGTAGAGTACTTAGTAGAGGTATTTTTCAGAACTTTGAGGAAGACTACTGCGTCGGAAACAGAAGCGTCTTTGTAGCCCGTCTTGCTTAAAAAAATTAAATTAAAACTTATTTTTATAGCAGAAATGTATTTTCTCTCAGCATTATCTCAACGTTTCCTGAAAGTTGACAAAATAAGAAATATTCAAATAAAAACAGCTCAAAAGAAGCGTTGCATAAAATCTTTCACCCCTCCGGGCGCGACTGTGAAAACGCAAGGAAAATATGAAAGTTGTTGCCAACTTTAAATGGAACTGTGCTCAAGATTGTTTTAATTTTTTTTGTATTTGTATTTGCAAGTTTATCTCTTCAGTTTCAGTTCATCTCTGAAGTTTTTGTCTGGATTCATGGTGGAAATCATCCTGAATTATTTCCTACAGTATTTTTTTTTCATTGTAACATGGTCGCGTGGTGCTAAGTAAGCTAAGGCTAAGCTGTCAATGATACAGCGCGCTTAAACCGAATTACTGCTCAATCAAACTTGAAGGCGCCCAGATTATACCCATCAGGTACCCAATACCCACTCAGGCAACGTATTGCACAGTTTAAATGTAGCTTATTAATGTGGTAGCTTTCAAGCCAGAGTGAACAGCGGTCCAGAAGTTATTTCCATAGCTTCAAAGAGCCATGGAAGATACTTGGAGTTTCCTTCAGGGAGCATATCATGATCCATCTGGACAAAAGTTTCTATCTACCACGGCGCCATTTATCCCTAAGCTGAGCGTTACTTCTCCGTCTTCTGCTGACCATCCATCTCTATCCATTACTCCTTCCTCCAACCTTACGTAAGTCCTCACTCTATCAAGTCCTACACTTCATCACGTCTCCACTTCAGAACCCGTCTACCCCAAATCCCATCGACTATAGGGTCTGTGACAGATACGATCAGTTCTGCCACTTCAACTTACTAATGTGCTGAGATATGTTGGTACCTTACGATCGGAACTTAGTTCTCTGACAGATTACCTCGTTACGAATGCGATCCCTCATAGAGAACAATATAGACCGGCCATATCACACTTCAGTAAATAAGTGAAGATTGGTTTCCATTTCTTCACACAACACCAACCCATAACTAAGTAACCCATTATATGTGCCAAACAACTTCGTTAATTTCCATAGCTTTCTATGTAAATTATATCAAAGAACATATGCCTACTAATTCGAACATTTATTCCCAGATCGTAATGAATATGTGCTGTGGATGTAGAATTTACACAAATGGGTCTGAATCCCACGCAAGTCTAGAAAGTAAATTAAGTCCCAAGGGATAATGACATCACTCGTATTGTTGCCGGGGTTTCCGTTCTAAAAGGTTCAGAGTCCTATAATGTACTTAAGTATTTAGGAGCAGTTCTGTTTGCTTCTGAAATCATTCGCGTTTGTAAAAAATCGCGTTAATAGGTATCTGCCGCCACTTGTTTCACTAGCTTTAAGGATATTTCGTTTTGTATATTGTTTTTTATATTGTGGACAATAAAGAGTATCTATCTATCTATTGTTTTAAATTGGGATGACGCTGGAAGAAAAAATACTCGTATACTTATCTAATTTGTCCGTCAACTAAATTACGGAAAATTATAGGGCATATATTCATTAAATTCTTATATTTATTTAATTCTTTCTCTTCAATAAGTCATCAAGGGGCCCCTTAAACCTACGCCCGAGACACAAGTCTCGGGATCTACTCGGGATGACTCTCTCTGCCACACGATGGACGCGGCACCCGCACGGTGAAGATCGTCGAATGCTAAGAATATCGTCTCTATTTTATCAAGTTATCATTATTATTAAACATTCACAAAGACATATGTAGATCATCAATCTTTCGGATGGTATCACCTAAACTTAACAACGAAATTTATTATCATAAAATGTATAATTTTCTGTTGGCTATCCGAGTGGGTACAATTTCTTAATTGTCTGCTAATCAAGAGAGGCGTCTTGGTGGTAAACTTGCTCCATCTTGCAATAAAGCAATAAACAAAGCAAAGCAAAAGTACTTCATTACAGTAATAAAAAGTATATTACAGTATCATTAGCCCGTTGTAACAGTAGTTTATTATTGATTTTCTTTGCCTATATATCTGTTTTCATTTTGGTATGAATATTAAGGAGCACCTATCGTATCTATCTTTTATTAGATCATGTACAACACATCAGACGATCATTAATTCAAGTAAATCGAACCTGCCAAGTGAACGCATGAAGTAGTGTTATGTTGTGGCACCACGCCAAATGTGCCTCTCAGATCCATTAATTAGAAAGTGCTATTTGGCTCAATATATAATATTCAAATTAGGTTCCAATGAACCAGACTTTTCTTGCAGAGCCTTTATTAACGAAACTGAATTCAATGCTGTAATATATACTAGGTACATACTTACACTGAGCACATCTGAATTATCTGTAGACTGAAATGGTCTAGAGATATTCAATAAAATATCAAGTCGAACCTACTACCAGTTAGAAATGTGTCCAGTACACTGGCAGCATTACCACGTCGAATGGCAATGCTTATACATACTAGCATTTGGTCACACATCCAGTCAACCAAGCAAGGTTTTTAGTGACAGACAGAAGCATTTTATTAAAAAAAAAGTATTTTACCAGTAAAGTTGAAAATGTACAAAACAGAAAATACTTATAGCCAGTGCCATAAATGGCGACCTTATCGCTAATAGCAACTTCTTTCAGGCAACCATTGAAGGCAGGAAAACACAAAAAACCCATGACATGAGTTCGCGGCCTACCACGGGCTCATTTTCTCAACACCAAACGGTAAAATGTAAGCGGTGTACGCTCAGCAGAATTAACTACTGTACTAGTCTGCGCAGGAAAGGTTGACTCTGGAAGATGTGATGGCGCCAAAAATGTGTCAACGCAAGCTGTGTCCTACTGTAGAGGCTAAATCAACTTTCACGGCACAAGAGTCTTGCCGTTAAGTCTTACTACTACTACTACGTAGCCATGCGCAGTCCGAGGGGGGGGGGTCACAGGGGACATGACCCCCAATCGTATAAGTTAAACAAAAAATCTAAGAAAATTAAAAAAATCTAATAGTACATAGACTATTTTTTAACGCGGGAAAACAACTGTAACGGGAACTACGCAAGTAAAATCTTGGGGGGCTACTAGTAAAGTATTTTTTACTCGATTTATTGTATTTCTACTTGTGATAAAAAACCTGAGGCTGCGTACTGGTGACCCCCTCCAAAATTCGAGGCTGGGACCGCGCCTGTACGTAGCTACCCACTACTACCTACAACTATTACTGTTCTTGCAATAGTTCTCAGTAGTTGCACCACAGATAGCGTTAATATTTAATTTTGTCAGGGAAACTTGATGGGCACACGGCAATGAATAAACTGTAACGTACCTACATGCCTAAGTATAGTCAGTTAGTAAGCTTAGGTTAGTAGGACCTTCCGACGCTTTCTACGGTAGCTTAAAGTTCGATAGGGTTTTTTTACTTGTTTAACAGATATAGTTGATGTGTAAATTTACTTTGACTTTGACCTTTGAGTTTGTAGTTGAACTCAAGTGGCCTCTTCTGCCTACTGCTAACGCAAAATACGCAGGGTTCTACTAATTCAGTAAGCTGTAGACGATATCTGAAGCCATAGGTATTTTTTAAAAAGTCTATTTTTTCACACACCTATCAAACATTCCTATTGTTCTAAAAGTGCCTCATTTATCGTTGAAGGAAATGTTTTCTAGAGACGTTTTACGTGTGAGCACTATATCAAGATATCAATAAGGGACCAACTGTGGACAAAGTTTAGAGAGAAGTAAAAACCACTTCGTGTTCCTCGTAACCCTGTATGATTCCGGGTTATCTTGTCATTTCTAGCTTTATTAAAATTTCTTAAGTACTCAGAAAAACTCGAGTTAAATTTGCCTTCAGGATGTTTTGAATAAATTTGTACAAAAACTTCTAAATTCTAAGGTAAGGTAAGTAAGGTAACTTCTAAGACATACAAAAAATGACGGGCAATGTTAACTTTTGTGTGGGTGGCAGCTGTAGTGTGAGAGGATGTTTCCTTAATTATGGATAGGTATATTTTCTGTGCTCTCAGGCTGATGCAAATAGTGTCATTGAATAAAAATGTTGGCGAAAAATCCGAATATAGGGCTTCATTGGGAATAATGATTTAAGAAACGCTTTTATTTTCTGTTTGTCCGTTCTTCTTGACTTCCTGTTGAAAATGTAGCGAGTTCTAACATAAGAAGCCGATTTTAGACATCACCACACATTATGATATTATCATTCAATTGCATTTTTTCTAGTTCTTAGTTTACTTATTATATTGTTTTAACCACCTAGAAATTACAATTAAGATTGTAAGATCAAGAGTTGCTAGCTGTTTCACTAGTTTTACTGTTTTCCTATTTCATATGTGTTATTTTAAGTTGTGAACAATAAAGAATTTTCATTCATTAATTTTCTCCCTATATGAACATCTGTCTTGGCTTTGTCTGTAATCTAAAAACAGGCACATTTGCTAACAAAACAGACATACGAGTACTGTCTCACAATAAAGCTTGGTGAATTTCAATGACACTAATTTACAAAATCTGAAAACTTCGCCACTTTTTACTTGAAAAAGAAACCCCCTTGCTGCTATTCCATTTTTTTTTTTTTTTTTTTAAAAAAGGTTTACACTTGACCGCCATCTCGCCTGATGTTAAGCGACGATGCGGTCTACGATGGAGCGTGTTTACCTAGAAGAAACCGATTCACTCTCGATTTGAAGACACCAAGATTATAACTATCGGGAAAAACCCACTCAGGCAACTCATTCCACAGCCTAGACGTTCCATGCAGCAACTTCGACTAGACATTGCTTATTGTCAAGAAAAGGGAGACACTCTAGTCAAATTTGGAACTTTTCCGACTTAATTTTCCAACTTCTTTGTTTCCGACCATTATTTTCACTATGTAATTTAGTTTCGTCTGTCTGAGATAATATTGCAAGTACATGCAAATGAAGCGGGATCGAAATAACGACATAGGTATCTATAAATTTATCTAAAATGTAAGCCTCAGTACAGTGTGTCACCACACTAATATTATGAAAGTGGATTATTTCAATAATTGATGTGTAAATTGTACATTTATGAATAAAGCACTTTGACTTTGTAATTCATTAACATTGTATTTTTACTTTCAGTTTCGTTCCAATTTACATTGGAAAGTCTTTCTCAAATATCGCGACGGGCCTTTAATTTTTTGAAGATGTAGTACAGTTCTTCTACGGCCTAACTAAATTAGCTTTACTTTGTTATTGCTGTCACTAAAATTTGAAGCGAAAAGAAAAGAGAGATCTCAATATCTCAGCTAAGACAGTTTTCTTTAGGCGGTAGAACCCCTGCCCTACTACCGTCTAACTAAATCGGCTTTCGCTTTGCTATTGCGGTCTCTATCATTTCAAGCAGAAAGAATAGAAAGAGCAAATTCAAAGCTAAGACAGTTCTAGATAGGTAGTAGACCCTCTGGTCATCTTGAGTATTATTTGGCAAATGTCATCGCCAGTAATAGTAATACTTTGTGCGGAAATAGTTGAAGAACTAAGTTAGGTGTTTATTACACTTGGCTAAATTTTGTGACTAAATTCAGAAACAATTCAAAAAGAAACAAGGTTAGTCGAATGAATTCAGAAGCCAGCCAGGAGTAAGCAATCTTCGCTTCTGAATTTAGTATGCTTTGTTTCTGAATTTTGCTTACTGACACTTACACTTCACTAAATTCTTTCGGCTAAATTTTGCCAACTGTAATAAGCGTTTTAGTCAGAGACTCCAATTGGAGCCTTGGTTTAGTTGCAGTTGCAGAACCAGGCTGGAATCAATTCAGGTTGAATTCAGTCCGCCAAACAGACTCGCGAGGGCGTCCAATTAAGGCCTACTGCCTGTTCACGGTCTGCTGGCCCGACCACCGGGGGTCTGGCTTGCTAATGTTATGTATAATGTTATGTTTATACATAATGAGGATAAACATCGTAGCTTACATTCAAAATTTTCTATTATGGAGCATAGTTTATTAAAAAAAAATGTCTACATTGAAAGTACACCGATTTTATTAAGGATACTATGAAGTAAACAGTTTTCTGAGTACTAATTGCGTCCTATGGTAGGTATCACCTGCCGAACAAAAAAAGCGACCAAATTTTTTCGTGATAGAAAATTACATATCAGAATATGTTTTTCTAATGCTACATTGCTAAAAAATACTAATGTACGTACGTGAACCTACCTAAAATCATAAGTGTTAGAATCTATATCTCATAACATAGAACCATAAATTACACTTTTCTTACACATGACACAAATGGAACCTAAGAAATGAAAATACTGTTGAAGCTCCGATGCGTGAATACTTGAGCACAATCATTCCATAATTCCATCTTTTATTTACCTTCCAAAGCCCTACGAGAGATTGAAACGACGCAAAACAAAGATAAATCCACGCCGTCGCTGCCGGAAATTGAGCAAAACTTTCAAGAAAAAAATCCGTTCCATTCCACTCAGAACCGCTCAGGTACGTTTTCATTAATCAAAACGCTGAGAACGTACAAATACATAATGAGAAATCCCAGTACTGAACCGTACTTTAAAAATGAGGATGGCCATCCTTTAAACCGAGTGACAACACTCGGCTTTACACTTTTATAAATTGCAACGTTTTATTTCGTGCGAAAATTTCGGTGAAACGGAACGGTTATTAAAAGAAAAGACACCTGAAAAGGGTCGGTTTCGGAATCAGACAAAGGTCGGACGCAAAATGTAGAACGGCGACGGAGTCGAGAAGATTCCTGAGTCACTTCGTGTTGATGTTTGTCTTTTAGATAAACGGTTTATACTTTAAAGCTGGCATTTTTCAAGCTTTTAGCTCAGCTGCGTAACTCGGAACTGCTGTAAAATTAAATTATAAAAGTCACTGGAGTAAGAGTTAGGTACTCTTATGTAGGTAGATACTAGAGCGCTTCAAACCCCTATTTTATTTCGAGGAAAAAAATAGTTGAAATAAAACAAACTGAACTTACAACCCACTGTAAGTTATAAAAATTGTTAAAATGATCGCCTACAAAATAAAAATCCTTCGTAATATTATAAAACCTGTTGACTCTTTATTTTTATTTGTACCCTAGAGATAGATACGTATATACTAGCAGACGGCGCTCCTATTATGTCCTAAATTAATAAAAAAGACTTAAAAGCTTGAAATTTATAAGTTGTTTCTTTTTTGTTTAAAAGATGTTATGGCCTAATAGCTAGAACACCCAAAACCACGACCATAAGGCTCAGGACTTCGCTTATCATCATCATCAGCCTATCTTAGTCCGCTGTTGGACATAGGCCTCCCATGGCTCGCCACTTAGCCCTATACTCGGCTATACGTCTCCATCCACTGCCTGCTGTCTTCCGTATATCGTCACTCCATCTAGTCTCAGGGTGTCCTACACTACGTTTGCCGATTTGAGGTCTCCACTCAAGAACACGTCTACTCCAACGGTCATTTCTACGACAGATATGACCGGCCCATTGCCACTTCAGTTTGCTAATGCGTTGAGCTATGTCGGTTACCTTGGTTCTCTGACGGATCACTTCGTTCCGAATACGATCCCTCAGAGAGACTCCAAGCATAGCTCTCTCCATACCTCGCTGCGCGACTTTAAATTTGTGGACCGCTTTAACTGTCAGTGTCCATATTTCCGCACCGTAGGTCATGTTCCAAGGAAAACATCCTTTGAGTATGAATCATCCGCCGCCGGACTTGGCCAGCGTGGTGGATTATGGCCTTGAGAGAGCCAAGGAGAGAGCTTCTTGCGAGAGAAGGCCCCGAGTACCAGCAATGGAAACATACAGTGGTCTGTACCTATATGTATGTATGTCTGTATCACCTGCCGAACAAAGCGTGGTCTGTACTCTAATATTATAAACGTGAAAGGTTGTAATAATGGATGTATGTTTGTCATTATTTCACGCAAAAACTACTGTATGGATTTGGAGGAATTTTGATACATAGGTAGATGATAGTCTGCAATAACACATAGACTAATATTTACCCCGGGAAAATAAAGGGCTCGGCAATTAAGCTGGTGAAAACGCAAGGCGGTGCTAGTACGTTATAAAAGAGTCCCAAATTCAGCCCTAAGGAGTTCAAACACCCAATCACATTTCGTAAAGTTTTTGACGACAAAGTCGCGACCGCACTCTAGTAATAACGTAACGTGACCTACAAAACTTACGTAAATCAAAGAAACTTGAGCCAAAAATTCTCGCTTCCCCATTTCAGCTTAATGAATCCAACATGACGGATCAAAGAAATCGGATGTTTCACATGGGTCCCCATTAAGTTGTCCTATTAACCTATTAGCTCGGATTTTCCTGAATTTACTTATTTACGCAGCTACGTAGAAGAGAAATTCGAGTGAGGAAACTTCGGACAAAACGTATCGACTGACAAATCACGTTTCCTACTAACATTATGTATGCGAAAGTTTGAATGTTTGTAGCTCAATCACGTCGCAATGGTTGAACTGTCCGTGTCGAAATTTGCAACATAGATAGTTTTTTTTTTTTTTTAATAAAGAGTGACGACACGATCAGGACATGTGCCTGATGGTAAGCAACATGCCTGACACATAACAGCAGAGTGACACGCAGCTATTGGAACATGAAGAGTCCAAATCATTACCTAGCACTGCACTGCGCTCGTCACCCAGAGATCTAATATCTTATATCTCTAAGCCCTGTAATTTCTCTGGAAACATTGCCCTTCAAACCGGAACACAGTAATGTTTGCACATTACTGCTTGGCGGTAGAATAACTGGCAAAGGTGTGGTACTTCCCCCAGGCGGACTCTGCCAAGTTTATGGTCTGGAATAGATTATCAAGGAAAAATTACGGGAACAGGATCTACGCAGTTAAATCCGCTAACCGCTGCTAGTATATTACAAAGGAAAACAGTTTATGGGTTTGTATGTTTGTCTATGGCGACGTATATCTGTTATGGCTCAACGAAATCAAATTAAATACATCGTAATTACATTACATACTAGGTATTTAATTTGGATGGACTCATGTTTTTAACCCCCGACCAAAAAAAGGGATGTTATAAGTTTGACGTCGATGTCTGTCTGTCTGTGTGTGTGTGTGTCTGTCTGTGGCACCGTAGAGCTCAAACGGATGGGCCGATTTCGATGCGGTTTTTTTTATTTGAAAGTTAATATCCGTGCGGGTGTTTTTAGCTATGTTTGGTTAATATCGATTCAAAATGGCCGCCTCCACAAAATGGCGGACAAAATATTTCTTCATAACCTACCTCAATATGGGTATCAAATGAAAGGGCTTGACTAGCAGAGTACTATACGCTATAACAAATTTCAAATCCAAGATGGCTGCCACCACAAAATGGCGATTTTTTTTTTTCACTACTGCCGCAATATGGGTTTCAAACGAAAGGGCTTGACTAGTAGAATACTTTGCACTATGACAAATTTCAAATCCAAGATGGCCGCTACCACAAAATGGCGAATTACATTTCTTTTTTCACAACTTCCTTTAGGTATATGGGTATCAAATGAAAGGGCTTGACTAGTAGAATGTCGTACAGATAACAAATCTAAGGTAGTCGGGGGTTAATCAACATTTTTAATTTTGTTCTTGTACATATGAATGTTGATGGATGTTGTGGTAGATGGCGACCAAAAAAGTGTGGCTGGATTGTGTGAAAGAAGACATGGATAGGAAAGGAGTAAACTCAGATTTGACAAATGATAGAATGGAAGAAACGTACATGTTGTACCGATCCCATATAAAGTGGGATAAGTGGATGGATATCCAAGTCATCATTTGCCTACCCTCATAGGCT
The DNA here is from genome assembly GCA_017562165.1 of Ectropis grisescens. Taxonomy (NCBI): domain Eukaryota; kingdom Metazoa; phylum Arthropoda; class Insecta; order Lepidoptera; family Geometridae; genus Ectropis; species Ectropis grisescens. The sequence goes on along the minus strand of CM029789.1, from coordinate 22,657,479 downwards.
ACTTTACTTGAACGGGGGTTCAAGTTACGTGTCGATCGATTGTGTTACGATCCAACTAGTAAGTATATATTTTTACTTTTTCATATATTTTTGAGATCCTATAGCTTATCAAAGTTTAGCATTTTTTATTAATATACAAAAAAAAAATTGGTTGCCTGTAAAGTCGGTATACGGGCGAAAGTTTTACGTGACAACGACTTTGAGTGGTAAAATAATTTTACGGAAGGGACGCGTGCCTTTCACTTTTTATGTCTGTCTCTCTCGCTCTTAGGCGGGCTAACCATGCCCGAGTGGAAGGGACGCGTGCCTCTCACTCGCTCTCGTTGTGAGCGCATAACGTGAGCGGAGCGTAACGCAGTTTCTTTTTTCACCCGGCAAACCAATTTATAAGACGTTGTCACGTCAAAAAAAAAACTTTATTGAAACAAATACATTTAACAAGATCAATTGGAACCCATCAGTTCCGAACTAGTAAGTAATACTGTGTTTCGGAACCGATGGCCTCTCTCTTAACAGTTATGACACTAGAAAAAAAAAACATAAATTAACATTAACAACTGTGACAATTTTTTACACACATTCATATACATATATAGGATTGAAGTAAAGAAATAATAAAAGTACATTCCATTTGATATCAATACAAATTTTTACAAAACACTTATTGTTATTCGGGGTTATGCCATGTATACTATTTTTTTAAGTTAGTCATATTATGTTATATCTATATCTACAAGTAAGCATTCAATACTATCATAATCGAATCTGGCCAACCATGATCTCAAAATCTTTTTAATTTCGTGATTCGATTTTCTTTTAATTTTAAATTCTATGTCAAAAATCAAACCTCAATCGTCCCACTGCTGGGCAAAGGTCTCCCCAATTCCCTCCACTTTATCCGGTCCTGAGCTACCATCGTCCAATCATTTTTAACCGCTCCGAGCTCGTCCTTCCATTGCGTTGGAGGACGACCCTGGGGTCGACTGACCGATGGCGTCCACTCCGTAGAACCTCTGGCCCATCGATCGGGGGCATATCAATAGAAATTAATTGAATCCATATTTTTTCAAATCTTACCACGACATTTGTTAAATCTGAAATAGGACAAAGACCAAGGTTACGAGACTGATTGTGAGATTCCTTGCAGTCCCTGCTTAGGGCAGTTACGAGTATTCTACCACTTTACTTGCATCCGGTTTGGAGGGCAATGTTTCCAGAGAAGTTCCAGTAAAAAAAGATAAACCATCGTATTTATCCGAGTCCAAACCACAGTGCTAATCAGTGGTTCGGACTCTTATATGTCGCTAGAGGTAGGCGGTTTTATTCATACTTCGAGTAAGTATGTACCTAGCGTATGTACTGTCTTATGCATTCAGTGAAAATCTGTTGATTTTAATCTATTGTTGGAATTACAAACAGACACATAAATACTATTTGTATGTATAGATTCCCTGCTTTGTGCACTGTGTCCGTATACTTAAGGTCTGTATTATCTATTCTATGCTTAAAGGCTTGTTCGCATTAGGCTAGCAAATTAGTCTAGTAGAGAGTAATTTAGTAGCTAAAATACTCTCTACTATTCAAAAATCGTTCGCACCGTGCTTTAGCATAGTTCACAAGTGAGTAGCGTTTCGCAAGATGAAGAGCCTACAACGCAATAAAATAAATGAATGAATAAGCTAATCTTATCGAATCGTAATGGCTATTTTAGAAGAGGTGAATGAGGAAATTTGTGTGATCAATAAAATAAGTTATTCCACAGACAATTTCGTATTTGCAAAATTGTTTGAAGCTATTTTTCTCTCCAGACTAATTCGACAAGTTCGAACCTGTTTAATCGGCGAGCCAATGAGCGCAACGAACGCGTGGTAGAGGGTGCTACTCGCCCGTTGAAAATAGAACAAAATGGATTGACTCGACTAAATCACTTCCTAAACTACTCGACTACAATTTCACTGTTCATACACGTTTAGTTGCTAAATTACTCGCCACTAGGCTAAATTTCTAGCCTAATGCGAACAAACCTTTAGCGCCGTATCTACGTACGGTGGAATATTTAATGAAACTCCATTTATCAAGTCCCGGTACGTCTTGTTACGGATGTAAAGCTGATATTAATTTGTTGATTGCGAACCGGAGCCGATGTTTCATGTTCCCAAATATTAGTCAAATCAAATTAATTGTGTTCGAAAACGCTGGATAAATTATTGTCGGTGTATTCGATTTGATTGGTTTCATTGTGGTAATGGGAGGTATAAATCGTTTTAGGAGCTCTGGTGAGTCTTTAGCTAATAATTATTATTAATTAGTTGGCAGGATTTATTTATGAAGGCTGTGGTGACCACTAGTAACCGTCAGGTGGTAGGACTCTTTGTGGAGTCCACAGGGGGCAGTTTTACACCTTCAATCTATGCGCCAGTTGTTCTACTGACAAGCAGGAATGTGCAAACATCACTGTGTTCTGGTTTGAAGGGTAATGTTTACAGTTAAATTACATTGAATATATCTATGGGTGACTAGCTCCGTGCTTGCTAAGCTCCATCCATGATCCAGCTAAGAGACACTGTGCTGTTATGGGTCGTTTACCATCAGGCAGACGTCCGCTCGTATAGTCACTCTTTACAAAAAACGTCCGATTTCATGATCGCGAGGTCGTAGGTTCGAATCTCATCTGAACCTCTGAATACTTTTTTTTGTTTTTATAACATAGAGTGACGAGACGAGCAGGACATGTGCCTGATGGTAAGCAACATGCCTGCCACATAACAGCACAGTGACACACAACTATTGGAACATGAAAAGTCCAAATCATTACCTAGCACTGCACTCCGCTCGTCACCCAGAGATCTAAGATGTTATATCTCTAAGCCCTATAATTTCTCTGGAAACATTGCCCTTCAAACCGGAACACAGTAATGTTAGCGCATTACTGCTTGGCGGCTTATCAAAGCGTAAATGTCTGAGTTTGTTATCGGCACTGGATTTAATGGAAATGAAAAAAAAACATCTCTAGAAAACCGGGCTTGTTCCAATATTTGAGAATATGTGACACCACACACCGCACTTGGCCGTCATGGTGGATTATGACCTTGACTCTTTCTTGGCGAGAGCAGGCCCCGAGTCCCCTCAATTCCTACTCCTATTCAAAATATATAAGTTTGGATGTGTGTAGCTGAATACCGTCAGAGCACCTTAACGGATTAGGTTCAAAGGAGACGGCTCATTTTCCATGGACATTTGCCCCACAGCAAAAGTGCAGGAGACTTGACCAAGATTGGATCATTGTATAGGCTTTTAATATCTATTGAGGAACCATGGCTGACTTTACATTCATTTATTAAAGTACTTTTTAATCACACCAATTTGCAATCCCCGCTTGGCACGTTATTATCGAATGTACAGTTTGCACTATTTAATAATATATGTTACTAGATGTCCTCCCCGGCTTCGCCCATGGTACATTACATAGCACCCATCAGGATCCCGTACATATATAACGGTGAAAGAATGACTGAAATCGGTTCAGTCATTCGCGACAATATCGCTTTCAAACAAAACACCTCTTCAGCTACCTGCTACGCCACCTGTCGGAAATTGGTCGTACCAACTCAGGTTTTAAACAAAGATTAGCAAAGGTTTTATATTCAAGAGGTATGTAATCTGTGATATTCTATGACGCAATCTTAGACACATGCTGTCTTGTGTCATGTCAAAGCACGAAACGTACGAAAACTCTCAATAAGGAATATTTTTTCCCGATTTTGTTACATTCTTGATTCATGCTCCGCTTCTATTAATAATAGCGTTATTTTCTATAGCCTATAGCCTTCCTCGATAAATGGACTATCCAATAGAAAAATAATCTTTCAATCCGGACCAGTACTTCCCGAGATCCTAGCGTTCAAACAAACAAACAAACTCTTCAGCTTTATAATATAAGTATAAAAGTATAAATTAGTATAGATTATTTATCGCAACAAAAAGAAGCCAGAGCTTTGCGAGTAAAACCACGGTACGCTGCTAGTGGGGGCATAAAGTTATTCTGATACTAACTACCCCAGGAAAAGTTGCGAATTGATTGTCTTTGCATTGTCTTGCTCCAGTTTACTCCCCGTCAACAAAGTAATGAAAAACCTTTCATCGTTGTCTCGGAGCCACTTATTTTCCGAACCCATAAATCGTGTACTCTATAAACATAAATTTCAATCAAGTCGCCGCCTCTTTCCCGCTACAACCCAGACACCATTTCATTACAATTTCACCCCAAAACTGCAGTACATAATTGGAAATGTTTTATCATTATTCATTCATCAGTCGCTAATCCACACAAATTTCATCCTACACGCTCACCCGTGCATACCCACTAAATGTTCCCACTACTGGGAGACGCGGCTTACTCTCGCAAGAAGGGAGACAAGGTCATGATCGACGACGCTGGCCCTGCAGGTCTACTACGAAGTCCGATAAACGATATATCGGCCGAAGTTATGGACGTTTTACACCATAAAACACAATCGGTTGGTTGATCTGATCGGGCGTTTCGGTCACCCCGACCGACACTGATTTGACAGTTTTTGTGTCATCAACCGACCGATTGTGTTTCTTGGTATAAAACGTCCATAACTTCGGCCGATATATCATTTATCGGACTTCGTAGTAGACCTGCAGTACGGGCTGCCACATGACCATGCAGATTGTGCATCGGAGTCTGATGCAAAGCGACGATCTGTGTGATAACATAATACAACCGATTCACTCTCTACTTGAAATGTTATGTTACATTAGGAATAAAGGTTTCAAAAATACAATAAATTTAATTTGAAAAAGTAATGTTTGTTTATAATTGTTTTTATTGTTTAAGTGTTTGTAATTTACTGGTGTGCATAATAAAGAGTGTCTGTCTGTCTATCTGTCTGTCTGTCTCCATTTATATAACCGTCGACATCAATGTCAACTCAACACCTATGAATAAAATAAATGTTATAAATAAATAAATGTCTTTACGAACGAAGAGATTTGACTCTACTTTTGTGATAAGAACGTCTAGGCTGTGGAATACGTTGCCTGAGTGGGTTTTCCCCCGATGGTTACAATCTTTGTGTCTTCAAATCGAGAGTGAATCGGTTTCTTCTAGGTAAACACGCTCCATCGTAGACCGCATCGTCGCTTAACATCAGGCGAGATGGCGGTCAAGTGTAAACCTATAAAAGTTAAAAAAAAATATGCGAAAATGGGTAATTACAATAAGATCTCAAATGTTTACATTGAGAACTCTATAATCAACCTTACGGCATGCAAATATTAGGTTGTCTACGACAATTTGACAAAAAACTTTACAATTTATCACTCTGAGCTGCCTATTCAAGGACTACCAATTTTACTCTATTATTATTATCTACATTACATAATTATACAAAACTAATTAGGCATTTATAACAATCCAATGATAGCTAATAATGGAAGCTAGCTAAGATAATGGAAGCTAACAAATAAAGTAATTGAGTATGTAAGGAAAACAATTATACCTATAATAATTTTACCTTATATTATATTTATGTACTAATGCCCGAAGTAAAAAACTCAAAAATCTGTAAGTGTTACTAGGTTCCGTATCAATCAATAATATAATGTTACGTCAAACATTCAATGTTCAGATTACGGCTGCCTAGTTCATTCATTGTCTTCGCTCCTGTTGCGTGTCTCCATCTCAGCAAGGTGGTAGGACTCTTAGCGGAGTCCGCCTGTGGATGTACCACACCTTTGCCAGTTATTCTACCGCCAAGCAGTAAAGTGCAAACATTAGTGTGTACGAGTTTGAAGGGTTTCTAGTTTTATGTATTTTTGCTATACTTACATACTACTACCAATGTATATTCTTGAGGAATAAAAAATATATTAGCATATTTATTATTACACTTGCACCCGTACTATTTCTATAGGAAGAATAATTTGTGTGAGGATAAAAGGTATTTTTTTAAATTAATTCATAGGGTTTTCACGTGTGATAATATTTAGGTAAGTTTCAGTGGTCTCGTTTAGCTCGCAGTACAAAATCGAGAAATGCGCGTGAACCTTCCTTGAAAAAGATCGCTAGATGCGGCTGAAACTAAAGTCGTATCAGAACGACCATATCATACGTTAGCGATCCACGAATTCATTTAAAATACTCAACACCTACGTTATTATAAAACAGAGAAACAATTACAAAAAAAAACTCTAAATAAGAGCTAAACAGGTCTATTAGCAACTAGATTAGATCAACTCCGTCATTCTTACGTATTGTTATGAGTACGTGCTTCATAGTTGTTGTACAGCGTATTAGCTGTGTCCAACGTCGCTACAAATTGTAGGTATCCACAGTTAGATCCCCCCTAGTGTCTACGTCACACGCAACTACCCCAGTTTGTCGTCCCGACATCCCTAATTGAATCTTTTTCATGCCGGCCTCTTTGCAGGAAATAACGAGCTCAGATTTTACATTTATTTCACTTCTCGAGTACTGAAATTAATTCCAATTCGCATTTTCCTTTCTGAATCGTGAAGGCGAAAATATGTCTGAAAAAGATGTGATGTGTAAAAAAAATTTGTCGGTGTCAGCGCTGACTCAACCAAACATATTATTATTGATATTTATTGATGTTTACCTACATTCTGAACAGTTTAATAAACGCTAAAAAATAATACATATAACGCAATGCAGTAAATATCACTTACGTAAGTTTCCCAATTGCGGATGTCCACTAAACTCTACACAACACTGAAAACAAATGAAAAACTAAAATAGACACTGGCCGGAAAGACAAAACACTTATTCTTTTTTAGAAAGAAGTTCTACATAAATATTGCACAGTAATAGTTTGAAAGAGATCGCGTGAATTTCGTTCGGGGAGAGCGCAAGGCGAGCGTTCTCTGCGAAATTCTAACACGGACTGAGGGATAGAAGATGGAATGGACTCGGGGTTGCGTAGGTGGAAATGGGGTTGGCAGACGGGGGTGGACGGCGAGTATTGCCGAAGCTATGGCGTGAATGGACGCCGGCTAAACGCATGACGGGTCGCGGTGGCGCACCCTCGCGAACATTTACTACCCTTGAGTTTCACTGTTGCTCTAATTATCGAATCTTTGATGAGATTTTTCAAGTGGATTTAAGATTGAAATCTTTACACCTCAGACAAATTACTCTAGAAATGCTCTAAGCCTCGCACCTATTTTCCACATACTCATTTATGTACTGTGAAATATTTTTAGTATGTGAATGTTCATTATAGACTGGCCTCGTGGTGTAGATCGTAGGTTCGATGCTTACCCAAGACAAATATTAACGTTATGAATACGATTGTTTTTTTATATATATCTATATACTATGCGGGTTTGATAAAAGCGTACTTATTTAAAATTACGTACCTATTATTGTAGTTGTATACCTATTTGGTAGAGAATAGTAGAAGTTTTTTTTTCATTTTTCTGACCAGATCTTTAATTTCAAGTAGTGATAGTTCTAGTTTTTTGATTTTTCGTGTGTACATATTGTGGGTCCATATTGTATGTAACTATTTAGCCGCTGCGCTGTGTAAAACGTGCCTTATAGTTTTTCACGATAAATTATTTCGTTCGTTCATGGAAATTACTCATTTCACTATATATCACTTAATTTAATTTTTTGACGAACTGCATGGGCAGCTGAACTAAGTCTCTCAGCTAGTCTCTCTATGTGGGGACCCCACTGTAGCTTTGAATCCACTGAAATGCCCAGAAAAAGAGTAGATTGTACGGGTTCGATCACTTTATCTTTCAGTCTAATATCAAGTTTACAGCCCAGTACATTGCATAGCGTAAACTTTATACATTTAGTTTTATTTGGATTTAGAACCAGATTATTTGCATCAAACCATTTGAATGTGATGTCTAAAATTGCGTTTGCAAAATTGCAAAATTGCGTTTTACGGTCACTAAGTTTAACGGGATAAAAAGTACCCTGTATGTCAATCTAGATAATGTACGTCCTACTTGTGTAATGTTATTCAAATCCGTTCAAACTTTAAGATACGTGGGAACAAACACACACATAAAAGCACAAAAACGTTCCCATTTACCATATTACCAGCAGATCCCCGCGGTTTTGCCCGCAAAGTTCCCGTTCTTGTTATTTTTCCTTGATAATAATTGACCTACCTATATGTTATTCCAGACAATAATCTGTGTTTTAAATTTCAAGTTGATCCGTTTCGTCGGTACGACGCGACGTGATTAAAGAACAATGAGGCGTTTTCCAGACGCAAAAAGACTTGTCAAAGATAGTTCTAAATATTGCCAAGTGTGGCACCACTGTTGGTTTTTGTGAAATTTCTCTAACAAAATAAAACAGTGGCGCCATCTACGGTGAAATTGGGAACTGTATTTGACAGATCTTTTTACGTGTTGAAAACCCTTTAAAATTCATACATTCGTAGTTATATTATACAATGTGTTTGTCTACCCGTGTCGGAGCTTGAAATAGTAAAATCGGTCGAGACTGAATCGGTTTATTATAGGTAAGCACGCTCCGTCGTAGATCGCATCATCGCTTAACATCAGGCGAGATGGTGGTCAAGTGCGAACCTATTCTAGTTAAAAAAAAATATGATTATTTTTATCGACAAATCAAACAACTTTTTTTTCTTTGAAAATTATTTTCTTCCTTTTATCGAAATCAAATTCGCAAATGTTTAACCACGTTTTATTGCCTATACGTGCAGCTATCAAATGATATCTTTTTTCAATCAATATTCCCCTTACATGGCAATTTATGACTAAATTAATACAAGCGCTGAAGGGTAGGTACAAAAAAAAACAAGGAGCAAAATAGTAGATTATTCACAAAGGGAGTAAAGCACTGTCTTGTGTCATGGGCGTCATATTGGATCCTGAGCGCAGCGAGGGACTCGAGTCAACTCCCGAGCGAAGCGAGGGAGTTTTCGAGTCCCGAGTGAAGCGAGGGATTCAAGCCGCCTATGACACAAGACAGTTTTTTACTTCAGAGGTGAATACTCTACTTTTCATATCTTCTGCGAGGCAATTAAAAGAAAGGGATATGTAAAATATTTTAAGTATTTATCTTTTGATTTTTCCGGAAGTAGATTATTAATAATCCCTAAAGCGTCCAATTTGATGAACTCCGGGGTCAATTCACTATCGCTTGAAGACATTTTGGTGTTTTTTTTTAATTAAAGTGATACAATTCAAAACTAACAAAATTCGACTCAATGGCGCCTTTTTTATTTTCTTTTTTTGTGTTTTGTTTCTGTGACTAGTTCGATATTTGGAAAAAAAAGTTCTAGTTTTTAATAAAGTCTTTTTACTATGGGTAAGAATTTTCATACGAATTTTAACGTTCCAAATTCAAATCATTTTAATCCCTAGGGGGAATCTTCTCAATATTACTTACCTCTGCATTTTGAAAGGTCACAATCACTTGCTTTGTTTTGACGTTTCATGACATATAATTGGACTTTGTCGAGCAGGAGATATGAAAAAAAAAATTGTCAATAAAATTAATTATATATTTTACCATTTACGGGTAGACAAACACATTGTATAGTAGAATTAATAGGAAAGTGTAATTAATATTATCTAAATATTTTACCGGCGTTAATTTGCGTGACGTGGCGTCCTGACGTGTTGCTTTGACATTTAATTTCGCTAGTAATTTTGTTGGCAAAACAACGTTTACAGAGACATCTAATTACGAGACACGTTGTTTGTCCACGATGGACTCCTAAACTACTTAACCGATTTTAATCAAATTTGCACACTGTGCGCTCTGGGCAGTTTGATCCAACTTGAGAGATATGATTTTTTTTTTCTATTAATAGTCTATATATGAAAGGAGCTCACATACGTCGTACTACTCCTGATTATACCTCTTTCTACCGATATCGACCAAATTTGTTCAGTCGTCCCGACGTGACACCCCAAAAAGAATTCATAGCTAAAACTAATTTAACACAGCTGATGGCTTATAGCGATCTCTTCTAGACAACTTTAAGAAGGAGATTTTTTCTGTATACACTTAATTGTTGGAAACTAAAAACGTTTCAATAGATAAGACAATAGGCACCGCCATCTCTACGGAACAACGTTACGCCGACAGCGTTTTATGCTACGTTTTTCAGCTTCGTGCTACAGTCGAGTGCGAGATTATTTACCTATCCACATGAGTAAAGCATGGCAAAGTTTTGTAATGTATAGCTGAGCTGAGCTAATTAGGCGGAATTTATTTTGAGAGTCAGACAGACAGAGAGATATCGACGTCAAACTTATAACACCAATCATTTTGTGTTAGGGGTCAAAAAAGGGCACCATAAAGGTTTAGCACACAGGCGCTGGTGGGAGCCGTCGCGGCACTGCTTGTTGGAAGCCAGATAACTGATCTAATACTTATATATTTGTAAATACATACTTATTATAGACACCCAGTACACATATCTGTATTCATCACACAAATATTTGCACTAGGTGGGAATCGAACCCACGGCCCTCGGTTCCGCCGGCACACTCACTACCAACTTAGCTACTAGGCCTTTCAAATTGCATGATATGGTAATATTTGGGAGTCAGTTCCTCAGTTCTCGCTTCGCTCGGTAAGAGGGCTCATCGATGAGCGCGTCGCTCGGTATTAACGCTAGAGTGTTTGTCAGTTGCATAATAATTTAAAATCGATAAAGTGGCAGCAGACTGGGGCGAGGGTCACCCTCGCGCCCTCGCGGATTACCCATTGTTTTCTGGCTCGTGTCGCAGAATATGTGTAATTTCAAGTAATATAGAACACCGATACAAAACAATACAAAAAAACTACGTTTAAAAAAAAGAGTTCACAACCACAAGCTCACTCTCTCAGAAGCGAAAAATAAATTAATATAAGCGCTGCCCGCTCCTTTAATTGAAGTCGGGCCGGGCCTATAGGTAAAAAATATTGTCTATTGTATAATATTTTCTCTTTTGTTTTATAAACATAAAACGACGAAGATACTGTGCTTAGAAATTTCGCGATTTTTTGTGGCTTTACGATTTTTACCCACAACCGATTTTTACTCACACAAGTGACGTCACGTTGAAGTCCATTAAAATTAATATAAACAATATTATGGACGAAGTTGAGTAAGTTTTTAACCCACTTAGAAAAAGGACCGATTTGAGAAACGGTGGATTCTCAAATCGGTTCAGGGGATACCTACCTAGGTTTTTTTTTGTGCAAAAAGAGCCTTGAGCACTTTTTGGGTCAACAAAAATCATTCGCTTTATCTTCAGTGGTTCACTGAATGCTTTCCGATGTGGATGAAAAAAATCATGGTACTCGTGTCATCGGCATTTCGGGATCTAGCGTATTCGAAAAGTAACTTTGGCAAATATCATATAATTTGCATCATTTATTTATTCATTAAATGAGCACACAAAACAGAATGTAGTAATAAACACAAACTATAACATAGGAGTATTCTGTACAGAACTGTATTACATTCCAAACTATTACATTAATTTTACATTAGATGGCGCTAGTAGATTTTCACAACTGATCCTCAAACATTCACATTTTTTTAACTGTAACAGGTTCGCACTTGACCACGCGATCTACGATGGAGCGTGCTTACCCAAAAGAAACCGATTCACTCTCGATTTGAAGACACCAAGATTGTAACTATCGGGGAAAACTCACTCTGGCAACGCTTTTCACAACCTTAATACAAGTTCAACGTTCAACTAACGTACAACGTTCCTAATACAAACATGGAGTCAAATCTCTTCGTTCTTGTCTTTGAAACATGAAACGATGTCGCTCTTTCGAGATACGAGAAGCCCGCTAGAAGAAAGGACAAGGTAGTATTATATTATGCAGATCAGTTGCACACTCTCCGAAGTGTATCCGATGTAACCTGATAACCATGCAATTTTGCGGCGATGTTCAAGTCTTTGAAGTCTTGTTACGCACATTGCCTATGAGCCTTTTGGGACGTCGCGTCGTTCAATCGATTCTAGTCTCCGTTCCGTCCACTCGACACCACCAAAACGACACCATCCGTGGTGTCGTATGGAATCTCTAGTCCATACGACACCACCCTAGTGATGTGCTGTTCCGCCATTAGTTTTTTATGTATTTTATGTCGTCAGTATAAGTTTCCATGTCCATTGTGAAAAATTAAAATATTCGGACGGAAAGACAATAATATGCAAATTGCAATGAACAATGTCAAGATGACCATTTGAGTGACAGATAAATATAAACTTTATCAAATGACATACCTCATTAATGAAACTGCTTGAACTTAATTGGCGTTTTCATATCAACAAATTTGTATGTAGGTAACCTCACTATTAGTCAGTGGTATCGTATGGACTAGTGATTCCATGCGACACCACCGATGGTGTCGTTTTGGTGGTGTCGAGTGGAAGGAAGGCTAGTCTCCAGCTCAGTGGCGGCCTTAGGAGGTGGCGAACAGGGCAATCGCCCTGTGCCTCACTCTTGAAGGGGCCTCGCGTCCAGCTAATTTTTTAACTACATTTTTTATTTATAACTTTTGATTTTGATTCTTAATTATTTATTAAGGTTATAAAATAACGAAGAATTTTAAAAAAAGTTAGTTTCATTTATATTTATTATTTTTAATATATATTCATTCATTCAAATCGTAATTGAAAAATTAATTTCGTAGTACTTAGTCCAAGATCTCAGGGCCGCCAGACGTCACGTATTTTCTGACGGATGAAATGTGGACGATTGAGTAGAGTTAGTACGTACTAAGAACACATGCTTACCCGCTAACTTGCTTAGACGGACAATTTTGAGATATGGGGTCCAAAAGATACATTACTTACTTCACGTATTTTCTGATAACTGACTCTCACGTATGTTATAGGCCATATCTTTAAAAATAAGGCCCCAATACTCCCAGACACTTAACGTCGTTTGTTTCGCTTAACAGACGCTGTAAAACTATATTATTTTGGGATTTTTAAAGCGTCTGTTAAGCAAAACGGCCTCCTAGCAGAGTCCACCGCGGGAAGTATGACTTCTTTGCCAGTTATTCTACCGCCAAGCAGTAATGTGCAAACATTACTATGTTCTGGTATGAAGGGCAATGTTTCCAGAAAAATTACAGGGCTTCGAGATATCTGGGTGATGAGCCCAGTGCAGTGGTAGGTAATGATTTGGGCTTTTCACGTTCCAATAGCTGCGTGTCACTGTGCTGTTATGTGGCAGGCATGTTGCTTACCATCATGTTCTGCTCACCTCGTCACAATTTATTTTCAAAAATTGGCTGTCATTGGAACTGCAGATGGAAGTGAAAACTTTTAAACTCAGAATTTAATAGCTTACTTTGGAAACTACGGAAACCGGAACGTGAATAAGGAGGGCGTGGCCATGGCACCAAGAAATGCGTCAGCATGTGGGAGCACCAACGGGAAATGCTGACGCATTTCTAGAGGGGCAATGGTCATGGTCCCGCGTTTACCCGAAGATTTCTTATCATTCCCGAGCGTGACGCTAGAATTCAATCACAGCCAACGAAAAATCTGTCTGAAATATGTAAAAGCAGGTTTTCAAAAAAAAAATTGTCAGTTACTCGGAGTCGAGACTTAATGTTCAGCTCATCTATCGCTCAGAAAATTCCCGTGCAGAGGAATACCTGTCAAACAACCAGACCTACTTTCGCATCACATAGGTACTTTTCCGTACGACAAAGGACCTTGCAAAGACCTGCCGCATGGAGCCTCGCAATGGGTAAGACCGCTGCCGCTCCAGCTAATACTTAGCCGATCCATCCCAAAGTTGCGAGCAGTATGATGAGAGCAGGTGCTCGTGATCATAATATAATATGTGTATAGCACAGATTTCTAAACAGATGAAACCTTCGTGAACAACACTGTGAGGCCAGTCATTAGTTATGTATGCGTGACAGCTCTCACAGACGTTGTCAAATTACTCACGTTGGTGTGCGTGTAATGTTCCCAGTCTTAAGAAAAAGTCCCACTATTGTTGCGACGATTTTCTTAGTATTCCATGGATTCACCGTGCGGGTGCCGGGTCATCATCGTGGCAGAGAGAGAAAACCGAGTAGACCCCGAGACTTGTGACTCGGGCGTAGGTTTAAGGGGCCCCTTTCTGACGTACATCAACACTCACCTTCACTACTCGTCTTTCTTTCCCTGCCCAGCCAAATCTGATATGAGCCTACTAGTGCAGCTTTAGATACTCGTTCTAGTATAGAACTTACTGCACTTCTGGATAAGCCAAGGTCTTTCAGCAGGTTATAGAGAGATTTTGCTGGTATACCTCTCGCTCCCACTTCTACAGCGTATAAACTAACTACATAGCCGTTTTTTGTTAATTCGTTTAGGAGGTCGTAATACTTATTTTGTTTCATCGCGTGGTCTTTAGGTATATTAGTTTCCCACGGTACGGTAAGTTCTACAAGGACTACGTGTTTTGTAGCTCTAGAAAAAAGGAAAATTTCCGGTCTGGATGACGAAACACCCACATCCTCTGGGATTTTGTAGTGCTTTTCATACGTGTCCATTAAAATAGTCCAATTGTTGTCAAATGTTGAGCCTTCTTTTACAAAGTTAATTTGTCTTTTGTTTGTCGTCAAATATGTGCCTTAATATGTGTTGTTAAGCTTTGGAAATTTTCACGTATAATAAACGCATAAAACATTATTTTTAAATAATTTATTATTACACCGATAATATAATGCAAGGATTTCTTGTTAATAACTTGCTCCACAAAAAAGAGACAGAAACGTAATTGAAAATTATAGACCTATTAGCCTCGTGTCAAACATTTACAAAGTTTTTTCAAAGCTGATCCTAAATAGAATATCAAGGACTATAGATTAAGAACAGCCTATTGAACAAGCTGGTTTTACAGCAGGGTTTTCAACTATTGATCATATGCATGTATTAAAACAGTTAATAGAAAAATCTCAAGAGTATGGGAAAGACCTATACATTGCATTTCTCGACTACAATAAAGCTTTCGACTCAATCAAACACAATCTGCTCTGGGAGGCTCTAATTCAACAAGGAGTAAGAAAGAAATATGTTCGTATTATTAAAAATATATATGCTAACAGCACTGCACAGATCAAGTTAGAATCCACAGGTCATAGACGAGACGTTTCATAACGGCGAGGATTTGTTCTTATCTATTCGTTTCGTAACTATAGTTTTCATCAACATTATTAGTATTTTTATTAACCCTAGTAACGGCGAGGATTTGTTCTTGGCATCGATTCACATTAAATAAAAAAAAATTAACGATTTTAAAAATAGGGCTTAAAATTGAATTATACCATGTTCATTAATAATTTGGTCTACGAGTATCTTCAAAACAAAATTAGAATCTATATTTTACCTTAACTTCAGGGAAAATAATTTCAATTTAGTATAGCAACACTGACCTATTTTCGTTGAGGTGTTGTGTTTCTATTCATCAATCGAAATAAAATCGTCTAAATTTAATAAATACCAGTAAAAATATTCAAACTTTCCTATGAAATTTCCTTTTTTTATTTTTGGGAACAATGTTTGCAATGTTTGATGACACAAGACGGCATAATCTTAAACAAAACATAAAATCACACGGGACTCCCGTACGAGACGGAAGTCAGTTTCGTACTGACTGGAGTTTGTATTTGCTTTGGCGTTTAATATTTGCTTTCCGGACCTAAGGATCTGTGTTCTGCACGTTCCATCTGCTTTTGTTTTAGAAATCTGTGGTGTATAGCTTTTAAATGATAATAGAGCGTATGCGCGTCTTCTCTTTGCTTTCGAATCCGCAAACATAATGAGGCGTTTTTCAGATGCAAATTTACTTGTCAAAAATAGTTTTAAATTTTGCCAAGTGTGACACCACTGTTTGTTTTCGTGAATTTCGCTAACAAAATAAAACATTGGCGCCACCTATGGTGAAGTTGGGAACTGTCTTTGACAGATCTTTTTGAATCTTGAAAACGCCCCATTCAACTTTTGTTCTTTGTTTGGAATATTCAAGGAATATTGCATTACACATTGGCGATTAACAGCGAGTTCTAAAATAAAATTATGGCATTCGAACTCCGAATACCCATAACACAAAAACAAAAATTACCGCGAATATCAATGAACCAATCACGAACCAATCAAATGATATTTTAAGACTATATGTCAATGTCAGTGTCATATATTTGTCGGCGGCCCCTAGATCTACAATAACTTTGTGCAATTTGAGGTTGTTCTGGCTTGGATTCCTGGGCATTCAGGTATTCTAGGTAATGAGCATGCTGATGCCTGTGCTAAAGCTGCTGTTCAATCGGGCTCCCTTACATACTCCCGAATTGATGCTCTTGATCTTTGCTCCATCTTAAAACCTATGCTCCACAAGTGTTGGTCCCAGAAATGGAACATATCTAAACGAGAGAAAGGAAAATTTTATGGAGAGATCCAACCAGACATTCCCCATAGGCCCTGGTTTTGGTATGACATCCTCCCTTCAGATATTCCCCGTCCTACTTCCTTCAAATGTCTCCTCTCCCTTGTTAATACCCCATTTGTAAATACTCTGTGTAAATACATTAAAAAAATAAGATAAAATTATAAAAATAATGAGGCGTTTTTCGACGAGATAAAAAAATGGTTCCAAAAAACGACGATAGGATGATAGGAACCGCTTGTAAATTTTAGATTGCGATGTCAATGTCAAAAGCCACTGAGCCACATGGTGAGGGACCACTGGGACTGGACTGACTGAACCTAGTTCCCATACCTGTGTCGAACTAGTTCGCTCCTATCTTTCGTTCATTCGGTCTTTTTCAGTTATTTTAGAGGACAATATTGCAGTTTTTAATTCATACTGCGCTCCAATATATAACTATTTCATGTTATGTAAAATACTTTAGTATTAATACTGTAGTATTTTCCACAACGTTTTCATTCGTTTCACGTGAATTGAGAAAAGTTCCGGCTGGCCTCGTCGGGAGAATGGCAACTGCCGATTGGGATCTTATCGTTTCGAAAATATGTGCGTAATGCCGCTAACTTAAAATGGTTAAGGAAAATTTCGTGAGGAAGCTGACATGTACCTACCTACAAATTTTCGAGGTCATGACTGTGTCATCCACCAATCCATACTGCACTAGAGTGATGGATTATGGTCTTGACTCTCTCTTTGCAAAAGAAGGCCCTGAATCCCAGCAGTGGGAACAATTAGTGGGCTGCTTAAATTGTGCTTTTGCTACCTGATCGTAGATGTCTACGATTGTTGTTATTTGCTATTGTTGTTGTGTTGTTGGTTGCTATTGCTTATTAACATCTGTAAAATCGGAAACGCTTTGTGTACATGCATTAAATTCAAAAGAACTATAAATTGTCCGATTTAAAAATTTCACCAATCTCAATATACGGATATTGTCAAAACCTTAGATTCGGATAGAAATGTTAAGTTATGTTAGACGTAACATAAGCGCCATCTATCATTTCTTTGTTTTTATCTCTTCAAAATGTCTAGACAATCTGTATCTAGAAAAAATACGTGGTAGAAGTGATCCTTTAGAAAGGCTTAACTTTCTTTTTACTGACGCTTTTTCGTTTCATTGATTTTCAAATCACAACGATGCTAAATAAATGTTCACTACAAAATACGAAGTCTAATAAAATCGTTGAATACGTAACATACAATTCGGGTAAGAGTGAACTAAATCAGTCAGTGGACCATGCGGCATTAGTGAACAATAGTGGATCGCCGAAAAATAACCGTCACGGAACAAGATAATCGATGAGCTAATTCGCATAGTCCACTAAAACTTAAGGAATGGTTCTCTATACTCGTCGGGTTATTAATTACCAATGTCCCAACACTATTATTTTTTTATGTATTCTTGGCCATGGATACATTGGATACTAGTCCTTCAGCCGTCGATAAATATTTTCGTTTCAGTGTTTCGTGTTGCCATTTATATTTTTAATCTTCTTTTTACTTTTGCTTAATATGTGTCTCTGCACCGAGAGTTTTAAAGATTTTTATTGAAAATCGAATGTGATCAGTAACGATTTTTATTGCATTGTCAATTTAATTGACCAATTTTTATTCCCAATATTTTAACATTAAAAAAGAAGAAAAATTGTTTTAGTATAAAAATTTTTCATCGAGTATTTAGGGTTTATAGAAGGTAAACAAACCAAACACATTAGCTGAGCTGAGAAGAAAATTATAATTTATCTAAAATAAGTGATGTGTTTGGGAAACCTCCAACATTTTTAGTTATCGCAAATCATTTAGATGTTTGTAATGTGTTACTGTGTTCTGTGTTCGGGTTTGAAGGGTATTGTTTTTTTTTATATAAAGAGTGATGAGACAGTCAAGACTTGTACCTGCAAAGCCAACATGCCTAAGCAACATGCCTGACTCATAACAGCACTGTGACACGCAGCTATTGGAACATGAATAGTCCAAATCATTACCTAGCACTGCAATGCGCTTGTCGCCCAGAGATCTAAGATGTTACATCTGTAAGCCCTGTTATTTCTCTGGAAACATTGCCCTTCAAACCGGAACACAGTAAAGGTTACACAGTAGAACACATTACTGTTTGGCGGTAGAATAACTGGCAAAGGTGTGGTACTTCCCCAGGCGGACTCTGCCAAGAAACAGTCCTACCACTACTGTTTTCAGTGAAATTACCGGATGACTAGCGCAATGCTTTATTAAGTAATGATTTGGATTATGAATGTTCCAATAGCTACGTGTCAATGGGCTGTTATGGGTAGGCATGTTGGTTACCATCAGGCACATGCCCTGCTCGTTTCTTCTGTTTATTATAGGTACTATAAAAAAGGCAACATCTCTTTGTATTTAGACAACAATGTCTAATACTAAACATTTATTTATTCTAATATTATTATATTATTTAGCAGTCATTATATTCTTTGATCTAGATATTTCACAGAGACGGTAATTATCTGTACAATTGGATACTCATATTCACATTATAATCATTGTTTCTTTAACTTCTGCATTCTCGCCATACGTGTTCTTCTCGTCAAAACGAGCAACAGACTGATAAATATTGCGCCATACTGACGACAACTACACGACGCAATGAAACAAGCACAAAATTAAAAATTTTGACTAACCCCCGACTACCTCAGATTTGTTATCTGTACAACATTCTACTAGTCAAGCCCTTTCATTTGATACCCATATTAAGGGAGTTGTGAAAAATAAATGTATTTCGCCATTTTGTGGAAGCGGCCATCTTGGATTTTAAATTCGTCATAGTGCAATGTATTCTACTAGTCAAGCTCTTTCGTTTGATACCCAAATTGAGGTAGTAATGAAAATATAATATAATTCGCCATTTTGTGGTGGTGGCCATTTTAGATTTCAAATTCGTTATAGTGTATAGTATTCTACTAGTCAAGCCCTTTCATTTGATACCCATATTGAGGTAGGTTGTGAAGAAATATTTTATCCGCCATTTTGTGGCGGCGGCCATCTTGAATCGATATTAACCAAACATAGCTAAGAACATCCGCACGGATATTCAATTCAATTCAATTCATTTATTCGAACCATTATTTCAAAAGAACACTTGGTAACGTCACTTACAATAAAATTATACATAAATAATCTGTGTATGTAATAAAATAATAAGGTGCGTTGGGGTAACTCCGGACAGATTTTTGACTAGTTAGCATAGTCTTGCGATTTATTTAATTTCTGGAGATCAATGTATGCCAGATCTTTAAAATAAATCTACAATGCTTAACGGATAGACAGAGTATAAGTGTGAATTTTGTCTGTCTTACAGGCTTAATAGTTTTTGTTGTAGACGTTTGCCAAAACAAACTTTATCTTTTATGATCACGATAACATATTTACCACCGAAGGGCAAGTTCGGACTGCAAGTAATAGTAGCCTCTATTGCTTAGAAGACAGATTCCATTAGAAGAATACATCCGATCTTTCACTTGCTAAGCTAAATATTTTCCATAATTTACTAATTCAGACACAGCACATTTCTGATTTGCCGGAGCGATAAACAGAAACTATGGGTAGCGGGACGATAAAATGGCGTCTTATTTAATCTTACGAGTGTTTGAAAATTATTCGAAATTAGATCAAAAAACAATTCATATGGTCTTACCCCATATCCGATCTTACCCCAACATACCTTACTAAAGAATAATGTCAAATAAAAAATAATCAGCTGTAAAGGGGCCTTGTCATTTAGGTGCAGCTGTAAAAAGGCTTTGTCATGGTGAAAAAAACAAATTATCCAAACAATGAATACATACAGTAGGTACTTAAACAAATTTACATTAATGTTTAGTATTATTCCACTTTACTCGATAGTTCTGATTTTGACATATTCCTTTTCCAAATATTGCTGTCCTTTACAAAATCATCTACAGTGTAATATGCTTTGCTCATTAGGTAGTTTTTTATTTCGGTTTTAAACCTAGTTTCATTGAGACCTTCCACTTGTGCAGGTATTAAATTATAGAAGCGAATACCATTACATTTGAAAGAGTTAATGGTTTTCTGTAGTCTGCATTTAGCAAATACAATTTTATGTTTATGATGTGCTTTTGGATTCAAATCAGACATTTTCTGCAGTCGAGTATGGTTTTTTCTCACATACATTATACTTTCATAAATGTATAACGACGGGACTGTTAGTATATTTATAGTTTTAAACATAATGTAATGATTTTCTAGCAGACAGATTGTACAGAGCACGGATTGCTCTCTTTTGTAATATAAAAATTGAATTTCTATCGGCGGCCGATCCCCATAATAAAATCCCATAGGACATAATACTATGAAAGTATCCAAAATAAACAAGTCTAGCTGTTTCCACGTCAGATATTTTCTTAATTTGACGAACTGCATGGGCAGCTGAACTGAGTTTATCAGCTAGTCTCTCTATGTGAGGACCCCACTGCAGCTTTGAATCCACTGAAATGCCCAGAAAAAGAGTAGATTGTACGGGTTCGATCACTTTATCTTTCAGTCTAATATCAAGTTTACAGCCCAGTACATTGCATAGCGTAAACTTTATACATTTAGTTTTATTTGGATTTAGAACTAGATTATTTGCATCGAACCAAAATTGCGTTTATTTCTGTGAAATCATTTATTCCTCTTTTAACCTTAAAAAGAAGTGATGTATCATCAGCGAACATAACTATTTCTACGTTTTTATGGTTTTTTATCATAAAAAGTAGATCATTAACGTATATAAGAAACAATAAGGGTCCAAGGATGGAACCTTGAGGTACACCCATTTTAAAGGGGACTCATTTGATTGCACACCGTCAATTTCAACTATCTGTACACGATCTTTAAGATAAGAAGAAATAAAATTTAGAGCTGGCTTCGATGGCCCATAGAACTGTAGTTTCTTCAAAAGAGTATCATGATGAACGCAGTCGAAAGCTTTAGACAAGTCACAAAACACACCCAGAACATCGTGATGATCTTCCCAGGCACTTAAAATATAATTATTCAGTTCAACGCCTGCGTCAATAGTGGAACGTCCCTTTGTGAATCCAAATTGGTTGCTATGTAATAGGTTATTAACATTAAAGTAAGCTAGAAGTTGATTGCATATAAGTTTCTCAAATATTTTACTAAGGCAGGGTAATACAGAGATGGGTCTGTAATTGCCAGGTTCGTTTTTATCTCCAGATCCAGATTAACTTTCAAATAAAAAAAAACCGCATCGAAATCGGCCCATCCGTTTGAGCTCTATGGTGCCACAGACAGACACACACACACACACACAGACAGACAGACAGACAGACAGACAGACATCGACGTCAAACTTATAACACCCCTTTTTTTGGTCGGGGGTTAAAAATATGGAGCAATAAAAATTACACTCACTCAAACTATCATTCAATATTGTGCAATCTTCAATTTTAGCCCTAAACCCTAAACAGTCAATAATATTGTACAATTCGCAATATTGCGCAAAATTATCATCTAGGGGCCGCCTAACTGTATTAAATTTGCTTTAATACACTACTCGTTATTCAGACCATGCGCAGTCCGAGGTGGGAGGTCACAGGTCATTGAGTAAACAAGTAGTTCCGCGCCTCTCAGTGTAAATAATTAATTAAAAATAGTTTCATGCTTTATTACTGCCTGTCATCAGTTTAAAAGCGTTATTTAAGTGATAATACTAATATCAAAGTGTTTTAGTGACAATATGTATTAATCTAAAGTGAAATAACATAGTTTTTTCAAAATAGCCGGTAACATTTTTCAAATTTTCCTACCAAACATTGACTCTTGCGTTTGAATTTAGTGCCGATTTTCATGAACTGGATGATAATTTTGCTTCTCATCTGTGAATTATGTGACAATATTGTTGTGTTTACTCAAATTCGCAATAAATAATATATCAAGAACGTGTAATAATGTGTACTAATGAGTGAGAAATATGAAATAGGATCTCGTAATTGTTTCAATATTTTTGCATTTAGTTGCGCTACTCCTCCATAGAGGGCTCTGATACAAAACAAGACAAAGCGAAACGGGTCATTAGTAACACTATCCGCTCAGAGAGGACTCTTACACAGATTTTCTAAAACACGTTATAGTGCACATATACTGAAGAAACAGTACATTGATAGTCCGCCATTACGTATACTGCAATAAAAACAGTACATTGGTTTTTTACTCAGATCCTATACTATCAACACAGTACGTTGGTATCAATAGCAATTTGCACACAGGACATTGATATTGAATAAAAAGTAAATAATTACTAGAGCTTATTGGTTGATATAAGGAAAATGGAGCGGTCGCCAGTCAAGAAAATATATTT
This sequence comes from Ectropis grisescens, assembly GCA_017562165.1. Lineage (NCBI taxonomy): Eukaryota > Metazoa > Arthropoda > Insecta > Lepidoptera > Geometridae > Ectropis > Ectropis grisescens. The sequence goes on along the minus strand of CM029789.1, from coordinate 22,634,632 downwards.
AAATTGTGGGGGTTGTCCCAATAAAATAACTGACAGACAATACATAGTTTGTTCTTCATGTGCTCTAACATATGATATAATCTGCGCAAATATTTCAGCCACTAGATTTTATATGATGGAACCAGAAAAAAAAGCTAGATGGAGATGTCAAGCATGCACCTCAAATAAAAACCAAAAGGTGACAACTCAGACAGTCCTGTTGGGATAAATGATTATAATGCCAATGTAACTTTGAGAAAACCAAAGGCACTTAGTTTACAAATATCGATGGACGACACAATACTGAGCCAATCTGATGATGATAACGAAATTTTAATTGATACGGCAACCAACTTACGTGAAAGTAGTAAAACGGAAGAAACACTTCAACTTAAACAAGAAATTGAAGAGCTTACTAAACAGCTACTTTTAGCTAAAGATGAAATCAATAATCTGTACAAGGAAAATTTAACCCTGAAAGAGGCCTTAACACAAAATGAAAGTGCTTGGAAGAAAAATCAAAACGAAATGCCGAACTTTTGCAAGAAAAGTACAGAACGACGTACAAATATCCATACGAACAAAGAATGGAGCAACAAGCCTTCCAAAATCGGATTACGGAATATCATAAGCCCACAAAACAACGTGAAAGTGGCGGAGACAGGAAAGACAGTGAAAATAAACAAAGGACCAACGAAAACACGAAGGTATCATCAGTAGCAACCAACAATTCAACTAAATTTAGTAAAACCCCAATCAACTTAAGTACAGACAATACCCCAAAAATAGTAATCGTGGGTGATCAATGCAATAAGAATTTCGCATCACTTTTGATAAACCTGCGTTCCAGATATAGAAATTCAAGAACATATAGCATTATAAGCATCACAAACCCTGCAGCACCTGGAGAGTACATACTACGCAACACAGAGTTTGACAGACTGAACTTGCAAGAAAACGACTGGATAGTTTTATGTGTAGGATCAAATGACACAAACCCTACTAAACTCCTCTCAGAAATGTCTCGTGTATTGCAATATTTAAGTAGGAAAAACGTTATTGTTGTAGGTGTCTCTAAAAAACCGTCACTTAAATGAGGATATGATAAATTCTAACTACAGAAACATAGTCAGTAAATTTAACAACTCTAAATATTTGCAAATTGAGCAAGGGATGCGTGATCCACACACCCGCGGTTACCATGGGCGTTATATGGACCGTTTAGTCAAATCAATCAATAACCAAATTAACACTGTCGACTATGCAGTAACGTTTCTCGATGATAACATAACTCGCACAAATGGGCAAAAATAGAAAAAAGCTAATTCGGGAACCATTCCGTATTACTTTAATAAAGAAAGAAGAACATTTGACTACACGGGAGACAAAACCTTCAATAAAAATTCTAACTACAGACCAGGGACCATACCGTTTTATTTTAAAAAACAAACAAATAAACAGATAATCATAGACACTCCGTCTCAAAAATTTGACCCCTAAATGAAGACACTAAATTTTTTTCGTGACTCACAATAATGCAAATTTATTCAGTATTATGCATTTGAATATACGTAGTATGCGACGCAAAATAGATGATATTGAATTAATGAATAATGAACATAAACCACATGTTGTTTGTTTCACTGAAACACATCTCCGTGATCATGAAGCGAATATATTGCAAATCGACGGATTTAATAAAGCGGCTCACTTCTCAAGAAAAAAAAACAAAAGGGGCGTTAGTATTTTTGTTAAAAATAATATCAATTACAAAAAACTTGACTGGGTAAATGATATGTCCATTGAATGTCACTTCGAATGAAATACAAATTCCCGAACTCAATACCGTAATCATTGGTAACTACAGATCTCCTAAAGGAAACTTTAAACTTTTTACACAAACTCTAGAAACAATGCTCCATAAGTTAACTGTCAGGGCTAGGCACAATACCAAAAAGGTATTCGTATTAGGGGATTTCAACATAAATCTACTGGAACAAAACAAAACAACTGAAACATTTAAAAACACACTAAACTATTTCAAAATGCACACTGCTATTACATGTCCAACCAGGATTACAACCCAGTCTCAAACGTGTATAGATAATATACTGACAAACACAAAAAAGTATAGTACTGAAATTATTCGTATACAAAGTGATATATCTGATCATACAGCACAAAAAATACAAATACACACAAATCTAAGTTTTTGTGAAAAGCGTGGTTTCAAGAAAAAGAAACATAGATACTCATCTTCAAAAGTTCATGAGCCACATTTCAGGACTTAGTTTTATGAAGTTTACAATGAGACAGACGTAAATGAAGCTTATAATAAATTCATTGAATTATTTTCTTTCCTATTCAATCTGTGTATACCGTTAGAAAGAGTGAAAATATATCACAAAAAGAAACCAAATTGGAAAACTACCGGTATAATGGTCTCAAGTAAGAAAAAGAAAGAACTTTACTTAAAAACTTTTATAAACAAAACTGAAGAGTCATTAGATAAATACAGGAAATACTCAAAAATACTTAAACGTGTTATACGATTTTCAAAAAAAGCATCTAATATAAAATACATTAAAAACAGCACTAATAAAACAAAAGCCACGTGGGGTGTTATAAAACAATACACATGCCCATTAAATAGTATAAACACTACCATAGACAGTTTGAAAATTGAAGATAAAATTGAGACTAATCCATTATTAATTTCAGAAAAATTTAATAATCATTTTATAAATGTCAATAACATTCGATCTTTGCATAATAACAGCAGCAAAAATGTCACAGAACCAAATTCTAAAACCATTTTTTTAACTCCTGTAGATCGTACAGAAGTGAAAAATATTGTAAAAAGATTGAAGAATAAAAAGTCCCTCAGGACATGATTGTGTACCAGTGCAATTAATTAAAATAGCATAGATTACATCGTCGATCCTCTAGTTCATATCATAAACCTATCATTCGCAAACGGATGTTTTCCAGATGCACTGAAAAAGCCTTAATTAAACCTCTACATAAAAAGGATCAAAAACGATGTGAATAATTATAGGCCTATAGCACTTTTACCATGCTTTTCTAAAATATTTGAAAAGGCGATTTATAACAGATTATCATCATTTCTCGATTCTCAAAATATTTTAAACAATAATCAGTTTGGCTTTCAAAAGGTAAAACACATCCTTAGCTGTATTCAATATGTTGAAACAGGTATGGGACGACATAAATATTAAAAAACAAGGCGTTGCAATATTTTTAGACTTATCTAAAGCATTTGACTGCGTAGAACACAAAATACTATTAGATAAATTAGAACACATAGGAATCAGAGGGCAAGCTCTGAAACTTATTGCCTCTTACCTGGAAAATCGTACCCAAGCAACATCCCTAAATATGTATGACAAAAATACAAAAACTGTGCAACAAGTCCTCTCAAAATATATCAATATCACGTCAGGAGTTCCACAAGGTAGCATTCTAGGGCCGTTACTATTTTTAATATACATAAACCAAATGCCTTACATAACTAAATATTTAACTGTAATGTTTGCCGATGATGCCACAATATATATACCAAAACCACCCAGTCTTTTCCAGAATTTGAAAATGAAGTAAACTATGTATTACGCCTTGTCGTAAAATACTTGGAAAGCTTGAGTTTAAAAGTTAATATAGATAAAACAAAATTGATGAATTTTAGAAATTACAGACAAACTCCTATTCCGTTGAACATTGAACATAATGGGAATAAAGTTAGTACAGTCAATGAAACAAATTTTCTTGGAATGACATTAGACACGAATCTAAACTGGAAACAACACATTCGTAGATTAAATATTAAATTATCGCAGAATTGCTATGCGTTATCTATAATTAAAGAAGCCACTTCCAAGGCTGTTGCAACAGACGCGTATTATGGGAATGTATATCCTCACTTAAGTTACGGAATAATATTTTGGGAAACTCAACAGAGGTAGAATCTACATTTTATTACAAAAAAATGTCTTCGTGTGATAAATAATTTAAAAATACCGACTCTTTACGAAATGTTTTTAAAGAAAATAACTTATTGACTGTAACAGCAATATATATATTGGAAATTTGCTTGTTTGTAAAAATAATGAAAGCATATTTTCAACATGCCTTCGAGACGTGCCGATTCATTACGTACCAAGCAAAATTCAACATCTCTGTTCGACAAGTAAACAATGCGATATTCTACAATAGTTCATTTTATACTGCTATTAAAATATACAACCACTTACCGGTGGAGCTGAAATCATTAAAAACAACAAAATTTAAAATAACATTAAAACAATGGCTTATATCAAAAGTATATTATAAGTTAAGCGAATATTTTGAAAATTAATGACCTATAGATAATAATTAAAGTTGTGTTTGTAATACAGTTTAAAGAGCAATTTATTATTTGTTGGTTTAGTTTATTAATTTAATGTCCACTACCAGAAACAAAGTTTTTTTGACACGGGTTATAGATATAATTATGTGATTATAGAGATACATGTATATTTGAAAATAGCTTAGAAGAATATTTTAGATTAGTAGGTTTTAAAATATAATAACCTAACTTTTATCTAATTTTTTAAACTCAATTTCTTATAGCATGTTAATTTGGTATGAACATTTTCGTGTGTAAAATAGTAATTTTTAATAATTAATATGTAAAACTTAAATTGCACGCCCGAAATGGGTAAACTGTTGTTTCTTTAATATTATGTTAAGTACCATCTTATGTACACAGTTTAGCAATAAATGATTCTGATTCTGATTCTGATTCTGATTCAGGGGACATGACACCCCCCCCCCCCACCCAAAATCGTATAAGTTGAACAAAAAATCTAAGAAAATTAAAAATATCTGATAGTACATAGACTATTTTTTAACGCGGGAAAACAACTAGAACGGGATCTACGCGGGTAAAATCTTGGGGGACTACTAGTAAAGTATTTTTTACTCGATTTATTGTATTTCTACTTGTGACCCCCCCCACAAAACCTGAGGCTGCGTACTGGTTACCCCCTCCAAAATTCGAAGCTGGGACCGCGTCTGATTCAGACTGTAAGCCAGTAAGACTCGTCGAACCCGATCTTGCTGTCTGAAGTCAGAGTCTAACCAGTCTGACGCTTATTACACCACGCTACTTAGACTAAGACTGTCTGAATAACGATGTAAAAAAACGCCTTTAAGTAGAGATAAACTCTTAGGAGATAAACCGACTGAGAGAACTGAGCTCAGAACATCTCACTACTTAGCCTCTGGCTCAGAATAAAATAGTAGTAGAACAAGCATTGATGTAAATAAGAAGAGTTCAATGAAAACAAGTCAATAATTTTCTTTTTGTCGGCATTAGTGGAGACATCGTTGCGTTCACTAAAAAAAAAATTGAACGTATCTTAACATATTTTGACTCTGTGCTATTTCTATTCTATTTGCGTTTCGTTAATGAGAATGATTGATCAATGGTTGATTTTTTAGTGCGCATTATTAGTATCATAAAATTTTAACTATATTTAAAACTTAAAACAGTAGTTTTTAAAAAATGATCTTACGATACGAAATAAAATCTATTTAACTGAAATTTATTTCAATTATAAATATCATGTTTACGCAGCATTTTGTTTTCACTGACTCATTGCAGTCCCAGGACCGAATATTATCCTAAGGCATAAACAAAACGTCAATTTCGTTTTGAGTTTTTCTCGGCCGCTGTGTGTGCTGTTTAGTTTTGCCAATTTATTCATATTCGGATTTCTAGAATGTTTTCATAATAGATAAAGTTCTCAGCTAGCTACTAATGTAATTTTGTATTATAGAAACCTATAATAGGTACAGTACAATGCCAAATTAGTTCACAGCGACCATATCAAAGCGATGTTTTTTTTTTCAATACAAGTTTTGCATGTGTACCATCGATTTTTGCAAACTATCGTTAGATAATTACGAGATTGTCTGGTCTGCAAATTTTGTCCCTTACGTGTCTTTCGTTTGGGTTATCTAAGTTTTCAACTTTTTTGTTTCAGGTTATTATCGACCTGTCAAGAGGACATTTTTTCGCGAGGCTGTTTTATAAAAATTCGCAAAATAGGAGACGATAATCCTTTCAAGTTTTCTAACTTTATATCGAATCTACCACCAATAGTAAGTTCATTGTTAAACGTCTGTGTGTTTCTTGTATTTTGCCCCTTTACATAAGACTCTTGATGAAGGAGGTTGTTGAAAATATGAAAAACACACCCTTCATTAGTCTGTATTTAACTTTCTATTCTTGTTACTCTTTGATAAAACTAGATAATACCAACTATACTTGTTCTATAGTAAATCATTAATCCCATCATCTTCAATAAGAATGTAACCTAAACATCTAACAATGTAGGTATAGATATTTCTTCAGCTGTCAAATTCAGCTGATTCAATGTTTTTGGTCATTCAAAAACAATACATATAATATTACAGTTGTTATAAACAATCAGTATCCTTAAATATTGAAACAAATCTTTGTTAAATAACTTTAAACATATTGTTGGTAATATATTAATATCTCAAGAAGACAGACTCAATATTGCTGTATAAATCTTGATATTTGATTTGGAAATGTTAGACATAAGCAGAAATGAATTAAGAATATTGATTTGTGTGCAAGAGTCAAACTTACATTTATTTCATGTAAATAATCACATTTGCGTCATAAAAGTCAAGGTTATATTATCAAAGTTGAAGTGGAATAAACAGACTACTATTTTTGAGAGTTTTATGCATCAACTTGCGTACAATAAAAGTAAATTATGGTTGATATTTATAACAACCATAATTTAATTTGAAGAATATAATTTCCCAAGTATTGGTTTGAACTTAACCTTTACCTGTGCTTAGTATGTGTCCAAGTGCAAATCGTCTTTGAGCCTGACAAGTTGCAGATATGATATTTTCAAAGTTTTGGGAATGGAATGTATATTGGATTTTTTTTCAAAGGTCGTCTAAACACTAAAACAATTTGCTATATATGGTTCATAGTTGGAATATCACAAAAAGAAATCTATCTACACATAGAGAATTAAAACGGAGATCAAATTTTTATGCAAAAGTGGAAATCAAAAAATGCACATGGAACTTGGCAGATGCAGCAATGTAATGTATAAATTGTTATAACCACACAATTTAATAAAAATCATGAGAAGATCAAACATGTTTAAAAACAACATTTTTCAAGATGACATCCTCCAACTTGCATTCTGCCAGCTAGCTAGATGGCCTTGTCCTTGTGCGAGAAGTCCTCAAGTCTCAACAGTTCCAGCTTCACCCATGTTACATATAGCTTATAGCACTAAAACACTAATCCCATACACATCAAAAAGTGAAACAATTTTTGAAATTGGTCCTGAGATTAGCACATTCTTATAAACTTTTCAGCTTTATAATAAGTATAGATTTCAGAATTGTGAAGTTGGTTCGCACCTCGCCTCTTGAGTATTTTTCCTAGTGCAATGCAGAAACTGTAGTTCAGATCACGATGAAACCAACTGAAACTAAACCAATGTTCTAAGAGGGAGATTATTTGATGTGACATCTACAAGTTTGGCGAATGGTCCTCAACACACATGCTGTAGACGATTTGACTCTCTTGGGAGTCTGGGTGTACGCAATAAGAAGGTTATTAGATGTCGGTGACATTCCAAATCTATCCGTGTTGTTCCTTGTGCAAGAAGTCCTGAATTCCAGCAGTGGGACATCAACTTTAACTAGAATGTCATAGTGCTAACTATAACCTACGACTTCAAAAGCACCCTAATGAACTTACAGGTCAACTCACTATCCCTGAAACCATGGTCACAAAAAGCAATGGGACATGTATGATTGTTGATACTACGAATATTGTAAAATAGAAACACCACTGCGAGTGGGACCCTCAAGACCATGAAATAGTCACCTGCTTATAGTCACCACGACTGATAAACATTACAAAAAAAATGGCTTCCATTTGGTATTGTTATCATAATTTTGGCAGTGTCTTGTATTGTGTAGAGACATGTTCAAGCCTTGATGTGTTATTGCAGGGTGGTGGAGCGATGCCTCGTTGTAGCAAACGAACGCGGAGCGGCGCGCCGGCCAGCGCCGGGGAGCTGCTGCAAGGCACTACGCACATCGAGGACCATCACCATCACAAGCGCTCACGGAACACCAGGTACGTACACAACTATAATTCAACTGTGGCAAATAAAACACAAAAATAAAGTTGCTAACATGCAGTTCAAATAATATTAATTTATTTTAGTCAAGGGGTCACATGTGATAATGTTGATATAAATAATGTTTAATATTTGATTTGGTCAAAACATTCAAAATACAGAATGGATTTGATAACCTTCACATAAGGAACCTGTACATATTATAGGAGCATAAGAGAGACAGTCGGTGTCAAGTTGTCCCCAGTTGTCCCACACACCATCACTGACAAACACTGCACATCACATCCTCAGCAAGCTGGTTTACAGACACCATCACTAACAAAAAATTGTGATGTGCAGCATCACATCCTCAGCAACAGAGTGGTTTACAACTGGAACTGGTTGGCAGAAGATGATATTTCCCCAAAATCATTGGAACTCTTTTAAGAACAAACTAGATAAATTAATATTTAATGCCAACATAATTTTACACACAATTACCTATCTAAAAAGAAAACTTAAATGTTACAATGAATTTACACACCAATGTGATTTTTGTATAAATTTACATAGATATGACATCCGAGATAAAAAATGCCACTACATGTTTGTAAATAATTCTTATAAAAATAATAATGAGTCCTCACTTCTAACTACTGAACTCACTTGGGAATCACATCAACAATTTGATTATATTTTGACTGATTAGTACTCCTGTTTTCTATACTAATATTATAAAGCTGAAGAGTTTGTTTGTTTGTTTGAACGCTAGGATCTCGGGAAGTACTGGTCCGGATTGAAAGATTTTTTTTCTATTGGATAGTCCATTTATCGAAGAAGGCTATAGGCTATAGAAAATAACGCTACTATTAATAGAAGCGGACCATGAATCAAGAATGTAACAAAATCGGGAAAAAATATTCCGTTTTGAGAGTTTTCGTACGTTTCGTGCTTTGACATGACACATGACAGCATGTGTCTAAGATTACGTCATTGAATATCACAGATTACATACCTCTTGAATATAAAACCTTTGCTAATAATATTTTTTTTTCTAAATCTGTGTTGGTACAACCAATTTCCGACAGGTGGCGTTCCAGGTAGCTAAAGAGGTGTTTTGTTTGAAAGCAATATTCACAGGAATGACTGAACCGATTTCAGTCATTCTTTCACCGTTGTATATGTACGGGATCCTGATGAGTACTATATAATGTACCACGAGCAACGCCGGGGCGGGCATCTAGTAAAACATAAATCCAATTATTACTGGCGTACTTAGAATTCAACCATAGAATAGATAATATCTTCAAAGCAATATGTTTATTTATTTATTGAATAATAGACCAGCAGCCTTAGCTGATATGCCTATCTCAGTGTTGAAATAACAAATTATAGGTATTGTCTGTTAAAATGATTTTGTCTTTTACTATCCATTTGTCCAGTTGGTTCTTAAAGAGTTTAACGACTTTGCCGATATAACATACTCAGGCAACCTGTTCCATAGATGTGGAGATAGTTACAATGTTTACTAGATAACTTCAAGGTGTCGGTTTCGTCATGATGGTGTGTGCACATTTTTTTTTTGTAAATAAAGAGTGACGACATGTGCCTAAGCAACATGCCTGCCACATAACAGCACAGTGACATGCAGTTAATGGAACATGAAGATTCCAAATCATTACCTAGGACTGCACTGCGCTCGTCACCCAGAGATCTAAGATGTTATATCTCTAAGCCCTGTAATTTTTTTGGAAACATTGCCCTTCAAACCGGAACACAGTAATGTTTGCACATTACTGCTTTGCAGTAGATTAACTGGCAAAAGTGTGGTACTTCGGTGGCAGACTCTGCCAAGAGTCTGCCTGTAAGTACCAGACTAAAAATATTACTCTCATTATTTTTTCCTTACATGTGAAAAGATACATACCTTCTAAGAATATATTCATGATGACCTGTAAGTTATAAACAAACAGATGCCAACGTACCTTGATCTATGATTGAACAGAGTCACAGTGAGACTGAGTATCAAGTTATACCGGTGTTCACCTTAGAGATCATAGTGAATCAGATAGCAGTATTGAATTTCATGGTTGTACCTAATCTAAAACTCAAAGGCACAACAATCAACTAGCTATTTAGAATGATTATACACTTTGTTATTTGTCATCTGGCCTTCAAAAGCTGATATCTGTAACTAATATGATAATCTGTCTTCTGAACTAAACAATGTATTGAGTCCTATGTTTGTTGGAAATTATAATTACTACGTTAAATCATGGACATGGACTGTAAGGAAGATAGGTCTTTGCCATAATTTTGAGTAGCAATGTAGCGAAAGGTTTTTTTTTCTTGTAATTTTATCTTTATGCGTCTGATTTTTTTTGTTTGTGAAATAATGGATATTTGGATTTTTACAACTTTCCAATTTCAAAAACAATATACACGATAATTTAACTACAACTATAACGTTTTTTCAACACAAATTATAGCTTAAGCCATCTTGTTTAGATCAGCTATCATACAAATAACTGCATCAAAATCAGTTTATTCGTTTAATAGAAGCTATGGCGTCATCAACAGATACACAAATATATCAAACTTTTTGACACCCGTCTCATTACACTGAGAGATAAGTGAAAGGCTGATTTAGTTATTTTAGTATTGGTTATTTATCTTCATGACTTGAAAGCTGTAGAATAAAATGTAGGATATTTCTCCAGTTGGCAAAGTATATATTAACAATTAATTTTATTGAATGTTACAGTTGTCGGCAGATATTGCCATTTTACCATTTACAATTTTTAACCCCCGACCAAAAAAAGGGGTGTTATAAGTTTGACGTCGATGTCTGTCTGTCTGTGTGTGTCTGTCTTTGGCACCGTAGAGCTTAAACGGATGGGCCTATTTCGATGCGGTTTTTTTTATTTAAAGGTTAATATTCGTGCGGATGTTCTTAGCTATGTTTGGTTAATATCGATTCAAGATGGACGCCTCCACAAAATGGCGGACAAAATATTTCTTTACGACCTACCTCAATATGGGTATCAAATGAAAGGACTTGACTAGTAGAATACTATAAATAATAATAATAATAAAGCCTTTTTATTCAGATCTCTTAACTAATTACAATAAATTTAGACTTAAAAAACACTGAACTGTTAGGCTAATTAAACTAATTACATTAAAAACTGTTCCTTGGTTATCATTGATAGATCTGTTTGCCAGTCGGCAAAGGCCTCCTCCAACCTTTTCCATTCCGTTCTTTCTTGAGCTACTCTGTTCCACATGACTCCTGCCACTTGTCTGATGTCGTCATCCCACCTTTTCTGTGGTCTACCTCACTTCCTTTTGCCTTCTCTGGGGTACCATTGTGTAACTCTTTTACTCCATTTGTCGTACCAGAATACTATAAGTACACTATAAAAAAAATCAAATCCAAGATGGCCGCCACCACAAAATGGCGAAATGTATAATTTTTTTATTACTATTCTTCAATATGGATATCAAATGAAAGGGCTTGTAATAAATACTATACACTATAAAAAAAATTAAGTCCAAGATGGCACACCACAAAATGGCGAATTAAATTATTTTTTCACGACTACCTTAATATGGGTATCAAACGAAAGGGCTTGACTAGTAGAATACTTTGCACTATGACAAATTTCAAATCCAAGATGGCCGCTACCACAAAATGGCGAAATACATTTCTTTTTTCACAACTCCCTTAATATGGATATCAAATGAAAGGGGTTGACTAGTAGAATGTTGTTGTCCGAGGTAGTCGGGGGTTAATTAATGAAATTTTTTAATGTTGTTCTTATTTTGTTTACTTTGTGACTTTGTTTTACATTCATGTGATGTGTAATTTTTCTTTGTTACAGTTCACGACGACATTCCAAATCTGAAGAAACCAGTTTCAATGTAAAGAAATGTCTGAACTGGTTTAAAGAGTACACAACACCTTCGGAGCCAGATGTGCTTGGTGAGGAATCTTTCAAACTCTAATACAATATAGAAGGGAAAGAAAAGATTTATTTTTATTTTTGCTATATACAAGTTCGGACTGGGCCGATAAGGCTCTACGGCGATCACAAGCGTGGGGCCCGAGACCGTATCATATCCTCTATGAATTGCTTCTATTCTTCTTCTTCTTCTATTATTAAGATAAATCTTTCAAATTTACAAAATAGCGATTAGGATAGGTACATACTTTAGGTTATTTTTGAAGTGAAAACTTTTTTTGGCGCGCCTAGACAGATATTTCGTGGGCTGTGAATTGAATTCTAGCGTCACGCTCGGGTATGACAAGAAATCTTCGGGTAAACTCGGGACCATGGGACCACTTAGTAATGCGTCGACGTTTCCCATTGGCCGAGCATTTCTAGATGGCCATGCTCATGGCCACGTCCTCCGGTATCACCCGCGTAGTTTCCAAAGTAAGCTATCAAATTCTGACTTACAAGTTTTCACTTCTATCGGAAGTTCCTAGGACTGCCAACAAAATAAATAATAATAATTATGTCCAAACACATTTAAATTTTACGTTTTTTTTTAAATATTATGGTGTTTCTGTCTGTCTGTTGCTTCCTTATATCAGTAAATTAGTAAGCTGAGTATGTCATGTGATGTTTCCAGGTCCTGATGGAATGGAGAAGTTCTGCGTAGACTTGGGAGTGGATCCAGAGAATGTGGTGATGCTCGTCATTGCTTACAAGATGGGGGCCAAGAATATGGGATACTTCACACAAGAGGAATGGTTAAAAGGTATCAGTTAATTTGATACACATTGTGTACAGGGTTACTAGTAATCAGTCTGCCTTCATTTAAATGCACATTCTGTGTATTTATTTAACCCTTTATAAGGCATAAGGATTTCATGAAAAGTGCCAATGCATTTGGTATGTATTTATTACCTTAATTCATCATCATCCACAGCCTTCTCTATCCCACTGCTGGGTATAGGCCTATCTCTTACTTTGCCATCTGTCTCGGTCCTGTGCCAATCGAGTCCAGGTTCGACCCGCGATATTTATAATATCGTCTTAAATATAGTCTTAGAAAATCACGAAATCAGTAAGTTCGCTGGAAAAACCTAAACATGTGGTAGTAGAAATATCCTCGCTATGCCCGTTATGGTATAGAAAATATATTTATTTTGATAGAGATATTTGACAGCGAATTTTTAGAGAGTGATGGCAAAGTTCCCATAAAAATGTAAATAAATAAATTTGACATAGGTTAGTACAATTGCAATAAAAACATTATACTCGTATAATGCTTGACAGTTTTCTGTACAATAATTATTGTAATACAGTAAAGTAGTAGTTTCAAACTTTGAAAATGTATACAATTTGTATGCTCTTTCTTTTGTTTTTATTGTTTATTAATTGACGTGTAAATTGTACATTTATGAATAAAATACTTTGACTTTGACTAGAAATAGATGAAAATGTATGGTGGTAAAAATACTCCCAATGCCTTTAGATTGTTAAACAAACAATTATTGCTCTACAACTTTGGTTTAAACTCAATACATAATACATATCGTGAAATATACACAGATAGGCTATTTTTAACACTGGCTATTTTTTATCCCGAAAAAGTAACAGGAATGAGAATTACGCAGGTGAAACCGTGCGGCGCTGCTAGTTTAAATATAAATGTGGGCCATTCTGGCCTCGAGGCGGCCACCACGGTTTTTTGATAAGGAGTGAGATAAGATAAGAAAACTCTTTATTAAAAGCCACAATATTAAAACACAAAATAAACATAAACGAAAAGAGTATTAGATGAAGAATTCTAAAATGTATGTGATGTCTATCTGCAGGTCTCACAGAACTCCAATGCGACACAGTACAAAAGCTACAGAACAAATTAGATTACCTCCGCAATCTGCTGAACGACCCTCACACATTCAAGGCTATCTACAGATATTCATACGACTTTGCAAGGGTAAGTTTCTTTTATTTGAGGCCTTACAAGCATACTGCCAGCCTGATGGTCAATAGTACCATCTCGTATGGCCACATGCAACGGTAGCCATATTGTCACCTAATTATTTATTTATTTAGTCCAACAAAATCGTGTATACCAACACATTCAGGAATTAAACAGATATAGGATCTCTGTGTCGCAATAATTATTTTAGCTGGAGACTTCATGGACATCCTAAGCTGGGGTAAGGTTGAAATTCTTTTCGAAACATTTCCCAAAAGATGAGTCTCGCTTATGTGCCAGATTCATCTCAATTTAAGGCAAATGTCATATGTCTATGAAACTCAATCTGATAAATGTATTGTTGTACGTCTCATTTGGTTATAAGGGTGAAATCCAATTAAAACATCATCTGAATAATGTTAAGTCCTGTATAATGGTTTTTTAATATTACTTTACTTGAAATTTTAAAAATATGAGAAAAATGTTATGATAACATACTAGACTTAACATGGTCATGTCACACTATAAATGTGTTAATTATGAGGTGATCGTGTTGTGACTGTTTTTTATCATAATGAATTCGTGAATTTGTTTTTGTTTTATTACGACCAACCTAAGTTTGGTTGTGATAAGGTCAATGTCATTTCTGGTAGTACACAGATAATGAATATAAATAGGTGTGTGCTAAATGCGTATAAAGTGGTTAATGTGTTTTGTGCATATATGCAATATTATAAATCATAAATTAATATCTTATTATAGTGACATGTTTTTTTTTATTGTATTTGATATTCTTTTTTTATTGTAATTCTTTGGTTTAATAACAGTAAAAAATGATATGTGGAAGTTTGTATGTATACTGTATGAATGGTTGTTACTCTTGCCAGCAAAACCTTCTGTAGGAATCTGAATTAAATTTGGTACATAGATAACTATCTATGTATTTTTTTTTTATAACAAAAACAAATGTGTCATTGAAAAACTTTAGGCTCTTCGAAAAGAGTGAGTTTCGTCGGTTTACTCGCTAAATCCTCACAGATATCGCTGATATCGTCTAATAAAGACATCTAAAGGACATGGGAACATGAGTTGTTAATAAATGAAAATGGGATAGTCAATGGTGGGGGCAGTGTAAGAACGTCCTCGACGTGTGTTATGATGGGGGCAGTGTAAAAGTTATATTAGCCGGTGTGTCTGTGGCTGGTGGCAGGACCCGAACCAGCGGTCGCTGGAGACGGGCACGGCGCGCGCGCTGCTCGGCGTGCTGCTGCCGCGCTGGGCGCTCCGCGCGGCGCTCGGCCAGTTCCTGGCGCGCGCGGCGCGGTACCGCGTCGTCAACAGGGACCAGTGGGCCAACATACTGGAGTTCTCGCGGACAGTCGACGTCACGCTGTCGGCTTACGACGCGGACGGCGCTTGTGAGTATTCATTATAATAGGCGTGACGACAGGTGTTGCAATTATAATGAATCTATACTAATATTATAAAGCTGAAGAGTTTGTTTGTTTGTTTGCTTGAACGCTAGGATCTCGGGAAGTACTGGTCCGAATTGAAAGATTCTTTTTTCTATTGGATAGTCCATTTATCGAGAAAGGCTTTAGGCTATAGAAAATAACTCTACTATTAATTGAAACGGAGCATGAAACAAGAATGTAACAAAATCGGGAAAAAATATTCCCCTTTTGAGAGTTTTCGTACGTTTCATGCTTTGACATGACACATGACAGAATGTGTCAAAGATTGCGTCATTGAATTTCAGTAATCTGTGCCTTGAATATAAACCTTTGCTAATTTTTTTTTCTAAATCTGAGTTGTTACGACCAATTTCCGACAGGTGGCGTTGCATGTTGCTGAAGAGGTTTTTTGTTTGAAATCGATATTCTCAGGAATGAGTGAACCGATTTCAGTCATTCTTTCACCGTTGGATATGTACGGGATCCCGATGAGTGCTATATAATATACCACGGGCGAAGCCGGGGCCGGCATCTAGTTATTTTATATAATGACAGTATTTAAATAGAATAAAAATGTACCAATTTTAATTTTGATATTTTTGAGTTTAACTTACTTTATGATCATTCAAAGCTGGATGGGTCCATATCAAAAAGTACGAAATTATTAGAAAATGTATTTACCACTGGATAACCCATTCAATTTCAAGTTTCTTTTGTTATAAAACCAGTTTCCTAAACGCAATATTTAATATATCTGTACAAACTTTACGCGCGGCGAATAGAAAATACGACAGTATGACGTTTCTGTAGTGATTCGTATGAAGCGTTTTTGGGAGAGTTAAAAATTGTGATTTTAAAATTGTGATATCACAGGAAGTTTTTAAGATAACAAAGTAATTCTCTCACCTATGTTTCAGTTATTGAGTAGTCTATTGGTGGCACATTAAATCAAAAATGAGTCGGCATTCCTATTTTGGTTAATCATTTACTTCGTTAAACCAATTTACGTGTCAGAATATACATGTTGACTCATTTTTTATTTAATGTGCCACCAAAAGGCTACTCAATAACTGAAACATAGGTGAAAGAATTACTTTGTTATCTTAGTAACTTCTCGTGATGTCACAATTTTAAAATCACATTTTTGGACTCTCCTAAAAACGCTTCATACAAATCAGTACAGAAACGTGACGTCACACTGTCGTATTTTCTATACGTCGCGCGTAAAGTTTGTATGGTAGCTATATTAAATATTGCGTTTAGGAAACTGGTTTCATAACAAAAGTAAATTGAAATTTAATGGGTTATCCAAAGGTAAATACATTTTCTAATAATTTCGTACTTTTGCCCATTGCCCATCCAGCTTTGAATTATCATAAAGTTAAACTAAAAAATATCAAAATCAAAATTGGTACATATTTTATTCTATTTAAATACTGTCATTATATCAAGTAATTTAATATAATTGCAATACCTGTCGTCACGCCTATTGTGAGCATGTACAATTTTTAGTATGAAGTTCTTTACGGCAGACTACGAGGAGATAGCGAGTTTATTGTGTGACCAAACTGAAAAAAAATGTGACTGAACCCGTAAGAAAAATAAAATATAACGGAAGTAAAGCTTATAAACTACCCGTGATTATTATGTAAACCTTATTTTTCAAATAATCGAACCATAAATAATTGTTTTTTTCGCTTCTAAATTATCCGAAAGAACTTCTCTGGCGCTTAACTAAATCGGCTATGGGTTTGCTATTGCTGTGTCTATCATTGCAAATACAAATACAAAATACAAAAATCTTTATTGCTGTTTGCAGGTAAGATAAGATGATACAAAACATTTAAATAATTGACCCATACAAACTGGCCTCTTCTTCTAGAGGCATGCAATATGTCTGGCAACGCAGTTTCCATTGGTCTGAATTTATACAATGATAATAATAGTCAGCTGATAAAGTCTTCTTCTTTTTTCATTTTTAACTTTTAATCGGTTGTATCATATATGTCATCAAGCGAAAAGAAAAGAGAGAACATAACAAAGCTAACACAGCTTTGGTTAGGCGGTGTCTGGTGTCCCACGGTACTACATTTCGTACCTTTGAAACTAATTATAGTGCCTAAAAAATTAATTCATCTTTCAGTTAGATTATTGTATGTGTATTTTTTCTATTGTTTCACAAACGAAAAAAGAAAATACAGTGCCTAGTAATTTCCAGTGACGTCACTTCATTGTACAATTTTTACGAAGACGTGACGTCACAACCCTCCACTCCGGAAGTTTCATGATATACAACTTTATCGATTTTTAAAAAAAATGTAGCGTTAAGTACCGCTCCTTTGCCTGTTCTTCTACCGCCAAGCAGTAATGTCCAAACATTACTGTGTTCCGGATTGAAGGGCAATGTTGCCACTGAAATTACGGGGCATAGAGATAAAACATCTTATATCTCTGGAAGAAGAGTACAATACTAGGTATGACTTGGTGTTCTATTAGCTGCGTGTCATTGTGCTATTAAGCGCAGGCATGATGCTTACGATTAGGCACATGTCCTGCTCGTCTCGTCACTATACCACACTCTCTCACGAGGTCACAGAAGTTAACTCACATTATGGGACCGGAAGTTTATAACGCTCTTCCCAAAATAGTTATATCGGCCCCAAGTTTCGGCAGCTTCAAAAACAGATTAAAGTGCTGGCTTATCGATCAAACTTTTTATAGTTACAGCGAATATTTAGAGAGTGATGGCAAAGTTCCCATAAAAATGTAAAGAAATAAATTTGACATAGGTTAGTACAATTGCAATAAAGACATTATACTCGTATAATGCTTGACAGTTTTCTGTACAATAATTATTGTAATACAGTAAAGTAGTAGTTTCAAACTTTGAAAATGTATACAATTTGTATGCTCTTTCTTTTGTTTTTATTTTTTATTAATTGACGTGTAAATTGTACATTTATGAATAAAGTACTTTGACTATATGCTATAAACAAAATAGTTTGTAAAAATTGTAATATAAAAGACGATATGTGATGTGCAGGGCCGGTGATGTTAGACGAGTTTGTGGAGTGGCTCCGGAACGAGCGCGCCGACTCGGCCATGCCGCCCGCCAGCTGAGGGCGGCGCCTCGCCCGCTAGCGCGCCGTCGCCGGCGCCACTCGCACCGCTCCACGCCCCCCGGTAACCAGTCTGATGTAAACTCTATAACTACATGTCGTAGCTCTCTGTTTCATTTGTTTAAAGGAAGCTGTTGTCACACTAAAGTCTTAAAGTCTGTAGTGAGTTACACTCCGCGAGGCATAAGCTGAGCTTTGCATTTGTGTCAGTGTACATGGATAGTGTAGGTGTGACAACCGGCCTTAGGCGCGGCGCCATTCTGTCTCGCCGCGCTCCTGCCTGATTGGTGATCACTCACACTAATGCAAAGCTCAGCCTATACCTCGCGGACAAAATTTCAAGCTCCTGCCTGATTGGTGATCACTCACACTAATGCAAAGCTCAGCTTATACCTCGCGGAGTGTACCCGTTTACTTAATGCATATAACAACCACGTTAATGTTCACATGTCTTAAAGCGTAATCAAATTGCTCTCCTGTTGAATTTGGTATGGAATTTAAAAGAGCGTCGCGTGAAAAACGACGCTGTATCGCGTTCACGCCGTTCTGATTTGTCGTCTAACGGTTAACTACGTTGCTTGTCGTCCCTCTCTCTTTGATATAGAACGGAAGTAACGAAAACATTTTGTATTTACAACAAAGTTTTTTTGTAGATTTCCCGATTCGAATGGCGTTACTTGGTATAATTTTGTTGTTAGTTCCAGTTTTGGTCACCGGGAAATCTAACGAAAGTACTCGCACTCGCTCTAAAGTATCGGTTCTCTGTTAAATTTGTAATGGAATTAAAGGTAAAGCGAAAGCGATCATATAATCGATTTTGTTTTGTAAAGTACTCACTGAACACTTTCGCTACCATGGCATTGGTTCATCTATGTATATGAAAACGTTATGTTGGTTTGTGTACGCTTCAAAAATTCAAAAAGCTCTGCACCGATCGAGATGAAATTTTAGAATGATATATCCGCATCAAGGATTGTTTTATCTAATTTTTGCATCACAATGTGCCACAGTGAAGCGTGGCAGGGTGGGTACAGCTAGTAGTTTATATTTAACCCCTTATTGAAATGGTTGCCATTGCTTTATGTTTAATTTTCAACTAACTTGAGACAGCAATTGCATTTAGATCAACCACAACTGTGGTTAAATAGATTCCCTGATCCGCTGAAAGACGACGCTTACTACGTATTGTATCGGTAGTTCCACTTTTAGCCATCAGAGGGCCTAACTAAATAATTTGAGACATGATAAAGAGGGAGCGATAGCGATCTTATAAGCAATTTACTTATGCTGAAGACTCGGGCCAGATAAGTTTAACCATAACATTCTACCCTTTTCGACTTAAATACACATGTTTAGTTTCCGGAATGTGGTGCATAGTCTTACTATATTGTAACTAAATAATAATCTATTGTGAAGTCATGGTTATGTGAATACAGCGTTAAAATGTACTTCAATATTGCTTAACCAACAAAAACTTGTCCGATGAATGAGGCTTTCCCAGAATTACAGATGCGTCAAAATTTATTTAAAAGTTTACACAGGAGTTAATCAAGACGAGTTCTGACTCCAATATTTCGCACCAACATAGTTATATTAAATATCATAAAACTATCAGAACAGCTCAAAATAAAATTGAGAAAAAAATGAATGAATCAATTCTATCTTTGCTATATTTTTCTCAGTGATACTAGACATGTTCGTGAGAAATTGAAATAGTCGGCAGCCTACTGTTGTGTTTTAGGGGTAAATTAATGTATAATTCTATTTTGGGAGTATTTTTCTAGAAAACCCGGTTTTCTTGGGATTTTGAGAACATTTTGAGTGGAAATGAGATGGTCTTCTGACGACACTGCTCTGGAAACGCCTCATTGTACTACAGTGTTGTATTGTATTATATTGTACAAATTTACGTTTTATTCGGTAATTCTGTTGCTTGATATTTAGTAATAAAGACACAAGTTTCTGTTTATTATAATTAGTTTGTATTGTATAACGCACCATATTCTATCAAACGCAATAGCTTTTTATACAAATTGAATTATGAGATGACTATTTTCGTTAGGGAAGGTACAAAAACTAAACCAAATAAAGCTTTGTTATATGTCTCCAGTAATTTGTGTTTAGTTATATCTAGGAATATTTATAAATCCCCGTTGTAAATGTCACCGTATATTGTAAATAGTCTATTTTTAACTGAGTTCAAAAAGGACGAAGTTATCAATTCGATTCGTATTTTTTTTAATGGATGTACACCAATTAATCTGAGAGATTATAATCCGAGTTAAGTGATTCTTCGTTAGTCTGATGCAGAATAGTTGACATTTCGTCCCATAAAAATTAGGGATGGGCCGAAATTCGTTTTACATTCGGTTTAACCGAACTTCGGCAGCTTGAACCGAACTTCGTCATTCTGCCGAATTTCGGTTAAAATGCCGAACATTCTGCACTAAATATACTTGCACTATCATAATAGAAATTAATGAAAAAACATAATATCTGTAGTAACAGTGAAATAAAATAAGTCTGATATACCTACTTATAGTCATTTATTTGAATTAGAAAAAGTAATCATACAAACAACAAACTTAAATTGGTCTTTTTAACTACCAACTTTTTATAAAAACCA
This sequence comes from Ectropis grisescens, assembly GCA_017562165.1. Taxonomy (NCBI): domain Eukaryota; kingdom Metazoa; phylum Arthropoda; class Insecta; order Lepidoptera; family Geometridae; genus Ectropis; species Ectropis grisescens. Next base: position 22,613,325 of record CM029789.1, on the reverse strand, counting down.
ACAAAAATCACGTAAAATCAATTAATTTAATTTGCATAATGTAAACAATAGTACGTGACAAGCTGGTGACGTCTTTACATATGACTAGCTGGCTAACGGACCCGCGGGGAAGCGCGGAGTGCGGGCGGGGGACATCTAGCAATATTTGCAGCAAGTGCGTAAACAAGTCACAACACGAAAAAGCGCTGCGAAAGTAAACCGAAGTTCGGCCGAATTTTTCATTTTTACCGAATGTTCGGCCAAAGTTCGTATTCGGTTCAAACCACATTCGGCCCATCCCTAATAAAAATGTATTAATCTAATGCTGTTGATTTATGCATAAACTTAACCTACTGTAGGTTTGTTAATGTTACGTTGTTTCATTATATACTGGAAGTATTTACAATATGTGGTGAAATATCTTACAGTATTCATTACAAATAATTCAATCTAGATTTATGTTCGAGGTTGATTAAATTAACAATAGTACTTAATTACTTGTCTGAAAAAACTGAGAAAGATGGTAGGCTGTTGGACATGTCTGCCCGGGTCGTTATAAACGTTTATAAGAGTTTACCAGTAAAGACATTGCGTGAAACTGCATCGAAATATCGGGGGGCTCGTTTCACTGTTTTATAACGGCAAATATCCTGTAATTAATAAATACAGTGTAGTAAACATAGTGAAAAATCGTGATAGATTAAAATTATGTTAAAATAAGTCTAGTTTATTTTGTACTTTCCCTAAAATTCCCGAAAATAACTTCATAAAGTAGCTCTTTATAATAATGATTCGTAGGTATAAGTGTCTGTTATCTGAATCGTTCTTTAACACAATATTATTTGTGATAATGTAGTTGGGTTTCTCTCGCAATAATTACTTTTATATCGTTTATACGATTTTGTTTATGCTTTAGAAAATACTAGGTTACACAAAAAGGGTATACGGAAAGATTTTACTGTAATAAAATCTAAATTAAAATGGAATTAAGTGGGACCGGAACAATCAGGCCGTGAATTCTGTAAAAGCTAACACATTAAAAACTAATCTCTACTGTAACTTGAAGACCGCAGAACGTTTGGCAACATACCGGGGTTTAAAAATCTTATACCTCTCCCCACCCAGTAGTTACACATACAAATATAGTTTTAAATTATTAAAATTGTGTTCATCACACAAATATTTATCATGGATCAGAATAGGTCATATAGGTCGCACCCAATAACTACGGTTCCGCAGGCAGACTTACTACCCTCTAAGCCACTAGGCCACTCAGTGTAGTATTCCTTAGTGGTAGCAATTGCTAAACATCAGGTTTTGTCCATAATAAATTGAGCCCTGATCAATGAAGTGATATAACGCACCCCTAGGCCAACTAGTTAGTTTAACTAAGCATTTTTCGCACTTAGCCTCTTAGTTTGGCCATTGTTCATAAATAAATACTGGGTCAACTAATGACAGAGATGATATGCGAGTTAGCTTTTAGAGAATTCACGGGACGGGTCACAAGAGAGGTACACAAAGAACTTATTCTGTGGGAACTGGGCAGTGTGAAACAGGTGTGGATGACGGTGGAAGGTACGGACAGACATGCTCAAAACCTAGCATGGAAGCAAGCTTTCATTGAGCAAGTTCTCATGTGTGTGAATAAGGCAATAAGCATGCTTGTTATAAGCATATTCATAAAAAAGTGTGCTCAACGCGAATGTACGGAGGTGCTATGAGTATTTGGTACCACGCCCCTTTTACATTTTAGTACCCGCGTCTCTGGTATCACGCTCTAAAATCTAACGTTGGTTTTACGGTTTATTAGCACGCTCAAAATAAGAATGCTCGCTACTGGTAATGTTGCGAAAATGGGCTTGTTTATTGTAAATTACTAGCAATGTTGCGATAATGAGCATGCTTATTTTGACTTAGCTAAAATATCAACCGACGCGACGACGGTTTTCGAGCGTGCTACCTGCAGGTCTACTACGAAGTGCGATAAACGATATATCGGCCTAAGTTATGGATGTTTTATACCACGAAATATAATCGGTCGGGTGATGACACAAACTGTCAAATCAGCGTCGGTCGGGATGAACGAAACGCCCGACCACATCAACCGACCGATTGTGTTTCGTGGTATGAAACGTCCATAACTTCGACCGATATATCGTCTATTGGACTTCGCAGTAGACCTGCTGAGGCGCGGATAAAAGGGGGCGTGCTTCGAGCGAGCATGCTTATTTATAAGTATGCTTAAAACAAGCTTGTTGCTGGTATAAAACATGTGACCAGTTGCAGAGCATTCTAATTATAAGCAAGCTTATGGACCTGCTATTTTGAGCACGTCTGTGTGTACCTTTACAGATAACTTTATAAGACTAGCCGCCGTATTTAAGACGTTTACTCAAACTCAAATTTTGAGTAAACGTCGGTTTAGAAATTTTCGACATCTGTAACCTCTAAACCCAAATAAAATGAATGCGGTGGTGAAAACTTACCTTATGAATGATGAGTGCAGCCCAGTGTAATTTATAAGTAAGGACCATGCGATAAAATCATATAACTAATCGTTAGTAGGATCGAATCACCCTACGTTTTATATTATTTCTTTGCATAACTTGTTAGGTATAAGTTACGTGTATATTTTAGCATTTATTTCAGGGAGGACTCTTTCTGATTGATTCGTAATTGGGATAATAAATTTGTGTAACTTGAATTTTTGACACAGAAAGGTTCAAACACACACACCAAGGAGTAGCGGTGCGTAGCGCAGCGACGAGATTTCATTGGAATGCTATTTAAAACCTTATTGTCATCGATGTAATACATAGTTTCGCTTGAGAATGTTTTAAAGTCGTGCGCGCACCCTAAACTCTTCGAACAATCCGACGACTTGTACGCAGCGGAAGCGCGCAATTGCTCAAGCGATGCTGTCTATTATTACAATGGAAATAAGGGTTTAAATCGCATTACAATGTAACCTTGTCGCTGCTCCTTTGGGGTGAGTTGAGCCAAATCCACAGGTTTTAATGTGTTTTGGAAAATAGCTTTCTTTTCACATCAAAAACCTGTGTCGGAACCATAGCTTTACCATCAGCTACAACTTTCTCGCCCCATGTATGTGCAACTATGAAATGCTAACATTATATTCAACTTTAAATGTCCTCTGTAGAGCCTCCCTTAGTTGTATGTATGTATATTGTGATCGCCGCCGTTTCCTCTATATTTCAATGTATGTTAACTTTTTGCAATCTCAGATGGTAATCAGTCGATGTTGCCCACCGAGCTGTTATTTAATTTCGACCATAGTACAACCGATGTAAAGGCTACAATCCCCTGATTGACTAAGTTATTTGTTTTAATCAAACATTTGGTGGAAATTCCTTTTATAGAAATAAATGATTCGTAATATAGACGCCAATTTTGTTTTATTTCTGTTTAGAATTAAATATATGTATTTATATTGCTGTATTCCTTGTTGATAGATAAAAGCATATGTTAGGATTTAAAAGTTTAATAAATTCATTTACAGTAACAGAATTGGCGTCAGTTTGTAAGACTAAAATAGTCCGCTTGTATATTAGCTTCCGATGGCCTGACGACTGATTTTGTATACAGAAATATCGTCCTTAGTAGTTCAGCTGAAATGTAGATAGTACCGTGGAGCTTTTAAATAAACTGGAATGTGTACTATTTTTTAAATTTATTTAACTTTATTAGTTTATAGATTTTGAATTGAGCCATATTGAATTAGTAACTATTGAAACAATGGTACAGATAAGAATTTAAATGTCCAAATTGTCTGTATCAAACCATCGAAGGACAAACTGAAGAAATCAACTGGTAGGCACGGATAGTGGTAGACGTGACGGTCTATCGAGTGTGGCATTGTAAGAGTTGAATTGAATCAACCGTACACCATCCAGTTCATTTAAAACTTCCTTGATTTCCATCGTTTTTGTTTGTGCATCTGACATGTACGACATAAACAGGGCTATAGATAGATGTATCCAATATTTAATAACTTGATTTTGTAACCAGCTGAGCTGGTTAGCACGTTAACCTGACAATTGTATAAATAAAACTGATTTTGACCGCTAAACATTGATTTACCAAGTAACCTTTGAGAAATATGTGGTATAACAGAATTCAATACTTTAAAGAAACTGTTTACAGTGGAGAGCATTTCCAATGAGTTGATTTCAAGATGGAAGTAGACCTGTCAAAAATAGTTCTCAATCTCACAGTAGGTGGCGCCTATGTATCATTTTGCTAGAAAAAATAACGAAACTAAACATTGGCGCCACCTATGTGCGATTGATATTTGACAGGGTCTATTTTGAAAAGCCTCGTTGATATGTCGTCATTTGCGTTTCATTCCGGCTCATATGTAGGGGTCTGCCGGCTAACGAAAACTGTCTTAGCTTTGCTGCCGCCGTCTCTTTTCTTTACGCTTAAATAGATAGAGACAGCACTAGCAAGGCGGTAGAAGGGCTGGTAGTTATACCCATGCGCCCTTAGCTGGCATAAAATATTTCAAACTTCTGTTTTGACATGACTGTGGAGTCTGAGAGACTGAGTCGAGTGGTCTACCGCCTAACTAAAATGATATCTATTTTGATATTCTTCTCTCTTTATTTTGACTCGAATTTAGAGAAGTCATAACAATATCACAATACTTTTAGTTTGGCGGTCGATGAGCGGGCCTGGCTTCAGTCTGCCATAATTATATTTTTACTAGGTGACGGCGAATAGACGCGTACCTTTGTGATCTATGTAGCTATGAGACAGGTTTTAAAATAGATATAATACTGGCAATTAATACTAAACACTTTATTATGACCGAACCAAATGATACAATTATAGCTGCATTTTTGTGTATAATTGAAGTTTTTTTTTCTTTTAAGTATTTGTATTACACATATACCAATAACCTATACGCAGACACGCTCTGGTATATCTTGACCTACGTGCAATAGACCACTTTATTGTGGTCACGTGATCGAGTGGCGCTTCTTGGCTTGGCAATCTCGATTTAGCATAAAAAACGTGGTGTGTACTGTTTTTTTTTTGCAAAGTGCCCGACAAACATTGCGGAAATCGGAGCATGCGCACAAAAATGATCCAACTATTTAAAAGGCTATTGGCACAGGTGATACTGACGTCAAGGTATTGGCCAAGAGCTGTTGACCTAAAGCAAGTAGTGTTGTGATGTATAGTTGCCGGCAAACAAGTTGACCCAATGAAGTTAGCTGCGCAGAAATGTTTTAAGGCCTCTTTGGTGGAAATGCACATGCGCGAACTTTCCCCTTCTACGTCACTTTTGGGTCAACTTGTTTGCCGGCCACTATACAACAGAATGCCTTTTAGTCAGTTTACTATCAGCCCCAAGGTTTTTTTTTCTTTCACAGCGCACATAAACATTAAAACAAAAACTGTAAACTGGCGATAATAGAAAATTTCGAATTGTTATTCTCGCATGATTCGATTTCGGAAAACAAAAAACATGTCAATACTTTTCAGATGAAACTGCCTGGTTTGGAGGTGTAGTGGAAACTAGTACCTATTCACTAATGCCATAAAAATGATTATTAGGTATATTCCTAAAAAAAAAGGAAAAAAAAGAACGAGATAAAAAAATATTGTTTTTCCTATTCTATATAAGACATGTCTATAACAATGTTATCTTTTAAAAGGTTATCTTTTTCTGTCAAGATAAGAAAACGTCAACTTCTCAATAAAATCATGCGTCACAGTGAAAATGATTTTATGAAGTTTTTGTTTTAGGCTCACAATCAAAAATCATTTTTTTTTTTTGTTAGAGACGCGAATTCAAATCCTTTTTAGATTTTATATGAAGCATCAAAAGGTCTGCACATAGGTACTTAGTACATAAACATAAGTAAATCTGAACTGATGGTTGATCAGGGGTCTAAAAACAATGGATCATTAGTCAATGGAGCAATGAAATGTATAACTTATACTTAACTATTCATTACAAAGATTTAACTTTTTTATAACCATACTGACAAATGAACCCTTAGATAACCATCTTAAAGCTGTAGTTTAGACCCCCAGTGTATAGAATTTCTAGAAAAATATCTTTTATTTAATGACGTAAATCCTATGACTGCCAGTTCTCATTTACTGACTCTGAACAATGTTCCAATAGACTAGGTCTAGACTACACGCTAAGGTAGTTGTAGATATATAGTTTTGTACTAGCTGAACCCGCTACTTCGTTCGCGTAAGCAGATGTTACTGACTTATACATTCGTTGGAAGTATCGTACGTCAAATATTTGGATAAGTAGTCATTGAAAAACCTTTGAGTTTGAGTGAATTTGTTTTTCCACACAAAAATTTATTTAATTTTATCATCTTTATTTTTCCTATTTTAAACAAAATCAAACATACTTAGTAAGGTTTCTTAGTATCGAAAATAGCCGCATGTGTTAAGTTTGTAGGATTTTTATAAGATACATTATGAAAAGTCTGAAGCTAATGTGCATGATCTGATACCTACTTACCTATTTCTTTTTATCCGCAAGCTGTTTTCTAGCTGTTACCCGCGACTTCGCCGGCGTAAAATTTTGAACGAAGTCTGTGTGGAATCAAAATAATTAAAATTTTGAGTTTTAATGATATTCAAGCAAGTTGAACCCGTAAATCTAAGTCAAGTCTTAGTGAAATGTTAATGTATGAATTTAATTGTATGTAACACAGAAAAAAATCAAGAACGAAAGAATCGAAATTTGGCATCATAATCCTTTTAGCAGCAAAAACTTATTAGTACAATTTAGAATACCAGTAACGCCACCTAGTGATGAAAGAAAAAATACATACCACAATAGCAAAACATCGATTTAAATGCCCTTTAGTGCTTTTAGATTTAAACTGGCATTAGCGCCGTCTAATGAGAATATTATGTTGCTTGTTATTTTGATTGTGAACGCAAATCACCTATTTTATCTACGCCAAAACGGGTGCATTATTTTTCATTTTTGGCTTTTACCTTACCATCACATCAAGTTCCTTACTAATATATATGCTTATATTAATATGGAGTTAAATGAAAATGTAGACTTATTAGCCCATGTGAAATTTTAGACTCTAAACTATATGTGTTTCGTATGTCAACCCATATCGTTGTGCCGTTTTGACGTGATAGTTAATATTTGTTTCCTTAGGGCCCATGCTTCTTTTCAGGTTGATAGGTAATAAATACATAAATATGGTATTTCAGACTATGAGTTATCTCTGTTTAAATTTTCTACCAAATTTGCTTAGTCTTTCCTACGTCACAGTAACCTATAAGTAACCGATTTGCTATTACTGAGTTCAAACTACGTGTGTTTCGAATTTCATCCAAATATGTTCAGCCGTTCCAACGTTGTCCTGTAAATATTATGAATGTCACTGATTGGATGTTTGTTACGTAATACATAGAGTAGGTACTTATACATAGGCAATGTTTAGCCTATGTGTTCTTCCAGACTGTAATCTAATTCTATTTCAAGTTTCAACCCGATCACTTGATACGTTCCGCCATGATTAAAACGGCAATAGAAATACATCATCTGCGCAAATTTCAACTGTTTAGCTATCACCGTTCTTGAGATACAGCCTGGTGACAGACGGACGGACGGACGGACGGATAGCGAAGTCTCAGTAATAGGGCTCAGTTTTTACCCTTTGTGTACGGAACCCTAACAACGGACTGCTTCGGTCACCGAAGCTTATTGAACACTACCTTTAAATTTTAAACAGTATTTGTATTGAAATAATACGTTTTCTAATAAGTTACGGCTGGTCTAGTAAGTTACAGCTGACCTAGTCGGGAGAACGGCGACTGTCGATCCGGAGACACAGGGTTCAAAACCACGCGCACCACTATCTTTTCAGAGTCATAAAGTTTTCAGGGTGAAGGAAAACACCGTGAAGAAACCGAAATCTGCCTATAATCTAAGTTCTAAGTCATATGTCATCCACCAACCGACACTGGGCCAGCGTGGTGGATTATATATAGCCTTGTCTCACTCCTTGCGAGAGAAGGCCCCGACGCCCAGCAGTGGGAACATTTAATGGGTTGTTTATGCTGCTACTTATTATGCTGATATGTTTTCTCCAAAATACAAAAATCTTCTTCAATGACAGGTAATTTAATTCTGCCATTCGACTAAATTTTATAAGAAGGTATAACTATGTCGTACATGTTGATATTTGAAAAAACTACCTCCCTGTTTTTGATATCTAAGATCACCTCTGAAATATTTTCTACCAAACAAAAAAGGAATCATCAAAATCAACTAACAATTAGCGGAGTTATCGCGTAAAATAAAATCAAATAAAAAAACATGCAACCCGATTGAGAACAACCTCCTTGTTTGAAGTCGATTATAACCGAATGATGTTTGTTTTTCCACACAAAAAAATATTTTTGACAATTATTTTGTCATCCAAGACGACGCGACGCGATCACGTGGGCACTTTCTAGAATCTAGAATCTAGATATTCTGTGGATCGTCTGTGATACACAGAATACTTAGAAGTTAGTATGTACCAAACGCGCCGCGCGTGTCGTTATTATTTAATGTTTGTGTAATTTCCGAACCAACAGACCGATATTGTTCAAATTTTGACGGGACAATATAAAAAATGTGTTCTTTCTAACAAAAAAAGAATTAATTAAATTAAACAACGCAAACATGAGTTACAACCAAATACACATTCTGGCTTTCACCCCCCTCCCGCAAGAAAACCGGTCAGAATTTAGGGATCAAAAGTAACCTACAGCAATGTCCTTAGTATAAACTAAAATCATGCTAAGTTTCAGCTGAATTGAATCAGTAGTTTCGGCGTGATGCGTGATCCCTATACAGAAAGACAGACAGACAGACAGACAGACAGACAGACAGACAGACATGAAAGAAAAAAAATGCAGTTTCGCCATCAGTATCGACTATAGAGCGCCCCAAAAAAAAAATTTTCAAAATATCTTCAATGTACAGAATTCGACCCGTTACAGTTTTATTATAAGTATAGATAAGAATCGTAGGTAGATTTCAAATTCACTGATTTTGTAGAGGTGTGTCCGTAGTAAGGAAGGTGTTTGTCACTATTCCTATCAAGGATATACCAAAAAAATGTATTTGATGTCGAACCATCATTTTGTCTATGTGTTTATGTTTATATTTAACATGTAAAGATAAAATCTTCGAGCCTATGCTCAGTGCACTCACGCGCGTCGCATCGATACTAACTGATGAATGAAATGGTGAAGCTTTCGTCATGTGTCTTAAACGTTCTATCAGGAACAGAGCTGTATCGCGTCCAGGCGTTCAAGCGGACAGTGTTGCGTTCATTGTGTTGTATTGCGTCACTTAGATTAACTCAAACAGGAGGCGTTGTAGTTACCGCGTCGGTTCAACAGCGAGTTCGTGAGACATTTGTACGCATGACCGCGCTTTGTCCAATATAACCCTAAGACCTAATGCCCGAGCTACACGAGGTTAGTTTTTCAAGCTAGTACTTCTTCTAGCTTCGTGTAGACAACGCTAGTTTTGTCTACACGAAGCTAGAAGTGCTAACTTACTAACACTAGCTTGAAAAACTAGTCTCGTGTGGCTCGGGCATAAGGGTAGGTATTAGACAGAGACCGTTCGCGTTCTGCGTTCGAGTGTGCAGTTGCTCACGAATGTCACTGTTCACTCGCACTCTCACCACGTTTTTTGACGATAGTTCTTCATCGGAAGTCGAATTATTGATCTTGTTTTCTCTATCTTCCTTCCAATTTGGTCACCGAAATACCAGTGGACGTGCAAACGCATCCGTTACAGTTGATGGACGCGATCAGAACACCTGTGTGTATCTATGTAATGTAAAACAATATAACCTGTTCTCCGCAAAAAGGAGTCCATTTCAACAGACTCCTACTTTTCGAGGTGTATCCGTACCGGTTACTGATCATCTTGAGCTTTTGGGCGTTACCTTGACTTCTACGCTCAACTTTGGCTCGTACATCGAGTTCAAGGCTAAATTAGCTGCTAAAAAACTAGGTGTCCTCTCAAAGGTGCGAAAGTACTTCAAATCTGAACAATTGCTTTTGTTATACAAAGCACAGATTCGCTCTTGTATGGAGTACTGTTCGCACCTTTGGGATGGATCGGCTAAGTATCAGCTTGAGGCTCTGGAATCGATCGAGAGGCGTGCCAAAAGGCTCATAGGCAAAGACATTCTAGCGCGAAAAAGACTTCAAAGTCTTGAACATCGCCGCAAAATTGCTAGCTTATTGGTTTTTATCGGATACACTTCGGAGAGTGTGCAACTGATCTGCACGATCTTATACCACCTTGCCCTTTTACTATCGTACTTCTCGTAACTCGAAGAAGCGGCACCGTTTCATGGTGGATATTCCAAAGACACGGACAAAGAGGTTTGACTCTACGTTTGTGATAAGAACGTCTAGGCTGTGGAATGAGTTGCCTGAGTGGGTTTTTCCCGATAGTTATAATCTTGGTGTCTTCAAATCGAGAGTGAATCGGTTTCTTCTAGGTAAACACGCTCCATCGTAGACCGCATCGTCGCTTAACATCAGGCGAGATGGCGGTCAAGTGTAAACCTATTAAAGTTAAAAAAAAAAAAATACCTTAGATTAAACACCCTTTTGGTAGGGCATGAAACGAATCTGCTTAAATTCATAAGTCACCAGCGGGGGCGCAGGACGAGGTAAAAACTGCGCTGTGTTAAGCCGAATATCCATGTCACGTGGCACTACTTTCCACCAATGATTGGACAAAACGAGATAGAGTTATGCAAACTTCTAAGGACAGAGCAGGATGCAAAGAAAGACAGCAACGGGTTCAACGGTAGGTTAGATGTGCAATTATGCTCATAAAACGCTACGGAGGGGGAGTCGTACGATCAGTCAAATGGGTAATTGTCTTTGAATATAACGAACGCAAAACTGGCCTCTTGAACGCTTAACTTGAGTGACACCCTCTGTCTGATAAAATCTTAATAGACTTTAGTTTAATGTAAGTATTAATTTCGTTAATTCAATAGTCCTAGCTAGTATATTCTTACATTTGCCTTACTATGGTCACAGCTCATAATATTGTTTATCATAAATATTAACTACAAAGTTACTCAAGTAATGTTAAGACCATGAATATCGTAAATGATTAATCACGATTGACGTCGTAATAGTCTTCATTTCGGTTTATTTATCTTTGTGTCTGAGAATTATTGTATGTAATTCTGCTCTGAATAAATTTTGAATACATTATGAATTGAGTTTGCTTGTTCTTGAAGATCGCGAGACAGCCTAAATTCAGTAGTAGGTACCATTGATGGTCCAAATGACACAACTTTGTATCCTTAGTACCATTAATGGTACTAGAGACAATTGTTTGAGGACCAGTAGTACCATCAGAAAAATTGATGTATCGCAAGTAGAGGTTTACTACGATAACATGGCCCGCCCCTCCAAATTACTGTTTTAATGTGTGTAGTCACATCCTTACGAAAGAGTTTGTATGTAGTTGTAATTATTCGTCTGCAATAGCAGTACGCACACATGCGTGGTGGTGCGTTGTATATTATTTCACAAATACTTTCAAACGTTTTGAATTCTGGAGGGGCGTCATGTCATCGTAGTAAATCTCTACCATCAATGGTACAACTGAACAAATTTAAAGTATCGTAAAAGTCGTCATTGGGCCTCATTTGATGAGACGAAGAACAACTTTAAATGAATATGATATGACGCACTAGCGGTACTTAAATTTTTAGATGAATACCGCATGATATCGACGAACTAGGTAAACACGCTCCATCGTAGACGCAGCGTCGCAACACAGTGCCGGTTTTAGCAGTGCCATGGCATGCGCCCTGGGCGAGGTTTATTTCTTCTTTGACTTGACCTATCACTGAGCGAGGCCTGGTTACAGACTAGACACAGACTAGACGCCGCGCTGTAAGCTCAGGCGCCCCTTTACAACCGGCGCCCTGAGCGGTTGCCCTACCCTAACGCCGGTACTGGCTTAACGTCAGGCGAGATGGCGGTCATGTGTAGACATATAAAAGAATTAAAAAAAATACTTGCGGTCATCAGTCCTAAAAGCGTCCACACAAGACTCCTAAAATCAGAGGAAATGATGTAAAATTAGATAGATAACTCTTTATTGTGACACAAAACAGGAAACAAATACAGTAACACACAATTATGAACTAGTGCCACAAATGGCGGTAAAAGTAGTGAGGCGGAGCCTACATCGCAACAAATCACCAATCATATGGTGCGGTGTAAGATATGATTGGTAATTTATGGTTCGATGTAGGCTCCGCCCCACTACTTTTACGTCATTTCCTCTGATTTTAGGGCTCGTGTGTGGACGCTTTAAGACAACTGCTTCGATTCAGTTGTCTGTCTGACTGCGGCGTGCAAGTTTGGTCGAATGTTGCGCCGTATCATATACACGCACTAGATGCGGCCAGCTGTAAGTGCAACCGCGCCTGTCAGTCACTAGGTTATAGGGTGTGTCCTAAATAAATGTTTTATTAACCCGTGCAGTTCCCGTAGCCTATGTGCTATTCCATATTTCAGGCTATCTTCTAGGTACATCACGTACATACCGCGCTTAACATCAGACGAGATGGCAGTCAATTGTAATAAAAGTAAAAAAGTATTGATATTCCAAACGCAGAGCATCTTATCACATAATTTATTTTACCTTTACAACTACTATTTACAATATCTGTCAGCTTTCATCTTACTCCTACGATCAAGAAGAGTCTCGTGTAAATTCCCTTCCACTTTTGCCTTTTTGAGCTGATGCACCCCGTCCTCATTCACGCGGAGTTTCTTGTCTTGGAACTTCTGGAACTTTTTGCTGGAAGAATACGAGAAATCGCATGAGAATAAATAATAATTAGAGATTTACTACGATAACATGGCCCGCCACTCCAAATTACTGTTTTAATGTGTGTAGTCACATCCTTACGAACCCTCATGTATGTAGTTGTAATTATTCGTCTGCAATAGCAGTACGCACACTGCGTGGTGCTGCGTTGTATATACTTTCACAAATACTTTCAAACGTTTTGAATTCTGGAGGGTCATGTTATCGTAGTAAATCTCTACCATAATATTGTTCTACTTTACATTATACAGGATTATCAACCTGCATCCTTTTAAGGATATGATAGACTAGATGTCCGCCCCGGCTTCGCCCGTGGTAAATTATATAGAACTCATCGGGATCCCGTACATATCCAATGGTGAAATATAATGACTGAAATCAGTTCAGTCATTCCTGATAATATCGCTTTCAAACAAAGAACCTCTTCAGCTACCTGTTACCCCACCTGTCGGAAATTGGTCGTACCAACTCACATTTAGAAACAAATTTAATTAGCAAAGGTGTATATTCAATGACGCTATCTTAGACACATGCTGTCATGTCAAAGCACAGTTCTACGAAAACTCTCAAAAAGGAATCTTTTTCCCCGTTTTTGTTACATTCTTGATTCATGCTCCGCTTCAATTGACAGTAGCTTTATGTTCTATAGCCTTTCTCGATAAATGGACTATCCAATAGAGAAAGAATCATTCAATTCAATTCAGTACTTCCCGAGGTCCTAGCGTTCAAACAAATAAACAAACTCTTCATCTTTATAATATTAGTATAGATATGTGACAGCTGGACATATCTATCATAACCCTTTTCTTTACTTTCTTTCTCATTTCATTCTTTTGAATGACTTATGGCGACATTCTGGCTGTTTTTTAATCAGGTCCATTCAATCCGGATAATCGTTAAACCGCCGCTTTACAAAACGGACCTGTTTTTCAAAACGGCTAGCCGTAATGTAATACGATAAATGGCTTATTCCCCACGGCACTACCAAGCCGCACTACTGGTAGTTCCGTGGGGAATTTTTTCTCCCTTCTGCACTACTGGCCAGTAGTGTCTACACATCTTACATCAATGATGTAAGACGTTTAAAAATTCCCCACGACACTACTGGCCAGTAGTGCAAGAAGGAAGAAAAAATTCCCTACAGTACTACCAGTAGTGCGGCTTGGTAGTACCGTCGGGAATAAGGCTGATATATGATAAGCCGACGTGAATAGAACAAAACTGTGCTAGAGACGGAAACATAAAACATTTTTTTTTTAAAGATATTTACTGAGTTTTAACAAATGTTGTAGAACAGAGAGTTGTTTGTTTAAATATTAAGAACATGTCATTAAATACATGCAGGCTCATTACCAGTAACTCTGTATAAACTCCTTATAATGCCTAAAAAACTAATGTCACGCTTCTAGCTTCAAAGTGATGAAATTTTCAACCTTTTAAATCCCTTTTTTACCCGACTGCGCGACGCAAAGGAGTGGTAATGTGTTTATCAGTCTATATAAATATGTATGTATGTATGATTGTATGATTTTTTGAAGCACTATACAGACCAAACGCCTGGGCCGCTTTTTATGATTCGCACGTCAATCGATTCCTCTTAGTTTCGCGAGTGACACTACGCCAATATTGTCCAAATTAAAAAAAAATTAAATCAACAAACCATGTCAAGAGGGGTATTGTTGAATAGTTATTTAAAAATAAATTTTAGTTTTTAACCGACTTCAAAAAAGGAGGTTTCTCAATTCGACCGTATGTATGTATGTTTTTTTTTTTATGTGTTCGCGGATAACTTCGTCGTTTATGAACCGATTTTGATGATTATTTTTTTTGTTGTAAAAGAGATATTCCCAGGGTGGTACCATGATAAGGAAACCAGGATCTGATGATGGTATCCTAGAGAAATCGAGGATAACTTTCGAAAATTGTAAAGATGACTAGTGCGTTCTAGTTAAGTTTTTGCTTGAGCATTTTAAAGCAGTATAATTTAAAGTTGGTCTGGAGTCGATCTGATGAGGGAGCGGGAAGACGGTCGAGGGAACTCCTCGACGGTACATAGTAGTTACCTTGTGTTTGGGCTCGATGAATTTGTATTGATGAGAACTTTTTACATAGATGGGTTGTGACTGTCATTAGTGGTCTGATGATGAAGATAAAGGACTTCTTCTTCTTCAGCCCGTTATCGCCCACTGCTGAGCATAGGCCTCTCTTCGTGTACGCCACTTGTCTCGATCCTTTGCCAGTCTCATCCATGCATGACCCGCGACTGTTCGAATGTCATCGACCCATCTAGCCGGTGGACGCCCAACACTTCTCTTGAAGATAAAGGACGGTCAAGGGAATTTCTTAACGGCTTACAGGAACTACCCAGTGTTTGGGTTTAATTCATGTATTGAGATCTCAACACGAAATCGTGTAAATGCATTAGTGAAAACTTGTTTAGCACTAAAAAGGGTAAAATAAACTATTTTTTACAAAATATTAAACCGACTTCAACACCACAAATAGGCACTCAAAAGCGAAAAATAATTTAATATAGGTAATTATTATAACCGCTACTCACTCATCTAAATATGAAGTCGGTGCCAGCCAAGTCTAACAGGTAGTAGATAGATACTACTTACCTATGCCTTCTTACTACCTCATGCATAGTATATCTACTAGCTTTTTAACTAGACTGGCACCGACTTCATATGGATGAGTGAGTAGCGGTTATAATAATTACCTATATTAAATTATTTTTCGCTTTTGAGTGCCTATTTGTGGATTTGAAGTCGGTTAAATTTTTTTGTAAAAAATAGTTTATCTTTCAACGTTTTTTGATTTGGCTGACCGTTTAGGATGTGTATCGATCTAAAGTTGCGTAACAACCATTCTCACATTTATAGGTTTATAGGTAGCAGAAAACTTCGTATAATTGTAGTGGTAGGACTCTTGGCAGAGTCCGGCTGCAGAAGTACCACACCTTTGCCAGTTATTCTACCATCAAACAGTAATGTGAAAACATTACTGTGTTCCGGTTTGAAGGACAATGTTTCCAGATAAATTACAGGGCTTAGAGATATAATATCTTAAATCTCTAGGTGACGAGCGCAGTGCAGTGTTAGGTAATGATTTGGACTCTTCATGTTCCAATAGCAGCGTGCCACTGCGGTGTTATGTGGCAGCCATGCTTCCCATCAGGCACATGTCCTGTTGTCCGCATACCCTACCGCTCAGGGGGACTTAATAACATTGTTGAGCATAATAACAATCATAGCATTGTTCATATCTAAAAAGTATAAAATAAATATGAGACGATCTTCGTAGCATTCCATGGATTCACCGTGCGGGTGCCGGGTCCATCGTGTGGTAGAGAGAGAAAACTCAAGTAGATCCCGAGACTTGTGACTCGGGCGTAGGTTTAAGGGGCCCCTTTCTGACGTACATCAACACTCACCTTCACCACTCGTTTTTCTCTCCCTGCCCAGCCAAATCTGATATGAGCCTACTAGTGCAGCTTTAGATACTCGTTCTAGTATAGAACTTACTGGACTTCTGGATAAGCCAAGGCCTTTCAGCAAATATACAGAGATTTTGCTGGATGATTGAGATGTTCCTTTACATATATATATATATATATTTTGGGATGGGCCGAATGTGGTTTGAACCGAATACGAACTTCGGCCGAACATTCGGTAAAAATGAAAAGTTCGGCCGAACTTCGGTTTAATTTCGCCGCGCTTTTTCGTGTTGACTTGTTTACGCACTTGCTGCAAATATTACTAGATGTGCCCCGCTCGCGCTCCGCGCTTCCCCGCGGGGCCGTTAGCCAGCTAGTCATTTGTAAAGACGTCACCAGCTTATCACGTACTATTGTTTACATTATGCAAATTAAATTAATTGATTTTCGTGATTTCTGTTGGTTTAAAAAAAGTTAAAAAGACCAATTTAAGTTTTTTGTATGTCACATATTGTCACAGTTTTTTGTTTGTCAATTGTTTGTCACATATCATAGACATATAATAAGTCTGATATACTATAAGTAGGTATATCAGACTTATTTTATTTCACTGTTACTACAGATATTATGTTTTTTCATTCATTTCTATTATGATAGTGCAAGTATATTTAGTGCAGAATGTTCGGCATTTTAACCGACATTCGGCCGAATGACGAAGTTCGGTTCAAGCTGCCGAAGTTCGGTTAAACCGAATGTAAAACGAATTTCGGCCCATCCCTAATTATTTTATTTTCTGGAATAGTATTAATTCAATAACATATTATAGGATTCCAGACCACCAGAAATCTTTGAAAAAAAGTGCTTGTTTTATTCTTTTCAGTTTTTATAGTATGTAAGTACCTACGTAGTTTCGTTCACATTTTATGCAGTCGGGTTTTTTGAGTTTTTAAATGTATTTATTTTATTTGTAATAAAAGTGGCACTCAGGAAAAGTTCCCCAGTTTCTAGACTATCTTAGTACCAAAATTTATTCAAATTGGTTCAGTAATTTAAGAAAGCATAACAGACAGAATTACTTTCATATTTATAAAATTAGTAGGGATAGTTGTACAGTGCAAAGTTACAAGAATATTGAATCTCAATCAAATGAGTATGAAGTTCATATTTTGTACTAAAGCAGTAGTCTAAGAGTGAGAGTGATAGTATGAATAATCATAATTATCAATATGTATTCATCCAGTGCTCCCCTCCCATAATACGCTACTCAGCTCGATCCTCGGTCTTACAGTTCTAATTGCCACTTCATCTAGTCTCAGAGCGACCCACACTATATTTACCAATTGGCAGTCTTTCCTCCGGTCCACATGGTTATGTATTAATACTTACACATAATTAACTTCAACTTCAGCCAAGTCTCCCTCCTCCTCAGCCTGTACCACCCGGCCCACCTCCTTGGTCCGGTTGCTGCGGATGTTGCAGAAGGAGTGCTCATCGGCTGCGGTACTACTCACCACCAGCGAGTCATCTTCGGGACTGACTGACATGAACTTGCTTATGGAGCTCAGGATTGCAGTCTTACCTGTAAAAAAACCAGTCTTATGTTCATAAGAGTGAAGAGATTTATCAATAAAGTCAATTTGACTGAGAAAATAGATGGGCTCCTGATAATAAGCAGCAAGCTTGCCCATTATGGCACAATGTGTACTTTGAATGTGAACTGTTGACAACCAATATCTTATTTTGGTATAGCTAGTGTGCTTTTCAACTTATCGTCTGGTCGCTTTGCCCTTCAAATGGAATGCATTTATATCTAAGACTAGTAGCACCTCACAGTTCCATCCATGTAGTTCCTCGTAGATCCCATTATTTTCCGAGGGTACCAAGTTGCCTGTCTTATTCCAGACTTACCTGTTGTATGTAGGAAATTTCGGCATATTCGCATAATATCAGATTCTTCAAAACAATAGAAATCGGACATTCAATGGGAAAAATGTATTCGGCAACTTCAAACATATTGTCTCACTACCCAAGCGCATATTTGAGAGCATGCTTCAGAAAAATGCCCAAAAATATAAGCTGCCTAAGTCTACCTGCTCACAACACAAATTGTATGGTGAATACAAATATTTGTTCTTTGTATAGGTGTTTCTAAGTATCACAGGACATTTACAGATACATAAGTATTACATATTTCAGTTATCTGGCTCCCATACCACAAGCTTTCTTTAGTTTAGTGCTAGTTACCGTAGTATCAGAAATGTCTAACAATATTTATTTCATTAAATGTATTTTTCACATTACTGGGCTCTACAGTAAATGACACAAGTTCCTCAGCTACTAAAACTCGAAGATCAGATTGAATACAGGTTATTCTATTCAACTAGAGTCATTATTTCAAACATTTTACCATCTTCCCATACTGGTTCCCACTGTTCCATAGGTCCCACTGCATCTGATCTGCCTGTGACGACATTATCTTTAGATATCCCTACATATTTCCCATAACCCGACTTCAAGGCAAACTTATTGTCTCCCGCTGGGAATGCTGTGAAAATTTCTTCAGGTGCAGGACTCTCCCCATCGCCATGTGGAGCACCAATAGTAAATAAGCCATTATCTAGTGCAGATACATAGCTCCCATTGCCAAATTCTATCGAAATGGATCCTGTAATCTCTTCTATCTTTTCGACACGCCACCATCCTCCGTGGTTCACGGCATCTGTATCGACTTTGGACTCTTCTGAATGCTCCTTCTTCTTGTGCTTGCGTTTCTTTGCTCTAAAATTAAAGAATATATGGTATATGGTTTTATTTATGTTTTACATGTTTGTGTCATGTCAGATAACATGTAAATAACTTACTTGGATTTTTCTCCTTTTAGTACTAGCTTCCCTCTTTTGACTGCTGCGTATTCATCAGCCATTTCTAAACTTTTAAATTTATTGTGATTTATTAACGAAAAAGGAGAAATAAATAAATTATTCCTGATATTTAGATTCGTGATCTCTCGATATTTTTTGTTTTGACTTTGACTTTTAGGCTTTTGTGGTTTTGTGTGAGTGTTAGGGATGAGCGATACTCATCGATGTTAAAAATAGATCGATGTTTACCAGGAAAACATCGATGTGTTGAGTTGGATATCACATCTAGTGTGTTTTAAATTAATGTCATAGGTTCAACTGTTAGTATTAGCAATGTCTATTAAATTCAATTATTTTTCACTTGATGACACTGATATCAATAAAACTGGAGGAGCCACGAGAAGATATTTCTTTGTGTTTAAATGACTTATTTTGTCAAAATATTAAAAAAACAATTTGTTTGGTCAACACGACACAAATCTGCCAATGGAATTACAATTTATGTAAAAAAAAACTGGTAGCTGAGTTTAAAAACAGACCCATTACTTATATAGAAGGCGCTAGAAGCCTCCTACCACAATTAAAAAAAAAGTTTTTTAAATATTTCTGTTACACAGCGACATTTACAGCTTTAGAAATACTATTTTCCAAAGCGAGCCAACTTTTGTACCAGCAATGAAACAGACTCAAGAAATAACGTCCATGGTAATATATTTAAAGGTTATGCTCAAAAACTACTGGGAATGTTAGTTTTGTTTCGTTATTTTATGTAATTCAATGACTCAATAAACGTATTTCTATTTTTATTTTTTTGGTACCATGAGCTTCGATGTTTTTCGAACTATGTTTATTATACATCGATGTTTTATATTCAATGCTAACATCGATGTTTTTCTAATATCGATCAGTCCAAGTGAGTGTGACAACTGACTTAAAAGCGATAGGCGCCAAATACTTTTTTGAAGTTATACTTCTTTAGGCGCGTTATGAAAAAATGATAAGAGTGAAATTTTAAGATGCGCGCGCACCTGTGACACAAAATTAACAGTATGAAGTCGTCTGCTTAAGGTGGTTCGATTTTCAAATTTTCATACTAATCTATTTGACCATTCATGGGCGACGAGAGTATAATTTTACATTGAAATGACTATAGTTGGCATTTAAATTGGCCTTATTTGCGGTATTTCATATTTAGTTGAAGAAAATTGTAGATTAATAGTAGAAATAAAATCGAATTTTTTGTTCATTTATGTCAATGTGTGTGAGTGAACACAGATAGTGTCGTACGGTTGCCGCTACTAGGCATAGAATACATAATAGTAGTTATACGGCGAAGACGCGCGACGTTGCCAGCTCGAGACATACGCGGGTAACGCGCTGTTGCCGCTCTTCTCTGTCAACTTTGCTCAGCTGGCTCAGCTCAAGAATCAAATAAATTATTGAAAGATTGGACAATGTATTGCCAGTATTTGAATGTTATATATTGGATACATTTTCGGTGGCGATAAATTTAATAAAATGAAAGAAGTATAACTTCTCACGCGCGTACATAAGTACACGCACCCATTTTTTTTTTTAAATATAGTTATGTAACTGAAGATCGGGTGTCGAGCATTCGAAATCGATTAAACGTTCCCGATTTTACTGCAGATTACAGAATAACATTACATTTAACAGCTATAGGTACTTCGTTATTCTAACGAAACTGATATGAATTCCAAATAGATACATTATAAATAAACAGTTAAGTTTCAAGTAAGCTCTACAACAGTATAAAGAAATACTACCAGTAGTTCATCGTCTTTAGTCTTGGGAGAAACGCCGATAATAATGTCTAGACACGGATAGGGTTGTAGCAAACAAAAATGCTTACCTATTACAAAAATGAAATTAAAACATACGGAAGACTATATATGGAATAGCTCTGATCCCCACTCCTGCAATAATTACATTTTCCGCGTCTCCGCCGTCTCACCCCGCTCGCCCCGCACGATTGCCCGTCTAGACGGCTTCGCTTAACGACTGTATATTTAATAGGCTGTGACTGTACCTTGATTCACAATTCACAACGCAATCGGATTGACCTTTGACCTTCACACGAATTCAAACCTCTCGATCTTTGTCTTATCCGTTTACAATGACAGAGACAAGGATCGTCATTAGGATTGCCTGCAAAATCCTTCATTACCTTCAGGGTACTAATTATTTCACCATGCATGACTAATAATTAAATAATTTGTGTATTATTAGTTACTAGCTGTTACCCGCGACTGCGTATGCGTGAAACGTTATATGTCATTACAGCAATCGTAATTTGAATCATCGGCTAATACATTCACTATCTACATCAGGAGGATGAATTTATTTATTTAAGATAAACACGCTCCATCGTAGACCGCATCGTTGCTTAACATAGGCGAGTGCATTGAGTCTTCTCACTCACTATTGGACCAATATTCGGTACATTTAAATTAATCGACTCAACTGGCACCAACACGTCAAAATGCCCTTTGTTAAAATGTCCATTAAAACGCATTTTTATGCCTTGTATCGGCTCCCCGAATTTGGCAATAAGTCTGCCATCTTGAAACAGTTGGAATTCAAATGGAAATATTTCTCCAGCTGCTTTAACTTCGCATGTAATGCCATAAGTATGCAGCATGCTCATATCAGCTAGATAAAGGCGTTCCGTACAAAAACACCTAAATTTTTGCCAATCGTTGACGACGTGGCTTACTATATTGGGTCGAACTTGACCAGCCATTGAAATATTGCCATAAAGCAAATAAGACAAAGATGAAAACAAACATGTCCCATTGCCAGGTATTTCTACAACTCTGCATTCGATTTGTAATCCTTCGACGACGACAGTTATAATTTCACCGTCCATTTTTCAAACAAAAGCAAGCTCAATTAAAAAAAAACTATAAGTACTTGTGTGAAATGAAACTTTGAAACTAATTTTTATATAACCTAAATACTAAAAGAATTGTAATATTTACTCAGTGTAAAAAAATAACAGAAAGTTCAAATGAGTTGGTATATTAATGCAAAGAACTAAAATAATCTGAAAAAGCGAACATCAATCAATAAAGTAGCATTGAGCAGAGAATTTCAAATAGTACACTCGACACGTGCGACAACGACGCCTGCCCTCATGTAGGGATGTTAAAAAATAATCGATTTTTATTTTAATCGATTTTTATTTTATAATAATCGATTTTTTTGTGTCGATTTTTAAAGTTACAAAAATCGATTTTTTATAAATCGATTATAAAAATTACGTATTTAAATCGATTTTCGAAAAACATGAAAAAGTTGCTGAAAATTCTAGTTTTTGGGACAACGTAGTCGTTTAGTTATTTAATTCTCGTTTTAAGTATTTTAATTTAATACTACTGAACTGTAACATAAGACATTTGTGGTTTTGTGGCATTAATTATTTGTAATTTTACTGTTATCTAAACTTGAAGAATAACGAAAAAGTTAGGTTAGTTAGGGTTCGATTCCCACCTCGTGCAAATATTTGTGTGTTGAATACAAATATTTGTAATATGTATGGGTGTTTCTATGTATAATAAGTATGTTTTTACAACTACGATTATATAAATATTATAAATTACGCTATTTGCATGCCATAGTTGCTAAATTACGACTGGTCTAGTCGGGAGAACGGTGTCTGCCGATCCGGAGACCCCAGGTTCAAAACCACGCACACCACTGTCTTTTCGAAGTCATGTGCGTAATGCCGCTAGCTTAAAATGGTGAAGGAAAAAATCGTAAGGAAACCGACATGCACCTAGAACCTTTCAAAGTCATGTGTCATCCACCAACCCGCCCTGGGCCATCGTGGTAGATTATTGCCTTAACTCTCTCTCCTTGTGAGAGAAGGCCCGAGTCCCAGCAGTGGGAACATTTAGTGGGCTGTTGATGATGATCATGATGTCTGCCATAGTACAAGCATTGCCTAGTTTGGGGTCAGATGGTGATGTGTGTGAATTGTTCAGCAGTATTTATGTATTTATATGTAATTTTAATATGAAAAGGATTTACTTTTGACTTATACAAAAAAATCGATTTTTTTCGCAAAAATCGATTTTTTTTTTAAATATAATCGATTTTTAACACATCGATTAATTTTGAATAAAGCAAAATCGATTTTTAATTAATCGATTATTTTCCATCAATCTAACATCCCTACCCTCATGTGACTGCCCGTTCGGGCTATACCTAACCATGTGCCGTCCCTCTCACCCCGCGCTTCGAGTGCAGCTGACTTCAGAATTGTTCAGATATTGTTGCGGCATAACGCCATTGCGGCCGTCGTGCTATGAAGCGTTTTCCGACGAGATAAAAAAAATGGTTCGAAAAAAAGGACGATAGGAGGCGCTTGTAAGTTTTAGATTGCGTTGTCAATGTCAAAAGCCACTGAGCCACATAGTGAGGTCCACTGGGAACGCTGAAATTAGCTCTCATACCTGTGTCGAACTAGTTCGCTCCCATCTTTCGTTCGTTCGGTCTTTTTCAAATATTTTAGAAGACAATATTGCAATTTTTTAATTCATACTGCGCTCCAATATTTAACTATTTTATAAAATGTGAAATTTTAAAATTTCACATGAATTGAGAAAAGTTCCGTCGGTCTCGCCGGGAGAATGGCAACTGCCGATTGGTATCCTATCGTTTCGAAGATAATAATATGTACGTAATGCCGCTAACTTAAAACGGTTGAGGAAAACTTCGTTCGGAAACCGACATGTACCTAGAATTCTTCGAGGTCATGACTGTGTCATCAGTGTGGATTGGTACACTGCGCCAGCGTGGTGGATTATGGTTATGACTCTCTCTTTGCAAAAGAAGATGGCTCGGGCCTTCTTCTTACTTTAGAAATGCTTAACTTTCTTTTTACTGTCGCTTTTTCGTTTCATTGATTTTCAAATCACAACGCTGCTAAAGAAATGTTCACTACAAAAAAATGGAAATGTATTAAAATCGTTGAATACGTAACATACAATTTGGGTAAGAGCGAACTAAATCAGTCAGTTGACCATGCGGCATTACTGAACAATAGTGGATCGCCGAAAAATAACGGTCACGGAACCAGATAATCGATGAGCTAATTCGCATAGTTCACTAAAACTTAAGGAGCTGTTCTGTATACTCGTCGTTTGGTAACTAATGTCCCAACACTATTAATTTTTTATTTATTCTTGGCCATAGATACCACAAAACACTAGATAGATATCACAGACTAAGTAGAGAGAATAGATACTAGTCCTTCAGCCACAGATAAATATTTTCGTATTAGTGTTGCCATTTATATTTTTGAATCTTCCTTTTACTTGTGCTTAGTTTGTGTCTCTGCATCGAGAGTTTTAAAGATTTTTATGAAAATCGAATGTGATCAGTAACGATTTTTTTATTCCATTATCAATTTAATTGAATATCTTTATTCCCAATATTTTAACACTAAAATAAAAGAAAAACTATTTTAGAATGAAATTTTTTCTTCGAGTATTTAGGGTTCATAGAAGGTAAACAAACCAAACCCATCAGCTGAGCTGAGAAGAAAATTATAATTTATCTAAAATAAGTGATGTGTTCGGGAAACCTCCAACATTTTTAGTTATCGCAAATAATTTAGATTTACACTTTTTCCCTGAACATTGGGAGGGGCTTCATAGTAATTACACTTTTGAGTCTATGGTACAGACAAATCTTTTTGAAATTCCACACCGCCATCTAGTGCGTACTATGGAACTATTTTTGTCTTGTCGGAATACGGCTCATTGAAGCAATAAGTCTGTGAATAAACTGGTTTCTTCGCATTTTGTTTGTATTAAGATAGCAATACATTTGGATCAACCGTTTCAAAAACGTACCTACTACCTACGTAGGTGAATTAATTCTAATAAAATATCTGTTGTGAAAGTCACATTAAAATCAGTTCAGCCATTACGGTGACGTAGGTGCTCCTCAGTAGACTAACTTGAACAGAAAACCACCATGATATTTTTTATCTGTTGACTAAGATCATAAATTGAACTTTTCAAGCTTCTACGAACGGACGGACGGACTTCACATAAAACCTCAACCCTTATTTTACCCTCAGGGAGGGTGGATTCAAATGATTCCAAATATCATGATACACAATTTTATTTTTCATTTAACCAAAAACGTGAAGACATAATTTCATGCTTCAGATAGGACCAATTTTCATACAACCGTTCACACCCTGTTTCACCCTCTTAGGGGATGAATTTCGTAAAACCCCGTCTTAGCGAGTGCCTACGTGCTAAAAGGGACCTCCATGCAAAATTTCAGATTCCTAGCATTTGTAGTTCCTGAGATTCCTTGATGAGTGTGACCTTTCGCTTTCATATATATAGATACCTTTGCTCGGGGGTCTACTGCATAACGTCATTGCTATGATTATTTATAAAAGTGCTTCATATATAGCTAATTATTCTAAACTAGCAACGCTTCGCACGGGTGCTTTGCTGATACTGTGATACTACATAAAAACACTAATAATATTGGTTATTATGGGTTATGTCTGAGATATAAGCGCTCTACAGACGATGCCCTGAAATCGGAGGAAATGACGAAAAAGGGGCGGAGGGGGCGTGATAAATCACTTTTCAAAAAATCGGGTCCGATTTCAGCCAGTGTTGTCAACCATACGATTCAAATCGTATTTATACGACTTTTTGGCTATAGTACGAAATACGATCGAGTAATCGAAATCGTACACAAAATATTTTCTTAACTTATCTTGAAATAAATAAACCAGTTATTCGACTCCGAAGCAGTGATGTGGAAACATTACTACGTGCCGGTTCAAATGGCAATGCTTCCAGTGAAATTACCGGGCATAGAGATAAAACATCTCTGGGTGACGAGTGCAGTGCAGTGCTAGGTAATAATTTAGACTCTTGATGTTCCAATACCTGCGTATCACTGTGTTTTTTTTTTGTAAATAGTGACGAGACGAGCTGGACATATGCCTGATGGTAAGCAACATACCTGCCACATAACGGCACAGTGACACGCAGCTCTTGGAACATGAAGAGTCCAAATCATTACCTAGCACTGCACTGCGCTCGTCACCCAGATATCTGAGATGCTATATCTCTAAGCCATGTAATTTCTCTGGAAACATTGCCCTTCAATATGTCTGCACATTACTGCTTGGCGGTAGAATAACTGGCAAAGTTGTGGTACTTCCCCAGCCGGACTCTGCTAAGAGTCCTACCACTACCAAAAATGTGATGTTATGTGGCAGACATGTTGCTTACTATCAACACACATGTCCTGCTTTTTTTATAGAAAACAGTGACAAGCACTCTTTTCTATAAAAAAGTGTAGGTATGTTTTATTTTTAGTTGATATATGTTACGACTATTTTATTGTAGAAATTAAATGAAACCAGCGTAGCAATTCTAAACTCAGTCGGATTGATCCGACACGGAATCTCACATCTCGGTCTTTGTTTTATCTGTTTAGAATTACAGAAGCAAGGATTGTCATTTTGAATTTGAGCCGTTCGGATTGCGCCTAGTACCACTATGCAGTACTACTTTTATCTGCAAAATTAAATTGATATCACCATCAATGAATATCGATCATCTCCTCTGGGCGATACTGAGTTCATCTGAACATTTGTTTCATTTCATTCACAGCCCACGAAAAATCTGTGTGTGCGCTACAACAAGTTTTCAAAAACATCCCTAATGTTTTTGTCTATAATTCATGATGTTTTACAACCAGTTTTTAACCTAAGTCTCTCTTTTCTCAGTAGTAAGTGCCATGGCAACACCTATGTTTTTTGTTTTAAGTAGGGAATGTAATATCGGAAAGTTTTCAATTCCTGCACTGAATCATGATAGTAAATACCCAATATCGGAATTCCGGAACAGTTTCGAAACTGGAAAATGTATTTGGATTTTACCTACAAAATTTATTAATATTTATGCTTACTCTTTATTGACACATTAAAAAAAGGCACAGAAAAACTCAACAAAACATTGTAAAGTACTGCGACAGTGGGCGGCCTTTCCGCTGAAAGCGATCTATTCCAGCCAACCTTAAGACGGAAAAGAATATGTAAAATAGTCAGAATATGGGGTGCGCAAACAAGAAGAAAAAAAAAACGGAATGAAAGACACAATAATAATAAAAACACAATATAATGATATTGTAGTTAGTTAATCTTATACAACAATACTAGTAGGTACTTAATTATTGATGTATAATACCAATACTAATTAATACGATTATAAATAAATGTAATGCGATTACAACATAAATAAAAAACGCCTGTAATTGCATAAGTAGTAAATTTTCCAACAACAAGTCTACAATTTTAACAAATATAATTGTTAAACATATTTTTCAAATTGTTCAGTGAAGGAGAATGCCTGATGTGCACGGGCAATTTATTCCATAACTGAGTCGCCCGCCCTGCAAGTAAACGATATGCCATCGAACATTTTAGTTAAAGCAGAAGGGGCCTTTAGGGAAAGACTGATTTTTGACCTAAAAGGAAGCTTATGGTAATTATGTAAAGATTTAAAAAATTCTTTGAAGTAGGAGAATGGTGGGGTTAAACAAATCCAGTTCAATAATTTTGGAGCCGCTCAGGTTTATTTTAATAACTAATCGCGTGTGTGTATCGTTAGAAAAGAAGTTGGTAGTCAAAATACCAATATTGGAGTAACGATATTAAAGTGTTTCAATTTCGGAATTTAAGTATCGAAAAAATCTCCAAGATTTCGGAATTGCGGAATACACGCCCTAGTTTTGTAAGTTGTAAGTCTATCATAACTTGGAACAATTATAAATGTATGAAATTTACACGGTCCATGTCAAGAGCACAGTATGTATAGCTTCTCTTTCTTTCACTGTTATATCAAAGTATCTACTTAAGTCTGTGGTCATGTCCGTCACATTGCTTGTATTATGTTTCGTGTATTTTAATCGAGGAGCTTAATAGAAAAAAGAAGAAGAAATAGAAGTTGAATAGAAGATATTGCATAATAATATTATGTTAGCATTAAGCAGTGAATACGTTTTACTACAATGCCGCCGAAAAGATGGTCTATAATAAATTTGAAATTTGCGGAAACCAGATAAAATGTAAGTCAATAGATAGAATAGATAGGAGTTTTCGGCACGGTTCTCTTGTGCCAATCGTAAGCGGATAAGGTTTATGTCAACTACGACAACATAGGGATGTGCCGCGACAAAAGTATGACCCTTCCACAACTAGTATTTTTAGTTAGTACAGAATAAATACGTGTAAAGAAGTAGGTTACTCTTTAAAATAGTATTTATATCCATGTTGACTCACTATTTGAAGAAATTTTTGGAATTTAAAATTGTTTCAGTTCCTGTTCCTATATACCTACAGTCGATTTTTGGTCAGATTGACTTCAAGCAAGACATCAAGCTGTTGGCCAAACCGCGAATCAGTTAACGTAGTATAGGATTTCGAGATACTAGATGGAATGACTATACATGAAAAGCAATTGATGGCGGTAGCAGACGTAAGACCAAAGATTGGGTTGAGAAGCATATTATTGGAGACGCCTATGTCCAGAAGTGGACGAATACTGATGACTGATGATGATGACATTTTTACATTGTACATAGTAAAAATGATAAATTTTTAATAGCCCCAACAGTATTATCCATTAGAAACACACAAATTTGTTGCCCATCATAATCCTACAAATATTATTCATAAACTAACTAAACTAAAAGGTAAGGATAAGGTAATACAAAACATTTTAAAAGTTGACCTGTACAAACTGGCCTCTTCTTCTAGAAGCATGCAATATGTCTGGCAACACAGTTTCTACTGGTCTGAATTTATACAATGATAATAATAGTCAGCTGATAAAGTCTAAGTTATTCCAGACTATAATCCAACTGTTTTCGCAATTTCAACCGATCCGATTTCAAATTTTATAATAGGCAATAGCATTTTACGATATATAATATAATATCATATCATCGGGCATCTCTTTACCAATTTAGGCGATTTGTCAATTTGGCATTGTTTAGTCATTGTGGCATTTGCGTGTTGATCATAATTGTTCTTTGATTTATTTCCGCGTTTTTTGTTCTTTATTAGCTGTAAATTTATTTTTCTATTGTATTGTAAATATAAAACGTAGTTTACCAAGAAGTTTTTCATTTTCACTAGAAACTTTATTTAAGTCTAATATTACATATATTATGAAAACTAAATAATTTGTTAGGTTGGTATTGAACTGACATGTTAACTGCTGTTATTGGTTTGTACTGAGTGCCGACTCCTACGTAGTAATTACATACTCTTTGCTCTGATCGACGACCAGTCTGTTGTACAGCCAGTATCGTACTGACTGATTTGTACGTGTGTAGAGAATACCCTATTTTAGTGCTCCACTACATCTACGTCATAACCTCCGATTTCAGGGCATCGTCTGTAGAGCGCTATACATAGACAAGACATGTACTATAACATAAAGGGTACAATTTTGCAGTCCCTTATTATGATCTAGCTCACAGGGTTCAGCCAGCGTTTGCAGTGTAAACGCAAAAAATGTGTTGATTTATGATTATGACATTACATTAGACGACTCTTATGATTTTTGTACAAAAAAGATTTGGATGCAATCTATTTCTGTACCCGATTAAATTCTTGCTAGGTATTGTTAATATAGTGCAATACAAACAACGATGGATCCATATAACCTGTTCTATGTTTATTTCCGCTCTTTCCCATTTACAAAAGTATATCGTCACCACGATGTTCCACACAGAATAATCATCGTCATATCTTTTTCTTTTTTCGTACCAAAGACAAAATCCGTGTTGCCATTTATATTCAACACCAAGTTACCACAGATATTGCCAGAAGTACAAATACTTTATTCTATATATATCTTAAAACTATCTGGTACTGTTCTATTTCATAGAACAGTATGTTACATCATTAGGAATTCTTAACAGTCGGCCATCCTGAACCAGTGTCTGCCCCCAGACACAGAAATAGTTGACGTTGTATGAGATAACAGTTAACTCAAGTAACAGACTCTGATTCAGGTTCAATTATATAATGCAATATCTATATATTCTTTATATACTGTATCTATCTACATAATTTATCCACACAATATTAATATTAATAACTATGTCAAATAAAATTATGATTTGTAATTTATAGCCCAATGGCTAAGTCAAAACTTGTGGTAAATTACATCTTGTCGAACAGTAATTGCCAGAAGTACAAATACTTTATTCTATATATATCTTAAAACTATCTGGTACTGTTCTATTTCATAGAACACTGTTCTATTTCATAGAACAGTACGTTACATCATTAGGAATTCTTAACAGTCGGCCATCCTGAACCAGTGTCTGCCCCCAGACACAGAAATAGTTGACGTTGTATGAGATAACAGTTAACTCAAGTAACAGACTCTGATTCAGGTTCAATTATATAATGCAATATCTATATATTCTTTATATACTGTATCCATCTATATAATTTATCCACACAATATTAATATTAATAACTATGTCAAATAAAATTATGATTTGTCATTTATAGCCCAATGGCTAAGTCAAAACTTGTGGTAAATTACATCTTGTCGAACAGTAATTAAAGTTTTGCATAATTCTGCGACCATCCTGATCGGTAGAATGTCCCCATTCTAAAAACAACTGACAATATTGTGTAGGATATTGCTGAATAGATTTAAATTGCCAAAATGTTGAACTTAATTCTGATGCAAACTACATATTTCACTGTACATTGTACTTCGCATTCCACCTAGAAGGGACTCAGTGCATCTTACAATATGCTACGGCCTCAGTGATTATTTATTTATTTTATCTAAAAGCAATTTACAGTTTTCACCAATGTGTTATAGTTATTATTATTATTTACATATCTACAATACTTATGCATATAATTATAGAATTTATTACAATGGGCATGACAACTCATCTTTGATTCAATGCGCCATCAAAGACTACTCAATAACTGAACCATAGGTGAAGAATCACCGTGCGATCCTAAAAGTTCCCGTGATATCACGATTTAAATTACAATTTTGAACCCCCAAAACGCCTCATAGAAATCACTACAGAAGCGCTACGAATGCTAAAATGCGCTGCGCTACAGAATACGACAGTGTGTCGTATTCTCCATGCGTTGCGCGCAAAGCCTGCATGACAGCTATATTAAATATTGCGTCTAGGAACCTGGTTTCATAACAAAAGTAAGTTGAAATTGAATGGGTTATCCAATAATACAATAATTTCGTTTTCTTAAAATGGACCTGCCCGTCCAGCTTTGAATGACCATAAAGTTAAAGTAATAAATATCAAAATTAACATTGGTACATATTTCATTCTATTTAAGTACTGTCATAATATCAAATAATTTAATATAACTGCAGGAACTGTCGTCACGCCTATTATTACACAATACAGCGACGACACAATTATACTGTTACATGAACAATTCTGGATAGATTACCTCTAAAATTACAAGAAGTAGGTACGTCTAATAAGAATTACATTAAGTACATCTACGATAATTCCTCATAATACGATATAAAAGCCTACTCCCTATCTGCCCTTTTAGCTGAAGAAAGTGTCCAATTCCGGGTGCGTCTCTCCAAGCAACCGCAACCAGGCGCGTTGCTTCGGCACGCGATCGGCACGGAACCAGGCGCGCTGCTCCAGCACGCGACCGGCTCGGAACCAGGCGCGCTGCTCCAGCACGCGACCGGCTCGGAACCAGGCGCGCTGTGCTCCGGCACGCAACCGGCTCGGAACCAGGCGCGTTGCTCCGGCACGCGACCGGCTCGGACCCAGGCGCGCTGTGCTCCGGCACGCAACCGGCTCGGAACCAGGCGCGTTGCTCCGGCACGCGACCGGCTCGGACCCAGGCGCGCTGCTCCGGCACGCAACCGGCTCGAAACCAGGCGCGTTGCTCCGGCACGCGACCGGCTCGGACCCAGGCGCGCTGCTCTGGCACGCAACCGGCTCGAAACCAGGCGCGTTGCTCCGGCACGCGACCGGCTCGGACCCAGGCGCGCTGCTCTGGCACGCAACCGGCTCGAAACCAGGCGCGCTGTGCTCCGGCACGCAACCGGCTCGAAACCAGGCGCGTTGCTCCGGCACGCGACCGGCTCGGACCCAGGCGCGCTGCTCTGGCACGCAACCGGCTCGAAACCAGGCGCGATGCTCCGGCACGCGACCGGCTCGGACCCAGGCGCGCTGCTCTGGCACGCAACCCGCTCGGAACCAGGCGCGTTGCTCCGGCACGCGACCGGCTCGGACCCAGGCGCGCTGCTCCGGCACGCTAATGATGTAGCTTATGAAGTCAGGGTACCGTTTGCACGGCCACGGTGATTTGGTCTCCTGTGAAAGGTAACTGAATAGAGCATCTGTATATGACTTGCACACGCAAGGTGCTTCGATCTCTTTTAAGGGTAAGCAAGTAGAGTAACTGGTACAGCTTGCACACACACAAGGTGCTTTGATCTCGTTTTAAAGGTAAGTAACTAGAGTATTTGTGTACAGCGTGCACTCACAAGGTGCTTTGATCTTTTTTAAGGGTAAGCAAGTAGAGTATCTAGGTGCAGCTTGCCCACGCAAGTTGCTTCGATCTGGTTTAAAAAGCAAGTAACTACAGTATCTGGTACTGCTTGCACACACAAGGTGCTTTGATCTCGTTTTAAAGGTAAGTGACTAGAATTATGGGTACATCTTGCACACACAAGGCGCTTTGATCTCCTTTTAAAGGTAAGTAACTAGAGTATCTGGGTACAGCTTGCACAGGTCACCTGGATACCGCTTGCATCCATTAGATGCTTCGACCCACCCCTGGAGTATATAACTTAAGTCAGCGGGGTACCACTTGCACCCATAAGGTGCTTCGGTCCCCTTCAGTTAACGATTAACGCTCCTGGGTACCGCTTGCACACGCGAGGTGCTTCGGCCTTCCTGTAAGTAAATAGATAAACATAAATATTCATAATGATCGTCATAATATACATAAACATTCTGAGTACCGCTTGCACCCATAAAGTGCTTCGGCCTCCTCAGTTAATGATCAAGTCGCCTGGACACCGCTTGCGCCCTGGGTACCACTAGCACCCATAACACGCATCGGCCTCCTCCAGAACTAAGTAATATTAGTCATCTGGCCACCGCTTGCACACACTAGGTGCATCGGCCTCCTCCAGAAACTAAGTAATATCAATCTGGGCACCGCTTGCACACACTAGGTGCATCGGCCTCCTCCAGAACTAAGTAATTCAAGCCATCTGGGCACCGCTTGCACACACTAGGTGCATCGGCCTCCTCCAGGTAATATCAGTCATCTGGACACCGCTTGCACACACTAGGTGCATCGGCCTACTCCAGGTAATATAACTCATCTGGGTACCGCTTGCACACACTAGGTGCATCGGCCTCCTCCAGGTAACATCTGGGTACCGCTTGGCCTTCTCCAGAAGGCACTCGTTCCAGTGTGGTAGTATTGCTGCTGCTCGCAAGGCAGCAACTTTCTGACCCTGCTACTCCAGGGCGTGCTCAGCTGTCATCAGAAAATTAAAATCATTTCAGCTATTTTAAAGGAATAAACAAGATTATAATTAAGGCTGTTACTGGGCCAGTACAGAGTAACTTTGATTAGCATACTTTGTAAATAAAATATATTTTCATCTATCTAGATTACAGATCATAAGCATACACAAACTGAGTATATTATGTGTAATAATAATTTTAGTGTTTTAAATTAATTTTTGTTATGATCTCCTTCACTTCTTTCGGACTCCGTCCCGTCAGATCTCACCCAGGATTACATTTTATCCACTGAAAAATGTTGTTGTCTATCTTCCTCGCACGATTCATGTGTGTTTATACTTTAGAACCTATAAATTGTTCAATTATAAATTTACCAGTCTTTAATATCATAACTTTACTTTAACTATCCATAAGATAATGGATGTTTAATCTCTCGCAAGTGTATTTGCGCACCAATCGCATTAACTTAGTAAACCAGTACCTAGTCTCATGTTATTATTTTTTTTTGTTTTGTTTTCTAATAATAATATATTTTTATTTTAAATATAATTTTCACGCCGAAAGGCTGCTTATGGCGGTCTTAATGTTCCACTTACATCTATTCTA
Source organism: Ectropis grisescens (assembly GCA_017562165.1). Lineage (NCBI taxonomy): Eukaryota > Metazoa > Arthropoda > Insecta > Lepidoptera > Geometridae > Ectropis > Ectropis grisescens. The sequence goes on along the minus strand of CM029789.1, from coordinate 22,578,932 downwards.
TGTACTCATAAACGTGAATAAAGATTATGATTATTATGATTACAAAATAAAACTACTGACATTAGATTTTTTTCTTTAGGCACCGCCAATTGTAATGGTTTAATTACGACTACACCATGGTTATAATGTGAACAAATATCGATGACTTAGGAACTGTTTAGTTTCTGTTTTAGATACCTCATGTTCTATCAATATTTATCATTTAATCGTTGAAGGCTCTATGAGCACGTTCCGAAACATTTTACGGCAAATCTTTCGCGTTCCAGTCCTACTATGGCATGCCTTGCCCGTGGCTGTCAGACATGCTCCGTCACTTGCTGTTTAATATTTTCTCCAGTTGCATGGAAGAGATCGCTCTCAGCGATAAGGCCGCCATTTGTTTCACTAGATTTAAGAATTTCTCCTTTTGGTTTATTCATTTTTGTTTTTGTGTTCAAAACAATAGTGTTTCTATCTATCTATCTATCTATATGTTTGTCGTACTCAATTTGAAAATTATACTTTGTGCCCACTGCATCTTAGTATTATGAGGTGCTTTATACAAAATTATCAATTTGTTAAATGTAGCACGTATTATTACAATTATATTTGCCAGATTTTGCAGTCCATTCTTTTGTTTATTTTTAGTGAAAAGGAGAATTTTTAGTAAAGTTTTAACATGGACCCCAAAATAATACTATGTACAATGAATAGCTTCATTGTAGTAGGCACGGCCTGCATTGCATCTTGAAATGCATTTTTTTTGAAGTTATTACTCTATAATTATTTTTACTGTTTAGATGATAAAAGCATAATGTTGATCCAACGTCCCTGAACTGGTAATGTATTAACTGTATTTCGGTGTCCGTAACCTCCTCCCAAGAAATTATATCTACCTCCCTATATCTGCCAACCTTGTCCTATTTACCAAAAGATTATCTAGAAGAGATTGCTATTAGTGATAAGATCGCCTTTTCTGCCCAAAATGTCAAGTTTAATCATTGTTTTTGTAATATTTTAGTGGTATAATAAAGTGTTGTTTTGTATACTACAAGTCATCACAAGTGTTTAAATTAAGTTGCCATAACTGAATTTTGGGCACTAAATGTTATTAGACCTATTACTTCATTTTATTATTTTACCTATTACTAATTTAGGCCAGGCTAACAGCCATCAGAGAGTGAAGAGAGTATGCTTCATTATCAGGTAGATAATTTTAAACTATATGTACCAGTTAATTGTCTTGTTTATGTCCATTTCAGCCCATTTCATTTAAATACAACTTAGACTACTTCATACATCTGCACTTTATATTTTCAACATTTCATATACAAGACGTTTCGTCCTGATTGCAAATCTAAACAGTAATATCTGAATCTTAGAAGGACAACAAAATGTTCAATCAGGGAGTTTTGTGTTCGATGATTTGTTCCGCAACAGCTTATACTGTTTATTCGACTAACAACTTGTATGTCGAAGATTCACCCATAGTTTTTATTTTTGTTCAAAAGTTATCTATAATAGGTATGTGAACTATTGTTACTTTAAAAGTCTTGGTTATAATACAAATACTCTAAGAATGTTTCATAGTAAGTACAAATATTAGCATTTAATTTTGTAACTATCCCAGAGTTTTAAACTATCATCTTTATAATATCAGTATCATGAAGATCTTAAGATCGACAACTTAAATTATTCAACTAATCAGAATACCCATGTCTAATGACATTTCACCATATTCAACATAATATATTCATATTATCATTTCTCAACATGGTAATTGTATTCAGGTAGAAATCATATACCTAATTAAATTAGTTGGTGGACAAATATTGGTCGAAATTACACACAGCACTATCTGACGCCAAGCTAAGCAAAACTTGTACTATAGGAGCCAGCTAATATTAGTACTCATATTCATATATTCTAGTATATCCATATATTCTATGTAAAAACACCGAACAAATATTTGTATTCATCACACAAATATTTATATTGAGTGAGAATCAAATACATTTACCTTCGGCTTCACATGGTTTAATTGTATAAGTATTAATGATGTTTTGCTCAATCTCCCTTCATTTATAAGCCATTATTTCTTCTTAAATGTAAAGGATAGATTTATTGGGGTTTATTCCCAGGAGGTAGACATGCTGTCGCAGGTTTATGTAGACATTTTCAAGGTGTATAATACTGAAGTATTTTATTTTGATCTATCTCTTAGGGTTCCATCAGCGTTTGCAAAGTAAGCATCAGTGTTTATTTACAACATCACCTCTAACATTATCAGTGTTGATCAATCAAATATACATTCTTAAATTTTCTCCAAATTTAATTTTCATTCAAAATTTCAAAGTTCATCACCCAAATGTTTGCATTAGGCGGGAATCGAATCCACAGCCCTATTATTCATAGTATTTGTAGTACATGGATGTGGATATGGATATAAAATGATGAAATGCTTATACAGTTGTGAATAAATGCAAACATAGATATTATACTTGTATTCAACACACGGATATTTGTAGTAGGTGGTAATCGAACCCACAACCCTAAGTATTTCTATCGCATGTTTAATGAGGCAATCGTCGTTCATTGCGTATTGTTTATCTAAACTGTCATTACAAGAATATTTTTAATATCTATTGTTATATTTTTTTTGTTTAGTTCTTTATAGTGCCGTTTTATAAATGTAGATCTAACTATTCTTTACGGAGTTACTTATCATGTGTACACTGAGTTAAACGATAATTTGTAACACAAAGGATATTTATATAAAAGCAATACAACGAACACATCATACCTACACACAATCATTCTCTCACGACTCACAACATCTCTTTTACCCTCGCTCTGGATGAGCATTTATATCTAGATTACCCTCATTATTTAAGAGAATTGTAACCTAATATTGTTTTCATTTTATTTTCTTTAATAGGTGCCTAGGTCAAAACAATGTAGCAGGAGCCTGGATTCCCACAACACAGGTTACCCTAGTGTGGGGTCCAGTGCACACTAACACACTTAGAATCCGCACTGCCTACTTTATTTTGTCGTATATCTGTTTTCGTGTGTTTTTAATTTTGTATTTATTTTGTTTTTGGCACAATAAACGTTTTTCATTTTTTTTTCAATTACTATTGGTCCAGATGTTCACGCATGATGCAATGAAAAAGGGTAATTAATATGCATTCATTTATATAAATATTGGTCTAGTGTGCGTAATAAATCACTTTAATTCATAGTAGTACCATTTCTTCAGCAGCACAGCTACACATACACAGTACAGCTTCAGCAATAAGCTAGAACCATTTTATATCTGAACTCTGAACATGTACCTAAACACAATACATAGGTAGTAAGTTCAATAAACATGTCGAAACCGGATAGCAAATGTCGGTTCTTCTCGGTTATCTTAGTGTCCAGCCTCTAGGTCCATTATATTCAAGTAGCTACCACCACAAATAGGTACAGAGTACCAATAAAACCTCATCGCAAATAACTTTAACCTTATTGTTTTAACTGTTATTCATGTACCCAGTAATAAAATTCAACTCACCGAAAATATCACCATTTTATTTTACCTTACGGCCGATAGCGCAAATGGGCTATCTTGATATCCCGTCTTCTGAAGTGTTAATATAGTGCAATACAAACAACGATGGATCCATATAACCTGTTCTATGTTTATTTCCGCTCTTTCCCATTTACAAAAGTATATCGTCACCACGATGTTCCACACAGAATAATCATCGTCATATCTTTTTCTTTTTTTCGTACCAAAGACAAAATCCGTGTTGCCATTTATATTCAACACCAAGTTACCACAGATATTGCCAGAAGTACAAATACTTTATTCTATATATATCTTAAAACTATCTGGTACTGTTCTATTTCATAGAACAGTATGTTACATCATTAGGAATTCTTAACAGTATGCTGGGTATGAATTCGCCAGAGACGCGTAGACTTGTTCCCAAATGCTGACAGTTGTAGACATACTACGCGGTAGGCTGGACAGCCCCCCAGGTGCTGAGCGAAGTGAGCCGGCTGTGCGTGCCGAAGCAGCGCGCCCGGTTCCGGGCCGGGCGTGTGCCACTTTTCGCACCGGCGCCGGCGCCGGCGCGCACATTAGACATTTTTTCAGCGAAAAGAGCAAATATGGAAAGGACCTTTCTATCCTATTGTGAAAAAGTATCCAAGACAGACTAGTAAATTATTGTAAATTTTATTACACATAATTTTTGTAATTTATTATATTTTTAAAGGTATCTATCAAACTGTTTATGTACCTAACAGTACTATATAATTGTGTCGTCGTCCTATCGTATTATTGTGATTATCGTGTATATTATATATGAGCATGTGTAAATTACAGTAATAATTGTAACGCATTGGCGAAACCTGTAATGTTACTTTTATATGAAACAAGTAAATAAATTAGAAATCTTTTAAATTATCCGTGTTTCTTCACTTTATACATTCTTTGACATTCCTCACATGGCTGAACTGCAAGATCTACTACTGCAAGACCTTAGACCTTGGATGGACATACTGATCAAACTCAAAAAACACAAAACAACATCCTGATGAAACACAAGACGTTGGCGAAATTGTGCTCACCAAGCATTTATCTCACATATATATATATATATCACAACCAAATAGAAGCCAGAAATGAATAGAAGATGAAAAATCAGATGACATAAATAAAAACCAGAAATGAATAGAAGATGAGGAAGAAGAAGACTTTAATCAGCTGACTATTATTATTTGTTTTTCATTGTATAAATTAAGACTGCAATAAATTGTCTTGCCAGATATATTGCGTGCCTCTCGCAGAGGCCAGTTTGTATGGGGCAACTTTTAAAATGTTTTGTATCATCTTATCTTTCCTACAAACAGCAATAAAGATTTTTGTATTTGTATTTGTATTTCAGGTCAAAAAGTTAGTAGATTGATGCTATGTCTTTTCTGTATATGTCTTGTCTGTCTCTCCCCGTTGAGTTCTAGCAGTCCCATTAATTTCACTTAAAGCTTTACCTCTATCTCATTGTTTTTAATCATATTTTTTTGTTTTCTAGAGCAGTCTTCCACTTACTTTCATCATCCTTAATTCTTTCACTAATTTCCTTTTTTGCTCATCTTAAAAGCAAAAAAAAGCAATGCCACTTATAAAAACATAGAAACAGAGATAAAAAAAGGAAAACACAAGCAAAAAAAATTGCAGGCTTTAGAACAACGAACAACAAGAAAAGAAACGTTTAGAACAATCCATATCAAGGTTTATAAAATTGTCCCTCCAGGCACTGTGACTAGTGGGACAAAAATGAAAATCACCTCCACCACCACCACTTTTCAACACATTGCACTGGAAAATTTAGCTAAACAGTTTAACTACAGGCCAATTCTTACCTTCCAAAAAGCTATCTTTAGTACAATGCATTTTCAAGCTATAAATACAACTTTTCGCTATATTTTTAGCCCAAATTAAAATTAAGTTGATTCTTATCACTCTCCAATACCGTTTGATTAAAAATGTTAAGTAATCAAAATAGTCAAAAACAGTAATGCCAATCTGGTACAAAAAATTGCACAACTCATTCACATTACATTACTACTTGTCACAGTGAAATAATACAAAATTTTGTTGTTTTTCGAATACATTTTTACAGATCATTAAATTTATTTCATCTACATTCCGTTAAGAATAAATTCGCTATAATCATATCAATTTTATAAAATAGTTTGTTTTCCCATTTCCCGTGGAATGCCCCTTCTCGCTCTAGCATCTTGAGTTTACATGAAAATTTATTATAATACCCAAGCGTGACGCTAAAATTCAATTCACAGCCCACAAAAAATCTGTCTAGACTGTCTAGTCTGCGCACCAAAAGAAGTTTTCACTTCAAAAATTACAAATTAAACAATTACACAAATCACATTTCATAGGTTTACCTTTAGAATGTGTTAATTTGTGTGCTTTAAAGTTCCTGCTAGTGATGCTTTATAATCACACATATCACACTCATATGGTTTTTCTCCAGTATGTGTTAATTTGTGTTGTTTTAATCTAGATGCTTTTGGTGCTTTATAATTACACATATCACATTCAAATCATTTTTCTCCAGTATGTATTAATCTGTGTTTTTTTAAACTAGATGATTTTGCTGCTTTATAATCACACATATCACATTCATATGGTTTTTCTCCAGTATGTGTTAATTTGTGTTCTTTTAATCTAGATGCTTGTGATACTCTATAATAACAAATATCACACTCATATGGTTTTTCTCCAGTATGTGTCAATTTGTGTTTTTTTAAAGTCGATGATTGTGCTGCTCTATAATCACACATATCACATTCATATGGTTTTTCTCCAGTATGTGTTAATTTGTGTATTTTTAATCTAGATGCTTGCGGTGCTCTATAATTACAAATATCACATTCAAATGGTTTTTCTCCAGTATGCATTAATCTGTGTTGTTTTACACTAGATGCTTGTGATGTTCTATAATCACACATATCACACTCGTATGGTTTTTCTCCAGTATGTGTCAATTTGTGTTTTTTTAAAGTCGATGATTGTGCTGCTTTATAATCACACATATCACATTCATATGGTTTTTCTCCAGTATGTGTTAATTTGTGTATTTTTAATCTAGATGCTTGCGGTGCTCTATAATTACAAATATCACATTCAAATGGTTTTTCTCCAGTATGCATTAATCTGTGTTGTTTTACACTAGATGCTTGTGATGCTCTATAATCACACATATCACATTCATATGGTTTTTCTCCAGTATGTGTTAATTTGTGTCGTTTTAAATAACTTTTTTGTGATGCTCTATAATCACACATATCACATTCATATGGTTTTTCTCCAGTATGTGTTAATTTGTGTTTTTTTAATCTAGATGCTTGTGGTGCTTTATAATTACGCATACCACATTCAAATGGCTTTTCTCCAATATGTGTTAATTTGTGTATTTCCATATCACATGCTTGTGATGCTTTATGATCACACATATCACATTCAAATCGTTCTGCTCCAGTATGTGTTAATTTGTGTTGTTTTAATCTAGATGCTTGTGATGCTCTATAATTACACACATCACAAGCAAATGGTTTTTCTCCAATATGTATTGATAATCTGTGTTGTTTTAAAATATATGCTTGTGATGCTTTATAATTACACATATCACATTCAAATGGTTTTTCTCCAGTATGTCCTAATTTGTGTCGTTTTAAATGGCTTGCTTGTGATGTTCTATAATGGCACATATCACATTCAAATGGTTTTTCTCCAAAATGTATTAATAATCTGTGTTGTTTTAAAATATATGCTCCTGATGCTTTATAATTACACATATCACATTCAAATGGTTTTTCTCCAGTATGTGTTAATTTGTGTCGTTTTAAATGGCTTGCTTGTGATGTTCTATAATCGCACATATCACATTCAATTGATTTTTCTCCAGTAAGTAACAGTTTTTTTCCTTTAAATGGCATTTTTAGTTGGTTCATAAACATGTATTATATTTATTGTAATTATTTTCCAGTGTATCAATGTATATGTTCGTTTATACCACTGGACGGAAGTGTTGTACCGCATATGGTGTGGCTGAGTTCCTGTTCGAAAGACAGGATTTCCTGCTGCAGGTATGCTCTCGTCTCTGCTGGAGTTATCAGTTAGCGACAAGTCAGTCTTTGTATCTGCTGAGGATCACTCGCCATTTAGTACTACCAGACAAACGAGATGACGACACAATAAAATGATATGTAAACTGATACTGTTGTTACAAGCAATGTGGTGAAGAGATTAACCACATGTTTGGTACCATTTATCCTAAAATAGGCGGTCAGTGGTAATAGAACCGTGGCTTGGTGTACTTACATCTGTGATAGCGGTGGGCGATTATGAGATATACTAATGAAATCATTCGATTATGAGAATGTCTCGAGATATCTCGATTATGACCGTTAGTAATTACTAATTAGTAGTCATGCACGCCCGGTCGCGAGTCGCGAGTCTCGCGCGACTTGATTCAATCACACTCACAGTCACAGCACACGCACAGCCGCGTGGGGCCAGGAGGAGACAACACGATGCGGTCTATCGCTCGCACGGGTGTCGCTCGCCACGCCGCGCCGCTCGTGTGCAAGCTCATGTTGTATAATGTCGTATCTCGTACCTATCTAACTTTTTTGTGATAACAATAAATAACACTATGAATATTCAATATTGTTATTCGTTGAGTGACTCCTTCTACATAGACATGAGGTATTGTTTATACGGAAATATCTCGCCCATTTTATGTATGTTGTCATAAAGAGCGCAATCGTAATTCTTAGTGTGCGTGGTAAAATATGCGGTTGTGTGTCGTAATTATTACTTTTGTTTATGTAGTAATTATTTAGGTGGGAGAAGACCGGAGACACTAGGTTTCGAACTAAATTCGCAATTAAGGCATATCCCCCGAATATCTGTGATAGAATAAACAAACCACAAAATTGTAAATTAATTCATACTACACAAATGAAATTAATGAACATTTCTTTATTTTAAAACTTAAAAGTCTAAAAAATCTATCAAAAATCAGTATGTAAACTTACCGTTAATTAAATCCACTATAAAAGTCAAAAGCGTCATATCAACGTACATCACACCACCGTAAACCCGTAATAAAAACAAAACAAACTAAAACTAAACCAATGTCTATACTACTAATCTAGTAATCTACTAAAGTCACGGAACAACTGTCGTCAACTTCATAAAACAAGATTAGTAATTACTAATTAGTAACATCGTTCGATTATGAAAACATATTAGTTACTAATTCCATAATCGATTATCAAGATTAGTAATGCAAAATAAGTCGATTATGCCGATCATTCATAATCGCCCACCGCTAATCTGTGATTCTGTGAGTTTACTGATTAGAGGTTTGCATGCGGAACTGAGCTAACTTGGTTGTTTATTACCATTATACCACTTTACAGCTTTACAGCTTTACTTAGCACTTTACACGCAGTGTTGTCAGAAGTCCATCTCAATTTTCCCCCAAAATGTTATCGAAATCCCCCCAAATAGATAGATAGATAGATATACTCTTTATTGACACACCAAACAAAATTAAACACAGAAAAAAAGAACAATACATTTTACAGTAGTGCGACAATGGGCGACCTTATCACTGAAAGCGATCTCTTCTAGGCAACCTTAGGATGGAAAATAATATTTGGACAAGTATACGGGGTGTGCAAATAAGAATTAAACAAAGCATATACATACATATATATTGGAAAGAAAATAAGAATTATGATAAAAATAAAATAGAATAATTAAACACCTACACATAATACATACTAATAAATACAATATAAATACAACTGTTATTGCAACTGGAGAAAATCGACAAACAACAAACAAACTACAATTTCACCAAATAAAATTGTTTAACATTGGTTTTGAATATATGCAGAGAAGGAGAATGTCTGATGTGGTTAACGGGTAATCTATTCCACAACTGAGTTGCCCTGTAAGTAAACGACTTGCCACAAAAAGTTTCAGTTCGAGCCGAAGGGGTCATGACGTAAAGAGAGTAAGTAATTTGACCTTAAAGGAAGCTGATGGTGATCTTGCAAAAAGGTAAAGCGTTCCTTAAGGTAGTGCGGAGGATCCTTCCAGGATTAAACAAAATATTGTACAGAAAAAAGAGAATGTGAGCATTCCGACAAAGACGAATAGGTAACCACTTGAGCTGCACACGAAATTGGGACACGTGATCATATTTGCGTAATCCAAACATGAATCGTATGCAGAAATTTTGGAGGCGCTCAAGTTTGTCTAGCTGGTCCTCTCTAAAGTCAAGATAGCAAGCGTCAGCGTAATCCAGAATAGGAAGAAGGAGAGACTGAGCAAGAGCAATTTTAGTGGCAGTGGATAAAAAGTTACGGAGACGTCTTAAGGACTAACGGACGCAAATAATTTATTACTGATTGTCTTAACATGGCAATCCCATGATAAGGTACGATCAAACACTACTCCAAGATTTTTCACGGAACTACTTAATGGTACCTATAGGAATCCCATCAAATACAACACTAGGTATTGTGTTCCAGTTTACTCTGGAGATCCAGTACGAACTGCCCATTACTATCAACTGTGTTTTCGTAGGATTTACTTTTAAGCCAAAATACTTACTCCACTGAATAATACGATTCAGATCATCATTAATTTTAGCAGTATCCAACTCATTAATGGGTGCTTGAAAATAAATTTGCAAATCATCTGCATAAAGGTGGTAGGAAAAAAACAAGGTTCTTGGAAATAGAATTTATAAAATAGCAAAGAGAAGAGGAGATAGCACGCCACCTTGAGGAACACCAGCTGTTGTATTACACCAAGAAGAAAAATTATCTTCTAGGTGAATTCACTGCCGGCGACCTTGTAGGTGACTACGAAACCATTCAATTACCGGTGGAGATAATATGTTGATGGAACGGAGTAAAGCGAGCCATATGTCGAAATTGACGGCATTGAAAGCATTACTGAAGTCTAACAGAGCTAGAACAGTAAGCTTACCATCATCCATTCCCAAGCGTATATCTCAAATAGCGGGGTTTCTTGAAAAAACCCCCAAAGTAAGTTATATATTCGTTTACCCCTAAAACGCTGACGACCACTTCAATGAGCCGTTTTCCGACAAGAAAAAAATAGTTCCAATTTACGCACTAGATGGCGGTGTGGAAATTCAAAAAGATTTGTCTGTACCATAGACTCTCAAAAGTATTATTACTATGAAGCCCCTCCCAATGTTCAGGGAAAAAGTGGAAATCTAAATTATTTGCGATAACTAAAAATGTTGGAGGTTTCCCGAACACATCACTTATTTTAGATAAATTTTAATTTTTTTCTCAGCTCAGCTGATGTGTTTGGTTTGTTTACCTTCTATAAACCCTAAATACTCGAAGCAAAAAATTTCATTCTAAAATAATTTTTCTTCTTTTTTAGTGTTAACATATTGGGAATAAAAATTGTCAATTAAATTGATAATGGAATAATAAGTCGTTACTGATCACATTCGATTTTCAATAAAATCTTTATACTCTCGATGCAGAGACACAAACTAAGCACAAGTAAAAGGAAGATTCAAAAATATAAATGGCAACACTGATACGAAAATATTTATCTGTGGCTGAAGGACTAAAGTCCATTTCACGAAAGAAGTCCCGCAGACGCAGCGCTGTATTCGCGCGACATAATGTTGCCACGGTTAAATTTATATAGTATGGGGAAATCAGGGGAAATAATTTATAGTTCATTAGTTTCATTTTATTAACTTCGTACTCGAACAGTTAGATAAGAAAAAAAATGTTTTTAATAGAATATATTTTTATATAGGTACCTATTTGATGTTTATACTGCTAAGGTCAGATTAGTGAAAAATTAATCTTCCTGTAATTTCTAAAATATAAAATGGAAATATAGATGTTCAACCAACTTCAAATTAAAAAAATAAAATAACATTTAAAATGTTTTATTCAAAGTTTTATTGAATAATTATGATCGGTCATACTATGATGACTGTCAGAAGAGTGAATAGAACAGATTCTGTTCCACTATCACTAGCCGTAGATATAATAAATCGATCCATTTCTTCATCCATAAGACCATCATTTTTTAAATATTCTTCCTCCAAACGCTGTACATGTTTACATTGAACTGCGCAATCTTCCGCTGTAACAGACTCGAAAGCCTCTTCTGTTAGGCGTACAATTTCTTTTGGACCTTTGTTTTGCTTAATTAATCCAAATAACACAGCTTTTGTCCAAGTATCTTCAAAATATACTCCCTTTTCTCGCAGCCATTCCTGCATGTCACGTTTAATACTTGACATTGTAGGTGCTTTATTTATTTGAGTGCAATGATACGGAGCGTTGTCCATTACCACAAGTGACCTTTCAGGTATGTTAGGAACGACTTTCTCACTCATCCATTTCAAAAAAATTTGTTGAGTTCATGTCATCGTGGTAATCTGAGGATTTGGATTGGGATTTGAACATTAACAATGCACCATTAACAAAACCATTTTCAGTTCCTGCATGAGCAATTATCCAACGACTCCCTGATGACTCTGACACGAACACCCCAGGCTCCTCACTTTGCCAGCAACTTTTGACATGATAAGTGTTGTGTATATAGGTCTCGTCTAAATATACTACAGGTTTTTTTTTCCACATTGCGATTTCTTCGGATTCTCTCCAAATATCTTGAACGCCCTGCAGTAATATCATAACGTTCCATTAGTAATTTACGTTTCGATTGGCATCGCTTATACTTGAAACCGATGCTATGCAATATACGGTGCAATGTTGTGATACTTCCTTGATAATTTATGTCTTCTCTCAAAGCTGCACGTAATTTAGCCAATGTAGGTAATTCCTTCTTCACAACATAAAAACTATGAATTTTTTGCCGTATAGCGCACAAATCAAATCCATCCAAGTCGAACTTTTTGGGATGCGGGCGACTCTTCCCTGGGGTGATGATAACTTTAGAAGTACTCGCCGCTGTTGCGCCTTCTTTTGTAACTCTCGTTGTAATGCCGCATGGTCAACTGACTGATTTAGTTCGATCTTACCCGAATTGTATGTTATGTATTCAACGATTTTAATATATTTCGAATTTTTGTAGTGAACATTTCTTTAGCAGCGCTATGATTTGAAAATAAATGAAACAAAAAAGCGACAGTAAAAAGAAAGTTAAGCATTTCTAAAGTATCATTTCTACCACGTATTTTTTTCTAGATACAGATTTTCTAGACATTTTCAAGAGATTAATTAAATCTAAGGTTTTGACAATATCCGTATATTGAGATAGATAAAAAATTTAAATCAGACAATTTATAGTTCTCTTGAATTTAATGCATGCACATAAAGCGTTTCCGAGTTTGCAGATGTTCATAAGCAATAGCAACCAACAACACAACTACAATAGCAAATAACAACAATCGTAGACATCTACGGTCAGATAGCAAAAGCATATGCAGCCCACTAATTGTTCTTACTGCTGGGACTCATGGCCTTCTTTTGCAAAGTTGCGCAGTGTGGATTGGTGGATGACACAGTCATGACCTCGAAGAATTCTAGGTACATGTCGGTTTCCTCACGAAGTTTTCCTTAACCGTTTTAAGTTAGCGGCATTACGCACATATTATTATCGTCGAAATGATAGGATACCAATCGGCAGTTTCCATTCTCCCGACAAGACCAGCCGGAACTTTTCTCAATTCACGTGACATTTTTATATGTTACATTATATGAAATAGTTAATTGCAATATTGACTTCTAAAATATTTGAAAAAAGACCGAACGAACGAAAGATAGGAGCGAACTAGTTCGACACAGGTTTGCGAGCTAAGTTCAGCGTTCCCAATGGCCCTCACTATGTGGCTCTGTGGCTTTTGACATTGACATCGCAATCTAAAATCTACAAGCGCTTCCTATCGTCGTTTTTTCGAACCATTTTTTTTATCTCGTCGGAAAACGCCTCATTTCTCTCCAAAATGTTCCTGAAATCCCCCTAAAACACCGGTTTTCAAGAAAACCCAAAAAAATTGATAAACTTTTCCTAACTCTTAAAACACAATATAACGCTATTTCAGAAATAGCTTCTATTACTCCATAAAGTGTTTCCCATAAGAAAAGCCGATTCAATGTTTGTACTAAGTTCACTCGGATAAGTGCCATATTCGCTAAACACTGCAAAACTCGGCAATGAAAAATCCCCAATTTCCCCCCACAAGCAATTTTTTTCCCCGTAAATCCCCCAAACATTTTGTCCCCCCAAATTTCTCTCCATGGCTATTAAAACCCCCCAAATTTGGGCAACAGTGCCGGAGCAGTGAGTACCGGAGAATAACCGGTGATTTACCGGTAAAAGTACTCTTTTGATATAATCGGTATTTTACCGATTAATCTACGGTGATCGTCGCATCTATTTTTTTACCTAATAAAGTTACACAAATAAAAGTATATCTTTTGATTATTCATATTTCTGCATTATGAATGTATAAATTTATATAAAAGAAACAAATTTCTTTATTCTCCGGTGACCTCCGGTTTTTCATCGGAGATTGCCCGATCACCGGTGAAATCAATCGGTTGTTAAAATCTCGCTCCGGTGAAAACCTCTATTACTGATTCTTGTGATCTCATGGAATAAAGTCACACCAACATAATATAGGTAAGTACCTACATGTTTTCACTCTCTACCCTAACCCCCAACTCAATTCTTGAACGAAAGAGTAGCTCTTGTTTACCGTCCACTTCAGAGTTCACACTTCGCATGTTCACGTGATTAATTTACTTATAATATTAATATACAACTTTAATTGTTTAATTTATACGGGTTTTGACCACAGATCACTAGATATATACCCTTTCTATATTTTATTCTCTTATTATACATACAAACCTTTCTCTTCAATAACTCTATCTATTAAAATCCCCGCATCAAAATCTGTTTAGGAAGTGACTTTGTTTTATACTATGAAGTGAAGCATTATCTGCACCGAAAATTAAAAAAATTAAAATTAAATTATCGTGGCTTATCCCTGATTCTTTATAATCTATACATTATCAAGTAAGACTACCAGTACTTGCAAGTCATTTTTCCCGATCACAGAAAACCTGTCACCCTTTTGTATTTACAATTTATTTATTTAATGGTTATTATTAAAGATAAAATATGACGAATACGAATATTGAAACTCTTTTTCATGTTGATTAAAATGTAATATGACAAATTCTTCTCTTTCTTGCAATCAAGTAAAATATTTCTAACCAATAAGACGTGTTCAATAGATTGTTTGGGCATCCTCATGTAATAATGCATAAGCAAAACTAGTAAAATTTAGGATGCTCTACTTTTAACAGACTTCATAAAAAGAGGAGATTCTTATTCGAGTAGATATTTTTTTGGTTTTCCGGACCATTTTGGAAGTGTGAACTTCTTTTGGCGCACCCTTAAAAAGTTATGCGTCTTAAATGTTACCCTGATGCAAATAGGTATCATTTTGTGTGTTTACATAGTGTATGTGCTGTGATAATACAGTAATACATTACAACCAAAACTTTTTTGCAATGGACGTGAAATGCAAATATAATATTACATTATAGTTTCAATTAATATGGTAAGTACCTGGAAGTTACTGTTGCGATAAAAAAGACATAAATATACTAAACTCGGGGATACAACAGCGCCAAGTAGTGACTATACTTATTATCTTTCTCGCTGTGGCGCACTTGTTCACTGTATAATCTGTCTAGCTCTAGCATCCCGAGTTCATCCGAAACTGTCTTATCTTACCCGAGCGAGACGCTAGAATTCAGTTCAACGCCCACGAAAAATCTGTCTAGGAACCCTAAAAGAAGTTTTCACTTCAAAAATCATTAATCTCACGTCGTCGTCCCTTAATAATAATAAGAATAAGGAAACAAAGACGATAACCTAACTCTGAAGGATTCAGAGTTAGGTTATCGTCTTTGTAGAGGAGGTGAGGTTATATCTCATTTGTTGTACATGGACGACCTCAAACTTTTTGCACCGAAACGCCAAGACTTGTTGGAGCTATTAAAAACCACGGAGGTTTTAGTAACGCCATCAAGATGGAGTTCGTGTGTAGACAAATGTGCGGTCATGCATGTACAGCGAGGGAAAGTAGTAAATTCAGAGAATTTACAACTTTCCGAGACTATAACTCTCAGATCTCTCTCCGAAGACGAGACCTACAAATATCTCGGTATGTCACAGTCATTGGGTATATCAGCAGATGACATTAAGAAATCGGTGAAGGAGCGCTTCTTTTGCCGGCTGACAAAAGTACTTAAAAGTCTTCTGTCAGGCGGTAACAAAGCGCGAGCCTTCAACGGTTGGGTAATGCCTCTGCTGATATACTCCTTTGGCATACTGAGGTGGACTCAGACTGAGCTCGACGCCCTGGACAGGAAGGTCCGCCAACTGCTCACAACTCATCGCATGCTACACCCGCGCTCGTCTGTTATGAGACTGTATATTCCGCGGAAGTGGGGAGGTCGAGGCTTTTTAAATGCCAAGAACCTACACAATCGCGAAGTATGCAGTCTCAGGGATTATTTCCGCAACAGCGAGTCCGGGATGCATCGCGATGTTGTGGCAGTTGACAGAAGCTTCACGCCTCTTTCACTGGCAAATGAGAACTGGCGTAAACCATCGGTGCTCAGCACTGATGATCGCAAGGAAGTGTGGAAGAGCAAGGAGCTGCACGGGCGATTCTATCGGGCCGATGTGAATCTGCTCGCTTCGGTGAACTGGCTACGCTTCGGGGACCTCTTCGGAGAAACCGAGGGTTTTGTCTGTGCAATTGCAGACGAGGTTATCAAGACGAACAATTACCGGAAATATATAATGAAGGACGGTACGGTCGACATTTGTCGGGCATGCCGCCGTCCAGGCGAATCTCTTCGTCATGTTATTTCCGGTTGTTCGCATCTTGCTAACGGCGAGTACTTGCACAGACATAACCTAGTAGCCAGGATCATCCACCAGCAACTTGCTCTTCGACACGGCCTTGTCGAGTCCGAGGTGCCGTACTATAAGTACGCACCTCTGCCAGTTCTCGAGAATGGTCGTGCGTTGCTCTACTGGGACCGCTCTATCATCACGGACAGGACTATTGTCGCCAATAAGCCTGATATCGTGCTGGTAGACCGGTCTCAACGTCGGGCTGTGATCGTCGATACCACCATACCACATGACGAGAACCTCGTGAAAGCTGAGAAGGACAAGCTTAGCAAGTACCTTGACTTGGCTCACGAGGTTACCGCCATGTGGAATGTTGATTCCACGATCATAGTCCCCATAGTCGTGTCGGCAAACGGCCTTATAGCGAAAAGTCTCGACCAACATCTCAAGAGACTTTCGCTAGATGGTTGGATCAAGGGTCAGATGCAGAAGGCGGTCATCCTTGACACAGCGCGCATCGTAAGGAGGTTCCTCACTCTTCAGCCCTAACCACCGGTAGCTTGGGCCCTGCCCTGCTGCTGGCGGCAAACTAGGTTTAAGTTTTTATAATGTTTTTATGTTGTTTTATATATCAATATTGTAAAAACTTAGTCTTAAGAAAAGAAATAAATACGTGAATAATAATAAATCTTTATTTCAGACACAGGATCCATATACAAAAATGCAAAATATCACTATTTACTTACATGTTATCGAAGTATGTTAGAATAAATACATAGTTTATAGTAATATACATAATTAATAATTATGTATATTACTATAAACTATTACTAATACACAAAAAATAAAATAAAATACAGTCTTTCAAGTGGCAATAGCTATCCATCGTCGGTACGTTCCACTTAACAGTAACCTATCCGCTAAGCCTTTGACAATAGTGTTATTACACGTGATCACCCTGGACATGAAAGACGAGATCCGCTTCCTCTGAATCGCATTGAATGTGTCAACTCGTGCCTCAAAAAACATCCCCGACGCACTATAGTAACGTTTTAGACCCATCAGGTGCCTAAAGATGTTATTATAGGCTACTCTGATCGCATCATGCGATTTCAAGGAGTATTCCGTCCACAGCTGACGCGTGTAAAATGTCTGACAGAATGATTTGAACAAAGTAATTTTCACGTCAGGCGCGGCCCCATAAAACTTACGCGCTATCATATTGCCCACCACACACAGGGCTCTCCTCTGCCGCTCGATGTCTTCGTCGTCTCGGAGGGTCGATGTTACTATATGACCAAGATACTTGAACCGGTCAACCACCTTCACCGGTTCGCCATTGAGACAGACCTCCGGTATGTGTTGAGGTCCTCTTGCCACCTTGAAGACGACCATTTCCGTCTTTTTACTATTATATACCAAGTCGTGCCTACTCGCATACCTCTCACATATCTCTAATAGTTTTCCCATACCTTTAATCGAGGGACTGAGCAGCACCATATCATCCGCGTAACTCAGGTTGTTGACGTATCGCCCGTCGAGCCTGAGCCCAACTGGAGTCCTGCTCAGTTCCACGATTAAATCGTTGACATAATAATTAAACAGGTCAGGTGAAGTGACCCCCCCTTGCGTCACTCCGCAGGACAGCCGGTAGCTATCCGAGAGTGCTGAGGCCCTGACGTTGTTGGTCTGGTTGCCATACCAGTATGCCAATAGATCAACAACCTCAGTAGGTACCCCAGAACCGTGCATCTTTCCCCATAGCAGTTCGTGATTGATGGTATCGAAAGCACGACTCAAGTCTAGGAAACATGCATAGACTGTGGTTTCATTCTTGTTATAATATTTTACAATTTCCTTAAGTGAAAAAACAGCCATATCCGTTGCGAGCTTCGGTCGAAAACCGAACTGGCCGTCGTCAATGTTCATCGAACTCGTAAACGAATGGATAACCCGCTCAAGCACCTTGGCCACTATCGTCGCAAGAAATAGGTCTGTAGTTGGACACGCTCGAGATATCACCTGTTTTGTTTTTCGTAATTGGTATAACTAGAGTACGCATAAGTTTCTCAGGTAAGTAACTATAGCGCACGCACAGATTGAAAAATTGATACAAAACAGGACAGACATGTTGACCCGCATATAATAAATGCTCTACTGAGCCCGTCGTGGCTCGGAGACTTCCCACGCTTCATACTCTTCAAAATAGCTTCAATATTCTTCGACGTTATGACAACCTGGGGTGGCTCCGAGCCTCGACTGGCTCTTGGGCCATTCCGATTCTGCGATTTGGCCTGTAAATTAAAATGTTGTCTAAACATATTAGCAATAATATTTTTATCTTTTTCCCCTTCGACACTTGCAGGTACACTAATTCTGTGATCTAATTTTTTAGTTTCTTTCCAAAAATCTACAAAGTTACATTGTGAACGATGACGAGTTAACACTTCCATTCTTATTTTGTCTTGATTTCTCATAACAAATTTAAGCGCGGCTTTGAACTCCCCTGCGTGCGACAGTCATATTTTCATAATGATACCCCGAGCGGTAGACCACGCTCGGGGTATCATTATACCATACATACCAGATCCACCGGGAAAACAACTCTCTAGCCCTAGTATGAGCGCGTCTGACGTGAAAATTCCACCCCACTATCTTGTCACGCTTTCTACTATTTTTAATAATGTTAGTCTGCTCGGCTGCTGTCTGTAACGTACCAACAATTTTGTCATATATATTATCTATGTATCTATAACATTTGTCATTATCACATAATAAGTCCTCACATTCAACATAGTCAAATAATTCGCCATACTTTATCAATAACTCAGTAAAATCTCTATCACACAACTTAGAATACTGTATAATCTGTTCCCGTTCTCTATTACCCCACATAAATCTATTAGCAATATTCATTTCATTATTACTGACATCACAGGATATTTTACTACTAATATTGCTAAAATTTACACTAATAACCAAAGGGAAATGATCTGAAGCCGTGACCGCGCGGTCAACGTGCACGTCGGTCACGAGCGGCGCCGCGGCCTCCGTGACGAGGCAGTGGTCGAGCCAGCGGCAGCACCCGTGCGCGTCGCTAACGTATGTGAAAGTATCCGGAACTAGTCTGTCTAAATCCCACACACGCCAGCGTATGCTCGCTACAAAAACTCACGAGCTCTCTACCGAAAAGTGATCCGGGCTGTACGTTAAAGTCTCCCATAACGACGACGCATTCGTCATCCGCACTGTCGATGACCGCACTCACTAGCGCCAGGCAGTCGGTAAACTCGGGCAGATTGTGCTCACTGTTAACACACAAAATACGAGAAGGCTGCGGTCGTCGCGGCTCAGCCGCACCGCAATCACTCGGTCGCTGTTGCACGGGATGACGTCAGCTCGCGCGAACAAGTCAGTCCGCCACAGGAGCGCCGTCCCCCCCCGTAGGGACGCCCACGGAGAACCACCGTCGTGTCTACGGAGGACTTGCTGCAGCAGCTAAACTCCTTGTCTATTTCATTGATGAGGCCGAGGTCATGTGGCATCAGCCAGTGCTCCTGAATGCATACAATATCCGCGGTCCGGCATAGCTGACGCACATCGGGAATACAGCTTTTAATTGAGTGGCAATTAAAAGAAACAACCTTGATGTTTTTATCTTTTGTTATCTGTACATCCATTTCTAATTTAAAGGAGTAGCGGTATTATTCCTGGACGCGAAGTGTTGACGATATCTTCTAAACACTAGCCCTTCCGGCCAGAAGTCAGCTTTTAAAAAGGTACTTAGTTTCGTAGACAATATTTTAATTTTAAAAGAATTAAAATTTGTTTCTTTCGCCTGATTCAATTTTTCTACTTCTAGACAGTCCTCCTTCATATTGCGTACATACTCGTTAATGTCTGCTTCATTAATTGCCTTCTGAACTCGAGAAAGGTAAATATACGCGTACGACTCTGCGGCACACAACTTTGTATTGTTTTGTAATGTTCCCCTAACATTCCTGTATCTATACGGTTTCGATTGTTTTTTAGTAACAGTCGTAAATCCAACATCAGTTTTGTGTGAAGCGTTACTTGCTATATCTCTATAGGTCGGTACATGCCCGCCAGTCATTTCGTCAACAATATTTGTTGTTGTAGTCAGCTGTGAGCGCGCAGGGAAGCGCGGTGCATACGCGGGCGCGGGTGCGGGCGCAGCGGCGGCAGCCGACTCTGGCGTTAGTGTGGATGCACTCGATAGCGATGAATGTGCATGCGCCTCACGCCGCACTCTGCCTCCTCCGGTCGGATTCGCTGCCTTCTTTTCACTGCAAGGACCGATCGTACCCGCTATGGAGTTAATTGACGCTTGAATATCATTCGTTTTATTTCCTGTGTCATTATCAACGTGATAAGGCTTAGGAAATGGATGTTCAGGTTGTCCACAGCCGGTACTTTTGTTCCCTCTGAGCTCTTGAAGCAAGTTTTAATGTCGTCGATTTCTTTCTTTATTAAATTAATATCCGTTACCAATGTACCGTTCGCACTGTCCACGGGCGGTTTCGTCTTCATGCTAGCTACCTCACTCTTAAGAAGAGTCATTTCTTTAAGAAATGAAGTAATATCGATGTAGTCAAAGGAGACCGGTGGAAGTTTGTTTAAGTTTTTTGCCACAAACGTAGGCAAACTGTCAGGGTCGGCCTCTTTAATAATCTTAATTATCTCTTGAAGTGATTTTTGTTCCGATCCCTCTTTTCTTTGCATAATTTTTTTCGTCGGCGCTATAGTTCTGTAAGCTAACGCTCGCGCATTTTCAATGTCATCATATGCGTACGCGCTTTGACATATTTGTACGATTCCTGTTTCCGGCAGCGTGTCCACCTTGTTGTAGATGAAAGATAACAATTCATTTATTATAATGTTACACTTGCACTGCAATCCTGTCGTTCCTTCAGAAGTACTACGCGGATGTGGCGGAGAACGCATCGTCGCCATCACAACGAGAGCGTCGCTCTTGACAGCGAACAGCTGACTTGAAAGCATTTCTAGCTGGGCATGCTTAGAAGACTTATCTGCATTGATGGCTATGCTTAGAAAACTTATCTAGATGGTCATGCTCATAATACTAATCTAGATAGCCATGCTTGATACTCTTTATCTAGATCTATGACTATGCTTTGAAAATTTATTGCAGACTAGCAGCGCTCCGCGTAGTTTACAAAATGATCTATCAAAATTCGAGGTTAGTTTTTTACTTTTATTGGTAATTGCCATAATAGTTACTATTTAAGCATATTTTGGAGTAGGTCTAAGTAAGTAATTTTGTCAAATTTTGTAATGATAATATATTTTTCTAAGCACGATTTAATTATTCGATTCCTGAGTTCATTTATTATGACGCTGTAGAAATGAGGAATATATCACTACATAGGAATTATCAATGTTTGTACAGACATTCATATAACAATTAGCTAAAAGATCGGTTAATTAATAATTAATAATTAACCGATCTTTAATTATATATAATTAATAATTATTCGAACATTATTGAAATTATTGGTGATTTGACAGATAACAAGCATACTAGCAATAAAGAATTTATTAATGATAACGATTTATAAATAATTTACCAATCGTAATTAATTGGAAATTAATTATATCTATTAAATCAACTATCTGTCTTAGTGCAAGGTGCGCTTAGCTGGCGACTAGTTAATTTGTGATACAAAAGAAGTGAGGAACTGAGGAATAATAATGACCCTGTCGCACCTTATGTTACGATGTAAATCTCAAATTCAAATATATTTCTAAAATTTTGGGAGTTTCCTACATGTTGGCAACGTTGTCAAGCTGTCATAGACAAAATCTTCTAAGAACGGGAACGCCATTTTGTAATTCGCAGCGTGTTGTTTCGCTGCGAAAATGATTTCAGTTTCGCATTTTAGATTGATTGACAGTGTAATTTAATTTATTTCCCCGAAGAAGAAAACAGCAAACATCAAAATGGATTTACCAGAAGTAAAAGCGTTCAACGCGGAGGTAATATTGATGAAAAAAACTTCAACATCAATTGAGGTGTTCCGTGGCATCATTGTATTTTATGATTTTCTTGCAGTTATCCGGGTTGTACGACAACAAGCCGCCTATATCGAAGGCGAAGATGAGTGCTATCACCAAAGGTGCTATAAAAGCAATAAAAGTATACAAACATGTAGTGCATAGTGTGGAAAAGTTTATTCAGAAG
This sequence comes from Ectropis grisescens, assembly GCA_017562165.1. Classification (NCBI taxonomy): domain Eukaryota; kingdom Metazoa; phylum Arthropoda; class Insecta; order Lepidoptera; family Geometridae; genus Ectropis; species Ectropis grisescens. The sequence continues at coordinate 22,556,220 of CM029789.1, read as the reverse complement.
TGCAAACCAGAGTACAAAGTTCCTGGTCTTTACGTGATTGACTCAATAGTACGGCAGTCGCGGCATCAGTTCGGGCAAGAGAAAGATGTGTTCGCACCGCGGTTCGCTAAGAACATGCAGCAGACCTTCGCGAACCTCTTCAGATGTCCTCCTGAAGATAAGGTTGGTTATATAAAATTTGTTTTAGGTTATGGCCTGTACCGCTCTTATCAGTACAGTGGATAGCTTATGTGTTCCTTTTATTATGTATGCTTCAGACTCGACATCTTAGGATAAATTCAATTTTTTACTTGTTTTCATTAGTTAACTAAGGATTGTGCTGTTACAAACATTAAAAAATGTTATTCATTACATACAAGCTATGAACAATACAATAATTTACATACCCATGTAAATTGGAATTATAATATATCTCATTTAGACTCTACATTATTTACAGTTTTTTGAAATGCATCCAAAACTTGTTTACAAGCTCTATAGACAAAGAACACAAATGCAACAAAAAGTTAAAAGCAATGTCTGTCAGTCCAGTGTGTCAAACAATGAACCCCACCCTAATGCTTACTAGTTTTGCAATTACAAAAGAGGCATCTTTGGTAATGGGTTACTTTAAGTAGAATTACTTCTGTTCCATGCATAATTGAGATGAAATTAAATTTATTTCATACGAAATAGAGTACAATATGAAGATGTTGGTAATTAAGTGATCATTCTATGTTGGCAAGATCTCTGGCATATGGAATTATAATAATTGATTTTGAGTAAATTATATGTCAGTTGAAGAATTAGAAAATACATAGGTAATTAAGAAAGATTTTGATGTGCTTAATGTATTTAAGTAAGTTTGTAGCCAGTTTGCATTATGTTTTAGTTTTGTTAATATAAACACATTTACTTTATCATTTGACATATTTAATTTTAAATTGTAATTTGTATCTATAATTTTTATTCTATTTGCCATTTCCATTATTTTCCTATGATATAAATTAACCGATCTGTGGACACATTACTACTATAATAAGTATAATTAATTATGTTCCAAATTTCTACACTATCCATTGAGCCATTCTGATGTGATTGAGCTGTAAACATCCAAACTTTTGCATTTATAAAATCAGTAGGATTTTCAACCCTTATATTATTTTACACTATAAATATTAATGAAATTGAATTGTTGTTTGTATTTCCTAATTTTCAGCTTTTCACTATTCAGTTAAACATGTTTGTTTGTTTTGGCTAATGTTTAAAATGACTGATTTTAATGGAACTTTCAGTGCTGGATAGCTATTTTTTTTGTACAATATTTTTTAATAATCTATCTGACAGACTAATTAGTTTTTTTGTCGTGTCGCCCATTGGATGATTGCTGTGATATTTCTCTTTTTTCTTTAAATCATACTGAAAAGAATAGGGATTTTCGCAAAAACACTGGTTGTCTTAGTAAGATTCTGAAAAAAATTTGCTAATATTGCCGAAGCACGTTGATTGGTCAATAAGAGCGTTAAACTAAAGGACATGTCAGAGAGAGGACATCCTCTCTCTAACATGTGATCATTCATTTTCTAAGATGTAACCGTAACCGTTTCTAGCTGTAACCGTAAGATTAATCCACCGTAAGAAAATTGATCTTGCGTTTCTTGACCTTTCTATCTCTATGACAAATACCTCAAACCAATAAGGTAAAACTAAATCAAATCAAAAGATAGCTCTGGTAGCAGAGAAGTGAGGATATACACAGATGGCTCTAAAACCACACAAGGTACAGGAGCCGGGGTCTTCTCAAATGACCTAAACATAAAAATAGCAACATCATTAAGTAACCTAAACACAATCTTCCAAGCCGAATGTATCGGTATCACCAGGGCGGCACAGGCGGTCGCAGCCAGAGATGTTGGGGACCTAAACATCAAAATTGTCTCCGACAGCGCGCGTCAGTGCTTCAAGCCCTAAAAAATAATACAATAACCTCTGTCCTTATATTGGAATGCCACAATGCACTCCAATCCATAGCAGGGACGAACAGAGTAACCCTCCAATGGATCAAAGGACACAGCGACTCACTAGGTAACGACGCAGCTGATGAACTGGCCAAAAGAGGAGCAAAGGCAGTAGTATATGGACCGGAACCATTAATGCCTATACCTCAGGCCCAAATAAAAACATGGCTGCAGGAAAATACTGGGAAAGCACATTCAATAGAATGGAGAAACACTGAAGGTTGCAGGCAAACCAAGAATGCTATGCCGGTAGCAACAAAAAAACTTGCCCGCAACCTTATCAGATTAAGCAAGGACAAAGTATGGAAAAGGCCCCGTTTAACTAACTAGGAACCAATCACACTAAGGCTAAGAACTCATGAAACGATTTTCGGTCGCGCACGCAGCGGTTCGCAACAGTTTTATTTGAAACCTCAGGGGACCGCTGCTTTTCACAAATTCACAGATGTCACGGGTGAGATTATTAGGGGGCTCTAGATCAGTTGCTGTTCTTCCTATTAAAACATCTCAGACTTACTCGACCTAATTTTTTGACTGTGTACATTTCAGCGCAACATAATCCGAGTGCTGAACCTGTGGCAAAAGAACAATGTCTTCAGCCCTCAGGTGATTCAGCCGCTCATGGACATGGCTGACCCCCTCGCACCCACTGCATCAGGAGATACAGAACCAGCAGAACAATGCTGCTAATGGTATGTCTATAATATATATCAGGGTTGTTGCGAATATTCGCATCCGCATCCGCAAATGCGGAACATTCGCATTAATTCAGACATCTGCATCCGCATTCACATCCGCATCAATCAATGCGGAGTTTTTACGGATGCAGATTCACATCAACAAGTAACTACATGTAAAGAAAGTGGGCGGAGCCAGAGTGGCACGTGCTTCGCGTTTGTTTTGGTAATTACTAACTTCATTCAGTAACTGTCGAATAGAAAGGCGCACATTGGTAACAAGATCCTACAGGTTTGTTTGTTGTGTTTTTTCTCATTGTCAATAAATTATAGTTACAGTGAGTGTTTACTGTGTACTTCATAGTTTTTGTGTGTTTAATGAATATTTTGATATAAATATTAGGTGAAATGTCGCCACCAATAAAAAGCAATATCTGGACTTATTTTACACTTAAAATTTAAATAATTCTCCTTTTAAAATCCCAAAATCCGCATCTGCATCGCATCCGCATCCGCTTCGAATCCGCATCCGCGGATGTGAACTTCTAATAATCCGCATCCGCATCTGCATCCGCGGATGTCTAAATTTTTGCATCCGTAACAACCCTGATATATATGCATGTTAACACACTGTAGGTATACTGGTTAATAAATTTCCACCAGTAAATTGATTCCACAATTATTCAATTTGCTATGCATAAGCAGCAAAAGTTATGCTCCTGATTTGAAAACTTATGTCAATGTTTTATATATATATTATATAAATTTCAAATAATTAACTTGAGTTGTGACTCCTTAATCTGACATGGTTTGTCAAGTCTGATACGGGGTCTCGAGCGTGATCTCGCGTGTGCTCTCCACTTGTAGAGAGTTCTTCTGGCTGAAATTTGAACCGGGTCCGTATGACCATGTCATGTGCATACGCAGGCTACTATTTTGCTATTGCTGGGACTAAGGACTTCTCTCGCTAGGAAAGTCAAGGCCATAATCTACCACGCTGGCTATGTGCAGGTTGGTGGATCATGTGTGATCTAGAAAGATATTAGGAACATGTGGGCTTCCTCAGGATGCTTCCCTCATCACTGTATTTAAATTAACGGCATTTGATAGTGAATCTACATAAGTAAATAATTTATTTCTTAATGAATTTGAATGTACTTAATGAATCTTAAAATTGTTGATATGTTTTCAGGGAGCAGTTTGAACATCAGTCACAATACATCCGATAAGGCATCCCCTGGGGGAGGACAGCACTCGCCTCACATGGCCTCGCCCATGGGAGGAGACCAGGTAAACCTCTTCAAAAAACAGTGAAACAGCTTTGAAATTTAAGCTATAGCAATTTTTAGATTTATAAGAACTCCTGTTTAGTTGACAATATGTGAGAGATCAAGAAAATAATGCCATGAAAATACCAAATGAAATGCTGGAAGGAGGTTTAGGAGGGCCTTGTGCCTTGCCTTGACTTTGATTGTATGAGAAAGTCGCGATCGCCGGCAGGTCTACGCTTAGCTTTTTATTTTGTAGAAAATTGTACCAAAAACTACAGCCTACTTTTTTTATGACATATTGTGTAATTAAAACGAGAATCAAGTGACGAGTTCAAAAATACCCCGATTAACGCGGATTCGCTGTTTATACGCTACTTTAGATATACTGATACGCTGTTTTAGTTTCCGACTCCTCTCTGTCAGTGTTTGATTTACGATAAGCAAGGGCTTGTTGCTTGTCGAATTATTTTACGTCCGAGTATGTAATGCACATTTAAGTTATCCAATAGACAATAAATGGGTCCCGATTAAACAAACTTCATTTATGTATTATACATATTAATATTGCAAAATTGAACCCCGACTTACGCGACTATCGCTTGGTCGTTCAATATGGAAGCTGAATCACCATTCTGAGTGTATGTCATGTCAACTGTCTAGTAAGTCCCTAATACTAATTAAGTTTCTTTCTCTGATTTCAGTTCCAAGACGAGCCTTCAGGACCACCCAAATTCAACCGTAAACTCTTAAACGACTTTGAATATGACAGCGAAGATGACCAGATGATGGACGTGGTTCCACCACCGCACTCCAGCCACGGTCACACCAGCCACACGAGTCATACGACCCACACGAGTCATGCGCCCAGCCACACTCACAATACCCATACCAGTCAAAGTCACATGCAAAATCAAGCACAGCAAGGAGTTGGTCAAAACCCTGCTGATGCTATGGCCAGGTAACCTAGAGCTTTCATACTTCATATTTAATTAGATAAACGGGACACTCACTTATAATATGGTCGGTCAATCCGACTCGAGTTTCGGCCGCGTCCGGCGGCTTTTTCAAAGAGAGTGCACTCGCGCGATGGCTGCCCATTTGACACTGAAACTGGAGTCGGATTGGCCAACCATATTGTATGTGAGTGTCCAGTTAATCCAATTAAATATGTGTAAACCACATAAATTTTTATACTTCTTTTTATGCCCTATCAAAAACTGTTGATTTTCCCCGATAGTTACAATCTTGATGTCATCAAATCGAGAGTGAATCGGTTCCTTCTAGGTAAGCACGCTCCATCATAGATCGCATTGTTGCATTAACATCAGGCCGACATGGTGGTGAAGTGCGAAAATATTTCAGTTAAAAAATAAAAGTCCTACCACTATAAAAACGTAATACGATTTGAAGTCCTAAGTACTGGTGTGATATTTAAACTAAAATTAACTGTTATCTTTTTATTTGTTTCCAGTATATTAACAAATCCGGAGATCATGAGACAACTGCACAGCCTGCAGGCCCAGATGCAGATGATGACCGGAATGCAGCTACCTGTGAGTATCCATCTCTGCATTAACAACTATCCTATTACTTTTACCATTAAAATTAATGTGGTTGTTACACATATTTTTTGTTAACGGTTAACTCACCTGTAATATCGTCGTTCAATCGACTCGAGTTTCGGCCGCGTCGGGCGGCCTTTTTTTCAACGAGAGTGCACGCGCGCGATTTAGTATTATATAACAAACTAGTATCATTACACGGTTTCACCCGCGTATTACCCGATCCCACTGTTTTCCCGGTATAAAAGTAGTCTGTGTCCAGTGGTGAGCAACACGCAACACGCCTGGCTATCTATACCAGCACAGAATTATGCAGATATAGGAACATGAAAAGTCCAAGTCATTATCTAGCACTGCACCACACTCGTCACCTAGAGATATGAAATGATTATCTTTATCCCCTTTAATTTCTCTGGCAACATTGTCTTCAAACCGGATCAATTTGATTTTTGATTAGTTAAATGAATATGCCTGAATAGAAAAAAAAATACTAGTTGAAGAGAAAACTAAATAATGTGTATGTTATTTTTTAGAACTTGATGCCCATGATGGATATGCAGATGCAACAAAATCAAAATCAACTGCCATTTTTGGTAAGTAATACAATGATTATATGAACAGATCATTTGTTCTCTCACTTGTCTTTGTCGGGGTTACTCTTATAATGAAAGGGTATAATTCACTATGGTCAAGTATCAAGTGCTAGACAACGGAACCATGCTGTAAATCGAGAAATCTTGTTCAAAAATGTGGAAGAACATGGATATGATACTTAGTTGTGATTTGTGATCAAAGTCACTTAATTTTTTTAAAAGTGAAAACTTACCACACACAGATTTTTCGTGGGCTGTGGAAGAAGCTCAGGGTCACGATCGGAAATTAAATTAACATTTGTGTTAACTCGGGACCGTCGAGGGTGCCAGAGCGAGAAAGATAGTCAGCTGCTGCTGTCTGTTCTATCTTTTTTTTTAAAGGATACTAGTAACCATTTAAAAATGGATACTAGATGCTTCAGCCGTATCTGTCGCTGTGCTAACTATATTCAATTTATATGTAATCGTTTTGTATTTTTAATTATTGAAATTATTCAATAGTTATTTCTTATTTTAATTTTCACTTCTACCGTGTGGTCTAAAGCACAAACATTTTTTTTTTATTGGTGGTCTGTAAAGTCGGTTGGTTTACGATAGTTTAATTAACGTGACAAAGTGACGTGATGCGGCGCAAGCGTACAATGAGCGTAACGGGACATAACGGTACAGCTGGCGTTCATCGTTCATGATATATCGACGTTTAAAAATATAATGGAATCTGAAGTACTTATTCCTTGTTTCAGAATTCCCAACAAGAGCATCAGAAACAGAACGAGAGCAAAGATGACGTCGGGAATAACGAGTCGGACATAGAGTTCGTGGACGCCGGACCCACCGTCATAGAGATACCCGACGCCAACGATTCTAGGTAAGTGCAGTGCATGTTAACTTGGACCCTTAGAGTGAAAGCTGTAATTAAATATAGAGTCCCTCAGATATGGAACGGCTGGTCGGGAGAACGGCGACTGCCGATCCGAGCCCCGGGCTCGATTCCCACGCACACTACTGTCCTTTCGAAGTCAATACCGCTAACTAATGTAAAAACGGTGAAGGAAAACATCGTGGGTTTGTTATAGAACACACTCGCTTAGGGTGCACTTAAAGGCGAAACAAATCTTCCTTTTCTAATGAATGGGATGAAAAATATATCGCATGTGATATTCGCTAACACCTACTATGAGATGAATTAAGACCTTGGTACTCAATTTGTGAAAGAAAAGGCCCCTAAAAGCGAAGATTATAAAATGTGTTGTAGCTTTAATTCTTCCCCTATAAAGGAAGCTCACAAAAAGGGAGCAACAAAATGTGTTGTTACCTTGATTATCTCCTTCTAAAGAAAGTTCCTAGAAGGGGTCATAAAATATGTTGTGTCCTTGATACGCTCTCTATAAAGTTCATAGCAAGGATGTGCCTGAGTGAGGTTTTCCGCATGGTTACAATCTTGGTGTCTTCAAATCGAGAGTGAATCGGTTTCTTCTAGGTCAGCACGGTCCATTGTAGACTTACCATGAGGCGAGAGGGCGGTCAAATGTAAACCAATAAAAGTTAAAAAAGTGTCCTAAAGAAAGCTCCTAGAAAACGGGTTTTGAGTCTGCCTGGGGAAGTACCACACCTTTGCCAGTTATTGTACCGCCAAGCAGTAGTGCGCAAACATTACTGTGTTTCGGTTTGAAGCAGTAGTGTTCAAACATTACTGTGTTCCGGTTTGAAGGCAATGTTTCTTGCCTGGTGGTAAAGGCACGTGTCCTGCTCGTCTCGTCCAACTTATGCTATAAAAAACCTAGTTGTTTGCTCTATATAGTGATGTCGTTGGTTGTGGGTTGCAGGAGCCCGTCGCCGAAGTCGCGGAGGCACCGCTCGCGCTCCAAGTCGCCGAAGCGGCGCCGGCGCGGCTCGCGGTCGAGGTCGCGCTCGCCGCGCCGGCGCCGCGACCGCGACCGCGACCGGTGAGACACACGCTTCACTCTTCAATACATAGCTTCCTAATTAGAAATAACTATTATCACTAGACTAATATTAGAAACGCGAAAGATTGTAACAATGTATGTTTGTTACTCTTCCAACGATTAGTATTTCCCCACACGCAAAACAGGCGCACCAAGACGTCGAGTTGCGGAAACAGCCCGCCCACAAGCCTGAGCGGAGCGCTACTACTACTACTACTACTACTACTCTTCCAACGCATATTCTAATGCTAATAACTTAGGCTATTCTTACTTGGAAAATAAACAGGGTTACGCGAAATAAACAAAACAAACACTTAACATGCGCGTGAAACTGCAGGAACAGCTAGTTTTGTATAAAAAATACATGAAATCGACTAAAAAAAATGTGTATCCTTCAGATTGCACGCCAGAAGTGAAAACTAAAATAAGTTAAACATAATAAACTATTGAGTAATTTTAATGATTAAAAATGAAAACAATTACATGTGAATTGAATATATTACACAAGAAATGACTCTAAAACTCTATGCTATAAGGGCACTATTGAAATGTAGTTTTTATTTTATATTAAGTTTGTTTTTTAACCCCCGACCAAAAAAAGGGGTGTTATAAGTTTGACGTCGATGTCTGTCTGTCTGTCTGTCTGTCTGTCTGTCTGTCTATCTGTCTGTCTGTCTGTCTGTCTGTCTGTCTGTCTGTCTGTCTGTCTGTCTGTCTGTCTGTCTGTCTGTCTGTCTGTCTGTCTGTCTGTCTGTCTGTGTGTGTGTGTCTGTCTGTGGCACCGTAGAGCTCAAACGGTTGGGCCGATTTCGATGCGGTTTTTTTATTTGAAAGTTAATATCCGTGCGGGTGTTCTTAGCTATGTCTGGTTAATATCGATTCAAAATGGCCGCCTCCACAAAATGGCGGACAAAATATTTCTTCACAACCTACCTCCATATGGGTATCAAATGAAAGGGCTTGACTAGCAGAGTACTATACGCTATAACAAATTTGAAATCCAAGATGGCCGCCACCACAAAATGGCGAATTATATAATTTTTTTCACTACTACCGCAATATGGGTATCAAACGAAAGGGCTTGACTAGTAGAATACTTTGCACTATGACAAATTTCAAATCCAAGATGGCCGCTACCACAAAATGGCAAATTTACATTTCTTTTTTCACAACTTCCTTAATATGGGTATCAAATGAAAGGGCTTGACTAGTAGAATGTTGTACATAACAAATCTAAGGTAGTCGGGGGTTAATCAAAATTTTTAATTTTGTTCTTGTTACTCCTGTATTGTGGCCTTAACCCTTCGCGTGCTTTATGTCAACAATCGTTGCTTAAGCGAAGCTCTCTACTGGAAGACGGATTGTGACATGTGTACGCTTAACACGTTATAATTTTGGTACTAGCCTGTTCGAAATTTCAATTAAGCGAAGTTTACCGCTAATATTATAGAAATAAAGCTTTATTTGGCATAGAAAAAAAATACGGATACCACCGCGCCATTTCTCGATCGTCCGACGCCATTTTGCGCAACGACAAGGATCGTTCTTTTTTTTAAACCAGATAATGTGAATTGGTTTGTATTTTATTGTAATCTACTAAAAAAACTATGGTGAATATGCTAAAGTTAATATTATTTATGTATCGTGTTCTTTTATTCGTGAAAAAGCATAATAACATTGAAGTGCTGTGAAATCCAAAACTTTTTTTACAATGGGCGTGAAATGTAAACATTTTATTACAGAATTAATTAATATGATAAGTACCTAGAAGTTAATGCAATAGTAAACAACATTTATACTACACCTACTCGGAAAGTACCTTGATACTTTATCAAATTTACGGTAGAAAGTACGTTGCATATCGAACAAATATGCGGCGAGAAAACGCATCTGAGGGGGAGAGAAAAGTGTATGAAAATCCATTTCTTATGTGGGTTTTCTTTTTTAATTTTGGGGAAGACTATGCGCTGGTAACGTAAATATCAAAAGCCAAAAAGTTTTTACAGTATTTTTTTATCTCCAAGTTCGCAAAATGACACTGGCCACTAGCTGTGTGTTGGATGGTGTCAAACAATTTGAAAAAAGAACATGTGAAAATTGCAGACGCCATTGGCGCCATTTTCAATTTGTGTGTTGTTTGAGGATTCAGTTTTCGTAGAAAAGTAAAATAAAACTATCAAAATGATAAGTAGTGATAGTTATGATGAAGATTTTTTAACTCCGCCGCTTTTGAAGGAAACAGCAAAAATACTGATTGATAACCAAACAAACATTAATGGAAAAAGTGTTACATTAAGCTTCTAACTAACTAACTGCAACAATTTCAATATACATTTCAATTAGTAAAGATTTAGTTTTTTATTTTCCTCGTAGGTGTAGTATAAAGCACTATGTATCACTCGAGAGAAAGTGCGATTCCCGATCTCGGGGTGTTTTAAAGCCCTCGCCTACGGCTCGGGCTTCAAACGACACCCTCGACGGTCACTTTCTCCTCTCGGTGAACAATGTACTATTCAAGGGCTTTCTTGTGTTATATAAATGTAGGTATATTAATGTGAATCTATAATATAAATATGTGATAATGATCTAGCTAGCACGTGTGCATCATTCCGCGAGTTCGCGTAAAACGCGTGAGGGGTTAAAGAGTTTTCTTATCTATTTCAGGGATCGCGACAAGGATAGGGAAAAAGATCGTGAAAAGAGCTACAAGGAAAGAGAAGCAGATAGGGAGAAACAAAAAGAACGAGAGAAGAAAGGTTTACCTCCCATCAAGAAGGAGAACCTTAGCGGTAAGAGACTGCAGTCTTCAATAAATAAATAAAACGCCTATTTGACATTCGAGAAATATTCGCGATATATAACGAAGTATAAGAAATAAAAACATTGAAGTATGTAATTAATATTACTTTATTGTTTCTGAAAAATCATAAAGAGTTAACTTACCTAGTTAACTAAGTCAAACAATTTACAAACACTATTTCACAGTTGACATTACTAAGACAAATAATGTGTCTGTCAATAACAGCACAGTCTCGCATTCACAAGGCTTGGAACAAGAAGAGTCCAAATCATTACCTAGCACTGCACCATACTTATAAATAACCCAGAGATATAAGATGCCATGCCATGTAATTTTACAGGCAACATTCTCCTTCAAACCATTTTCACATTACTGCTGGACGGCAGAATAACTGGCAATGAGGCTGTGTAATGTTGGTAATTACCGGCCTTGGCTCTCATAAGACCCTCACCTAACGGTCCGGGCCTCAATGTCACCTCACCGGGAACATTTCACGTTTGTACTTATATGTATTATTTTACTTGCAGTGTGTAGTACAACGCTGTGGGTGGGCCACCTGTCGAAGCTGGCGACGCCCGAGGAGCTGTCGGACCTGTTCGGCGCGGTGGGCGGCGTGCAGCACATCGACGTGGTGGCGCCGCGCGGCTGCGCCTTCGTGGTCATGGAGCGCCGCCGCGACGCGGCCAAGGCCAAGGCCAAGCTCAACAAACACAAGCTGCACTCCAAGGAGATCACCGTGAGATAACACCCTTCTTTCTACAACTGTTGTAGAAAAAGAATCCTGAAAAAGAAGAAGCCTGGAAGAGATCGCTTTTATCGATAAGGCCGCCGATTGTAACACTAGTATTTATTGTTCTTCTCTCCTGTATAAGTGTTTTTTTGTTTGTTTTTGGTGTGTACAATAAAGTGTATCTATCTACTAGATGTCCGCCCGGCTTCGCCCGTGGAACATATATAGCAGTCATCGAGATCCCGCACATATCCAACGGTGAAAAAATTTTAGAAATTCGGTTCAGGCATTCCTGAGAATATCGCTTTCAAACAAAACACCTCTTCAGCTACCTGCTACGCCACCTGTCGGAAATTGGTCGTACCAACTCAGAGATTAGTAGAGGTTTTATTATTCAAGAGGTATGTAATCTGTGATAATCAATGACGCAATCTTAGAAAGCTTAGAAAGCATGTCAAAGCTCGAAACGTACGAAAACTCTCAAAAAGGAATATTTTTTCCCGATTTTGTTACATTCTTGATTCATGCTCCGCTTCTGTCAATAGTAGCGTTATTTTCCTTAGCCTATTATAGCTTTCCTCGATAAATGGACTATCCAATAGAAAAATAATCTTTCAATTCGGACCAGTACTTCCCGAGATACTAGCGTTCAAACAAACAAACAAACTCTTCAGCTTTATAATATTAGTATAGATTATTCACTCTGCAAACGTTGTTCTGGCTATGGAAATAAAAGGTAAAATACTGGCAGTCAATAGGGACTGTAACTTCGATAGAAGTGAAAACTAATTACTCAGAATTTGATAGTTTACTTTGGAAAGTACGCGGATGAAACCGAAGGGCGTGACCATGACCATGGCCATACGAGTTTACCCGAAGATTTGTTTAATTTGAAAACGTGACACTTGAGTTCAATTCACAGCCCACGGATAATCTGTATGTGGTGCGCCAAAGGAAATTTTCACTTTAAATAACGTTGCGGCTAAATACCTACTGGAAGCTCTGGAATCGATCAAGATTATTGACGAGATGTATCTTGGATTAAGGGAAGAAAAGTAAAATATCCCTATGGATATAGATATGGATGGATCCCTACTACATCCTACTAGTAGGCTTGATGGATTCCAGAGCTTTCAGCTGGTACTTAGTAAACACATCTCAAAGGCTCAAACAGTAATTTACAAAAGTGAATCTGTGTTTGGTATAAGTTACAACTGTTCAGACTTGAAGTACCTTCACACTCTTGAGGGGCCACCTAGTTGTTTGTCAGCTAATTTACCCTTGCACTCGATATAATAGCCATAGTTGAGCGTAAATGTTATGCCAGGATGTAGTTTTTTAAAGTTTCACCATTTAAACTTATATTGATTGATTGAAAGTAATAATGAATGTTATTCTGAATGTCCTCTACAGTATCTTAAACTAGCAAAGCAAAGTTGTTGTGCATGAACCAAAGAAGTTCTCTGAGTTGGTACGACCAATTGTCGACAGATGGCGTAGCAGCGCGCGCAGGGTACATCTAGTCTATACTAATATTATAAAGCTGAAGAGTTTGTTTGTTTGAACGCTAGGATCTCGGGAAGTACTGGTCCGAATTTAAAAATTCTTTTTCTATTGGATAGTCCATTTATCGAGGAAGGCTTTAGGCTATAGAAAATAACTCTACTATTAATTGAAGCGGAGCATGAAACAAGAATGGAACAAAATCGGGAAAAAATATTCCCCTTTTGAGAGTTTTCGTACGTTTCGTGCTTTGACATGACACATGACAGCATGTGTCAAAGACTGCGTCATTGAATTTCAGTAATCTGTGCATTGAATATAAACCTTTGCTATTTTTTTTTTTATCTGAGTTGGTACGATCAATTTCCGACAGGTGGCGTAGCAGGTAGCTGAAGAGGTTTTTTGTTTGAAATCGATATTCTCAGGAATGAGTGAACCGATTGCAGTCATTATTTCACCGTTGGATATGTACGGGATCCCGATGAGTACTATATAATATACCACGGGCGAAGACGGGGCGGGCATCTAGTTAACATATAAAATATATGAATGTGGTATTGCAGGTGGCGTGGGCGCCGGGCAAGGGCGTGAAGGGCCGCGAGTGGAAGGACCACTGGGAGGCCGAGCTCGGCGTGTCGTACCTGCCGTGGGGAGAGCTGCACGCGCAGTGGACCGTCGGCGCGCTCTCGCTCGACGCCTTCGAGGATGGCGGCGTCGTGGACGAGGACACGCTGCCGCCCTGGCTGCCTCCGAGGGTCGGTATACATGCATCACCGGCACCACTGCACCGGTGTGATGTGTTGACAATTTCACTGTGACATTACATACAATTTGAATCTGATTACTTACATTTTATTTGATTATGTACATCTGATTTATTATGAAATTTAGTATACAGGTGATTTAGGGATTACTAAATCAATCTAGCTAGGTTTTATGAGACGATCTTCTTAGCATTCCATCGATTCACTGTGTGGGTGCCGGGTCCATCGTGTGGCAGAGAGAGAAATCCCGAGCCTTGTGACACGGGAGTAGGTTTAAGGGGCTTTGGAAAACGTCATTTTATCCGTGTTTTCAGGAAGTGAAACCAAGCACAGCTTGTTTGTGTGTGTATTTATGGATAGTTTATAAGTTTGTTTCGCAATGTGCTGTTTGGCAAACAACTTAATTTATATTTAAAAAATAAATACATGTCAATTTACAACAAACACCAGTCATTAATTTAGACACTGCGCTCGTCGTATCGCTGACCAAAAATGCCCGCCAGACGGCCGGCATTTCCACGCATGTTATATATATATATATATATATATATATAAGTTGTTTGTGTATAGAGATAGTTTGTAAATGACGTGTGTATACAGATCATGCCGAAGACGATGGTGGACAACATGTCGATGATGGCCGTCAGCATGCTGCCACTCCCGCCGGGGCTGCCGCCGCGGCCTGCCGCCGGTCAGTTCTCCCCTTACCTTCTTTTATTGTAGTAGTACAGTAGAATTCATTTATAACGACGTCGCTTATAACGACTAACCGTTTTTAACGTCGATATTATTTACTCGAGATCGGTTTAATAGTTAGATACTGAGAAAATATAACCGTTTAGTGCGACTCCGGTTTGAGTGACAAACCGTTTATAGCGACCATTTTTTAAATAATTCGTCCGTTTAAAACGACGCGCCGTGTTTTGTTTCAATTTAGGTAAAGTATGACTAATACCTCGGCCCCCTCACTTTCCCCGCGCGCTTCACCGTTCAATTCTCCTTATTGGCGCGCGTAAATCACAGTTAGTATTTGTCACCTGTTATGACAAGCTCATAAAGCGCCATGAAGAGAAAGTGTTTTACAATTGAAGAAAAGAGTGCAATATTACACAAATTAGAAGCTGGTGAATCAAATGCGATCCTCGCAAAGGAATTTGGCGTGTCTCATACTACAATATATATAATGCTGTCCGAAGTTCTTACTACCGAACAAAAGTCTGTCAAAACAAACCCAAATAACAGATTTCCTACGTTAGTGACAGCATTACAGTACATTACGTACCGATGTTTGTAATTTGGTATGTATGTATTACTTATTTGTGTACATATAAGAATAATTAAAATAAACATAAGTAACTGATTCCTCCAACATGTTTTATTTACCTAAATGGGAAAATCAAACTTTCGCACTTATAATACATAATGTAAATACATATCCGTTTTATACGTCATCCGGTTAGTACGGCATAATATCGCCAGTCCCTTGAAGGTCGTTATATCCGGATTCTACTGTACCATCATAGATACAGTAATCATACTTCGGACTAAACATTTTTGTACAACCAATTTGCAATGTATTTGTTGACATATTAATTTGAATGTAAAATACTTTTTATCCATTATCCAGCTTGGTGAAGGTCGTTTTATAGCGGGATCTTAGACCATTATACCCTCCAGTCCAACAAACTAAAATTAAATTGACACATACAAATGTAAAACTTTGCCTTCTTTGCAGCGAGTCTGACAAACTTTAGGCGCTGTTGTGTTTTCGAATGACGCCATATAGGGATTTTTGGGGTGGTTAACACTCCATACGTTACAAATTTGACGACAATGTTTGAATTAATTTTACAAGAACAAAATTAAAAATTATGATTAACCCCCGACTACCTCGGATTTGTTATAAATATGTACAACATTCTACTAGTCAAGCCCTTTCATTTGATACCCATATTAAAGGAGTTGTGAAAAATGAAATGTATTTCGCCATTTTGTGGTAGCGGCCATCTTGGATTTGAAATTTGTCATAGTGCAAAGTATTCTACTAGTCAAGTCCTTTCATTTGACACCCATATTGTAGTAGCAGTGAAAAAAAATAATATAATTTGCCATTTTGTGGTGGCGGCCATCTTGGATTTGAAATTTGTTATTATGTGTTGTATTTTACTAGCCAAGCCCTTTCATTTGATACCTATATCAAATATTGGTAAATATTAAATATTGGTAAATATTAAATATTGGTGGACAATTCACACACAACACCATCTGACCCCAAACTAAGCAAAGTTTGTGTGATGGCAGCCAGATAGCTGATATAATACTTATATAGTTTTAAATACATACTTATTATACATAGAAACACCCAGACACAGTGCAAACATTTGAATTCATCACACAAATATTTGCACTGGGTGGGGATCGAACCCACGACCCTCGGCTTCGCAGGCTACTATCAACTAAGCCACTAGGGCAGTCAATATTGAGGTAGGTTGTGAAGAAATATTTTGTCCGCCATTTTGTGGAGGCGGCCATCTTGAATCGACATTAACCAAGCATAGCTAAGAACATCCGCATGGATATTAACCTTCAAATAAAAAAAACCGCATCGAAATCGGCCCATCCGTTTGAGCTCAACAGTGCCACAGACAGACACACACACAGACAGACAGACAAATAGACAGACAGACATCGACGTCAAACTTATAACACCCCTTTTTTGGTCGGGGGGTTAAAAATAACGTCTTGTCAACTTGTTCGCGCGCTAATCGACCCCGGTAGCTTCAAAACCAGATAACAATGCTACCTTCTCTAACAAACTATTTATGGGTATAGTCACAGCGAGTTCTTAGAAAGTGATCATAAAGTTAAGATAAAATTGTCAAACATTGACATTGTTCATTACAATTGTAATAAATATGTAGTACTTATTTAACACATCATGTATATTGGACACAACAAATTGAAAGTAGGTTTTTCTTTTTTTTTGTGGAGAAAATTTTTTTTTTGACATAAACTTATGCTTGTTATTGTCTTTTCCAGATATGACGGGCGCTGCAATAAGCTCTCCCCTGACCGGCGGAGCGCTGACGATGCCACCAGTCAGCGGAGCCATACCCATGCCAAACATGCCGCCCATGCCCAACATGGCCAACATGCCGAACATGGCCAACATGCCGAACATGGCTAACATGGCCATGCCAAGAATGCCTCCACCTGGGTGAGTTATAATATTATTTTATATGTTCTAAATTAGTTTTCTTCGTCGTTTCACAAACAACGACGGTAAACCGTGGAAAAAACAGGTTCAACAGTCGTGACGTCACGTCTTCGGAAAAATCGTAGAATGAAGTGACGTCACTCGAAACTTACAAGCACTGACATATATACTGAAATTTCCGACAATTTTTGTGTAAAACTTTTTTTTATAATCTAACTGGACCTATATTTTAGTAATCATGCAAATTATTCTTATTTTGTCCTGGCTATACATTTTCGACCCGCAACAAGTCTAGAAACTATACCAAGTATAAATAATAGAAGTAAAGATAGTAAAAACATGTAATACCTACGTGAAACGTTTCCATGGTGGTCAGAGGCACACCATATTCGCACAGTTTGGGAATGGTCAGCCGCTGCTGTATTGATCCATACATATCTGTACACCGTTTCTTTTTAATTAGCAAAATTTTATTTTTATTTATATATTTTTATTTATACATTTTTATGATTTTAAGTTTAATCTTAAACTCAATATTAAAGAATCTGTGGCCAGTTGAAATTTACAAAAATCCTGCCTAAAAGTATGGTCAATCATGTTTGTAAACAAAACACTACGACGTCATTATCGATGGTAGTGTAATGAAACATCCCTAAAGATCGCACAGATACTATTTTAAGGATTATTTATATGTATTATCTCAGGTTTTTACAAGAAAACTATGTGTGTTACAAAACGAATTTTCGAGGTTCGTTTGTTTTTATTTTGTGTAAATATATTCTTGTTGTAAATGTTAATTTCACGCTGCCATGGCCAGTGGAGCAATGGCCAACATGCCGTCCATGCCGAGCATGCCTAACATGGCCACGATGACAAACATGGCCAACATACCCTTGCCGAGGATATCATCTCCTGGGTAATTTAACTTCATACAATCTTATAGTATTAAGTGATTATTATTTGTTATAGCTGTTTATTGTGACAAAAAACAGAAATGTTACAGTAAAACACTTATGAACTAGCGCCACCTTATTGCCGAGAGCAGTCTCTTCCAGGCAACCGGCCTTTTTGGGATATCTAACTGATTTTGTGGAACAATCTCTCAATGTAATTTCATCTGTCTAGTACAGTATGACCAACTTATCTGTATAACGTAGCAATGGTGCCATGATCGAAATTTGTTGCCACCTATCGCAGAATTAGACAACGTCTGTGTTCTGTGGGCGTCAGTAGTTCGCTTATAGTCGTCGTACAGATAAGTTGGTAGCATTGTAATTAGATGTACCTTCATGCATAAACTTTTGACAGTTGACCCAAAAATCATAGGGCAGACGATAAAACCCCGACTCCTGAGTATTAATTTAATTTGGCTCGTAGCACAAAAAAGCGACATCGTTTCATCGCTTCGTAGCTTAACGTCAGGCTCCGTATGGTAGCGCAATACACATATATTACGAGTATAACACACACACACACTAACACAAAAAGTTGCCAGGATCTAGAAAAAGTATTTAGATGTAGAAATGTAGATTTTTTTCATTGTATTTGATAATCGATTTCGAAATTGTAGATATAGGTACATTATTTTTTAATTTCTGGACAAATAAAGTGTTTTTCTCGTTCGTGTTACTTCGCCACGGTGCATTCCCGGTTACAGTACGGAGCTGAACTATACGCACGCGCTGCCGACTGGGAGCGTGCTTTCCGCGCCCAAAAACGTGCCATACGCGCCATCGTGGGCGTGTCGCAATGCACATCCGTCAGACCATATTTCAAAGAGCTTGGCATACTTACGTTGCCTGCCAAGTAGCTGTGTATGTTAGAAACAACTTAGACTCATACGACACGCGAGAAGAGAGACATTCGCGCAATATACGTAACGCTGACAAGCTGGATAGTATACCTCACTCTCTCGCGAGATCGGAAAACTGACTCACATTATGGGACCGGAAGTTTATAACACTCTTCCTAAAATAGTTAAATTAGCACCGAGTTCGGGTAGCTTCAAAAACCGATTAAAAAGCTTATCGATCAAACTTTTTATAGTTACAGCGAGTTTTTATATAGTGATGGCAAACTCACAATAAAGTTGTAAAAAATTGACATTGTTCATTACAATTGTAATAAGTACATATATTTTAATTTTTGACACTTATTTGTACGATACCTTTATCGTACAATATAAAGTTCAATTTAAACTTTAAAAATGTATACTCTTTGTATACTCTTATTTTGTTTTTTTATAAAATTGACGTGTAAATTGTACATTTATCAATAAAGAACTTTGACTTTGACTTTATGTTTAAAAAAGAAAATGTACTAAACAAAATGATTGGTTTCCTTACCAGGATGACAGCCGGCATGCCGCCAGGTATGGGCCCTGGCATGCCACCCGGCATGCGGCCGCCCAGCATACCCACGGGAGTACCGGGTAAGATTTGATTTTTTTTTATAATAAAAAAATTATATGTTAATTTTATGATAGGTTTGTATTTAATAGAATGTCGAAAATCACTTTTTTGTAATTTAATATTACTTAGTAAATTTAATCAAATCATAAATGAATTTAAATGCTATATTTTTAATCTGTTGTCACGTTTGTTGTTCTCTGCATTTTTATTATAGTTTTCGATCTTAGCGACGACGAGTTTGACGAGTTTTGTATTCAAGTAAAAGTAAGAAAACACATAAACTGGACATACGAGGGTCAAACTGAAAGTTCTTAGAACTGGCCACTTATAAACAATATAATAAAAAAATAATTCTATAATTTGAAAATAGAACTCTTTGCCAATATTACTGAGTATATACTTCATTCATTTGTCATTTGTTTTACGATTTGGCGGCAAATTGAAAATTGTCTGTGTCACGTCAACATGAATTTAACACGAGAAAATTTTCGTGCAATGATTTTTTATGACTTTCGATGTCATTTAAGTCAACAAGATAGTTATGATAGACTACGATTGGCCTTTCACGATGAAGCCCCATCTCGTGCGACTGTTTACAACTGGTTTAATGAGTTTAAACGTGGTCGCACTAATCTCACTGATGATTTACGTGAGGGACGGCCTTCTACGGCGACGACTGTAGATAACATCTGTGTTGTGCGGCGTATGATAGAGACTGACAAAAGAGTGACCTATCAGCAGATTCGGACAAGCTTAGGCATCGGTATGAGTCAAGTGCACAAAATCCTACACGAACATTTAGCGGTCAGGAAGCTTTGCGCCCGGTGGATACCTCATAATTTGACTGAGGCTCAAAAACTCCATCGTGTGGATTGGTGCCGTAAAATGATTGAAAGATTTAACAGAGGTGACTCAAATGCTGTGTTCGACATACTAACAGGTGACGAAATCTGGATTTACTGTTATGATCCTGAAACCAAAAGACAATCTGCTCAGTGGGTGTTTCCTTTCGAGGAGTTGCCAACTAAAGTGAAGAGAGATCGAAGTGCGGGGAAAAAATGGTGGCCTCGTTCTTTGGAAGGATAGGTAATTTCGCAACAATTGTGTTAGAGGATCAAAAAACAGTTTCTGCAGAATGGTACACTACCAATTGTTTGTTACTTGTCTTGGAAAAAGTTCGAGAGAAACGACCTCGCAGTAGGATCCTCCTTCACCACGACAACGCCTCATCGCACACCGCCAAGCGAACGATCGACTATTTGGCGACATCAAACGTTGAATTACTGGGTCACCCGCCGTATGGCCCCGACCTCGCGCCTTATGATTTTTATTTATTTTCAAAAATTAAAGAAAAACTTAAAGGAAAGCGGTTTATGAATGCTGAAGAAGCGGTGGCTGCGTATCGCGATGCCATTGAAGAGACCCCTAAGGACGAGTGGGCAAAGTGCTTTTCCCAGTGGTTCCATCGCATGCAGCGGTGTATTGACGTGAATGGACAATATTTTGAAAAGATATAATAAAACTAATAACTGGCTAATGTAATCAGTTTTTGATTTTCTAAGAACTTTCAGTTTGACCCTCGTATAGTCATGAATCGTGACCGATGTTTTGCGGTTATTGACGTCATGTCAGTCGTTAGTGTTTTAGCGGGAGATTTCAAAATTACTTTATTTTAAAATACAAATATTTTTAAATAAAATACATATTTATGGTAAACAAATATCAATCTCAAAATAAAAGCAATTCCGAAAAACTGTTAACATCCCTATTGTGTGTTGTGTAATTATAAATAAATATTGGTGGACAATTCACACACATCACTTATAGAGTTGTAAATACATACTTATTATACATAGAAACACCCAGACATAGTGCAAATATTTGCACTGGGCAGGAATCGAACCCACGACCCTCGGCTTCGCAGGCAGAGTACCCACTAAGCCACGAGGCCAGTCGAATTGGATGTATAAGTATCAACGGCACTGCCAGTCCAGAGCACTCCCCTGTTGAGGGTGGGTATGTTCCTAGAATAATAAAATCCATTTCGTGGTCAAGCGTCATCCACCAATCCGAACTGATACAGCGTGGTGGCTACTTTAAAATTTATATAATTTTAAGTGGGCATTTTCACAAAATTGTTATACCCCTCTTGTCAATTGTCACTTTCCAGAACAGTCACCGGATCAACAAATGTAACTACTGTGAAACAAATTTTTCATAGTTACAAAATTGAATGTTCCTAAAAGTGACAAGAGGGGTATACATTTATGTGAACACGCCCTGTCAACTGTTGCTGTCCGGTATTTGTATACCATGTTGAATGTGTGCAGGCCTTCAGACGGACGCCGGCCTGCCGCCCAACCCGATGATCCGGTTCCCACCGGGCATGCCGCCTCAGACCATGCCCCAGCCGGGTGAGACCAACTGCTTCATTTACTTTTACTTTCTATTTATAAACCTACTTCATTTACTCTATATCTATACTAACATTATAAAGCTGAAGAGATGTTTTTGTCTGAACGCGCTTATCTCACTACTGGACCGTTAATTTATTCATAAGTGGATACACAAACATGTCTATTAATAATTAGAGATTTACTACGATAACATGGCCCGCCCCTCCAAATTACTGTTTTAATGTGTGTAGTAACATCCTTACGAAAGAGTTTGTATGTACCTAGTTGTAATTATTCGTCTTCAGTAGCAGTACGCACACATGCGTGGTGGTGCGTTGTATATACTTTCACAAATGCTGTCAAACGTTTTGAATTCTGGAGGAGCGGGTCATGTTATCGTAGTAAATCTCTACCATCCTCGGCTTTCTTAAGAACCTCCCCTAACTGCTCGGGTCTCAATGTTTTTTCTTTTTTTTCTTCAAATTGCCTCAATGTACACACGTTTACCTGTTGTAACATTACTTGTACTTGTATTACACGTGTATAACCTTGAGACAATTAATAGATACGTGTATAGTAATTATTATATTAATTGGTATGTTTGTGGTGTGCAGGCATGGTGGGCGGGTTCCTGAGCAACCTGAGCGGTCTGCTGGGCGTGGGCGGGCTGCTGGGCGGCGTGCCCGTGCTACACCTGCCGCCCGGCCTGCCCGCGCACCCCCCGCAGGTACTCATACACAACCCGCCCGGACACATACACAACCCGCAGGGACACATACACAACCCGCCCGGACACATATACAACCCGCATGGACACATACACAACCCGCAGGTATACATACTCAACCCGCAGGGACACATACACAACCCGCCCGGACACATATACAACCCGCATGGACACATACACAACCCGCAGGTATACATACTCAACCCGCAGGGGCACGTACACAACCCGCCCGGACACATACAACCCGCAGGGACACGTACACAACCCGCCCGGACACATATACAACCCGCAGGGTCACATACACAACCCGCAGGTATACATACACAACCCGCAGGGACACATACACAACCCGCCCGGACACATATACAACCCGCATGGACACATACACAACCCGCAGGTATACATACTCAACCCGCAGGGCACGTACACAACCCGCCCGGACACATACAACCCGCAGGGACACGTACACAACCCGCCCGGACACATATACAACCCGCAGGGTCACATACACAACCCGCAGGTATACATACACAACCCGCAGGTATACATACTCAACCCGCAGGGATACATACACAACCCGCAGGGAAACAAACACAACCCGCAGGTAAACATACACAACCCACAGGGACACATACAAAACCAGCAGTTACACATACACAACCCACAGGGACACATACACAACCCGCAGGGAGACATACACAACCTGCAGGTACACATACACAACACACAGGGACACATACACAACCAGCAGTAACACGTACACAACCCGCAGGGACGCACACACAACCACCAGGTACACATACACAACCCACAGGGACACATACACAAGCCGCAGGTACACATACATTCATCGCTGGTAAATAGTAAAGTGACGGGAGCACTGGGAGAGATTCCACTAGGATATCACGGCGATGGAAAAAGATATCACGAAAAATAATTATCCAGAATGTGCATAGAATTTTGTTGGACGATGCGAGATTATCCATCATATTATTATCATAAGATACAAACAAAAGTAACGGCATAAATTACAAAATACAAATTACAATAAGAAGCATAGAAAAAATCATAATTTCATTTTTAGCTAATTTTTAAAAGCTCATAACTCGGCAATAAAGCATCGCACAACAAAAAAATGTGTGTACACACCCACGTCTACTAGAAGTATAACTGACCCGAGTATGAACAAAATTCACGATTGTCCGCTTGGCGTGTAATGCCCCCAGTGTTATAACTGTAAAATCAATCGGTTGTAATGAAGTGTTTGTGCGGGCAGCGTCCGGCGGAGACGACGCAGGGCGACGACGCCATGGACCTCGACCCCGAGGAGCACGCCGACGAGCCCGCGGCCGACGGCAGCGACGCCGGCGCGCCGGCGCTGCTGCCCGACCAGGTACTGCGCCGCCACCTCTACCCGCCGGCCCGGCCTGCTGGCTTGGTACTACCACAGCGTAAAGAAATACTACCAGCAGTTCATCGCCTTTGATCTTGGGAGAAACTACGGCAGTCTTAGGAACTGACGATAGAAGTGAAAACTTATGACTCAGAATTTGATAGCTTACTTTGGAAACTACGCGGGTGAAACCGGAGGGCGTGCGTGGCCATCTAGAAATTCGTCAGCCAACGGGAAATGCTGACGCGTTTCTAGATGCCCAATGGCTATGGTCCCGAGTTAACCCGAAGATTTCTTATTTTGTAATTCCCGAGCGTGACCCTAGAATTCAATTCACAGTCCACGAAAAAACTGTCAGGTGCGCCAAAAAAAAGGTTTCACTTCAAAAAAACACTCGTCAACAGATCCAAGCGCTCCTATCGAAGCCGCCGCCAGCGTTTAACGCGTCAGAACCTCCACCGGGCTTTAACGCGACAGAAGGCCCGTTCAACCAGTCTGCGGCCGAGGAGAAACAAGACGACGAGAGGAAGGACCGGGACAGGAGGGACCGCGACCGGGACAGGGACCGAGACCGGAGGGAGCGCGGCGACCGGGACCGCGACCGCGGCCGGGACAGGGATAGGGACAGGAGGGACAGGGACAGGGGCAGCGAGCGGGGGCCTAGGGGAGACAGAGAACGGTGAGTGGATTTTTACACTTTCGGCTAATAAGCCTGCATCCATTTAAGGACGAAGCCTAAGCCGAAAGACGTTGAATAAACTCCTGCACTGCTGTCCTGTATGTCTTTGCGACGTGTGATGGCGCTCAAGTATTAGCGCATGTAGTGTCCTACGCCGGGGATCGAACCAATGAGATACGAGCATGTTCTGTATATTTTAAAAAATCAATACTTGTTTGACAACTTTTGTTAAAACGTTATACAACCAAAAAAAATTGTATTATTTTAAAATTTTGTATTATTGTAATGTTTGTTTTTTAATAAAGAGTGTCGAGATTATCAGGACATATGCCTGATGGTAAGCAACATGGCTGCCCACAGCAGCACAGTGACACGCAGCTATTGGAACATGAAGAGTCCAAATCATTACACTGCACTGCGCTTGTCACGCAGAGATCTAAGATTTTATATTCCTAAGCCCTGTAATTTCTCTGGAAACATTGCCCTTCAAACCGGAACACAGTAATGTTTCCACATTACTGTTTGGCGGTAGAGTAACTGGTAAAGGTGTAGTACTTCCCCAGGCAAACTGTGCCAAGAGTCCTACCACTAGAAAACTGCTGTCCTCTCTAAAACTGTTTAGCTAACGGTTTCGTATGTTTGTCGGCACTCCATTTATCGAGCGTTCGAGCGAGAGTGCACGCACTCTTGCTGCGAAGAGTTAGATGTATTTAGACCGGGCAAATAAATACACTTTTGAAACTATTTAATGTACTTAACATGCAAGGATGCTAGCTGATTACTAACAAGAACAAAATTAAAAATTTTGACTAACCCCCGACTACCTCAGATTTGTTATCCGTACAACATTTTACTAGTCAAGCCCTTTCATTTGATACCCATATTAAGGGAGTTGTGAAAAAAGAAAAGTTTTCGCCATTTTGTGGAAGCGGCCATCTTGGATTGGAAATTTGTCATAGTGTAATGTATTCTACTAGTCAAGCCCTTTCGTTTGATACCCATATTGAGGTAGTAGTGAAAAAATAATATAATTCGCCATTTTGTGGTGGCGGCCATCTTGGATTTGATTTTTTTATAGTGTAAAGTATTCTACTAGTCAAGCCCTTTCATTTGATATCCATGTTGAGGTAGGTTGTGACACACACACAGACAGACAGACAGACATCGACGTCAAACTTATAACACCCCTTTTTTGGTCGGGGGTTAAAAACCCTGTATAAAAGGAACTGAAGAATCCCTTAGAAAAAGAAAAGCGCACGCTTTTTCAACAAAATTAAAATGAGTGTATTTCGTATGCTCAATAAGCATTATTTGTTTTATTGTAGTGACTAGGCGTATCTCACGGCTCAGTTGAATTTTAAAGAACTATTTGAGGATGACAAAACTATCCGCGGGGTGGGTGGCCGCGCTTGCTTTCAATCGATCACAAAAGAATGCGTGTGACAACTTAGAAAGAGTGTTTGGCGCTGTTTCAACGTAAGCCGAATGTATTTTTAGGCCGTTTCGTAACTGCGGATGAAACTTAGATCCACTACAATACATCGGAGACCAAGGAGCAGTCAAAACTGGGGGATTCTAAGGGTGAATCAGCGCCGAAAAAGGACCAAGTGTTTCTCTCGACAAACAAAATTTATGGCTACAGTTTTTTGGGACGCAAGTGGCATAATCCACATTCATCATCCACAGCCTTCTCTATCCCACTGCTGGGTATAGGCCTCTCTCTTACTTTGCCATCTGTCTCGGTCCTGTGCCAATCGAGTCCAGGTTCGACCCGCGATATTTATAATTCGACCCATCTTGCAGGTGGACGTCCAACGCTCCGCATTCCTTGCCTCGGCCATCCACAAAAAATCATTAATCCATTAAAATTCCACATTGATTACCTCCAAAAGGGTAAATCTATAGATGGTGAATATTACGATAACTTATTAGACCGGTTCGACCAAGATTTAAAAGCAAAACATTTGGTGAAGAAAAAAGTGCTCTTCCACCAAGGCAATGCAAGGGGTCCATACGTTCGTAGTCGCTATGGCAAAATTTTACGAATTTAGATACGAAATGCCACATCTGCCGCATTCTCCGGACTTAGCTCCCAGCGACTACTTTCTGTTCCCAAACTAAGAAATGGCTCAGTGGAAAGAGTTTTATTTTTTGAAGGGATTCAATAACTTTAGAATCGTTGGGCAAAGTGCATAGCACACAAAGGAGATTACGTCGAAAAATAAAACTGTGTTTTTGGTCAAAATATGTTTTTCTACTAAAAGTCACAC
Organism: Ectropis grisescens; assembly: GCA_017562165.1. NCBI lineage: Eukaryota > Metazoa > Arthropoda > Insecta > Lepidoptera > Geometridae > Ectropis > Ectropis grisescens. Next base: position 22,529,284 of record CM029789.1, on the reverse strand, counting down.
TTTAGGGCTATAATTAAATGTGATTTTTTATAAATTTAAATTTTACAAGAGAAGTTTGATGTATGTGATATCGTGTTGTGTGACAGGGACGGCGGTCGAGAGGAGAGACGCGAGCGAGGTGAGCGGGACCGCGGCGGGCGGCGGGAGCGCGGCGAGCGCGGGGACCGGGACCGCGAGCGAGACCGGGGCTCTTCCACGCGGGACAACAACAGGTCAGCTACCACCACTGCTATTAGTCCACCCTCTCTCTCTCACACACATACACACTCACGCCCTGTTAACCCATTCATCACCTTCCTAAAAAGTATCGACCTCGCCCCCATGCCGCCATACATTAGTATTCACAGACACTTTGTCGAGATGCCGGGTCGATCGTCTAGCCCGCCCTTCGGCGTTTCCGGCGTTAGCGTATAGATTTTGACTTATAGGTTTTTATCGTAGTTTTTGTAAATCTTTTATGGTATAAAATTAAATATTTTGTATTTGAAAATAAATTTATTACTTACTTTATTATTACTCTACTTTGGACACAGGAACTAGAAAATATAACATAACGTCTATCCAGCGTTATATAACTAGTCCTCTCTGATACAGATCGAGCAGAGAGCGGTCGCCGCGGCCGGCCAACAGCGCGGAGGCGCCCGAGAAGTCTCTGCAGGAGCGGCTGTGGGAGATGGCCAACGGGAAGGCGGCCGGCGCCGGCGCGCGCGCGGACGACAAGCCGCGCGAGCCCGAGCGCGAGGAGCGGCCGGAGCGCCGGCCGGCGGACGGCGAGCGGCCCGGCGCGCCGGCCGCGCCCGCGCCCGCCGACGGTCAGTACCTACTGGGCCGACTAATATTCAGAGAGCTGGGGGAACCCGAACGGACGGCAACGTCACACGTAACCTCTATCTGACCACGTTTCGCTGCTGCGATGTAATTGTGGTACATGTGGATCGGTCCTAATATTCGAAGAGTTGGCGGCAGATTTCAGGCATTTAAAGCAAACCAAATCACGGAGGTGGACATCTGGCTTATAGGTAGTGGAGCAAAATGAATCTACACATTTTATAAATATGTGTATATATATTGTTTTGTTCAATATAATATATGTTTGAGGCAATATGTTTCTATGTATAATAAGTATGTATTTAAAACTATATAAGTATTATATCAGCTATCTGGCCGCCATATCACAAGCTTTGCTTAGTTTGGGGTCAGATGGTGTTGTGTGTGAATTGTCCACCAATATTTATTTATTTATATTTAAAAAAAAAAAAAAAAAAAATATGCAATTATTAAATGTTGTAGTTTAATGTTTAGAGAATTAAAAAAAACTAGACGTTTTAGTTGGGGCTTTGACATTGCCAGACTTTTGTGATAAAGTATAAAAAAATGCATTTTAAGCAATTTGAAATTTTAATTCGGTATTATTATTAACTCAGATTTGACAAATGATAGAGACAAATAGAGGAAATGTACATGCTGTACCGACCCCACATAAAGTGGGATAAGGGTAGGCAAATAATGAATTCGGTATTATTATTAATGAAAAAATGCTCAGATTAGAAGAGAGGTAGCTGATCTCGGCTTCATGCACAATATCCTGTGTAGTCGGATAGATGGCCCGACTCTGTTGTCTCGGATAGGTCTCCTAGCTCCGCTCAGGGCCGCCCCGCGGAGACACAGTCTTGAGCTGTACACCCCGCGTCATGTGACGAATTATCGGAAGAATTCATTTCTTATTCGCACTATATTCAAAACTTTAATGTTATTTATTCTAAAGGCGTCGATTTGTTCGCGATGAGGCATAATACTTTTAAAAATGCAATTTGTGGCGGTTCTTTGATATGACCTAGGACAAATACGAAAATAGTAAAAAATTTGTTATCAAAAAAACGCAGGTTTAAAGCTAAACGTTTAATTGATGTAAACTATAAATTTGATTAATTTTCGTTTAATTCTATATAATTTTTGTGAATCCCTACCTAGTGATACTTGTGTTTGTTCGCTCCCCGTATGTGGTATCTACTTGTTGCTACTTTTGTTCTATCTGTATTAACCATTTTTTTTCTTTCTGTTTGTTTTATCAGTGAAAACTGTATTTGGCTTCAGTGTTTCTGCTCATCTAACTTATTTGATTGTGTAAAGCTGTTTGTTTTCAAACAAACAAAATAAAATAAATAAGACATATATTTTTGGTGGGTCTTTCTAAGCCACCAGTGCCAGCTGATCTAAATTGAGGGATTCGTTTTGCCCCGCTACTTACCAGCCAGGTCTGCACCTCCGTGTTGGAGTACAATAGGTTAGCTATGTGAGTATGTGTCAAGTTTTCAACTTACTTCTATATAATAATACCTACCCAGATGTTGCTGCCAGCTCTCTGAATATCAGGGTCGAATCCACATGTACCACAACCACATCTCAGCACCAAAACGTGGTCAGGTAGACGTTATGTGTGAACAGGGTTGCCATACGTTTGAGTTTCCCCAAATTGTCCTAGTTAAGAGGGCATCCGAAATTAAGACTGGAGGGGTGTTCTGTAAAACATTACGGTCTGTCATGGAGTGTAATTTTTTTATTGAAAAAACTGGGCAATTAATTTCTCCCAAGTGCCCAAGTTGGCCACTTGTGTGGTGACTTTTAGGTAAAACTGGTCACTTGGATGTTGTGTAACGCTTAGTAAGAGAGAGGGGGAGAGGTGCAAAAAAAATTATGCATTACAAGAGGGGTATAAATCTTTAAAAATTGCTTTTTCTTTGTTTTTTATTTAACCTCAATTCTCAAAAGCAAAGGTCTCCCCCAATTCCCTCCAGTTTATCCGGTCCTGAGCTACCATCGTCCAATCATCTTTAACCGCTCCGAGCTCGTCCTTCCATCGCGTTGGAGGACGACCCAAAATTGCTTATTGTTATCTAATACTTGAACAACCTTACTTTAAATTTCAACACTGTCTGTCTGAGCTAACGACCCGTGTGATGGTGCAGGGCCTGAGAACCAGCTAGCGGGCTGGCAGCCGCCGCCGGGCCCGCGCCCGCCTCTCCTCGGCCCGCCCTTCCGACCCGGTGAGTTTTTACCCTACACTTTATTTCACATAAAAACTGTGTGTCTGCCAACTTATGTACGCATGCAAGAAACTAATATTTGTTCTCTTTATTCCTCGTGCTAAAACTCATGCTCGGTGGAGTCCAACTTCAACCATATTTCTGATAGTGGTAGGACTCTTTGGAGAGTCCGCCTGGGGAAGTACCACACCTTTGCCAGTTATTCCTTTGCCAAGTAGTAGTGTGCAAATATTACTGTGTTCCGTTTTGAAGGTCAATGTTTCCAGAGAAATTACAGGGCTTAAAGATACATAACATTATACATACATACAGAACATCTTAGATCTCTGGGTGACGAGCGCAGTGCAGTGCTAGGTAATGATTTGTACTCTTCATGTTCCAATAGCTGCGTGTCATTGTACTGTTATGTGGCAGGCATGTTGCTTACCATCAGGCACATGTGCTGCTCGTCTCTTCACTATTTATTTAAAAAAAAACATTAATAGATAATATTATCTTCAACACAAGAAGTGTAGACCTTATTTTTATATTTGTTTTACTAATGAAGGCCTGACCGACATCTCGCCTGATTTTAAGTGACGATGCGGTCTACGATTAAGCGTGCTTACCTAGAAGAAACCGATTCACTCTCGATTAGAAGACACCAAGATTATAACGACCGGGGAAAACCCACTCAGGCAACGCATTCCACAGCTTAGACGTTGTTATCACAAAAGTAGAGTCAACCCGCTTCGTTCGTTTCTTTGGAACACCAACCATGAAACAAGGTCGCTTTTCGAGCTTCCAGCAGTGCTTATACATTAGAAAAAGGGGCAAATTATTTGCTTTATTTACTAGATAACTTCAGGGGGATGAATTTTTCGAGACGGTTTGCGCGCGCGTTGTAAATATAAAATTACTCGAATTATTTTTAACCCCCGACGCAAAATGGGGTGTTATAAGTTTGACATCGATTTCGTTTAGGTAATATGTTGTTAAGTACATAGTTTTCTATCACAATTTATTTGTTAATTAAGGGCCACTTTATGTATATATTCTCCTTTTCCGTGCAAGGTTGCCTGAAAGAGATTGCTTTGAGCAATAAGGCCGCCTATTAATAGTGTCACCCGTTAGTTTCTAAGTTTATTGTTTGTTTTTCTTTTTAAAATTTTTGTGTGGTCTGTTAATAAAGAGTTTATTATTATTATTATTCACTCATTTAATCATGTTTCTTAAGTCTAAGTTTTTACAATATTTATATAAAATAACATAAAAACATTATTCAATTCAATTCAATTCAATTTATTTCTTCGAACCATTATTTTACAAAGAAAACTTGGTAACGTCAAATACAAAATAATAAAAGAGTTTAAATACATAAACAAGTGACAATATTTAACAGTAAGCGGCTGTAAAGAGGCCTTGTCCAACGGATTCAACTATTTTAATTAGCTAAATCCTTTGTCAAAAGCTTTATAAAAAGCAAAAAATAAATAAAAAATTAAATCTAAAATTTTTAAATTACGATGTTAAAATACTCTTAATTAATTGGTAGTTACATTTGTGATACACTTTTTTGCCATACATTTTTGTCCTTAATGAAATCATCAACATTATAATAGGCTTTATCCATTAAATAGATCTTTACAATATTTTTGAACCTTTTTTCATTGAGACCTGCCAACTGATCTGGTATGACATTATAGAAGCGAACACTGTTTCCTATAAAAGAATTACATGTTTTTTGTAGTCTACACTTCGGAATTACCAATTTGTCTTTGTAGTGTGCCTTAGGGTTTTTATCTGATACTTTACCAATGCTTTTCTTATTCTTTCTGGCATACATTATGCATTCATAAATATACAGGAAGGGCTGTTAAAATATTTATATTTTAAAACCTTCCTCAAAGATTCTCTAGCGGGTAATTTGTACATTGCGCGGATTGCTCGTTTTGCAATATGAAAACTGAATTTCTATCCGCTGCCGACCCCATAATAGAATTCCATAGGACATGATGCTATGAAAATACCCATAATAAACTAATCTAGCGGTGGTGACATCTGAGATTTTCCTAATCTGTCGAATGGCATGGGCAGCTGAGCTTAGTTTATTTGCGAGCTGTTCAATATGTGGACTCCATTGGAGTTTCGCATCTATAGTAACACCCAAAAAAACTGTAGACTGCACTGGTTCTAAAGTCTTATTAATTAAATTTATATTAAGTTTAGGGCTTGGTACATTAGATAATGTAAATTTTATACATTTTGTTTTGTTTGGATTCAGTGCCAAATTATTTGCGTCAAACCATCTGCAAGCAATGTCCAATATTCTGTTAATTTCATTGCAATCATCTATTCCTCGCTTAACTTTAAACAGCAGAGACGTGTCATCGGCAAACATAATTATTTCTGTGTTTGCTTGTCTTTTTAACATGAAGGGCAAATCATTTACGTAAACTAAAAACAGAAACGGTCCAAGGATTGAACCTTGCGGTACACCCATTTTCATGGGAGATCCCTTTGATTTATTTCCGTCAACTTCAACAATCTGCACCCGGTCTTTAAGATATGACGTGATAAGGTCCAAAGCTAGTTTTGAAATCCCATAGAATTCTAATTTCTTTAAAAGTATGTCGTGATGAACGCAATCAAATGCCTTAGATAAATTGCAAAATACACCAATAACGTCGTGCCGATCTTCCCATGCACTCGTTATATATTTGGTGAGCTTAATACCCGCATCAGTGGTTGAGCGTCCTTTAGTAAAACCAAATTGATGGTCATGTAGCAAATTGTTGACGTTAAAGTAAGAAATGAGCTGGCTTAGTATTAATTTCTCAAATATTTTACTGATGCAGGGTAACACTGAGACAGGTCTATAATTTCCAGGTTCATCTTTGTCGCCGGATTTAAATAAAGGCACGACTTTACTATGCTTCATCAAGTTTGGAAACATACCATTACTAATGCTAGCGTTAAATAATTCGGCAAGATAAGGTGCAATTTTCACCACTATACCCTCTAATACTTTCACTGACATGCCCCATAAATCCTCACTATTTTTTACTTTGATTTCTTTAAAAGTTTTTAGTATTGTTGTGGCAGTAACATGATGAAACGCGAATGAAGAAGAGGGATTATTTACATTATCTTTCAACATTGCGTCAGCAAGAGAAGGAGAAGACAACAGATGTTTGGTTGTCTCTAAAGGAATTCCAGCAAAATAAAGTTCGAATGCATTTGCTATTTCACATTTGTTTGTAATAATTTTGTCATCAATTTTTAGTTTGCTAACTTTATCTGTCCCTTTAGACTTTCCAGTCTCTTTATTAATTACGTTCCATGTACTTTTTATGACGTTGTTGGAGTTTTTGATTTGATCCCGAACGTAAATTGCCTTGGCTTGAATACATGTCCTTCTGAAAATGCTTGAATACTTTCTGATATGACTTTTTGTTGCGTCATCAGTGCAATACGTCTTTAGCTCATACAAATTATATAAATTATTTCGACTTATAAATAGACCTGGAGTAGCCCATTCGGCAAATTTTGGCTTAGAGTTAATATTTATTTGTTTTGTCTGAAAAATATTATTGAATTGAGTATTTAACATATCAAAAAATAAATTATAATTAGTGTCAAGATTATCAATTGTCATGTCATAATCAAAATAGTGAAAAAAGTTTTCTATCTCAGTGTTCAATGTTTCAATTCGAACCTGTGTTATAGGCCTAACAACTTTCTTTTCCGCTACCTTTTTTGCATCTATTGGAAAAGTAACACTTAGTCCTCTATGGTCTGACCGAAGTCGGTCTAGGATTTCGGAGTGAAGATACTCGCAATTAACGAAAACATTGTCTATACAAGTTGCAGACCTTCCTTTCTTAGTAGATGCAATCCTTGTTGGTTCTGTGAACACTTCTACCATGTTGAATGATTGACATAATAGTAGTACATTGTTTTTGAGCGGGATTCAGTTAGCAAATCAGTATTGAAATCGCCGCACATCACTATATGTTTACTTTTTTAGAAATTTTACACAAAGCTTCTTCTAAGGCAGTTAAGAAGGTCTCAATGTTGGCACTGGGAGGCTTATACACACATAAAATAATATAAGTGTCCAACTCTACACATGCTAGTTCACAATGACGTTCAATTGTACATTTTTCAATATCTTTACGTCTTTTAAATTTGACGTTATTGCCTACAAAAATTAAACATCCTCCTCCCACAGCCGTTTCCCTACAAAAAATACTACCAATAGCATAATTATTCAGATTAAAGTTCATTTCAGTTTCCTTTAGCCACGTCTCAGTAAAACAAATTATATCAGGACGATTTGAGCATACCAGGTATAACTCAATCTCCTCAATTTTACATAACAAACGATTGATATTCTGATACAATATTTTCAAAGAGTTTGTTCCAAATTCCTTATCACTAATTTTTGCTGCAAGGGAGACTTTGAGCATTTTGATTTTTTGTTGAAACATGATAAGGTCTCCCTGTTGTCATGGAAGTCAGTTTAAAGCATTGTCATCGACTATTACAACATTCGTTAATGTTTTGACATCAGTGTTTCGATGATTTAACAAAACAAAAGAAATTAGTTTAGCTAATTTAATTTTTAAATGTCTAGGTAAAAACTGCTTCTCTTTAGTCAGACTAAAATTATGTATAAACTTGTTTATATCAAAATAACAAGAAATCTCGATCTCTGTTAGAGACGAGATTGTGCAAAATCATATTTAATGAATGTATTCTCTGGTTTTGTTTTTCAGTCAAGGATGAGGAATACGGAAATGTACACAGTATAATTTTACTAACTGTGTATTATAAAAACCTAAACCTAGTTTGCCGCCAGCAGCGGAGCAGGGCCCAGGCTACCGGTGGTTAGGGCTGCAGACTGAGGAACCTCCTGACGATGCGTGCTGTGTCAAGAATGACCGCCTTCTGCATCTGACCCTTGATCCAACCGTCTAGCGAAAGTCTCTTGAGATGTTGGTCGAGACTTTTCGCTACAAGGCCATTTGCCGACACGACTATTGGGACTATGATCGTGGAATCAACATCCCACATGGCGGTAACCTCGTGAGCCAAGTCAAGGTACTTGTTAAGTTTGTCCTTCTCAGCTTTCACGAGGTTCTCGTCATGTGGTATGGTGATATCGACGATCACAGCCCGACGCTGAGACCGGTCTACCAGCACGATATCAGGCTTATTGGCAACAATAGTCCTGTCCGTGATGATAGAGCGGTCCCAGTAGAGCAACGCACGACCATTCTCGAGAACTGGCAGAGGTGCGTACTTATAGTACGGTACCTCGGACTCGACAAGGCCGTGTCGAAGAGCAAGTTGCTGATGGATGATCCTGGCTACTAGGTTATGTCTGTGCAAGTACTCGCCGTTAGCAAGATGCGAACAACCGGAAATAACATGACCGAGCTTTGCTCGGCTTAAATGCTTTTATAAAGGGCTCTAAGCATAGAATAGATAATACAGATAGAACGGACACTCCCCACCCCCCGCCAATTTCAAGCTTCCTCGCCCCTCAGGCCGTTTCGGATACGCTAGGAGCACTCAACGAAGGGCTGGTATCGAACATCTAATTCCTAACGAAATATCATCATGGTGGGTTGTTGTGCTGTTTACGGCTGTCCGTCAACTAAACGGGACAAGATTAAAAGCTTTATTTAATTTCCTAATGATAAAATAACGTAAGATTAGAAACTTTTCAATAACGTTGCTTTCTAATAATACGAGCTTTGCTTAGTTTGGGGTCAGATGGTGTTGTGTGTGAATTGTCTACCAATATTTTTTTATTTATATATAATAACGAAGTCATTTTTAACTCAAAGTTCGTAACTCACACAGCCAGTAACTTATGTGCCCTAGCACGGATTGACAATGCCTGGAGGAATAATTGTAGTTACAGAATAAAGTTTCCTTCATGGGTAAGTGTAAAATAAAATGCGAATGTGTACCTACTAACAGAAATAGATATCTAGGTACCTGATCTAATCTATCGTTTGGTTTCGTTTCATTTTACGCGGCAATACAAACACCCACAGATTTCTGAAACTATTTAGAAATCTGTGCAAACACCCTTTTAATTAGAATAGTATAATTTGGCTCCATTCTATTTATGTAACTCAACATCATAGCAAGTTTATAGACTACGTCACCAGGTGAACTCAAGGGGCACAACTATTCAATAAAACAATTCAGTAGCCCTAGCGCTAACGCACACATTCACGCGTGTGTACGAACGACATCTGCGTAGTTGTGTGAAGAGTAGGCAACTCCACAGCGGCGGTTGTATGGAGTTTTAGTGGAGTGTCCGGGGTGTGCTCTAAGTAAAAAAAAATCTCAGAAAAAAAAAGAACAAAAAGAAAAGACCCGAGTGTAACCATCAGGATTCGAACCGGGGCCTGTTGACTCCGAGGGCGAGCATATTCCGTCTGAGCCATTTAGATTTAAATAACAGTGGCGAAATAAGTAATCGTATTCTAATGACATTGTAGGAGTTTTTTATTGTCTAAAAACGTGCATAAAGTGATGTTTCAAAAAAATAAAACCTAGCTAGATCGATTTATAGTCCCCGAAACCCCCTGTATACATAATTTCATGAAAATCGTTCGAGCCGTTTCCGAGATTCAGATTCTATATATATACCTCTATATACCTACAAGAATTGGTCGTTTAAAGGTATAAGATAATATTATTTCTTATATTTAAGTTTTAAAACACTGACATTTTTTAATATCTTGTGTCTCGAGCTTAGTTAATTCCGTTTTATAATTGCGAATTTATATAGAAGACATCATGGGGTTCCTTTTTCGGTTAACTGCAAATTACGCATTTTGGCTTATTTTGCCGTGAATCTGAGCCTCCTTTTTTAAATTAAACAAAAATAACAGCGTCAAAAATAACAGCGTCGTATATTTGTGGAGCATGCGCATGTTGAGATGACGATGCCTCTGCCATGCCTCTTCAACAGTTATTTGTCCTGTGTTTCTCAAAACAATCAAAACAAACTATATTAGACACATCTCCTAAATGGCAATCTGAAATGTAGTGAAACATTCAATATAGCCCGACTCGGAGCACCCTGACTCCACCTAGTCTTGTAGCTACTACTCCAAGAGAGTATTAAAAATATCCGGGAGCCAGAAGCTCTAGAGAGGTCCTGTGTGGAGCGAGTATGGTGAAGCGATATTCAGGGCTGACCGCAGAGCTTCTGGTGGAAGCCCACCTGGAGTCAAATCTCAGTGATAGATCCTAATTGGACATTTTAATAACGTGTTTTGTTACAAAAAACATTGTTTTGATACATTTCCTAATGCGATATTGGAATTATATACAATTCCTAGGAAAAGTATCCCATTTCCCTGGATATGAATGCCTTAAATAATTTTGAAAACCATATTTTATATTTTTCCTAAATAGCGTCGGAATTGTATAATGTATACAATCCTAAGAGTTGTATACCATTCCTACATTTCCGGTAACATAATATATACCTCTGTAGTGCTGAAATGTGAGGTTGACCTAATGTACCACTTTTAAATATCATTGTACGTCATATCGATATTAAGTCAATCTGATAACAAAGCGTAGTGATATGTGGTCAGACAGCTACTAAATCCTAACGCGTTCTAGTCATGTCGCGATTTAGTCTTATATCTATTTATTCAGACCCGCTATCTAGTCATATCGAGATTTAGTCCTAAAGCTCCTAAACCGTTTTTAGCTATGGTTGGTTAATATCGCCGCTATATACATATTTGGATAATATTCAAGATGGCCGCCTCTGCATAATGGCGGATAAACATTTATTTTCAGATTTTCACGACCTCCCTCAATATGGTTATCAAATTAAAGAGCTGGACTAGTAGAATACTACACATTCGACTGAACAGGAAATACAATTCGACTTTGAATATGTCAAAAACAAATCATTATAATAGTATAATACATGGAAGTACGAATCCATCTAAAGCTATGTGGGGAATCGTGAACACGGAGAGGGGGAAAAACAATACCCCTAGGTTGAACTTTTCCGAGATTGTAAAAGATTGTAGCGGCAGTAAGTTTAGTTCGCCAAAAAATGCCGTTAATGCTATGAACGTTCGGTTTTTGAATGCAGCTTCTGCCTGTGGGGCGCCTAAAGCTAATGCTGCTACTGTATGTAAACTTTTAGTATCAGCCCGTCAGGCGTCTGACCGTTCCCTCAGACTAACAAGTTTTTCGGCTGATGAGGTATTCCGCATAGTCTCCTCCAGGATACCTCCGAAAAAGTCAAAAGACATATACGGTGTGTCCATGGAGCTAATTAAACTAGCAATTTTGCCTCTAGCTCCGGTTCTCGCCACACTGTTTAATAAGTGTCTTAGGGAGGGCTCGTACCCGTCGCCGCTGAAGTTATCGAAAGTGTCCCCGATATTTAAAGGCAAAGGCAAACGGGACGATATTGATGGATATAGACCAGTATCGATTATACCAGCGATAGCCAAAGTGTTCGAAAACGGCTTGAGTTCGCGATTAGTGGCCTACCTATCAGAAACCGAGGCGCTGTGTGAACAACAATACGCATACCGCGAAGGGAGGTCCACGACTTCTCTAACGCGTGAAGTGATTCGTAGTGTGTTGGCTGCCCGTGAACATAAAGAGCAAGTAGCCGTCTTATGCTGTGACTTATCGAAGGCCTTCGACGTCGCAGACCATGAGACCTTAGCGTTAAAACTGAAACACTATGGCATAGCTGGGAAATCATACGAGGTATTGACATGTTACGAGGCCGCTCTCAAGTAGTGGATGCTGGCGATGGCGTTAATAAATCAGACCCGCTGCCTTCGTCTATGGGAGTACCGCAGGGTTCGTCAGTTTCAAATATAATGTTCTCTCTCCTACTAAACGATCTACCCGAAGCCGTACAGGGTGCAGGCATATTCATGTATGCAGATGATGTGGCTGCCGTAGTCACAGGTCTTTCAATAGAGGAACTAGAAGATAAATTAAATATTGTAATTGGCGGCTTAAATTCATGGTTTAGTGCCAACGGTTTTATGTTAAATTCAAAAAAGACTCATTTCATTCACTTTTGTCTATCGGGCCACCACACAAAACCGCTAAAAGTCTCGCTAAACGGTGTTAGGATTGAGCAGGTACGGACCACCACATTTTTGGGGTTCGAGATTGATCGCTGCATGACGTGGGAACACCACATCGACAAGATGTGTGCTAAAGTTAGTAGTACGTGTTTTGCGCTAAGACGAGTATCCCGAGTTGTGTCTGCGGAAGTGTCACGTGCATGTTACTTCGCCACAGTGCATTCTCGGTTACAATACGGCGCCGAGCTATACGCGCGCGCTGCCGACTGGGAGCGTGCATTCCGCGCCCAAAAACGTGCCGTACGTGCCATTGTTGGCGTATCGCAATGTACATCCGTCAGACCATATTTCAAGGAGCTTGGTATACTTACGTTACCTGCTATCTTGATATACCAAGTGGCTGTCTATGTCAGAAATAATCTAGAATCGCACAACACGCGAGGAGAGAGACATTCTCGTAACATACGCAACGCCGACAAGTTGGATGTTATACCACACTCTCTCACGAGGTCACAGAAGTTGACTCACATCATGGGACCGGAAGTTTATAACACTCTTCCGAATATAGTTATATCGGCCCCAAGTTTTGGCAGCTTCAAAACAAATTAAAGTGCTGGCTTATCGATCAAGCTTTTATAGTTACAGCGAATTTTAGAGAGTGATGGCAAAGTTCCCATAAAATGTAAAGAAATAAATTTGACATGGGTCAGTACAATTGTATTAAAACCATATTATACTCGTATAATGCTTGACAGTTTTCTGTACAATATTAATTATAATACAGCAAAGTAGTAATTTCAAACTTTGAAAATGTATACAATTTGTATGCTCTTTCTTTTGGTTTTGTTTTTTATTAATTGACGTGTAAATTGTACATTTATGAATAAAGTACTTTGACTTTGACACTATAAATTTGAAATACAAGATGGCCGCCAGCACAAAATGACGAATTAAATTTTTTCAACTAATCTACTACTAACTATATGGGTATCATATGAAAAGACTTGACTAGTAGACGAATTTCATATCCACTAAAATCATTTTGTTATATTTTATTGTTTTGACTTGCCTCTATAAGCAACGCATTTTGGAGACGGTTTGACGTGACGTCAAGAAATCTCAACCGTTGTTAGAGTTATACATATTTTGACGCGTGAGGGAATAGTAGTCTTATACGCGCGCGCGCCGTCACGAAAACCGACACCCTGAAGTTACCTAGTAACATTTTAGTAAACGTTGTGGCTAACTTCAAGTTAATATTTCTTGCGTTGATAGTATTTTTAATGTATGGTTGAAATTAGACTTCTAATTCTAATTCCGGGTGGGGGTGATTGGTCTGCACTGATGTCCCGCTAGGGGTGTATTGTTACTACAGGTCAACGAGATAATCTTATATCTCTGAAAGACGAGTGCAGTGCAAAGCTTTGGATTTATCATGTTCAAATATTTGCGTGGCTCTGTGCTGCTGCGTATTGGGCAGGCGTATTGCTTGCCATCAGACGCATGTTTCGCTCGTCCCATCACTGGAATTATACAAGATTTTTCTTGTGTTTAAACTTTTATGTCAAACCCGTCTTCACCAGATTGCCTATTAATTTGTGCATGTAATCGCATCGCAATATCAAGCTCGCTCTTCCTTACAACACCGAAAATAATCCGTAAATATTGATACCACTGTAGTGACCGGCCGTGGTGGGATGTAATAGTTTTAGACTGCAGGCCCATGAACAAAATGTATGGGTCAAATGAACCACGAGGAGACCTATGTAGGATGATAGAAGGGTATAAAGCAATAATATTTAGCACTATGCCGTCCCTTGTAAGCCTTTAGCCATTTAGAACGGTTATTTTGTTGTATAGACAATATAGTAAAATTAATTTTAAAATATTGTGTGGTGTAATTTTCTGTAGTATCAATTCTTGCTCATTCTTACCTTTCTGCCGTCTACGTCTTTTACTTTATAACATTATGTTCTGTCTAATTTTATTTTTCTTAAATTTTTATTTCCTCTTTCTTTTGTTTCAATCCTTCCCATTTCTTTTTCTCTAAGTTAAAAGCTCGAAGTCTACAAATTTAAAGACTCTTTTAATTTACAGAATTAAGAATGAGAGGTCCGCCTAGACAACCCATGCCAGGTACGGCATAGTCACGCCACGCACACGTTCCAATGATTAGATCTTGCGTTACCATTTCTCATTGTTTACGTCGGTTTTGCAGGAGCACCCTGGATGGACGGACCGCCGGGCCCACAGGGGCCGCCTGGTCTCCCCCGGACCATTCGGCCCCCGGTTTAACGGAATGGGCCCGCCGCCATTCAACAGGCCGCCGTTCGATAGGCCCCCATTCGACGGCCCGATGTTCGATGGCCCGCCGCGCTTCGAACGCCCTCCCTTCAACAGAATGCCATTCGATATGAATCGCCCGCCCTTCGACGGGCCCAGGCCTCCATTCGACGGTCCCAGACCGCCTTTTGATGGACCGAGACCGCCGTTCGACGGATCCAGACCGCCTTTCGACGGGCCTAGACCGCCTTTTTGACGGCCCCAGACCTCCGTTCGACGGACCGAGACCACCTTTCGACGGACCGAGACCGCCATTCGATGGTCCCAGGCCTCTGTTCGATGGGCCGCGGCCGTTCGATGGGGACCGGCCATTCGACGGGCCACCGCCGGAGTTCTTCGATAGGAACAACAGGCGGTTCGACGAGCGGGAGGAGCCGTTCGAGCGCGGCTGGGACAATCGGCGCGAGCGCCCGGACCGGCCCGACCGGCCGGACCGGCCCGACCGGCCCGACTGGGACCGACGGGAGCGACGCAGCCGCGAGCGAGACGGAGACCGGTTCAGCCGACGCGAGGAACGCGGGGATCGACCCGCCGGCAGGAGGAACTTCGAAGATAGACCCCGGGGCGACCGCCAGAGAGACGACCGCTCCAGGGAAAATAGCCGGTCCCGGGACGACAGACCGAAGGACGACAGACCGAGAGACGAGCGCCCCAGAGACGACAAACCGAGAGAGGACACGCCGAGAGAAGACAAACCTCGGGAGGAACGCAGGAGAGACAAGGATAGGAAATCTCGATGGGGGGCCGCCGAAGAAGCCGTCGTGGAACAGAAAGCGTCCGAGAGCGAGGAGATGAGCACAGACGCGGCCGGCGACGCGCGGGCTGAGGCCAGCGCCGGCCCGGGGGAGCACGAACCAGGGCGGACGACGCCCGAGCCAGACACCGCGGCGGCTGAGCGTCCGAACGAAATATCTTTCGAACCTCAGGAGGAAATAGCTTTCGAACCAAAGGAGAAAACTACTTATGAGCCACAGGAGTCATCGTCCTTTGAACCACAGGAGAAATCTTCTGAATCACAGGATCAAACGACTTTTGAATCTCAAAGGCGATCGTCTCTCGAACCTCAGGATCAGATGTCGTTTGAACCTGAACAAACCGCTTTTGAACCACCCGAGCCAATGTCGTTTGACCCTCCAGAGGTTCCGTCGTTTGAGCCTCAAGAACGACCTCAACTCGACGCAGACAATGAGGAAAACTACGAGCCGGATGTTCCGGAGTCTGTCAGAGATATACCAGAGCCGCCGCCGAGGGCGGACTTGTACGACGCGAGCGACGCTATCGACACCAGTTTCGGAGCCGACGCTCCCAAAGACGACGTCTTTAGTGAAGCGGATGATTCGAAGGCAGCTCCGGAAGTTTCCACAGACGCTTCGGAGGACATCTTCGAGCAGCGCAGCGAGGCGCCGCCCGAGACTCGCGAAGGGGCCGCTTGACACCGGCGCCGGTGGAAAGTCGGATATTTCCAGTGGAAATGATTCGGGTGACGCCGCTCTCGCCCGGCCACGCGCCACGCTCGCAGTAGGGACGCGGCCGCGACACCGCCGAACACGTAACGCCAAAGATTATTATTTTTATACACACGAGAGTTGAAATATACGAGTGCCTTATTTGTTACCGAATATGGTGTTTTTTTCCGTCGGCACGCGACGCGCCTGAGAAGAGGAACTCGCCCGGGCGCTCAAGTCGAGTGATCCGGGCAAGGTACGGTTGCTAAATGATATTCAACGCGCGTCGGGAACAATTGCACCGCACACTCTAGCTCACGATGCATTCTCTTGTTCTCACGTCTCTATGACCATAGAAATATTACTCTTTGAATCCCGGTCACTGCAATGTTTTCTACACAGTTGTACTCGGCGGGCGTTAATTGTTTGTTATTTTTTGATGTCGGAATGTGGTCTGATGAAATGTTTTTTATTGTGAATTTGTTTTGTAAAAAGTTACGAATGTGTAATGTAGACCTTCATTCCGGCATTGTGTAATATCACTAGCAATGTGTGCAAAATGGCTCCGCGAGCAACGTGTCACCCGAATCTGCCCTGGAAATACGGCGCCGGACCGGCGCTCCGACAGCGATACGATACTTTGAAATACTTTCTGTATTCTAATACATATTTTGTGTTTTTTTACAATTTTATTTGACAGAAAATGTAAAGTCTTGTTTTATTACTGTGGTGGTGAAGTTAGGACAGATTGTTTATCTTGAAGTGTGATGCAGTTTTACTAAAATCCACCAAAATATCTTTAAAAACGAATGAAAGAATCGAAACTTCGAGTTGGATTCTGTTAAACGTGGTGGAGGTAGGGAATGGACTAGTAAATTTAATATATTTAATCGATGGACCTAAATGATAACTTAAAATGTATATGCTTTAGATACATGTTAAATATTCACTGCATTACGAAAATTGTAGGTGTTTTCCACTTTATTATTAGAAAAGTAGTGCTACTGGTGCACTTTATCATTTCCCCTATTTGAATAAGTATGTAAAATAATATAAATTGCTAAAATATCGAGTTATTGAGATACTCAATCTGTTTATTACAATTAGTTTAGATACTAGACGTGTAGTTAAGCGATTATATTTTCTTTGCATGAATATAATATTGTCTTGTGCTTCAATAAAAAATTATAAAAAATAATTCCAGATATTTTTGTTTAGAATTCCAGTAGGTGTTTCAGGACTAGGTCTGAGGAGCAGTTGTTCATCAGAGGTCCATTTTGCACACATTGTTTGATTTGTGCTTTGCCTCTTGTCTCATTTTCAGTAGAATCCTGTACACTGGCTGCTGTTTTCCGATAGAACTCGGTGACAGTGCTCATCTGTCTCTGAAGTCCAATGTTTCTCTGAAGATGGACTCTGCTTCTTCAGCCACGAAATCATCAAGATCTACTTTCTCAGATAGAAATAAATACAATAAATAAATAAAATAAATAGCATGTACATAATTCTCGATCTTAGGATTGGTCTCGTTCAGTGAGTTCTAAAAGTTCTTAATATTTTTAGATCTCTCTGGAACTGTTAAAGTTAATTTTATTATTTATTATTAAAACTGTCTAATGTATGGATGTTTCTTGCTCAATCACGTTATAATGTGAATGCGTGAAACATGAACTGATTGAGCTGAAATTTGGACTACTACTTTTTATCCCGATAAAATAACGGGAACTACAGGGGTGGATTCGCGGGGCGCTGCTAGTTATACATAACATTTTGTAATGGAACCCTTTGAACCAAAGGGTGAAGTAGCCAAAAGCAATCATTTATTCTAATTTTATCTATCCTGTGGTGTCCCCCACCAAAACAAGAATAAAATTTTGATAAACCCCCGACTACCTCGGATTTGTTATCTGTACAACATTCTACTAGTAGCCCTTTCATTTGATACCCATATTGGGGTAGGTTTTGAAAAAATATTTTGCCCGCCATTTTGTGGAGGCGGCCATCTTGAATCGATATTAACCAAACATGCTAAGAACATCCGAACGGACATTAACCTTTAAATAAAAAAAACCGCATCGAAATCGGCCTATCCGTTTGAGCTCTACGGTGCCACAGACATCGACGTCAAACTTATAACACCCCTTTTTTTGGTCGGGGGTTAAAAAGGGTTTTATAAATTTGACGTCGATGTCTATCTGTGGCACCGTAGAATTCAAACGGATTTAATATCGATTCAAGTTGGCCGCCCCCACAAAATGGCAGATAAAACATTTCTTCACAACCTACCTCAATATATTTATTTTATTAAGTTAGGGTATCTTACAGCTAGGTACAAAAAAATATAACATGGTACCTAGGTACAAAAGGCCAATTATAAAATTCCACTTATAAATAAGTAAAGATTAAATAAATCAAGTAGATTTGTGACATAACAACATCCATAAATAATAAAAAAAAAGCTTTAGCAATAGCCTACCACATAATACTTTTTATCTCAAACAAAGTACTCCTGTGTTAGAAGTCTCTTGCATTGTTTAACAGAAGTATTAAATACGTTAAGATCATGTTTTGCAAGGAGACGTTGAAACTCTGGCTCGCTCTCAGCAGGTCACTATTTTGCCTGTAGTTAGTGTTAGCTAAGGGTATAAAAAGTGAGCACGGCTTCCTCCTAGGATCAGTCGTCACTCTGAGACCTACTCGCTCCAGCAGCTCAGGGCAGTCCACTGCGCCGTTAGCTATCTTCAGCAAGTAGCCCACATCTGCTATGTCACGTCGTATATGCAAAGGAAGAATGTGGAATTTACGACAACGGTTTCGATAGTCTGGCAAATAATATTTAATTTTAAATTGCAGGTGTCGTAAAAACCGCTTCTGAATACGCTCAATGCCCGATCGATAGATTTCATATCTCGGGTTCCATACTTGCGAAGCATATTCTAAGTGACTACGAATAAACGGTCCATACGAACAATAAAGAATTTTTATGGTTTTGATGGATTTAAATTCAGTTGACAAGCGCAGAATGAAACCCAATGCCCGTGATGCCTTATTGACAATAGGGATGTTAACACTAATCACAAATTAATGTTTAATGTTAATTTTATGATAGTTTGTAGTAATAGAATATCGAAAATGACAATATTATAATTTAATATTACGTAGTAAATTTATTATAAATGATTTTAAATACTATATTTTTAATCTGTTGTCACGTGACTGGAAACACCAATATGACTTATTACGTCACTAGTCGCAAAACAAGCTGTCGAAAACTAACTAAACTGTTTACTTTTCTTGCTTTTTTATTGTAGTTTACGATCTTAGCGACGACGATTTTGATTGTTTGTATTCAAGTAATGATAAGAAAACACATAAACTGGACATACAGACATGAATCGCGACCAATGTTTTGCGACTAGTGACGTCATGTCAGTTGTTACTGTTTTAGCGGGAAAATTAAAAATTAGTATAATATTGTATATTTTCTCATTGAAAATACTTGTCGGCGGAAGTGGTACTAAGAGAGTCAGGATGGATGGTACTGGTGTTGGTCCTCTTCAGTAAACATTGTGGGCTTCGATGTGGTTCACGAACAAGAACAAATGCGTAGGAGCTTTACAAGTTAACACAAAGTAGGTACTACTCGATTAGACACGTGGTACAATTTTTCTTATTAGAAAGTTCTTATCAACGAGACGTGAGACAGTTCCCGAACTACGTGGTCACACGACGGCTATCGGAGGAGGAATGTGCTCCCTTCCGAAATGTCTTCAAGCAGCCTCGCACGACGTAATAATCCGGACTCTGCCGAAGCGATGACAGCACACCGCTTGCGCCTCGTATTGAAATCCAATACTGTTCGAATGACCTCTTGACACGGCCATCCTGCTGGACACACGTCTCTGTGTGTTCATCTGGAACAATATTCCAAGCACAGTATCACATAGCTCGGTCACTCCTGACCTTTCGTCAAATCAATTGACAGAAAACCAGTAACTCAACAAAACTCTATCTATAACTGACTTTACAAAAAAGAGGAGGAGGCTCTCAATACATTTTTTTTATGACGCTTCGATAACGAATCAAAATCTACAAACAAAAGAATTAGGAAAATCAAACACACGACTGACTTGATAACCAAAATATGTACTCTCACTAGAGTCACATAGATCACAGCTGAATCAAAACATGTGCTTGAGCTCTACATAATCTCTGGTCCATCATGCGCATCCCTCCAGGATCGCCGAGTCACCACCGGACTCACAATGGTTTCCTTGAAACCCATCCAAACCTCCGCCAGAGTTGACTGCCCACCGCGTACTCACGGACTACTAAACAGTAGACGCCGATTTCTACTGAGCTACGGCTACACGACAACCTCTGCTACGGTCCGACCATTATGCAAACTCAACGCACTATTCTCATCTCTAACCATCGTTACTTTCCTTTACTACAATCTCGTCAGTTATACTTTGATTCTCCGGCATCTTTCTCAACTTATCGTGTGCATACTTTTAGGCACGATTACAAATATTAAGCGTCTTTAATAGTGGTCTCCACAAAGAACCTCTGCAACTCTATGACCACAAAGGGACTTTCATAATTCTGATCAAATTTTGTTTGATTACGTTTCTCATTCATAATCAAAACAAAGTCACCAACAGAGAATTGATTTACGTGCGCCTTTGTTTGAACAAACTTACGCGTTTCATAAGTGGCGGCATGCTCTATGTGTCAGGCATCATCTCACACCACATTTATGTCAATCTCGAACTCTAGGTTGTGAGCGGATAAATGAAACGGGCTGTATTACCTTATCAATAAACAGTTCTTTTGTCACACATTGATTGTACAGTTAAAAATAACAAGTTGACGTTGACTAAGGAGTCTTGATATGAACGATCTTTTGTTTCTACCGTAGTTAACATTAACTTTAACAATAACCCTGTTATGCTCAAAATGTCATCAAATTTCTCTAAGATTTTAGCCGAAATGAATGACTGATTCATGTCGTTGTTCACGACTGACAATCTGATCGCTCCAGGTAATATTGGTAAGCACTAAGTACGACTGTTACGTTGCATCTTACGATAGAGACCTTTGCGAATATCGTAAGTTCTGTTGTTCAGTCATCATTTAATTGTCCACTAGTTAGATCAGTAATGAGCTTAGACATTTCAAAGTCGCGCTACTTTTCAGCAAGTAACCAATTACAAATTAGTTCAGCTAAGTTTGACTATTTTCTTAAATTCTGCTTTAAACTCAGATCCGATATACGGGGGATGATTTCGCGACAAGAAATCTACGCGTGCCATGTCTTTTTAACCGACTTCCAAAAAAAGGAGGAGGTTATCAATTCGACCCCTATGTTTTTTTTTTTTTTTTTTTATGTATGTTACCTGATTTCTCGAGAACCTCTGAACCGATTTTAAAATTTATTTTTGTGTTCGGATGGGTATGCTTCCCGAATGGTCCCATATAAATATTTTCGAAATCGGTCAAGTAGTTTTTGAAATATGAACCAAAAACTGAAAATTTGCGTACAATTATCTGGATGACGTAGTTGTAGATTTCACAAAAGTTATGAATCTCGACCCTGTCAATACAAAATTGTGTAAATGCTTTAATAAAAACTTGTTTTAACCCCGACCAAAAAAAAGGGTGTTATAAGTAACGTCGATGTCTCTGTGTGTGTCTGTCTGTCTGCTGTGGCATCGAGTAGAACTCAAACAGATGGGCCGATTTCGATGCGGTTTCTTTTATTTCAAGGTTAATACCATAGCAAATTTTCTTAGCTATGTCTGGTTAATGTCGATTCAAGATGGCCGCCTCAATACCTACCTCAATTTGGGCATCAAATGTAAGGGCTTGACTAGTAGAATACTATGTACTATAACAAATTTCAAATGCAAAATGGCCGCCACGACAAAATGGCGAATTATATTATATTTTTCATTACTACCTCATTTTGGGTATCAAACGAAAGAGCTTGACTAGTAGAATACTTTGCACTATGAAAAATTCAAATCCAAGATGATTGATTTGAATTTCAAAATGCCGAAATACATTTCTTTTTCACAACTCCCTTTATATGGGTATCAAATGAAAGGGCTTGACTAGTAGAATGTTTTACAGATAACAAATCCAAGGTAGTCGGGGCTTAATCAAAATTTTTAATTTTGTTCTTGTACACTAAAAAGAGTAAAATAAACTATTTTCGTACAAAAAATGAAACCGACTTCAAAACCACAAATAGGCACTCAAAAGCGAAAAATAAACTAAAATCATTATTATAAGCGCTACTCACTCATCTATTTGAAGTCGGTGCCAGTCAGGTCAAAAAGTTAGTAGATTGATGCTATGTAGGCACAGGTAAGTAGTATCTATCCTACACCTGTTAGATTTGGCTGGCACCGACTTCAAATAGATGAGTGAGTAGCGCTTATAATAATGATTTTAGTTTATTTTTCGCTTTTGAGTGCCTATTTGTGGTTTTGAAGTCGGTTTCATTTTTTGTACGAAAATAGTTTATTATCATTATTGTTTAAAGACACTAGCTACCACCTGTGGACTCGCGGTATCAAATCAATCTTTTACATGAAGGTTTCAATTAATTGCAATCAGTTAAATTTAAATCTGCTTGACGAATATTACATTCACATGTCGTCACGCGAATTCACGTCATCCCGCTCATAAAATAGTCCAAATAATGGGTTAACTGAGATATAATCAAAGATTTTTGTTCTTTGGAAACGAAGGTGTCAATTAATTTTAAATTATTTTAGTTAGGTATCGTAACCAGATGGTCCGTTACCGTGTGCCAACCGGGACTAGATGTAAATTGCAATTATTGTCTAATGTCTACATTGTCTGTCATGGAACAAAATGTGTCACGGTAATGCTAATACTAAATCCATGAGATAATCTTTACACAGCCACATTATTATCATATCACTTCGCAAATTGGCATCAAGCAAAACATGCAACCAAATTTCAATTAAATTATTATCCTTCTCAACAAAACTTAAAATCTGCATTTTACTGTATAGGAACACTTGGCTGACTAACCCCTGTAAGGTTGTCATATTTTGCTCGCATTTACGACAACATTTTATTCGACACACTCTTTAATAAGAGAATATTCAGCACCAGACTCAAATTGAAAACGACTGACCTGATTAAAAACGTTCCTGTTGGGGATCGACAATGCACATGACAACCCATCGCTCGCTATGTTGTACGCGCGATGTCTCGATGCTGCTGCGTCCTACTGGGCAGCGAGTGAAGATGTGTCCTTGGTTTTCACCTTTGTAGCAAACGATCGAGCTTGTGGTTGCAACTTGCTGATAAGGGTCATGTCTCGAAGGTTGAACGCGCTGTCTGTTAGTCGCTTTTCCTTTCGCCTGCTACTTGCGTATACAATCAGCTAGCTTGTGTCCAATTTTCGCACAGTGAAAACATTTAATTGTTGACAACCGAAATGTCTTCACACACTTGACTTTTCTGGTCCGGTACTTGACTCAAGGTTCAAGTAGGTAACAGCTTGTAGTTCTTGTTGCAGTCATTGGCGATTATTTATTTCAGGTGAATAACTATTCTCTGTAATCTCGAGTCGAACTGTGAAATATGTGCGACCCTTGATGTCACTATAATTTTCTCTGCGGTTAGATCCTTCCAGCGCAGCGGTTTGATAACAGCAACATAACAAGACTGCCGTAGGGTGAAGGACCCAGTAATGGACACTTTTAGGACAGTGTTCATAATAAATAGCAATAAAAAAAAAAGTATAAAACTCAGATCAAAAATAATTACTGAAAATAACAATCAGTATTCTCAAGAATCAGCACAGCGATATACAATTGAAGTATCTGTAACGAATTATTAGAACTTTCATATAATATAGAAAAAACTAAAATCACCAGTTATGGACACCTAGGATCCAGTTGTCCATACCCAGTGATGGACGTTACCCAGTTATGGACACCCAGTCATCGACAGTAAACAACATAACCATAATTATGGCAGATATGAATACTATTTAGGAGACAAACAAATTGAATACAGTTGAATTGAAATTATTTTTAATTGAAGTCAAAACAGGTATTTTTATTATTATGGTCCTTCATTATACAGATAATGAAGGACCATAACTATAAAGCTCTCTCAAATTAAGCATCAAAACAAATACAAAACTTTCACTCAAACCCGTCGTACTCGTAGAAATAACTATTATCGATAATAATAATAATCATCATCATCATCAGCCGCAAGACGTCCACTGTTGAACATAGGCCTCCCCACCAGATTTCCACAACGTACGGTCCAGGGCATCCTGCAACCAGCGGTTTTCAGCGACGTTTGCGAGGTCATCTGTCCATCTAGTGGGAGGTCGTCCAACACTGCGCCTTCCGGTTCGTGGTCGTCACTCGAGAACCTTTCTTGCCCATCGGTTGTCAGTTCTGCCAGCGATGTATGTGGCCTGCCCATTGCCATTTCAGCTTACTTACTCTTTGAGCTATGTCGGCCACTTTCGTTATTTTGCGAATATCCTAATTACGAATTCTGTCGCGCAAAGTGACTCTGAGCATAGCTCTCTCCAGAGCTCGCTGTGCGACTTTAAGCTTCGTTATGAGGCCCACGGTTCAGGACCACGTCTCAGTTCCATAAGCCATCACTGGCAACACGCACTGATTAAAGACTTTCGTCTTTAGGCATTGGGGTATTTTGGACTCAAAGATGTGCCAAAGTTTCCCGAACGCTGCCCATCCGAGTTGGATCCTTCGCTGGACCTCTTAGTCGAAGTTGGATCTACCTAATTGGATCTTTTGACCCAGGTAGACGTATTCGTCACCAACTTCGAGTGTGGCATTCTCAACAATAACCGGCACAGGTGAGGCATAAATATTTGACATGACCTTCGTCTTGTCCATATTCATTCTCAGACCTACCTGTTGGTATACTCTACTGAGGTCCCTGAGCATAGCACCGAGATCCTACAGCGACTCCGCCACAATGACTATGTCGTCGGCAAACCGAAGGTGAGTGATGCATTCGCTGTTGATATTGATGCCAGTCCAGTAGCTTGAAAATTCTTCCAGCGCGGCAGTGAACAGTTCCGGAGATATAACTTCTGCCTCTTTCACGTCTTTCTGTAGCTGGATAATTATGTTTTGTGCACTGGTTCTGTAATCGGACAGACATTGTGGCTTTGTTATAAATACACTTCAACACTTCGATATAGCGAAAGTCGATGCGGCATCGCAGGAGCGACTGAAGCACTGCCAAGGTCTCGATGGAATCGAAGGCTTTCTCATAGTCCACATATTCTATACATAGTGGCCGATTATACCCTTGGTTTTCTGTATAATCTGCCGTAGCGTATGGATGTGGTCTATGGTACATATCCCTTTCGTAAACCGGCTTGTTCGGGTGGTTGGAAGTCCTGCGTGAGAGACGATTCGTGATAACCATCGAAAACAACTTATAAACGTGGCTTAGAAGTGAGATAGGTCTGTAGTTCTTCAAGGTGTTGTCACCTTTTTTGAAAAAGAGCACCACTACACTTCTGCTCCACATTTCTGGCTTATTACCGTCAAGCATGACTAAGTCGAACAGCTTCTGGAGTACTTTAAGTACCGGTTTTCCATCCGCTCTCAGCTCAATCGTAATTCTGTCGTCACCATGTACCTTGTTGTTTTTAATTTGTTTGAGGGCCATCTTAATCTCATACTAGCTGACTTCTGCGATATCTTCGGTAAAGTATCGGGTAAGCTTGGCTCTGGGGTCTTTTGCCATGCTAACGACAGGTTGTGCTTGCGTAGAGGTGTAAAACTGTTCATAGAACCTCTCAATCTCCTCCAAAATCGGGCTTCGACGAGACGACGTTACCACTATCGGTCTTCTATCGGTTAAAAAAAGTTTCTTTTCAATGAAGATGGTAGGTACAATGATTCCCAAAGCAGCATCTATAGACTTTTTTTGAGGTGTAATTGTATCGGTACGGTTTTTGCTTGTTCCCGGTATAGCAAAGTTTCCATCTGAAAACACTTGAAAAATCTTGAAACATAAAAGACATAAAAACCAGTAATGGACACTCACTGGATCCAGTGATCGACACTTTGTTCTTTACTGGTACATGCACTCCAATTTGTTTAATTTCAAAATATACTTAAACTGCTTAGAAAAAGGAGTTAAATTGGTGTGCCAACTCGAGATGTTCCTAAAAAAATAATTATGGACATGTGTCGATTACTGGGTAAAGTATGTATGCCAGATCCAGTAAATGACACCGGCTATAAACACAAAAAAAACGCGATTATAACCGGGAACAATTACAAATTATATCTCTCATTTCAATACAAAACTTTAGAATATAATTAGAATTCAGTTACAATTAATAACAAACAAATGATGGAGAATCAAATAGACTCACCTTGTTAACGAGTATGTTAATAAAATTTGATTTTTCTGGACCAGCACTAACTTGGTCTAATGTTTACTTTGCCATTTTGAAACGAAATGATAGATCGCACTGACGTATATTATGAGGCGAATAGGAGGTCCGTTCTCTATGATTAAGTGGTGCCACACGAAAATCTCAAAGTGGAAGGCTTGTTTTCTTTGAATAAAGGAAAAAAGTGTCCATAACTGGGGTACTGTCCATTACTGGATCATCCACCCTAAGTTGCTAAAGATTCGCTCTCTTCTGATTTGTCGTTGTTTAATTTCAATAGGGCACCGGCGGGCGTTTCCGTGTTTACGAATCTTGGAGTAAACAGCTCTTTAAATTATGACCGCGTCACACCTGGATATGAAACTGACGATAGCCACGCTTATACTGCTCCTATAAGCACCTCACTGAGTATCACGATTTCATCATCATCAGCAACAAAGATCTGACATTGCACACCACGTCCGTGCATCCGCGTCGCTCTTCTCGGGGTCTTATTCGAGTGTTTTGAAATTTGCCTTCCAAACAGTAACCGCCGTTTGTCTCCGCTCCCGTCGTTATCTCTTCGTAGTACGCTTCTCTTTGTCTTGCTCGTATCCCACTTCTGATGTCGGCGGAAGTGGTACTAAGAGAGTCAGGATGGATGGTACTGGTGTTGGTCCTCTTCAGTAAACATTGTGGGCTTCGATGTGGTTCACGAACAAGAACAAATGCGTAGGAGCTTTACAAGTTAACACAAAGTAGGTACTACTCGATTAGACACGTGGTACAATTTTTCTTATTAGAAAGTTCTTATCAACGAGACGTGAGACAGTTCCCGAACTACGTGGTCACACGACGGCTATCGGAGGAGGAATGTGCTCCCTTCCGAAATGTCTTCAAGCAGCCTCGCACGACGTAATAATCCGGACTCTGCCGAAGCGATGACAGCACACCGCTTGCGCCTCGTATTGAAATCCAATACTGTTCGAATGACCTCTTGACATACTAATATTTTGAAATAAAACATTATTGTTTATGATAAACATAAGTCATCTTTTAAAATAACAGCAATTTGGAAAAATTGTTAACATCCCTATAGTATTAATGTGCTCATCGAAAAGTAACTTACTGTCAAAAATAATGTCCAAATCACGAATTGAACCAACTTTTGTGAGATTTGAATTCTTGAGTTTATAATTATAATTCAGGGGTTGTGGCTTACGAGTAAACGCACAAAAGTAACATTTAGATACGTTGAGGTCCAATTTGTTAAATATGGTGGGTCAATATGGGTATTAAATGAAAGTGCTTGACTAGTAGAATACTAATAGTAAACACTGACAAATTTCAAATCCAAGATGGCCGCCACCACAAAATGGCGAAATACATTTCTTTTTTCACTACTCCCTCAATATGGGTATCAAATGAAAAGGGTATTTTATATTTTAACGACATTTTTCTTCACCTTAAATAAATATAATACCTATACCTACTTATCTCTATCTTGGCGAAATAATCATAAAATATCGTTGGCGGTCTTTTTAGTTTACCTAGTTTCCAGAGCTCATAATTCAGTATTTGTCTGTTAGAGAAAATCCGCTAGCCGTAATGTAATAAAGCGAGAGATTATTTTGACAAATTTCAGTTCCGATTCTTAACACTCATGGCGCTGCCTGACAACAAAACCCATCATAGATTTCGATTTTTTTTGCTACACAAGACCTATGCCGTTGTAAACAGTACGTGTTGCGGCGTTTTCAAGATGCAAATTAAAGATCTGTCAAAGACAGTTGCCAATTTCACCATAGGTGGCGCCCATGTTTTATTTTGTCAGAACCTCAAGGGAGGTCCTGAGTGGAGAAGCGACCCTCAGGGCTGACCGCAGACCGCAGAGCTTCTGGCGGGAACCCAACTGGAGTCAAATCTCAATGATAAACCCTTACCTAAGAGCACCATATTTCTTAGGTGTAGGTACCAATATTACGTTAGGAGCTTCCAAGGTTTATTTGATGCAAGAGATGTTTAACCAAATTTAGTAATGAATATTGTAAGAAGTAAACTGTCAGCTTTTTCTAATTAATAACATTCATTTTAGTTTTAAACAGTGTTTGTGTTGTAAGTATGGTCACCCTATAATTGAAGCAGTAATACGATACGGCTAAACGTTGGTCGCCATATTGAAGAACGTATCGTAATAACAATGCGGCTTATGGTTGAATCGTCACATTACAAAACGGCCCTGTTTTTCAAAACGGCTAGCCGTAATGTAATACAGCTGATTATACGATCCGGCTGCGACATCCCTACGTTCATTCTATGATCGATATTACCACAGATTTCTAAAACAAAAGTGTGGATATTACATAAACATGATTCTGTTTATGTAATATGATCAACATTCAACATTCTGTTAATGTAAGATGTTAACATCGAACACAAAACATCGATGTTCAATAAACATCGAACGTCGATGTTTTCAGTACATTAAAAAACTGTCTATTATATTTACGAAATTTCTTTACTGTGTTATTTGAATCATGTAAGATAAAGTAACAAAATTAACATTCCCATTATTTTTTTGGGCACACTATAAATAAATAATATAGGTGTTTTTCCTTTAGTTCCGTTGCTGGTACAAGAGTTGGTCCACTTTGGAAATAGTCTTTCTGAAGTTGTGGATGTCGCCATGCAACACAAATACTTACAAACTATTTTCTTTAAATTTTGGTTGGTGGATTCTAGTGCCTTCCATAAAAGTAATGTGTCTTGTTTTTAACTTAGCTACCGGGCTTTTCAAATAAAATTGTAATTCCGTAGGCAAATTTGAGTCACGTTGACCAAACAAATTGTGTTAAATATTTTGTAGGAATACGTCATTCAAGTAGTATCTTTTCGTCCAGCTTCCACTGGTTTTTAATCCCCGACCAAAAATGGGGTGTGAGCTTGACGTCGATGTCTGCTGTGTGTCTGTCTGTCTCTGGTACCATAGAGCTCAAAAGAATTACCCAATTTAGATGCAGCTTTTTTATTTGAAGGTTTATTTCGGTGCGGTAGTTTTAATATTATATGGTTGATATCGATTCGAGATGGCCGCCTCCACAAAATGCCGGACAAAATATTTCTTCACAATCTAGGTACCTCAATGAGGATAATAAATGAAAAGGCTTGACTAGTAGAATATTATACATTATAATATATTTGAAATCCAAGATGACCACCACCACAAAATGGCGAAATACATTTCTTTTTTCATTACTCCCTCGATATGAGTATCAAATAAAAAGGCTTAGCAAGTAGAATGTTGCACAGGGAACAAATTGTTAAGTATGAAATCGCAAAATATTTAAAATGTTGTTCTTGTATTGATATTAGTGTTATTTAGTAAAAAATAATTAAACTTAATAGACTTTGCTAAATACTGACATTTGAACCTAGTACATTGAATGGACACTAGATGGTGTTCTGATGCATAATTGACGTACCGATGCTTTATTCCTAAACAGCGATGTGTCGATATTATTAAACTTAAAACATCGATGTTTTCCTTCCAAACATCGATATTTCTTCAACATCGATGAATATCGGACATCTCTAGTTGATTTTGTGATCTTGTGGTTGTGATCAGTGCTTCCACAACATGACAACATCTCCTTTTGAGAGGAAATTAGGGTCCAGAGGGGAATAAAAAGGGAAAATCATGGGTAAAACCTAATCAAACAAATACAAATACTTCGTCATATTGAGGAAAATTTTCTTATAATTAGTCCATACAGATTTCAGTTCCAAATATTTTTTCAATTTGGCGATGTTTCTTATTCTTTTATACGGTAATACACAGAAATTACCGTATAAAAGATACAATGGCGCACCATTTCATGTTGAACAGAGGTTGTTCCCGTTCTTTTCAAGCGCGATTTTAAGCACAGGATTGATCCAACTGTTTCATTTTTGAGCCTGTTGCATTTAAAAGAAATTGACAACAAACACAAACCGTTTCCTAAGCTGTTTGAAAGATTCAATATGAAATAAAATAATTCTACCGACCTAAATTTTTTCTGAACGTCACAGTTTTGTTTATTTTCCTACTCTTTTTGGGGTGTTATACGTACTACGAGGTAGGAGGAAGGTATGAACCTCGTACACTTCAGATTTTATAATATGCCGCATATTGTTTGAGATTGGTTGAGGAGAAAAAAGGGGAAATCTTAATAGAGGCGTGGGGGAAAGGAAATTTATTAAAGTGGAAACACTGAGTTGTGATTGTAAAGTTGTAAACAAAGAAATTTTATTCGCCGCAAATAAAATGGAAGGAATACATGTTGATGTAGTTACATCCGATTTTATTAATGTGCACATAACGAAATCCGATGGACAAGATTCTGCACCCGTGGAACGAAGATTCAAGAAAGGAATCACGGTTCTAGATTTTAAGGTTAGAGAGTGATTCATTTTGCAAACTGTTCTTTTAAATGTTGACAAAAGTGGACAACTTTAGTAATTCAGTTGTTAAATAAAGTATCTAATGTAATACTAAATAAAGTTTTTAGGGCGTGTACTACTATTTAAACCGTCTTGGTATCAAATAATCTCTTTAGTTTTGACCTACTGCAGACAATTTTTTTAAACTTTTTACGACGAAATTAATATTGATAATTAATTAATACAATTAAAAATGAAATTAAATGATTTCAAAAAGTAAACAAACACTAGAGCGTAGAAAACAATGTAATTGTAAGATTATTCCATAAGCAGTACATTTTCTTACTCTCACAATGACGAGTCAAAGCTATAATTCACCAAAATAGCAAGGTGTGGGTTGGTGGACGACACATGTTATCATAAGATCTCACTTTTCCATCCACTATAACAGCTAGTATACATAGTAGTAACAACTTTAGAGAATAAGCTAATAGATCAGGGTTTTCCGGATCGTTTCTTTGTACCAATTGAAACGAGATGACGTGCATACTTGCTATTCCAACATAGTGATGTGCCGTGACAAAAGTATGACACTTCCACAAGTGCGACAAAGCAAGAGCGATCATACCTGTGCTTTCGGTGTAAATTGTTTGTTCCAACTCTATACGTAGTATATGTAAACTCTTTGGTAACAAATACCCAAATATAAGATTAATGCCAGTATTTAATAATCTATAGTATGGTCATAGAATAGATAATGTAGATAGAACGGACACTCCCCACCCCCCGCCAATTTCAAGCTTCCTCGCCCCTCAAGCCGTTTCGGATATGCTAGGAGAACTCAACGAAGGGCTGGTATCGAACATCTAATTCCTAAAGAAATATCATCATGGTGGGTTGTTATGCTGTTTACGGCTGTCCGTCAACTAAACGGGACAAGATTAAAAGCTTTAATCTTGTCCCGTTTAGTTGAAAGTCATATGGCATTGTACTATGGGGTAATTCTACCGATAACGAACGCATTTTAAATATGCAGAAGCGAGCAGTAAGAATTCTGGTTAATGCCAGATATAGAGAGTTGTGCAGAGACCTGTTTAAGAGTCTCCAAATTCTTACATCTACAGCAGTGTATATTTTTGAGATAATTAAATACGTTCGCAGAAATATTCACATCTACCAGACTCGTGGAAATTATACAAAATCTAATTTTCGCAACAAGAATAATTTGGTAGGTGTGAAACATAGGCTGCATAGTTCAACTAAAAATCCATCAGTCATAGGCCAACAATTGTATAATAAATTGCCAAACTCTGTCAAGGAATGTACGTCATATGATGCGTTTTGTTCTAATGTTAAGGACTTATTACTGTCCAAAACATTATATAAAGTTAAAGACTATTTAAACAGTAATTACGGTAATTATAAAATACCTTCATCCTAATCTTGCCTACTTATATATATGAAAAACAGTAACATATATACTGAAATTGATTGATTTAGTAATAAGCATATTATTATTTTGTAATAAAGGCTGGCTTGACAAAGCATATTTATATGTAGATATATATATGTATATGTTTAGATAATTCATTACTTTTATAAAAAGCCTCTATATAGCTTGTAATTTCAATTAAATAATTGTTAATTTATTTTGACCATAGTGCAAATTTGAATTATAACTTGTAAAGAAATATTATAAAATGTATTTAAACTGACGAGTTACAAATGTAACATTTATTATTATATTTAATGATAATTGTGTATATTTTGTAATAATAAATAATATCTCATCTTATCTTTATTTAATTTCCTAATGATAAAATAATGTAAGATTAGAAACTTTTCAATAACGTTGCTTTATAATATTACAAGCTTAGCTTAGTTTGGTGTCAGATGATATTGTGTGTGAATTGTCTACCAATATTTATTTATAATAACGAAGTCATTTTTTAACTCAAAATTCGTAACTTACACAGCCAATAACTTACGTGCCCAAGCACGGATTGATAATGCCTGGAGGAATAATTATAGTGACAGAATAAAGTTTCCTTCATGGGTAAATGTAAAATAAAATACGAACGTGTACCTATACTAACAGAAATAGCTATCTAGTTACCTGATCTAATCTATCATAGGTTTCGTTTCATTTTACGCGGCAATACAAACACCCACAGATTTCTGAAACAATTAAGAAATCAGTGCAAACACCCTTTCAATTAGAATAGTATAATTTGGCTCCATTATATTTATATTACTCAACATTATAGCCAGTTTATAGACTACTTTACGTCACCAGGTGAACTCAAGGGGCACAACTTTTCAATAAAACAATTCAATAGGTTAGTTAGTTAGTTAAACGGGGCCTTTTCCGCACTTAGCCTCTCAATTGGGCCATTGTGCGTGGCTCATACTATTTTTCTACTCCAGCCATCCCAGGCTATCCCAGAAGGCAAGCAACCTATTCAGGTCGGTGAAGGCCTCCGGGAATTCAATAGGTAGCCCTAGCTCTAACGCACACATTCATGCGTGTGTACGAACGACATCTGCGTAGTTGTGTGAAGAGTAGGTAGCTCCACAGCGGCATTTGTATGGAATTTAGTGGAGTGTCCCGGGTGTGGTATGGTGTGAAGTCAGTGGTATTCCAAACATTTTCATGTACCTTGTATTAGGTTTAGTAGAATTGTTCTGTACAAAAAGGGATGATAACTACAAACTAATTCTTTCAATATTATCAGCCAGGATTGACCCACTATTGAGTATAAATAGTCCTTCTCTTCAACATTACATAAACTACATCTTAATATAATGTTCTTTCAGATGAAGCTAGAACTGGTGACTGGTGGATCTGCGGCTACGATGAAACTACAAGTGTTTGATAGCAAAAACAACTTTGTGTGTGACATTGATAACAATGATGCTTTACTGGGCTTGTACCCCATCGACGACGGGATGAGAATTCATGTTATTGATAAATTTGCATTGGTCAAGGACTTTGATGCCTCAGAAACTGCTGAAAGGTGAGAAGAATGCGGTCTCAGAACACCTGCAGTTTTGGTAGTGCTGAACTTAGTGTAATAATCAGTTCATCTAAAGACAGGTGTTGTGGCTCAGTTAAATACAGAATTTGCACATAAAATTCGTGGCTTGTGTGTTGAATTACCTCCCAGAACAAACATTAAGGATCC
Source organism: Ectropis grisescens (assembly GCA_017562165.1). NCBI lineage: Eukaryota > Metazoa > Arthropoda > Insecta > Lepidoptera > Geometridae > Ectropis > Ectropis grisescens. The sequence goes on along the minus strand of CM029789.1, from coordinate 22,495,324 downwards.
CGGTCAACTACATTAAAAATGAAAATGTTAATTGGTGGACTTTTCACACACAACATCGTCTGACCCCAAACTAAGCAAAGCTATGGCAACCAGATTGCTGATGTAATGCTGTTGTAAATGCAACTTACTAAACATAGAAACAACCAGACATGTAAACATTCTAATTTTATTCAGGGTGGGGGTGATAGGCCTGCACTGACGTCCCGCTAGGGGTGTATTGTGCACTTCCCCCCTGCCTGCCTACCCAAACCATCCAAGCTCCTTAAAATAGCTGACCACGGCCTTGGGTCTCCAAAAATAAATATATAGAGTACAAAAAAATGTACTTTACTACTAGCGTCCCGCGAATTTACCCGCGTCCCGCGCAGTTCTATTTGTGTTCTCGTGTTAAAAAATAGCTATTATACCTACAATATATAACCTATTTGACATTATGTACTTGTATTTTTTATTTCTTTTCTTAAGGCCAGGTAATTCTGTCAAAGTAGGCATTTAACGCTGTCTTGTTCTCGCGACCGTCACCGACCGCGGAATCGGTGCCACAGTGCAGAAATAACATTAAAATATTGGACTATGTAATTTAAACTCATTTTTTGTTCAAGATTTGTTTATGTTTGTTTGTTTATGATAAGAGTTTTGTTGCTATACAGCGTGGCGCTTTGGTGCCGACATTAAATGAAACCACATCATATTTTTAGGCATTCTGTAAAATTAAATTTCGTGTATCGTTTTTATTTACTGAGTTATTTGCAATTTTCAAAAATTCCAAATCAAAGCAACCTGTATCTAAAAATGTAAGTCACGAGGTCATTAGGTCGCAGACCTCAGATCCATATGTTTATCAATGAAAATCAGGCGTAAGGCAAATACAATAGAAAGAGATAAGACAACACACGCGTTTGTGTGCGAGCTAATGAAATGAGAGGATGTGCTCGTCTAATTTTTTGTCCTACTCTTCACTAGTTGACCGTTGACCGTTGTCCTTGACACATATCTCGCGCTAAAACTTTAATTGTAAATATCTAATTTACTGTTTTAAATCCTTAGCTAGGTAATTAAGTAATTTAATTATTCGCGAAAAAGACTTACGCATTATTTTTGTCGTTTATTTAGTGTAATTTATTGTACGAGTCAGTGTCAATTAGATTAGGTTAGATACCGCGATAAAGACGCCTTTTTGTTATGTACTTTTGTGTTGTGATTTTGTTTTGTTTTGTCGCCCAAAGCAAGTCATCGACAAAGTGCAAGTTTCCCAGAGCATCACAGATTTCGGCTTCACCTGGACACTTATTGGCAAGCATTCGTTTTCATTTTCATTTTTAATAAGGTTTAGTGTTCGCGAAAGTGGCGGTCACGTAGACCATTTTAAAAATGCAGACCAAAAAAGTTTCGCTCCGATGTTTGTACCTAAAATTTCAAAAGATAACCCGGCGCAGCGCCGCGCCGGAGTAGGCGCGGTGTTGCCGCTCCGTGCGAGTGCGTAGAGGCATGTAGAGGTAGAGGTGTATAGGTACTTACAACTTACAACTATCCCTACAACTAATAGGTACCTACCTAGTTACTGTTTTTAAGGCATTCTTAATTTTATTTACTTACGTAATCGTAATTAGATTTCAAACAAATTTATCTTTTATTTGAAAGGGTTTTGTTGGTTAAATTGTTTATGAAATTCAAATCTTCAAACCAAACCTATCGCGAGAAGTTGTTTTTATTTTATTTTTAAAGAATGTTGTAGGCTAACCAATTCAGCAGGTTTCAGGCTAAAAACGCTAATGCTTTTTGTTATTACCAAGTGTTCTTGAAGTGACGGTTGGTCTAGTAGGAAGAACGGCGACTGCTGATCCGTACCCCCGCACACTACTGACTTTTCAAAGCCATGTGCGTAAGACCGCTAAATTAAAAACGGCGAAGGGAACCATCTTCAGGAAATCGACATGTACTTTTCGTGGGTTTGTGTCATCCACCGAGCTGCAGTAGGCCGGCGTGATGGATTATGGCCTTAACTGCCTATCTCCTTGCTAGAGAAGGTCCCTAGTCCCACCAGTGGGAATAATGAAAAAAATGCGAAGTGCCCTTGATATGAGCACTGACAATACGCATCTTATTATTTCAAAGTCAATATTTTGGTATGTTTCGCCAAAATTACAATAGGTTAGGTACCTACGCATTTATTTACATTTTGTGTGCTTACCTTTGTTGTTTATTATTGGGTATTCGATTTATTAGTGGTGAACAGATGTTGAATCTGCTGTTTCATGATGTACCTACTCACGTTCCAAATTAATCAGAATTAAATAACTAAAAATTATTTAAACGTATCTGTAGATAGGTAGGTACCTACGACTCCGCTTGGCGCGGCGGCGGCGGCGGCTGATAGGTAGGTACTCGGGGGCTTACCGCACGAATACTGTCATAGCTTTGTAGTTTCTCTCTCTTTTTTCGTTTGACAAGATAAGAGATGGCAATAGCAAAGCCAAAGCCGATTTAGTTAGGCGGTAGAAGGCATGATAGATGCGGCGTTGCCAGCTTTACTCAAACGCAACTTACTCACACAACGGAAGTTATTGAATGAATCTAGTGCACAGCGTGATTTTCATTCGATAGCTTGATATTGAATTATTTAGTTTGTTAGAAACTATTTTTTTTTTTAAATAAGCGAATTTTTATTTTTCACTCCTTTTGTATGATTACTGGTCAGTAACCCTACCCGTGTGTTCATTTAATGTCGGCACCATAGCGCCACGCTGTATAAACGAAGAAATATTAAATTTACCTATACTCGTAGGTATACAAAACTCAACCTTTTCTTTTTTGGTCACACTATAAGTTGAGAACGGCTTTTCCAATTTCATGCATCTTTTAAAATGTTTCCTAATAATTCACAAGTTTGTCTAAAATTCAAAAAAAATGTGCTGAAACGTAATGAAAGGCCAGTAAAAATAGAAGGTTTTTTGGTCAACTTTGCACTAAATTTCTAAACCAATTTTTTTCTATGAGGTAAAGATCACTTACTGAGCATAAAATTACAAAATTCTCACAGATCCAGGTAGAGCTTCAAACGCCAATTGAAAAAAAAACTGTTTTAGCCGATATTTTGGAAACTATATATTTTGACAATAATTGTAGAAAATAAATTTTGCATCTTTTGTTGCTAGTAAACTTTTTTTGTAAAACTTACCGTTTACGATTTATAACTCATTTAATGATACGGTTGCGATGATGCCGATAATAGTGGATGAAAATGATGTGGTCTACGATGGAACTTGCTTCTCTAATAGAAACAAACACAGTGTACCTCGTAACCCCAAGGTTCGAACCTTCGACAAAAACCCACTCTGGCAATGCGTTTCACACCTTAGTTGTTCTTATTACAAAAGTGAAGACCAAACTCTTCGTTCAACTCTTCAATCATGATGATGAACGGTACTGTTTATTCGAGCAACGAGCAATATGATGGAATAACTTTAATTTAAAAACCCCGACTACAAAAAAAACTACACGTAAAAAAATATTACCTACTATCTAAGGACACTTTGGCGAATGAGACTAGTCTTAGAATATCTTAGTTACCAAAATCCATCCAGCCGTTTGGAAGTTATGTGGAAATAAAAGTTTTACAAACATAACGATACGCGCGAAAAACATAACCCTTCTTCCATTCCGGTAAAAAGAGACAACATGTATATGCTACTGGGAACAGAATTCACATCTTATTTTTTTACATTGCTATCATTAAATTGGACATAATAAATCGTAATCGGTAAGTTCGAAAAAAAAAGTTTACTGGCAACAAAAGATGGGAAATTTTATTTTCTACAATAATAATAGGCTTTATAACTTTTTCAGAATATCGGCCAAAAACGTTTTTTTGAGCTGGCGCTTGAAGCTCCACCTGGATTTGTTATTATTTTGTAATTTTATGCTCAGGAAATGATTCTAAACCTTATATAAAAAATACGAATCGGAAATCTAATACTCGAGTTAAATTCTACGAGTAATTTTACTGCCTAAAAGGCTTCTTATCAAATTTGGTCGAGTGTCTAAATTTCATTTTAAATATGTTTTAAATGAACGAAGTTGGGTTTTTAGGGATTCGTAGACAAATTTTAAAATATACGTTATGTCTGTCCATCCGTATGTGACAGCCATTTTTCTCCGAAACTATAAGAAGTATACTGTTAAAACTTGGTAAGTACATGTATTCTATGAACAATATTAACATTTTCATACAAAAAAAGGAAAAAACAATAAATTTTGGTGGAGTCACAAACTTGGAAAAGAAATTAAAAAAAAATCTATCAAAACCATACGTGTATCTATGGATAGGTGTTCAAAAATTGTATTGAAGTTCCTAGAATTTTTTTTCTAAACAGAATAGTTTGCGCAAGAGTCTCTTCCAAAGTGGTAAAATCTGGATGTGAGGACTTTTCTTCCAAGTACTAAGTACCTTACTACCAAAGAATTTACCTAAATGGCATATAAATGCAAGTTAGGTATCATTTATGATACCTAACTTGCATTTATATTAAGGGATTTACGCAGGGGATTTCTCCCCTCTCATTATTTCCTTATCCCGATTTTTGAAAAGGGGTAACTTTTTTTTTTCTATCATGTAAAATTCATTAAATCGTGTTATAGACTGCGAATTACACTAGATTAGATCCTTAACTAATACATATATTTTTTTCAGAGTTTATACACTATTTCAAAGGTCTTAAAGTTGTTTTAAAAATTCAAAATTACGGCCCACACGCCCTTAACGTATTCGAATTTGGGGGTTGGGGGTCATGTCCCCTGTGACCCCCCCTTCCCATTTCGCGTTTCGCTGGTACTCTAAAATGTATTGACATATTTGTAGGTTCCGTCTGTCGGAGGAGGAGTATGAGAAGAAGCAGGACACGCTGCGCTCGTTCCTGCAGCGCAATCAGCTCGGGAAGTACAACCAGGCGGACGCGAAGCGCCAGGAAGAGCAGCAGCTGGCAGAGGACGTGGAGGAGGCCAGGTGCACCAACTCTCTCTAATACTCTAATTTATTAACCCTCGAATCCTGATCTTGAAACATTTTCTTGGAACAAAGTTTCTTATGACAAACTTGAAAAAGATAAGGATTTTGCTGCACAAGCAAACTGTAAAAATGTGAGATTAAAACAATTAGAAAGATATATAACGGAAGTAAACAAACCCCTGACCAGTGTTGCAACTTTATTTTTCAGATAATGGTACCATAAACAAGGACGCGTAAAAAAAAGTCGGACGTCGTCCCGCTAAAACTAAAACTGTGTCCATCGAGTTGGCTACATAATATGCACGTGTCACAAACAGGCTGACACGCACACATCAGTGGGTCATTACACGCGCTACTTGTGTATATGTGTGCGTGTCAGCCTATCAGTGACAACCTGGCAATGCACACATGCAAATGTGACCGACTCTAGTGACACAGTTTTTGTTTTTTTATACGTCCATGACCATAAATAATAATAATAATAAAAAAAAAACATAGGGGTCGAATTGATAACCTCCTCCTTTTTTGGAAGTCGGTTAAAAATTGAGCAATTTTTTTTTCAAATTGTGTTGCTTCTATATTTTCTGAAGGAACTTCGTGCCTGGTGTCCCATGACACCATATCTTTTATTTTTTTATAGTATAGAGTGAAGACACAAGCAGGAAATGTGCCTGATGGTAAGCAACATACATGCCCCTAACAGCAGAATGACACTACTACACGAGTATACTCTACAGCATACACACAACAAGTTACGGCTGGTCTAGTTTTGATTCGGAAGCCCCCGGGTTCAAATCGCACCACTGTCTTTTCGAAGTCATGTCCGTAATGCCGCTAACTTGAAACGACGAAGGAAAACTCGTGAGCAAACCGACATGTACCTTGAATGTTACGTTGTGATGTGTCATCCACCAACCAGCACTGAGCGAGCATAGTGTGATGGCTTTGAGTCTCTCCTTGCGAGAGAAAGCCTCGAGTTCCACGGGGAGCATTCAAGTATTACTTACGTAACGCAATTTTTAGAGATTTTATACCCCTATCCACCCTCGTAACGCATCTTAACATTTTTAACACCCTTCCTCTTACTCTCCGTAAACGTTAGTTAGTTAGTTAGTAGTTAGTTAGTTAAACGGGGCCTTTTCCGCACTTAGCCTCTCAAATTGGGCCATTGTGCGTGGCTCATACTACCCTTCTACTCCAGCCATCCCAGGCTATCCCAGAAGGCAAGCAACCTATTCAGGTTGGTGAAGGCCTCTGGGACTGCTGCTGGGGAGTGGAGGAATTCTGCCCGTTGATCTGCCACGGTCCTGCATTCCACAATCACATGCTGTGGCGTTTCCTCCTCCTCCATGCATCCTCTGCATAGAGGGCTGTCTGTCACACCTATATTGAAAAGGTGCTTGTTTAGAGGACAGTGGCCAGTCATAATACCTATAACTTTACGTACTTTGTCCCTGCTTAATCTGATAAGGTTGCGCGCAAGTTTTTTTGTTGCTACCGGAATAGCATTTTGGTTTGCCTGCAACCTTCAGTGTTTCTCCATTCCATTAAATGTGCTTTCCCAGTATTTTCCTGCAGCCATGTTTTTATTTGGGCCTGAGGTATAGGCATTAATGGTTCCGGTCCATATACTACTGCCTTTTGCTCCTCTTTGGCCAGTTCATCAGCTGCGTCGTTACCTAGTGAGTCGCTGTGTCCTTTGATCCATTGAGGGTTACTCTGTTCGTCCCTGCTATGGATTGGAGTGCATTGTGGCATTCCAATATAAGGACAGAGGTTATGGTATTATTTTTAGGGCTTGAAGCACTGACGCGCTGTCGGAGACAATTTTGATGTTTAGGTCCCCAACATCTCTGGCTGCGACCGCCTGTGCCGCCCTGGTGATACCGATACATTCGGCTTGGAAGATTGTATTTAGGTTACTTAGTGGTGTTGCTATTTTTATGTTTAAGTCATTTGAGAGAAGACGCCGGCTCCTGTACCTTGTGTGGTTTTAGAGCCGTCTGTGTATATCCTCACTTCTCTGCTACCAGAGCTATCTTTTGATTCTGCATTGAGTTGGATATTGTATCTTCGATCAAAGACATGTTGACATATTGTTCTGTCCATAGGTGCCTCCAGAAACGGTATTTCTTTCAGCACCTGTTGCAGAACTTTTGAGTGTTGTGTTTCTATATTTTGTTTCCACAGTCCGTTTGCCCTTAGTCTCAGGGCGGCTGCCGTAGCCTCCTCCTGTATGACTAAGTGTAGAGGTCTCAAATTTAGGAGATACCCAGTGCAGCTGATGGTGTGGTCTTCATGCATCCAGTAGCTGCTACGCTTGCCAGGCGTTGCAGACTTTGGAGTTTAGCTTTTACTGTGGTCAGTTGTGTTCTGGGCCACCACACAACCGATCCGTAGGTCAGAGAGGGTCTGATCACTGAGGTGTACAACCACAGTGTGATTTTTGGATTGAGACCCCATTTTCTCCCAACGAGTCTCCGGCATTGCCAAAAGTTAGGCAGGCCCTCTTAATTTTTGTGTCAATGTGACTCGCCCAGTTCAGTTTATTGTCAAGAATGACGCCCAGATATTTCACTTGAGTTGATAGGGAGAGTTTGGTGTTAAATAGTTTTGGGAGATGTAATTCTGGTAACTTTCTTTTGTTGGTGAAAAGAATGAGTTCTGTTTTTTCGGGTTTACTGACAGTTGATGTTCGCCACACCATTTTCTACAATCTGAAGGGCCGAGCGCATGCACTTACAAAGGACATTTTCAGCGCTTCCGCTTATCAGTATTGTGAGGTCATCTGCATAACCAATAGTAGTGTATCCTCTGTCATTTAGGATCTTTAAGAGGCTGTCCACCCACTATGTTCCATAATAGTGGTGATAAGACGCCACCTTGGGGCATCCTTTACTACCTTCGCTCTTGTGGTAGTGTTCATCACTATCTGGACCGCTCTTTTGCTAACCAACTCGGTGATCCAGTTCCTCATCACTGGTTCGACCCTGAGTTTGCAAAGGGCGTGGTTTATGCTGTTGTGCATTGTTTTATCAAAAGCCCCTTCTATATCGATGAAGGCAGCAAGTGTTGAAAGTTTGTTTGCGAGAGCCGATTCTATCTTATGTACGACCATATGTAGAGCCGACTCTGTTGATCTACCCTTCCTGTATGCGTGTTGCTGAGGATGTAGTTGTTTATGTTTCAGTGCCCCGTCTCTTAGGTGTCGGTCCACTAATCTTTCTAAAGTTTTTAGAAGGAATGACGTTAGGCTGATAGGCCTGAACGATTTGGCTTGTGTGTAATCCTCCTTACCAGGTTTTGGTAGGAAAATGACTTTCGCCTCCCTCCATGTTTTCGGGATGTATTTAAAAGCTATACATGCCCTATATATTGGTAGCAGGTGCTCTATTACCTGATTTGGTTGCCATTGTAGTAATGCTGGGAATATGCCATCCAGCCCTGCGGATTTGAAGGGTTTAAAGCTTTTAGTGCCCATTCTATTCTATCCGCGGTTACTACATTGTTTGCGACTTCCCATTCTTGGGTTGTTGGTGTGCAGTATTTTTCTTCTGGCCATTCTAACTCTCCTGTGATCTGGCATCCAGGAAAGTGAGTCTCCAGAAGCACTGCACTTGTTTCTCGGTCTGTGTTTGTGTAAGTGCCGTCTTCCTTTTTAGGGAGCCAGGAGGTTGAGCTCGCCCTTGGCTAGAACTTTCTTTATTCTACCGGCTTGGTTTGTTGAGTTTATGCTATTACAGAAGTTGTGCCAAGATTCTGTTCTGCGAAACCTGATACGCTTCTTGTAATGCCGTTGTGCAATTTTGTAGTTATCCCAGTCTTCCATGGATCTGGTGTTTTTTGCCCTGTTATAAAGTGTCCTTAGTTTATGGCGTAGTCTATCAAGTTCTGGCCCCCACCAGGAACCTTTGCCTACGTTATTTGATTTTACCACTGGACATGCTAATTCATAACTATTCAACAGAGATTTGGTTAGAGTTGTACGTTCGTTTCTATATTTTCTGTACTAAGTGTTGCGTCGGTCAGATGTGTATCACCTAGTGCTTGGTTTAGTGATGTTGTGTACCTTGTTATATCGGTTTTACGGGGTTGCGATATGGAACAGGGTCTGTTGACTTATACTGTAATTGAAACAAACGCGGCGGTGGTCTGCGAATGATGGCTCGTTTGATACGTGCCATCCTCGACTTGACTAGCCACCGCGTTGGTTGCCAGTGTAATATCTATGATGGTTTGGTACCTAGAGCTTACAAAAGTAGGTTCCGTACCCCTGTTCAAAATATTAAGATTGGTTTGGAATAAATATTCGGCTAAAGACTCACCCCTTTTGTTGGTGTTTTTACTTCCCCACAGTGAGTGATGAGCGTTGCAGTCGGCAGATGCGATCAGGTCCCAGTCTTGTGCTTCACAGTGTTGTACCAGGTCGGCCAGTTCTTTTGAGGGAATGTCACCCTCGCCCGGCAGGTACACTGATGCTAGTACTAGGACAGTTTGGTTTTCTGTTGTGAGTCTCACTGCTGTAAGGTCTCTAGAACAGAATTGGTTAAGCAGAGTGGTTGTTATAGATTTAGGCATATAAATGCAGGTTCTGGGGTTTTCGACAGTAGTGTCTACCATTAACTTACCGCCGATGTTATTGAGACCGCAGATTTTGTTGTTTTTGATCCAGGGTTCCTGGATCATGGCGACGGTCTTGTTATTTTTCTCCAGCACTCTGCGCAGTGTGGCCGCCGCTATTTGTTTGTGCTGGAGATTGGTTTGTATGAAGTTGAGGGGGCTAAGGGCTACGCAGGACGTCATCTTCGTCACTGCTGGAGCACCCCTCACTTTGCAGCGGTGAAACCGTTTCCACTTCGCTCTGTTTGGATTTAGGAGCAGAAATGGAGGGCTCCGGAGTCGATGTCTCCTTTGCCTCTGTTTCACCAGCTGTGTTGGTCTTCACGGGTTGCTGTTCGGCCGTTTTCGCTTCCTCTGAGGAGAAGAAGCGGATGTACCCACTCCCCGACATGTGGGCCACCCGGCGGTCTCTGTCTAGGATGGTTTGTTTCTGGTCCTCGGTATTCCTAGGATGAGGTGCACTACCTTATCCTTGGAGCCCGTGACCTCCTGTGGTTTCTCATCTACCGTCATGTCGTAACACTGCCACGAGTCCACTTTGTACCACGGATTTTGGGCACAAAGGACTCGGTGCAGTGTTGCAGCGTCAGCAAATACGGGTATGAATCAGAAGCCCTGCCTTGAGCCTCTTCTTCATATCCGATTGCCTCATGACCGTTAGATTGGTATTTGCAACCGGTGATGGTAAGGTTCTGACCGTTTCTTCCAGCCAGCTGAGTGAGTTCTCGTCTTCGCACCACATCGCTAGCGCCCCGTCCAATAGGAAGGGTCGACCACGGAAAGCCGGTGCGGATGAACTCGAAGAGGTTGGAGACAGAATGGCCTGGAGAATGCTGTCATCGACAGCTTCTCTAAGCGCCTCTGCCTGGGTCTGCGAGAGGTCCCTCGGTGGGACGGTAGTAATCACCACCTTCAGGTGGGATTGAGCCGCGTCTGCGTAGCTCACCGTCCGCTTGGGTTTTGGGTCGGTTTTCGCGCGTTTGGCTTCTCCTCTGGGAGATTGGGTCTCGTCCAAGCGAGCGCGCTTCGATGAAGCTCTTTCGCCCGGCAGAGCCCCTTTCTCGGGGTGTTCCTTTTCAGGAATGGGGTAGAAGCCTTCGCAGCGATCCGTCTACCGCGAGCACCTCTCGGGTTCCTCCTCTTCTTCATTTGGCTGGGAACAGGTGGTGGTGGTGGTGGTGGTGCCACCCTGTGGAGGTGGATTGTGTTATTTCGCGCTGCGTTTCCGCTGCTGCGATGGTCGTTGGTTTGGTAGGCTGAAGTGCTTTCTGCTCGCGCGCCTGTTGTGGCGACTGCGTTCTGGTCCGCTCTTCTGCCCCTGTTTTTGGGTTTCGGCCTTCGAGTGCGTGGACTCCCTTTTGCAAGGGCGCTTATGCGAGACTACAGTCCACTGCGTCTCGAAGGTGGTTTTTGTACTTGGTATGGCCTTCATAAGGCCAGATAAATCCAGGCTGGAGCCTGGTTGAGCGCACAAATTGCCCCCCCCAGAATACGAGGGGCAGACCGAGCTGGGCTCGGTGAGGGATTCTCCACTAGCAGTGCTAGTGGTACCCTCCTGGGGTAAAATCTTTTTGTTTGTGCTGACATTTTGGGTTGTTGAGCTGATGTTTAGAAACTCACACACTACCCGCCCTTGGTAGGTGTGGTGCAGATTTTTGGGGGTATTTGGTGCCCCAGGGCTTTGCTGGCCCAGGAAGTGGATATACGCCGCCACGGTTCGGCTGTGCAGGTTTGGAAAAAGGGGGAGTATGGGAGGGAGAAGGAATTGGGAAAGTGTTAAAGGAAAGGGTTGGATATGGTGTGGGGAAACTAGGATAGGTTGGGGGGTTGGGATAAGTGAGAGGACTTTGGGATAGGAAAGGAATGTGGGCCGGCCAGAGGTTTTTGTTATACCAATTACAGAGGGTAATTGGCCAAGTAACAGGCGGCAACCTCGAGAAGGATAGTCCACTGGCCTTGTTTAGGGGATCTCTGCGACCTGCGCTACTCCCTAAACCATTTACCAAACCCAGTATCGGACAGATACTGGGAATAGGGGAAATACCAACCAAGCATATTGATTGATCTTCCCCCCGCCCTCCGTAAACGTTAGACGACATCCAAATGATTGTTTTTACTTAAAAGTCACCATACAAGTTGCCAACTTGGGAGATTTTAATTTCCTAATTATTTTCTATTGACTTTATTTACTTATTTTTTCTTCTATTGTCTACTTGGCAATCTAGAAATGCGTCAGTATTTCTAGATGGCCAATGGCCACGGTCCCGAGTTTACCCGAAGACTTACTTATCATCCCCGAGCGTGACGCTAGAATGCAATTCACAGCCCACGAAAAATCTGGCAATGGCGCGCCAAAAGAAGTTACCACTTAAAAAATACCACCGTAACGTTTCACAAGATACCCCCCTTCCCCCAAATTGCGTTACGTAATAGTTGAATAGTCCCCTGGAACTCGGAGCCTTCTCTCGCAAGGAGAGACTCAAAGCCATCACACCACGCTCGCTCAGTGGTTGGTGGATGAAACCGAAACATTCAAGGTACACGTCTGTTTCCTCACGATTGTTGTCTGATGACGGTTGTGTGACGGCAGAGTGGCGTCGGCGGCGACGGTGGGCGCGCGCTGCGAGGTGCGCGTGCCGCGCGCGCCGCCGCGGCGCGCCGTCATCCGGTACAACGGGCCGCTGGACGGCGCGCGCGGGCTCTGGATCGGCGTGCAGTACGACGAGCCGCTGGGGAAGAACGACGGCGAGTGAGTACACCACTGTTTGGCGAAAACATTGACCGCCCGAAACTCACGTGACAAATCGATATATCTGTCACCGGAAAATAACAAGAATCGTTAGGTGTAATCAATGCCAAATAGTACGCTGAACAACGATTGGCACATTTGTGGATGATTTTACTTGCGGGAAAATTGAAATTTATTAAATGACAGCGAGACACCGTTAGTTGATCAATTAACGTAAATTCATTGCGTTATATAATACGTTTTGTGGGTTGACCACGACTATGACCCCCCCTTGAGCCATGTGACCCCCCCGGGCCCAAAGCTGGATCCGCCCTTGACTCTGCAGAGTAAACCTGGAGAAGCCACACCATTCCCAATTATTATACCACCAAGCAGAAATGTGCAAACAGTACTGTGGTCTGGTTTGATGTACAGTGCACGGAGATAAAACATCTTATATCTCACGACGAACGCAGCACAGTGCTAAATTAGGCTATTTATTTTGCAAATTGTGTTTCTTATACATTATACGAAGGAACTTCGTTCCTGATCTCCCATAATACCACAGTTTTTAGGGTTCCGTAGCCAAATAGCAAAATACGGGACCCTTATAGATTCGTCATGTCTGTCTGTCCATCCGTCCGTATGTCACAGCCACTTTGCTCTGAAGCTATAAAAGTTATACTATTGAAACTTGGTGAGTAGTAGTAATCTGTGAACAGCATTAAGATTTTGATACAAAAAGTAGAAAAAAAACAAAACTTTTTAGGCCCATACATAGAACCTGAATCTCAAAAATTTTTTTTGATCAATACCATACTTGTGGGGTTATCTATGGATAGGTCATCAAAAATAATATTGAGGTTTCTAACATTATTTTTTCTAAACTGAATAGTTAGCGCGAGGGACTCTTCCGAAGTGGTAAAAAGTGTGTGTGTGTGTGTGTCCCCTCTAACTTCTAAAATAAGAGAATGACTAAAATTAAAAAAAAAATGATGTAACGTACATCATATTTTTTTTAAATTTTGTAAATCATATAAACTATCAACGAAAATTGGTTTTTGTCAAAGTAACAACGAAGTACAAGAACTTTTCTATTATGTTACTTGCTGCTACGGAAGCCTTCATGGGCGAACCCGACTCGCACTGACTACTTTTATTTTTATTTAATGAATTATTTTTTATTTCCGGGATTGAATGGATTCCGGGTTAGAACTAGTTTTCTGGTTTCTGGTTAACCCTTACAAAAATGACGTTATATTCCAGAGTGAACGGTAAGCGGTACTTCACGTGCCCGCCCAAGTACGGCGGGTTCGTGAAGCCGGCCTACGTCACCATCGGGGACTTCCCCGCCGAGGAGTTTGAATTGGACGACGAGATATGATCGCACACTACCGCCCGCCGCGCCCGCCCCGCACCGCTCCACCAACGACCGCTCATCGGACATTGGCCTGGGAAGTTGCACCTTAATTTTAATTTACATTTAACTACTCAGCTTTGTTGTCTTAGATTTTTAATGTTTACATAGGTACATACACATACTTTTTGGGGTATGTATTCGTCAACAGCGAACCATGCTAAAATTCATTTACTTATTTATATAGTCATTATTTATTTCGAGTTACATATTGACTCATAGTAAGTATATTTCAATTTCATAATATTTTTACAAATTAATTATTAATTTAATAATTAGATGGCTCGCAAAACCAAGTTTTGTTTTAAATATGCTGCCGTATTACGCATATTGCAATAGGCCATTCATTGTTTGTGTGGGATGGATGCCATTCATTCTAATGGCATTCATTCTGGTCGAAACCAGGACATATTTATTAGAAGTTTTGCATCTAGATCGTGTAAACGCTTGCATTACCTACTAGGCTGTTATATGCCGATTGATGGACTTTATCATTCTTTAATATTATTATACTATTGTGTTCATTATTATAAAGGTAAAACTTCATTAATCAATGTTTGATATAATCACCATAGATGACCAATTACATTCATCTTGTGGTAGTCTTATCGCTTAAACCTCTGTAGGTCTCCTAGTTGGTCATTTAGAAATTCAATAATAACTAATAAATAATTTAAGCTTTACTCAAACCAAAATGTACATGTTTGATGTAAGCTGTGTGCGTTTTTAACCACTAATATATAATCTTGGAATTATATAATATTTTGTATTTCGTTGTCAAAAGGGCTCGAAGCTTAAGACTGATTCGATGGGGGAGAATAATAAACTAATAAATGTGGTTGTTACATATCGTCGTTGAAGTTCTAACACCACGTAAGTCACTTTTTGGCTATTTTGACTTTTTGATGCCATTCGCTAGAGAATCGGAAGACGTATCGTTTAAGCCAATCAGGAACATGTAACGACCAATAAAACTCGTGAAATTAAGAAAAAATGCAAGTACATGGGATCCACCAAATCGGCGTTATATTTGGAAACAGCACGTAAATCATTTAATTCCATACTAAGAAACGGACTACCCGGTTGCTCATAACAATATATGGAAAAAAGGTAAGAAAATATCATTACATTATTAAAAGGTTGTATTTTTCGATTTTTTAGATATCCTATTTTTTTTTCTCTCCTGAAAAGTTGCTATTTTTGACATACGTGGTGTTAGAACTTCAACGACGATATTTTAAATTAATTAAAAATGTCTCATGTGTGATATGATCGGCTGAATCAGACGTAAGTTTCAACGTCTGGGGAAGTACCACACCTTGGCCAACTATTCTACTGCCAAGCAGTAATGTGCAAACATTACTGTGTTCCGGTTTGAAGGAGGTTTGAAGGTCACTGTGCTGTTATGTGGCAGGCATGTTGCATACCATCAGGCGTCCTGCTCGACTCGTTACTATACTATAAATAAAAAACACCGCAACCGTCGGTCAAGTTCGTTTAGAAAGACCGCCGTGTGCGGTTGAAACTAGCGACATAATCAGCCGAATATATAGCATAGTGGGATGTTTACTACTTTAAAATTAATGAGATAGTATTTTGGAAGAGGTTTTTGAAGCTGTAAGTGGAATCATGTATGTGTGAATATGTTGACAAGTCAACAACTTAGAAATCATTTGTTTTTCCGGCAGCATTTTTCAAGGAGATCGTACGCCTTCACGCGCGTGCAATCTCCTTGAAAAAGGCTATCCATGTAGCCTAACGGGCGACCCAAATCTCCTGCTTTTTTGAAGTAGGTTAAAAATAGTCAACCTGATATGTACAAGTTTTCGACTTGTCGACTTATTCCCGCCCTGATATATAATGAAAGACCTAACGAAAAAAAATCACCAGGCTTGATTTTTAATGCTTTAATATGTACTCATGGTATACACTATAATGTAACATATTATTATATTTTGTCATAGAATTTATCTTACTGAGTTCTATGTAATTTAAAATCTTGAATCATGTTCGCTGGTAAATAAATGGGTTATGTAGTTAATATGAAAAATCTGATTTAAAAAATATCTCATTTGTAACCAGCATTTGTTTTCAATTTGTATGGAATTCGTTTGGCACATTCCATGTATTATGACAAAGTTTGTATTTAAAAGATTATATACTATTAATGCGTTTCTAGCTTGTAAATTTGAATTATGTCTAAAATTTTTTAACAAAATAAATTATAACTTTAAATTTGCTTTTTATTTCTATCAAAGGTATTAAATTAGTATTAGGTATTTGGCAGTGATGAAGTGTTTATCTTTTTTTTAGTTAGCGACCATAGGTTTGCTCTTGAGTGCCATTTTGCCTGATGCGGTCGACGATGGAGCGTGCTTACGTTATTCTCTATGTACTGCATTTTTCTTGACTGGCAATATAATAATGAGAAAATGATATTGTTAATAATAATCTGTTTACATTTTCTTAAATGAATTGATGTTCGTTTGTCTCGCTTAAACTCCAAATGGCTTGACCGATTTGCCTAATTTTGGTTTCATTTGATAGCTATATGGAAGGGGGTGGTGAAAAAAGAAATATATTTCGCCATATTGTGGTGGCGGCCATCTTGCGTTTGAAATTTGTCATAATGTTCTACTAGTAAAACCCTGTCATTTGCTACCCATATTGAGGTAGGTTGTGAAGAAATATTTTGTCCGCCATTTTGTGGAAGCGGCCATCACGCGGCACGGAAACTAACCTTCAAATGAATAATATAATTTTAACAAAAAAAAGAACCAACTTCAAACAGAAAACTAAAAAGTAAAAGATACATTTATTTAGCACAAAGATATATCTACGTATTTTGATTTATTTAAACAGAAATGATTGAACAAATATTTTATTAAATTCTTAAGTCGGTGCTAAGTAAAACAATTAGAGTTAAAGCTAATATTAGTAGGTATTTTTTTGTTCTTTTTCGAGATTTGTGTATTGAGAACATTCGTTATGTGAATAGTTGGTATTATAAAATATTTATGCAAGTGATTTTCAGTGTTTTTTTTTACAATT
This sequence comes from Ectropis grisescens, assembly GCA_017562165.1. Classification (NCBI taxonomy): domain Eukaryota; kingdom Metazoa; phylum Arthropoda; class Insecta; order Lepidoptera; family Geometridae; genus Ectropis; species Ectropis grisescens. The sequence goes on along the minus strand of CM029789.1, from coordinate 22,478,503 downwards.
TATATTAATTGACTTGTAAGCCAATGCTTAATATAGTCTAAATACATAGTTACTTTCATAGTAAGTTTGTAACTATTCATATATTTTTCTAAAACCGCAATTACCTAGTGATTGTGTACTTAGTAATTTGATATTGTAGTAAGGTTGCTGTAGCATTTAATTGGCACCGACTTCAGAATTGTAAAATATTTGTTCAATCATTTCTGTTTAAATAAATCAAAATACGTAGATATATCTTTGTGCTAAATAAATGTATTTTTTACTTTTTAGTTTTCTGTTTGTAAAAAGTTCTCATCAGTACAAATTCATCAAGCCCAAACACAAGGTAAGTGCTATGTGCCGTCGAGGAGTTCCCTCGGCCGTCTTTCGGCTCCCTCATCAGATCGACTCCAGACATTCTTTAAATCAAACTGTTTTAAAATGCTCAAAGAAAAACTTAACTAACGCATTAGTCATCTTTACAATTTTCGAAAGTTTTCCTCGATTTCTCTAGGATGCCATCATCAGATCTTGGTTTCCTTATCATGGTACCACCCTTGGAATATCTCCTTGACAACAAAAAAAGAATCATCAAAATCGGTTCATAAACGACGAAGTTATCCGCGAACACACATAAAAAAATATATACGGTCGAATTGAGAAACCTCCTTTTTTTGAAGTCGGTTAAAAAAACCGCATCGAAGTATGTTAACGGTTCACCGTTTGATCTCTACGGTGCCACAGACGGACAGACATCTACGTCAAACTTATAACACCCTTTTTTTGATCGGGGGTTAAAAACAGTTGTTTCAGAAATACAAGAAGTGTAAAAGTGTCAGATATAATGGTGATTGTCGAAAAAACAAAACGAAACATGTTGTGTCCCATTGTACGAGTCCATTGTACACATTGTGGGTCCCCAGTACGAGTGTTCATTTGTCTAAATACCTTTGCTACTTTTGTGAATGAAATAAGTACCTACAAGTAACTTATTTTAAGTTATGTTTTTGAACTAAACAAATATCATTTTCATTTCATACCTTTTATTATTATTATTCACTCATTTAATCTTTTTTCTTAATTTTTAAGTTTTTTACAATACATATATAAAAAATACAAACATTATAAAAAACTTAAAAACTAGGGTGCCGCCAGCAGCGGGGCAGGGCCCAAGCTACCGGTGGTTAGGGCTGCAGACTGAGGAACCTCCTGACGATGCGCGCTGTGTCGAGGATGACCGCCTTCTGCATCTGACCCTTAATCCAACCGTCTAGCGAAAGTCTCTTAAGATGTTGGTCGAGACTTTTCGCTACAAGGCCGTTTGCCGACACAACTATTGGGACTATGATCGTCGAATCAACATCCCACATGGCGGTAACCTCATGAGCCAAGTCAAGGTACTTGCTAAGCTTGTCCTTCTCAGCTTTCACGAGGTTCTCGTCATGTGGCACGGTGATATCGACGATTACAGCCCGGCGCTTGGACCGGTCTACCAGCACGATGTCAGGCTTATTGGCGACAATAGTCCTGTCCGTGATGATAGAGCGGTCCCAGTAGAGCAACGCACGACCATTCTCGAGAACTGGCAGAGGTGCGTACTTATAGTACGGCACCTCGGACTCGACAAGGCCGTATCGAAGAGCAAGCTGCTGGTGGATGATCCTGGCTACTAGGTTATGTCTGTGCAAGTACTCGCCGTTAGCAAGATGCGAACAACCGGAAATAACATGACGAAGTGATTCGCCTGGACGGCGGCATGCCCGACAAATGTCGACCGTACCGTCCTTCATTATGTATTTCCGGTAATTGTTCGTCTTGATAACTTCGTCAGCAATTGCACAGGCAAAACCCTCGGTTTCTCCGAAGAGGTCCCCGAAGCGTAGCCAGTTCACCGACGCGAGCAAATTCACATCGGGCCCCGTCAGAGCCCGATAGAACCGCCCGTGCAGCTCCTTGCTCTTCCATACTTCCTTGCGATCATCAGTGCTGAGCACCGATGGTTTGCGCCAGTTCTCGTTTGCCATTGAAAGAGGCGTGAAGCTCCTGTCAACTGCCACAACATCACGATGCATCCCGGACTCACTGTTGCGGAAATAATCCCTAAGACTGCATACCTCGCGGTTGTGAAGGTTCTTGGCATTTAAAAAGCCTCGACCTCCACACTTCCGCGGGATATACAGCCTCATAACAGATGAGCGCGGGTGTAGCATTCGGTGTGTTGTGAGCAGTTGACGGACCTTTCTGTCCAGGGCGTCGAGCTCAGTCTGAGTCCATCTCAGTATGCCAAAGGAGTATATCAGCAGAGGCATTACCCAACCGTTGAAGGCTCACGCCTTGTTACCGCCTGACAGAAGACTTTTGAGTACTTTTGTCAGCCGGCACAAGAAACGTTCCTTCACTGATTTCTTAATGTCATCTGCTGATATACCCAAAGACTGACATACCGAGATATTTGTAGGTCTCGTCTTCGGAGAGAGATCTGAGAGTTATAGTCTCGGAAAGTTGTAAATTCTCTGAATTTACTACTTTCCCTCGCTGTACATGCATGACCGCACACTTGTTCTACACCGAACTCCATCTTGATGGCGTTACTAAAAACCTCCGTGGTTTTAATAGCTCCAACAAGTCTTGGCGTTTCGGTGCAAAAAGTTTGAGGTCGTCCATGTACAACAAATGAGATATAACCTCACCTCCCTACGAAGACGATAACCTAACTCTGAATCCTTCAGCAGAGTGCTGAGAGGATTCAGACTTAGACAGAACCATAGGGGACTTAGACTGTCACCCTGAAAAATGCCTCTTTCAATCCTAATCAAGTCCTCCGAAACAAAAGAGCTGTCTACGCTACCTGGTTGACGAAGGACTGTGACCCACTGTCCCATGCATTTGCTTAGAAAAGATTTTAGAGTTGGATTTATTTTGTACAACTCTAAAACCCTTTCTAGCCATGAATGGGGCACCGCATCATAGGCCTTCTTATAGTCAATCCAAGCAGCGGAGGGCTCCTTTGTTTCGTTTGACTTGTTGGCAAATGGTCGTGTCAATGAGGAGCAGCTCCTTAGTACCACGGGACCCAATCTTACATCCATTCTGAGAGGAGGCCAAAACGTTATTCGCGACAATATGCGCATTAATTTTTGCTCTCAGAATGGATGTAAGCAGCTTGTAGATGGTAGGTAAGCACGTAATGGGTCTGTAGTTCTTCGGTTCCGTGGTACTACCAGACTTATGGAGCAGGAAGGTGACTCCGGTGGTCAAGAAACTGGGAAGAGAACCCGTCTCCAGGGCTTCTTGGAATTGTGTTGCCAAACGTTCATGTGAGCACCGAAACCACTTTATCCAGAAGTTGTGCAATCCGTCCGGTCCAGGACTTTTCCAGTTCTGAGCCGTTCGGATAGCACAACTAACGTCTATGGAGTCGATCGTAATAGACTCCATGGGTTCGATAAGCTCACATGCACGTTCGATAACACGCATCCAGCTCCCTCCGTGTGCTCGACAGGCACCGACCAGATGCTGCGCCAGAAACTTTTCATAGCGCTGACATCCGGTAGCTGCGTATCGTTCACACGTGGACCAGTAGTTCCTCCCAGCTTCGGTACACCTTCCTTTGATCGCTCTGGAAGTCGCGATTTTGCCGATATCGATTCACACGCTCTCTGTAGCGGCGAATACGGTTTGCCCACGCATAAACTTTCTGCTTCAGATAGTCAATACGTTCCGTAACATTGGCAAGATAGTGCTGAGGACTGATACCAGTCCCAGCGAATGCCTGTGTTACGAAACGCATAACTCGGGGACGACTGTTCCCCTGTCTGAAGCAGATTAGCTTTGCAATAAGAGTCCTGAATTTGCTGATACGCCGTTCTATTCGTACTTGCCATGCGGGTGCATCTCCGGCGGTTCGCGTTGTACGGTCAGTGTCTGGGAACTTGACACGTGCAACGCGACACGCCGCGATAGCACCACAATACAGAATAGAATGGGTATCAGTCAAATCCTTGCTAGTTCCCAGGTAGGGCACTAGCAAAGTATTCAGGGCTCACATCAAAGCCAAATTACGTCTATGTGTGGGCAAACGCGGTAATCGCGGCCTAGAGTTAGGTGTGGATCTATACCGCAAAATCGCGTCTTCCAGAGTGCTCCTCAGTTGCTCTATTACCTGGTCGGATACATTACTACTCGCTGAGTCTTCCTCCTCGATGTCGGGGTCGACCGGCGCCGCAAGTGTCGCCACTGACGTCGGCAATGAGGCCAGTGTCAGCGTCGACGACGCGGCAGGTGGATCCCGAGTCGAGGCAGAAGCGAGTACGCTGCTCCTCCAGGCGTATCCGATCAAGTGCCGAGTCATCCAACAGCTTACAGCGTCGGATAGCCCGGGTTTGGTCGGAGAGTCGTTGTGCGGATACGGCGACAGTTGGTTCAAGGGCCTGAAACAGAAGCAGCATCCTGGCACAGTACGCGGTCAGGTTGGTTCCTCCTCTGTAGCCCTGTAATAGGCGCGCATGCAGTTCTCGTTCATTTGGCGAGTCCATCGCATGCGACGCACTACACCACCGGTAGCGAGGGCCGGGAGCGAGGCAGGTTGCCTCACAAGCCCCAAGCGTGCCGGCAGCGGCGGACGGCCACGACGACCAGGTCTTGTTGGCGGCGGGGTCCGCACCGCGTCCTCGTCACTCGAAGTAGCACTCGTATCGCGGGGTGTCAAGAAAGGTTCTTCCTCCGACGACAGGCTTGGCGGTGACGGGATCTGGGCTGGTGTTGGGCGTGCGCTACATGTTTCCGCTTCTGTTCGTGTTTTTGACCGCGTTATCATGTTATTTTGTTATTTTTCGTCCGTTTTTTAGTTTGTTTACAAAAGCTGTCTTGATTGACATTCTATTGTCATAATGCATTTTCTGGATTTTCTAGTTTGTACTTACGTTTTATCTATTACTTCTGTGTATTTTCGGTAGGCTGTATATTTTACTTTATGTTGTGTGCTAATATATAGTATCAAATTGATAAAAACGGATAAAAATAAGTAAAATGAAACACGGTGTAAAAAAGCGTCCAGTCGTGACAGCGGGGATTTATTATTATTATTATTATTAGCCTATACTGTCCCAATGCTGGGCAAAGGCCTCCCTACCCTCTCTCCATTTGATACTATCTTGACTTAATAATTCCCAGTGTTTTGAATAGCCGTCAAGGTCATCCCGCCAGCGTTTCTTTGGCCTGCCGCATCGTCGTTTGCGATCGGGCTTCCACTGAGTAGTGATTTTGGCCCAGTGAGCATCTGACATGCGGGAGACATGTCCAGCCCAGTCCCATTTCAAATTAGCTGTTTTTTTGGGTCACATCGGCTATCTGAGTCCTGGAACGCAGTTTGGTGTTTTATCATACCTTTTAAAAATAAAAATTGTGACAAAGTCGAACACGTCGTTGTTGGAAACAAATTAAACATACTATCTTATTTGGAAATACATATATTACAAAAACAGTAAAAATAATATTGTACATCGTATATGTTAGAACTTCCTCATTTGTAGGTATATCTTTGTCGATTTTTTTCGACCTGACTGACGAATTAGAATGTTACATTTTTGGCCACAATCTCTATATATAAAAATGTTATGTTGGTTTGTGTACGCTTCAAAAATTCAAAAAGTTCTGCACCGATCGAGCTAGAATTTTAGAATCTTATACCTTTAAACGAGCAATTCTTGTATATATATATATATAGAATCTGAATCTCGGAAACGGCTCGAACGATTTTCATGAAATTATGTATACAGGAGGTTTCGGGGACGATAAATAGATCTAGCTAGGTTTTATTTTTTAAAAACATCATTTTATGCGTGTTTTTAGACAATGAAAAACTCCTACAATGTCATTAGAATACGATAACTTATTTCGCCACTGTTCTTTAAGTCTAAATGGCTCAGGCGGAATATGCTCGTCCTCGAAGACAACAGGCCCCGGTTCGAATCCTGGTGGTTACTTTTCTTTTTGTTCTTTTTTTTGCTCGCTCTCGGAGTCAACAGGCCCCGGTTCGAATCCTGGTGGTCCTTTTTTTTTTCTGAGAAAATCTTATACTTAGCGCCTTTTAGTAGGTCTAAGTAAGTCATCACTTCGTAATTCGTACCTGCCTAAATATTATTTAAAAAAACCGAGCAAAGCTCGGTCAACCAGGTACTGATATATAATCCGCATCAAGGATTGTTTTTATCTAATTTTTGCACCACAATGTGCCACAGCGAAGCGTGCATGGTACTGTTAGTTGAAAATAAATAAAACACAACTTTCTCTTAATAGTATATTATAAAAATAGTTATAAGTCTAATGTTTATTTCGTATATCCTAGAACTTCCTCCTCTTGAGTATGTCGGGCCTCCAGTTGACGGGGTGCGAGTCCTCGGAGGCCGTGTCGTCCTCGCGGTAGATCTTGATGGTCTTGTCGGCCTCCGCCGTGAGCAGGCGCGCGCCCGACTGGTCGAACGTGAGCGCGAAGATGCCCGCCTCCGAGTCCATCGAGCCTGGCTGGACGGCCGCCTGAGCAAACAAACAATTCTTATTAGCATGAGCAGCCCAATACATGTATGGTTATGGAGGGCCGTGGATATTTGGCTGCCTGGTGGCTTAGTTGGTAGTACGTCTGCCTGCAAATGTTGGTGTGATGAATTCAAATATTTGTACTGTGCTTGGGTGTTTTCTATATATAATAAGTATGTATTTAAAAATATATAAGTATTATACCAGCTATCTGGCTTCCATAGTACAAGCTTTGCTTAGTTTGGGGTCAGATGGTGTTGTCAGAATCAGAATTATTTATTGCTATTGTTGTTGCAATTTATTGCTGTTGTGTGTGAAATGTCAAAAAAAAAATTACACCGAACAGCTGATTCTTCCATATTAATTTATTTGGTTAAAAACTGCTCACACACAGTCGTCCAATATTTAAATCTAATATAATAGGGTACGATAAAAATGAAGTCCGTCATTTAGATAGCTAAAAACTGAAACAAAAGAAAATATATATTTTATTATTACAATTACACGTATCTTTTTGTTTCACAAACAAAAAATGTCGAATCGGTCCGGTCCGGTCCTCCAGCCGCAGAAGTGCATGGTCCCGTTGTCCCACCGCTAACCGCAGTTCTCGATGTAACCCTGTCACAGTAGCACCGTACCTGTAGCCTCTGGAAGTTGTACCCGGTCCGCCAGTCCCAGAAGTGCATGGTCCCGTTGTCCCCCCCGCTGACGAGCACGCCGGCCGCGTTGGCCGCCATGCAGTTCACGATGGCGTTGTGACCGGACAGGTTCTGGATGAAGCGGCCCTCGGGACACTTCCACTGCTTGATGTTGTCGGGGGAAGCGGATGCGAACGTGTATAGCGTAGGGTGGATCACTATCGAACGCACTGGAACAAATTACACGCGTCAGGTATTTATTTTTTATCCCTAACACAAGAACAAAATAAAAAAAATCGAGTTACCCCCGACTACCTTGGATTTGAAATTTGTACAGTATTCTAACTTTTAATACGCCATTTTGTGGAAGCCGCCATCTCGCATCAATTTTAACCAAACATAGCTAAGAACTACAACACGTAAATTAGCATTAAATTAATAAACCGTATTGAAATCGGTCGATCCGTTTGAGCTCTACGATGCCGCAGAGAGACTGATATAAATGTACGTGAAAATTATAACACCCCTCTTTTTGGTCGGGGATTAAAAACGACTGGGTGTCATAAGTTTTTCATGTGTCTGTGTGTGTCTGTCTGCGGCATCGTAGCTTCCGGATGAACTAATTTTGATTCTGATTATTTTGTTTAAAAAGTTAATTAGTCGGGAGTGTACAAGATAGCTTAGATAGCCACCACCACAAAATAGCGGATTGACAACATTTTAATTTAAATTTCAAGTTCGTGAATAAGCCAGCTTCGAACTACTAAGTAGTTACCTGATTTCTTGTGGTTGGTGAGCGTGCAGAGCGACTTGCCCGCCGCGAGGTCCCACAGACGGATCGTTGAATCGTGCGAGCCCGTTATTATCTGGAAACGTAGCACAATACACACATTAATGGCGGAGCGTTATTGTCGCGCGTCTTACTTGTGGTTGTGGTGGTCAAGTTTAAAAACACGCTAAGTACTGAAGTACTCGTATGTGTGCGTAAAAACTAATACTACCTTCGCACGGGAAATACTGAGAGCGTACGTGATCACGCACACATTCACAGCGTGTTTGCAACACAAGTTACTAATTGTAGCACTCTATGGACAGGGTCAATACCCTGTCCATAGAGTTGACTCTTATGTGTATTGTATGGTATTATACTTATCTACTGATTAAAATGCGACTGTATGCGTGTGTGTGTGTTGTGTCTGTTTGTTTGGATGAGTAGAGTGAATGTGAGTGATGTGTCTAGGGAATCTAAACGCAACTTTGAGTAGGAAGATTAATTTGGGAGTTGATTAGATTTTCGGTATTCTTGTAATTTAAAGTATGTAAAGTTTTTAGTTTCTTTTTCATTGTATGCAAATTATCTGTGAGTAGTTTTGGGATACATTTAATGTATTACAACAAATAATGTATTTGATAAAGTATAGTACCTGCGGCTCGGGCGCCTGGCACACGAGCGAGGCGATGGTGTCGGTGTGGCCGGTGAGCGTGTGCACGTTGGCCTTGGTGCGCATGTCCCACACGCGCGCGGTGCCGTCGCGGCCCGCCGTGGCCAGCACGTCCAGCGTGGGGTGCAGCGCCACCGAGTACACGGCCGACAAGTGCCCGTGGTAGTGCCGGATCACCTGACGACACACGCTACCTTCTAATATACACTATATATACAAGAACAAAATTAAAAATTTTGACTAACCCCCGACTACCTTAGATTTGTTATCTGTACAACATTCTACTAGTCAAGCCCTTTCATTTGATACCCATATTAAGGAAGTTGTGAAAAAAGAAATGTAATTTGCCATTTTGTGGTAGCGGCCATCTCGGATTTGAAATTTGTCATAGTGCAAAGTATTCTACTAGTCAAGCCCTTTTGTTTGATACCCATATTGCGATAGTAGTGAAAACAATTATATAATTCGCTATTTTGTGGTGGCGGCCATCTTGGATTTCAAATTTGTTATAGCGTATAGTACTCTGCTAGTCAAGCCCTTTCATTTGATACCCATATTGAGGTAGGTTGTGAAGAAATATTTTGTCCGCCATTTTGTGGAGGCGGCCATTTTGAATCGATATTAACCAGACATAGCTAAGAACACCCGCACGGACATTAACTTTTAAATAAAAAAAACCGCATCGAAATTGGCCCAACCGTTTGAGCTCTACGGTGCCACAGACAGACGCACACACAGACAGACAGACAGACAGACAGACAGATAGACAGACAGACAGACATCGACGTCAAACTTATAACACCCCTTTTTTTGGTCGGGGGTTAAAAAATCAATGCCACTTTTCGTTGTAAGTAAACTCCTCCTAAACGCTTCGACCGATTTGAATGATTTTTTTTGTATACGTTTGGGTAGGGCCCTGAATGGTTTAGATTCACAAATCACCCCGGCAGATGGCGCTGCAGTTGGTATCTAGGTTATTATCCGAGCGAAGCCGGAATGGGCCGCTAGTACACTATAAATACAGGGTTATTCGTAACCAGCCTGCGGCCTTTTAAGGGCATGTTAAGTACATCAAATTTGCCCACTTTTGTTCTACGAATTTCAAACATTCTTATAAAAATTGACAGATTGGACTGCCGATAGAAGTGAAAACTAATAACTAATATAGCTCACTTAGCGGATTTACCGCGATGGAATTTACCGAGGGTAAAACCGGAGGGCGTGGCCATCTAGATCATCGGAGTTTACCCGAAGATTTCTTTCATTTACAAACGTGGCGCTAGAACTCATTTCACAGCCCTTGGAAAATTTGTATGTGGTGCACCAAAATCAAATCAAAATCTTTTTATTTCAGATATCTTAGATCCATTTACACACACAATGATATCAATTCATTACCTTAATTCTATTATAATTATTTCGATTATTTCATATTTTATACCAAATTAAAATTACACAGCTAACATGTCAAAATTAAAAAGAAAAATTACAAATTATATTTAAATTTAAATTACATTTTAGGAACATTTGGCACACATAAATTCGCAGTCCCTCTTGTTTCCACTGAGAGCAATATGCACAAAATGCTTCATCAGGGCTCAGAAAATGTTCTGTGCTACTATTTTTAGGATTTGTTGTCACTAACCCGTATTCTATGTACCAAGGAAGATACTTTTTTGTGCAAAAGAGGGGTTCATTAAAAAAACAAAAAGGAATCCACACAAAACCGACAACAGGTCTACAATATTGAACTCTTCGTAATAAGAGCGCACGTTTATCGAGCGTTTAACACTCTATACCTAAACAAAGTGCCGACGGGCATAGAGCTAACCAGTGGCAGAGAGGTCAACAAAAACTGAACATTATTTTTGGGATGTCTATTGAGTTTCAACTAAAGTCGTAAAAGAGTTGTTTGTTTAAATAAACAGAACATGCTGGTAATAACCTGCATCCCTTAAATGGATGCAGGTCGATAACCAGTAACCCTGTATATTATCAAGTTTTCGTTAGTGATAATTGGTTGGTTAATGCCTGCGAAATTAATATTCATTGTAATATTAACATAGATAAATTACGCGTCACGTTGTTTGTCCGCGTTGGACTAAACTACTAAAACCAATTTTAATCAAATGTGCACACCATGTGCAGTTTGATCCATCCTTAAACATAGGATAGTTAGTAGCAAATCGCAACGGGGCCGCAAGTTAAATATATAAAAAAAAGATACATACCATATGATGATGGTTTAATTTGTTTAGGTATTCATCATCATCATCATCATCATCAGCCTATCTTAGTCCACTGCTGGACATAGGCCTCTCCCATGGCTCGCCACTCAGCCCTGTACGCAGCTACACGTCTCCATCCACTGCCTGCTGTCTTCCGTATGTCGTCACTCCGTCTAGTCTCAGGGTGTCCTACACTACGTTTGCCGATTCGTGGTCTCCACTCAAGAACACGTCTACTCCAACGGTTATCGGTTCTGCGACAGATATGACCGGCCCATTGCCACTTCAGCTTGCTAATGCGTTGAGCTATGTCGGTTACCTTGGTTCTCTGACGGATCACTTCGTTCGGAATACGATCCCTCAGAGAAACTCCAAGCATAGCTCTCTCCATAGCTCGCTGCGCGACTTTAAATTTGTGGACCGCTTTGACTGTCAGTGTCCAAGATTCGGCACCGTAGGTCATGACAGGTAGGACACACTGATAAAGACTTTTGTCTTTAGACATTGTGGAATAGACGACGAGAAGACACGACGTAGTTTGCCAAATGCTGCCCAGCCCAGCTGAACGTAGTTTGCCAAATGCTGCCCAGCCCAGCTGAATCCTTCTCATGGCCTCACTTTCGAAATTGTGCTTCCCTAGTTCGAGCGTCTGCCCTAGGTACACATATTTCTGAACAATTTCAGAGGACGCCATTTATAGCAACCGGTCCCGGAGTTACACGTTCGTTAACCATGATCTTGGTTTTATCTACGTTCATCCGGAGACCTATGCGTTGAGAAGCATCAACTAGGCCATTCAGCATCGACTGTAAGTCCTCCAACGATGCAGCCATTATGACGATGTCATCAGCAAATCTAAGGTGCGAGATGTACTCGCCATTTATATTTATGCCACGTCCAGCCCAATCCAGCGTCTTAAACATATCTTCGAGAGCGTTTGAGAACAATTTGGGGGAAATCACGTCCCCTTGTCTCACTCCTCGACTATGATGGATATGTTTCGTCTGCTGGTTTTGGACCTGGACTGTCATCGTTGCGGCGTTATACAGACATCTCAGCACCTCGATGTATCGCCAGTCGACTTGACACCGTTGCAAGGACTCCAGAACAGCCCAGGTTTCGATCGAGTCGAATGCTTTCTCGTAGTCCACAAACGCTAAGCATAGAGGCCGATTATACTCTTTGGTCTTCTGTTTAATCTGCCTCACTGTGTGGATGTGATCTACGGTACTGTACCCGCTTCGAAACCCAGCCTGTTCGGGGGATTGGAACTCATCAAGTCTTCGCACCAGACGATTTGTGATAACCCTTGAGAACAGCTCATAGACATGGCTTAGTAAAGATATCGGCCGATAGTTCTTCAAAAAAGTTTTCTCTCCTTTTTTGAAGAACAAGATCACCACGCTTCTATGCCATGCCTTCGGAGTTCTCCCGGTGAAGCGAACAGTATTAAACAAGGTTTGGAGCTCTTTTATCAGTGGTGTCCCACCGGCTTTTAAGAGCTCAGTTGTAATACCATCCTCCCCCGCGGCTTTTCCATTTTTGAGCTGTCTAAGGGCCAGCACAATTTCGTCCAGGCTTACGTCAGGCAGATCTTCCGTGTGGTGGCGAGTCAAAGTGGCCCTATTGTCTTCATTTTCCAGTGGGAGATGAGGAGCGTGCGATGCGTACAACTGGCTATAGAACTTTTCCACTTCCGAAAGGATTTCCGGCTTGGAAGCTACGATATTTCCCGTCGATGTAGTTATCTTTGTCAGATGGCACTTACCAAGAGGCTTGGCGAATACTTTCGACCCCCGATTTTGCTCAATTGATTTTTCAATCAAGAGCGTATTAGCGGATCGGATGTCGCGTCGTACAAGCTTGGCAATTTTCTTATTGAGTGTCTCTCGTTCTGACGAAGATAACGTGGGATTCGTCCGTCGTTCTTCTATTAGCCGTAATGTTTCCTTCGATAGTTTCGATTTCTTACCTTTATGTCGCAATTCGCAAAAGTTTCTGCCCTCATCTCTTAGGACTTCAACTAATCGGTCGAGTTTCTGATCCACGTCTTCTGTGGGTTTCAGAGCAGCAAATCGGTTCTCTAGCTTTAGCTGAAACGTTTCAGATCCAACTACGGTTTGGAGAAGATTTGGACGGAGTGTTGACGTCATCAAGCGGGCACGTTCCATCTTAAAATTGATATTCAGAGTGCCTCTTACTAACCTGTGGTCACTTCCGGTATTAAACCTAGTGAGCACGGAGACATCTCTGAATATACGCTTTTTGTCCGCAATGATGAAGTCAATCTCATTTTTCGTCCGTCCACCGGGGCTTTGCCATGTCCACCTCCTTTGGGGTTGCTTCTTGAAAAAGGAGTTCATCAAAAACAAACCCTCCTTTTCGAGGAAGTTGACAAGCAATTGCCCTCTCTCATTTCTTCGACCCAAACCGTACGATCCTATGACCGATTCGCTACCAGAACTTAACCCCACTTTAGCGTTGAAATCCCCCATAACGTTGAAGTGTGCTCTGGAGGTATGGCGTAGAGCCTTGGTAATGTCCTCATACAGAGTTTCCACCTCAGAATCTGGGTGTCCCTCCCAGGGCGCGTAAGTCATAACTACCTTAAGAGTATACCTCTCGGTTAACCTGACAATAATGTACGCGACCCTAGAAGACACACTTGCGATTTCTAAGACGTTGTTACAGAGGTTTCTATGAACCAGGAACCCGATCCCACCTTGAGACAGCTGATGGCCTTCCCGATAGTAAAAAAAGATGGCCTGATTCCAAGGTTATGGTGTCCTCCCCCTGTCTTCGGACTTCACACAACCCCAGAATATGCCATCTTATGCGTGAAAGCTCCTCTTCCAGCTGCACTAGTCTGTCGTCTTGCCTTATCGTTCGTCCGTTATACGTAGCCAGAGTCAGTGTTGTTTGGCGGCCTTCGGTAGCCCGGGGATTCTTAGCACCCCTTGCCCTGCCGTAACCATAGCCGCCGCCTTGGCTAGGTATAGCAGGGCGGCCGGGAACTAGGGGCCTTTCTCTGTTGTGACTTGCCATTTTGGGGAGGGTTTGCCCATAGTCGCCACGCTGGGCATGCGGGTTGGCGACCGCAGGGGCGTAGTTTCTTGTACCGATGACGCTGCTGCCCGTCATCGGCCGGAATTTAAACTACGCCGTCTCTCAGATGGTTATACCGCCATCAGTCGGTTTAGGTATTAATGTATATTATTTGGCCATAAAATAAATTATTATTAGATAACACGATTTTAATAGTACATTATGGTAAAAGCGAGTAATGATGGTGATTACCTCTAAGGCATGATGGAGATTTAAAGTAATGTACTGCAGTATACATCCTTTAAAAAGGTCTACAAAAAAGCTAACGACATTATTTTTATCTCATACTAGATGTCCGCCCCGGCTTCGCCCGTGGTACATTATATAGCACTCATCGAGATCCCGTACATATCCAATGGTGAAAGAATGACTGAAATCAGTACAGTAATTTCTGAGAATATCGATTTCAAACAAAATACCTCTTCAGCTACCTGCTACGCCACAAGTCGGAAATTGGTCGTACCAACTCAGATTTAGAAACAGATTTGATTAGCAAAGGTTTATATTCAATGACGCAATCCTAGACACATGATGTTATATGTGTCATGTCAAAACACGAAACGTACGAAAACTCTCAAGAAGGAATATTTTTTCCCGATTTTGTTACATTCTTGATTCATGCTCCGCTTCTATTAATAGTAGCATTATGTTCTATAGCCTATACTATAGCCTTCCTCGATAAATGGACTATCCAACAGAAAAAGAATATTTCAATTCGGACCAGTACCTACTTCCCGAGATCCTATCGTTCAAACAAACAAACAAACTCTTCAACTTTATAATATTAGCAAATTAGCATAGATTAGGACACATCATCGAAGATGAAGTATTCCTGTGTAAAAATAGGCTTTAATTTGATGAAGGAAAACATAGCCCTAATAAAAACCTACAACAGTGTATTCATAGCTATGGTAGAAGTTATACTACGTGTTTTAAATGTACGGTGGCGCCATCTAGTTACGGTTATGTTACTTCGTACTTGAACAAACAAAGCCGAACAAAAGCACTTAATACGCCTCACAGATTTCTAAAACAAAAGGCAGATGGAACGTGCGGAACACAGATCCTTAGGTCCGGAAAGCAAATATCAAACGCCAAAGCAAATACAAACTCCAGTCAGTACGAAACTGACTTCCGTCTCGTACGTGTGATTTTATGTTTTGTTTAAGATTATGCCGTCTTGTGTCATCAAACATTGCAAACATTGATCCCAAAAATAAAAAAAGGAAATTTCATAGGAAAGTTTGAATATTTTTACTGGTATTTATATAATTTAGACGATTTTATTTCGATTGATGAATAGAAACACAACACCTCAACGAAAATAGGTCAGTGTTGCTATACTAAATTGAAATTATTTTCCCTGAAGTTAATATTTAAATATTTAATTTTCTATGGTGAATTTGAAACCTATGATCTGCCCAAACAACGAAAAAACCAACACAATTGATTTACAATTGGAGGAGAAATCGCGTAACATATATGTATGTAAATAAGATAAAAACATACAACCGAAATGAGAACTTTTGTGAAATCGGTTAAAAAAGGTTAGTCAAGGCGTATCACAGATTTCTAAACAGATGAAACCTTCGTGAACCACACTGTGAGGCCAGTCATTAGTTATGCATGCGTGACAGCTCTCACCGACGTTGTCAAATTACTCACGTTGGTGTGCGTGTAATGTTCCCAGTCTTAAGAAAAAGTCCCACTATTGTTGAGACAATCTTCTTAGCATTCCATGGATTCACCGTGCGGGTGCCGGGTCCATCGTGTGGCAGAGAGAGAAAACTCGAGTAGATCCCGAGACTTGATTTATTATATAATAACTTACATACGTCATATTGACACAAAGAAACCGTGCGAAAAATCTAATCCTATACATAGTATATGTAAACTCTTTGATTGAATTACTTTCTTTCGATGGTCGACATAGGGACTTATCCACTTTTCTACCAGGAGAAACTACTTTTTCTACTTTTCTTGAAATAAATAGCTTAGACTGAACTGGTTTTATGTCAAGCTATTTAGAGTCCTAAATATATTTATATTATTCTTTTTTATATTTATTATGATTCTTAAATATTTTATATTAAGGTAGTTATATAAAGTAGTATAAAAGCCAGAAATTAATAGCCGATGAATCAGATGACATATATGATACAACCGATTAAAAATTGAAAAAAGAAGAAGAAGACTTTATCAACTGACTATTATTATCTATACTAATATTATAAAGCTGAAGAGTTTGTTTGTTTGTTTGAACGCTAGGATCTCGGGAAGTACTGGTCCGGATTGAAAGATTCTTTTTCTATTGGATAGTCCATTTATCGAGGAAGGATATAGGCTATAGAAAATAACGCTACTATTAATAGAAGCGGAGCATGAATCAAGAATGTAACAAAATCGGGAAAAAATATTCCTTTTTCAGAGTTTTCGAACGTTTCGTGCTTTGACATGACACATGACAGCATGTGTATAAGATTGCGTCATTGAATATCACAGATTACATACCGCTTGAATATAAAACCTTTGCAAATCTATTTTTTTTTTCTAAATCTGTGTTGGTACAACCAATTTCCGACAGGTAGCTGAAGAGGTGTTTTGTTTGAAAGCGATATTCTCAGGAATGACTGAACCGATTTCAGTCATTCTTTCACCGTTGTATATGTACGGGATCCTGATGACTACTATATAATGTACCACGGGCAACGCCGGGGCGTGCATCTAGTCATTGTATAAATTCAGACCAATGGAAACTGCGTTGCCAGACATATTGCATGCCTCTAGAAGAAGAGGCCAGTTTGTATGGGTCAATTATTAAAATGTTTTGTATCATCTAATCTTACCTGCAAATAGCAATAAAGATTTTTTGTATTTGTATACTTCTAAACTTAGTTTTTTCTTAATGTTGTAAACATTTTTTAGTACCTACTTGTTTTGATCTTTGGTTTTTATGTATATGTTATGTAGCTTAACATGTTATTTAACTTGTAAATAGTTAACTTTATTATCTTTTGAATAAATATTTCCATTAAATTGAAGACAATATTAAATTATAGCTTTAAAGAACTGTTAAAAAAAACACGGTTTTAAATGAAACTGTATTAAACACTGATTTAAACATGTGTTTTAAAACAACTTGTTTCAACAACAGCAAAGGTCACGGACCCTGTGGAGTCTGTGGAGTGGCTAAATTAAATGAATAAAAAATTGGCAGTTATAGGGACTGAAAACCAATAACTCAGAATTTGTTAGCTCACTTTGGAAACTACGCGGATGAAACCGGCGGGCGTGGCCATGACCATGACCATCTAGATCATCCGAGTTTACCCGAAGATTTCTTTAATTTACGAACGTGAAGCTTGAGCTCAATACACAGCTCACAGAAAATCTGTCTGGGGTACGCCGAAGTTTTCACTTCAAAAAAAAACGTGGTCAAGTGCGAGTCGGACTCGCCCATGAAGGCTTCCGTAGCAGCAAGTAACATAATGTAAAAGATCTTGTAGTTCGTTGTTACTTTAATCAGCGTTTTAACAATAGTCAATTTATAACGTATTAAAATAAAAACTACTTTCGTTGATAGTTTACATGGTAATGTACATCATACACTTTTTTTATTTTTGTCATTGTCTTATTTTAGAAGTTAGAGGGGGGGGGGGGGAACTTACCACTTTGGAAGAGTCCCTCGCGCAAACTATTCAGTTTAGAAAAAAAAAAGTTGGAAACCTCAATATCATTTTTGATGACCTAGATACCACACACGTATGGTTTTGATCAAAAAAAAATTTTTGAGTTTCAAGTCTAAGTATGGGACACCCCAATTTTTTTTCTATTTTTTGTATCAAAATCTTAATGCGGTTTACAGATTACATCTACTTACCAAGTTTCAATAGTATAGCTCTTATAGTTTCGGAGAAAAGTGGCTGTGACATACGGACGGACGGACAGACAGACAGACAGACATGAAGAAACTATAAGAAATAACTATAGGCGTCAAGGGTTAGGCTCGTGGTAGAGCGACAGCGGTCCCGCGAATCTGGCCGAGCCATGCCGGAGAAACCTGCGGGGGTTTAGTCGGTAAGGTCACTAGTGGTGTAGCTCGACACAATTGCCGTCTCCCTGCACAGTGGACGGTGCGTAAAAGCATTTCGCCTCAGAAAAAAAACCTGGGGATGACTACCTTCTCTACAGAGATGTTAGCACGGAGATTGGGGAGAGCTTGGAACACAGAGGCAATTATGGCGCAGTTATGTTCATGAAGCTATTACACATTTTGAAACAAAAAAAAAAAAGCACTCGTTCAAAAGGCACTCGTGCCTGGAGGTGCCGCGTCGACACGGCCATTCTGCGCACCGCACTCACGCGCCCACATTAACACTTTCAGCTTGTGTGGTGGTACCTTGTTGTACTCGAGGTCCCAGCACTTGACCTGGCGGTCTTCGCCGCAGCTGAAGAGGTAGGGGTGCCGCGCCGACACGGCCAGGCCGCGCACCGTGCTCACGTGCCCCGTCAGTGACACCTTCAGTTTGCCGCTCGCCAGCTCCCAGATCTTGATCACCCGGTCAGCCGCGCCTGAAACACGAAAAAAGAAAATATATAGGGGGCAATTTTTTTTAATATTCCATATACATAATCCCATCCGAAAGCCATGATTTTTTACAGATTTATAGGTAACTTGCGAATTTACCCACGTAGTTCCCGTTTCAGTTGTTTTCCCGGGCTAAAAAGCCTATGAGTTCTTCCAGGCAGTTAGAACGTGTGAACGGAGCGGGCGGATATTTGGGACACAGTAAGATCCGATAGTCCGGAAGAACACGGACTACGTTTTATGCCGAAAAAATAACGGGAACGATAACTACACGGGTAAAACCGCGAGGCACTGCTAGTTGTAATTTAAAATCTATCGAAGTACAAGAACAAAATTAAAAATTGTGATTAACCCCCGACTACCTCAGATTTGTTATCTTTACAACATTCTACTAGTCAAGCCCTTTCATTTGATACCCATATCGAGGTAGTTGTGAAAAAAGAAATGTATTTCGCCATTTTGTAGTAGCGGCCATCTTGGATTTGAAATTTGTCATAGTGCAAAGTATTCTACTAGTTAAGACCGTTCGTTTGATACCCATATTGAGGAAGTAGTGAAAAAAATAATGTAATCCGCCATTTTGTGGTGGCGGCCATCTTGGATTTGAAATTTGTGATAGTGTATAGTATTCTACTAGTCAATCCCTTTCGTTTGAGTTTCAATTGAGGTAGTAGTGAAAAAAATAATATAATTCGCCATTTTGGGGTGGCGGCCATCTTGTTTCTTTTTATGATGTATAGCATTTTACTAGTCAATCCCTTTCATTTGATACCCATATTGATGTAGGTTGTAAAGAAATATTTTGTCAGCCATTTTGTGGAGGCGGCCATCTTGGATCGACATTAACCAAACATAGCTAAGAACATCCGCACGGATATTAACTTTCAAATAAAAAAAACCGCATTGAAATCGGCCGATCTGTTTGAGCTCTACGGTGCCACAGACAGACACACACACACACAGAGACAGACAGACAGACAGACAGACATCGACGTCAAACTTATAATACCCCTTTTTTGGTCGGAGGTTAAAAAATTGTGAACAATGTCGGTTTACAATATTCCGACAGATTACAATCTTGCTAGATAAAATGTAATCTAACAGTGTTTACAACTACTCTGCTTGTCTCGTCACTCTATACTACAAAAAAATAATGATTGTGTGATTTTACGAAACCACGGTAAAAGCGAAACTTTTTTTCGCTCTGCAACATTGCAAAGTTTTTGGAA
Organism: Ectropis grisescens; assembly: GCA_017562165.1. Lineage (NCBI taxonomy): Eukaryota > Metazoa > Arthropoda > Insecta > Lepidoptera > Geometridae > Ectropis > Ectropis grisescens. Next base: position 22,458,760 of record CM029789.1, on the reverse strand, counting down.
AAATATTCAATTTAAGTAAGTAATTTAAGTAAGTAATTCAAGTAACTTAACGAGTAACGCCGTCATAATATTGGCCTCGGCTGCTCTCTAGAGCGGCTTTCATTTACCCCTACCCCGACCGATCGTCACGCGACATGCGTACAACACAATAGATGGACGAAAAAGTTTGAACCGATGTAATACAAGTTTCACTTTAACAAGAACAAAATTAAAAATTTTGACTAACCCCCCGACTACCTCAGATTTGTTATCTGTACAACATTCTACTAGTCAAGCCCTTTCATTTGATACCCATATTAAGGGAGCTGTGAAAAAAGAAATGTATTTCGCCATTTTGTAGAAGCGGCCATCTTGGATTTGAAATTTGTCATAGTGCAATGTATTCTACTAGTCAAACCCTTTCGTTTGATACCCATATCGAGGTATTAGTGAAAAAAATAATAATTCGCCATTTTGTGGTGGCGGCCATCTTGGATTTGATTTTTTATAGTGTATAGTATTCTACTAGTCAAGCCCTTTCATTTGATACCCATATTGAGGTAGGTTGTGAAGAAATATTTTGTCCGCCATTTTGTGGCGGCGGCCATCTTGAATCGATATGAACCAAACATAGCTAAGAACATCCGCACGGATAATAACTTTCAAATAAAAAAACCGCATCGAAATCGGCCCATCCGTTTGAGCTCTACGGTGCCACAGACAGACACACACAGACAGACAGACAGACAGACAGACATCGACGTCAAACTTATAACACCCCTTTTTTTGGTCGGGGGTTAAAAATTGGCAGGCATAGGGACTGCCGAAAGAGAAAACTTGTAACCCAGAATTTGATAGGTCACTTTAGAAACTACCCGGGTGAAACCTGAGGGCGCTGCTAGTCTGGAATAAATCTTCAAAGCATTTTCGTCTAAATAAGCTTTCTAAAGCATAGCCATTTAGACTAGATGACCATCTACCGTGACCACATCTAGAAATGCATTTCTTGATGGCCATGGTCCCGAGTTCAACCAAAGATTTCTTTCATTGCACTAAAAGAAGAAATCTTACGATGACATACACTAAAACTGCTTGTTTAAAGGTATTAAATGTAAAAAGTTTACATATCTATACTAATATTATAAAGCTGGAGTTTGTTTGAACACTAGGATCTCGGGAAGTACTGGTCTGAATTGAAAGATTATTTTTCTATTGGATAGTCCATTTATCGAGGAAGGCTATAGGCTATAGAACATAATGCTACTATTAATAGAAGCGGAGCATGAATCAAGAATGTAACAAAATCGGGAAAAATATTCCTTTTTCAGAGTTTGCGTACGTTTCGTACTTTGACAGGACACATGACATGGCGTGTCTAAGATTGCGTGATTGCGTCATTGAATATAAACCTTTGCTGATCCAATTTGTTTACCGAATGGAAGCCAGGAGAAAAAAGTTGAAGATCAAATTTGTTTCTAAATCTGAGTTGGTACGATCAATTTCCGACAGGTGGCGTAGCAGGTAGCTGAAGAGGTGTTTTGATTGAAAGCTATATTCTCAGGAATTACTGAACCGATTTCAGTCATTCTTTCACCGTTGTATATGTACGGGATCCTGATGAGTGCTATATAGAGTACCACGGGCGAAGCCGGGGCGGACATGTAGTACTACGTATAAAGTTAGAACAAATGCTTTACACGGAAAGCACGGGTCTGATCGCTCTTGTCTTGTTGTTTTTGTGAAAGTGTCATACTTCTGTCGCGGCATATCACTATGTCGCCATAGCTAACATACATCTCATCTGCTTACGATCGGTACAAAAGAACCGTGCGGAAAAACTTGATCTATTTACTTATTCTCTATCTAAGATTAAATGTGTCACATACCTGTAGCGAACCACTCGTTTCCCGGTTCGACGGCCACGCACCGCACCCAGCCGAGGTGGCCGGAGATGACGCGGAACAGCTTCCAGGGGAGCGTGCCACTTCGGCTTGGGCATGGCGGGCGGCCGCCGCGGCACCGCCAGGGCGCCCGTCGGGGCCGCGGGCGCCGCCGCCGCAACGCCGGGGCCGCTGTACGGGAGCAGAGCGCCCTCCGAACCCAGAGCCGCTGTCTCGACCAGCTCTGGAATTGTATAACATATTTTTTTTATAGTATAGAGCAGGGATCGTCAACGCGCAGGACATGTGCCTGATGGTAAAACATTCCTGCCACAATGATACGCAGCTATGGGAACACGAAGAGTCCAAAGCACTGCGCTCTTCACCCAGAGATCTAATATTATATCTCTAAACCCTGTAATTTCTCTGGAAACATTGCCCTTCAAACCAGAACACAATAATGTTTGCACCTTACTGCTTGGCGGTGGAACAACTGGCAAAGGTGTGGTACTTCCCCAGGCGGACTCTGCTAAGAGTGACGAAACAAAGCTAAAATATATTTTTATGTTCCACCTGTACTTCTCCTGACATAAGCTGAGGACATTGTCAAGATGTAGGTAGATGTAGATGTGAATCCCTCGTTTCGATTTGGATTCAAGAAAGCACCATCGCTGCTGAGTTTATCCTTGCCCTTTTCTTACCTGTCGAGTCCATGGGAGTGTCGGGTCGACTCAGGGCCTCGTGTTGTTTAACCAACTGTGATTTGTGTACAGCGGCCATCACTTGACCGTAACTGTCTCTTGCTTTCACCCCTTTCAAAATTTGTTCCCTGAAATATTATATTAACAAAAATAAAGTACATATGCTGCATTGATTTCTAAGATTACCTATAGATTGCACATTTAACCAAAGTCAGTCAATTTTTGAAAACTCTTTTTATTGTTTCATCTTAAATTATTTTTCTAATTCTTTATTCGTTCATTTTGCCTGACATGATTTATTAAACAATTGACTTAAAATTAATTATTGGAATGAAATTTAAGCATAAATAATTAAATGATTGCTACTGTCAGATAGTTCTTAGTTATAACATTCATAATTACAAGTACCTGGTTGACCGAGCTTTGCTTGTTTTTTTTTAGATTTGAGATGATTTTCTTAGCATTCCATGGATTCACGGATTCACCGTGCGGGTGCCGTGTCCATCGTGTGGCAGAGAGAGAAAACCCGAGTAGATCCCGAGACTTGTGACTCGGGCGTAGGTTTAAGGGGCCCTTTCTGACGTACATCAACACTCACCTTCACTACTCGTTTTTCTCTCCCTGCCCAGCCAAATCTGATATGAGCCTACTAGTGCAGCTTTAGATACTCGTTCTAGTATAGAACTTACTGCACTTCTGGATAAGCCAAGGTCTTTCAGCAGGTTATAGAGAGATTTTGCTAGTATACCTCTCACTCCCACTTCTACAGCGTATAAACTAACTACATAGCCGTTTTTGTTAATTTGTTTAGGAGGTCGTAATACTTATTTTGTTTCATCGCGTGGTCTTTAGATATAGTATTAGTTTCCCACGTTACGGTAAGTTCTACAAGGACTATGCGTTTCGTAGCTTTAGAAAAAAGGAAAATGTCCGGTCTGGATGACGAAACACCCACATCCTCTGGGATCCTGTAGTGCCTTTCATACGTATCCATTAAAATAGTCCAATCAGGTGCTGTACCCAGGATTGAGTATGGCTTGTGCCTGGAGTTTTGAAGTTGAGCCTTCTTTTACAAAGTTAATTTGTCTTTTGTTTGTCGTCAATCCCTTTTGGGCTCTAGCTACTGAAAGGCTCATGGCTTCACGTATGATTTCAAGTACTCTGTCATGGCGCCGTGAGTAATGACCCCCATTAAGGAGCACCTTGCATCCCACCAATATGTGCCTTGCTATACATATCGCCTCTCCACAAGTATAGCAACATTTTTCAGAGGCTTTTCCCCAACTTACCAAGTTACTCTGGTCAGGGAGGGCCATTTGGAATGCATTTAGATAAAATTTTAATATGGCAGGAGACCAGTCATAGATCAAGGTGCGCCACTTTAGAGCTAATGGGATACAGAACTCACCTATGGTTAACCACTCACTTTCCATTTCTAAATTCATAGCGTGCACTTTGTAACAGTCATTTTCGTCTTGTTGTAGAAAGGTTTTTACCATGTCTCGGTCTTCCCTTTTCTTTCTCGCACCCAACCCAGCAGTATTTACTTGTGCACCTGCCATAAATTGTTTATGGAATTGAAGTCTAGATTCCAGGTCTGAAGCAGTTTTGTCTTTTGGGATAGATGTAATTAATTCGTCTTGCGACTTTCCCAAAACATGCGTTTTTGTAACTCTTAGGTGTTTGTAAAGTTCAGACGGTTTCTTTAGTTTCAGCCCAAAACTATTGTGATCCCTAAAAAGAGTAGAGGGATCAGCCGGATGTGCCAATCCGAACCATGACTTCAATATCTTTATGACATTGGCATCTAGCTTTGCCAGGAGAGTTTTACCGATGTCATATACTAGGAAAGGCCAAGTGAGACGTGATGTGAGGTAGTTGTCATATATTCATGCTTTTTTGATATTGCTGATAGGCTGCTGGTCTACCTTATTAAGGTTGTTCATGAAATTTTCAACAACCACCTCTAATGATGGTGACGTACACCTTTGTGATCTATCTTTCTACCAAGAAATTTGAAAGGCACTGCCTCTGCAATTGTGGCAACTCCTAGGCCACTTATGGAGAGTCCCGGATCGTAAGAAGTATATTTGGTATTTCGTCTACCCAGACAAAGACAATGACATTTAAGCACGTACGAATTACGTAGTGATGACTTACTTAGACCTACTTAGATACGAATGAAATGCGTTTATAAAAGGCAGAATTAAAAGAACAAAAAGAAAAGTCCCAAGTGTAACCATCAGGATTCGAACCGGGGCCTGTTCACTCCGAGGGCGAGCATTTTCCGTCTGAGCCATTTAGACTTAAAGAACAGCGGCGAAATAAGTTATCGTTTTCTAATGTCATTGTAGGAGTTTTTCATTGTCTAAAAACAGGCATAAAATGATGTTTTTAAAAAATAAAACTTATCATCCCCGAAACCCCCCTGTATACATAATTTCATGAAAATCGTTCGAGCCGTTTCCGAGATTCAGATTCTATATATATATACCTATATACCTACAAGAAGTGGTTGTTTAAAGGTATAAGATGATGATTAAATAAAATAAAAAAATGTGTGTGCTTAAGATCGCACGGCAGAATTGAAAATTAAAATAAGAAATACTTAACTATTTAGAGACTACTAAATAATTTGAATAATTAAGAATACTAAGAATTATTAAAATGATTTATAAATTGAAATTTAATATACCGTGCTAGTAAACACAGCAACACTAGAATAACATGCGACTGAATTACTGGTATCCATGGCCAAGAATAAATTTTTAAAAAATTACACAGTTTGGATATAGGATTTTGACTTGCCAATTGTGTAGTTTTTGCTATTTATTTATTTTATAGGTATTTGGCTAAAAATGCATACTAATATTTTAAAGCTGAAGAAGTACTTTGTTTGAGCGCACTAATATCAGGAACTATTATATATTTATATAATTTATATTATGTGCCACAAGCAATCCCGGGGCCGATTGCTAGTATAAAATAAATATTGGTCCATATTTATTCACATTACACCATCTAGCCCCAAAATTACACCAAAGCTTGTACTATGGAAGCATACAAGTTCCCAATGATACATATTTACATCTAGACCAGTCTTTCCCATAGTGGGCAATAACTAAAATACAATTAGAACTACACTATGCTACATACCTATTTACTTACACTAAGCACATAATTATCCACAGATATTTCAAAAATCCCATAAGGCATATTTGTTTATCAAGCAGGGTTTTCATGAAATATCCAATTTATATAGGTATTTGTCACTATTCTTTAAGTTTGATGTATGTTTATTCGATTATCATAAAATTACAACTAACAGACATCTATGCTTGTAACTTTGTCTACTTTGAATTTACAAAAGAACTATTTATTGGCTAGCCTTATTTTCCAGCAGCAATCTGTCCATCGAGCCATTAGTAGTGATTTATTGTATTAGGATTTGATTTCTACATAGGATAAATAATTGTATGCTGCATATAAATGTTTGTTCCATGTCAGTATGTCAGACTAGTCCAGTCACCCAATTACATCTTTAGTGAGAAGAGTGCCTCCATTTACATTTTTATTAAGTAGGTAATTCAGTATGACAAAAATATAGGTACCTACATATATTTAGTGAGTATTAGAATAGTGCCATTTCATTAAATAAAAACTTTTGTGAAGTAGGTCTAGTGAATCTAGACATAGCTACAAATATTTAAAATCAGTGACATCTATTTGTATCAGCTTTGTGTTACATACTTGGTGACCGAGTGGTGGCTGAGGCAAGGTAAGCAGAATGTAACGACATCCAGCTGCAAGATGGAATTCTGTATATTTAGCATACATGCAATCTGTGTAAAACTTCTGAATTGTCTTATGAAGACTTCAAATTTACAAAAATAACATGAATTCATATTGATCTAAATTATTTTATAAACACGAATTTATAGCAATATATGTGTTTATTTATTTAATAATTCTTGTCCTTAAATAAGGTTGCAATGATAGAATGAAATTCATAGTATTAAAAAATACCACATTTGGTCAATATAAAAATTAAATTGAAATCATTGCATTATTAGTTGTTAATTGCACTAGTATCACTAATTACGGGATATTTACACGTTTTTCACGGTAATATAATTAACAACCAAGAATGAATGATACTAGGGAATTTAAAACCCGTATTTATTTTGGAATAACAATAAGTTGTTTTGAACCGGTACTACCTCTGTTCAAATTCGATGTCAGACGTTATGGCATATACTTACGCTTTCTCATCAATTGGTGGCAGTAAACCTTGATTAGAAAGAAACATATCGTGTGATCTCTTCAGAGATCTGAAGACCAGGGTATGCACCGAATGTTTGATCACGTCCTCTGTCATTTTGAGGTTGTCTTGCAATTTTTCACTACTGTTTCTGTTTTTTTATCAATTCATAACAATCGTCAACAAATAGTCAAAGGAAGTCCAATTAAATGTGAATTAAATCAGTTTTACATGAATTTCTAAAAAAATACACTGTCTGCCTTAAAGTCTCAAACCTCGAACCTCAAACATAATCCTATTATCCTACAATTCCTACCAAAACATTAGATAAAACCCCCCTGCCCCCAGTTCAACTTGGCAAAGTTGTCATAGTCATTAAACTTTGACAGCTGACGCATAAAATCGCGTTAGTGATTGCAATCCGGCGTAATTTTTAGTCCAGCCGAATTCGACTGAATGAGCCGTTTTCCGACGAGATAAAAAAAATGGTTCGATCAGGAGGTCTACTCTCTTTCTATCGAAAACGAAATTTCGACCTAATTTTCGCGACATTCTTACTCCCGTTCTTTTTCGTTCCGTCGTTTAGCCCGACCGAACATTTTTTGACCGTTACATGTTCTAAGCCTACTCTAATTCACGAAAGTCGCAACGAAGATTCTAATTTGACAGATCAATTTTCTTAGTTTTAACCTCAAAATCAACGACAACAAAAGTGTTACTTTTTGATTTGCGGATTTAGATTTTTTTTTGGGAAAATATAACATAATATGGTTGTAAAAGTTATGTTTATTGATGCTGCTGTACGTGAAGACCGTTTGGAGCGTAGAAAGAGCCGGTGTCGCCTGCGCAGTGATATTAACATAATTCAAATTTCCAACTTAGAATTTGTAGGAAATTATATGTTTAGCCGGGAATTGTTTGACGAGTTTGTTGTGCCTAGAAACCTAGAAAGTTACTGCTGGTCTAGATGGGAGACTGCGACTGTTAATCCGGAGTCCGGAGACCATGGGTTCAAACCACGCGCACCATAGTCTTCTCGAAGTCTCATCTACGTAATGCCGGTTGATGTCCTAAGAGAAGCAAATTCCTTCTTTCCCGAAACGGAAAAAACATTGAAAATTTTGATCGCTTTACCATTTGTACAGTAGAGCAATACTTTAGCAGCCTCAGAAGACTAAAAACATGGCTAAGAAGCACCATAGCAGAAGATCGCCTTTGGTCGGGCCATGATAAGTGTACACAGAGCTATAATAAATAAAAATCTAAATAATTTTAGTGATAAAGTGGTTGAAAGTTTTTCAAAAATCCCTGAAAGTTATGTGTTAATTGAATATTATTTTTGTTAAAATAAATAATTATTGCTATGTTTAAAAGTTTGATTTAGTTGTTATGCTGTCGAGGGCTTGTGAAGTTTTATACATTGATACTAGAAATATTCTTATTGCAATCGTCGTCAAGGCAAAGACTTCCAAAATGTAACACTTAACACTTCATGCCGTCAACTCCATACTATTGACCCATTGCCTTCCTCTTAGCTAGCTGGCGACACCCTTGAATACCGTTAACTAAAAATGGTGAAGATAATCAATGTGAAGAAACCGACATGTACCTAAAATCATTTAAAGTCATGTGTCATCCACCAATCCGCACTGGGCTAGCGTGGTGGATTATGGCCTTCTCGCAAGGGGCTCTCCCTGTGAAGTAGAAGGCCTCGAGTCCTATCTGTGGAAACGTTTAGTGGGCTGTTTAAGCCTGGGAAAATGCCTGCATCACTGAATCGAGTCTGCTTCTAACTTTATGTGTGATAAACCTACCGGAAAAAAAGGGATTTTATAAATGTATGTGCTAAGCTCTCTTGAGTGTCATAGCTATCAAAGTAAGCCAATTTTGATGTACCTCATTGTGTGCAATGATAATGCAATAATAATAATAATAAGCCTTTATTGTTTCCTTTTTTACATTTAACATAGTATATGCATATAAGGTTTGTTTACGCTAAGGACCCCTTTCGGGTATAGGCCTCCTCCCATATGATAATGCAATATAATGATTTATTTCAATTTTCATTGTAGTTTTTCATGACCATTTTACTAAAATCATTCCAGCTATTTCAAAATAAGCTTTTGTAGATCTACAAATCAAAAGTGAAGTGTTTTCTTCTGGGTTAGTACGCTCCACCATAGACTATCGTCATTTAACATCAGTCAAATGCTCAAATGGTGGTCAACTGTAAACCTATTATTATTAAGCCTTTATAGCTGGAATTAATTTTACAATAATTTAAATTTCACACTTAGATTTAAAAAACACAGGCCAATTCCAGCTGCTTTCAATCTTCTCTGAAAAAACTTACTGCAACTGTAAACCTATAATAGTATACAAATATGTAACTTGTAGAGTTATCTTATCCAAATATCATAAAAATCCATCCAGCCATTTGGAAATTAGTGTTGGGGGTTTTTGTTTACTTTAAAATAACATTTTATCTAGGAAATTAAATAAAATACCATTTTATCTAGAAAGTATATTAAAATTTATTAAGTACATCTTCTAGAATATTCTTTGAAAACCCCACACATGTAGAGTAGTGCCGCCAGGAAATTCAGTGTTCCCTCTCTCTCTCTCAACTACTTCTAGTCGGACAGCCCGCAGCACACAGCCTTCTGCAATGGATTGTGGGTCTGTAAAAGAACAATGAATATTCTAATTTAAATCATCATTATGACAAGTTACTAACAAACTTTGTATCTGAGTATTGGTTTTGACCAAGTAGGTTTAACACTCTAATTCAATTTTGTAGGTACATAATATATCTCTTAGGCTGGTCGTACACGGCATCTTGAAGCAGTCAGCATCGACTGCTTCATGCTATAACTGCATAGTGAACTACATACTAGGTACTATGTATGTACACACACAAACCACTCAAGCAGTTGCATCTGCTTCGGATAGTTAACAGCACTGTGAAATTTCATCTTGCAGTCGGACTGCAAGAGTGGTCCGTGTTTGTTGATCAGTAGGTAACAGCTCAAGCTGCCGGTGCTGAATGTAATAGAATATTTGTATGTTAGAAATAATGCATAATAATAATAGTGGCTCAGCCCAATGGCTTCATCCATGTTGTAATGAAAATATGCATGTATCATTCACACACAAAGCTTGCACTCGAACCACCTATTTATAACTCGGAAAGTCTGGAAATCTGGGTACGGTTTGCCATTCACCAAATCCATCTACCAACACTTTTAAACAGCAATTATTATGCATAAACACATGTTTATATTAAGAAAAATAACGAAAACTGAACGAAATACTTGCAAGGCCTTTTTTGTTTTATTTTGTTTGTATGTAATGCAATTCTCTTTGATGTAATGTTTTGAATTAGAACTTTCGATTTCGATAGTATCTCGTATCGTAGTGTTGCCACCTTTATTTTTCAAAATCCGTACCATAAACTTGAACAATAGTGTGAATTCAAGACTAGGGCTTCCAATATTATGGATAAAATGTGTTAATTAGGTAAATGATTACCAATTTTGGTGGTCCAGTTAAGTACATCGATTGATTCATTGGTACATTTATGATTTTTATTTCATGTATGTATATGTGGTATATTATTATATAACATATTAGGTTAATGTGTATTTTTTATTATATTTCAATTAGTATGTGTAAGTTTATTTATGTAAATATGTAGTATGTTATTATTTATTTTCTGTTGTGAGTACTCATAATGGTGTTGATAAATGAAATGTATTAATTAAACGGGCCATGTTACTATCTTTTGTTTCTAATCTATGCACGGTTGCCTGGAAGAGATCGCTCTAAGCGATAAGGCCGCCAATCGAAATGTAATTTTTATATTTCGTTAATTGTTTTTTGTATATTATGGCTTTTAATAAAGAGTTTTCTTATCTCTCTTATCGTATCTTATCTTTGCGCTCGGGCATAAAATATATTTGTAATAATAATTATGTAACTTTCATCCCACCTCAGATTGGAAATGATTCAATGGTTTCACATTATTTACAGTTTTGTTAATTCTGTTGGTATCAGTTTGTTGGTTTTAGCTGAACGTTACGATAAAAAAGTGAAATACCCTACATTTTGTCGCTGACGATGGTCTTCCGCAATAGGCTCGATAATTATGTTGTGTTACAGTGTACGTGTAAGTACTGCGATGAAAATACCTAGGTGTCATATTATTGTGCTTACGTGTTGTGATAAAACAGTAATTAATATTACAACCAAAACTTTTTTGCAATGGTTGTCAAATGCAAATTTAATATTTCGTGACAGGTTAAATTAATGTGGTAGTAATTAGTACCTAGAAGTTAATGTTGCGACAAAATAACATGAATAATGTAATAAACACAAGGACATAACAGCGACGAGCAGTTGACCATATCATTTTCTCCGTCTGACGCACTTGTTCACTATATTTTAATTCTCGCTGGAGCATCTGAGTTCACCGAAAATTTCTTATCTTACCCGAGCGTGACGCTAGAATTCAATTCACAGCCCACGAAAAATCTATCTAGGCGCCCCAAATGAAGTTTTCACTGTAAAAAGTTTTATTTTACCTCGTCATACAAGAGAAACTGTCATTATTTTACGGCGGCTCTTTTAAACCGTTTAAACACAAAAATATGGCAAACTTTATAATAAAACCTAGGAATTAAGCACACCAATACGTATATTATTAATGTAATAAACTAGCAGCGCCCTGGGGTTTTACCTGCGTAGTTGCCGTTTCCATTATTTTCTCAGAATGAAGAGTAGCCTGTGTAATAGTCCAGATTGTAATCTAAAATAATGTGTTTCAAATTTCAGCTCGGCCGTTCAGATGTTACGATATGATTAAGGAAGATTAAAAATAGTTTTTTTTTATAACGGGAATATGAAGGAGAAGAGATCTACATGGGAAAACCACGGGGTGCTGCTAGTAATAATGATGCTAGTAAGACTAATAATAATGCTAGTGATAATACAATTATTTATCAAGCTACGTGAAAGAAATTAAAATATAACAAAGTTCTCAGCGCCTTACGTACGTAGTGTAATCGATTGGTTTAAAATGACATAAAAAAATGTTGATTGTGAGAGGATTTCCAATTTGAAGTGGGCTACATTGAGAGGCTAATACCACAGGATAAACTAGATATATAAAGAAAATACATTGAAGAATTTCAAGTTCGTTCAACTTTTCTGCTTGTTTTTTTACACCAAAAAAATAATTTAAAAATATAATCATACTGTTATTTATTTAAGTAATTCGCAAGATTCCTTTCAAAAGATCATATGCGTACGATTTCGACTTCTCGATCGTACATGAGGTGAAGAAAGCCGTATAAGTACGACTTAAATTGTACGAAGGGCAACACTAGATTTACTGTCCCTCGACAAAACGTCAATGCCAATATGAGTTTTAAGTATTAAGCGGATATGTTTGGCTGTCAAGTTGTAGTCAAACGAGTGCTTGCTGTATAACTCCTATATTTAGCCGCATAATAAGGTCTATTCTAGTGCCTCGATTCTAATTGCGTAAATAATATGATTTGCACTCGTTTCAGTGAACCAATTGCTATAATTTTAAAACAAATAGATGAGATATCGTATTTTATAGTTAAATTAAAAAAATACGGCATAACGGATCATAAATATGATGTTAAAGAAAAAACCGTAAATTACCGCAATGGCAATGAAAATAACCCTCTCTACTTAGTCTGTGGAACCTTTTGTTTTCATTCAATTACATCGTTCACGATGAGACTCTATGGATTTGAAAGTCCGTAGCCCGATCCGCAAGAGAAATAGAGTAAGGTTACAGGCAATATTTCGTTTTCGTTTACGGCCGTTTGCGAAGTGCGGATGCGGAGAAAGAGAGTAGACGCCCAGGGCGTCTACTCTCTTTCTCCGCATCCGTATAGAGTCTCATCGTGAACGATGTAATTGAATGAAAACAAAAGGTTCCACAGACTAAGTAGGAGGTTATTTTCATTGCCATTGCGGTAATTTACGGTTTTATCTTTAACATCATATTTATGATCCGTTATGCCGTGTTTTTTTAATTTAACTATAAAATACGATATCTGATCTATTTGTTTTAAAATTATAGCAATTGGTTCAATGAAACGAGTGCAAATCATATTATTTACTCAATTAGAATCGAGGCACTAGAATAGACCTTATTATGCGGCTAAATATAGGAGTTATACAGCAAGCACTCGTTTGGACTACAACTTGTAACAGTCAAACATATCCGCTTAATACTTAAAACTCATATTGGCATTGACGTTTTGTCGAGGACAGTAAATCTAGTGTTGCCCTTCGTACAATTTAAGTCGTACTTATACGGGTTTTTACCTCATGTAGATCGAGAAGTCGAAATCGTACGCATATGATCTTTGAAAGGAATCTTGCAGTGAATTACTTAAATAAATAACAGTATGATTATATTTTTAAATTATTTTTTGGTGTAAAAAAACAAGCAGAAAAGTTGAACGAACTTGAAATTCTTCAATGTATTTTCTTTATATATCTAGTTTATCCTGTGGTATTAGCCTCTCAACGTGGCCCACTTCAAATTGGAAATCCTCTCACAATCAACATTTTTTATGTCATTTTAAACCAATCGATTACACTACGTACGTAAGGCGCTGAGAACTTTGTTATATTTTAATTTCTTTCATGTAGCTTGATAAATAATTGTATTATCACTAGCATTATTATTAGTCTTACTAGCATCATTATTACTAGCATCACCCCGTGGTTTTCCCATGTAGATCTCTTCTCCTTCAGATTCCCGTTATAAAAAAAACTATTTTTAATATTCCTTAATCATGTCGTAACATCTGAACGGCCGAGCTGAAATTTGAAACACATTATTTTAGATTACAATCTGGACTATTACACAGGCTACTCTTCATTCTGAGAAAATAATGGAAACGGCAACTACGCAGGTAAAACTCCAGGGCGCTGCTAGTTTATTATATTAATAAGATACGTATTGGTGTGCTTAATTTCTAGGTTTTATTACAAAGTTTGCCATATTTTTGTGTTTAAACGGTTTAAAAGAGCCGCCGTAAAATAATGACAGTTTCTCTTGTATGACGAGGTAAAATTAAACTTTTTTACAGTGAAAACTTCATTTGGGGCGCCTAGATAGATTTTTCGTGGGCTGTGAATTGAATTCTAGCGTCACGCTCGGGTAAGATAAGAAATTTTCGGGTGAACTCAGATGCTCCAGCGAGAATTAAAATATAGTGAACAAGTGCGTCAGACGGAGAAAAATGATATGGTCAACTGCTCGTCGCTGTTATGTCCTTGTGTTTATTACATTATTCATGTTATTTTGTCGCAACATTAACTTCTAGGTACTAATTACTACCACATTAATTTAACCTGTCACGAAATATTAAATTTGCATTTGACAACCATTGCAAAAAAGTTTTGGTTGTAATATTAATTACTGTTTTATCACAACACGTAAGCACACAATATGACACCTAGGTATTTTCATCGCAGTACTTACACGTACACTGTAACACAACATAATTATCGAGCCTATTGCGGAAGACCATCGTCAGCGACAAAATGTAGGGTATTTCACTTTTTTTATCGTAACGTTCAGCTAAAACCAACAAACTGATACCAACAGAATTAACAAAAACTGTAAATAATGTGAAAACCATTGAATCATTTCCAATCTGAGGTGGGATGAAAGTTACATAATTATTATTACAAATATATTTTATGCCCGAGCGCAAAGATAAGATACGATAAGAGAGATAAGAAAACTCTTTATTAAAAGCCATAATACAAAAAAAAAACAATTAACGAAATATAAAAAATTACATTTCGATTGGCGGCCTTATCGCTTAGAGCGATCTCTTCCAGGCAACCGTGCATAGATTAGAAACAAAAGATAGTAACATGGCCCGTTTAATTAATACATTTCATTTATCAACACCATTATGAGTACTCACAACAGAAAATAAATAATAACATACTACATATATATTTACATAAATAAACTTACACATACTAATTGAAATATAATAAAAATACACATTAACCTAATATGTTATATAATAATATACCACATATACATACATGAAATAAAAATCATAAATGTACCAATGAATCAATCGATGTACTTAACTGGACCACCAAAATTGGTAATCATTTACCTAATTAACACATTTTATCCATAATATTGGAAGCCCTAGTCTTGAATTCACACTATTGTTCAAGTTTATGGTACGGATTTTGAAAAATAAAGGTGGCAACACTACGATACGAGATACTAGGGATGGGCAAATAAACAAAATATATCGATATTAATAGTATCGATACTTACCAAATGTATCGATATATATTTTAAAAAACTATCGATATTTCGATATATCGATTTTTTTTCAAGAGAAGGTTACTTAAATATTAAGCACTTATTAATTAGATAAATGAAAATACATAATATCTGGCATATTATTGACGTGACAACGACTAATAAATCGATGAACACCGGCTGCGTGCACGAAAAAGTGTCCCATTACGCTCATTGTACGCTTGCACCGCATCTATCAGTGTTTTGTTATACGTTGTCGTTCGTAAACTAACCGACTTTACAGACAACCAATTTTATTATTTATTCATAATTCGTACATATTTTAATGTTCAAAATTAACCATCACTGAAATCAGTATTCGTCTGTGTTATGTAGGTGCATGAGTGCGCATTTACCCACCGTGTTGTCACTAGCTCCGCTCCAACCTACATATACAATAGTCTGATATAGACATCAGCAGCAACCTTTCTTTAAAGTGCCTACCTGTCAATCTGCTCCTATTATCCGGCACTGTTAAATTAACGACTGAAGCTACTCTTTCGGATATTAGAGCGATTTCCAAGAGTAAAAATTTGGCAATTCTTCCAAAAATCAATTGGATTTTATTTAACTTTTATAGGTTTACACTTGACCGCCATCTCGCCTGATGTTAAACGATGATGCGGTCTACGATGGAGCGTGTTTATCTAGAAGAAACCGATTCACTCTCGATTTGAAGACACAAAGATTGTAACTATCGGGAAAAACTCTCTCAGGCAACGTATTCCACAGCCTTGACGTTCTTATCATAAAAGTAGAGTCAAATTCCTTCGATCGTGTCTTTGGGACACCAACCATGAAACGATGTCGCTTTTTCGAGCTACGAGCATTACGATAGACAAGAACAAAATAAAAATTTTGATTAACCCCTGACTACCTCGGATCTCGGATTATCTGTATAACGTTCTACTAGTCAAGCCCTTTCATTTGATACTCATATTAAGGGAGTTGTGAAAAAAGAAATGTATTTCGCCATTTTGTTGTAGCGGCCATCTTGGATTTAAATTTGTCCTAGTGCTCTACTAGTCAAGCCCTTTTATTTGATACCCATATTGAGGTAGTAGTGAAAAAAATAATACAATTTGGCATTTTGTGGTGGCGGCCATCTTGGATTTGAAATTTGTTATAATGTATACCTAGTATTCTGCTAGTCAAGCCCTTTCATTTGATACCCATATTGAGGTAGGTTGTGAAGAAATATTTTGTCCGCCATTTTGTGGAGGCGGCCATTTTGAATCGATATTAACAAAACATAGTTAAGAACATCCACACGGATATTAACCTTCAAATAAAAAAAAACCCAAACCCAAAATCGGCCCATTCGTTTGAGCTCTACGGTGCCACAGACAGACAGACAGACAGACATCGACGTCAAACTTATAACACCCCTTTTTTTTGGTCGGGGGTTAAATTTAAGTGGGGGTTAAGTGGAAATCCGATGTGTATCCGATCTGACTTCTTCTCAAAAAGTGGTTGGTCCAGACACTGGTTAAGCTTATTGGGGACAGATCCAGAGCTCGGAATCTCTGGCGTAGCTGTTTTCAGATTTAAAAGCTGCTCATGTCTGCACCATATAGACGTTTTATTTATTTTGCTTTTGCTGATGTTGCTCGGTCAGACCTCACATCTGGAGAACGATGTCCTGAATAAATTTGACACTGAAGAATATTCTGAGCGAATATAGTTGCTTGTGTTTCATATAGCATTTAAATACGGCAATTGGAGAATTAAAGTGTATATATGCTTGAAAATTCGAGGCAAAACATATCGTTTTCGATATCCGAAAATAAATATCGAAAATCGATATATCGGAAATAAAAAAATCGACGATAAATATCGATTATTTTCGAAAATAAAATCGATATTTCGATAGATCGATTTTTTTTGCCCAAGCCTACGAGATACTATCGAAATCGAAAGTTCTAATTCAAAACATTACATACAAACAAAATAAAACAAAAAAGGCCTTGCAAGTATTTCGTGCAGTTTTCGTTATTTTTCTTAACATAAACATGTGTTTATGCATAATAATTGCTGTATAAAAGTGATGGGAGATGGATTTGGTGAATGGCAAACCGGACCCAGATTTCCAGTTTTCCGAGTTATAAATAGGTGGTTCGAGTGCAAGCTTTGTGTGAATGATACATGCATATTTTCATTACAACATGGATGAAGCCATTGGACTGAGCCACTATTATTATTATGCATTATTTCTAACGTACAAATATTCTTTACATTCAGCACCGGCAGCTTGAGCTGTTACCTACTGATCAACAAACACGGACCACTCTTGCAGTCCGATTGCAAGATGAAATTTCACAGTGCTGTTAACTATCCGAAGCAGATGCAACTGCTTGAGTGGTTTGTGTGTGTACATACATAGTACCTAGTATGTAGTTCATTATGCAGTTATAGCATGAAGCAGTCGATGCTGACTGCTTCAAGATGCCGTGTACGACCAGCCTAAGAGATATATTATGCACCTACAAAATTGAATTAGAGTGTTAAAACTACTTGGTCAAAACCAATAGTCAGATACAAAGTTTGTTAGTAACTTGTCATAATGATGATTTAAATTAGAATATTCATTGTTCTTTTACAGACCCACAATCCATTGCAGAAGGCTGTGTGCTGCGGGCTGTCCGACTAGAAGTAGTTGAGAGAGAGAGAGGGAACACTGAATTTCCTGGCGGCACTACTCTACATGTGGGGTTTTCAAAGAATATTCTAGAAGATGTACTTAATAAATTTGAATATACTTTCTAGATAAAATGGTATTTTATTTAATTTCCTAGATAAAATGTTATTTTAAAGTAAACAAAAACCCCCAGTACTAATTTCCAAATGGCTGGATGGATTTTTATGATATTTGGATAAGATAACTCTACAAGTTACATATTTGTATACTATTATTGGTTTACAGTTGCAGTAAGTTTTTTCAGAGAAGATTGAAAGCAGCTGGAATTGGCCTGTGTTTTTTAAATCTAAGTATGAAATTTAAATTATTGTAAAATTAATTCCAGCTATAAAGGCTTAATAATAATAGGTTTACAGTTGACCACCATTTGACTGATGTTAAACGACGATAGTCTATGGTGGAGCGTGCTAACCAGAAGAAAACACTTCACTTTTGATTTGTAGATATCTACAAAAGCTTATTTTGAAATACCTAGCTGGAATGATTTTAGTAAAATGGTCATGAAAAACTACAATGAAAATTGAAATAAATCATTATATTGCATTATCATTGCACACAATGAGGTACATCAAAATTGGCTTACTTTAATAGTTATGACACTAAAGAGAGCTTGGCACATACATTTATAAAATCCCCTCTTTTTTCCGGTGGGTTTATCATACATAAAGTTAGAAGCAGACTCGATTCTGTGATGCAGGCATTTTCCCAGGCATAAACAACCCACTAAATGTTTCCACAGCTAGGACTCGAGGCCTTCTACTTCAAGGGTAGAGCCCCCCTTGCGAGAGAAGGCCATAATCCACCACGCTAGCCCAGTTCGGATTGGTGGATGACACA
Source organism: Ectropis grisescens (assembly GCA_017562165.1). NCBI lineage: Eukaryota > Metazoa > Arthropoda > Insecta > Lepidoptera > Geometridae > Ectropis > Ectropis grisescens. The sequence goes on along the minus strand of CM029789.1, from coordinate 22,440,015 downwards.
TGACTTCAAATGATTTTAGGTAAATGTCGGTTTCTTCACATTGACCTTCACCATTTTAAGTTAGGGGTATTCAAGGGTGTCGCCAGCTATCTAAGAGGAAGGCAATGGGTCAATATTATGGAGTTGACGGCATGAAGTGTTACATTTTGGAAGTCTTTGCCTCGATGACAATTGCAACAAGTATTAGTTCTAGTATCAATGTATAAAACTTCACAAGCCCTCGACAGCATAACAACTAAATCAAACTTTTAAACAAAGCAATAATTATTTATTCAAAAATAATATTCAACTAACACATAACTTTCAGGGATTTTTGAAAAACTTTCAACCACTTTATCATTAAAAATTATTTAGGTTTTTATTTATTATAGCTCTGTGTACACTTATCATGGCCCATGGACCATAAGGCGATCTTCTGCTATGGTGCTTCTTAGCCATGTTTTTAGTCTTCTAAGGCTGCTAAAGGATTGCTGTACTGTACAGATGGTAAAGCGATCAAAATTGTCAATGTTTTTTCCGTTTCGGGAAAGAAGGGAATTTCTTTCTCTTAGGACATCAACCGGCATTACGCAGATGAGACTTCGAGAAGACAATGGTGCGCGTGGTTTTGAACCCATGGTCTCCGGACTCGGATTAACAGTCGCAGTCTCCCATCTAGACCAGCCGTAACTTTCTAGGTTTCTAGGCACAACAAAGTCGTCAAACAATTCCCGGCTAAACATTTAATTTCCTACAAATTCTAAGTCGGAAATTTGAATTATGTTAAGATCACTGCGCAGGCGCCACCGGCTCTTTCTACGCTCCAAACGGTCTTCACGTACAGCAGCATCAATTAATATAACTTTTACAACCATATTATGTTATATTTTCCCAAAAAATCTAAATCCGCAAATCAAAAAGTAACACTTTTCATTTCGTTGATTTTGAGGTTAAAACTAAGAAAATTGATCTGTCAAATTAGAATCTTCGTTGCGACTTTCGTGAATTAGAGTAGGCTTAGAATATGTAACGGTCAAAAATGTTCGGTCGGGCTAAACGACGGAACGAAAAGAACGAAGGTAAGAACGTCGCGAAACTTAGGTCGAAATTTCGTTTTCGATAGAACAGTAGACCTCCTGTTCGGTTCAGGAACTGAACGGTCTACTCTATCCCAAGTTTCGACGACGTTCTTACTCCGTTCTTTTCGTTCCGTCGTTTAGCCCGACCGAACATTTTTGACCGTTACATATTCTAAGCCTACTCTAATTCACGAAAGTCGCAACGAAGATTCTAATTTGACAGATCAATTTTCTTAGTTTTAACCTCAAAATCAACGACAACAAAAGTGTTACTTTTGATTTGCGGATTTAGATTTTTTGGGAAAATATAACATAATATGGTTGTAAAGTTATGTTTATTGATGCTGCTGTACGTGAAGACCGTTTGAGCGTAGAAAGAGCCGGGCGTCTCTCTTTCTCCGCATCCGCACTTCGCAAACGGCCGTAAACGAAAACGAAATATTGCCTGTAACCTTACTCTATTTCTCTTGCGGATCGGGCTACGGACTTTCAAATCCATAGAGTCTCATCGTGAACGATGTAATTGAATGAAAACAAAAGGTTCCACAGATTAAGTAGAGAGGTTATTTTCATTGCCATTGCGGTAATTTACGGTTTTTCTTTAACATCATATTTATGATCCGTTATGCCGTATTTTTAAATTTAACTATAAAATACGATATCTGATCTATTTGTTTTAAAATTATAGCAATTGGTTCAATGAAACGAGTGCAAATCATATTATTTACGCAATTAGAATCGAGGCACTAGAATAGACCTTATTATGCGGCTAAATATAGGAGTTATACAGCAAGCACTCGTTTGGACTACAACTTGTGACAGTCAAACATATCCGCTTAATACTTAAAACTCATATTGGCATTGACGTTTTGTCGAGGGACAGTAAATCTAGTGTTGCCCTTCGCACAATTTAAGTCGTACTTATACGGCTTTTTTAACCTCATGTACGATCGAGAAGTCGAAATCGTACGCATATGACCTTTGAAAGGAATCTTTGAATTACTTAAATAAATAACAGTATGATTATATTTTAAAATTATTTTTGGTGTAAAAAACAAGCAGAAAAGTTGAACGAACTTGAAATTCTTCAATGTATTTTCTTTATACATCTAGTTTATCCTGTGGTATTAGCCCCTCAATGTGGCCCACTTCAAATTGGAAATCCTCTCACAATCAATATTTTTATGTCATTTTAAACCAATCGATTACACTACGTACGTAAGGCGCTGAGAACTTTGTTATATTTTAATTTCTTTCATGTAGCTTGATAAATAATTGTATTATCACTAGCATTATTATCAGTCTTACTAGCATCATTATTACTAGCAGCACCCGTGGTTTTCCCATGTAGATCTCTTCTCCTTCATATTCCCGTTATAAAAAAAAAACAATTTTTAATCTTCCTTAATCATATCGTAACATCTGAACGGCCGAGCTGAAATTTGAAACTACTCTTCATAGGCTACTCTTCATTCTGAGAAAATAATGGAAACGGCAACTACGCAAGTAAAACCCCAGGGCGCTGCTAGTTTATTATATTAATAATATACGTATTGGTGTGCTTAATTCTTAGGTTTTATTATAAAGTTTGCTATATTTTTGTGTTTAAACGGTTTAAAAGAGCCGCCGTAAAATAATGGCAGTTTCTCTTGTATGACGAGGTAAAATAAAACTTTTTACAGTGAAAACTTCATTTGGGGCGCCTAGATAGATTTTTCGTGGGCTGTGAATTGAATTATAGCGTCACGCTCGGGTAAGATAAGAAATTTTCGGGTGAACTCAGATGCTCCAGCGAGAATTAAAATATAGTGAACAAGTGCGTCAGACGGAGAAAAATGATATGGTCAACTGCTCGTCGCTGTTATGTCCTTGTGTTTATTACATTATTCATGTTATTTTGTCGCAACATTAACTTCTAGGTACTAATTACTACCACATTAATTGAACCTGTCACGAAATATTAAATTTGCATTTCACAACCATTGCAAAAAAGTTTTGGTTGTAATATTAATTTCTGTTTTATCACAACACGTAAGCACACAATATGACACCTAGGTATTTTCATCGCAGTACTTACACGTACACTATAACACAACATAATTATCGAGCCTATTGCGGAAGACCATCATCAGCGACAAAATGTAGGGTATTTCACTTTTTTATCGTAACGTTCAGCTAAAACCAACAAACTGATACCCACAGAATTAACGAAAACTGTAAATAATGTGAAAACCATTGAATCATTTCCAATCTGAGGTGGGATGAAAGTTACATAATTATTATTACAAATATATTTTATGCCCGAGCGCAAAGATAAGATACGATAAGAGAGATAAGAAAACTCTTTATTAAAAGCCATAATACAAAAAAAAAAACAATTAACTAAATATAAAAATTACATTTAAATTGGCGGCCTTATCGCTTAGAGCGATCTCTTCCAGGCAACCGTGCACGGATTAGAAACAAAAGATAGTAACATGGCGTTTAATTAATACATTTCATTTATCAACACCATTATGAGTACTCACAACAGAAAATAAATAATAACATACTACATATTTACAACATAAATAAACTTACACATACTAATTGAAATATAATAAAAATACACATTAACCTAATATGTTATATAATAATATACCACATATACATACATGAAATAAAAATCATAAATGTACCAATGAATCAATCGATGTACTTAACTGGACCACCAAAATTGGTAATCATTTACCTAATTAACACATTTTATCCATAATATTGGAAGCCCTAGTCTTGAATTCACACTATTGTTCAAGTTTATGGTACGGATTTTGAAAAATAAAGGTGGCAACACTACGATACGAGATACTATCGAAATCGAAAGTTCTAATTCAAAACATTATTACATTTTTACATTACAGTCAAACAAATTAAAACAAAAAAGGCCTTGCAAGTATTTCGTGCAGTTTTCGTTATTTTTCTTAATATAAACATGTGTTTATGCATAAAATTGCTGTATAAAAGTGATGGGAGATGGATTTGGTGAATGGCAAACCGGACCCAGATTTCAGACTTTCCGAGTTATAAATAGGTGGTTCGAGTGCAAGCTTTGTGTGAATGATACATGCATATTTTCATTACAACATGGATGAAGCCATTGGGCTGAGCCACTATTATAATTATGCATTATTTCTAACGTACAAATATTCTATTACATTCAGCACCGGCAGCTTGAGCTGTTACCTACTGATCAACAAACACGGACCACTCTTGCAGTCCGACTGCAAGAAATGAAATTTCACAGTGCTGTTAACTATCCGAAGCAGATGCAACTGCTTGAGTGGTTTTGTGTGTACATACATAGTACCTAGTATGTAGTGCACTATGCAGTTATAGCATGAAGCAGTCGATGCTGACTGCTTCAAGATGCCGTGTACGACCAGCCTAAGACATATATTATGTACCTACAAAATTGAATTAGAGTGTTAAACCTACTTGGTCAAAACCAATACTCAGATACAAAGTTTGTTAGTAACTTGTCATAATGATGATTTAAATTAGAATATTCATTGTTCTTTTACAGACCCACAATCCATTGCAGAAGGCTGTGTGCTGCGGGCTGTCCGACTAGAAGTAGTTGAGAGAGAGAGGAACACTGAATTTCCTGGCGGCACTACTCTACATGTGTGGGGTTTTCAAAGAATATTCTAGAAGATGTACTTAATAAATTTTAATATACTTTCTAGATAAAATGGTATTTTATTTAATTTCCTAGATAAAATGTTATTTTAAAGTAAACAAAAACCCCTAACACTAATTTCCAAATGGCTGGATGGATTTTTGTGATATTTGGATAAGATAACTCTACAAGTTACATATTTGTATACTATTATAGGTTTACAGTTGCAGTAAGTTTTTCAGAGAAGATTGAAAGCAGCTGGAATTGGCCTGTGTTTTTAAATCTAAGTGTGAAATTTAAATTATTGTAAAATTAATTCCAGCTATAAAGGCTTAATAATAATAGGTTTACAGTTGACCACCATTTGAGCATTTGACTGATGTTAAACGACGATAGTCTATGGTGGAGCGTGCTACCCAGAAGAAAACACTTCACTTTTGATTTGTAGATATCTACAAAAGCTTATTTTGAAATAGCTGGAATGATTTTAGTAAAATGGTAATGAAAAACTACAATGAAAATTGAAATAAATCATTATATTGCATTATCATATGGGAGGAGGCCTATACCGAAAGGGGTCCTTAGCGTAAACAAACCTTAAATGCATATACTATGTTAAATGTAAAAAAGGAAACAATAAAGGCTTATTATTATTATTATTGCATTATCATTGCACACAATGAGGTACATCAAAATTGGCTTACTTTGATAGTTATGACACTAAAGAGAGCTTGGCACATACATTTATAAAATCCTCTTTTTCCGGTGGGTTTATCATACTTAAAGTTAGAAGCAGACTCGATTCTGTGATGCAGGCATTTTCCCAGGCATAAACAACCCACTAAATGTTTCCACAGCTAGGACTCGAGGCCTCCTACTTCAAGGGTAGATCCCTGCGAGAAGGCCATAATCCACCACGCTAGCCCAGTTTCGATTGGTGGATGACACATGACTTCAAATGATTTTAGGTAAATGTCGGTTTCTTCACATTGACCTTCACCATTTTAAGTTAGGGGTATTCAAGGGTGTCACCAGCTAGCTAAGAGGAAGGCAATGGCTCAATATTATGGAGTTGACGGCATGAAGTGTTACATTTTGGAAGTCTTTGCCTCGATGACAATTGCAACAAGTATTAGTTCTAGTATCAATGTATAAAACTTCACAAGCCCTCGACAGCATAACAACTAAATCAAACTTTTAGACAAAGCAATAATTATTTATTCAAAAATAATATTCAATTAACACATAACTTTCAGGGATTTTTAAAAAACTTTCAACCACTTTATCATTAAAATTATTTAGGTTTTTATTTATTATAGCTCTGTGTACACTTATCATGGCCCATGGACCATAAGGCGATCTTCTGCTATGGTGCTTCTTAGCCATGTTTTTAGTCTTCTAAGGCTGCTAAAGGATTGCTGTACTGTACAGATGGTAAAGCGATCAAAATTTTCAATGTTTTTTCCGTTTCGGGAAAGAAGGAATTTGTTTCTCTTAGGACATCAACCGGCATTACGCAGATGAGACTTCGAGAAGACTATGGTGCGCGTGGTTTTGCACCCATGGTCTCCGGACTCCGGATTAATAGTCGCAGTCTCCCATCTAGACCAGCCGTAACTTTCTAGGTTTCTAGGCACAACAAAGTCGTCAAACAATTCCCGGCTAAACATATAATTTCCTACAAATTCTAAGTCGGAAATTTGAATTATGTTAAGATCACTGCGCAGGCGACACCGGCTCTTTCTACGCTCCAAGCGGTCTTCACGTACAGCAGCATCAATAAACATAACTTTTACAACCATATTACGTTATATTTTCCCAAAAAAATCTAAATCCGCAAATTAAAAAGTAACACTTTTGTTGTCGTTGATTTTGAGGTTAAAACTAAGAAAATTGATCTGTCAAATTAGAATCTTCGTTGCGACTTTCGTGAATTAGAGTAGGCTTAGAACATGTAACGGTAAAAAAATGTTCGGTCGGGCTAAACGACGGAACGAAAAAGAACGGGAGTAAGAATGTCGCGAAAATTAGGTCGAAATTTCGTTTTCGATAGAAAGAGAGTAGACCTCTTAGAGTAGGCTTGTACGACTTTGTCGTTAATTCCGCCAATGTCCGTTTCCTGAGAGTTTCGTAAACGATAATAATATATTGAACTCGCGGTTTATTATATGATCAGAATAAGTTGGTAGATCTATAACAAACAAACACAACTCATGTAATACCAACCACCTAGTTAGTAGTACCTATATAATATATATCCTACTAATACTATAAATCTCAATGTATGGATGTTTGGATGTTTGTTGCTCAATCACGCCCAAACGGCTCAACGGATCCAGCTAAAATTTTGTACACAGATAGCTTATAGTCTGGAATAACACATAGGCTACATTTTATCCCGAAATAATGCACGGTTTCTTAGGGATCAAGTATAAGTGTGGGTGGATTGGGGTTTAATTCATTTTCGATACGCCTTTTGGTCGTAGAGACGAGGTTTGTCAATGGAATATCGGGGGGAACTTCGGGATCGGGCGGTTTTGGTTCCATATTGTTATATATACGAGTAAGTATTTAGCCTAACAACAACACAAAACCAACAAAGCTTACCACCACCTGGACAGTTTTTACACACAACGAGTTCTAGAATCAACAAACTTTCACTAATAAAAACCAAAAAAATCGGGATTCCGTTTAGCACACTTTCAATGGCGGGAGCAGAATCGAAAATGGTTCGAAAAAAGGACGATAGAAGGCGCTTGTAAGTTTTAGATTGCGATGTCAATGTCAAAAGCCACTGAGCCACATAGTGAGGTCCACTGGGAACGCTGAACTTAGCTCGCATACCTGTGTCGAACTAGTTCGCTCCCTCCTTTCGTTCGTTCGGTCTTTTTTAAATATTTTAGAAGACAATATTGCAATTGTTTAATTCATACTTCGCTCCAATATTTAACTATTTCATATAATGTAAAATACAAAAATTTCACATGAATTGAGAAAAGTTCCGACTGGTCTCGTCGGGAGAATGGCAACTGCCGATTGATATCCTATCGTTTCGAAGATAATAATATGTACGTAATGCCGCTAACTTAAAACGGTTAAGGAAAACTTCGTGAGGAAATCGACATGTACCTAGAATTCTTGGAGGTCATGACTGTGTCATCAATGTGGATCGGTACACTGCGCCAGCGTGGTGGATTATGGGTATGACTCTCTCTTTGCAAAAGAAGGCCCGAGTCCCAGCAGTGGGAACAATTAGTAGGCTGCTTATGCTTTTGCTACCTGACCGTAGATGTCTACGATTGTTGTTATTTGCTATTGTTGTTGTGTTGTTGGTTGCTATTGCTTATGAACATCTGCAAACTCGGAAACGCTTTGTGTACATGCATTAAAATTCAAGAGAACTATAAATTGTCTCATTTAAAAATGTCATCTATCTCAATATTATATTAATTATATTAATATTATTACAGTATTATATCAGCTATCGGTATCCGGTCTGGTTTACGAGGGACATTATTGTGGATCTCAAACGCAAACGCAAATTTCATCGCGACTGGAAGCAAAACAAATCCATCGACGCTTATGAAATATTCTCAAACATAAGGGCGGACCTCAAAGCCCGCGTATCAAGTGCGTATGACTGTTACATGGCTACTATGGAACAAAACATAAAAGCGAGTCCGCGGGAGTTTTGGCGCCATATCTCTAGTCTGCGCTCAAAGGGTGGCTTTGAGCCTATCGTAGAGTTCAAAGGTAATGTACTGAAGGGCAAGCTAGCTTCTGCGGGGTTTGACGAGTACTTTTCAAGTGTTTTCCTGCCGATTTCACCAATATTGGATGCTGCGAGTGTTTCAAATCGAGACCTATCGTTATCCAGCAATTATATTCACGAACCAGAAATCCTTCCGTGGGATGTGGCTGTTGGGATCCAAAAGCTGAAGCCTTGCGGCTCTATTGGACCTGATTTTATTCCTTCGTGGTTCCTTAAGGAGGGCCGATCCTGTTTGACCTATCCGCTTTGTCATTTATTCAATATGGCACTACGGCAGGGTGTCTACCCGCCTGAATGGAAGGTTTCCCGAGTGACTCCCATCCCGAAAACCTCTAACAAAATCTTGGTTGAAGAGTATCGTCCAATATCTAAAAATCCATTTTTCCAAAAAATCGCGTATTGACTACCACTACCTATCATCCAAGCGCGCAGCAAGACCCAACCTACTTCCGCTCCCTCGCGCCTGGTCGCTACTGGCCAAGAGCGCCCCCGCATACTCTCTACCTTGTACATACAATAACGTGTACCACAGGCGACTCAGGGACTGCGAGGACCTTCCTAAACACGCATTTAAGTTTAAACTCAGGGACTACCTTTTGCGATTGTCGTATGATGAGACTGAAGACCTTATCCACAGTGTGTATAAAGCGTAACAAAAATTGATAGTTTCGAGAAGTGTTATTTGTAACAGGCAACACTATTATTTTATGTTAATTTGTGTATAATTATTTATTATATTTATTGTGTATAATTGTACGTGTTATAAATATATTTTAGTGAATGTGAATTGGAATGTAATACCTTAGCAAACTCGCACTTGAGCCCCAAGATACAGGCTTTGCCTAGTTTGGGGTTCACAGAGTAACAGTTGTTCTGTACAGAGTAATTTAAATTTTACCTATTATAACTTATTATAAGCATCGTTTTATACCTAAGTACTTAATTTGATTACTTTTCTGTATATGTACAATGTTTTTGGTAAAATAATATTTCTATTTCTATAGCTATATTGCCGACTGTGGCGAAGGTTTTTTGAACATATACCTACTATATAAAAAGTTATTTCGTCAGTCAGAGCCATACCTTTGTAATGAGCAACACGGATTTAGAGCTAGAAGATCAGTGAATTCAAATCTTTTAACACTTGTAGAATATATATCTTCTAGACTCGACCGTGGAGTGCAAGTTGATGTGGTCTATTTTGATTTCCAGAAGGCTTTTGATAGAGTTAATAACGACATTTTGCTGCAAAAACTAAGTGGTTTGGGGTTTTCCCCAATGCTACTGAAATTTTTTTGCAGATTACCTACGGAACCGTCAGCAGTACGTTCGACACGGTCTGTATGAATCCGAACTCTATCACACGCCTTCTGGAGTGAGTCAGGGATCGGTGCTTGGACCCTTGCTCTTTAACTTCATGATCAACGATCTTCCTGCAGTCGTAGAGCACTCAGCGTGTCTTCTCTATGCGGATGATTTTAAAATATTTCGTGAAATTAGCACATCGGCAGACTGTTTGAAGCTGCAGGAGGATATTGATCCTACTTATGGATGGAGCTGTAATACGAGATGGTGGTAAACGAATCAAAGTGCTATGTCATGTCATTCGGTCGAATGCGACACCCAATCGAGTTCCAGTATACACTAGGCCGACAACCAATTACTAGGGTAACTTCGGTTAAAGATCTGGGAGTAACATTCGACCGGCAGCTGACGTTTAATGACCATATCGTCACGGTGGCAAGAGAGTCTTACAGACGTCTCGGTTTTGTACTACGAAACGCTGGGGATATGCGCAATATAGACGCTATCAAGCTTGTTTTCGGTGCGCTAGTACGCAGCAAATTGGAAGCGAGTGCCTGCGTCTGGCATCCGCATGAGCATAAGTATACCCTTTTGTTGGAGAAGGTACAAAAGGCCTTCCTCAGGTATTTGTACAAGCGTCTGCATGGATATTATCCGTTCATGTACCCTACGAAATTTCTTTTCGGGACTCTGGGGTACAATTCCTTAGAAGTTAGACGTTCCCACGACCAGCTGGCAACAATGTGCAAATTACTAAGAGGGAAAATCGATGCGCCGGATCTATGTAGCCAGTTACGTGCCTTATTTGTCCCCGATAAGTACCTCCGGTGTAGAAAGCACGAGCTACTTGCCGTTCCTAAGTGCAGAACGGTAGCGCATGCTACGTCACCGGTGCCGCGATCTCTTGGTGCGCTCAATGCTATGCTAGATGCGAAATCAAAATACGATGTATTTAACCATGACTGGAGGAAACTGATGTCAGAATGTTTATTGTTCTGAAATAATACAATGAGAACAAATGACTGCTTTGGACTCTTACCTTCCTGTAATATTAAATTCGAATTTCTGGTTTTGTTTATTAATTTAAAGAGTATTGTATTGTATTTGTATGTATCGCTATTGTTTTTGTTTTTGAAATTGACATTTAATTTAGGACATCTTTTTTGTATTTTATAATTTTGTTTAATTAATTTTGGTTTTGACTATTCATCTACGATTTAAGATGTGTAATTAGCATGACATAAACTGTTCCAGTTTAATTTTTATTTAAAATGTTTTTAATGTTTAAATTTCGTTAGTGTAATTGGCGATGTGCCGTTCTGACTGATTATATATAAATATATAAATATAAATAAATAAATAAACTGATTTACGTTTACGTTACGTAAACGTAACGTAACGTAAACGTAACGTAAACGTAACGTAAACGTAACGTAAACGTAACGTAAACGTAACGTAAACGTAACGTAAACGTAACGTAAACGTAACGTAAACGTAACGTAAACGTAACGTAACGTAAAACGTAACGTAAACGTAACGTAAACGTAACGTAAACGTAACGTAAACGTAACGTAAACGTAACGTAACGTAAACGTAACGTAACGTAACGTAACGTAACGTAAAAACGTAACGTAAACGTAACGTAAAACGTAACGTAAACGTAACGTAAACGTAACGTAACGTAACGTAACGTAACGTAACGTAACGTAAACGTAACGTAAACGTAACGTAAACGTAACGTAAACGTAACGTAAACGTAACGTAAACGTAACGTAAACGTAACGTAAACGTAACGTAAACGTAACGTAAACGTAACGTAAACGTAACGTAAACGTAACGTAAACGTAACGTAAACGTAACGTAAACGTAAACGTAAACGTAACGTAAAACGTAACGTAACGTAACGTAAAACGTAAACGTAACGTAAACGTAACGTAAACGTAACGTAAACGTAACGTAAACGTAAACGTAACGTACGTAACGTAACGTAAACGTAACGTAAACGTAACGTAAACGTAACGTAACGTAACGTAACGTAAACGTAACGTAAACGTAACGTAAACGTAACGTAAAACGTAACGTAAACGTAAACGTAACGTAAACGTAACGTAAACGTAACGTAAACGTAACGTAAAAACGTAACGTAAACGTAACGTAAACGTAACGTAAACGTAACGTAAACGTAACGTAAACGTAACGTAAACGTAACGTAAACGTAACGTAAACGTAACGTAAACGTAACGTAAACGTAACGTAAACGTAACGTAAACGTAACGTAAACGTAACGTAAACGTAACGTAAACGTAACGTAAACGTAACGTAAACGTAAACGTAACGTAAACGTAACGTAAACGTAACGTAAACGTAACGTAAACGTAACGTAAACGTAACGTAAACGTAACGTAAACGTAACGTAAACGTAACGTAAACGTAACGTAAACGTAACGTAAACGTAACGTAACGTAACGTAAACGTAACGTAAACGTAACGTAAACGTAACGTAAACGTAACGTAAACGTAACGTAAACGTAACGTAAACGTAACGTAAACGTAACGTAAACGTAACGTAAACGTAACGTAAACGTAACGTAAACGTAACGTAAACGTAACGTAAACGTAACGTAAACGTAACGTAAACGTAACGTAAACGTAACGTAAACGTAACGTAAACGTAACGTAAACGTAACGTAAACGTAACGTAAACGTAACGTAAACGTAACGTAAACGTAACGTAACGTAAACGTAACGTAAAAACGTAACGTAAACGTAAACGTAAACGTAACGTAAACGTAACGTAAACGTAACGTAAACGTAACGTAAACGTAACGTAAACGTAACGTAAACGTAACGTAAACGTAAACGTAACGTAACGTAAACGTAACGTAAACGTAACGTAAACGTAAAACGTAACGTAAACGTAACGTAAACGTAAACGTAACGTAAACGTAAACGTAACGTAAACGTAACGTAAACGTAACGTAACGTAACGTAAACGTAAACGTAACGTAAACGTAACGTAAACGTAACGTAAACGTAACGTAAACGTAACGTAAACGTAACGTAAACGTAACGTAACGTAACGTAACGTAAACGTAACGTAAACGTAACGTAAACGTAACGTAAACGTAACGTAACGTAAACGTAACGTAAACGTAACGTAACGTAAACGTAACGTAAACGTAACGTAAACGTAACGTAAACGTAACGTAAACGTAACGTAAACGTAACGTAAACGTAAACGTAAACGTAAACGTAAACGTAAACGTAAACGTAACGTAAACGTATGCAGACGATTTACAAATTTACACTCAAGCATCTCCTGAACAATTGCATGAGGCCATCAACGCTACTAATACAGATTTAAATAGCTTACTAATTTGGAGCAAATCATTTGGCCTCACAGTGAATCAAAAAAAACACAAACTATAGTTATTGGCAGCTCCCGAATGATTTCCAAGATTGATTGGTTTCACCTACCACAGGTGATTTTCGACGATACTCCCATAAAAATTAGTGAAGTTGTTAAAACCTGGGTATTATTATGGATCGAAATTTTCTTGGGGTCCTCAACTGGCAGAGGTTAGTCGTAAGATATTTGCCTCAGCAGCTTCTTTGAGAAGACTCGAAATTTTCTCCCGATTACTACTAAAACTGCGCTTGTAAAATCTCTTCTTTTCCCTATATTGGATTACGCTGACGTTTGCTATCTGGATTTAACCGAAGAGCAATTGAACAAACTTGAACGTTTGCAAAACTTTTCATACGGTTCATATTTGGCTTACGAAAATATGACCACATTTCTGAATTTCGCCGTAAGCTCAAATGGTTATCTGTCCGTCTTCGCCGTAACGCTCACATCCTCTTTTTCCTTTATAAAATTTTGTTCAACCCTACCACTCCCTTATACCTGAGAGAGAGGTTTCATTTTGTTGAACCTAACTCCCAACCTCTTCGCTCCACTTGCGTCCTTAAACTTAGGTTTCCCTCTTCTACTCATGCAAACCTTTCCTTTTCCAAATCATTCACAGTACAAGCTGTTTTGCTGTGGAATGATCTTCCTCTCACTATAAGACAAGCTAAGTCCTTCCCATTTTCAAAATCTTGTTTACCAGCTTTACATTTCCTCTTCTTGATTGGTACGCTTATTTCATTGGTTTTATATTTATACTTTATCGTTATAATCATTTATGATATATATTATATACTATATATTGATATACTATGTATGTATGTATCTAATTATATATGGATGTTTTTGTATATTTTATGTACCTATATGTAATATTGTATTATATGTATTTATCTAAGTAATTACCTAAGCTGTGTCAATCTGCTTATGAGTATTATACATTATTTATGTATTTTGGCACTATGTATATTTATTGAATTACACCACCTACAGTACACGATTTCTACTACTATTAGTTCATTCATAGGTTGCCTGGAAGAAATCGCTTTAAGCGATAAGGCCGCCCTTTGCTCTGCATAATTTATTATCGTTTTACTTAGTTCTAAGATTTATGGTGTAAATTTGTGGATGTAATAAAGAATTATATTATTATACGTAACGTAAACGTAACGTAAACGTAACGTAAACGTAACGTAAACGTAACGTAAACGTAACGTAAACGTAACGTAACGTAACGTAAACGTAACGTAACGTAAACGTAACGTAAACGTAACGTAAACGTAACGTAAACGTAACGTAAACGTAACGTAAACGTAACGTAAACGTAACGTAAACGTAACGTAAACGTAACGTAAACGTAACGTAAACGTAACGTAAACGTAACGTAAACGTAACGTAAACGTAACGTAAACGTAACGTAAACGTAAACGTAACGTAAACGTAACGTAAACGTAACGTAAACGTAACGTAAACGTAACGTAAAACGTAACGTAACGTAAACGTAACGTAAACGTAACGTAAACGTAACGTAAACGTAACGTAAACGTAAAACGTAACGTAAACGTAAAACGTAACGTAACGTAAACGTAACGTAAACGTAACGTAAACGTAACGTAAACGTAACGTAAACGTAACGTAAACGTAACGTAAACGTAACGTAAAAACGTAACGTAAAAACGTAACGTAAACGTAAACGTAAACGTAACGTAAACGTAACGTAAACGTAACGTAACGTAACGTAAACGTAACGTAACGTAACGTAACGTAAACGTAACGTAAACGTAACGTAAACGTAACGTAACGTAACGTAAACGTAACGTAACGTAACGTAACGTAACGTAAACGTAACGTAAACGTAACGTAAACGTAACGTAAACGTAACGTAAACGTAACGTAACGTAACGTAAACGTAACGTAAACGTAACGTAACGTAAACGTAACGTAACGTAAAACGTAACGTAAACGTAACGTAAACGTAACGTAAACGTAACGTAAACGTAACGTAAACGTAACGTAACGTAACGTAAACGTAACGTAAAACGTAACGTAAAACGTAACGTAAACGTAACGTAAACGTAACGTAAACGTAACGTAAACGTAACGTAAACGTAACGTAAACGTAACGTAACGTAAACGTAAACGTAACGTAAACGTAACGTAAACGTAAACGTAAACGTAACGTAAACGTAACGTAAACGTAACGTAACGTAACGTAAACGTAACGTAAACGTAACGTAAACGTAACGTAAACGTAACGTAAACGTAACGTAAACGTAACGTAACGTAAACGTAACGTAAACGTAAAACGTAACGTAAACGTAACGTAAACGTAACGTAAACGTAACGTAAACGTAACGTAAACGTAACGTAAAACGTAAACGTAAACGTAACGTAAACGTAACGTAAACGTAACGTAAACGTAACGTAAACGTAACGTAAACGTAACGTAAACGTAACGTAAACGTAACGTAAACGTAACGTAAACGTAACGTAAACGTAACGTAAACGTAACGTAAACGTAACGTAAACGTAACGTAAACGTAACGTAAACGACGTAAAACGTAACGTAAACGTAACGTAACGTAACGTAAACGTAACGTAAACGTAACGTAAACGTAACGTAAACGTAACGTAAACGTAACGTAAACGTAACGTAAACGTAACGTAAACGTAACGTAAACGTAACGTAAACGTAACGTAAACGTAACGTAAACGTAACGTAACGTAACGTAAACGTAACGTAAACGTAACGTAAACGTAACGTAAACGTAACGTAAACGTAACGTAAACGTAACGTAAACGTAACGTAAACGTAACGTAAACGTAACGTAAACGTAACGTAAACGTAACGTAAACGTAACGTAAACGTAACGTAAACGTAACGTAAACGTAACGTAAACGTAACGTAAACGTAACGTAAACGTAACGTAAACGTAACGTAAACGTAACGTAAACGTAACGTAAACGTAACGTAAACGTAACGTAAACGTAACGTAAACGTAACGTAAACGTAACGTAAACGTAACGTAAACGTAACGTAAACGTATGCAGACGATTTACAAATTTACACTCAAGCATCTCCTGAACAATTGCATGAGGCCATCAACGCTACTAATACAGATTTAAATAGCTTACTAATTTGGAGCAAATCATTTGGCCTCACAGTGAATCCAAAAAAAACACAAACTATAGTTATTGGCAGCTCCCGAATGATTTCCAAGATTGATTGGTTTCACCTACCACAGGTGATTTTCGACGATACTCCCATAAAAATTAGTGAAGTTGTTAAAAACCTGGGTATTATTATGGATCGAAATTTTTCTTGGGGTCCTCAACTGGCAGAGGTTAGTCGTAAGATATTTGCCTCAGCAGCTTCTTTGAGAAGACTCCGAAATTTTCTCCCGATTACTACTAAAACTGCGCTTGTAAAATCTCTTCTTTTCCCTATATTGGATTACGCTGACGTTTGCTATCTGGATTTAACCGAAGAGCAATTGAACAAACTTGAACGTTTGCAAAACTTTTTCATACGGTTCATATTTGGCTTACGAAAATATGACCACATTTCTGAATTTCGCCGTAAGCTCAAATGGTTATCTGTCCGTCTTCGCCGTAACGCTCACATCCTCTTTTTCCTTTATAAAATTTTGTTCAACCCTACCACTCCCTTATACCTGAGAGAGAGGTTTCATTTTGTTGAACCTAACTCCCAACCTCTTCGCTCCACTTGCGTCCTTAAACTTAGGTTTCCCTCTTCTACTCATGCAAACCTTTCCTTTTCCAAATCATTCACAGTACAAGCTGTTTTGCTGTGGAATGATCTTCCTCTCACTATAAGACAAGCTAAGTCCCTTCCCATTTTCAAAAATCTTGTTTACCAGCTTTACATTTCCTCTTCTTGATTGGTACGCTTATTTCATTGATTTTATATTTATACTTTATCGTTATAATCATTTATGATATATATTATATACTATATATTGATATACTATGTATGTATGTATCTAATTATATATGGATGTTTTTGTATATTTTATGTACCTATATGTAATATTGTATTATATGTATTTATCTAAGTAATTACCTAAGCTGTGTCAATCTGCTTATGAGTATTATACATTATTTATGTATTTTGGCACTATGTATATTTATTGAATTACACCACCTACAGTACACGATTTCTACTACTATTAGTTCATTCATAGGTTGCCTGGAAGAAATCGCTTTAAGCGATAAGGCCGCCCTTTGCTCTGCATAATTTATTATCGTTTTACTTAGTTCTAAGATTTATGGTGTAAATTTGTGGATGTAATAAAGAATTATATTATTATTATTATTATTATTATTAAACGTAACGTAAACGTAACGTAAACGTAACGTAAACGTAACGTAAACGTAACGTAAACGTAACGTAAACGTAACGTAAACGTAACGTAAACGTAACGTAAACGTAACGTAAACGTAACGTAAACGTAACGTAACGTAAACGTAACGTAAACGTAACGTAAACGTAACGTAAAAACGTAACGTAAACGTAACGTAAACGTAACGTAAACGTAACGTAAACGTAACGTAAACGTAACGTAAACGTAACGTAAACGTAACGTAAACGTAACGTAACGTAACGTAAACGTAACGTAAACGTAAACACGTAACGTAAACGTAACGTAAACGTAACGTAAACGTAACGTAAACGTAACGTAAACGTAACGTAAACGTAACGTAAACGTAACGTAAACGTAACGTAAACGTAACGTAAACGTAACGTAAACGTAACGTAAACGTAACGTAAACGTAACGTAAACGTAACGTAAACGTAACGTAACGTAAACGTAACGTAAACGTAACGTAAACGTAACGTAAACGTAACGTAAACGTAACGTAAAAACGTAACGTAACGTAACGTAACGTAAACGTAACGTAACGTAACGTAACGTAAACGTAACGTAAACGTAACGTAAACGTAACGTAAACGTAACGTAAACGTAACGTAACGTAAAACGTAACGTAAACGTAACGTAAACGTAACGTAAACGTAACGTAAACGTAACGTAAACGTAACGTAAACGTAACGTAAACGTAACGTAAACGTAACGTAAAAACGTAAACGTAACGTAAACGTAACGTAAACGTAACGTAAACGTAACGTAAACGTAACGTAAAACGTAACGTAAACGTAACGTAACGTAACGTAAACGTAACGTAAACGTAAACGTAACGTAAACGTAACGTAAACGTAACGTAAACGTAACGTAACGTAAAACGTAACGTAAACGTAACGTAAACGTAAACGTAACGTAAACGTAACGTAAACGTAACGTAAACGTAACGTAAACGTAACGTAAACGTAACGTAAACGTAACGTAAACGTAACGTAAACGTAACGTAAACGTAACGTAAACGTAACGTAAACGTAACGTAAAAACGTAACGTAAACGTAACGTAAACGTAACGTAAACGTAACGTAAACGTAACGTAAACGTAACGTAAACGTAACGTAAACGTAACGTAAACGTAACGTAAACGTAACGTAAACGTAACGTAAACGTAACGTAAACGTAACGTAAACGTAACGTAAACGTAACGTAAACGTAACGTAAACGTAACGTAAACGTAACGTAAACGTAACGTAAACGTAACGTAAACGTAACGTAAACGTAACGTAACGTAACGTAACGTAACGTAACGTAAACGTAACGTAACGTAACGTAACGTAAACGTAACGTAAACGTAACGTAACGTAAACGTAACGTAAACGTAACGTAAACGTAACGTAAACGTAACGTAAACGTAACGTAAACGTAACGTAACGTAACGTAACGTAAACGTAACGTAAACGTAAACGTAACGTAAAACGTAACGTAAACGTAACGTAACGTAACGTAAACGTAAACGTAAACGTAACGTAAACGTAACGTAAACGTAACGTAAACGTAACGTAACGTAAACGTAACGTAACGTAACGTAAACGTAACGTAAACGTAACGTAAACGTAACGTAAACGTAACGTAAACGTAACGTAAACGTAACGTAAACGTAACGTAAACGTAACGTAAACGTAACGTAAACGTAACGTAAACGTAACGTAACGTAAACGTAACGTAACGTAACGTAAAAACGTAACGTAAACGTAACGTAAACGTAACGTAAACGTAACGTAAAACGTAACGTAACGTAACGTAAACGTAACGTAACGTAACGTAAACGTAACGTAAACGTAACGTAAACGTAACGTAAACGTAACGTAAACGTAACGTAAACGTAACGTAAACGTAACGTAACGTAAACGTAACGTAAACGTAACGTAAACGTAAACGTAACGTAAACGTAACGTAACGTAAACGTAACGTAAACGTAAAACGTAAACGTAACGTAAACGTAACGTAAACGTAACGTAACGTCAACGTAACGTAAACGTAACGTAAACGTAACGTAAACGTAACGTAAACGTAACGTAAAGTAATACATACTACTTAATCGCGCGAATTTCGTAATGGCGCTGGACAGTATCGAGTGGGCTAGAATTATGCCATCTAATAAGACACCCGACGAAATAACTTCATCCGTTATAAATATAATTAAAAATAAATTTGACATTTGCTATTCATTAAAATTAATTCATTTTAAGAAAAATGTTGACTCATCGTGGGTATGTCCCGATGTAAAAAAATATAAATCATTATTATTTGACATCATTGAATTCGCTAACTCGTTTACGCATAATAGTAATTTAAATGTATTAATTAATGACATGAATGAATATTACGAGAAACTCGTTAAATCGAGTAAATCTAGCCATTACGTCAGCGCATTAAAGAAAGGAAACAATGCGTCTAAGGCTATGTGGGCGATAGTAAACAACGAAAGGGGGAAGTGTAATACTCCTTTAATGGAATTTACTGAAATCGTGAGAAATTTTGACGGAACTAAATTTGTATCTAAGAGTGAGATGCTGAGCTCCATGAACCAGCGGTTCCTGGGGGCGGCGGCCGCGGCCGGGGCCCCGCGCGCCGATGCCGCCCGCGCCGGTGCGGCGCTGCGCGCGGCGCGCGCGCTCGCCGACCGCTCTCTGCGCTTGCTGCGGTTTACCGCCGATGAAGTGTTCCGTATTGTGACCACCCGCATTCCAGCGAAGACTTCAAAGGACGTATATGGCATCTCAAACTGAACGAGGTAACATCCCAATTTGAGGGCTATGCTCGGAGTCTCTTTGCGCGACCGAATCCGTAATGAGGATATTCGCAAAATAACGAAAGTGGCCGACATAACTCAAAGAGTAAGCAAGTTGAAGTGGCAATGGGCAGGCCACATCGCTCGCAGAACTGACAACCGAAGGGGAAGAAAGGTTCTCGAGTGGCGACCACGAACCGGAACGCAGTGTTGGACGGCCTCCCACTAGATGGACAGATGACCTCATAAAGGTCGCTGGAAACACTTGGTTGCAGGTTGCGCAGGACCGTTCGTTGTGGAAATCTAGGGTGGAGGCCTATGTGCAGCAGTGGACGTCTTGCGGCTGATGATGATGATGATGACGGCAGTAAATCGGCCAAGCTATATTGACCTTAAAATAAAGAACGGTATTTCCGATTCATAAACCGATTGACTTAGTCACATCACTATTAAACAATAAATAGCAATAGCGATTCTGTAGCATAGGTACACAGACTAAGTAGTGCTCTATAGGTACTTGGCTAATAGTTGGTAGTTGGCTTCATTAGCACTTCAAGACTGGGCGGATTCTAGTACCTCTTTCTCTCTTGTGGCGTGGTAAATAAGAGGTACACGATCGGATAATTATATTGTAAATGTTCAATTAAACACGAATACCTACTCCATGCTTGTCATTTCTCGAAGAGTGATAGTCAGTGAAAACCACAATCTTTGTCAAAACAGTATCACAGACAGAGTAGCTCAGTATATACCACAACCATTTATTCTATGCCACAACTGTTTAGAGTATAACATAGAATAAATAATATAGATAGAACGGACATAATATAGATAGATCACCGGTGAAATCATTCACCGGTGATCGGGCAATCTCCGGTGAAAAATCGGAGGTCACCGGAGAATTAAGAAATTTGTTTCTTTTATGTAAATTTATACATTCATAATGCAGAAATAAGAATAATCAAAGGATATACTTTTATTTGTGTAACTTTATTAGGTAAAAAAATAGATGCGACGATCACCGGAGATCAATCGGTTAAATACCGATTATATCAAAAGAGTACTTTTACCGGTAAATCACCGGTTATTCTCCGGTACTCACTGCTCCGGCACTGTTGCCAGATTGGGGGGATTCTCCCTAAATTTGGGGGTTTTAATAGCCATGGAGGGAAAATTGGGGACAAAATGTTTGGGGATTTACGGGGAAAAAAAAATTGCTTGTGGGGGCAAATTGGGGATTTTTCATTGCCGAGTTTTGCAGTGTTTAGCGAATATGGCACTTATCCAAGTGAACTTAGTACAAACATTAAATCGGCTAGCGTCATATTTTGTTTTAAGAGTTAGGAAAAGTTTATCAATTTTGGGCGGGTTCTTGAAAACCTTTGGGGGTGTTTTCAAGAAACCCCGCTATTTGAGATATACCTACGCTTGGGCATGGATGACGGTAAGCTTACTGTTCTAGCTCTGTTAGACTTCAGTAATGCTTTCAATGCCGTCAATTTCGACATATTGCTCGCTTTACTCCGTTCCATCAACATATTATCTCCACCGGTAATTGAATGGTTTCGTAGTTACCTACAAGGTCGCCGGCAGCGGATTCACCTAGAAGATAATTTTTCTTCTTGGTGTAATACAACAGCTGGTGTTCCTCAAGGTGGCGTGCTATCTCCTCTTCTCTTTGCTATTTTTATAAATTCTATTTCGAAGAACCTTGTTTCTTCCTACCACCTTTATGCAGATGATTTACAAATTTATTTTCAAGCACCTATTAATGAGTTGGATACTGCTATTGCTAAAATTAATGATGATCTGAATCGTATTATTCAGTGGAGTAAGTATTTTGGCTTAAAAGTAAATCCTACGAAAACACAGTTGATAATAATGGGCAGTTCGTACTGGATCTCCAGAGTAAACTGGAACACAATACCTAGTGTTGTATTTGATGGGATTCCTATACCATTTAGTAGTTCCGTGAAAAATCTTGGAGTAGTGTTTGATCGTACCTTATCATGGGATTGCCATGTTAAGACAATCAGTAATAAATTATTTGCGTCCGGTAGTCCTTAAGACGTCTCCGTAACTTTTTATCCACTGCCACTAAAATTGCTCTTGCTCAGTCTCTCCTTCTTCCTATTCTGGATTACGCTGACGCTTGCTATCTTGATCTTAGAGAGGACCAGCTAGACAAACTTGAGCGCCTCCAAAATTTCTGCATACGATTCATGTTTGGATTACGCAAATATGATCACGTGTCCCAATTTCGTGTGCAGCTAAAGTGGTTACCTATTCGTCTTTGTCGGAATGCTCACATTCTCTTTTTTCTGTACAATATTTTGTTTAATCCTTCCACTCCGCACTACCTTAAGGAACGCTTTACCTTTTTGCAAGATCACCATCAGCTTCCTTTAAGGTCAAATTACTTACTCTCTTTACCTCATGACCCCTTCGGCTCCAACTGAAACTTTTTGTGGCAAGTCGTTTACTTACAGGGCAACTCAGTTGTGGAATGAATTACCCGTCCACATCAGACATTCTCCTTCTCTGAATACATTCAAAACCTATGTTAAACAATTTTATTTGTTGAAAATGTAGTTTGTTTGTTGTTTGTCGATTTTCTCCAGTTGCAATAACAGTTGTATTTATATTGTATTTATTAGTATGTATTATGTGTAGGTGTTTAATTATTCTATTTTATTTTTATCATAATTCTTATTTTCTTTCCAATATATATGTATATGTTTTGTTTAATTCTTATTTGCACACCCCGTATACTTGTCCAAATATTATTTTCCATCCTAAGGTTGCCTAGAAGAGATCGCTTTCAGTGATAAGGTCGCTCATTGTCGCACTACTGTAAAATGTATTGTTCTTTTTTTTCTGTGTTTAATTTTGTTTGGTGTGTCAATAAAGAGTATATCTATCTATCTATTTGGGGGGGGATTTCGAGAACATTTTGGGGGAAAATTGAGATGGACTTCTGACAACACTGCGTGTAAAGTGCTAAGGCTAAGTAAAGCTCAGGGGTGGTCGACTCTTTTAGGGCCAGGTGGGATAAAAGTACATACACGTGGGGGTCCCAAACGAAGAGTGGCAACATATATTTGCGTCTCTTTCTAACGCTCCATTTTAGAGATAAGTAACCTGTGAAATATAAAGATTTTATTTATTACGATATACGATTTTTAGTAACTAATAGTATCGATTTTGAGTCAATGAATAATTTAGTAGCTCTTTTTTATGCCCTGGATGGTGTATTCGCAACGCAACCCAAACGATTCGGGCACGGGATGACAATCCTTGTCTCTGTGATTCCAAACGGATAAGCCAAAGACAGAGAGGTTTGATTCCGTGTCGAGATCAATCAGATTGCGTTGTGAATCTCGGTCCTGAATTTAAACTAAACTTGTAAATCAGATTCGGTAAAGTAGCAACCTGTATCCTGTTTGAACACGTAGGTGTATTTTTAATAACAGTTTGCTACACAGGTAGTTTCTGGCTGATCTACAACTTATTACTTTGTCCGTTCCTAATTAGTAGATCATTTGGATCCAACTGAAAAAATGTGTAATAACAATTACATTATTAATTATTATCACGTGTATAAATCTCAAGATAAATCGAATAGTAGAATAACAATAAACAGAACTATCGACTATTTTATCATTACTTAAATACTCATCTCTAAAATCGTCACAAAAAAAACAAAAAAATGGCTTCTAGGTTTTGTGTTGTAAAAAGTTTGCATCTTTCTTTGTTTTTGTTCTAGACGAAGTATTCCTGATGTTTTTTATTATGAAAGAGAAAAGAAAATGTGGCAGATCGCCTCCTAGACTTGGAAATAGGAATTCTCTATGGTAAGCATGTGGTACCTAAGTACCTATTAATAAAAGTTCTATGTAGTGCCAAATTGCGATTTTTTTTATAATCACATAGCAAGAGCACCTGGTGTAAACTAAAACATATGGGTTCATTTTTAATTGTGTTTTCAGTTGCGAGTTGAGGGGCGATGTATTGCTATCTTAAGAAGAATGGTTTTCAAACCCATTTCAAGAACAGCTGTACAAAAAGCATCTTGATGTTGTTTATGATAGAAACTATACAACTCATGAGATCTGCTGGACTAGATGAAAACTGTGATAATGTAAATATGTGAATCATAAGATAAAATAAATATATTAATCATATTCAAAGGATAACATGGTATAATATATGTATATAGTCCTTATTATGCTTGGTAAAATAGTTTATAATCTGTTTCATTTTAGATGCCAAACAGCACTGAACCTGAAGCAGACAGCCGCTGCTAGTAGAAAACGCATCATTTTGAATACTGGCAGTGGTTACTACAACTGAAAATGATACAGGTCCATCCGCAAAACAAATGACAATGCGACCGCTGACATAAAGCAAGTGACTACTAGAATGCATCAAAAATATGAGGTTGGTATACTCAAGCAATTTAAAAATAAAACACTAATCAGGAAAAATAGCAATGTAATTGTGTTAGAATTTAGTGTAGGTTTCATTATCTCAACATTTAACTATTGTGCTTATTCAATAACACTATAAATATCTCATTACATGCTATCCATGGTTTTTTTATTTATAATAGTTTAGAGTGATGGGATGAGCGGGGCTTGTGCCTGATAGTGATATAGTGAGCAATATGCTTGTCCATAACAGGAGCGATACATATCTCTGCCATGTAATATTTATCTGAATACATTGACCTTTAAAGCCTTGCATTGCAATAACAACAATTAAATGTATTACTTTCAACTAAGTGATGATGAAATCTATAATGCTGATGTTAATTAACTTTCAGATGCTGAGCCTTTTCAAACAAGAAAGAGGACCATCGAAGAAGGCAGAGTTTGAAGAAAATAATATAAAAGCGACTGCGATTCGGGCTGATAAGTCTCATTAAGGTGTAAACATCACATTTTAATGTCAGAATTAAATTTTTTTTGCTCTTTTTTGCCCAGTAAGATTTGCAACTATTTTATGGGCTTATGGAACATTTTTGATTGTTCTTTACAGTATCATATCATTTTTTTTTTGTTTATGAATGTGATACAAAAGATTTTTATTTTATATAAGAAAGTCATGCCGTTTACATACTTAGAAACTAGAGATTCTTTGAGGGAACTTTTTAAAATTATTTATATTGTGCTAATGGCCATAATTATTGTCCAAATACCTTTATAAATTGTAAAAATAAATGAATTGAAATAAACTTACTAAAACTTAACGCATGTTTTTGTTCAGGTCCACATGGAGCTACGGGCCATAAATATAAACAAGACAAGTTTCGTTTATATTTGGGCTGTAGTTCCTTGTGGTTCCGTAAACTACCTATAATATTCCAACGAAATTTGAAATTTTTCCGCCTACGCAAACAATACATTTCGAAATTTCCCGCCTTCGCAAATTTTTGATTTTAAAATTTCCCGCCTTGAGCCTGGAAAAAGTTTTAAGGGGGCAAACGATAGATGGCGCTACTTTTTCATGAAGTATGGAGTTGGCATTCTTCTCCATGAGTATATGTTCTGTGGTAAAGCTGTAAAGCTGTTAAGTGGTATAATGGTACCTAATAAACAACCAAGTTAGCTCAGTTCCGCATGCAAAGTGCAAACCTCTAATCAGTAAACTCACAGAATCACAGATGTAAGTACACCAAGCCACGGTACTATTACCACTGACCGCCTATTTTAGGATAAATGGTACCAAACTACCAAACATGTGGTTAATCTCTTCACCACATTGCTTGTAACAACAGTATCAGTTTACATATCATTTTATTGTGTCGTCATCTCGTTTGTCTGGTAGTACTAAATGGCGAGTGATCCTCAGCAGATACAAAGACTGACTTGTCGCTAACTGATAACTCCAGCAGAGACGAGAGCATACCTGCAGCAGGAAATCCTGTCTTTCGAACAGGAACTCAGCCACACCATATGCGGTACAACACTTCCGTCCAGTGGTATAAACGAACATATACATTGATACACTCTGAAGGAAAATAATTACAATAAATATAATACATGTTTATGAACCAACTAAAAATGCCATTTAAAGCAAAAAAACTGTTACTTACTAGAGAAAAATCAATTGAATGTGATATGTGCGATTATAGAACATCACAAGCAAGCCATTTAAAACGACACAAATTAACACATATTGGAGAAAAGCCATTTGAATGTGATATGTGTGATTATAGAGCATCACAAAAAAGTCATTTAAAACGACACAAATTAACATATACTGGAGAAAAACCATATGAATGTGATATGTGTGATTATAGAGCATCAGGAGCATATATTTTAAAACAACACAGATTATTAACACATTTTGGAGAAAAACCATTTGAATGTGATATTTGTAATTATAGAGCACCGCAAGCATCTAGATTAAAAATACACAAATTAACACATACTGGAGAAAAACCATATGAATGTGATATGTGTGATTATAGAGCAGCAGAATCATCTAGATTAAAAAAACACAAATTAACACATACTGGAGCAAAACCATATGAATGTGATATGTGTGATTATAGAACATCACAAAAAAGCAATTTCAAACGACACAAATTAACACATACTGGAGAAAAACCATATGAATGTGATATGTGTGATTATAGAGCAGCAGAATCATCGACTTTAAAAAACACAAATTAACACATACTGGAGCAGAATGAATTTAATGTGATATGTGTGATCATAAAGCATCACAAGCATGTGATATGGAAATACACAAATTAACACATATTGGAGAAAAGCCATTTGAATGTGATATGCGTAATTATAAAGCACCACAAGCATCTAGATTAAAAAAACACAAATTAACACATACTGGAGAAAAACCATTTGAATGTGATATGTGTGATTATAGAGCATCACAAAAACGTCATTTAAAACGACACAAATTAACACATACTGGAGAAAAACCATATGAATGTGATATGTGTGATTATAGAGCATCAGGAGCATATATTTTAAAACAACACAGATTATTAACACATTTTGGAGAAAAACCATTTGAATGTGATATTTGTAATTATAGAGCACCGCAAGCATCTAGATTAAAAATACACAAATTAACACATACTGGAGAAAAACCATATGAATGTGATATGTGTGATTATAGAGCAGCAGAATCATCTAGATTAAAAAAACACAAATTAACACATACTGGAGAAAAACCATATGAATGTGATATGTGTGATTATAGAACATCACAAAAAAGCAATTTAAAACGACACAAATTAACACATACTGGAGCAGAACGATTTGAATGTGATATGTGTGATCATAAAGCATCACAAGCATGTGATATGGAAATACACAAATTAACACATATTGGAGAAAAGCCATTTCAATGTGATATTTGTAATTATAGAGCACCGCAAGCATCTAGATTAAAAATACACAAATTAACACATACTGGAGAAAAACCATATGAATGTGATATGTGTGATTATAGAGCATCACAAACAAGTCATTTAAAACGACACAAATTAACACATACTGGAGAAAAACCATATGAATGTGATATGTGTGATTATAGAGCAGCAGAATCATCTAGATTAAAAAAACACAAATTAACACATACTGGAGAAAAACCATATGAATGTGATATGTGTGATTATAGAACATCACAAAAAAGCAATTTAAAACGACACAAATTAACACATACTGGAGCAGAACGATTTGAATGTGATATGTGTGATCATAAAGCATCACAAGCATGTGATATGGAAATACACAAATTAACACATATTGGAGAAAAGCCATTTGAATGTGATATGTGTGATTATAGAGCACCGCAAGCATCTAGATTCAAAATACACAAAGTAACACATACTGGAGAAAAACCATATGAATGTGATATGTGTGATTATAGAGCAGCACAATCATCGACTTTAAAAAAACACAAATTAACACATACTGGAGAAAAACCATATGAATGTGATATGTGTGATTATAGAACATCACAAAAAAGCAATTTGAAACGACACAAATTAACACATACTGGAGCAGAATGAATTTAATGTGATATGTGTGATCATAAAGCATCACAAGCATGTGATATGGAAATACACAAATTAACACATATTGGAGAAAAGCCATTTGAATGTGATATGCGTAAGTATAAAGCACCACAAGCATCTAGATTAAAAAAACACAAATTAACACATACTGGAGAAAAACCATATGAATGTGATATGTGTGATTATAGAGCATCACAAAAAAGTCATTTAAAATGACACAAATTAACACATACTGGAGAAAAATCATATGAATGTGATATGTGTGATTATAGAGCATCAGGAGCGTATATTTTAAAACAACACAGATTATTAATACATTTTGGAGAAAACCCATTTGAATATGATATTTGTAATTATAGAGCACCGCAAGCATCTAGATTAAAAATACACAAATTAACACATACTGGAGAAAAACCATATGAATGTGATATGTGTGATTATAGAGCAGCAGAATCATCGACTTTAAAAAAACACAAATTAACACATACTGGAGAAAAACCATATGAGTGTGATATGTGTTATTATAGAGTATCACAAGCATCTAGATTAAAAGAACACAAATTAACACATACTGGAGAAAAAACATATGAGTGTGATATGTGTGATTATAAAGCAGCAAAATTATCTAGTTTAAAAAAACACAGATTAATACATACTGGAGAAAAACGATTTGAATGTGATATGTGTAATTAAAAAGCACCAAAAGCATCTAGATTAAAACAACACAAATTAACACATACTGGAGAAAAACCATATGAGTGTGATATGTGTGATTATAAAGCATCACTAGCAGGAACTTTAAAGAAACACAAATTAACACATTCTAAAGGTAAACCTATGAAATGTGATTTGTGTAATTGTTTAATTTGTAATTTTTAAAGTGAAAACTTATTTTGGTGCGCAGACTAGACAGTCTAGACAGATTTTTTGTGGGCTGTGAATTGAATTTTAGCGTCACGCTTGGGTATTATAATAAATTTTCATGTAAACTCAAGATGCTAGAGCGAGAAGGGGCATTCCACGGGAAATGGGTAAACAAACTATTTTATAAAATTGATATGATTATAGCGAATTTATTCTTAACGGAATGTAGATGAAATAAATTTGATGATCTGTAAAAATCTATTTGAAAAACAACAAAATTTTGTATTATTTCACTGTGACAAGTAGTAATGTAATGTGAATGAGTTGTGCAATTTTTTGTACCAGATTGGCATTACTGTTTTTGACTATTTTGATTACTTAACATTTTTAATCAAACGGTATTGGAGAGTGATAAGAATCAACTTAATTTTAATTTGGGCTAAAATATAGCGAAAAGTTGTATTTATAGCTTCAAAATGTATTGTTCTAAAGAGAGCTTTTTGGAAGGTAAGAATTGGCCTGTAGCTAAACTGTTTAGCTAAATTTTCTAGTGCAATGTGTTGAAGGGTGGAAAACAGGTGATTTTCATTTTTGTCCCACTTCAATTCAATTCAATTCATTTATCTATATATATAAAACTCAAAGGTGACTGACTGACTGACTGACTGACTGACTGACATAGTGATCTATCAACACACAGCCCAAACCACTGGAGGGATCAGGCTGAAATTTGGCACACAAGTAGATGTTATGACGTAGGTATCCGCTAAGAAAGGATTTTGATAAATTCTATCCCCAAGGGGTGAAATAGGGATGAAAGATTGTATGAAACTTTTTATTCCTTTGGCATATTTGCATGAACTTTCATATTCATATAATCTATATATATAAAACTCAAAGGTGACTGACTGACTGACTGACTGACTGACTGACATAGTGATCTATCAACACACAGCCCAAACCACTGGAGGGATCAGGCTGAAATTTGGCACACAAGTAGATGTTATGACGTAGGTATCCGCTAAGAAAGGATTTTGATAAATTCTATCCCCAAGGGGGTGAAATAGGGGATGAAAGATTGTATGAAACTTTTTATTCCTTTGGCATATTTGTATGAACTTTCATATTCATATAAATTGAGTTCGGCTAAAATCATGGGGTACGTATTACAGCGTTTATCTATATATATAAAACTCAAAGGTGACTGACTGACTGACTGACTGACTGACTGACATAGTGATCTATCAACACACAGCCCAAACCACTGGAGGGATCAGGCTGAAATTTGGCACACAAGTAGATGTTATGACGTAGGTATCCGCTAAGAAAGGATTTTGATAAATTCTATCCCCAAGGGGGTGAAATAGGGGATGAAAGATTGTATGAAACTTTTTATTCCTTTGGCATATTTGTATGAACTTTCATATTCATATAAATTGAGTTCGGCTAAAATCATGGGGTACGTATTACAGCGTTTATCGAAATTCAACCCTCAAAGGGATGAAATAAGAAATGAAATTTTGTATCGAAACGTTTTATTCCTTGGGCATATTTGCATGAAATTTCATATAAATTGAGTTTGGCTAAAATAATGAGGTACGTAATACAGCTTTTATCGAAATTCAACCCTCAAAGGGGTGAAATAAGGGATGAAAGTTTGTATAGAAACTTTTTATTCCTTGGGGATATTTGCATGAAATTTCATATAAGGTGACTTCAGTTAAAATCATGAGGTACGTATTACAGCGTTTATCGAAATTCAATCCTCAAAGGGGAGAAATAAGGGATGAAATTTTGTATCGAAACGTTTTATTCCTTGAACATATTTAGTGTGGCCAAAATAAAGAGTTGTGTATCACATTTTTTTCAAAATTTAACCTCTAAAACGAGTTAAATAGGGGATGAACGTTTTATAAAATAAATATTAAACGCAGCGGACATACACTTAGGACATTCTTAAAATATTTCACACACGTATTATTTTTATAAGGTAGGCAGCCATTTCTCAAGGATTTCTCAAAATTCAACCCCTAAAGAGATGAAATAGGGGATGAAAGTTTGTATGAAGCTTTTTATTCCTAAGACATAATTGCATGAAATTTCATTAAATTATGTTTGGGTAATATCATGAGGTATGTATTACAGTGTTTATCAAAATTAAACCGTGAAAGGGGTGGAATAAGGGTTGACAATTTGTACAAAACTTTTTATTCCTTGGACATATTAGCATCAAATTTTGTAAGAGTTGAGTACGGCCATAATAATGACTTACGTAGTACATTTTTTATCAATTCATTCTCTAGGTTTTAAAATAGGGGATGAAAGTTTTATGATAACGCACAGGACGTACCCTTAAGACATACTTAAAATTTCACACACGTATATTTTTTTATGACGTAGGCATCGACCAAAGGAAGGTTTTCAAAATTCGTATGAATTGATTTCAGCTAGCATCACGAGGTACATATTACAACATTTATCAAAATTTAACCCTCAAAGGGGTGACATAAGGGTAAACTATCATAGTTTTTATGAAACTTTTTATTTCTTGTACATATTTGCATCAAATTTTGTAGAAATTGAGTACGGCCTAAATAATGAGTTATGAGTACATTTACTTCCAAAATGTAACCCATAAGAGGGTAATATGACATTCTTAAATTGTCACATACGTATTCTTTTTATGACGTAGACATATTCACTAAGGACGGATTTCTCAAAATTCAACGCCTAAAGAAAATATGTATGAAAGTGTGTATTATGAAACTTTTATTCCTTGGACATATTTGAATGAAATTTCGTATAAATTGAGTACGGCTAATATGTGTAATGAGTTATGTGTTTCAGTGTTTTTTTTTTCAAAATACATCGTCTAATGTAGTAAAATAAGGGAAAAAAGTTTGTGTGAACATTTTTATTTCTTGTGACATATTTGCTTTAAGCTTTGTAGGATATGAGTACGGAAAAATAATGAGCTATGTAAAACAGAGTTTTCCTAAATTTAATCCCAAAGAAAGTGTATGAAAAGTGGGTATGAAAATTTTATATATTATAAATAATATTACGCACAGGAGACATTGTATTTACATGTGTGAAAATGTAAGTATATTTATATTTTATGAAGCAAACAAGAAAGAAGGATATTTTTCAAATTCATACTAGGTACGTAATAGTGGATAAAATTTTGTACGGACTTTAGACATGCTCTAAAGACTATAACGAAAAGCTTTGACGGACTACTTTTGTTACAATAACGCCTAGGCTGTGAAAGGCGTTCACAAACTAAGTGGAGAGATACTCTAAGACGTTGCCTGAATGGATTTTTCATGATGATTACAACGCTGGTGTTTCCAAATTGAGACTGAATCGGTTTCTTCTAGGATAGCAAGCTCTACCGTAGACCACATAATCACTTAACTTTAGGCGACATTGCGGTCAAGAGTAAACCTATTATAGCAGTTAAAACATTTATTTGCATGAACATTAAAATAATGAGCGTATTAGTTTTCCAAAATTCAACCCCTGAGATGGTAAAATAGGGAATTAAAATACATAATAACGCATAAACTACCCTTAGACCTATTATAGACGAGCATTAGTTATGTTATTATTTGACGCTCATGCTATCAAAGTAGGAATCTACAATAAAAAACTTACTGAACGCGAGCGAAGCCGCGGGTTAAAGCTAGTTTATACCATAAATTCATAAGAACACTTGGTAACGTCATTTACAAAAAGGCAAAGAATCTGTGTACATAATATGATAAAATAACAACGTCAAAAAGAATAAAGCAGCTGTAAAGGGGCCTAGTCAATTACATGCAGCTGTAAAAAGGCTTTGTCGAAGACAATATAACAAATAATCAATACACACAGTATACAGATACTACATTAGTACAAACAATGTAACATCAAAAGTCTTAAAAATCTATTATTTTACCTTATTACAAGATTCTAATTTCGACACATTTCTCTTCCATACGTTACTATCTTTAACAAAGTCGTCTATATTATAATATGCCTTGCTCAATTGGTAGCTTTTTATTTCATTTTTAAACTTGGTTTCATTGAGGCCTTCCACTTGTACAGGGATTGCATTATAGAAGCGAATACCATTACATTTGAAAGAGTTATTTGTTTTCTGAAGTCTGCACTTAGGAAATACAATTTTGTGTTTATGGTGCGCTTTTGGATTCAGATCAGTTAATTTCTGCAGACGACTTCGATTTTTTCTTACATACATTATGCTGCTTATCACCAATAGCATTTAATATAGTTATAAATATTTTAGTAGACAAAATAATATCCCGTGAAAAGAAATGGGGCTACCGGTTTAAAATCAACAATAAGTACACTGAGTCAATCTTGGCCTTTGCGGACGACCTTGCAATACTTACACGTAATCCTAAACAGTGTCAAGAATTGTTGAACGAAGTCGATGAGTTCTGTACATGGACGGAGGGAATGAGGACAAAACCATCAAAATGTCATTGTCTTTGTCTGGGTAGACGAAATACCAAATATACGTCTTACGATCCGGGACTCTCCATAAGTGGCCAAGGAGTTGCCACAATTGCAGAGGCAGTGCCTTTCAAATTTCTTGGTAGAAAGATAGATCACAAAGGACGTACACCATCATTAGAGGTGGTTGTTGAAAATTTCATGAACAACCTCAATAAGGTAGACCAGCAGCCTATCAGCAATATCAAAAAGCATGGATATATGACAACTACCTCACATCACGTCTCACTTGGCCTTTCCTAGTATATGACATCGGTAAAACTCTCCTGGCAAAGCTAGATGCCAATGTCATAAAGATATTGAAGTCATGGTTAGGATTGGCACATCCGGCTGATCCTCTACTCTTTTAGGGATCAAAATAGTTTTGGGCTGAAACTAAAGAAACCGTCTGAACTTTACAAACACCTAAGAGTTACAAAAACGCATGTTTTGGGAAAGTCGCAAGACGACTTAATTACATCTCTCCCAAAAGACAAAACTGCTTCAGACCTGGAATCTAGACTTCAATTCCATAAACAATTTATGGCAGGTGCACAAGTAAATACTGCTGGGTTGGGTGCGAGAAGGAAAAGGAAGACCGAGACATGGTAAAAACCTTTCTACAACAAGACGAAAATAACGGTTACAAAGTGCACGCTATGAACTTAGAAATGCAAAGTGAGTGGTTAACCATAGGTGAGTTCTGTATCCCATTAGCTCTAAAGTGGCGCACCTTGATCTATGACTGGTCTCCTGCCTTATTAAAATTTTATCTAAATGCATTCCAAATGACCCTCCTGACCAGAGTAACTTGGTAAGGTGGGGAAAAGCCTCTGAAAAATGTTGCTATACTTGTGGAGAGGCGATATGTACAGCAAGGCACATATTGGTGGGATGCAAGGTGCTCCTTGATGGGGTCATTACTCACGGCGTCATGACAGAGTACTTGAAATCATACGTGAAGCCATGAGCCTTTCAGTAGCTAGAGCCCAAAGGGATTGACGACAAACAAAAGACAAATTAACTTTGTAAAAGCAGGCTCAACTTCAAACTCCAGGAACAAGCCTTACTCAATCCTGGGTACAGCACCTGATTGGACTATTTTAATGGACACGTATGAAAAGCACTACAAAATCCCAGAGGATGTGGGTGTTTCGTCATCCAGACCGGACATTTTCCTTTTTCTAGAGCTACGAAACGCATAGTCCTTGTAGAACTTACCGTACCGTGGGAAACTAATATACCTAAAGACCACGCGATGAAACAAAATAAGTATTACGACCTCCTAAACGAATTAACAAAAACGGCTATGTAGTTAGTTTATACGCTGTAGAAGTGGGAGCGAGAGGTATACCAGCAAAATCTCTCTATAACCTACTGAAAGACCTTGGCTTATCCAGAAGTGCAGTAAGTTCTATACTAGAACGAGTATCTAAAGCTGCACTAGTAGGCTCATATCAGATTTGGCTGGGCAGGGAGAGAAAACGAGTGGTGAAGGTGAGTGTTGATGTACGTCAGAAAGGGCCCCTTAAACCTACGCCCGAGTCACAAGTCTCGGGAACTACTCGAGTTTTTCTCTCTGCCACACGATGGACCCGGCACCCGCACGGTGAATCCATGGAATGCTAAGAAGATCGTCTCATTCATAAATATACAATGAAGGGACTGTTAATATGTTAATAGTTTTGAACATCTCCCGTACTGATTCTCTAGGTGATAAATTATATAGACCACGGATTGCTCTTTTTGCAATACGAAACAGAGTTTCTGTCCGCAGCCGAACCCCGTAATAAGATCCCGTAGGACATAATACTGTGAAAGTAGCCAAAATAAACAAGCCTAGCTGTTGCAACGTCTGATATTTTTTAATTTGACGAACTGCGTGGGCAGCTGAACTGAGTCGATCAGCTAGTCTCTATGTGAGGACCCCATTGAAGCTTTGAATCTACTGAAATACCCAGAAAACAAGTAGATTGTACAGGTTCGATAAGTTCATCTTTCAGTCTTATATCAAGTTTACCGCACATTACATTGCAGAGTGTGAACTTTATACATTTCGTTTTAGTTGGATTAAGTACTAGATTATTTGCATCAAACCATTTGTACGCAATGTCCAAAAGTACGTTTATTTCAGTGAAATCGTTTATTCCTCTCTTAATTTTGAATAGAAGTGATGTATCATCGGCGAACATAACTATTTCTATATTTTTATGTTTCTTTATCATAAAAGGTAGATCATTAACGTATATAAGAAACAAGAAAGGTCCAAGTATGGAACCTTGTGGTACACCCATTCTTATAGGCGACTCATTTGATTGCACACCGTCAACATCGACTATTTGTACACGGTCTTTAAGATATGAAGAAATGAAATTTAGAGCTGGTTTCGAAACCCCATAAAACTGCAGTTTCTTTAAAAGAGTGTCTTCTTCTTCTTCTTTATTTTTGGCTTCCATTCGGTGGTATGACCATAATTTCGCCAATGTCTTGTGTTTCAACTGGATGTTCTTTTGGAATTTGGTCGGTATTCAGATTTGATAACAGTAGCCCTTGCAGTTGGTCGGTGTAGTAGAGTATTGTTTGTTAATGATTAGTAGTTATATATTTACTACATTAAGCCTCTGCAATGGACAAACACAAAGATAACGTCACAGGATATACATATATAGGTATGAATACACATAAAAGAACAAATCTTCACACTTATAATAGTGATTATAGTTTGATATTATTACTTTTAATATATTTACTGAGGACATACACAAACGGAGAATATACTAAAGGAAGGAGATTAGAGAAATTAGCAGGGAGGGGGAAGGTCAGGGGGGATCTTGTCATAAAGAGAATCAGGATATCTGGAGCATTCCAGGAAAATGTGGTCGGTGGTGCCGTCAGCCAAGCCACACTCACATAGGGAACTGTCCCGAATTTTTATCTTTGTTAAAAATACCGCAGTACAGGCAAAACCTAACCGTAGGCGACAAATTGTTGATGTTATTCTTTTATTAATATTTTTGAATTTAAAAAAACCAGGGTTTAGGTGGAATAGATTCTTGAATTTGCCCATAAAATTTACCCTTAATAGTCTTGGACTGCATCCATGTTTTATTCCAGGAGTCCATTAGTTGAGGTTGGCATATTGAGGAAAGATCATGTGTGTATATGTGATAATGGTCTTTGTTACCTGTAACTGTAGCTTGTTTGGCATGATAGTCGACATTTTCATTTCCTAAAATGCCAGCATGCCCTGGTATTCATGCCAAAACTATTTGCAGCCCAAGATTATGTGCTTTCAGCAGTTCTTCCTTAATTCTGAGCACAACGGGAAATTTAGACTTTGCTTTAAATTGATTGGACAATATGGCCTGCAAGCTACTCTTTGAATCCGTTAGAATAATAGATTTATCTAGGGAGTGTGACAAGACATACATTATTGCTTCAAGTATGGCAATAGCCTCTCCAGTGAAAACTGAGGCTAGAGGAGGGCATTTGTGTCTTAAAACAACATTGTACTTAGGGATCCAGACTGCGGTTCCAACTTCTCCATTTTGGTTCAATTTTGATGCATCTGTATATACTGGCAGCCAACCACTCCAGTTAGTTGCCATTATTTTACAGAACTGGCGGTTGGAATGTGCTGATTCTTTATCAACACCAAAATTTAAGATTATATGAGGCTGGAAGGTTATGGCATGATACTTAGTGGTAAACAAAGGATTAACAGGGAACTGAGCAATAGTGTAAGGTAGGTTCGAAAACTTGACATAACTACGAAGAACACAAGGAAGGTTTATTTGGTGTCTGATGTCTAGAGAGGGAGTGAGTCTATGAAGTTCTTGTAATTTTAGCCACAAAGGGTGGTCTGAATTTTGGAGAATTTTGGTATAGAACTTGTCAGCCAAGAATTGTCTTCGTAATGGTAAGGGTGGTTCTCCACTCTCTACCTGGATGGCATTAGTAGGAGTGCACTTCATTGCACCTAAGATAATCCGAAGACATTTTGCTTGTATAGTTGATAATGTGTTAAGTGCGGATTTATTGCCAGGCTCTAGTAGAAACGCTCCGTAGTCAAAGTGACTACGAATTATGGAATTATACAAAAGTTTTTGTGAAAATGGATGGGAGCCCCACCATACGCCAGAAAGAGAACGGAGGATATTTAAGTTCTTCTCACATTTAGCAGCTACATAATCTGAGTGAGGGACTCCTGTTAATCTTGTGTCAAGCCATAAACCTAAGAATTTGATTGAGTTTTGTTGGGGGGATGGGTTGGTCATTGCATCTTAAGTGTATATTAGGGATAGATCTCTTTTTTTGTGAACACAATGGAATGGCTTTTGGATGGAGATATGGATGCTCCATTATCATTAAGATAATCCTCCAAATAGGATAAGGCAGAGTTTAGGAGTGTCTCTGCTTCCTCAATTTTTTTACATCTTACATAGAGAGCTAGATCGTCGGCATATTGCAGTATTTGAGTGAAGGGAGTCACAGTGGGTTCCAAGTCGTATGTGTATATTCCATAAAGGGGAGGACTCAGGACTGAACCCTGCGGAAGCCCTTTCCAAACAGTTCTAGATATAGCAGCATTATTTTGACTTTTAATATGGATTGTTCTTTCTGACAGAAAAAGGTTAATAAAGCGAACCATCTTCGCCGAGACACTCAGCTGTAAAAGCTTACTTCTGAGCACTGGGAGCTGGACGTTGTCGTATGCTGATTCGACGTCTAAAAATACTGCTGCTACATATTCCTTGTTTTTGAACCCAATGCGTATATCAGTAGTGAGGATGCTGAGACTGTCCGTGGTACCCATACCTTTCCGGAAGCCATACTGGGACTGGGGAAGAACTCTTTTATTCTCAATAAACCATTCCAATCTGTTTTTTTATTAGGGTTTCAGTGATCTTGGATGCTACACAGGACAATGCAATGGGGCGATAGGAGTTGGGATCTGAGGGATCTTTTCC
Organism: Ectropis grisescens; assembly: GCA_017562165.1. Lineage (NCBI taxonomy): Eukaryota > Metazoa > Arthropoda > Insecta > Lepidoptera > Geometridae > Ectropis > Ectropis grisescens. Next base: position 22,401,256 of record CM029789.1, on the reverse strand, counting down.
AGGTTTAGGGATGGGGATTACAATTTGAGTTTTCCAGGAGTCAGGGATGAATCCCTGATCAAAGAAGATATTAATCAATGTGAGGAGATATTGTTTACAGTCTTGATTGGCTCTAGTAATGAATGAGTAAGGGATTCCGTCGACTCCTGGGGAAGAGTCAGTCAATCCATCCAGAGCCAACTTCAGTTCTTCAAACGAGAAAGGGGAATCAAAATGGGGATTAAAGTGGGATAAATTGTAGTTAGGGGTATTGGGATTTGGGTTTTGAGGAACAAAGGAAGGGGCCAGTTTGTCTGCAAAAGACTCAATCCAGGAGTTTGGATCATTGGATCTAGGATTTGGGGAATTATATGAGCCCCTGTATCTACGGACCTGCTTCCATACTATGCTAGATGGAGTAGTCGGTGACAGACTCTCGCAGAATTTTAACCAACCAGATTTCTTTTTGGTTGTCAGGGTTTTCCTGCACTTTGCAGCTGCTTTTTTTGTAGTTGAGGTAGTTGGTTAAGGACATGGACCTGTTATATGACTTCTCAGCACAGTTGCGTTCTCGGACAGCTTCCGTACATTCAGGATCCCACCAGGGGGGGGAGAACCGATTGTTTATAGGCTTTTTAAGGGGGATAGATTCATCAGCTGAAGTTAACATAGCATCTACTAATTTTGAATAACAGGTTAGGGGATTTTCTTCAGTGGGATTAGGAGCTGAATTTAATTTTTGGCCTAGAATAGATGAGTAGGAATCCCATTGGGCACCCGATAGACGGTATTTTAATAGAGGGGTAGGAGGTGGGGGCTGAGATACTCTCATGCTTAAGCTAACTAGTATGGGAAAATGGTCACTACCTCTACTGAGCGGGAGGACTTCCCAAGATGAAGACGGTAGTAAGGTAGGGGAGCAGACGGTTAGGTCAACAGCTGATTTGGGATTCTGGGATGGTAGGACCCTTCGTGTAGGGGAGCCATCATTACATACACACAGGTTTGCCTCTTCAAATACCTCAAGTAAAAGTCGACCAAAAGAATCACAGCTGTGTGAGCCCCAGGAAGTATGATGGGCATTGAAATCTCCCATTAGCATGATTGGTTGAGGGACAGCGGATAAGATTAAGAGTATGTCTGGGATTAATTGAGGGGAAGGATGAGGTATGTACATAGATATAAAGGATATATTGAATGCCCGAACAGCTACAGAATTTATTTCTGGGCTGAAGGGTGGGAGTTGAATTTGGGAGACGGGGTGGGATAGATTTATAAATAATGCAGATCCAGCAGATCCATCTTGACGATCATCGCGAAGACATGAGAACCCCTGGACCCGATAGTGAACCCCGGGGACAAACCATGTCTCCGAAACAGCCACCAAGATAGGACTGTATTTTGTGATGAGCATAGATAGTTCAGGAAACTTGCATCGAAGGCTCCTGGTGTTCCATTGAATTATGGGACATAAGTCCATGGTGGCCTGTTAGTGTTGAGAGGTGGGATATCATTTGGGCAACGTTGGACGGTAGTTTGTTGGAATCTTGGGAGATCATGCTAATGATGATGGAAAGGAGTTGGATGAGGAGTTCATTTGTTGATGAAGGAAAGGTAGTTTGGGACTCAGTTGCTTGGAGAGCATGACCCTTTGGAAGAACAGAGGGACATTGAGCAATAATGTTTTGGTGAGCAATTCTGTCATATGACTTCCCAGGTAGAGGCTTGGGTCTGGGAGGGAGAAAAACAGTTTTTTGATGGGATTGGGATGGTCTAGAAGCGGAAAATGTAGATGGGATGGGTTGGGAACCTAAGTCATGGGGGACTGTCGTCTCTTGAACTATTTGACTAAATCGTTGTGTCACTTTGGGAGTTTTACTGTTTGCCTCATGATATGAAATACCCTCACGGGCCATAGTTGATTTAATATTGCGTTGCCGTTCTTGCTCAGGACAGGTTCTATTTGTGGAGTAGTGTCGCGCATGACAGTAGAGGCAGGTGGCCTCCGACTCTTGCACTTCACAATTGTCTCCACAGTGGGGCTGTGTACAGCGGAAACAGCGGGGTTGGGACCGGCATTGGGATTTGATATGTCCAAACCGTAGGCAGTGCATGCATTGTATTGTGGGGAACTGATATGCTTTTACAATTAGTGAGGAGTAAAATGAGAAGATTCTATCTGGTAAACTTTGCCCTCTGAAAGTAAGAACGACAGTTTGGGTTGGTTCCCAGTTTATGACTCCATCAGTTTTATTTTTGCGATTTAGTCTTCTTGCTTTCAGTACATATGTGGTTCCTGGGATTTGAAGGGAATCAACAAACTGATCTAATGACCAATCAATGGGGACACCCCTTACTATCCCCATGCGGGTGACATTATATGTGGGGATGGTAGCATCATAGTTATTGTCTTTGAGAATGGGGTTATCAATAAAAGAATTAGCCGCGGCAGCATTTTTGAATTCAACTGCTATTTTATTCCTTCCTACTTTTTTAATACCATCTCTACACACATTTTGGATGTTGTTGGTAAACAAAAAATGGCCGAATTTAATAGGGCGAATAACTGTGCCTACGGTTAAGGTTGCCTCCACTTTGGATATATGAACGATAAAGGGGCCAGCGTCAGTATCCTCGTATTGTCTGATGCCCAAAATGGTCATCGCAGGGTGTTGGTATATAGTTTGGATGGATGCTGATGCCGACTCCGGGCTTGATATAATTTTTTTATTTGATGAAGGATGTACCGGGTCATCAGCAGGGTTTCTGGGACGTTTTACTGGTTTGGGGCGGGGTGTTGGTTCAATTATATCCATTGAATCCGACAGATCGGGAGGGTCTGGCGGCTCAGGTGCCACCGGAGTGGGGGGAATATAGTCCATTGTTCTATACTAACAACTATTACACAAAACTATTTACTACCACTCACCAATAAACAAATAAAATACACAAAAACACAATAAACACGTGTAGAGGTTATAACCACCACCGTTCAAAGCCTAAAAGAGTGTCATGATGAACACAGTCGAAAGCTTTTGATAAGTCACAAAATACTCCCAGAACGTCATGATGATCTTCCCAGGCTTTCAATATACAATTAGTTAGTTCAATACCTGCATCGGTAGTGGAACGTCCTTTTGTGAATCCAAATTGGTTACTATGTAATAGATTATTAATATTAAAGTAAGATAAAAGTTGCTGGAGAACAAGTTTCTCGAATATTTTGCTGATGCAAGGCAAAACCGAGATGGGTCTGTAGTTTCCAAGTTCCACTAGTCACAGTGCCTGGAGGGACAATTTTATAAAACTTGATATGGATTGTTCTAAACGTTTCTTTTCTTGTTGTTCGTTGTTCTAAAGCCTGCAATTTTTTTTGCTTGTGTTTTTTTTTTTTTTTTTTTTTTAACTTTTATAGGTTTACACTTGACCGCCATCTCGCCTGATGTTAAGCGACGATGCGGTCTACGATGGAGCGTGTTTACCTAGAAGAAACCGATTCACTCTCGATTTGAAGACACAAAGATTGTAACCATCGGGGAAAACCCACTCAGGCAACGTATTCCACAGCCTAGACGTTCTTATCACAAAAGTAGAGTCAAATCTCTTCGTTCGTGTCTTTGGAACTTCAACCATGAAACGATGTCGCTTTTTCGAGCTACGAGCATTCCGATAGAAAAATGGGCAAGGTGGTATCAGATCATGCAAATCAGTCGCACACTCTCCAAAGTGTATCCGATAAAAAACCGATAGGCTGGCAATTTTTCGGCGATGATCAAGACTTTGTAGTCTTTTTCGCAGAAGAGAGTCATTGCCTATGAGCCTTTTGGCACGTCTCTCGATCGATTCCAGGGCCTCCAGCTGATACTTAGCCGATCCATCCATCCCAAAGGTGCGAACAGTACTCCATACAAGAGCGAATCTGTGCTTGATACAATGTGAGCAACTGTTCAGAGTTGAAGTACCTTCGCACCTTTGAGAGGACACCTAGTTTTTTGGCAGCTAATTTAGCCTTGGACTCGATATTCGAGTACGAGCCAAAGTTGAGTGTGGATGTCAAAGTAACGCCCAAAAGCTCAAGATGGTCAGAAACTGGCACGGATACACCACGAAAAGTAGGAGTCAGTTGGAATGGACTCCTTTTTGCGGAGAACAGACACGCCTGCGTCTTACTCTCGTTGAACTTGACCAGATTGGCATCACCCCATTCCGACACCGCCTCAAGGGTCAAGCTCAAACGTTCAATCAAACTCTCTCTCAGTACCTGGGTTTGCTGCCCACTGGCTCTCGCGCTAGATATGTAGCTCTACAACGGTGCTATCATCTGCGTACCCAAAGATACCGGGCTTCAACAGATCATTAATATGTAGCAGGAAAAGTGTTGCAGAGAGTACCGACCCTTGAGGGACTCCAGCATTGATAGCCATTTGATCCGACGAGCAGCCATCAATGACGACTCGTATGGATCGATCCTTCAAGAAGTCCGATATCCACGCAATAAACCCAGGAGACAAACCATAACTTGAAAGCTTGCTTATAAGGCCATCATGCCAAACCCTGTCGAAAGCCTTCGAGATATCCAGGAGACTGCAAGTGCTTCCCGTGTTTCTCAATAGCTTCACTCCAGATGTGAGTGACGTACGCTAGAATATCCCCGGTGGACCGGTTTCGGCGAAATCCGTATTGCCGGTCACTGAGGAGGTCGTTTGATTCTAGGTACGTCAGGAGCCTGTGGTTTAAGACACGTTCCATAGTCTTGCAGAGTATGGACGTGACCGAGATTGGCCTGTAGTTGGCAGGGTCAGCACGACTACCCTTTTGGGCACTGGTTGCACATTGGCAAGCTTCCAAGACTTCGGTACCAGCCCCGTTTGAGAGAAAGTCTGAATAGGCGCGTCAGTATCGGGGACAACTCAGGCGCACATGCCTTCAACACTAGGGCAGGAATACCATCTGGGCCACTGGCTTTATTCACATCCAGATTGCGTAGAGCCTTGCGAACCTCCATTTGGCGAATGTGTATCTCTGACATAAAAGTCGGACAGCCGGATGGAGTAGGAGGTGTCGCGCTACCAGCATCAAGACGCGAAGATTCCGCAAACTGAGATGCAAACATGTTTGCCTTCTCCATTGCAGTGTGAGCCAGTGTCCCATCAGGTTTCAGCATTGGAGGTAGTGAGGGGCGGCAGAAGTTCGATTCGACCGATTTAGCTAGGGTCCAAAACGCTTTGCTGCCCGCAGGGTACGAAGCAAGTTTGTTCCCTATTCGACTAATGTGGTCAAAACGAGCCCTCTGAAGAACCTTTTTGCATGCCTTAGCAGCCTTGTTGAACGCTTTCTTCTTCTGGTGTACATCCCTTGCCTTACGCTGTCGAGCATCAACCCAGGCTAGGTAGGTCTCATCTTTAAGTGCTTCAGCACCTTTACATTGAGAACCAAACCAAGGGCGAGCTTTGCTGGATAATGGGACGTCGGAGTACGGAATGAAATATTCCATAGCCGTTTTTTATCTCTGTTTCTATGTTTTTAAAAGTGGCATTGCTTTTTTTTGCTTTTAAGATGAGCAAAAAAGGAAATTAGTGAAAGAATTAAGGATGATGAAAGTAAGTGGAAGACTGCTCTAGAAAACAAAAAAATATGATTAAAAACAATGAGATAGAGGTAAAGCTTTAAGTGAAATTAATGGGACTGCTAGAACTCAACGGGGAGAGACAGACAGACTACAGAAAATACATAGCATCAATCTACTAACTTTTTGACCTGAAATACAAATACAAATACAAAAATCTTTATTGCTGTTTGTAGGAAAGATAAGATGATACAAAACATTTTAAAAGTTGCCCCATACAAACTGGCCTCTGCGAGAGGCACGCAATATATCTGGCAAGACAATTTGTTGCAGTCTTAATTTATACAATGAAAAAAAATTAATAATAGTCAGCTGATTAAAGTCTGCTTCTTCCTCATCTTCCATTCATTTCTGGTTTTTATTTATGTCATCTGATTTTTCATCTTTCATTTCTGGCTTAATTTGGTTGTGATATATATATATGTGAGATAAATGCCTGGTGAGCACAATTTCGCCAACGTCTTGTGTTTCATCAAGATGTTGTTTTGTGCTTTTTGAGTTTGATCAGTATGTCCATCCAAGGTCTAAGGTCTTGCAGTAGTAGATCTTGCAGTTCATCCATGTGAGGAAAGTCAAAGAATGTATAAAGTGCAATAAATGTATATAATCAAATAATGTCAACACGTATACAGTGAAATATGTAAATACTCAAAGAATGTCAAAATAACTGTAATACAGTACAAACTAATTCAACATGATACAATATATCATTATTTGGTTTTATATCAGTTGAATGTCAAATTTCATAATGGAATAATAATATCTATTAAGATATTAATGGAATAAGGTTAATAGTTTGTTAAAATTTCATGTTAAACAATGTCTAAAATATTAGTATTCTAATTAATATCCTTATCATTTAAAAATTCACTTACAGTATAATAGCATTTGTGTATCAGCATTTTTTTAGTTTACTTTTGAACATTGTTATGATAAGTTCTTTTATGGCATTTGGCAGCTTATTACATAAAAGAGGAGCCATACAAAAAATGCTGTCACTGATAATCTTTTTTTTGTGTTTGTCTGTGAGCAGTCTACACTTATTACGCCGGTTACGTTTTACTTTGTTTTTTTTTTCAATTGCTTCATTATGTTACAGATATAATTAATTAGGTATACAGATAGAATTTAGTACACAATTAAGTCGCAACACAATGTACCCAATCGGGCATTGCAATTTAATTATCGTTTTGGAGCGAAGTGTTATGTTTCACAGTCAATTACCAAGTTTTCATCCTCAAAGGTTCTCATGTCGTCAGTTAAAAACTCGGATATACTATAATAGGCTTTGGACAGCAGCAGATTTCTCAAAGTCCTAATAAATATACGCTCATCTTCAATTTCCTTTAATTTGATGGGAAGCTTATTATACATTTTTATAGCTATCGCATGCGGACCGGTACTATGTAACGTAAGTTTTGATGTCGGTATGTTCAAATTATATTTATAGAATGTCCTAATAGGGTAGCGCCGGTTGTCTGCTACTTTGTCAAACAAAAGTGGATATTTCTTAAGAGCCCTCTCACGTCGTCGCACGAAATTCAAAAAGTTTGTGTTCAGAATTTTCCATCTTTAGTATTATCTAGAAAAAGATAATTACGTTCAAAAAATAGGCCGATCTTTCTTGTTGACGTTTCCTTGTTTCAATTTTCCTAATAATAATTCCTTTGGTCGTAGGGAACGATCTCCAGTGACCATTTCGCCGAAAAGTCGCCGCCGTGTCAGTTTCAGACTTTTAAATCTACAAGTGATACTCAAAATTTATACTTAAAAAAATATGGGGAACATCATACACATATTTTATAAATTCAGACATGTTACATATATCTGAATTTTGGTCCCATTTATTAGTAAAAAAAACAAAATCATAAGCCAATTTTAAGTTTTGTATTGCAGTTTTAGCGTTGTCTCTGTGTAAAATACACAATAATTCCAAAATAAAAATTAGACACGATAATACTTTATTCTTTGTAGAATCCAATTCTATACTTCAATGATACTTCAATGATACTTCAATGATACTTTTATTCGTCTGTGAAACTAGGTTTTTTTACAAAAATGTGTTGTTGTGTCAGAGACCAGAGAAACGTTCGCTAGTTTCCACCACAGTTTGGTATACAGACATTTCGTGTTGTTTTGTGTAGTTACTTTTCAAATCATAGTTGTCAATTTTTCAAAAAATATAAATTACCAGCAGTCTAAATTACAATAAATTACGCTGCGCAATTTAGTATGCCGCGAGCGGCCGTCGGGGGGAGGACCTGCGTCAGTTAGCGTGGGAGTCGGTTACGTAATATTTCGCGCGTTTATGACATAAACTAGAATAATTATAGTGCGACCACAAAATTTTCAGTCGTTTGGCGTTTTATAACGTTTCATTCTGATTTTTCGGTTCGGACCATCACATTTGATGTTGTTTACTTCTTGAAGAAGCAGAATCTGTCAATTTTTTTTTGACGTGACAACGTCTAATAAGTCGATGAACGCTGGCCGCATGCACGAAAATGGGATGACTCATTGTCTCGTTAAGCCCATTGTCCCGTTACGCTCGTTGTCCCGTTGCGTTACGGTAAATTATTCTTGCATTTCAAAACTCTGATTACTAGTATAATTTCAAGAATTTATACTTTTAACTGAAGGTTAATTTTCATGCGGTGGATCTTAGCTTTGTTGGGATAATATTGATTAAAGATGGCCGCCTCCACAAAATAGTGGAATAAATATTTCTTCATTTTCATTAATCTTCCTCAATATGGGTATCAAATGTAAGGGCATGACTAGTAGAATACTGAGCACTATGATACATATCAAATCCAAGATGGCCGCCACCATAAAATGGCGAATGACATTACCAATTTTTTCACTACTACCTCAATATGGGTATCAAATGAAAGGCCTTCCCTAGTAGAATACTAGGCGCTATGACAAATTTCAAATCCAAAATGGCGGATGTCATTATTTTTTACTACTACTTCAATATGGGTAACAAATGAAAGGACTTGACTAATAAAATACTATGCAGTATGACAAATTTCAAATCCAAGATGGCCGCCACCACGAAATGGCGAATGTCATTATTTTTTTCTACAACCTGAATATGGGTAACAAATGAAAAGGCTTGACTAGTAGAATACTATGCACTGTCACAAATTTCAAATCCAAGATGGCCGCCACCACAAAATTGCGAATGTCATTATTTTTCACTACTACCTCAATACCATGACCAATGACCATGACCAATTACAATGACCATGAGAAACGGCCACGACCTATGACCACGACCAATGACCATGAGCAATGGCCATGACCAATGACCGTTCCGACATGTTTGAGCAACGAACTTCCAATATCAATTAATCATCATTAATTTTTACTACTACCTCAATATGGGTAACAAATGAAAGGGATTGACTAGTAGAATACTATGCACTGTCACAAATTTAAAATCCAAGATGGCCGCCACCACAAAATTGCGAATGTCATTATTTTTTACTACAACCTGAATATGGGTAACAAATGAAAAAAGGCTTGACTAGTAGAATACTATGCACTGTCACAAATTTCAAATTCAAGATGGCCGCCACCACAAAATTGCGAATGTCATTATTTTTCACTACTACCTCAATACCATGACCAATGACCATGACCAATTACAATGACCATGAGAAACGGCCACGACCAATGACCACGACCAATGACCATGAGCAATGGCCATGACCAATGACCGTTCCGAAATGTTTGAGCAACGAACTTCCAATATCAATTAATCATCATTAATTTTTACTACTACCTCAATATGGGTAACAAATGAAAGGGATTGACTAGTAGAATACTATGCACTGTCACAAATTTAAAATCCAAGATGGCCGCCACCACAAAATGGCGAATGTCATTATTTTTTTCTACCACCTCAATATGGGTACCAAATGAAAGGGCTTGACTAGTAGAATACTATGCACTGTCACAAATTTCAAATCTAAGATGGCCGCCACCACAAAATTGCGAATGTCATTATTTTTGACGTGACAACGTCTTATAAATTGGTTTGCCGGGTGACACTTCAAGAAACTGCGTTACGCTCCGCTCACGTTATGCGCTCACAACGAGAGCGAGTGAGAGGCACGCGTCCCTTCCGTAAAATTATTTTACCACTCAAAGTCGTTGTCACGTAAAACTTTCGCCCGTATACCGACTTTACAGGCAACCAATTTTTTTTACTACCACCTCAATATGGGTAACAAATGAAAAGGCTTGACTAGTAGAATACTATGCACTGTCACAAATTTCAAATCCAAGATGGCCGCCACTACAAAATTGCGAATGTCATTATTTTTCACTACTACCTCAATACCATGACCAATGACCATGACCAATTACAATGACCATGAGAAACGGCCACGACCAATGACCACGACCAATGACCATGAGAAATGGCCATGACCAATGACCGTTCCGACGTGTTTGAGTAACGAACTTCCAATATTAATTAATCATCATTAATTTTTACTACTAGACTGCAGGCCCGTGAACAAAATGTATGGGTCAAATGAGCCAGCATGAGACCTATGTAGGATGATAGATGGGTATAAAATAATAAGATTCAGCACTATGCCGTCACTTGTAAGCTGTCCAACTGAATGTAGATGAGCATTCAAAAGCGCAAGTAGAGTAGTAAATTTTGGTCATTTGTTTTTGTACGGCATTCTTACCATCAAATAGATCCATGGAAAATAATGAGAAAACGCGTAGTGCCGTACAAAAATAGTGGTCCACCAAATCGGAAACATGTTTGATATTTCGGAAATTTTCAGGGAAAATTTGGTCATTTGATAATGTACGGCATTGGTTCCATACAGTTGCACTAGTTCGTCTAACCCATTATTCCGCAACGCCGTACAAAAATAATGCGACAAGAGGAAAATATCAAGGGATCAATCTCCTCTTTTCAGTGATCCAAGGAGGTGATTTGATACAGTACGGCATCGGTTCCATAACATTTTGTAGCAGTCAAACGTACAGTTAAAAATAATGCCGTACAAAATGACTGTTCATTTAAATGTTTATCGATAATTACCTTAATTTCAACGTATACTTTATTTATAAAGGTGGTAGGTCATTTGATACTGTACGCCACCTTATTTTCTAAATTACCTTGCTAAAAACTATTGTTGTATAGTAATGCCGTACAAAAAAACGTGTTCTAAAAAGAAATACAGAGGAATACAAAACATGCAAATTTTCATTTATTTCAATAATCATAGATTAATGAAATATAGCAATTTTTTACATATTATCGTTGCTTTAAATAGTATCCAGGTAAATAAATTAGGAAAAAATAATGCCGTACATTTTAACCCTTAATCGAACAAAATGTGCATCACTTAGTTAGAAACTCGGAAACTCGGAAACTATGTACTTCAGGGCAAAAATTATGGAGATCATTATTGTCGAAAATAGTATTTTACACTTTTTGTTGTCAAAAAACCTTTTTGTGAAACGTACCGTTTACGATTTACGTCTCATTTAATGAAACAGTTTTTCTATCGCGGCCGATAGCTTTTGAAATATTAGGTAAATCAATAGAACGCATCTATTCATTTTTAAAGATCAGTTTATTTTCTATAACTTTTACCTTCACTTTTTTTTAAGTCCATACGTTTGATTTATAAGACGTTTAAATTCTGTTATTCTGCCAAAAATAACAAAAATTTAAGAATTGTATTAAAATAAACAATTGTTTTGTTTGTGGTAGGTTATTAGACGATGAAAACTCTGTATTTGTGAGACAAAAAAACGATAACTTGTTAGACACGCCTGTCGTGTCCTCCGCAACGAACCGGTTAATAAAATAAAATATAGGAATTTTCAACATATTATCGTTGCCATAAATAGTATTCAGATGAATAAATAATGATTTACATTTTAACCCTCAATTAAACAAAATATGTACACCTAGTTAGGAACTATAGGCCCGTGTACGAAATTGATGGGTTAAACCACTAACAGACCAATGGCAGAATGGCAAAAATAATTAGAATATCATAGACTATTCGGCGCGGCGTCTGTTCTAACTCTATACGTGGTTTAAGTAAACTCTTTGGATTCCAATGAAAGCCAGTATTCGATGAGACGAGAGTTAATATAAAAGCATGTTAAAAGAGCTGGAAACTAACTTACTCGAAGTACATAATTCAATCCTTCCATTCTTACATAATTATGGATGGAGAGAAGGATATTTGTAACTCTTTCACTTGAAAGCTACTGAAGGGATTTCGATGAAACTTAGTGCATAGATAGATCATGGTGTGGAATAACACATAAGCTACTTATAAGAATAAGAATTTTACCATGCGTGTCTTGAAATTTTCAACATTACGCCCAGTAGTCCAAAATTAAACTTCATATAACTCAAAAAGTATAGTCATTACAAAAAAATTAGGTAAAATTTGTAAATAATAAAGTGGTCTTTAAAATGGCTTGACGTGTTTTATTGATTAATCTAATATTTCAAGAGTTATCGGCCGCAATAAAAAAAACCGGTTCATTAAATGGGTCATAAATCGTAAATGGTACGATTCACAAAAAAGTTTTTGGCAACAAAAGATGTAAAATTTTATTTTCTATACTAATCAGTTCAATAATTTTGGCCTTAAAATGCATACTTTCCGAGATATCGGCCAAAAACGTTTTTTCAAGGTGGCGCTTAAACTCCACCTGAATCTGTCAGCATTTTGTGATTTTATGTTCAGTAAGTGATCCTAAACCTCATAAAAAAGAAATTTGGATCGGAAATTTATTGCAAAGTTAAATTCTAATTTTTTACTGGCCTATGATATGAACTTTCAGGTTTGTACGGTATTGATTTTTCTAAGACATGTATTAAATTTATATAAATTATCTGAATGTCGTTTAAAAAATTCGTACTAAATATCACCCTAAAGTACATTTCGTCACATAGAATTTTCTGGAGTTTTTCGGCATTTACTGACTTTTGGACTAACAAAAATGTACGGCGTGTATAAATTTTTATCTTTGCACAAAATGTTTTCGGAATAAATTAATTTTACGTTGTATCAAATCACCTCCCTGGATCACTGAAAAGAGGAGATTGATCCCTCGATATTTTCTTCTTGTCGCATTATTTTTGTACGGCGTTGCGGAATAATGGGTTAGACGAACTAGTGCAACTGTATGGAACCAATGCCGTACAGTATCAAATGACCAAATTTTCCCTGAAAATTTCCGAAATATCAAACATGTTTCCGATTTGGTGGACCACTATTTTTGTACGGCACTACGCGTTTTCTCATTATTTTCCATGGATCTATTTGATGGTAAGAATACCGTACAAAAACAAATGACCAAAATTTACCACTCTACTTGCGCTTTTGAATGCTCATCTACATTCAGTTGGACAGCTTACAAGTGACGGCATAGTGCTGAATCTTATTATTTTATACCCATATATCATCCTACATAGGTCTCATGCTGGCTCATTTGACCCATAAATTTTGTTCACGGGCCTGCAGTCTATACTACTTCAATATGGGTAACAAATGAAAGGGCTTGACGAGTAGAATACTATGCACTGTCACAAATTTAAAATCCAAGATGGCCGCCACCACAAAATGGCGACTGTCATTATATTTTAATACCACCTCAATATGGGTTACAAATGAAAGGGCTTGACTAGTAGAATACAATGCACTGTCACAAATTTCAAATCCAAGATGGTCGCCACCACAAAATTGCGAATGTCATGGTTTTTCACTACTACCTCTATACCATGACCAATGACCATGACCATGACCAATTACAATGACCATGAGGAACGGATATGACCAATGACTACGAAAAAATGACCATGAGCAATGGCCATGACCAATGACTGTTCCGACGTGTTTGAGCAACGAACTTCTAATATTAATTAATCATCATTAATTTTTACTACTACCTCAATATAGGTATCAATTTAAAGGGCTTGACTATGCACTATGACAAATTTCAAATCCAAGATGGCCGCCACCACAAAATTGCGAATGTCAATTGTTCGCGCGGGGGTAAGCGCTAACGAGTGCACGCAAAATACGTATCGCTTGCTTTTAAAAATCAATTCAGTGGCAAATAGTACTTATTTGATCTCACAAATTACATCAGAGTGAAGCCTGCAACAAATATCATAAGGTACGCCACATCTAGAACTTGATTTGTCATTGTCAACAAAGAATTTAAAGACATAAAACCCAGGCCGTTTAAAATTTTGCAACTTCCAAAATACAAACAGCTGACGACCGCCTGAGCAAAGGTCGCCCGTGCTGTGACTCACGCGTGCACTCAGCTCCGTCCCACTCGCACTGAGGCACGCCCCGTACTATCCCTGGACTGCTCGCTCCTAGGCGCGTCGGCACGCCGTCTGTTGCATTAAACTGATACACGCATCGCTATGGATAAATATCTACTCACTAACCGCTCAAGCAACATGGAATCTACCTGCGGAAGTTGCAAACAATCTATTGCTTCGCAGAATTTTCTGAAATGTGGTAGTTGTAATGCAATGTTTCATCCTATTTGCGTGAAGGCCCTTACGTCCGACCCCTCCAAGATAACAGACTGGCTATGTAGCCTTTGGCGAACAAATGAGAATGGAAATAATACCTCTTCCCGCACAACCGCTCACACCGTGAACTCAAGCCCGATTACCACAAGCTCGCGAGCGCAAAAAAGGTCAGCGCTGGGGTCACCTGTCTCGTCCGGAGACGGTCTTGACTCCACTCCATCTGATGTCGCCGCCGAACTGCGCTTACTACGCTTGGATACCTCGGAGATTAAATCATGCCTACAGCTACTCACGGAGGGTTTAGCCAATTTCAATTCCAGGCTCGATACTGTCGACGTTAGAATCCAGGCGCTCGAGGAAAGGGAATCGGTTGTGCCTTCATTACGAGAGGAGGTGGCTAGTCTGAAAGTCCAGTTGAATCAACGATCGCAGAATTCAATTAGCAATGAATTGGAGGTTCTAGGAATTAATGAAACACCTAACGAGAATTTAGAGCACTTGACCATGGTCGTAGCAAACAAAATTGGCATTTCTCTACTTGATACAGAAATTGATTGGGTATCACGTGCCGGAGGGAAGAAACCAAGGGATGGAACTGACGGTACCCAACTTCCTAGGCCTATAATCGTGAGACTGACAAGACGAACAAGAAGAGACGAGGTCTTAAAAGCTTCCAAGGCTCGACACATGAATTTGACAACAGCTGGCTTAAATCTAAAGGGTCCGATTCGTAAGATTTATATAAATGAACGTCTTACGAAAGAAAATAGATTGCTTTTTCGTGAAGCCAGATTGCGATCGAAGAGATACGGCTACAAGTATTGCTGGATCAAAAAAGGAAAACTGTATCTCCGCAAGAAAGAAGGGAGTTCGCCTATTCTCATTAACAACTATGAAGACTTGGATCAGTTACTACCTGCCGCCGCCGAGACAAGCCTGTCTCGAGACCTGTCTCCGACTGTTATTTTGTAACAGCAACCGATATTTTGTTCAAAACATGTCACGACTACTAATTGCTACAATAACTCGAAAATTTTATAATTTTATACACATTTATTTAAGTATAGTAATTGCATCACAAACTGTTTTTCGGCTAGATTTACTTGATTGCAACGTGTTATTGATATGGTTCTATTCTTCTTACATTAATCGTATATGCGCCACTATAATCAATGCTGAAATAATCATAATTCTTAACTCGCTTGTTGGATGTGGAACAACTTACAGATATGTAAAGTTTCAATCGTTTGAAATCTTTTCAAAGCATACACTGCCATCACTTAATTGCATAAATAACGCTACTATAACTCACACTAACACAGATCATGTAATACAGTCATACATACTTACTTCTTACACAAAACTCACATATTTATTACTGGTGTTGCGTTCCTTCGGGGTGGATCTTAGTCACAGACAAAATTTGGTTACCGGGAATATTTTCAAATCTGGAAATGTTATTAGATACGATGAAATGCTTCAAAATGGTGCGTTACTATTCGAAATCAGAGTAAAACATCTTTTGTTTCTAATATGTATTCATGACAATGGTTAATTTCGAGGTTTATGATGAATTAGACGAAAATCTCCGGGTAACGTGCCATACAATTGAGAAACCAGAACTATGTAATAAATATATTTCCCCTTACAACTTCAAAATTTTGTCGCATAATATTAGAAGTCTTAATCAGAATTTTTCTAATCTGCTTCCAACGCTGATGAGGATGGAGTGTGAGTTTGATGCTCTGGTTTTCTCAGAATGTTGGCTTAACGTGAATTCTAACATTCCACATCTCCCGGGATACGAGGCTTTCCACTCCACAAAATTAATTAACAAATGTGGAGGTGTAGTTGTGTACGTCAAAAACTGTTGGTCGGCGTCAGCCTACGAACCAATATTTGAGGAGGCAAACTGTCTTGTAGTTACTGTGGGTAAACTATTGAAAATAATCGCGTTATATAGATCTCCAGCTGGTAAAGATATAGAAAGTTTTAACAATAGTTTAGAGAATATCTTGCTAAGTAACAGAAACTGCAACACTATTTTGGTTACGGGTGACATAAACATAAATCTCCTTGAAGAACCTCCAGGCAAAAACAATGCTTCCTACCAGGCTCTTATGGCTGGGCATGGTTTTTTAGCAGCAATTACTCAACCCACTAGAGGGCCAGCATGTCTAGACCACGCATTTATGAAGTCTCAGGGAAAGGGACTAGGTTTGATCTGCATGTCTTCGGTAACTGACCACGACATTCTGTGTCTTGGCATGTCTCTCAAAGCGGAAAAAAACAGAGTTAATAAATCCAACATATCTAGAACTAACTTTCTGAAAGTCGCCGAAGAACTAAAACAGGTAGATTGGAATCAAGTTTTGATAGAAGAAGATGTGAATGCCGCGGTGTCAAGCTTTAATCGGATAATGACCGACGTTTTCGCCAAACACACACATAAACTGAGTGTCAGCCGATCAAAGCGAAACATTAAACCATGGATCACGCCCGGATTGTTGAAATGCATGCGACATAGAGACAGCTTACACTTAAAACTGAGAAATAATCCACAAGATGAAATACTTAGAACCATTTATCTCCGCTACAAAAACTTCTGCAATGATCTGCTCCGCAAAATCAAACTTGAATATGCAAATAGGCAACTCACCCAGAATCATAGCAACTCTAAGATGCTCTGGAAATCCATTAAAGAAATTTGCGACATACCAAGTTCTAAAAAAACATCGAGTGATTTACTCAAAGGTATGGACAGCGATTCTGAGACTGCGCTGGACAGGTGTAATAAACATTTTGCCATGACTGGTACACGCCTCGCCACAAACATACTAAACAAATTAAATGCAACTCAAGAGTCTCTAGCTCGGCAACAGATGTTTGGAAGCAATAGCAAAAACTCTCTTTATTTGGAACCAACAGATAACGGTGAAATAATGGGCATTATCCAGAATCTCAAGACGCACAGTGCCCTGGATTTGACAAATTTACGCCTCTACTACTTAAGTACGCTAAGCAATCGCTGGTGCAACCGCTGACTCATATTTGCAATCTTAGCTTGGCATCGGGTACCTTTCCGGACTGCTGGAAAACAGCTATAACAATTCCAGTACATAAATCTGGTGACAAAATGGACCCCAACAACTACAGGCCGATTGCATTGCTTAGTATTGTTTCGAAAGTTTTAGAAAAACTGGTGAATCACAGGCTTGTTAACTTTATAGAAAAATACAACTTACTCAACAAAAATCAATTTGGGTTTAGAAGAGGAAAATCGACTGAAGATGCAGTTCAACTTTTAACTGAGACAGTGGCCTCTCACCTCGATAAAAGAGGAGATGTATCAGTATTTTCCTCGATTTTCCAGGGCTTTTGACTCTATATCGCCAATACTCCTATTGAAAAAGCTAGAGTCTTTCGGCATTAGAGGAAATTCCCTGGCTTGGTTCACCAGTTACTTAACGAGTAGGAAACAAAGAGTGAAGATAGGGGAAAGTATCAGTAATGAGATTGGGGTTGACTTCGGAATTCCCCAAGGCGCAATTTTGGCTCCAACCCTGTTTACGCTGTTTATAAATGATAGATATATTTAGCCTAAACATTCCAAATTGCAAACTTATATGCTACGCTGATGATACTGTTGCCATTTTTTATGCAAAAGACTGGGAGTCTGTCGCCAGGGTTGCGGAATCTGGCATGAGTACCCTTTCACGATGGCTTGACATAAACCTCCTCACGCTCAATGTTGGAAAATCTAACTTTATTGCATTTCATATTACAGCAGCTACGGGAACAAACATTAACAAACTTGCCTTTTTAGACGACAACTGCTCCTATAACACAATGGATAGAGTTTGTGCTGTTAAATACTTAGGTATAATTATTGATGAGAACCTGACATTTTCGCGGCACATCTCATACATCTCAGGGAGAGTTCGCAAGATGCTTTATGTGGTGAGAATGCTAAGAGCCACCGCACATGACAATGTTAAAACACTTGTCTACAAATCACTCTGTCAATCTCTACTTACATACTGCATAGGCGTCTGGGGGAGGTGCAGCAAAAACGCACATGGACCACATAGAGAGAGCACAAAGAGCCTTTCTTAAAGTCATGTTAGGCAAACCACGCAGGTACTCCACAGATAAGCTCTACGAAGAGGCATCAGTCCTTAGAGTTCGTCAACTTTTCATTATGCGTGCTGTTGCTAAGTGCCACTGCTTATCTTCTGGCATGGAACAGAGCAGACACAATCGTTCACGAGACTTACCCCCTTCCGAAAATTAAAACTGCTTTTGCTGCCCGTCTACCTCTATATGTCCATATTTTTACATACAATTCAGTCTGTAATCTAATTGAGATCGGTAAATATACTTTTTCTGAATGCAAACCAAAACTGTTTAAATGGCTGGCTTCGCTTTCCAGTGACCAAATTGAAAGACTCGTCACCCATACCGAGATGATTCGTAAAGAGATATTCCCACCGACTAATTCATTTTCTCAACATCCATAGATCAATCATAAAACACTCTCCCTCAAATACATACGCACACAAACACACACAAACACTTATGTAGTGTAGTTCTGTAAGTCTACATCCGGATAAGTAAACTCACGCATCCTTTATATTGTCTATCTAAGATGCTAAAATTATCCAAATTATTAAATTATTCAATTCAATGTATGTGATATTTGAAGATCCTGAATCATCAGAGCACTTGATTAATTAATCACTCCTATTTGCCGGTATCATTCTTTGATTTAAACCGAGTGATGTACTTATATTTATTGTGCCGATTTAATTTAATTGCAATTCCAATTTAATTGATAATATGTGAACCCTGTCATTATTATATTACGTACCTATTCAAATTGTATTTTTTTCATTATTTAATTTAATTATTACTAACAACTGTATTGAAATTAATTTGTTTTTATGTTTTTGATAAGTTAATTACTTACGCCTAAAATAAGCTAAGGTCTACTCATTTAAGTTTATTTTCATTACTGTCAACTTTACTCTGTGAGCGCTAACTCTGCATTCCGAGTACAATGTAACATCTGATTGTTATTACCGGGTGCCCAAGATACAGGCCTAGCCTAGTTTGGGACCCACCGGACAAACTGCCGAGCTACAATTGGGTTCAAAATGTATAGAATGTGCTTTAATTTAAGGATAACAATAATGTAATTTTGTTTTTGGTAATAAATGACTTATCTTATCTTATCTTATCATTATTGTTTACTACCACCTCAATATGGATAACAAATGAAAGGGCTTGACTAGTAGAATACTATGCACTGTCACAAATTTCAAATCCAAGATGGCCGCCACCACAAAATTGCGAATGTCATTATTTTTCACTACTACCTCTATACCATGACCAATGACCATGACCATGACCAATTACAATGACCACGAGGAACGGATATGACCAATGACCACGACCAATGACCATGAGCAATGGCCATGACCAATGACCGTTCCGACGTGTTTGAGCAACGAACTTCCAATATTAATTAATCATTAATTTTTACTACTACCTCAATATAGAAATCAATTTAAAGGGCTTGACTTTGCACTATGACAAATTTCAAATCCAAGATGGCCGCCACCACAAAATGGCGAATGTCATTATTTTTTTCTACCACCTCAATATGGGTACCAAATGAAAGGGCTTGACTAGTAGAATACTATGCACTGTCACAAATTTAAAATCCAAGATGGCCGCCACCACAAAATTGCGAATGTCATTATTTTTTACTACCACCTGAATATGGGTAACAAATGAAAAGGCTTGACTAGTAAAATACTACGCACTATGACAAATTTCAAATCCAAGATGGCCGCTACCACAAAATGGCTACTGACATTATTTTTTACTACCAACTCAATATGGGTAACAAATGAAAGGGCTTGACTAGTAAAATACGAGTACTATGCACTGCCACAAATTTCAAATCCAAGTTGGCCGCCACCACAAAATTGCGAATGTCATTATTTTTTTACTACTACCTCAATATGGGTAACAAATGAAAGGGTTTGACTAGTAGAATACTATGCACTATGACAAATTTCATATCCAACTGGAAGGGTTTGACTCATCGAGTAACGCGATCTTCCGCGCAAGCACGGAAGGGAGCTGTCTTAGCTAAAAATCATAGAAGACAAATAACTAAAGTATAGAGTGCTAACACCACACTAGACGCCCAGTGCGCGTCGTAGGCAGATGATGTATAGCTACATAGATATGTACGTTGGGGATTACTAGGGATGGGCACGCGGGCAACGCAAAATCATTGTGTTAGCGATTGATGCAGGTTCAGCGCGGTACAAACATCTTTAAATATAATTATTTCGTGCGATAACATCTAAAATATAAGTACCTAGGTATTTTAGTTTTATAGAGTTAGTGCCCGTGCAGGATTAAGTTTTTTTTTGTGGTGGCAGCCATATTGGATTTGAAATTTGTCATAGTGCGTAGTATTTTACTAGTCAAGCCCTTGCATTTGATACCTATGTTGAGAAGAGTGAAAAATAATGACATTCGTCATTTTGTAGTGGCGGCCATCTTGGATTTGAAATTTGTCATAGTGCATAGTAAATAAATAAATTAATAAATATTGGTGGACAATTCACACACACAACACCATCTGACCCCAAACTAAGCAAAGCTTGTGTGATGGCAGCCAGATAGCTGATATAATACTTATATAGTTTTAAATACATACTTATTATACATAGAAACACCCAGACACAGTGCAAACATTTGAATTCATCACACAAATATTTGCACTGAGTGGGGATCGAACCCACGACCCTCGGCTTCGCAGGCAGAGCTACTACCAACTAAGCCACTAGGGCAGTCAATAGTATCCTACTAGTCAAGTCCTTTCATTTGTTATCCATATTGAGGTCGTAGTAAAAAATAATGACATTCGTCATTTTGTGGTGGCGGCTATTTTGGATTTTAAAATTGTCATAGTGGGTAGTTTTTACTAGTCAAGCCCTTTAATTTGATACCCATATTGAAAAGTAGTGAGAAATAATGTCAGTCACCATTTTGTGGTGGCGGCCATCTTGGATTTCAAATTTGTCATAGTGCATGGTATTTTATTAGTCAAGTACTTTCATTTGTTACCCATTGAGGCAGTAGTAGAAAATAATGACATTCGCAATTTTGTGGTGGCGACCATCTTGGATTTGAAATTTGTCATAGTGCATAGTATTCTACTAGTCAAGCCCTTTCATTTGTTACCCATATTGAGGTTGTAGTAAAAAAGAATGACATTCGCAATTTTGTGGTGGCGGCCATCTTGGATTTGAAATTTGTGACAGTTCATAGTATTCTACTAGTCAAACCCTTTCATTTGTTACCCATATTGAGGTGGTAGTAAAAAATAATGACAGTCGCCATTTTGTGGTGGCGGCCATCTTGGATTTGAAATTTGTCATAGTGCATAGTATTTTATTAGTCAAGCCCTTTCATTTGTTACCCATATTGAGGTAGTAGTAAAAAATAATGACAATCGCCATTTTGTGGTGGCGGCCATCTTGGATTTGAAATTTGTCATAGTGCGTAGTGTTCTACTAGTCAAGCCCTTTTATTTGATACCCATATTGAGGAAGTAGTGAAAAAAGAAATGTATCTCACCATTTTGTGGTGGCGGCCATCTTGGATTTGAAATTTGTCATTGTGCATAGTATTTTACTCGTCAAGTCTTTTTATTTACAACCCAGTTGTTAGAATGTGTCGCCAATACAATGAAATATCAGACAAGCATCACAATTCTATTGATATATTCTGTCAAAAACTGTATAAATTCAAAAATGATGTCAAAAATATTGTGTTCACAAATTACGTAAACTCAAATCAAACTTAATAACTTGAATTTAGATTTATTATATGGTTATATTGTCACTTATATTGATTTAACTTAATTTTAATTAGTATCTTTCCTGATGTCATTTAATTACTCATGTGGTGTATACATAGTTAGGTGCATAGTTTAGGTCAAAACTGTAAATTGTTATATATTGTTTAAGTTTATTGTTAACTGAATTATGTTTATTGCAGCCGAAGGTCGCAAAAAAAACCAATTTACTTTTAACTTAATTTAATAAAAATAAAATTACAATTATAATTAAAACTAAAATGGATTGCTTCGATCGAAGTTGGATCTAAGAATGACGGAAGAATGCCGGGCTCGAACGGGCGGCTTCGGGTGTCGCGTCGCTGCACGTTCCCAGGCACGTTGCGCTGACGGCGCGGTCCTCGTTGCTACCGCGGAATCGAGGGCGATGCAGACGCAGCGATTACCGAGTGTTAGGCTAGCGTAACACCTCCCCCCGAAGAACAGCGAGTATGGAAGACCTTGGTCGTGAATTGAGCTGGGGGTTGATTGATGTCAACCCTTCTGGAGTTCGGGTCTTCCTCTACGTTTTCGGGCAATTTCTTTGCAGGCTTGAAATGGTACTGGCGATAGTATAGGCAGGCGACTAGTACAGATGCACTTAATAGTAGCGTGTACATCGGTACTGTAGTGTGATAAAGGCTGTAGTCGGCGTCGTCGTTCATCCTTATCGATTCGGATTGCAGAGTAATTTTCTTGCTAATTTCGTGAAGGCTGTCTAGTTTTATGGAGTTTAGTTTCATTGCGGGAACAGTCGATGGCGTAACAATTGTCTCGTTGACTATATCCATAAGCTTGAGTACATGTCCCTTGAGACGATCGTCAGTGTTGGAGATGGTGAAATGTGTAGTCTCCAGGTAGCATGACCGGGGAATTACTGTGAGGTAGCTACCCTGTAGTGTAGTGTAGAGATCTTGACTGCATGAGAGGTGAACCTTTGTAGGGGCAGGGAAGCTGATGGTATAATGTTTCTCGTCCAATTCTTCATATGCCGGTGTTTGCAGGGAAACTTGCATTGGGTGACAGATGGTGGCGTTTCTCTTCTGTGTAATTATCAGCTGGACTATGCAATCTTCTATAGATCGGCTCTGCAGGCTCCGACTCTCTTTACAGAGATACCATTTACTGGTCTTCGGGCATTCAGCCTCTATGTACTTGATATCTTTCTCTAGGAGGGCTAGGTAGGGCAAAGGTGGAGAAAGGATTTCACGGTTATGGTTCGGGACTATAGATAACTTATACATATCATATAAAGAGGGTAAAACTATAGGAAATTTATATACTATAACTATCCTATTTTCTACGTAATATGATCCTATTCTAATTATGTCAAAATACTCTCTAAAGTCTAAATCTACTACTCTCTCTCTGCTATAGTGTGCTTAACTTGCTAATCATAGCTCGTATCGCATACAAATCTAAGACCGAATGATGCACAGTGGAAGCTCTAATGAATGCTAAAACGTTCTGGAGATTAAAAGCTCTTGAGAAATGGCATCGACATTGTCACTAAGTATTGTGAGTACTTGGGCTAAGTGAGCATATTTAAGTAGGTCGTGATCTCTAGTAACTAATGTTTCATTAATTTTATTGGTGAGTTCAGTAAGTTTGCCTTGGTTTTCCACGATGCTCTCTATAACTTTAGAGTATCGTTCGGCCCATTCTTTAGATAGACTGACGTGGCTATTTAGTTCGGTAACTAGCTTATTTTCATTGGTCTTAAGGGACTTCAAAATCTCATCATAGTGTTTAGCGTCAGTATAGTCAAGGTTGCCGGTTATACTTTTTATAACCGAACCAAGTCCGTCTATGAGTCCTCGCTTAACGCGGTTAGTCTCGAATGTCTCTAGCTGTCTCAGCACGTTATTAAGCTTATTTTTAAGAAAAGTTATGTGTGGTTCAAATAGTGAGTGGGTTCTGTAGTGAAGGTCAGGGCTGATACTATCTATTTGGCTATTAATGGAATTAATTTTGTCTTCTAGGTCTTGTAAGTCAATGTATTGTAAGAACGAATGGTAATGTGTTATAATTTTAGCTGAGCCTAATTTAAAGGGTAAAATACCGGGGCCATCATTGAGGCTTTCAAGTTTTATGTCCTGCGTTAGAGCTGGTTGCAGGATCAGATGGAGAATCAGGATCAGTCTGGAACAATTGGTTAGATTTAGGGACTCTCTTTAACCTATTTTTGGCTATAGGACCTCTCTTCTTCTTTGTGTAGATGTGAATAGGGAGGTTAGCCATTACTACGTCATGAGTATATCTAGGAGCTAACTTCTGTCGTGATGCGACTGGATTTTTAACAAAAATCTGTTGCTCTGGGGAATAGTCAGTTTCTGGTTCCCGGTTTTTGTTTCGGTTCTCAGTCAAGTCTTGACGCGAGGCGTTAGAGAGTTCGTGAATTTCTTTATACGCTATGGTCATTTTGTCTTTGTGGCTTGTAATGTATTGCTGTAATAGTTGCGAGGATATGTCAATGTCAAACGGGTCTCTAGGGTCAAAATGTCCAGTTATGACCTCAATTGGTTTACATTTAGTGAGGCTATGTATACTACTGTTATATGCAAGTAAGGCATAGGGCATTAGGTTTATAACTGATTCAGATTTATGGTTGATTTTAAGTATGCGAAGGTGTTCCAATATCGTTGAATGGAATCTCTCCACTATACCGTTTTCGTTTGGTGCATGCGGAGCAACCCTGTGGTGGTGAATTTTATGGATACGCAAAAACTCTGCCATTAGTTGGTTGGTGAACTCGGTACCATTGTCTGTGACTATAGTCAATGGTAGTGAGTGATGATGTGCTAAAGCTAAGAAGGGCTTGTACTACGCTAACTGCGGTCCCGTCTCTTAGGTAATAGGCTTGGGCGTATTTAGAAAATGCGTCAACAATTGTAAGGAACTTTTCACTCTCTATTGTCAAAAGGTCTAAGTGAACTAGTTCAAAGGGCTTAGCAGCTGGTGGCACTATTTTAAATTGTTGTTTTATAGGATTACGGTCGTATTTGGCTCGACCGCACACTGTACACTCATTTATAAATTTAGTAATATTTTCTCTCATATTTGGCCAAAAGTACTTATGTGAAAGGGCTAAGTAGCATTCGTTTATACCGCGGTGGTTGGTCTTACCATCGTGGTACTTGTTAATAATTTCCTGTTGACGGAGGTACTCCTTAACATTTTCTAGTTCCCTTTTAGTGAGTGTCAGGCTCATGGATGAGCTTTTGAATGCGCTTTGGATAACAGGTATAATTTTGTATAACGCTAAAGGCGGATTTATTAGCAACCCAGTTTTGACTTTAGGGTGGACGTACTCTTTGATAGCATTAATTACATCCTCCTCAAGGTTAGACTCAGATATTTGAACGGATGTGCGTGTGTGAGTTGCAAATGGTTTTGAGACGATTGGTCTGCCTTTTATGTCACCTACGACATTTAGAATTAGTTGCCTAGTAAACCTATTCAAGGGGTCGTCTGAGATAGGGACTTCAAAATAGGGTTTTCAGCGCTAGAGTGAATGGTTTCGGTAGATGAACCAGACACTGATCTATTTGACGGAGGACTTCGTCAGAACTGTGAGCTGTTATAGTGGTAGATCCTGATCTAGATAAGGGTTGTTCAGAAGGGTTTGCAATAATAGAGCTGACATCTTCGTTGATGTTAATTTCTACTCTCGACAAAGCATCGGCATTTGTATTAGCCTTGCCTTGCTTGTATACTGTGGTGAAATTATATTCACTTAGCTTAAGTCTCCAGCGTGTTAAGCGAGACCCTGGCTCTTTTAGGTTCATAACCCATTGCAATGGTTTATGGTCTGTAACAATTTTAAACTGTCTTCCAAACAGATAAGGGCGGAAATATTTAGTTGCCCATACGATAGCTAAAAGCTCCTTTTCTATTGTACTGTAATTTATTTCACTAGAGTTCAAAGTTCTTGATGCGAAAGCTATGGGTTTATCGCTGCCTATCGTTCCTTGTGATAAAACAGCGCCTACGGCGAAGTTCGATGCATCCGTGGTTAGTACAAAGTCCTTGGTGAAATCAGGGTATTGTAGTATGGGGTCATTCGTCAAAAGTAATTTACATTTCTCAAAGCACTCTACATATTTCTGGTCTAACGAAATTTTACTTCCCTTTTTGAGACATTGGGTTAGAGGTTTAGTCACACGTGCAAAATCTGGGATGAATTTTCGATAATATCCAAGTAGTCCGAGAAAACGTTTGATTTCAGTGGTGGTTTTTGGCAGGGGATACCTTTGTATTGCCTGTATTTTATTAGGGTTAGGTTTGACACCCTCGTTTGAAATGACATGGCCTAAAACTCAGTCTCTAGCTTCAAAAATTCGGATTTGTCCATTTGAATTTTGAAGTTAGATTCTCGCAGTTTTTTGAACACTTTCTCCAGATTTAGGATGTGTTCCTGGAGTAACGTGCTAAATACAATGATGTCATCGAGATAGACAAGGCATACCTCATTCTGCAGGTCTTTGAGAACATTGTCCATCACCCGTTGGAATGTGGATGGAGAGTTCTTTAACCCCATGGGCATTCTTAAGAATTCATAGTGCCCGTTCTCTACGTTAAATGCAGTTTTATGTATGTCTTCCAAATCCATTTCCACCTGGTAGAACCCACTTGCTAAATCAAGCGTGGTGAAATACTGACATTTGCCAAGTTTGTCAAGTACGTCAGTTATGTTGGGAATTGGGTACTTGTCATCAACCGTTTTCTCATTAACTTTTCTAAAGTCCACAACAAGACGCCATTTAACCTTGCCTGAAGCGTCGGCCTTTTGGGTACAATCCAAATTGGAGAGCTCCATGCAGAGTCGGAAGGTCTTATAATATTTTGTTCCAACATTTTATTAATTTGGTCTCTAACTTCTTGTCGGTGGACATAGGGGTATCTATAAGTTTTTGTATGTACTGGGATTTCATCGGTGGTTCTTATTTTATGTTTTATTTTGTTGGTGAATGTTAAAGATTCTCCTCAAGATAAAACACATCAGCATAGGCCGCGCATAAGCGTTCTAAGTTAACGCGTTCTTCCACATTTAGATGTTTAGTGCGGAGGCGGGAAACAACTTCACTAACGCGATTCGGTAAAATTCCAGTACGTTCACTTTCGATGTTAAATACCTCGGCTTCTACCGGTCTATCCATAGCAAAAATAATATCGTTAGATGTGGGGTTAGTAACTTCTACCCAACCGCGGTTATTTTCAACTGTGGTTAAGCAATCGGAAATTAGGCAATTACAAATAGTCTGAGTTTCAACTACCACGTCTCCGTCTAGTGAATTTACTGGTAGCCTAATTAATTTGGAAGAGTTGGCTGGAATAATTTCCTCATAAAGATTAGCGTTACGAGAGTCATACATCCGAATAGGTATCTCAGCATTACGAGTAACCAGAACTTTACTACTAAGGTCTATTTTAGAACCCCACACGTCAAGTAAATCAAAGCCAATTAGTCCATCAAAGTAATTGTGGAACTTGTACACGAATAACGTAATGTCATCTTGCTCACAGAATTCCGAGAAACAAGG
Source organism: Ectropis grisescens (assembly GCA_017562165.1). NCBI lineage: Eukaryota > Metazoa > Arthropoda > Insecta > Lepidoptera > Geometridae > Ectropis > Ectropis grisescens. The sequence continues at coordinate 22,373,630 of CM029789.1, read as the reverse complement.
TAATGTTATCGAGTAATCGTTCTTACTCGTGGCGTGTACATTTGTCACCTCAAAAGGGTCGTAGTTCAGAGGACATCACTGAAATATTTTTCGACAGCGTCTGGGCTTATAAAAGACTGATTAGCGCCCGTATCAATTAAAAGTTTTAATGGTGGGTTAGATATTTGAATGTAACCCAGCTGTCTTTGGATGTGAAAGTTCAATTCTATTTTGGCTTTTCGCACTTCGACTCCTGTTGAAAATTTGTATCATTTACAGGAGGGATTGTTCTACTTCCTCTAAAATTACCGATTCAGCATAGGGCTGAGGCTCTGGGTAATACCCATAGTCGGTATAGTCATAGTAGGGTAATAGTACTGTTCTTCATAATCGGTACAATATGTGTCGTGGTCAGGGTAGTTAAAGTCGCACTCGTTATGGTTCATTTCGCGAGTTTTAAAGTAATTAGTCGGGGCGGATTCCCGAATTTCCGCCAATCGTGTCCCTGCATAGTGGGTGGTAAAGCTCTAGGAACAAAATGACTGACCCCGCTCATCGGACGAGTTTGGTTGCCGAATCTATATTGCTGTTGAGGCCTATTATTCATAGAAAAGTTATTTTGTTGGTTATTGTAATTTGGTGGTGGAGCACGCATCATCTGCTGTGTCCTGGTTAGGCCTCGAGCCTGTTGCACTTGGTTTGGGTAGCTAGGTCTCCAACCTTGAGGAGGTTGAGTCAACATTGGCATTTGCCGCGACGGACCGGGCATGTTAAAATTCGGCTGTCTAACAGGCATACCGAATGTCATGGGCTTTGGAACAAAAGTGTTTAAGGGTAAATTTTGTGCAAATTGTGACGGTTGATGGTATTCCTTTTAGGACCACTACCATCATTGCGCTGTTGCAAATACAGCGTATTTAACTCCTCTTGGACAAATTCCAACGCCTTCTCCATAGATTCAGGTCGCATACAGCGTATCCTGCATCTAGGGGATCTTTTAGACCTCTTAAATATGCCTGAAGGGTTAGTTTTTGGTACAGTGTACGTTTAGCCTCAATAGTAGATGGAATATGCTCGTGTAGAGTCACATACGTCATAACTGTGCTAAAAAGATTTTGACAGCGCTCGTAAAATTCCTGAGGTGTACTAGACCCTTGGGTCTGTAGGGAAAGGTCACTATACAGAGCAGTTTCATCGCGATGGTCTGCGAAATTGTTAATAAGGGCACTCCGAATACCCTGCCAGGTTTCCGGTATGCCATTGGCGTTTATCAATCTAGACGCGGGTCCCGTGATTTTATTTAGTATTCCGTTAGTGAGGGCTAAGTTGGATAGTTCGTGCCCAGGCTGCGGATTCGCGTGAGCTATAATTATTTGATCACACAAATTAATGAACCGCGTAAGGATATGCGGGTTCCCGTCGAACTCGGGTAACAGTCTAAGTGACTTGTAAATGACATCTATATTGTCATGCGCGGATGGAGCGAGGGCCTGAGGCTGAGGTTGAGCTTGGGGCTGCTCCATTTCTTCTAGATTTCTACTCGCGTCAACTAAATTGAACCTATTATACGACCTACTTCTACCTACTCTAATATCCTTAATTTTCCTCGGATGGAAAATTTTGGAAAAATTTAAATTAATCTAACACAATATATGAGCCTGGAAAAATTACACAGTACACATATAGCACACACAAAAATTACACAGAAATAAATGACACAGTATAAAAAGAAATTACACACACAAAAAAATAAATGAGAGAAAATAAAATAAAATATGGGTTCAATAAAATTAGGATGGAATAAGGCTAAAGGAATAAGGACTGAGAAAATTCAAAGCACTTACAACATGGTCTCCTTTTTGCCGAATCAATGTCTGGATTCCCTTCGACTACAACCGTAAGTTCTTTTATTGTAAAAAGCCGCGATTTTAGTGACTTTATTTTACAATCCTACCGTCTGCGCCAATTATGTTTATTGCAGCCGAAGGTCGCAAAAAAAACCAATTTACTTTCAACTTAATTTAATAAAAATAAAATTACAATTATAATTAAAACTAAAAATGGATTGCTTCGATCGAAGTTGGATCTAAGAATGACGGAAGAATGCCGGGCTCGAACGGGCGGCTTCGGGTGTCGCGTCGCTGCACGTTCCCAGGCACGTTGCGCTGACGGCGCGGTCCTCGTTGCTACCGCGGAATCGAGGGCGATGCAGACGCAGCGATTACCGAGTGTTAGGCTAGCGTAACAACTGTGTACTGTTTTGTATACCTAAATAAATAAATAAATAAATAAATAAATTTGATACCCATATTGAGGAAGTAGGGAAAAAAGAAATGTATTTCGCCATTTTGTGGTGGCGGCCATCTTGGATTTAAAATTTGTCATTGTGCATAGTATTTTACTCGTCAAGTCCTTTCATTTGATACCCATATTGAGGGAGTAGTGAAAAATTAAATGTATTTCGCCATTTTGTGGTGGCGGCCATCTTGGATTTGAAATTTGTCATAGTGCATAGTATTCTACTGGCCAAGCTCTTTCATTAAATTTGATACCCATATTGAGGTAGATTATGAAGAAATATTTAGTCCACCATTTTATGGAGGCGGCCATCTTGAATCGATATTAACCAAACATAGCTAAGAACAAATGCACAAAAATTAACCTTTAAATAAAAATGAAATTATACTAGTAATCAGATCTTTGAAATGCAAGAATAATTTATCGTAACGTAACGGGACAACGAACGTAACGGGACAATAAGTCATCAATTTTCTTGCACGCAGCCAGCGTTCATCGATTTAGTAGACGTTGTCACGTCAGAAAATCTCATCAAAATTTTTAGTACACTGCCGTTACGGCTCAATATCGTTCTGTCCGCCTAAAAGCCGGGCCACACAGAGGCGGGAGCCGCGAGAAAGCGATCGCGATCCGGGACGGGAATTTTTGTAATATTCGAATTTGTTTGCAACCTGACACATAGCAAGCGGGAGCGATCCGGCGCGATGCGATTTCCCGCGCGACAGGATTGGGACGACAAACAAGAGATCGCTTCGCCATGCTTCGCGGGAAGGACGCGCGACGGACGGCCGGCGCGGGCGCTGTATTCTACGGTAGTTAGTACAAGCTGTCACACAGGACAGAGCGATCGCGATCCGATCTCACGAGTTGTATTTTTTTACAACGTAAGGTCGTGAGCAATTTGATCGCTTTTGGTGTCACACCGGCTGTGTTCTCGCCGTCTGCTCGCCGCGGGCTGCGGGCTCTGTGCGCCCAGTGACGCCCAGTGCGCGTCGTAGGCATATGATGTATAGCTACATTGAAGCTGACCCAATAGAATTTGTTGAAATATTTATAACCATGGATGAAACCTGGGCTTACCACAATACACCCGAGACAAAAGAACAGTCGAAACAATGGAAAAGAGCAGGATCGCCCACCCCAAAGAAGGCAAAGGTGGTTTTATCGGCGGGCAAAGTCATGGCATCCGCTTTTTGGGATGCAAAGGGTATAATTCTCGTGGATTATAAAAAAAAAGTGAAACAATAAACTCCGATTACTATTGCAACCTGTTACGTGGTTTGAGAGAAGAAATCAAAGAAAAACGTCCAGGTTTATTGACCCTTACAATAAAGACCCTAAACAAGCAGGCAAAAATTGGCTGAATCTGATGAAAACATGTTTTGTTATGATGACGATGACAATGATGTGACCATCACCATTTTATGAGGAAGGGCACCAAAGAGCGATGTTTCGACTTGAGAAAAACAAATAACTATGGTCGATACAGATGTGTCCTATGTGGAAAGTGGGCACATTCTTTGTGTAGTGGAGTAACTCTTGCCGATAATTAAGTATGTGTGTTTTGTGAATAAATATTTCTAATAACTATTTGTGTGTAATTTTCTAATAAATACTGACTTGTGATAAAAATGAAACCTTTTGTAATCGATAATATACTCATAAACCGAATTTAAAGAAGCTTTTAATCTTGTACGATATTAGACAACCAGTGTACGGAATTACACTCAAGCGTCGGGTAATTCCGTAAATGCCTCATATTCAAATTATTAAATCTTTCCTATTTAAATATTCATAAATTTGCTCTAATATTTACTAACACGTATTATAATATATTTTACATTATCTGCGACGTGATGCTTGGCTCTAAACTGAAATAATTAGTAGACAATATAATTTTAAGTTAAGTGTACGGTAATACCCTCCCCTCCCCAACGGCTAGTTTTTTTTAAATAAAAGTGACGAGACAAGCAGGACATGACTGTGACATGTGCCTGATGGTAAGCATTCCTGCCACATAACAGCACAGTCACACGCAGCTATTGGAACATGAAGAGTCCAAATCATTAGCTAGCACTGCACTGCGCTCGTCACCCAGAGATCCAAGATGTTATATCTCTAAGCCTTGTAATTTATTTGGAAACATTGCCCTTCAAACCGAAACAGTAATGTTTGCACATTACTGTTTGGCGGTAGAATAACTGGCAAAGGTCTGGTACTTCCCCAGGCGGACTCTGCCAAGAGCCCAACCACTACCATTAGGTATACGAAGTTTTCTAACCAATAAACCTATTATAAATGTGAGAATGGTTGTTACGCAACTTTAATTCGATACACATCCTAAACGGTCAGCCAAATCAAAAAAACGTTGAAAGAAAACTAAAATTTATTTGTAAATACCTATTCAACGATACCCCTCTCGACATAGTTTGTTGACTTTCGTTTTTTTAATTTGGACAATATGGCGTCCGGTATCCGCCATATTGAATTTACATTAAAGTCATGTCTTTAGTGTCACTCGCGAGACTAAGAGAAATCGATTGACGTGTGAATCATAAAAATCGACCCAGGCGTTTGGTCTGTATAGTGCTTCAAAGAATCATACATACATACATAAATAGACTGATAAACACATTACCACTCCTTTGCGTCGCGCAGTCGGGTAAAAAAGACTTGTCGAAGACAGTTCACAATTTCACCATGGTTGGCGCCAATGTTTTATTTTGCTAGAGAAATTTCACAAAAACCAACAGCGGTGCCACATTTTTCAATCATGGACGTATAAAAAAAGTAGGACGTAGTCTCGCTAAAACAAAAACTGTGTCACTAGACTCGGCCAAATTGGCACGTGTGCGTTGTCAGGTTGTCACTGATAGACTGACACGCACACATATACATAAGTTTGCGCGTGTAATGACCAGTGATGTGTGCGTGACACGCCTCCCCCCGTACTGGCTGGTAAGGGTCTTTTCGTCTGCTTGAGTATGAACTAAAAAGAGAGTTCGAGAGAGTGCGCGGTATGTCGGCTCCAGTATGTCTCCTCTGGTCTAAGGACCTTATACGTAGTACTGAAGAATATATACCAGAGTAGGTATACCTCCCTCAACGTACCTATACGCGACGTCCACTGGGCACCGCTGTGTGCATAAGCACTCTCTTAACTCCTGGCAGATGTTCGTTACCAAGCCAGGGCGACAGTTTTTTAATTTTTTAGGTTTACATTTGGCCGCCATCTCGCCTTATGTTAAGGGCGTGTGGGCCGTAATTTTGAATTTTTAAAACAACTTTAAGGCCTTTAAAATAGTGTATTAAAATCTGAAAAAAATATATGTATTAGTTAAGGATTTAATCTAGTGCAATTCGCAGTCAATAACACGATTTAATGAATTTTACTTGATAGAAAAAAATCCCAAAGTTACCCCTATTCAAAAAGTTATTTCAAGTTTATGACTAAACTAATCAATTTTTTTACAAAATTTTTGTACTCATCGAAAGCCACTAAAAAGTTATAGATGCATTCGCAGAGTTTGACTTGATAAAAAGTATCAGTTATTCACTATGTTTTAATATCTACCATATATATAGCGCGCCGTACGGCAGGCCTGATCAGTCGCGTTTCGGCGCTCACGGACGACGGGCCTGTGCTTGATTTTGCAATTTTGACAACCGATAAATTTTAAATATTACGATCACAGTGCCACAGTATAACAATATCAGTAGGTATTACTAGTGAAGCACGCTATGATCTTGATTTTTGATTCCGTTTTCATTGGAATTGCAAATAGACGCTGATACTAATTAGTACGCTGTTTACTTTATGTTGTAGACCAAAGTTGTGGGAGTCTCAAAAACTGACGTCGATAACACATCAGTAAAAATTCATTGCGGATGCAATGGAAAATAGATAAGTATCGGTAAAATATTCGTCCGTCAAATCAGAGATCGGGATAAGGATACAATGAGAAGGGAGAAATCCCCTGCGTAAATCCCCTAATATAAATGCAAGTTAGGTATCATAAATGATACCTAACTTGCATTTATATGCTATTTAGGTAAATTCTTTGGTAGTAAGGTACTTAGTACTTGGAAGAAAAGTCCTCACATACAGATTTTACCACTTTGGAAGAGACTTTCGCGCAAACTATTCAGTTTAGAAAAAAATGTTAGGAACTTCAATACAATTTTGAACACCTTTCCATAGATACACGTATGGTTTTGTTAAATTTTATTTTTATTTCTTTTCCAAGTTGGTGACACCACCAAAATTTATTGTTTTTTTCTTTTTTTTGCATCAAAATGTTCATATTGTTCATAGAAATTTAGACACTCGACCAAATTTGATAAGAAGCCTTTGAGGCAGTAAAATTACTCGTAGAATTTAACTCTGCACTAAGTTTCCGATTCGTATTTTTTACATAAGGGTTAGAATCATTTCCTGAGCATAAAATCACAAAATAATAACAAATCCAGGTGGAGCTTCAAGCACTAGCTCGAAAAAACGTTTTTGGCCGATATTCTGAAAAAGTTATAAAGCCTATTATTATTGTAGAAAATAAAATTTCCCATCTTTTGTTGCCAGTAAATTTTTTTTTCGAACTTACCGATTACGATTTATTATGTCAAATTTGATGATAAAAATGTAAAAATAATAAGATGTGAATTCGGTTCCCAGTAGCATAAACATGTCCCTTTTTACCGGAATGGAAGAAGGGTTATGTTTTTCGCGCGTATCTTTTATGTTTGTAAAACTTTTATTTCCACATATCTTCCAAACGGCTGGATGGATTTTGGTAACTAAGATATTCTAAGACTAGTCTGACTCGCTAAAGTGTCCTAAGATAGAAGGTAATATTTTTTTACGTGTAGATTTTTTTGTAGTCGGGGTTTTTAAATTAAAGTTATTCTATCTTATTGCTCGTTGCTCGAATAAACAGCACCGTTCATCATCATGATTGAAGAGTTGAACGAAGAGTTTGGTCTTCACTTTTGTAATAAGAACAACGAAGCTGTGAAACACATTGCCAGAGTGGGTTTTGTCGAAGGTTCGAACCTTGGGGTTACGAGGTACACTGTGCTTGTTTCTATTAGAGAAACAAGTTCCATCGTAGACCACATCATTTTCATTATTAGCGGCATCATCGCAATCGTATCATTAAATGGGTTATAAATCGTAAACGGTAAGTTTTACAAAAAAAGTTTACTAGCAACAAAAGATTTAAAATTTTATTTTCTACAATTATTGTCAAAATATATAGTTTCCAAAATATCGGCTAAAACATTTTTTTTCAATTGGCGTTTGAAGCTCTACCTGGATCTGTGAGCATTTTGTAATTTTATGCTCAGTAAGTGAATTTTACCTCATAGAAAAAAATTGGAATAGAAATTTAGTGCAAAGTTGACCAAAAAACCTTCTTTTTTTTACTGGCCTTTCATTACGTTTCAGCACATTTTTTAAAATTTTTGACGAACTTGTGAATTGTTAGGAAACATTTTAAAAAGATGGATGAAATTGGAAAAGCCGTTCTCAACTTATAGTGTGACGAAAAAGAAAAGATTAAGTTTTGCATATCTACGAGTAAAGATAAATTTAATATTTCTTCGTTTATATATCAAAAAACTCTTATCACTTCACAATTCACAAAATTGTTATCACTAGTATAAACAAATATTGAACAAAAAATGAGTTTAAATTACATAGTCCAATATTTTAATGTTATTTCTGCACTGTGGCACCGATTCCGCGGTCGGTGACGGTCGCGAGAACAAGACAGCGTTAAATGCCTAATTTGACAGAACTACCTGGCCTTAAGCGACGACGCGGTCTACGATGGAGCGTGTTTACCTAGAAAAAACCGATTCAGTCTCGATTTGAAGACACAAAGATTGTAACCAATAGGGAAAACCCACTCAGGCATCGTATTCCACAGCCTAGACGTTCTTATCACAAAAGTACTTGCAGTACTTCATAGTAAAGAGATTTTCTCTGTCAATACACGGTAACTGGTTGACATCTCCAATAAGAACAAGTTCACTAGCTTTAGACAGCGGTGAAGCCATTATGATCGCTCCAAAGTGGTTCATTAGAGCTTCGTCAACTAGAAGGCGGCTGAAGACCCTGTCGAAACCGTTAACAAGAACTGAGGCCATAATTCGCACCCTGGTTCTCACCAGATCACCGATGCGCCCAGATAGCAAATCTGATTGCGTAAATACCCTTTCATTTACACATTACCAATTCATTTCAGATTTCCTGTGACCATCTTCTAGAACCATCATCAGACCTTAGTTAATTAACTGTAAAAGCTTATAAAACAACTCGTGATGTGTGCTCGGACAATCTTGGAAAAGCGAAAAAGTTAATCTATTCAACTGCTCTCCATTTCTGTGTACTTGTGTTTAGTAATGTTTTTTTATCGCGACATTAAAGGCCGTCACAGACGTAGCTATAATATATATTTTCATAGCTGGACATATTTCCGTATATTTTCTATAGAAATGCTCGAGTGTCCACACACGCAGCTATTATATATTTTTGTGACGTCACCAAAATATACCGTAATATATATTGAGGCATATTAATATAAATTATGGTATAGATAGCAAGACATATTTTGAATGTGCTGTACATTCATGACTGATGTGCTTGTTCACTATATTTTCTTTCTCGCTCTAGCATCCCGACTTTCACCAGAAAATTTCTAATCATACCCGAGCGTGACGCTAGAATTCAATTCACAGCCCAGAAAAATCTGTCTGTGGCGCGCCAAAAGAAGATTTCACTTCAAAAATCCAGCAATCGAGAGGCAACACACCAATATTTAATGAGTCATTGTGTTTTTTTATTTATTGATTAACAGACACTTGACCGCCATCTTTAAGCGACGTTGCGGTCTGCGATGGAGCGTAGATAATTGACAGAATTGTTATAATATTTCGTTGAAAGGCTTAATTTTGAGATAATGATACAACAGACATGTAATAAATAAAATGCATTTATTACTGGTACAAAACTGGCTCCATAAACTAACAAAATTTAAAATCACACACAGTCTACCTTTTCCATTAAAATGTTACGAATGAAGTAGGTAACTAACTACATTAGGTAATTATTTAGAATAAATAGACATTAGTACAGTTAACATTAATTACAGTTTTATAATGTATATAGCTAGAAATATGACTAGAAAGTGAGACTAGAAACATGCTTAATTAGCTTGCGTTTACAAAACTATTGCACATTCAGCTTCTAAGAGAAAAATAATAATACATAATGTGTGAATTCTAACTATCTCGAAGATAGAAAATACTTTAAATTGGTTTCGATGAGTATCTCTACCGCGTGTCTTTCAATCTTATTTTAATACGTCTGCGTAACCCTTTGTCTACACTAGAGTTATTTATCGCTGTTTTCTCGTACTCTAATTGTTTGTGCACTCATTTTTGTCACTCAGCCTTAGATGCTATTATACAAATCATAGCTTGCTACGCACACTCCAAAAAATAAATATAGTAAGACGAGATAATACTGTGCTAAGTCCGTTTAAAAAGTACTTTGAGAAATTCACAGAGTTCTGAAAAACACAGAAAAAGTCTTAAACCAGTCGATCGACTGCGACGGCTGCGGTCTCCATCGGCTGCCAATCGTAGTCGATGTCAGCTGAGTCGGCGACGGAGAAGACCGCGCCTCCCTCGGTTCAGATGGTCGACTTTTCTGGGTTGTTGGCATCACTGACGCGGCGGGAGTGTGGCGCGCGCCTCAGCGTTCGGGGCTGCAAGTTCAGAGGCGGCAGGTTTGGACGCTCGATCCTAGTCGGGGAAGACACTAAGGGACGCGTCCGTCGCATCGTGTCCATCCCATTCCTGAAATATTCCTCAGTCCTATCGCTGTAGCTCTCGATCAGAGGTGCTGGATCTTCGTATTCCACGTTGAAGTGTCTGGTGATGGCCAGGTCTTCTGGCGGGCCCAACTTGTAGAGAGGAGGTTCCACGCACTCGTAGTGATGGTCCTCTGTGTCATCGTGAGGGTAGGTGTCGGCCACGAAGTGCCTAGTGCCGCGGGGAGTGAGCGCGGCCCAGAGCACCCTCGAGTCCAGGGCTGCGCCCCCGTACAGAGCATTGGAGCCGCCAGCCTTGCCCGTGCCGCTCTTGCAGCCGCCGCGGCCCCTGAATGCATGGACAATACTGTTGAATTTAAGTAAGCTGTCAATGGTACGAGATGAATTGAGATTTTTTCACAATTATTTTTTATAAAGAGATTTAGATTCAAAACTCTCGTGTGATCTTAAACTAACTAAACTAAAGCAAATAACTATAAATTAGGTACTTTATACAGATGATAATTAAGGATTAGAATGCTAAATTGAAAATCGCGCGGGGTAAGCGCTAACGAGTGCACGCAAAATACGTATCGCTTGCTTTTAAAAATCAATTCTGTGGTAAATAGTGCTTATTTGATCTCACAAATTACATCAGAGTGAAGCCTGCAAGAAATATCATAAGGTACGCCACATCTAGAACTTGATTTGTCATTGTCAACAAAGAATTTAAAGACATAAAACCCAGGCCGTTTAAAATTTTGCAACTTCCAAAATACAAACAGCTGACGACCGCCTGAGCAAAGGTCGCCCGTGCTGTGACTCACGCGTGCACTCAGCTCCGTCCCACTCGCACTTAGGCACGCCCCGTACTATCCCTGGACTGCTCGCTCCTAGGCGCGTCGGCACGCCGTCTGTTGCATTAAACTAATACACGCATCGCTATGGATAAATATCTACTCACTAACCGCTCAAGCAACATGGAATCTACCTGCGGAAGTTGCAAACAATCTATTACTTCGCAGAATTTTCTGAAATGTGGTAGTTGTAATGCAATGTTTCATCCTATTTGCGTGAAGGCCCTTACGTCCGACCCTCCAAGATAACAGACTGGCTATGTAGCCTTTGCCGAACAAATGAGAATGGAAATAATACCTCTTCCCGCACAACCGCTCACACCGTGAACTCAAGCCCGATTACCACAAGCTCGCGAGCGCAAAAAAGGCCAGCGCTGGGGTCACCTGTCTCGTCCGGAGACGGTTTTGACTCCACTCCATCTGATGTCGCCGCCGAACTGCGCTTACTACGCTTGGATATGACGGAGATTAAATCATGCCTACAGCTACTCACGGAGGATTAGCCAATTTCAATTCAGGCTCGATACTGTCGACGCTAGAATCCAGGCGCTCGAGGAAAGGGAATCGGTTGTGCCTTCATTACGAGAGGAGGTGGCTAGTCTGAAAGTCCAGTTGAATCAGCGATCGCAGAATTCAATTAGCAATGAATTGGAGGTTCTAGGAATTAATGAAACACCTAACGAGAATTTAGAGCACTTGACCATGGTCGTCGCAAACAAAATTGGCATTTCTCTACTTGATACAGAAATTGATTGGGTATCACGTGCCGGAGGAAGAAACCAAGGGATGGAACTGACGGTACCCAACTTCCTAGGCCTATAATCGTGAGACTGACAAGACGAACAAGAAGAGACGAGGTCTTAAAAGCTTCCAAGGCTCGACACATGAATTTGACAACAGCTGGCTTAAATCTAAAGGGTCCGATTCGTAAGATTTATATAAATGAACATCTTACGAAAGAAAATAGATTGCTTTTTCGTGAAGCCAGATTGCGATCGAAGAGATACGGCTACAAGTATTGCTGGATCAAAAAAGGAAAACTGTATCTCCGCAAGAAAGAGGGAGTTCGCCTATTCTCATTAACAACTATGAAGACTTGGATCAGTTACTACCTGCCGCCGCCGAGACAAGCCTGTCTCGAGACCTGTCTCCGACTGTTATTTTGTAACAGCAACCGATATTTTGTTCAAAACATGTCACGACTACTAACTCCTACAATAACTCGAAAATTTTATAATTTTATACACATTTATTTAAGTATTGTAATTGCATCACAAACTGTTTTTCGGCTAGATTTACTTGATTGCAACGTGTTATTGATATGGTTCTATTCTTCTTACATTAATCGTATATGCGCCACTATAATCAATGCTGAAATAATCATAATTCTTAACTCGCTTGTTGGATGTGGAACAACTTACAGATATGTAAAGTTTCAATCGTTTGAAATCTTTTCAAAGCATACACTGTCATCACTTAATTGCATAAATAACGCTAATATAACTCACACAAACACATATCATGTAATACAGTCATACATACTTACTTCTCACACAAAACTCACATATTTATTACTGGTGTTGCGTTCCTTCGGGGTGGATCTTAGTCACAGACAAAATTTGGTTACCGGGAATATTTTCAAACCTGGAAATGTTATTAGATACGATGAAATGCTTCAAAATGGTGCGTTACTATTCGAAATCAGAGTAAAACATCTTTTGTTTCTAATATGTATTCAGGACAATGGTTAATTTCGAGGTTTATGATGAATTAGACGAAAATCTCCAGGCAACGTGCCATACAATTGAGAAACCAGAACTATGTAATAAATATATTTCCCCTTACAACTTCAAAATTTTGTCGCATAATATTAGAAGTCTTAATCAGAATTTTTTCTAATCTGCTTCCAACGCTGATGAGGATGGAGTGTGAGTTTGATGCTCTGGTTTTCTCAGAATGTTGGCTTAACGTGAATTCTAACATTCCACAGCTCCCGGGATACGAGGCTTTCCACTCCACAAAATTAATTAACAAATGTGGAGGTGTAGTTGTGTACGTCAAAAACTGTTGGTCGGCGTCAGCCTACGAACCAATATTTGAGGAGGCAAACTGTCTTGTAGTTACTGTGGGTAAACTATTGAAAATAATCGCGTTATATAGATCTCCAGCTGGCAAAGATATAGAAAGTTTTAACAATAGTTTAGAGAATATCTTGCTAAGTAACAGAAACTGCAACACTATTTTGGTTACGGGTGACATAAACATAAATCTCCTTGAAGAACCTCCAGGCAAAAACAATGCTTCCTACCAGGCTCTTATGGCTGGGCATGGTTTTTTGGCAGCAATTACTCAACCCACTAGAGGGCCAGCATGTCTAGACCACGCATTTATGAAGTCTCAGGAAAGGGACTAGGTTTGATCTGCATGTCTTCGGTAACTGACCACGACATTCTGTGTCTTGGCATGTCTCTCAAAGCGGAAAAAACAGAGTTAATAAATCCAACATATCTAGAACTAACTTTCTGAAAGTCGCCGAAGAACTAAAGCAGGTAGATTGGAATCAAGTTTTGATAGAAGAAGATGTGAATGCCGCGGTGTCAAGCTTTAATCGGATAATGACCGACGTTTTCGCCAAACACACACATAAACTGAGTGTCAGCCGATCAAAGCGAAACATTAAACCATGGATCACGCCCGGATTGTTGAAATGCATGCGACATAGAGACAGCTTACACTTAAAACTGAGAAATAATCCACAAGATGAAATACTTAGAACCATTTATCTCCGCTACAAAACTTCTGCAATGATCTGCTCCGCAAAATCAAACTTGAATATGCAAATAGGCAACTCACCCAGAATCATAGCAACTCTAAGATGCTCTGGAAATCCATTAAAGAAATTTGCGACATACCAAGTTCTAAAAAAACATCGAGTGATTTACTCAAAGGTATGGACAGCGATTCTGAGACTGCGCTGGACAGGTGTAATAAACATTTTGCCATGACTGGTACACGCCTCGCCACAAACATACTAAACAAATTAAATGCAACTCAAGAGTCTCTAGCTCGGCAACAGATGTTTGGAAGCAATAGCAAAAACTCTCTTTATTTGGAACCAACAGATAACGGTGAAATAATGGGCATTATCCAGAATCTCAAGACGCACAGTGCCCCTGGATTTGACAAATTTACGCCTCTACTACTTAAGTACGCTAAGCAATCGCTGGTGCAACCGCTGACTCATATTTGCAATCTTAGCTTGGCATCGGGTACCTTTCCGGACTGCTGGAAAACAGCTATAACAATTCCAGTACATAAATCTGGTGACAAAATGGACCCAAACAACTACAGGCCGATTGCATTGCTTAGTATTGTTTCGAAAGTTTTAGAAAAACTGGTGAATCACAGGCTTGTTAACTTTATAGAAAAATACAACTTACTCAACAAAAATCAATTTGGGTTTAGAAGAGGAAAATCGACTGAAGATGCAGTTCAACTTTTAACTGAGACAGTGGCCTCTCACCTCGATAAAAAGAGGAGATGTATCAGTATTTTCCTCGATTTTTCCAGGGCTTTTGACTCTATATCGCCAATACTCCTATTGAAAAAGCTAGAGTCTTTCGGCATTAGAGGAAATTCCCTGGCTTGGTTCACCAGTTACTTAACGAGTAGGAAACAAAGAGTGAAGATAGGGGAAAGTATCAGTAATGAGATTGGGGTTGACTTCGGAATTCCCCAAGGCGCAATTTTGGCTCCAACCCTGTTTACGCTGTTTATAAATGATATATTTAGCCTAAACATTCCAAATTGCAAACTTATATGCTACGCTGATGATACTGTTGCCATTTTTTATGCAAAAGACTGGGAGTCTGTCGCCAGGGTTGCGGAATCTGGCATGAGTACCCTTTCACGATGGCTTGACATAAACCTCCTCACGCTCAATGTTGGAAAATCTAACTTTATTGCATTTCATATTACAGCAGCTACGGGAACAAACATTAACAAACTTGCCTTTTTAGACGACAACTGCTCCTATAACACAATGGATAGAGTTTGTGCTGTTAAATACTTAGGTATAATTATTGATGAGAACCTGACATTTTCGCGGCACATCTCATACATCTCAGGGAGAGTTCGCAAGATGCTTTATGTGGTGAGAATGCTAAGAGCCACCGCACATGACAATGTTAAAACACTTGTCTACAAATCACTCTGTCAATCTCTACTTACATACTGCATAGGCGTCTGGGGAGGTGCAGCAAAAACGCACATGGACCACATAGAGAGAGCACAAAGAGCCTTTCTTAAAGTCATGTTAGGCAAACCACGCAGGTACTCCACAGATAAGCTCTACGAAGAGGCATCAGTCCTTAGAGTTCGTCAACTTTTCATTATGCGTGCTGTTGCTAAGTGCCACTGCTTATCTTCTGGCATGGAACAGAGCAGACACAATCGTTCACGAGACTTAACCCTTCCGAAAATTAAAACTGCTTTTGCTGCCCGTCTACCTCTATATGTCCATATTTTTACATACAATTCAGTCTGTAATCTAATTGAGATCGGTAAATATACTTTTTCTGAATGCAAACCAAAACTGTTTAAATGGCTGGCTTCGCTTTCCAGTGACCAAATTGAAAGACTCGTCACCCATACCGAGATGATTCGTAAAGAGATATTCCCACCGACTAATTCATTTTCTCAACATCCATAGATCAATCATAAAACACTCTCCCTCAAATACATACGCACACAAACACTTATGTAGTGTAGTTCTGTAAGTCTACATCCGGATAAGTAAACTCACGCATCCTTTATATTGTCTATCTAAGATGCTAAATTATCCAAATTATTAAATTATTCAATTCAATGTATGTGATATTTGAAGATCCTGAATCATCAGAGCACTTGATTAATTAATCCTATTTGCCGGTATCATACTTTGATTTAAACCGAGTGATGTACTTATATTTATTGTGCCGATTTAATTTAATTGCAATTCCAATTTAATTGATAATATGTGAACCCTGTCATTATTATATTACGTACCTATTCAAATTGTATTTTTTTTTTTTTCATTATTTAATTTAATTATTACTAACAACTGTATTGAAATTAATTTGTTTTTATGTTTTTGATAAGTTATTTACTTACGCCTAAAATAAGCTAAGGTCTACTCATTTAAGTTTATTTTCATTACTGTCAACTTTACTCTGTGAGCGCTAACTCTGCATTCCGAGTACAATGTAATATCTGATTGTTATTACCGGGTGCCCAAGATACAGGCCTAGCCTAGTTTGGGACCCACTGGACAAACTGCCGAGCTACAATTGGGTTCAAAATTTATAGAATGTGCTTTAATTTAAGGATAACAATAATGTAATTTTGTTTTTGGTAATAAATGACATATCTTATCTTATATCTTATTATAGAATAAGCTTATTAATTTTATTTTATTAATTACAGTAAACTTCTAAAACATCTGTAGGTATGTGAGGATTATATGCAAGTTAATAAAACAGTCATACCATTCGTAGTTACAGTTAGATAACAACATGAAACGTAAAAGTAATAACCTGACCCCCATGACCCCCTTGGATCCGCCCTTTACTAATCGTTTGGCTCTCCCAACACAGGTATGATATAGGGTACTCACTCTCTGCACTTGAGCAGGAAGGGTCCCTAGTAGTAGGAACTATTTTCGCCCTAACTTATCTGTGGAATATCACAGGAGATTCGGCACAATTCATGGATGATACATGGATGATCCGTGGATACTCACTCTCTGCACTTGAGCAGGAAGAGCGCCAGCAGCGCGGCGATGCAGAGCACGGCCACGCAGCATGTGATCAGCACCAGGAACCACGTGTCGTCCGAGCTGGCCGGCTCTGGAACCGATCACCACTCGTTACAGCCCCGGCACATGGTGGAAACACGAGTGAAGTTGGGCGAGTCTAGGAGCTACAAAAATGACTTTTTGCCATCTTACAATATTTTCTGAAATAAAAACGTGTTGTATACGTGTAGTGTAGTATAGATAGATAGATAGATAGATACTCTTTATTGGACACACCAAAAACAAAACAAAAAACACTTATACAGGAGAGAAGAGTATAGTGAGGTATACCAGCAAAATCTCTCTATAACCTGCTGAAAGACCTTGGCTTATCCAGAAGTGCAGTAAGTTCTATACTAGAACGAGTATCTAAAGCTGCACAAGTAGGCTCATATCAGATTTGGCTGGGCAGGGAGAGAAAAACGACTAGTGAAGGTGAGTGTTGATGTACGTCAGAAAGGGGCCCCTTAAACCTACGACCGAGTCACAAGTCCTCGGATCTACTCGGGTTTTCTCTCTCTGCCACACGATGGACCCGGCACCCGCACGGTGAATCCATGGAATGCTAAGAAAATCGTCTCTTAACTAAAATCTCAAGCCGTAGCTTATTTCAGGCTGTAGAGTCGCACTACACACACATAGCTATTAAAACATGAAGAGTCCAAATCATTATCTAGCACTGCACTGCGCTTGTCACCCAGAGATCTAAGATATTATATCTCTAAGTCTAAGTAATTTCTCTGGAAACTTTGCCCTTCAAACTAGAACACAGTCATGTTTCTATATTACTGCTTGGGAGTAGAATAACTGGCAATAGTATGGTATTTCCCCAGGCGGACTCTGCCAAGAGTCCTACCACTACACCTGAAGGGGTTCAAGTTGGTATGGTCATCAGCGCTTCCCTCACAAAAAAAGGACCGAGGCAGATCAGACGGCAAGAGAGAAGCTTATACCCAGCAGTGAGATGGAGAAGCTATGGATAATTATGAGCCGATACATGACTACCAACATTGGAAACTTCCTGTTGTGATCTTTATTTTCCCTGTTTGTGATAAAATCATAAATTACCGTGTCTGGGTAGCTTGTGATACTCCACTCCCGGGAACAGCGGGGTATCATCAGCGTGTATGTATGTATACTTTATTAGCAGAATCAGCAGTGGCGTTAGAATAGAGCGCGGTAGGATGCTCCTTTATGACCGGTCAGTTACTAGGTCTCGGTCATTGAGCGGTTAAGGTACCTGTACGATTTTTAAAAATTTCAGTGCTCTGGTAGTCTTAAAATACCTAGGCACTGAGCAGAATCATCCTGGAGAAGTACCATTATGCTATAGGTTACCATATGGTAGATTACCGTGTCACCGTGTCTGGGAAGCTCGTGGTGCTCTACCCCCGAGAAGAGGAGGGTGTAGTCAGGGTGTATATGTACCTATACTACATCAGCAGAATTTTCCTGTAGAATTACCATGTTATGATTTATGATAGAGGTATACCGTGTCTGGGGAGCTCGTGGTACTCCACGCCCGGGAAGAGCGGCGAGTCGTCGGCGTGCGGCGGCGGGCAGCGCGCGGCGCGGCAGGGCGGCGTGAGGTTGGCGGCGCCGAGGAAGGCGGGCCGCGGCGGCGGCGGCATGTGCAGGATGGAGTCGGGCGGCGGGCCCAGCGACAGGCACTCCGAGCCGCACGCCATGCTGCGGATCACTCTCAGTATCACAGATACACACACATAAACTGCCCACTAAATGTTCCCTGGGACTCGGACCCTCCTCTCGCAAGGAGAGAGTCAAGGCCATAATCCACCACGCTGGCCCAGTGCGGGTTGGTGGATGACACATGACTTCGAAAGATTATAGGTAGAGATTTACTACGATAACATGACCCTCCAGAATTCAAAACGTTTGAAAGTATTTGTGAAAGTATATACAACACACCACCACGCATGTGTGCGTACTGCTACTGCAGACGAATAATTACAACTACATACAAACTATTTCGTAAGGATGTGACTACACACATTAAAACAGTAATTTGGAGGGGGCGGGCCATGTTATCGTAGTAAATCTCTACATGTCGGTTTCCTCACGATGTTTTCCTTCACCGTTTTATGTTAGCGTTAAGTTAAGTTAGCACATGACTTCGAAATGACAGTGGAACGCGTGCTTTTGAAACCGGGGTCTCCCGATCGGCAGTAGCCGTTCTTCCGACTAGACTAGACTTACATAGCAGTATCACAGATAGATAGATAATTACTTATTATTGGTTGACTTTGTTGGTCAATAGGGTATCGGACTGAAGAAAAAAAAAACCATTCTGATAAGTCCGCCAGGTAGATCATGGAAACGGACGGGACACGAATTTTTGATTTATAAAATTATTAAAAATCGACAAACACTTTAGATCATCAAACCACAGAGGAAGTAATCACTAGATCACTACGTTATATCGCATCAAACTTCGAGAGTGGGGGGTCGTGACGTCACTTGTGGGTAAAAATCGTAGACACTATTGACGCCACGCGAAACTTTTATAAACACTGTATTTTCGTAATTTTTTGTTTGTGAAAAAGAAAAAGTTTATGTACAATATTCTTTAAACCTCGACAAAAAAAACGGGTGTTAACGGGTCAAACTTATAGTTCAACGTCGAAGCCTGTCTGCCTGTCTGTCACACACACAGTTGTGTGTCTGTATGTGGCACCGTATAGCTCAAACGGATGGGGATCGATGAGGTTTTTTTTATTTGAAGGTTAATTTCGGATGTTCTTAGCTGGTTACCTAATATCGATTCCATCGCCTCCACAAAATGGGGGACAAAATGTATCAAATAAAAGGGCTTGACTAGTAGAGTACTATGCACTATGACAAATTTCAGATTCATAATGGCCATAAAATGGCGAAATCTATTTGTTTTTTTTGCAACTGCCTCAATATGGGTATCAAATGAAAGGGCTTGACTAGTAGAATTTTGTACAAATTACAAATCCAATGTAGTCGGGGGGGGAAATCATTTTTTTTAATATCATTCTTGTTTTTTTAAAGCAATCTAACTGACGAACTAATTTGTTTTTTAAGGAGATTGTAATCAAAAACCCCAAACTAAGCAAAGCTTGTACTATGGTGGCCAGATAGTGATATTTTACATATTGGCCTGGCCTCGTGGCTTAGTGGGTAGTAACTCTGCCTGCGAAGCCGAGGGTCGTGGGTTCGATTCCCACCCAGTGCAAATATTTGTTTGATGAATTCAAATGTTTGCACTGTGTCTGGGTGTTTCTATTTATAATAAGTATGTATTTAAAACTATATATGTATTATATCAGCTATCTGGCCGCCATGGTACAAGCTTTGCTTAGTTTGGGGTCAGATGGTGTTGTGTGTGAATTGTCCACCAATCTATATCTATACTTATAATAAAACTGTAACAGGTCGAATTCTGTACATTGAAGATATTTTGAAAAAAATTTTTTTGGAGAACTCCAAAGTCGATACTGATGGCGAAACTGCATTTTTTTTCTTTCATGTCTGTCTGTCTGTCTGTCTGTCTTTCTGTATAGGGATCACGCATCACGCCGAAACTACTGATTCAATTCAGCTGAAAGTTAGTTTATTCTAAGGAAAACGCTGTAGGCTACTTTTAATCCCTAAATTCTGAACGGTTTTCTTGCGGGAGGGGGTGAAAGTCAGAATGTGTATTTGGTTGTAACTCATGTATGCGTTGTTTAATTTCATTAATTCTTTTTTTGTTAGAAAGAGCACATTTTTTTATATTGTTCCGTCAAAATTTGAACATTATCGGTCTGGTGGTTTGGAAATTACACAAACATTAAATAATAACGACACGCGCGGCGCGTTCGGTCCATACTAACTTCTAAGTATTCTGTGTATCACAGACGATCCACAGAATATCTAGGTTCTAGATTCTAGAACGTCCTCACGTGATCGCGTCGCGTCGTCTTGAATGAAAAAGGAATTGTCAAAAATATATTTTTGTGTGGAAAAACAAACATCATTCGGTTATAACCGACTTCAAACAAGGAGGATGTTTTCAATCGGGTTGTATGTTTTTTATTTGGTTTTATTTTACGCGATAACTCCGCTAATCGTGAGTTCATTTTGATAATTGTTTTTTTGTTTGGTTGAAAATACTTCAGAGGTGATTTCATATATCGATCGGTAAATTACCGGTCATTGAAGTAGATTTTTGTTTTTGTTCTTTAGGAGAAAACATATCAGCATAATAAGTAGCAGCATAAAAACCCATTAAATGTTCCCACAGCTGGGCGCCGGGGCCTTCTCTCGCAAGGAGAGAGACAAGGCTATAATCCACCACGCTGGCACAGTGTCGGTTGGTGGATGAGATATGATTTAGAACTTAGATTACAGGTACATTTCGGTTTCCTCACGATGTTTTCCTTCACCGTTTTAATTACCGGCATTACGAACATGACTCTGAAAAGATAGTGGTGCGTGTGGTTTTGAACCCTGGGTCTCCGGATCGACAGTCGCCGTTCTCCCGACTAGGTCAGCTGTAACTTACTAGACCAGCCGTAACTTATTAGAAAACGTATTATTTCAATCCAAATACTGTTTAAAATTTAAAGGTAGTGTTTAACAAGCTTCGGTGACCGAAGCAGACCGTTGTTAGGATTCCGTACCCAAAGGGTAAAAACGGGACCCTATTACTGAGACTTCGCTGTCCGTCCGTCCATCCGTCTGTCACCAGGCTGTATCTCAAGAACGGTGATAGCTAGACAGTTGAAATTTTCACAGATGATGTATTTCTATTGCCGGTTTAACAAAGAATACTAAAAATAAAATAAATATTTATTTAAGAGGGGGCTCCCATACAACGTCATATTTTTTTACCGTTTCTTGCTCGATACTAATAACGTACCTGTCACAGACGCTTTAACTATTCATATAATATTCAGTTTTATGTTTTCTTTAAATGTAATTAATTTAAATAAATTATGAAGGGGCTCCCATACAACTGAAGCCGTTTATTTGCTAATGGTTCGGAACACTTCGCGCGCGAGTCCCACTTGCACTGGACCGGTTTTATTCTTTCTAATATTTTGTAAAATCCTATCCTACCAATATTATATAATTATGCCAATGTTTAAATTTTTGCTGCTCAATTACATTGGAACGGCTGAATATATTGAGTTAAAATTTTAAATACATTATATCTTGGCTTAGCTTAAGTAGCAATGTTTAGCCTATGTGTTCCTCCAAACTATAATTTAATTGGATTTAAAATTTCAACCCGATCACTAAATACGTTCCGCCATGATTAAGTAACAAACGTCCAAACATTGACATTCATACTTAATATTTACAGGACAACGTGGGAACGGCTGAACACATTTGGAAGGAATTCGAAACACACGTACTTAGTTTGCACTTAAAAATAGCAAATCGGTTACTTATCGGTTACTGTGACGTCAGAAATACTAAGCAAATATGGTAAAAAAATGAAGCAGAGATAATTTATAGTCTGAAATACCACATATACTACCTCTCAACCCGAATAGAAGCATTGGCCCTAAGGAGGTACGTAATCTGTGGCCCTAAGGAAACAAATATTAACGTCAAAACGACACAACGAATTGGTTTGACATACGAAACGCAGATAGTTTAGAGTCTAAAATTTCACATGGGGTAATAAGTCTATATTTTCATTTAACTCCACAAATACCTATATGCACCCCCGTTTGGCGTAGATTTTTTAGGTCCACAATCAAAATAACAAGCAACGTTATATTCTCATTAGATGGCGCTAATGTCAGTTTAAATCTCAAGCACTAAACCCCATTTAAATCAATGTTTTGCTATTGTGGTATGTATTTTTTTTTCATCACTAGGTGGCGTTACTGGTATACCAAATTGTACTAATGAGTTTTGCTGCTAAAAGGATTTTGATGCTGAATTTAGATTCTTTCGTTCTTTGATTCTTTTTGTGTGTTACAATTAAATTCTGACATTAACATTTCACTAAGACTTAGATAAGGCTTAGATTTACAGGTTCAACTTGCTTGAGTAACATTAAGACTCAAAATTTTAATCATTTTGATTCCACACAGGCTTCTGAGGCAAAGATGATGAAATTAAATAACTTTTTGTGTGCAAAAACAAATTCACTCTTGTTTTTCAATGGCTACTTCTACAAATATTTTGACGTACTTTCAATTAATGTATAAGTCCGTAACATCTGCTTACGCGAACGAAGTAGCGGGTTCAGCTAGTATTTAATATTTATAATATTTAGATAGCTGATATACCTAATACTTATATGGTTGTATATACGTATACTTATTAACTTATATACCTATACATAGAAATACGAGTAAATCAAAGTGAACAAATGAAAGACACAGTACAAATGTTTGCACAGGGGAATCGAACCCACAGACTTATCACGAGTAGGTTAAAATTGGGGCATCTGGATCAAAAGAGATCCAGCTACCCCAATTTTCACCTACTTATTCAACTATTCATATATTCTACTACTATAATGTCTATTCATATATTTTTATGCATACAATTGTTTATACCTGTTATTTATTTTTTCATGTATTTCTTAGTATTCCCTTAGAAGATTAATTTGTGAGCGAGCAGAATGAATAAAAGTATAAAAGTAGGAGATTTGTTGGTAATTATAGTCAAATGTGATAAATGATTACGAAAATTATGACGGTATCTCAAGAACAAAAATTCAATGAAGAGATGGATAATTTATTATCAAGGGCTTATAATACCTGCTCAAGCTATAAGAACGAATGTTTACTTTGTCGACCTTATAAGTACCAATGAATAATCCAATATATCAGCATGATAAGAAGACATAATTTGGTCGTGGAAAAATAGGTCAAGAAAATAAAAAATTCAAATGTAAAGTGGTAAAATGTGTGTAACTTTAAAAATAAGAGAATGACATAAATAAAAAAAGGTAAGTATAATGTACATAACCATGTAAACTATCAACGAAAATTGGTTTGAATATGATCTAGTAGGTAAGTAGTTTTATTTTAACACGTCATAAATTCACTATTGTTAAAACACTGATTAAAGTAACAACGAACTACAAGAACTTTTATATTATGTTACTTGCTGCTACGGAAGCCTTCATGGGCGAGTCCGACTCGCACTTGACCACTTTTATTTTCAGGTTTGAACAACCTCAATGTTAGTATTTAAATAAGGATTGGTTTAAGAGATGAATAACAATAACAAACAATAGCCATAGATTAATAACGCCTATCCTGTCACAATAACAACGAAATATGGATAATAAAATAGTAAACCACGAGTCATATCTTCGTTACGATACACCTAAGGGCGTTACAACAATAAATGATAGCGCCATGCTTCTTCAAATCTCAGTAGTATAGTATTTTGTGTAGGTACGTACCTTTATTTGTTTTTTGCACTTCATACAAAGCTTTATTATTATCATATAAATTTCCATTACACATTTCAATTTGGTGCAATTACTTTACTGCCGTATTGTTTTATTCAAATTTTTCCAAATTCGGTAGGTATTATATTATTGTTAAAAACTAAAAATAATTTTACTTCCGGGTTTATTTCATTTTATACGGACTTTATAGTTTTAACTGGAAACATGATTTTTTAAACAACATATTATCGAAAACAAAAGTAAATGTCACCACAATTATCTCTCATTGATTGGCCCGCTACGTTCTAAAAAAAACTTAGACTACTACACAAACATATCAATCTTAAAAACCATACCAGATCTTCTAATATTACACAACATGCCACAATAATACTCACTTTTAATATAATTTATTGTATTTTTTCAAATAAAATGGATGCACTTTATTTCAATCTCGAGTTACACTCGCTTTGATATGGTCCATGGATGCAGGGCGCAGGCGCGATCTCGTACTAAACTCGTCACAAACGCTTTCAAATAACATGATAATTTCAAATATACCGCATACATTGCTTGTATTCTTAACGTAGTTCGCAAACACGTTGAATCGATCCAGCAATGTATTTTGTATGTGTAAAATGTAACTAAACAAGAGCAAGCGTGGTGCGAGGTACATTATTGATTAACGCATGCGCTTTACCAACCCTCATTTTAAAGGGTGAGGATATTACAACTACACAACGAATAGGTTCAAATTGTTGTCTTTCTCTCTCTTTCTCTGTAATAAGGATGTTATGTTGTAGGAAAGGAACAAAATAATTGATGTATATTCGTTTCCAACGTATTAGCAGTGTATTAAATGAACTGCAATTTTTCTTCTACTTCATTACGGTACTACACTGAGAAAATTAACGCCTAATTATACATTAAAATTATTTGGTTTTGCACACCAGGATACCCTAATAAAATGTGTGGTAATGCTAGATGTAGGGCAATAAAAAAAAATGAACCAATTTTGCTAATTTTCAAAATTTTTAATCAGTACTGATGTCTGAATCTAGTACTCCGCCTTGGCAAAGTCTGCCTGGGGAAGAGGCCGCCACCTTTACCCCTTACAGTAGGTAATCACCGTTAGTGATTAGCGAATCGTGCATACTAGAATGTATTCTGGTTTCAAGGGCAATGTTTGAAGAGAAAATAAAATAAAATTAGTTGGAACATTTTTATCATACTAAGACGTAATAAAAATGCAAAACACATAATATAATGCGACTTCTGTATCTGCTATCTGATAATCTGCACTAGGTCATTCTACTTAAGACCAACTGGAGTTCAAATCGCTGCCTAGCACGTTGCCCTGTGAGAGCTACACTTGCTCGGGACCATGGCCATCTACAGACGCGTTAGTATGGCCGTCTCGTCTAGATGGCCATGCTAAGAAGACTATTTCAGACGACAATGTTTTGAAGATTAATTTATTGTAGTTAAAACTTCTTTTGGCGTGGCATAGTCAAATTTTTTCGTGTGCTGTGAATTGAAGTCAAGCGTCACGCTCGGGAATGATAAGAAATCTTCAGGTAAACTCAGGTCTCAAATGTGTCAGCATTTACCATTGGTCATCTAGAGATACGTCAACATTTCTAGATGGCCATGCCCATGGTCACGCCCTCCGGAATCACCCGTGTAGTTTCCAAAGAAATCTGTCAAATTCTGAGTTGTAAGTTTTCACTTCTAGTTCCTATGACTGCCAATTTTTTTCCTGACTAGCTGCGTCCTCCAGTTTTCCGCAGTCACAGGGACTGCGAATAGAAGTGCAAACTTATATAACTCTAATTTGATAGCTCACTTTCGAAATGCTATTGGCTATGAATTGAGCTCAAGTGTCACGCTCGTAAATGAAAGAAACCTTCGGGTGAATTCGGGACCATGGCCATGGTCAATATGGTCATGGGCACGCCCTCCGGTTTCACCCGCATAGTCTCGTAAGTGAGCTATATAAAGGCGTGGCCATGACCATGGCCATGGTCCCGAGTTCACCCGAAGGTTGCTTTCATTTACGAGCGTGACACTTGAGCTCATTTCATAGCCCACGAAAAATTACTGTGTAGTCACTACACAGTAGTGCGTCAAAATAAGTTTTTACTTCAAAAACGTATTTCGCATCTATGGTGTCCTACAGCCCATTTGTCGAGTCCTAGTAGTGGTAGGGCTCTTGGCAGAGTCCGCCTGGGGAAGTACCACACCTTTGCCAGTTATTCTACCGCCAAGCAGGTGTTTCGGTTTGAAGGGCAATGTTTCCAGAGAAATTACTTAATTTAATTAATTAGAGATATACTCGTAACATCTTAGATATTTGGGTGACGAGCGCAGTGCAGTGCTAGATCATGATTTGGACTCTTCATGTTCCAATAGCTGCGTGTCACTGTGCTATTATGTGGCAGGCATGTTGCTTACCATCAGGCATGTACTGATCGTCTCGTCACCTTTTATATAAAAAAAAACCTAGTTACATATTTCAAATACGAGTAGGTATAGGTAAGTATGAATAAGTGTTCGGTCTAAACTTCGCCGGATGGTTTGTTTGAGAAAAGTTTTTAATTGGCAACATTCCCGCCATTCTGCTGCAGTCACCCTTCACTAAGCCAGTCTCAGTTAATTAATGTTACGGTTTCTTTATTAATTGGATGTGGCTTTTAGAAAACATAACTTTTGAGCTAAACAATGTGAAATAATGCTGATGGGGTCGATCGAGAGACGTTCCAAAACGTTCATCAAAGCAATGACATCCGTGTTCGAAAAATACTTTAATATTTTTTAACATCGCCATTGCATTGCATTGTAATTGCTAGCACATCGGTTTTTTGACGGTTAATTTCGGAGAGTGTGTAACTGATCTGCATTATCTAATACCACCTTATTACCTCCACTTTTGTGATAAGGGGGCGTCCATAAATTACGTGAAGTGTTTTTTTAAGTTTTCTGTCCCTCTCTCCCCCCTGATGAGATGTCGTGAGATTTTATTCACCCCCTTCCCCATCCCCCAATCTCACATGAGATTTTTCAAAATGTGGGTTTCTTACGTAAATACGTTGGATTGTTATTGTCAAAAGAAAAAAAAATGCTTTGTGCTTTTATTTATGACTAGTTAAGACCAGTGGACTGACCAGATAAAAGCGGTGGTGGCTGACTGGTTCATCATCAGTACACGAATGCACAAGAAAAGCGGCCATTAGAGAGGAGTGGCGGCGTGTTGTGAAGCTTGCCACTAACACCTAAAGTGATGACCACGACCACTCTGTCAAGAGTGATACCGACGAAGAAGAAGAAGACCAGTACCTAATCAATATTGCTGAGAGTTTAATTATAAGTGTAATAAAAAATTAACAATAGAAAACTTTAATCGTAACTACTGGGATTAAAAAAAGAATGTCTACTCTAATTCAGTCTATGGAGAGTCAAGCGCGGTCTCAAGAGAGACTTATTGGAAACAACATTTATTTGTTTTAACCAGAAAAAAAATTGCGTGATATTTCCTGAGACCCCCCTCTCTCCAACGTAAGATTACATGAGATTTGACTCGACCCCCTCCCCCCCCATAAACACCTCACGTAATTTATGGACGCCCCCTAAGAACATCTAAAGGCTGCGTAGGGTTTTCTCGATATATTATCTTGATGTTTTCAAGTCATAGTTCAAGCGCCGCAGCAAATAAAGTAGGTTTGTAATGCAAAGTACGGGACCTGGTATCTTCTTTAGAATATGTTCAAGGGTGTCCCCTGAATATAAATCCAAGTTGGCGCGGCGGGAAGGGGTCCGCCATGAGTCGTATCACTACTAAATGCACTACTACTGTATGTGTAAATGTGCACCAGATGTGCACGCTACTAATATTGACTGGCCTAGTGGCTTAGTTGGTAGTAGCTCTGCCTGCGAAGCCGAGGGTCGTGGGTTCGATCCCCACCCAGTGCAAATATTTGTGTGATGAATTCAAATGTTTGCACTGTGTCTGGGTGT
The DNA here is from genome assembly GCA_017562165.1 of Ectropis grisescens. NCBI lineage: Eukaryota > Metazoa > Arthropoda > Insecta > Lepidoptera > Geometridae > Ectropis > Ectropis grisescens. Next base: position 22,345,442 of record CM029789.1, on the reverse strand, counting down.
TTCTATGTATAATAAGTATGTATTTAAAACTATATAAGTATTACATCAGCTATCTGGCTGCCATCACACAAGCTTTGCTTAGTCCAAACCACACAAACACAACACCATCTGACCCCAAGGTCAGATGGTGTTGTGTGTGAATTGTCCACCAACATTATTATTTCGACGCCTCCCACGTAAATTGTTCTATCTCCAAAATCGTGGTTTTACAGGAGTGCCAAAACATTTATTTTATTACTAGCTGAACCCGCTACTTCGTTCGCGTAAGCAGATGTTACTGACTTATACATTAATTGGAAGTATCGTACGTCAAATATTTGGATAAGTAGTCATTGAAAAACCTTTGAGTTTGAGTGAATTTGTTTTTCCACACAAAAATTTATTTAATTTTATCATCTTTATTTTTCTTTTTTTAAACAAAATCAAAAATACTTGGTAAGGTTTCGTAGTATCGAACATAGCCGCAAGTGTTATGTTTGTAGGATTTTTATAGGATACATTATGAAAAGTCTGAAGCTAATGTGCATGATCTGATACCTACTTACCTATTTCTTTTTATCCGCAAGCTGTTTTCTAGCTGTTACCCGCGACTTCGCCGGCGTAAAATTTTGAACGAAGCCTGTGTGGAATCAAAATATTTAAAATTTTGAGTTTTAATGATATTCAAGCAAGTTGAACCCGTAAATCTAAGGCAGGTCCTAGTGAAATGTTAATGTATGAATTTAACTGTAGGTTGTAGGTGTAGGTAAACATACACAGAAAGAAATCAAGAACGAAAGAATCCAAATTTGGCATTATAATCCTTTTAGCAGCAAAAACTTATTAGTACAATTTAGAATACCAGTAACGCCACCTAGTGATGAAAGAAAGAATACATACCACAATAGCAAAACATCGATTTAAATGGCCTTTAGTGCTTTTAAATTTAAACTGGCATTAGCGCCATCTAATGAGAATATTATGTTGCTTGTTATTTTGATTGTGAACGCAAATCACCTATATTATCTACGCCAAAACGGGTGCATATTCATTTTTGGCTTTTACGTTACCATCACATCAAGTTCCTTACGAAAATATATTATGCTTATATTATTAATATGGAGTTAAATGAAAATGTAGACTTATTAGCCCATGTGAAATTTTAGACTCTAAACTATAGTGTTTCGTATGTCAACCCATATCGTTGTGCCGTTTTGACGTGATAGTTAATATTTGTTTCCTTAGAGCCCATGCTTCTTTTCAGGTTGATAGGTAATATATACATAAATGTGGTATTTCAGACTATGAGTTATTTATGTTTCAATTTTCTACCAAATTTGCTTAGTCTTTCCTACGTCACAGTAACCTATAAGTAACCGATTTGCTATTTCTGAGTTCAAACTACGTGTGTTTTGAATTCCATCCAAATATGTTCAGCCGTTCCAACGTTGTCCCGTAAATATTATGAATATTTAATTGGATAACGGGACACTCACGTATATAAGATCGGACAATCCGACTCGAGTTTCGGCCGCGTCCGGCGGCCTTTTTCAAGGCGAGTGCACACGCGCGGTGGCTGCCCGTTTGCCACTGCGGGCTGCCGCACGTCGCGCACGCAAGCTCAACGGCTGTTGCGGGGGTGCAGGTGAGGGGGTGCGAGAGGGTTGCGCAGGTATACACGTACTCGAACTCTTCATCACTGGTAAGCTGCGAGTCGGGAACATTGCAGCACACTGAGCTCACTGTGTCTTCACTCATATCGCGAACACCATACCGAGCACTATGGAGGCACGGCTTCCAAGCGGGCGGCAAATGCCATCCTCACATGTATAATATTAGTAGGATCTCAAAGCTTGAGTGTTTGTTGCTCAACCAAATCAGATCGGCTGAATAGATCGGGATGAGGAACACAGTCAGATTATAGTCTGCAATAACACACAGGACATTTATAGGAACAGCACATGCTCTTCTCAATCGGTTCCTTGCTTATTCGCCAGACGTTGACATATTTTGTAGTGTACAAATCTCTGTAGGTCTGTAGTTATTAGTTTTTTAACTAAATAGCCGTACTAGAGTAAGATCCCAGTGCCGCCAGTTGTCATGTATTTTCTGATGAACGAAATGTGGACCATTGAGTAGAGTTAGTACGTACTAAGAACACATGCTTATCATCTAACTTGCTTAGACGGCCAATTTTTGAGATATGAGGTCCAGAAGGTACCTACATAAAAACATTTATGCCTACTATAGATGCCAATAAACCATTTTACCGGAATTTTGTACGTTTTACAGACGGTGCTTTTTTATAAATATAGATTGATGAAATGATTATGAGTTTAGGTAATGACTGGCCCCTTAGATCGGTCTGTCTTTTTGGAAAAGGCTTTAAAATAGTTATCTGATAAACAAATATACAAATGGAGTATGACAATTTAAGTGAAGTTAAGTCATTATTTTGGGAGTTTTAAAGCGTCTGTTAAGCAAAACGGCCGACGGAAAGTGTCTGGGAGTATGGGGGGCTTATTTTTTAAGATATTACCAAACAAACGTGAAAATCAGTTATTAGAAATATCTATATCTATATATACGTAAAGTAAGTAATAACCCCATATCCCAAAATTGCCTGTCTAAGCAAGTTAGAAGGGTGAGCATGTGTTCTTAGTACGTACTAATACTAACTCTACTCAATCGTCCACATTTTGTTTATCAGAAAATACGTGACGTCTGGCGGCTCTGGGATCTTGGACTATTAGTTTCTTAACTAAGTAGTCGTACGATTACATGCTATATATCTGAGTTGGTTTGCATCTAAAAAGTGTGTTGTTAGCCTTTGAATTGTATTTGTGCATATTATAAATTTTAATAAAATACTGGTTCCTGTGCGTGTTAGCATATAAGCTGTTAGCGTAGTAAACAATTGTTTGAAATAAATAAATAGGCTTAAAATAAATAAATTTTTATCGCAGAAAATAACTTACTTAATCTGTGCTACGTGGGTATAAAAAACATTCAAATGTCAAAGTTCTTTATTCATAAATGTACAACTTACAGGTTAACTAGTAAAAAAACAAAACAGCACATAGATTAGTATACATTTTCAAAGCTTAAACACTTGGCGGGGTGTTAGTGTTAGTATATGAGGCTCGTAAATATAGTCAAACAGTAAGTGGCATCTGAAAGCAGTGGCCGTCGCGTAGGCACAACATGGCGGATTTACGAGGCTCGACAGAGTGGCACAACAGGTGGCCAATCATAACAAAGCCTTTGTGTCGCGCTTTCCGGCCAAAACAATGCTGTCATGAACTTTCAGTGCCGATCTACGGCTGTGGGAGACTTGCCTTGTTTCGCTGTTAAAGACTCTAACATTTCCTGCATTAAATTCCATAGGAATAAAGATTACGGAATTTTGATAGGAAAACTAACGCATGTAGTTTAGCCCGTGGAGGCCGGGAGCTCACCTCATCTTCAAAACCCATACCGAGCGCTTGGTTGACGCGACGCGTGACCAAAATGCTGGCGTTTATTTGGCCCAACGCATAAGCATTGCCATTCAGCGTGGTAATGCCGCCAGCATGCTGGATACGCTTCCGATTGGTAGTGGGCTTGAACATCTTGATTATCTGTAGACCTACAGTGGTCTATAGATAATTCAGGTGTGCTTAGTGTAAGTAGTTAGGTAGGTATGTAGTGCACAGACTAAGTAGTACACTATGTAGTGTAGTGTAGTTCTCATTGTATTTTAGTATCTGTAGATATTCATTGGTCTAAGGCTAATTAAGATGTGCTTAGTGTTAGTAGTTAGATATGTAGTTCTCTTTGTATTATAAGTAGTTTTGTTAATAAAGGCTCTGCCCGCTATTACTTGTTGTGATACATTTTCAATTAATTCGTATAATAAGATCGACCACATCGATGTCAATTACACATGAATTGGACTCTTGTATAGAGTACTGTTCGCGCCTTTTGACTGGCTAAATACTCGCTGGAGAGTTTGGAAACTATCGAGAGATGTGCTAAAAGCGTCTTAGGAAATGATACGCTTGTTCATACATGACTTCGAAGTCTAGAACATCGTCGTAATATTAATAGCTTATCGGATACATTTCGGAGAGTGTGTGAGTTGACACAAAACTCTCTAATCATGGTCATTCATGCTGAACTACCCTCTTACTCAGTCCTTTGGTACGATTACTAATGGAAATCAAACTGGAACTTAATTATCCATAAAACACACACACTGCACACTTACCATTGCTTTATTTAAATGCTTAGTCACACACACTCACCTCCTGCCGACATTAGCGTGTCAATGACTCTAGTCCATATGATTTTCTACAACAAAAACCTGCTGAATGCAGTTTCAGAACGAAGAAGTTTACCCGTCACAAAATCTTGAATACCTAAAGTCAAACCTATCTAAGAAACTCCATGCAAAGCAATACATTATCTGTATCGGCCGGCAAACATTACCGACTGTAGATGGTCCTTGGATATCTATAAATAGGCAATATTTGGTCCCGAAAGGCGGTATTTCCACGGAGGTGGCTGGATCGAAACCGATTGAATATTTAACATCGGTTACGTGAATTACTGCGGTAAAGGTCGGCTATTACGTACAATGGATTCCTCGCTCATACCTTCAAGAAGCGAACGGTATGTGGGTAAGTACTACTAGGCTATTTCTGAACTAGTATATAGTAGTATAACGTAGACAGCATCATCGTTTAACATCAGGCGAGAAGGCGGTCAAGTGTAAACCTATAAAAGTAAAAAAAAAAAATAGTAGTTGCCGTCAAGTGGTCTAGATTCAACCATAGATCATTATTAATTTATTTTAAATTTGACCACAGATTTCAACAATAAGCAAAAGAGTATTTATGCGTATGTGTCAATTCTCCGAGAGCTCGTAGAAAATGTTAGGTAGGTATTTGAGGTAAGCTGTAAAATTTGTCACAGAGCTCTTCTATGATACTACCACCAAGCATATATAATAATATAATGTGCAAACATTACTGTGTTCCGGTTTGAAGAGCAATGTTTCCAGTGAAATTACAGGGTTTAGAGATATATCTTAGATCTCTGGGTGACAAGCGCAGTGCAGGGCTAGGTAATGATTTGGACTCTTTATGATCCAATAGCTGCGTGTCACTGTGATGTTATATTGCTTACCATCAGGCACTTTTCCTGCTCGACTTGTTACTTTAAACTATAAAAAAAATACTCCAACACGGAGCATGGAACACCAGCCTGGTGAGTAGCTGGGCAAAATGAATCCTTGGTACGTGGTTTACAGACAACGACACCCTTGATAAAAAATAAATTAAGCGAAAGCCTAGGACATCGCCGCTAAAGACCGCCATTATCTAAGATCGCCGCAAGATACCTGGCATATCAGTTTTTTTATCGGATACATTTCTGGGAGTCTGCAACTGATCTATAAGATCTAATACCAACTAGCCCTTCTTATATCAGACTGGACGTAGCTCGAAAAAACGACATCGTTTTATAGTTGATGTTCCAAAGAGTCCGAAGAGGTATGACTCCACTTTTGTCATAAGAACGTCTAGGATATGCAACGCATTGCCTGAGTGGGGTTTTCCCGACGGGTTTCCGATAGATCCAAGATTGAAAATTGGTGTCTTCAAGTTTAATTCAGCTGAGCGACTCAAACGGCGGCAATGCAACCCTCGGAAGTGGTTACATATTTGAGCCCTTTGGGGTTGAGACATTGGGCCCGTGGGGGCCGGGAGCTCACCTCATCTTCAAAAGCCTATCCGAGCGCTTGGTCGACGCGACGCGTGACCAAAATGCTGGCTTTTATTTGGCCCACCGCATAAGCATTGGCATTCATCGTGGTAATGCCGCCAGCATACTGGGTACACTTCCGATTGGCTTGAACATCTTGATTATCTGTAGACCTTCATTGGTCTATGGATAAATCAGGTGTGCTTAGTGTAAGTAGTTAGGTTTGTAGTGTAGTGCAGTTCTCATTGTATGTATTTAGTTTTGTTAATAAAGGCTCTGCCTGTTCTAAAAAAAAGTTGAGATTGAATGAGGCGTTTTTCAGACGCAAAAAGACTTGTCAAAGATAGTTCTAAATATTGTCAAGTGTGGCACCACTGTTGGTTTTTGTGAAATTTCTCTAACAAAATAAAACAGTGGCGCCATCTACGGTGAAATTGGGAACTGTATTTGACAGGTATTTTTACGTCTTGAAAACGCTCCATTGGTTTGTTCTTGGTAAGGACACTCCATCGTAGACCGCATTGTCGTTTAACAACAGGCTATATACTCGTATGCTGGTCAAGATAAATAGTTTAAAAAAATCACATGTCGTGACCATAGATAGCATCTTCTTAATATCTGAATAAAACCCGTGTTCAAGTATCTTCCCATAAACATATTCAGTTTCCTGATCGGTAGATATCGCTGCATCTTGTAATGAGATCAGGACGCTGCGATGTTTCCGCCTTCGCTGACCCACTGAACTTTAAAACATATATACGCTGAAATATACTAAAGTGCAGTCTGCTGAGTCTACCTAGATTTCAATTTATCTACTTCCCTAGATGACGTCGCTACAGCCGCATTTTATATAATCGTTTCACATTGGCATTATTAGTTCCAGTCTCAGCCGTCGAGCTAGACAACTTTGTAGCACTGTGCCTAGATCCCAACTTATTTGCGAAATGGCCGAATAGCAGAACAAAACAAGAACGAACTCTACTTGTTACAAAAAAAGCGATAGCGTCTCCCTCAGATGATTTACACGTAAGTTGGTAAAAATGTACAGCGGCTGTCTACGTGCCCCGTAATACGGTTGCACTAGAATGGGCCTTTTATGACGTCAGTGCTCAGTAGCGCTACGCCCGTAGCGATGGCATAGCTACAGCTACATATTTCCTAGCTGTTGAGGGAGTGACTATCGGATTTCATTGAACAAACATTAGATTTAGTTTTGTGATTTTTCCAGGATTATTTAAAATTATAGAAGGAGATCCCGCTATACAACGACCTTCACCGAGACGTTTATTGGGTGAAAAGTATTTTAAATGTAATTTAATATGTCAACAAATACCTATATTGCAAACTAACTGTACCCTGCCCACGCTTCGCTGTGGCACATTATGATGAAAAAATTAGATAAAAACAATCCTTGATGCGGATTATATATCATTGAAAAATTTCAGCTCGATCGGTGCAGAAATTTTTGAGTTTTTGAAGCGTACACAAACCAACATAACATAGAGATGGGTTGCCTAAAAAATTTAGTCCAGTCTATGGTTAATTAACAATTTTTTTTAAATATTTCACTTAATTTCATTGAATTTTAGAAAAAGCTGTATGTTTCGAAATCTCATTACGAAATTCAACCCCTAAGTGTGTAGGGGATGGAAGTTTGTATGAAACATTTTATTCCTTAAACATAAAATTTCGCACGAATTGAGTATGGTCAAAATGAAGAATAATGTGTTACAGTATATTTCAAAACTCAACCTCCAAAGGGGTGAAATTAGGGATGAAAGTTTGTATGAAACTTTTTATTGTTTGAAAATATTTGCATGAGATTTCGTAAGCACTGAGTAAAGCCAAAATAATAAGTTATGTTATACAGTATTTTCTAAAATTCGATCAATTTAAGAGAAAAAAAATTGGTTGCCTGTAAAGTCGGTATACGGGCGAAAGTTTTACGTGACAACGACTTTGAGTGGTAAAATAATTTTACGGAAGTGACGCGTGCCTTTCACTTTTTATGTCTGTCTCTCTCGTTCTTAGGCGGGCTAACCATGCCCGAGTGGAAGGGACGCGTGCCTCTCACTCGCTCTCGTTGTGAGCGCATAACGTGAGCGGAGCGTAACGCAGTTTCTTGAAGTGTCACCCGGCAAACCAATTTATAAGACGTTATCACGTCAAAAATGTTAGTTAATCATATTCTGGACTGAAATTTTTGAGGCAACCCTTTTGCAATATTAAATCACATAAAAAATACTTTTCATCCTTTAAACAGCTCGGTGAAGGTCGTTGTATAGCGGTATCTTAGACTATAATGCACTAAAGTACCTAAAATCCAAAATTTGTTGCATGCGCTCGTTTTGGAATTTGCTTATAAAATGCTGTTGTATTTCAATGAGGAAATGTTTCTTTAATATGATCCCATCACGTCACGTTACATTATAAAGTATTGATTCTGTAAACCTGAGGAAGTTCTTAAACCGCCAATTAACCAAACTTGACTTAAGCTCTAGTTTTGTTTGAGTCATGTATCTAATTATAACTTCTTGACTGATTAGATTTTTTAATTAGTTGATTTACATGTGATGTGGTAGGTCCTGCCGGGCATAAGTTTCAGCCGCATTAAGCGGTCTTTTCCAAAGCGAGTGTACGCGCACGACCACCTCTCTTTTGGCACTCACTATCATCTTTTTATGCTTCGACTTTTCACAGTAATTTAACAGATTGAGACATCAAGACATGCCCAAATACCTACTTGTTTGGTGCCGCGGAGAGTAATGAATTCCCTACAGAGTTATACTTAAATAATGATCATTTTCAGGGTACACAATTATTCGTAAAATATTTGTGAAGGACCGTTTGAACGTAAGCAAAGATACCTGGACATAATTTATTCTCTGACGTAAAGGATAGCTGCTTCTTTCCAGCCCAAGTAATTTTTCCAGGTCCCACGTCAAGTTCGATAGGTCAGACCCGCGTCTGTCGGCACCTGGGTCATTGGAGCCGCCGGGGCTGACACATATTTCATAATTCTTTAAGCATTTTCCCTAGAACTCAGATTTCTAAATTCTAGAGGTTCTTAGTTCACATATGTATTCGTCATTTCTAAACCGATAATTTTGAAGTTAAATCCTTATCGGCATACATTATTGCATGTACGTTATTGATCTGTAACTGTTACGGGCAACGTATTGTGCTGTTTGATTTTATCACATTATCAGTTATAGTTTTTATTTCTATCGTCAGTCCCTACGACTGCCATTATTTTAATTAAACTGAAACTCTTTTATACTCAATGAATTCTTTCAGGGTTTCATTTAAATATATTCTATAACATATTTTTTACGATCGGTTTTTGAAAAGTACTTCTAAAGTATAAATCGGTTGTTTTTTTCATCAAAAAAAAAAAATTATCCAAAAAACAAAGCCTCAAAAGCTTTGTTTTATCAAATTTAAAATTCATCACATTAATTTTTAAAATATCACCAGAGTTTAGGAGTCGAAAGCCCCGAATATCGATTTTTTTGTTTTCGATTGTGTTGTAACGCAAAATATAGAGGTATTTTAATTAGTCTTATAAATTTCTCTGTATATTTATCACTAAGTTACAATTTTGGTTTACAATTTCTGAACTGTTTGTTTCCACAGCCGCATTTAGTTTATGAATATTTTTTTACATTACAATCTAGTTAGTAGAAGTTTCATCAAAGTAGTAACTAATCTGCGTCAAACTCAACAAAGGCTATCTTCTTACAATAAACTTCCGAACTCATAATGTAACAACAGCTTTCGAAACAAAATATTTGTTCATAAAACAAAAGATCGACCCAAACATCTCGTTCAATTTGCCCACCAGCAACAAAACCGGTTTAATCCGCCAAATAACACCGTTTAATTTCTCAAAAGTAATTTCTGTTGAAAAGCCTCGATTCCCATTCCAATTTGGCGGATACAAAGAGCCAGGCATCGGTCAATAGCTGTCATAAATCTGAAATGAAAACAAACATGCGGCGGCCATGTTGTTGACGTCAGCAAGATGGCGCGTCCATTGATAAACGCGCGTCCGGCGCACCTAGCGCGCGTGCGTGGAACTATACTACCGCCATTGATACATAATGGTGATCATTTCTTTTTACGACGTTTTACGACACGATTTGAGAAAGTATCTAACAAATAAAACAGTACTTTCCAGCCCTGACCACCGTATTCCAAACCTTTACTTACATTATTTTTGTTTTGAAAAGCTTTACACCAGCAAAATTATGTAATTTTTTAAGCAAAGTTAAATCGGTACTTATAGAATCTATACTAATATTATTAAGCTGAAGAGTTTGTTTGTTTGAACGCTAGGATCTCGGGAAGTACTGGTCCGGATTGAAAGATTCTTTTTCTATTGGATAGTCCATTTATCGAGGAAGGCTATAGGCTATAGAAAATAACGCTACTATTAATAGAAGCGGAGCATGAATCAAGAATGTAACAAAATCGGGAAAAAATATTCCATTTTGAGAGATTTCGAACGTTTCGTGCTTTGACATGACAGCATGTGTCTAAGATTGCGTCAATGAACATCACAGATTACATACCGCTTGAATATAAAACCTTTGCTAATCAATTTTTTTATTCTAAATCTGTGTTGGTACAACCAATTTCCGACAGGTGGCGTAGCAGGTAGCTGAAGAGGTGTTTTGTTTGAAAGCGATATTCTCAGGAATGACTGAACCGATTTCAGTCATTCTTTCACCGTTGTATATGTACGGGATCCTGATGAGTACTATATAATGTACCACGGGCAACGCTGGGGCGGGCATCTAGTATTAATATATTTGTGAAGCGTCAAACCAACTCGAAGACTTAACAATTTAAAACAAAATTGAGCTTAAGTTATGTTTTGTAACACGGTTTTCTACATTTTTCTCAAAATGGGATAAACGTTCCACACGCGTATTTTCTGCTATGAACACGAAATTTTTGTATAACAGAAATAAATAATATTAATATGACGATTTATCAACTCTATCTCAAGTTTCTATCTCAAATCTTTCCAGCTTCAAATTATGCTATATTTACAAATCAAAAATCAATCAATACATCGACGTTACGAAAGTGCACTGCTCCTTCTACTTAAAACATAGATCCTTAAACAAAATTTGATGTTCTCGAAATGATAATCATATTCTGAAGTTAATATCCTAATCAAATTGACACAAATTAATTAAAAACAAGCAAACACTCCAAAGTGTACCAACATACTAAAACCTAGACTAATTCTCGCAGTAAACTCGAGAGCATCCATTATAAAGCACGCCAATACAAAGTTTCATCATCTAAGTACGTTCACATAAATCTCGAATGTCGTTTCGTGTAAATAGCACTTCTCGAGCAGCTATTCCGCCGCGTTTTGTTGGCTGCCAGAACCGGCCGGAGTTAGCGCGGGGCGGTCGTCGCGAGCGCGGGAATACTGGCAACTTTATTTTTAAATTTCGAACTCTGATTTATTTTTAAACAGACTCTTTGGCTGTAAATGAACATTTGAGTCGAGAAATTTCGAGATTTTCCGAGTACTTTTTCGAGATATTTTGGTAAGTTTAGTTTGTTGTGTGTGATATTTGTTTAGATATTAAGTAACTATTTAAATGTTACCTACAACAAATCAAAATGTTGCGTACGTACTTTTATTATTTTAAAAATATAAATTAAACTGTCTATATTAATTTTACACACTTACGTACTCTATTTTTACCTAAATAAATTAAGTAAAATATTTATTTCCAAATTGCGCAATTTCACACACACTTTATTATAAACAAATATTTTAAATTTGAAAAAACTGTTTTTTCCTGAACTGAGTTAAAAAAAACGTTTAATCATCATACATTTCTCAAATAAATCGTTTTCATAACCGGCTGATTCCTTTTACACGGTCTACGGAGCAAAGAATTAGGCTACGGGGCTACAACGCTACGAGCTACGACACTTGTAGCGATGCTGCGTATTCAAAGTTTATGGCTTTTTAACCCACTTCAAAAAAGGAGGAGGAGTTCTCAATTTGGGTGTGTTCATTTTTATTTACGCATAAGACTTTAGAATAAACTAGATGACCCGGTGAACCTCGTACTACCATATTTTTTTCTTGATTTTTTTCTGAAATCGTTCAATTATATCATAAACTTAGTAAGACGAACTTGGCACCCATACTTGTATTATCCTGTGTCTAACAATAACGAATACATAAAATAAAGAATCATTAAATTTTGCAAATGGAAATCCTAATCCAAAACAAAACAAAATAAGATAAATAAATATTGGTGGACATTTTACACACAACACCATCTGACCCCAAACTAAGCAGTTTGTTCTATGGAAGAAAGATAGAATATGTTGTCTGCGTGGCTATTTCCTTATAAGTATATTCCGAGTAATGCCGTTAACTTAAAATCGGTGAAGGAAAACATCGTGAGGACCCGAAATGTACCTAGAATCTTGCGAAGTCATGTGTCATCCACCAACCCGTACTGGGCCAGCGTGGTAGATTATGGCCTTAACTCTCTCCTTGCGAGAGAAGGCCCCGAGTCCCAGCACTGGGAACATTTAGGGGGCTGTTGATGATGATATTCTGAGTATTTCAACTCTAGAGTGAATCGGTTTCTTCAAGGTTCAAGCACTTTGTTATAGACCGCATCACCAGTTAACATCAGTCGAAATGGCGGTTAAATGCAAACCTTTTATCGATAAAAGAATGGTTCGTTTGTGCGTTCATCGAGTAGTAGTGATGATATTAATGATAATGATGTACCTTTTACACACATTAAAAATTATAATATGCGCTTGCAGAGATTTACTACGATAACATGGCCCGCCCCTAAAAATTACTGTTTTAATGTGTGTAGTCACATCCTTACGAACCCTCATGTATGTAGTTGTAATTATTCGTCTGCAATAGCAGTATGCACACTGCGTGGTTGTATATACTTTCACAAATACTTTCAAACGTTTTGAATTCTGGAGGGGCGGGTCATGTTATCGTAGTAAATCTCTACCTTATATAGTTTTTTCATCCGCCAGGACGACAAATATACAAATGCCGTATAAGGCCGTATAAACGTCAATGTTTGGATGTTTGTTGCTCAACCATGTCGTAACATATGGACAGATCGGGCTGAAATTTGGAACATAGATTATAGTCTGAAAAAACACATACACTTTTAACCCAGAGAAATAAGGTGAACGGGACCTACGCGGGCAAACCCGTGGGGCGTTCCTAGTTTATAATATTAGTGGAGTACAGCCGGGATCGCAACGTTGCTGAGTTTCAGCTGTGTGGAGGATTTCAGTTTTCCCACACGCGGCGAGTGAGCCGGGTCTGACGTCACACCCGGTTGTGACGGATATCACGCATGGTATAGACAGTTTAGAAACAGCTCATACCCTGGTTCGGGTGCCACAGAACACGAATTAAAACTTGCTTTGATATCATCATCCATAGCCTTCTTTATTCCACAGTGTAATAAGATTTGTTTTTACTACAAACTGTAAATCGTTTATTGGCACAATAATTTAATTTTTCGGAAAAAATCAAAAACTGACTTCTATTTAAAACTAAATTCAGAGACTCGATCAGATCAGATCAGAGAACATCATTTACCAAACAGAACTATCAAAATTAATTGACAATTACAATTACCTATTATTTTAATTATTGTAGTGGAGCTATGGCGTAATCCGATAATCTGCCGATCCGGAGATCCCGGGTTCAAACCCCACACGCACCACTGTCTTTTCGAAGTCATGTGCGTAATACCGCTAACTTAAAACGGCGAAGGAAATCATCGCGAGGAAACCGACATGTACCTAGAACCTTTCGAAGTCATGTGTCATCTACTAACCCGCACTGGACCAGCGTGGTGGATTATGGCCTTAACTCTCTCCTTGCGAGAGAAGGCCCGAGTCCCAGCAGTGGAAACATTTAGTGGACTGTTGGTGATGGCGTAACTTACATAACAAAAACCTGCAACCGAATTGAGAACCTTCTTTTTTAAGTCGTTTAAAAATAATATCAATAAAATAAAAAACAGAGAACAGGAATAAATAAATATTCTTCTTTAATAAAAACCAAGCCCTTGATATCACTTTATTTATTTATTTAATGTGCACACAACAGAGAATATTATAAATGCATACATGTTATAACATAAGAGTATACTGTACATAACTGTATTACATTCCAAGCTATGTGGGCCTTGAAACGATTTTTGAAACACTTCACACTTTTTTTGCGATAAAACTTCTTCTTCACAGACTTCTGTGATGCTATTTCAGACTGCAATCTATGTGCATAATTTTAACCGGACTCGTTAAGCTATTTTGACATGTTTTAAAGGATCCATGTCAGATGGCTTCAAGTGGCTTTTACTGACAGTGTGTTTTCCTCAGGGCAAGGAAAAGTGGTAGGCTGGTAGGAATCATTAAATAATAATTCTGCCGTCAATTACACTATTTGAATTATTCTACCGCCAGAAATAACAGCGGACGGCCTAAAACAACATGAGCAAGCATGGATGGAGGCAAAATCCTGTAGCAATTTAGCAACGGTTAAATTTTTACTTGCCAACTTGTAAGCCGTAGTTGCAAGTCCCATACTGATCTTACAGCCATCAATGCAATATAAATGCGCGCGCGCTGATTTTGCCTGCCGCAATTATTACATTTGAGTTTGAACCTGTGTAGTGTAAATTAATTGATCTTAGTTTACACAAATTCATGTTTGTAATTGTAACTACAATGGAACAAATTAATTAATTTAGATTGGAATTCCAAATTTAGAATTAGAAAACATTAACTGGTGATTAGTGTTGATCCTTATTGCTTGAAATTTAGATTGGATGTAAGATAAGTTGTATAATTTTTAATGAAATAGGATCGACTGAATATGATGGTGATGGAAATATTTATCTTACTCATCTTTTTTGTAATGAGCCAGTATAAGAAACCGATTCACTTTCAACTCCCGAGCAATTACAGGGCTTAGAGATATAACATCTTAGATCTCTGAGTGACGAGCGCAGTGCAGTGCTAGGTAATGATTTGAAATTATCGTGTTCCAATAGCTGTGTGACTGTGCTGTTATGTGGCAGGCATGTTGCTTACCATCAGGCATATGTCCTGCTCGTCTCGTCACTGTGTGCTATAAAAAAAAAACTTGAAAACACAAAGATTGTAACCAGCGAGAAAACCCCACTCAGGCTACTCTTTCCAGACGTAGAGTTCAATTTAGTAGTGGTAGGACTATTGGCAGAGTCCGCCTGGGGAAGTACCACACCTTTGCCAGTTATTCTACCGCCAAGCAGTAATGTGCAAACATTACTGTGTTCCGGTTTGAAGGGCAATGTTTCCAGAGAAATTACAGGGCTTAGAGATATAACATCTTAGATCTCTGGGTGACGAGCGCAGTGCAGTGCTAGGTAATGATTTGGACTCTTCATGTTCCAATAGCTGCGTGTCACTGTGCGGTTATGTGTCAGGCATGTTGCTTACCATCAGGCACATGTCCTGATCGTCTCGTCACTCATTACTTAAAAAAAAAAAATATATATACTACTGAACAGTTACTGATGCCTTTTTCTGATTACGAAATCGGGAATTGGGAGAATGACTGGGTCAAAAATATACCATAATTATATATATTACTAGCGACGCCCCGGCTTCACACGGGTGCAATGCTGATACTAAATATAAGTACCTACCTACTAATAAAATTCCAGTCCGGCGGCAAGACGTTTCGTTTTACGTAGCCACATTACAAGTCACAGTTTTTTGTGATGGATACTTTTTTGGCGCGACCGACGCATGCAATGTGTTGATTGATGGAACGAAACGCGCTTCGCACCAAAGATGGCGACAGCGGCTTGTTTGTCAGTGTCATCAGAATTTAACGAAATTCTCCATAATCCAAATTTTGTAGACATATGTTGTCAACTCAAAATCAATATTTTTTTATGTTTTGTTATTCATATCAGGTTTCAATCAAGTCTACCGTACCCCTTTACGAAATCATTAATATAGAAATACATAGATTAGTATTAAAAATATAATACATAGAAAAATATAGAACAAGTATTTTTTTTTGCTTTATCGATCATTAAAGATGCGGATTTATGACGTCACTTTATCGTACCATAAAGTGGCGTCATACGAAACTAAGAAATCTTTACATTTTTTTACAAAAGAAAAATAAATGTAATTTTATTTAGAAAATAAATTTTTGATAATCTATTTGGAGGACGAATTAGTGTTTTTAGTCACCGGCCCTATTATCCTGTCTAGCCTCACATAATGAAAGTCGGCTAAACCGCTTCGCTTCGCTCTGGTGTCGGTGATTCGGGTCAGCGTGTGAGCCGCAAATACTCAACTCGCTCCCACACAAACTGTCACACGTCAACCCATATTACCCGATTGCTCTAACGAGAGTATAATGAACTCCAAAATTATTCTATCGTCCTACGAGTATTATTATCGAAATTACGGCTAGTCTAGTCGGGAGTTTGGCAACTGCCGATCCGGATTTTGCCTCTCATTCGATATCGCAAACACTGTTTCTTCGAAATCATGTACGTAATGCCGCCAACTTAAAAACAGTGAAAGTAAACATCGTGAGGAAAACGATATGTTCCTTAAAACCTATTAAAGTCATGCGTTATCCACCAAACGGCACTGGGTTAGCGTGGTAGATGAAGGGATTTTGATGAAATTCATGAACAGAGAGTCAACAGTAAACTCTCTGTTTTCGAGTGAAAGCCCCGAGCCCCAACAGCGCGAACATTTAGTGGGCTGAAATTGAACGTTTCCCGCAACCAGCGCACCAGGGCCACATAAACTTACAAGGCTCAGTATGACAATGACAATTTTTATGAAACACTAACAGCGCTCCGTGGCTTCACCGGCGCCATTCCCAATCTCGTAATTTTCTCGGGATAAAAAGTAGCCTATGTGTTACTCCATACCATTATCTATCTATGTATCAAATTTCACCAAAATCCCTTTAGTAGTTTTTACGTGAAGGAGTAATAAACATCCATCCATACTACACTTTCGCGTATAATATTAGTAAGAAGAGATAATATATCCATATATCCATATGTGTGAGTAAAATGATGGATTGTGAACGGACAACGTCTGAAAGCCTTAATAACAGACTATAATCTCTATTTTAATAATACACCTACTCGCTATCGATATAACGCTCAATTTCGAATACCATCAGTAATTGCGCGCTGAAAATTGATCCTGATTTCTTCAAAGATTTCAGTATTATTGTCTCGATTGATTTTGCTTGGATTGAGATGGATTTTGAGAGTATTTTTTCTTTTTGGACGCTAAGTGGATTGACGTAAATAATGATTTGATTTATTATTATCGGATATACACAGTTACGCGTAAAACCCGCACTAAGCTCACAGAGGAAGTAATCACTACGTTATACTAAAAAATTGTTGCCTGTATTCTGAATTTTTAAACAGATGCTACAGATTATATATTATATTCCTTTGGAGCGAACTATTAAGAAACAAACAGGCTAAAAATATGTCGCTTACAGTTTTGTAGAGTTTTAAGTCTATTTTTATATGGGGCAGCTATTTTTTTCGCAGGATTTAAAAATATATTTTAAGGCGCAAGAATGCTCCATAGAATTAGAATATTTTAAAACTCCGACATTTATTTTTGTGGTTGCTGCCACTTTGAATTGTAATTCTGTAGACATTCTTTGATCTATGGTTGTTTCAAATGCTTGGTGTAAGTAGTTAGGTATGGTAGCATAATGTAGTTCACAGTTCGTAGTAACTTTATGGGTATTTTATATTTGCAAATAAAGGCTCTGCCCAAAGAGTTTACATATACTACGTATAGAGTTAGATTTTCCACACGGTTCCTTTGTGTCAATCGTAAGCAAATGACGTGCAATACTTTCTATGGCAACGGAGTAATGTGCCGCGACAAAAGTATGACACTTCCACAAGAGTGACAAGGCCAGAAAGATGTTACCCGTGTTTGGTGTAAAGCGCTTGTGCCAACTCTATACGTAGTAGTATATTATGTAAACTCTTAGGCGCTGCCTTATTGATTTTAACGTTTAAAATTTTCGTGGTGTACAGTATTCAACAAGTCAAACCATTTGATACCCATGTTGAGGGACTTGTGTAAAACAATGTGATCCACATCGCCATATTATTAAAAATCTTTAGTTCATTAGTGATCCATCGTTTTGTAGCGTCAGCCACCTTAAACCGATTTTTGACGAACAGCAGTAGAACACTTCAGACTAAAAATTTATCCTTCAATCAAAAATCAAAATTAAAATCGGATCATTCAATCGGGAGCTACGATGCTACAAATAGACACACCCGTATCCTCATACACACACACACACATCCATACCACACACGCCCACGCTCAGACAAGCACACACGCACACCCGCGCACTCCCGCGCGGGTGCGCGTCATACGTGTCATACTGAGCCCTGTAAGTTTATGTGGCCCTGGTGCGCTGGTAGCGGGAAACGTTCCATTTCAAAATCAACTGGACGTAGGTAGGTTTGAATCCTGACTGTATGTATAAGCAGCCTACTAAATGTTCGCACTTGGGGCTCGGGGCTTTCACTCGAAAACAGAGAGTCAACAGTAATCTACCACGCTGACCCAGTGCCGTTTGGTGGATAACGCATGACTTTAATAGGTTTTAAGGAACATGTCGTTTTCCTCACGATGTTTACTTTCACTGTTTTTAAGTTAGCGGCATTACGTACATGACTTCGAAGAAACGGTGTTTGCGATATTGAATGAGCGGCAAAATCCGGATCGGCAAAATAGCATACAAGCACGTCTGCACACAGGCATACACGCATACACACGCAGAGAGAGAGAGAGTAAAATTTGTATCACCTCATATAACACCGTCGTTATTGCGTCGGTGGTTAAACACCCAAAGCAAAATTCCACGCAGCCAACGCGCTCGATACGGATTAAAATAGACAAACGTTTTAGATATAGATTTGGATTACCAACGCCATTTTGATTGAACAATTAAGAGACAACGCAAATCCGAAATCAATTGATCGGATGTCGATATGAAAGCCCCAACTTGTTATCTCTCGATTTGCTTCGTATATTATTAAATCAGTAGGGAATAATTTGAAATTATAATGAAACCGAGGTCTGCCGAATTTGGGGAAAATAATGGTTTATTCAACTCATAATTACTCGTTTTGTGTTTTTACGTGGTAACTTGTTATCGTTGGTTTTAGTTAGTGTTGGAAACTAAGATTATTTTGTTTTACTCGTTAGTTCTCGTTAGTTATCAAGGTTGTACACGATTACCCTGAAGTTGTGCTCTGATTGACGTAACTGGCTTTTTCTTGCCAGGAGATCATCAAAGCTATCTACCACACCGGCCAAGTTTGAGTTGGCGGATGACAGACATGAGGCGATAGTTGAGCGTCACGCCAAATATACTTTTTTTTTTAAATAATAAGTGACGAGACGAGCAGGACATGTGCCTGATGGTAAGCAACACACCTGCCACATAACAGCACAGTGACACGCAGCTATTGGAACATGAAGAGTCCAAATCATTACCTAGCACTGCACTGCGCTCGTCGCCCAGTGATATAAGATGTTATATCTGCCCTGTAAATTCTCTGGAAACATTACCCTTCAAACCGGAACACAGTAATGCTTGCACATTACTGCTTGGCGGTAGAATAACTCGCAAAGGTGTGGTACTTCCACAGGCGGACTCTGCCAAGAGTCCTACCACTACAATTCTTAGAACAACTATAGCTCCACGAAAGACCGTCTGAAAGCAAACACATCCACTTCACTTGGAGTTTTTTCCTTTGTTATCGAGAGCACAGGGGATCACTTGTCTCCCTAATTATCTCGAAGTCTCTCGACAGGGTCTGCATAATCATTGGGCCAAAATCATCAGTGTAAGCCGGATCACAAATAAAGATGCAGCAGGCCAAAGAAGCGATGGTAATATAATCTTGGCATTCCTTTAAAAGACTGGTAAATAATAGCACAAGATAGAAGCAAATGGAGGATGGGTAGTGAGATATTTGTCTTTCATTGGAAGAACACAGGCTGCAAATAATAATAAGTGAAGTGAACTTATTTTGATATTGGTAGTAGTTATGTCGCAGCCGGATTGTATAATTCGCCGTATTACATTACGGATAGCCGTTTTGAAAAACAGGGCCGTTTTGTAAAGCGGCGGATTGACGATTAGCCAGATTGAAAGCGGCTGATTAAAAAAACAGCCGGAATGTATTCGACGCCATACGTCATTCAAAACGGCTAGCCGTAATGTAATAAAGCGTAAGATTAGCCGCCGCTTTGAAAATTTTTAGTTCCGATTCTTAACACTCATGGCGCTGTCTGACATAACAACAATCATGGCGTTGAAAACAGTACGTGTGTTGCTAAATTGCTAAGGTGACTGTGGATTCTGGTGTTCGGTGGAATCCTATACAATAATTATTATTGGGGTGGTTTACCACCGTTCACCTTGCTAAGACTAATTCGGACCGGGTAGATTAGGAAGGACCCAAATCCGACTTCACCTAGCCTTGTCGCTACTACCCCTAGAGTGTATATAAAAAATGCGGGAGCCAGAAGCTCAAAGGAGGTCCTGAGTGGAACGAGCCATGCGAGGCCGAGCGCAACGAAGGGGGGGGAGGTGGCGAGCGAAGCAAGTCGGCGACCTCCGTAGTGGAGCGTAGGCCAAGTATGGAGGAGCGACACTCAGGGCTGACCGCAGAGCTTCTGGCGGGAGAACACCCGGAGTCAAATCTCAATGATAGACCCTTGTCTAAGTGCACAATATTTCTTAGGTGTACCATCACCAATATCAAGTTAGGGGCTGTCAAGTTTTATAGTAGAAATATGGCAAGAGATAATTTGTCAGCTTTTTCTGATTAATACAATTAATTTTCATTGTTTATTTTGTAAGCATGGTCACCCTACAATTTAAGCAGTAGTACAATGCGGCTAAACGTTGGCCGCCGTATTGAAGAACGTCTCGCAATGACAATGCGGCTAATCGTTAAATCGCCGCATTACAAAACGGCTCTGTTTTTCAAAACGGCTAACCGTAATGTAATACAGCGGATTATACGATCCGGCTGCGACAGTTATACGCCATCCTCGGTATGATAGTCATATCCTATTGATTTAGTTCCTAAATACCACCGATCAAGTGTTTAATTTAATCTTATCTCACAGCATATCATATCATGCATCCGCGAAGATTCATGTATATGTAAAAACTGTAGTATAAAACAAAACACGCGCCAATAAAACCGTATTTTCAGAGTCACTTCCTGCTATCCTAAAATACATCCTTTGGAATGATCGCTGTAATCCAATTTTGTACAATATAGCCTTGCTTTTAAGGGCGGCTTTAAAATAGCGACCCGACCCACTAATTTAAATATCAAATCAAACGATGCTTTCAATTCGACACCCTTTCATCGCGCCACAAAGGCGCGCCGTGAAACCCGAACCGGCCACCCGTGCCGGTCGTCTGTGGCTGTCCTTACACTATATCTATAGTAATGGGCCGATAGAAATAGAAAACCTATCAACAAAAACAAAATTTAAAATATTGATTTACCCACCACTACCTCGGATTTGTAATATGCACAACATTCTACTAGTCAAGCCATTTCATTTGACACCCATATTGAGGGAGTTATGAAAAAAGCAATGTATTTCGCCATTTTCGGGTTCGTGTAACTTAGAAGAGGATTTTTAGTAAAAGACGCCGATGTTCGTTACACGTCCAGTCCGTTTATTCCTTGCCGGTCGTTATTCTAATATGAACTGCCTTCCAACAGAAATGAAATAAGAATTGTTACATCATATTTTAGTGTTGCCACTACCTAATTCTAATAGTTACAATTTTATAATATTGTTAAATACTTTCACTAATAGCGATTATTATTATACATAAATTATTAGATATTAAATAACTGATTCTGGAGTTAGTCACAATGTGTCAATTAATGTTATTTATAATGTATGTATGTGTATGTATACGACGTTGGGGTTCGACATTATAACATTCGGCCATCCTGCATCGGCCGTGTCCCACGGCGATTGTCCACGCGAAGATTGTCCCGCTTTTGGGTCCCTGTAATAAAAATTGTACAAGCCGTAGATTATTTTTGACAAGGTTGTCTCTAAAAGAGGGAGAAATATACAAGAGTTTTAGTTATAAGGATAAAAGGATTGCTGTTTAAATACACATTTGTTTCAACTAAGTGTATAAATTTATTATGTGTATAATATAGCTAACACAGATCTATATAACTGACTCTTTTTTTATTTATTTTGTATTTAGCTCACACAGATCTAGATTACTGACTAGATTTTATTTATTTGTATATAGCTCACACAGATCTAGATTACCGACTAGATTTTATTTATTTAATATTTAGCTCACACAGATCTAGATTACTGACTAGATTTTATTTATTTGTATATAGCTCACATAGATCTAGATTACTGACTAGATTTTATTTATTTGTATATAGCTCACACAGATCTAGATTACCGACTAGATTTTATTTATTTTGTATTTAGCTCACACAGATCTAGATTACTGACTAGATTTTATTTATTTTGTATTTAGCTCACACAGATCTAGATTACCGACTAGATTTTATTTATTTTGTATTTAGCTCACACAGATCTAGATTACTGACTAGATTTTATTTATTTTGTACTTAGCTCACCCAGATCTAGATTACTGACTAGATTTTATTTATTTGTATATAGCTCACACAGATCTAGATTACCGACTAGATTTTATTTATTTAATATTTAGCTCACACAGATCTAGATTACTGACTAGATTTTATTTGTATATAGCTCACACAGATCTAGATTACTGACTAGATTTTATTTATTTGTATATAGCTCACACAGATCTAGATTACCGACTAGATTTTATTTATTTTGTATTTAGCTCACACAGATCTAGATTTCTGACTAGATTTTATTTATTTTGTATTTAGCTCACACAGATCTAGATTACTGACTAGATTTTATTTATTTGTATATATCTCACACAGATCTAGATTACCGACTAGATTTAATATATTCTATATTTAGCTCACACAGATCTAGATTACTGACTAGATTTTATTAATTTTGTATTTAGCTCACACAGATCTAGATTACTGACTAGATTTAATATATTCTATATTTAGCTCACACAGATCTAGATAACTGACTAGATTTTATTCATTTCGATTTGTTGGTTGCACCTCAAATAAAATATATCATTTTTATATATCAACCTAAGTATATTCAATTTAATTGTATTTACAAATTTAATTTATTCATTATAAAATATTTATAGCACCCAATCGCGACAGCTATTAATTACAGTGAAACAAAGTAACATGATATAATTAAATCGTAAACGACATTTTGCGCCCCAATACAAGGTACAAACAAATATTCAGGCAAAAGACGACGTCATTAATGCACGATAACCCATTAGCTCTCGAGTAAGTCTATGAGGCTATCCCGATGAACGTATCAGATTCAGACGAGCTGTCAGACACAGTTGGTTTGTAAGTTCGAAGGGCTTCACCTGGCACGACTGCTCTAAATTTTCTGTATCTCTTTCATGCCCTATAAGCTATGAATGATCGGCTTTAGACATCTTCCACGGCCCAGTGTCGCAACTACCTAACTTTTTCGTTGCTCTTCTCGAGTGACCGTGACCTATTCCACCATTCCATAGCACTAATTCTCCTACGTTGTATTTTCTGCAGCTCTTGTGTTTCTGGTCGTACCTATTTTTCATTACCGTCATATATCTATTTATACGTACCTACTTTAGCATTTTGTCTACGCTCTTCTAGTTGTTCAGCTAATTTGGAGTGATCAGCACTACTGCTAGGTGGGCGACAGTTTATTTGCGTAGTAAAACATCGAGTTAAAAGGCGTATAGCCTGTGTAGAGTATTATTTATGCCCCATACGACGTCGATTAACTTTTCATTCCAGGCGCACTCGCTTTCGGTGGTAGTGTTAAATCCGTTAATGATCGCGCGGTTCACCCTGTCTACTTGGCCGTTAGTCTTTAAAATACCTCCTCGTAAAAGTTACACCGCTACCTTACGAGGAATTGAAAATATTGAGATGATTTCTTTTAAATTCTTAATCTTTTCAAGTGTACCTACTTACAGTTTTACATGCCTACCAATCACGAACTTGATAAACGAATCGATTACTACTAGTATGTACTTGTTACCTTTTCGTGTTTTAGGAAAGGTCCTAAATGATCAGCGTGAATGGTCACTACGTTCAGCGAACGAGTCACTATACGCATTTAATAAATTTAGCTAGCACTCGTTATTTTTTTCCATTTATTATACATCTATGTCTGACGCGTCAATTAATCTACAACATACACTGCCGTTTGATTTACCATTGGAATGTCGGTCTTTTGAGATATACCTACAAATCTGCAGTTGTGAGCAGTCTACCCACTAACCAACTTATAATTGAGTCACCTAAGTTCGTGATTTGTAAACCGAAATTTTCCGTTCATCAATATAGCCTGCGGCATGTAGTACGATACCTAGCCCAGACATAGGACAGTAGGTCGTGTCACGAGTATATTATCTGTACCTACGTCATACTTCGTTCGCGCATAGATATCACAAGATATCTTTCTACTTTGTCTGTGATCACCAGTTGCTTCTGGCAGTACCCCTAATTTTACACAAAATTATTTACTAAAAACAAACCTTTCTGTGAGGTTTTCGGTTGTCAATCGATTTTTGCCAATTCGCGAGTAAGACATAAGATTTGACCAGTATTTGCGATTAACTTGACGAACTGGTTGGCAACCCAGGTCACGTCCAATTGATTAATGATTGGTTGACCTGACATATATAGTATATTATATTGTATATTGACATATATTAGTAAATATATGTATACTATACATATCTTTCTAATCAGTATCAGTAACCTCTAACTCTCAAGATGAACGTCATCTATAAGTAACTGGAACCATACCTTCCCGAGAGACACAATTTGAGCACCACCAAAATCCTCTCATGACTATTGACTACACACGATTGTGACTTCTGAAGCTCCATATCGTTGAGAGTTTACATTTTTATGATATTTACTTTACTGGCGGTATCGATGTTTGCAAGTACTGGGAGGGTATCCTATTAATTATAACATACTTCTTATACCTACATAATTATCTGACAAAAATTCATACGAAGTAAAGAAAACCTGTACCTATTGAATATTGCGTGGTGGTTGCGGTGCCTGCGCGTCCCGTGGCTCGGCGCCCGCGGCGGAGCCGGATGCAGCGTACCAGCAGGCAGCAGTAGTGTGACCCAGGCGCTGACAGGTCTGGCAGCGAGTAGTTCGACAGTCGCGCGCTTCATGTCCTGTTTTGCGACAGTTAAAGCAGATCTTCGGCAATGCTGGTCCTCGAAGCCACGTTGATCTTGTTTCCAGGTTTCTTGTCTCTACATTCTTATAATTTTCAAGCGAAGACAAAAAGCCGTAGTACAGCTCTTGGGGAGTTTCGCTGCTGTAGGCTTTGGCGTTTGCTCGTAACTCTACGGGTAAACCTCGGATAAGGCAGGAGATGGCAGCGTCACCATCTAAATCACACTTTTTTAGGAGTGAGATTTTTTCGTGGTAATATTTCGTCATTGTTTCATTATGTTCTTTCTTCCGCGCTAGCATCTCTTCAAGACGGTCAACATAGTCGGTGGAGCGTGGGAATGCGCGGGATAGATTTTCTTTCCACTGGGTCCATGTGGCAGCATAGTCGTCCAAGTCGTCGTACCAGTCTCGGGCGGCACCGCGGAGACGGATTTGCATCACGAAAATGCGGTCTCGGGGGTCCCACTCATACATGTCCCCGAGTTGGTCGATTTTGTTAAGCCAACCTTTGACATTGGTAGTTTTCTTACCCGGATCGAATTTGGGGATAACCTCTGCGTCCAGGTGTGTAATTCTTCGTTTCTTTATATCTTTGGTAGAATTAACTTCTTCGTCACGTTCCATAAAAAAAATTTCATTGTTTTCGGTATCTTCATTCTCTGTAGATGTTTCGCTAGTATATCTTTTCCGCTTCCTTCCCAATCCGTGGAGAAATGGACCCAGCATCCGCTTCATTGTCGATCCCACTTCTGAGATGTAACTTAGAAGAGGATTTTTAGTAAAAGACGCCGATGTTCGTTACACGTCCAGTCCGTTTATTCCTTGCCGGTCGTTATTCTAATATGAACTGCCTTCCAACAGAAATTAAATAAGAATTGTTACATCATATTTTAGTGTTGCCACTACCTAATTCTAATAGTTACAATTTTATAATATTGTTAAATACTTTCACTAATAGCGATTATTATTATACATAAATTATTAGATATTAAATAACTGATTCTGGAGTTAGTCACAATGTGTCAATTAATGTTATTTATAATGTATGTATGTGTATGTATACGACGTTGGGGTTCGACATTATAACATTCGGCTATCTTGGATTTGTAGTTTGCCATAGTGCATAGTATTTTACTAGTCAAGCTCTTTTATTTGATACCCATATTGAGGTAGAAGTGAAAAAAAAAATGTAATCCGCAATTTCATGGTGGCGGCCGTCTTGGATTTAAAATTTGTTATAGTATTATTCTAATAGTCAACCCCTTTTATTTTATATCCATATTGAGGTAGGTTGTAAAGAAATATTTTGTCTCCATCTTGAATCGATATTAACCAAACATAGCTAAGAACATCCGCACAGAAATTAGCCTTCAAATAAAAAAAAACCGCATTCAAATCGCCTTATCCGCTTGAGCTCTACGGTGCCACAGACAGACACACACACAAACAGAAGAACAGACAAACAGACAGACATCGACGTCAAATTTATAACATCACACAAATTTATAGAACCTCGCCATTGGGCAAATACCTAGTTTGATGAATAGTACGTCTAATAGTTCGGTTATATCATCAGAAAGTAAAATAGTGCAAAAGTAACATAGACGCTATAAATAGATATATTCTAGCAAAGTGGTGTTGCTAGCATGAAAATAATGAGGGAAGGAAGAGCGGTAAAAGTGTCGGCGAAGTGGACCTAAAATGTGAATGTCAACCACGGCTCCACGCAGTTTGTTAAACTTCTTGTTATATTTCTACCCACGCAACCACGAACTAAGTTAGTGAAGAACAATTATGGAAGTAAAAATATGTTTCAGAAACTTCAACTCTAAAAATGTTCGCATTTTAAATTCGAATTACCCAAATCCGTCCGCAACTTATATAACATTTGTTTAAGATGTCTCAATTCGAAAAACAGAACTGGTACCCATATCTGTCATATTTAAAATTGGGAATGAAAAGTCTGATAAGAAAATATCAAACTGGTGTTTTGATTAAATAAAAAAAAAGGAATTCACAAGATTTTCCCAAGAGATATATAATCTACTCTTAAGGTTCGTAAAAGGATAAATATTCGTAAATATCCTCCTAGAAAGATTTTCCAGCTGATAAGGTTTATTTTTGTCGAGCGAATTTGATCATGTAAATGGTTTAGAGTAAACGAGCGATAAAAGTGTCGGCAAAGTGAATATAAAATAACTGAATGTCACCCACGTCTCCACAGTTTGTAAAACATCTTAGTATATTTCCACCTACGCAGTTATGAACAAAGATACCACAGAGCAATGATCTCAAGCAAAACACATTGAAATTTCAACTATGAAAGATTTCAAATTCGAAATTAGAATTAACCAAACACGTTTAAAGCCTTTTGTTTGGTTTTTGGTAGATATGAGTTCCAGTATCGTTTTGAACTGGCCAAATTTAAAATTAGATTTAAATAGTATATATAGTTATAACATAAGTTACTCCATAGATTTTGTTCGTAACTACCCCACATTCATTGTTAAGGCCGAATTTTAGCGGACTTTTTTCATACTTTTGTTTTTGTTAAATATCAAATGTGTATTCGTTCGAAACTGTTTGATTTAATATTTTATTATACTTGGTAGGTATGAGAATAGGTTGTAAAGTATTGTCTTATTATTCTAGCCTCAACAATTTAGTATTTTAGTGTTATTAATATTCAAATTATTAAACCTTCGTTCGTTGACTCTACGTCATTGACGCGACAGTTGGCATGGTTGTCGATAAACGCCATGAAGTCCTATGTCATTTCATTCGGTTGGTCATTTATCTGTCAGAATAATTTTATAGGGTTTATAGGGTAATTAATGCTTATAGGAGAAAGGACAATTTAAAGATTCAAATAATCGTAAATCCCGTAAAACATACCAACCCTATCATTTGTGTCTTTTATTCTCTCTCCACCACAACATATTCTCAATTTTACGAATGAAAGTTTTCAAAGTTGTGGTCAATCAATCTAATTGACATAATCACAGTTTTGGGTACCAAATTTCCAAGTCACGTAAAGCGTCAGATTTAGCCATTCATATATTTTTAATCATTTCTTTCATTCGTCTTAACCCTCATCCCAGTACACACTCGGATGCCCGTTTCCAACCGGCACCAGTGGTGCCGTTCGTATATAATAACTATGCATAGTTTTTATTGTAATAAAGAGTGACGAGACGAGCACGACATAAGCCTGATGGTAAGCAATACGCCTGGCCATCTCGTACCAGCACAGTATTACGCAGCTATTGCATCATGAAGAATCCAAATAATTACCTAGCACTGTTGTTAATGTAACATAATCCACAGACAACATTATTGATAATATCATTGTCTGTAGTTGTGTGCTGGCAACACTAACGGCACACTTCTCCCTTCTTATCGTGACAGCCGGCTGGTCCAGTCACAGTATTGTTCAAATATTTTAAATAGTGCACAAAATAAAGTGAATTTGTTTAACTTACGTCTTATTTTATTGCTAACAGCATTGTTATCGTTCCCCAGATATACAAGATTCTTTATTTCTATGCCATGTAACTTCCCTTGAAACCAGAAAACAGTCATGAGTGCACATTGCTGCTTCCCCAGGTGTGTGGTACTTCCCCAAGCGGAATCTGTTAAAAAGTCCTAGGTACCACTACAACCTCGTTTCGATTCGTACGATCTATACCAAGTCGCCGAGTGGTGTATTGCATTTGTGGAGTCCTCTTCCTTCAGGCGGATGCCGATGATGTTACATTTCAGGCGATGTCACATTTAATCCTGTTTTACCAAGTTTCGTGAGAATGACGTAGAGTCAACAGTTGGAAGATACAAGCTTCTCATTTCACAAAGTTCGTATTTGTTTGGAAGTTGTATTCAATTACACACTGGCTCGACCTTCCCTAACTTATGTAACTCATATAATATTAGCTCCGTCCGCGGTGTAACCTGTGTCTTAAAAGCTTTATACGATTCTACTAATATCATCAAAGAGTTTACATATAGAGTTGGCACAAACGCTTTACACCGAAAGCACGGGTAGCATCTTTCTTGCCTTGTCGGTCTTGTGGAAGTGTCATACTTTTGTTGCGGCATATCACTATGTTGCCATCGAAAGTATATACGTCATCTGCTTACGATTGACACAAAGCAACCGTGCGGAATATCTAACTCTATACGTTGTATATGTTAATTCTTTGAATAACATACATTCAAAATGTTGGTTGTTTGTTGTTGAGTCAAACCTCTTCGTTCGTTCGAGTCTTTGGAACGTCAACCATGGAACGATCTCATTCCATGGTTGACGTTTTCGAGATACGAGCGAGCGAGTTTGCGAGAGACGAGCAGTCAAGGGCAAGGGCAATAAAGGGCAAGGTATTAGATTATAGAGATCAGTCGCTTAATCACCGAAGTGTATCCGATAAAAAACCGATAAATTTTGCAATTTTGCGGCGATGTTCGAGACTGAAGTATATTTTGCCGAGTGTTGTTACCTATTATGAGTCTTAAATTTTTTACAATTTTTACATTACCATCACATTCTAAGAACTCCCTGGGACTATAAAAATATGTACTTGCGTAACGAAAATTATAACACAAGCAACAAATGAAGGCATTACAGCAATCTCTCCAAGACTGCGATACACAACACGTCTAGAAACATTTGTAGAAAGTTCCGTCCCCAGTGGCTTCGCGGCCCAGCTCCTCCCAGTACCTACAGTTACAATAAGGGTTGCCAGCTTTTTTTACAAGAAATAAAGCATATTCAGGTCTACGAAGAATATCAAACAGTATTTTAGAAAAATGAACAGTATTGTACCTATTTATATTTTAGGAGTGAAACTTCTTTTGAAGAAATACAGATACAGGTTTTCTGTGAGCTGTGAATTGAGTTCAAGCGTCACGTACGTAAATGTAAGACATGTTCGGGCAACTCGGACGATCTAGGTGGCCGTGGTCATACCCACGCCACGCCACGGTTTCACCCGCGTAGTTTCCAAAGTGAGCTATCAAAACCTGAGTTGTTAGTTTTCACTTTTATTGGCAGTCCCTATGACTACCAATTTGTTAGATCTTCTCTTCGTTTAGAAACTCGATGTAATTTGTTTGTGGCTGCGCTACACTGAGCAGTGAGCACCCTCTGACTAAATGAAAAGAAATGAAATTTATTAGGCATTTACAAACGTTTCAAAATAAACAAACTTGTGTGAGCGTCTAAGTATAGCACATAAATATGATGCTGAAAACAGTATTTTGTACACTTTAATTCTGTTAAACAGTAAAAAGTATAATTTAGTGAAAACAGTATAATACCTTTTAAAACAGTATAACTGGCAACTCAAGTTACAAGTCTTTCAAGGCTCTTTCTTTTGACGGGAAATATGAAATGATTGTTGTATCGGGGACTCGTATTTTATTTATAGATCAAGCAGACGGATCCAATCGATACAACTTTCCACGTTATGTATTAAATGCCCGTTTTCTTATATTAGACGGAATACTCCAAGAGGCCGAGGCTAAAAGACTTGCGTCAACCCGTCAACAAATAATAACATATGATATACAAATAAAAACTTTACTTAGAACATGTTTCCAACCTGTCTTTCGCTAAAACTGGCTTTCCTATTGCTCTGTCTATTATTTTATGCGACGGCAAACATAGCCACTTTAGTTTGGCGGTACGGCGCGGCGTTGAAAAGTTGAAAACGATGATTACTGTGGAGTTTAAAAGCTTGTGATTAAAACCTATTCTTATTACCTTGAGGATCGTTTGGTGGCTGATGGCTTTTGTTCCTAAGACCGAACAAAGAGTTTTGATACCACTTTCGTACAAGAACCGCTAGAATGTGAAATGCGTTACCAGTGTAGTCAGTTATATTTGTAATCCTGTTTAATAACTTAAAAATAAAGGGGAAATGTTTTTGCTATTTTCTTCATAATAATAATAGACTTCGCAATATTTCACCATCGTAACAATTGCTTAAAATCTGTCAAACTATAGTATTTTTCACCGCGGTTTTACCAGTCACAAACAAAGGTTTTATCTCATTACAGACGGGCAAGTACCACATCTTTGCCACCTGGCAACCGCCAAGCATCAACGTGATAGAATTGCCGTATTTTGGTTCAAAAATCAATGTCCTGTATTTTGAGAGCATTCAAAGAGATCGTACAATACTGCCTGGTAAAAGATTAGTACTTCCAACATTGTTCCGAGAAAATACCAGAAAAATGTTTTTTTCTTTCTTATGTTTTAATAATTCAAACTTAGCCATTTAGCTGAAAAACTTCATTAGTGTCGCTACTTTATCGCTGTCTGCATTTTTGTACTTCGATTTAAATCGTTAGTTTCAGTGTCCGCGACAGTTTTGTCTTTTGTTTTCTAGCGAGGGCTAACAACTTTCTACTTTCATAAAATGGAAGAAATGGAGGAAGGTCTGTGACGGGCTCCTAGCCTAGAATGTCGTATATCGAGTATTTGTACTAAAGACACACGTATTTAATGAGATATTTCTTACTACTAATATATTTTCCTATCAATAATATCACGTTGTTACTGTAAAGATAGAACTTAGCTGATGGTGCAGTGTTTATGCTAAAGGAATGTTTCAGATAATAACTAGTAAAGACATAAATTTTATTCCGGGTGACGAGCACAGTGCAGTCTACGCGGGAATTTGAAGTCTTCATAACTGTGTGGTACTATTCTGTCATAGTCAGTCGTGTTGCTTTCAGTCAAGTGAGTTTAGATAGTGGCTTTTTAGGTCGACCTGTATGTATTTTAACGGTAATAGCTTTGCACTTGAACGACATCTCGCCTGATGTTAACCGACAATGGAACGTGCTAACGTAGAAGAAACTGATTAACTTTCGGCTTGAAGACACAAAGATTGTATCCTCTGGTAAAAAACCCACTCAGGCAACGCTTTCCGCAGCCCTTAATACAAAAGTAGAGTCGAGTCAACCCTTCTTGTTCGAGGCTTGGACGACAACCATGAAAGGATGTCGCTTTTTCGAGCTGTCTGATAAAAATAAAAAAAAACAGCGACAGGACGCAATAGACGCGCTTGACTGAGAACAATACACCTGCCCATTACAGCACGGTTCCAAGTAGCTATCTCAACTATATTTCAACATGAAGAATGGGCGATACGGTCGTTCAACGACAAGCCCTTTAAATTTAAATAAATTAAAAAATATAAGAAGAATCCAAATTACAGCTTAGCACTGCACTGCGCTCATCACCCAGACACATAGGACGATTAATCCTTTCAAACCGGAACATTGTCTTATTTTTTGTTGGTAAATTTTATCATTTGGCGGTAGAATAACTGACAAAGATGTGATAATTGTCCAGGTGGACTCTACCAAAGAGTCCTAGTTCTTCGAAACTACTAGTCTAGACTACTAAACTCTACTTTGACCAGTCTACTGCGGTTGCGTTCACCACTTCCAAGGTCGTTACTTGGTCAGACATTTATTCCCTTTCCTTTTACAAAATGGTTAACTATTTACAAACTAAATAATATTGCTTCTATTACAAATGGTATTCTAAGTACGAACATTAGATACGAGTACAAAGAGATCTAAACATAATGCAGTCTGTATCGTCTATCTTTAGAAAATACCTCCATGTTTACCGTTACGCGAATATTCCATTAGTAATTAAGTGGCAGTTAGTTATGTAACGCAAAAGACCTCATAATACATTTACCCAATTACGCAAGTCCCAGAGGAATTATTTTTGTGCGAAAACAAAAAGCGCTAGGAAAAACATTTTATTTTTAAAAGGATATCTTTAATCACTTCTGCGGGTCGGGAAAGAATTGCTAACAATGAAGCGTTTTCCAGACGCAAAAAGACTTGTCAAAGATAGTACTAAATAGTGCAAAGTGTGGCACTACTATTGGTTTTTGTGAAATTTCTCTAATAAAATAAAATAGTGGCACCACTATTTTATTGAAGTGAAATTGGGAACTATATTTGACAGGTCTTTTTACGTCTTTACGCCCCATTCTGACATTACTCGTAGTTGACTCTTAGAGAATTAATATTTTTATTTTTCTACAGTGAAATAGAAACTTTTCCAAAAGTAATCATAATCATAATCTCTTTATTGCGATATGTACCTAGGTATGTAGTTCAATAGATGACAATGGTTAGGTAGCTCAAGTACATCATATCAAGCCTTTCGGCATGCAACAAACACATAGGTTGATTACAATAAGCATTATTCTCGTCATTTTCATTTTTAAATATTAATTAAATTCACCAAATATTTCCTACACACTCAACAAATATGTTTAATTAGAAAAAGGATTAGGTTACTTAAGGAAACTGAAGACGAGCGTAGGTTTGTCAGGACCTTGAGAGATCTGTTATTGTCAAAAGCCTATTATAGCCTATCCGAGTTTTTAACCGATGACCTAAGAACCTTCGAGGAAGAAAACCAAGTACCTATTTGACTGTGAAATGAAACGCTTTGCTCCAAAATTACACTTAAATTGCAATGCCCGGTTGGGGTACGTTGTGTTACGACTAATTTTGTACTAATTTTGTTTTTAATGTACTTATTTATTACTGTAACATAATGAAGCAATAAATGATTGAGTATTGAGTATTGACAAACTAAGAACATGTCAAGTACAATTAGTAAATAATGTCAAATAACAAAATAAAAATATAGATAGAAATGTCAAGTAAGAATTATGTAAAATTAAAAGTCCATTACTAAATCGTATTTTGTATTCATAAAATATTTGCAAATGTTTGTATAATCTTGCACAACGAAAGGTAGTATTGTCCTACTTTAACTTCATCATAATAATAAACCTTATAGATTATTATGACCATCATAATAATCTATAAGCCCACATACGCAATACATATTGAAATATATAAAAGAAAGTCGTGTTAGTTACACCATTTATAACTCAAGAACGGCTGAACCGATATGGCTGAAAATTTGTGAGGAGGTAGCTCAGGACCAGGAAAAGGACATAGGATAATTTTTTCAACACATTCCCGTGAGACGTCAAAAAACGACAAACGACGAATATCCCGTTCGACCGCGTTCCCGTGTGACGTAACATAAAACGTAAACGACAGCTAAACGTCATTTCATCGTCGTCATGTCAACGGTGACATCACCGAATGGAAGCCAAAAGAAAGAGTTGAAGTTGAAGAACCTTTGCTAATCTTTGTTTATAAATTTGAATTGGTACGCCCAATTTCCGACAGGTGGCGTAGCAGATAGCTGAAGAGGTTTTTGTTTGAAAGCGATATTCTCAGGAATGACTGAACCGATTTCAGTCATTCTTTCACCGTTGGAAATGTACGGGATCCCGATGAGGGCTATATAATGTACCACGGGCGAAGCCGGGGCGGACATCTAGTATTGAAATATTTATTTAATTTCAGAAGTCATATCGGTGTAAAAACTGTCTACGATTGTGACGTAAACAGAACTCAAAGGTCAAAGCTTTTGGATACCTACCACGGA
Source organism: Ectropis grisescens (assembly GCA_017562165.1). Taxonomy (NCBI): domain Eukaryota; kingdom Metazoa; phylum Arthropoda; class Insecta; order Lepidoptera; family Geometridae; genus Ectropis; species Ectropis grisescens. Next base: position 22,310,741 of record CM029789.1, on the reverse strand, counting down.
GTTCAGCTAAACCAACCGTTTTCCAACTAGATCTTATCAAATTCTACTCGCATCAACATTCCTCTCACACACCTCCACGATCAAATAAGCGCCTTTACAGGTCGTCCAACCTATCTAAAATTGACCAAGTTATCGTACTAATTTGCTCAATAGATTCAGCTCAATGTAGAAAAGTGGTAGTAGCTCCCTCTATCAATTCAAGGGCTGAATTTTTAGCAACGCCTACATCCAGAATTTCGAGAGACTCACGTCGCCCTCCCAATAATCATAAGCCGTAGGGCGTTACGTCCTATGTCAACAAATGGCCGTCCTTTTTCCGATCGATTCAAGGTCACGGTCGACGGGACGTAGAAAGTAACCAGTAACCTAACTTTTCGTATTCATGTTATAGAACTTTCTTTATAACTCTGGATTTGTGGCTTTCCTGAATTACCAAAACTAAGTTTTCTAAAGTAAGTCCTAACCCTATGTACAAAGGTTTTCATACACTTCCTAAAGTTTGTTTAGGTCAAAACTGTTTAGTCAAATGAACTCATTATAAAACTTAGGTACTTGCAAAGATTACAAGAGTTCAATTACTACACAGATTTCTAAAACAAAAGGCAGATGGAACGTTCGGAACACAGATCCTTAGGTCCGGAAAGCAAATATCAAACGACAAAGCAAATACAAACTCCAGTCAGTACGAAACTGACTTCCGTCTCGTACAGGAGTCCCGTGTGTTTATGTTTTGTTTAAGATTATGCCGTCTTGTGTCATCAAACATTGCAAACATTGTTCCAAAAAAAAAAAAAGGAAATTTCATAGGAAAGTTAGAATATTTTTTACTGATATTTATATAATTTAGACGATTTTATTTCGATTGATGAATAGAAACACAACACCTCAACGAAAATAGGTCAGTGTTGCTATACTAAATTGAAATTATTTTCCCTTAATTTAAGGTAAAATATAGATTCTAATTTTGTTTTGAAGATACTCGTAGACCAAATTATTGATGAACATTGTATAATTCAATTTTAAGCCCTATTTTTACAAGCGTCATTTTTCTAATTTAATGTGAATCGATGCCAAGAACAAATCCTCGCCGCTACTAGGGTTAATAAAAATACTAATAGAGTTGATGAAAACTATAGTTATGAAACAAGTTTTTAATACTTCTGTGTACTATGGAGTTTAAAAGGTTTTATTTTAGTAATATGAGGCCAAAGCAAATACAAACTCCTGTCAGTACGACACAAATTTTATCTTGTACGGGCCTGTCCATACGTGTTCATCCTGTGTGATTTTATGTTTTGTTTTAAATAATGCCGTCTTGTGTATTCAAACATTGCAAACATAGTTCCCAAAAACAAAAAAAGGAGGAATATCATTTCATAGGTAAGTTTGAATATTTTTACTGCTATTATGTTATTTAGGCGATTTCACTATGGTAACAAATAGGAACACGTGTGGCTATAGCAAACTGAAATAGTTTTCCTGAAGTGAAGGTAAAATATAGATTATAATTTTTGTTTTTGTAGGTAGTATTATTCAATTTTAAGACCTATTTTTACTATGTTTTTTATATATAATGTGAATTGATCCCTAGCAGTGATCCACGCCGTTACTAGTGTTAGTAAAATTACTAATAGTGTTGATGAAAACTGTAGTTATGAAGCGAGTTTTTAATACTTGTATGTTCTGTGGAGTTTTCAAAAATACATAATACACTTACATTATAATAATATTATACGAGTAGAATAGAATGTTATATAATGCCAGCAGTAGGTCTCAGAATATTATCATTTGATAGTGGCAGTTTTGAATATTATACGATTACTTGGTTTAAAAGTGAGGTTTTAAAAAAAAAAGTGAAGCATTAGTGAATCGTTTAAACGATTATTTGTTTCTTTTTTTTTTTGTTTGTTGTTTGGCCCTATAAAAAGGTAGCCCATATGCATTTTATCAAAACTAGTTTTGGTGGTAAAGATGGTTGTTTTGGTTTTTTGTTTAAACTATCTAAGGGAGCAAATCATACTAATTAATATTTGCGATTCAAGTTGATTTTTGGTTGCATGTAAAATCCAAATTCTTAACTTCATCAAACAGAAATAAGATTTCTTGTTATTAACAAGAAATCCTTGCGTTATATAATATCGGTGTAATAATAAATTATTTGACAATAATGTTTTATGTGTTTATTATACGTGAAAATTTCCAAAGCTTAAGACAACAATAGTGGGATTTTTTTCTTAAGACTGGGAACATTACACGCACACCAACGTGAGTAATTTGACAACGTCGGTGAGAGCTGTCACGCATACATAACTAATTACTGGCCTCACAGTGTCGTTCACGAAGGTTTCATCTGTTTAGAAATCTGTGAATTACTATTAGAACTCCAAGTTAGAGTAAGTACTGGGCTCGTAGGCCTTGTTCAAATGAATAAAGTTTTAATCAACTTTACTTAGAATATTTTATATGTAAAATAGTGACGAGATAGTTAAGCAAGATATACACCAGATGGTAGACAAAACACATTATTACTGCACAGCGTCACTCAGCTATTTCAACACAAAGAATCCAAATTACTACCTATATTCTGCAGAGAGCTGAGAGCTTGCAGCAAGTTTTGGGATATTTGAGAGAAAGAGAGATAGATAGAGAGAGGGAGATAGAGAGAGATATTTGCTAACCTGAAAAGTTGAAAACTAGTCACATAGGCTAGTTACGGCCAGTTACGGCACTCCGGCACTGAAGTGTACTGCATTTATTTGTTTATTTTGCCGATCATTACATTTCAGTTTCCATGTCAGTTGTCAGTTGACACACGTCTCGTGATCGCCGGCTGTCAGTGACGCGCTAAGCTGTGACAGTTTGATCAACCAACAAATCTTTCACTCGACCTTAGAATCTTCTACACATAAAAACGTTATGTTGGTTTGTGTACGCTTCAAAAACTCAAAAAGTTCCGCACCGATCGAGCTGAAATTTTAGAATGATATATAATCCGCATCAAGGATTGTTTTTATCTAATTTTTGCATCACAATGTGCCACAGCGAAGCGTGGCAGGGTACAGCTAGTAGATAATAATAATAATATACTCGACATTTTCATCTACTTCTTATTCCCATACTTTACTTAAGTAGGTACTTTGTCTTTTTGAGTTAGCAGGACGACATCCAAGTTTTTAGAGTTATACTGCTTAATATTATTTAGAGAATATTATACCGTCACTGTATCAAAAAATGTGTTAGACTGAAAAGTTGAGAATTTGTTAAATATGTAGTGGCCCTATCCTTTGTACCTGTGCTGTACTTATAACATATCCATTTTCCAGTTTTATATGTTTGCTCTTGACTGCCATCTCGGCAGATGTTAATCGACAAAGTGATCTATGATGGAGCGTACCCAAGTAGAAAAAACCGATTCTCTCTCTATTTGAAGAGACCAAGATTGTTACCATCGGGAAAACCCTACTCAGGCAAGGCATCCCAAAGACTAGTCGTTCTAATCACAAAAGTAGGGTCAAATCTCTTCGTTCGAGTGATTCGAACATCAACCATGAAATGATGTTGTTTTTTCGAACTATGATCAAGCCAAAAGAAAAAAGATCAAGTTTTTAGTTTTTAGATCATGCAGATCAGTTGCACACCCTCCGTAGTGAATCCATGATAAAAAACCGACAAGCAAGCAATTTCACGGCGATCCTTTTGATGAGGGTAAAATAAAATAGATTAGACAACTATTCAGACTATGATGATTATTTTATCTTGAAAGGACCACAAACTGCTTCGCTGATCGCTTTTTAAGCATAAGTATGTTCTCAGAGCTGGGATTTGGGCCCTTCTTTCGCAAGGAGAGAGCCAAGGTTTATCCGTCATGCTGGCACCAGAAAATAAAGTAGGTTTTTTTATTAGATTTCCAGCGTAATACGGCAAATTTTAGTATGAAAATTAATTTGGGTGTTACATTTAATTATTTCAGGGGTATCTCATGTGTGATTGTCAGTCCAGTTCGATTAAGTTTCAGCCGAGTATGGCGACAGGAGACCGAGACACGTGTCGCGAGACATGTGTCGCGGTCTCGGCGCGAACTGGCGCCCATACAATTCTATAGAGTCAAGTGCCTGTCGCGGTCTCCGGTCGCGGTCTCGCGTCGCGGTCTCGTGTCGCGGTCTCCGGGCGAACTTTTACCTTTACCCGTCAATTAATTAGGTACCTAATTTAATGTAATAGTTACCAACTTCAAGAAAGGAGAAGGTTCTCAATTTAGTTGCATGTATGTATGAGCGGATCCAGCTTTGAATCGAGGGGGGGGTCACTTCGTGGTAAAGTAACAAAACTGTACGATAAGTACATGCATGCTTTTTAATCAGTGGTCCACCTAGGTACTGTACCCAGCCTAGGGGGGGAGGGAGGAGGGGGGGGGGGATGATGACATCCATGTCCACCTCCCCCTGAATCCGCGCTTGTATTAATGTTACACGATAGGTCCGCTAATTGTGAATCGATTCTGATGATTTAGTTTTTTGTTAGGTAGAAAATACTCCAAAGGAGAAGAAAACACTCCATACTTCAAACACTCTTATAGATTTTATCGAATATCAAAGCCCGTGTGAGGGTTTTTCAACAAAAAACTAAAATTCGCGGTCATTTATCTGGATGGCGTAGTAATAATAGCTTCATATGAAATTTGGTGGAGCGCCTGAATCTTATTTTAAATCGAAGTCAGATATTTTTTGAGAAATTTAAAATAATGTGTATATCTAGGTACTTAAAAAAAACCTCAATCTCATTTAGGTCCAATATAGTCGAATGGAAGGAAGGGTGTACGTGGGAGGCCGGCCATTGTTTCAAACGGCAAATAAAAGTAAAATTCGAAACATCAGCGTCCCGAGAATTTATAATCCACTTTCGCACAATACGGGTGCTGTTAAATATTAATGGACATTATGTACCGTGGCTTGAAAGTTAAAAGTTGAACGTACCTATTGTGCCTGTGTACCTATGATTTGCGCTGGTCCATTTGTAGAATTAGGTTTGTTGCCACTGTGATTTTGGAGTTTCTAGCTAAATCTAATTTAAATTAAAATCAAATCCTTTTAGAATTAAAGATATTTTTTTATAGATGGTCGTATTTGTCTCTCACTACTCTTACAATTTTGTTCATGAGCCTACAAAGTTATATCAATGTAATTTGCTGGTGCTGATGGATAATTTATGAAAAATTACATGCTTATTTAAGTTACTTATAATAATAAATGACAGTTTTGGTGTCGTTGAGTATAATCTTCAAGAAATAAAAGATCCATTTAAAAATTGGAAAGAACCTGAAACGAAAGTGCAAGAAACAATCAAATTAAAATTTACAAGCAGTGCCCCGCAGTTTTACCCGAGTTAGTTCCCATCGTTTTTGTTTTTTTTTTCGGGATAAAAGGTAGCCTATGTGTTTTCCAGGCTATAATGTATCTACGTTCCAAATTTCCCATCCGTTCAGTAGTAACAGCACAGTGATACGCAGCTATCGGAATATAAAGAGTCCAAATCATTACCTAGCACTGCACTGCGCTCGTCACCCAGAGATCTAAGATGTTATATCTCTACGCCCTGTAATTTCTCTGGAAACAATGCGTTCGATAAGATTTAATATTATGACTATATATTGGTGGTAATTAAATAAATATAGGTAAGTACCTATATATTGGTGAACAATTCGCACACAACACCATCTGACCCCAAACAAAGCAAAGCTAAATTATAGTCATACCTATAGGATAATATAAGTAGAATACATTCTAAGATCATTCTCAAATGTTAAATCGGGTGTTTAACTTTTTTAGACATGTTATTGATTCCTCGTATACTTTTCTGCATCATCACATTTTAACCAAATCAAAGTCATTGACAGTTTCTGTATATATATCTGTATGTGACGATGTAATAGGTACTTGAAATACTCACTACCGCTGTCTAGTACGGAAGTAGGTTGAAACTATTTTTTAGCCCTTATGTCCCCGGGTTCTTTTTTTACTCCGGAAAACAGCTCCTAAAAAATATACGCTTTATTGGACTCTTCACGTTCAAATTTGCTTTGTGGCACACGGTAGTGCAAAAGGGTCAAGTGGTCAAATGATTAAGTGTTGCTTTACCATCGACTGTATGGCATGCTCGTCCCGTCACTATTCTATAAATGTTCCAAAATGTTTAAACGTTGCAGTAGTCAGACAAATGATTAACAATGAAGTAAGTAGGTATTTGATAAAAAACATTATCCGTCGAAAACACCGTATTGACATATTCCCTTCAGAAAGCGAACAGAGCCGTAGCTACGATCGTAAGTAGTACAGAAAACGTGATATCTCAGTCAATAACAGATTTACAATCCAATTTATCGGGCCCTCCAAAGTTACGAGTCTTTTATTGAAGCTTTGAGAGCTGAATACACATAATAACCTTGAGGATACAGGCGCTAGGCAGGACTACAACTTTATGGGGAGCTATAGTTTGGCAGAAAAGACTAGAACTAATAAGGAAACTTACTATCACTGCCAAATGCCAATGCAAATACTGGTAGGTTGTAGAGCTCTACGTATGCATAGGTTGTAGGTTTAGGTTAAAGCTTTGTGTCTTTTGCACTTTTTTGACTAATTTAAAGACTTTTTTTTATTAAAATTGGGTTCTTCACAGACTTCGGGGTCTGTGATCTTTGTCATTTGCGTTCTTTTATTTTAAACTAGTGGCTTGTTCTAGTTTCGCTTAAGTAATATCATGTATTAAACAAATTATTGTTATAAATTTATAATTGTTAGGTATTTAATGCTTATAATTTAACATTACCCGATAATACTATCCTATATCTCAAGTTGGACCTAATTATACATACATGCCAACATTCGTGAACATCGGCTGACTTGGGGAAGAGTTCACTGAGGATAAACCTCATGACACTCGATTTTGTATATTAATTAGAATACAGTATTTGAAGGGTCAGGTAGTTTACATAAAATACATACTTACATTTTTAGAAAGGAACGATAAAGTTTTGGTTCATATTCAAGACTTTTTTGCCAAGCTGTAAATGTGTTCTCATCTGTATGCTAAAATGGCACTCTGGCAAATAAGTAGTTCGTTGGTAGAATATAATTATCTCCCGACACTCGTAAAGGTTTAATGAACTCATTTTATTGACTCCCGACGTAACATGTCACTGTCCAACTGCGGGTGCATAGTGAGGCCCTAAAACGAGATTTATCTTGGAACATTGTTGTTGTGTTCCTCACGATGTTTTCCTTCATTGCTACTGTATACTTAAGGTCAGTGAGAATCGATTCACATGTCATATGGCGCCAAATTCCAGCACACTACGTTAAGAGATTTCACCTTCTCTATTTTGACGTGACAACGTCTTATAAATTGGTTTGCCGGGTGACACTTCAAGAAACTGCGTTACGCTCCGCTCACGTTATGCGCTCACAACGAGAGCGAGTGAGAGGCACGCGTCCCTTCCACTCGGGCATGGTTAGCCCGCCTAAGAGCGAGAGAGACAGACATAAAAAGTGAAAGGCACGCGTCCCTTCCGTAAAATTATTTTACCACTCAAAGTCGTTGTCACGTAAAACTTTCGCCCGTATACCGACTTTACAGGCAACCAATTTTTTTTCATGTTATGATTCATTTCATAAAATTTTACAATAAAATTATAAAAAAATATATCCATATGTTGATACTAGCTGCCCACGCGGTGTATCCCGCGTATAACAGTTGTTCACGATAATTTGTATTCGCCAAATCGTGAATCGGGATTTATTTCATGAGATAAGTAAAATATCTCTCGGGAAACCACTCAATTTAACGAGATAAAACAATAATAAGTATTTACTATTTACTACGTGTATATTTCATTCAAATACGTTCAGTCGTTACAGAGTTACGTAGGAAAAAAAACATACCTACACACTGACTGACTATTACGCAAATTCTTGTGTTCGTATCTATTATTCATTTATTTGCACAGTGTACATACATATATTAGAAAGATCTTATAGCTAACATCTATAACTATGTGTACAAAGACCCTGTTAACAAGAACAAAATTAAAAATTTTGATTAACCCCCGACTACCTTAGATTTGTTATCTGTACAACATTCTACTAGTCAAGCCCTTTCATTTGATACCCATATTAAGGAAGTTGTGAAAAAAGAAATGTAATTCGCCATTTTGTGGTAGCGGCCATCTTGAAGTGAAGAAATATTTTGTCCGCCATTTTGTGGAGGCGGCCATTTTGAATCGATATTAACCAAACATAGCTAAGAACACCCGCACGGTAATTAACATTCAAATAAAAAAAACCGCATCGAAATCGGCCCATCCGTTTGAGCTCTACGGTGCCACAGACAGACACACACACAGACAGACAGACAGACAGACAGACAGACAGACAGACAGACAGACAGACAGACAGACAGACAGACAGACAGACAGACAGACAGACAGACAGACAGACAGACAGATAGACAGACAGACAGACAGACAGACATCGACGTCAAACTTATAACACCCCTTTTTTTGGTCGGGGGTTAAAAAAAACAGGACGACAACACAGTTTCGTCCGAGAGGTGTAGGTAATTATAAAATGTATAAATATATGTATGAGATTAAACAAAGAAAATGTTACAGGAAGCTCTAGAATAAAAAAGTACTATTTACACTTTTATAAATTAATGGGACCTACCATCTACCTTCCATAAATTCTTGTATGCTGTAGTAACCTTTTTCGATGAGCTTGGACTTAATTTTATTTTTAAATATGCTGTTTTCATTTATATTTTTTTAAAGTTTCAGGTAATTTAATGTAAATATTAAAAATCATGATTGATTAAAACCTAGAAATAAATATTAAAAATATAATATTACTAGCTGTACCCTGCCACGCTTCGCTGTGGCACATTGTGCTGCAAAAATTAGATAAAAACAATCCTTACCAAAAACGTAAAATTTCAGCGCGATCGGTGCAGATCTTTTTGAGTTTTTGAAGCGTACACAAACCAACATGACATTTTTAAACATAGAGATAAAGATTTGTAACCATTAAAAAAACAGACGATTACCTCTCATGGTATTAAATTTTATTAAATTTATTATTAAATTTTAAAAAAACTCTATGTGACATCTATCTCTATGTGGCACAAACACCAAGCGGGCTCTATGAAGAGTTGTACTAATATGAAAAACAAAAAAGGTAAAATATAATAATTAGAAATTAGTTACACTAAAATTTCATAATTATTTCTCGTTTTTATATTTTAGTTATATAAGTGTCACTTGGTGTCAGTATTCTCATTATTTTGTAGTGCAGGGTCTTAGCTGACCCAAACTAGTCTGCAGCTATGTTTGCTCTCATTCCTAGAGCATATTACTTTTATATTCAGCTACCTGTTTGACTCCCTTGTTACAAAATTTAGTTTGAGGCGAGACTGTGTTGCGTGTTGTTTGTAATTTCCACTAATTATTAATTTATAATACAGAATAACTTTAAATACAATGAAGCATATCTCACAGCGTTTAAAACATTAGTTTTACTCCTGATCCCTTCTCTTTTGCATGACGTAGGTTGGTCTAAAACTAAGAAGTGCCTATTCATAGTAGGCTATAGATACGGGCGCCGTATAAAGCCTGGGGCAGATCGATGCGGTCGGGTGACGTCAGCGCTAACCCCGCGAGCACACAGTTTGGCGACGCTGTCGTTTTGACGTGCCTCCACTGAAATCTAAAACTTGGAATCTATTAGAAAATCTAGAACTTTCAAGAAATTTGTACAGAAATCGAATACGATTGAAAATAGTTTTGAAGTTGGAGAATGATTACCGAATTAGTTTTGATTTCGATAGTAATCTTCAGCATGACTTCGCTAATACTTACCTAAATAAGTAGGTGTCTTTTTATAATAACAATCCATAATTTAAACATTTCTAGTAGAAATAAAACAATGCGGCGTTTTCAAACATCATATAAGATATTGTCATCTGCCTACCCGCATTTAGTTAGTGTGACGCTCTTCCTTGAGAAAAGATCCCGAGGAAATATAAACTGGAGTTTTATAAAAGCATAAGCAGCCCACTAAATGTTCTCAATGTTGGGACTGGAGGTCTTCTCAATGCTGGGCCTCGAGGTCTTCTCAATGCTGGGACTCGAGGTCTTCTCAATGCTGGGACTCGAGGTCTTCTCAATGCTGGGACTCAAGGTCTTCTCAATGCTGGGACTCGAGGTCTTCTCAATGATGGGACTCGAGGTCTTCTCAATGCTGGGACTCGAGGTCTTCTCTCGCACGGACAGAGTCAAGACGAGAACCCACAGCGCTGGCCCATCGAGGGTTGGTGACTTACGCAAGACGTCGAATTTTTTGGAAAATGACGGTTTCTTCACGGGTTTTTTTATCGTTTTTAAATTAACAACATTAAATAAAATAAAATATATTTATTTAAATAAAAATAGATCTTACCTAGTTATGTTGGGAGCACAGCCCTACCGCTCTGGAAACACCATGGTTGTGCCGTCAGCACAAAGCTGAGAATTCACCGAATACGGCCACCCATAGCGGCCGGACGCAGCGTAGACTGCTGAATTAGCGTCTGGCTCCCAGCCTTCCTTTTAGAATAAGCTTTAGGTTTAAGTCATTCAGTGTTAAATCGTCCTAGAGTTAAGGTCTAGAGCAAATAAATTCATTATATATTCTTTAAAATTGCTTTTTAAAAAAGACCTTCGCGTGGCCCCCGTTCATGTCTGGCGCAGCCGTGCCGGATTTTCACCTAGTTTTCGCGAGTTTTCTTCCGTGATTTCCAAACTTCGACATCGCGGTCGAGGCGCTCGCGCTAAACCCGACTATACGCGGCGGTGGAAACCCGAACCTTATAAATAAGACTCCCGGCGGAGGCGCGCACACCGAGGACCTTGGCGCTGAATCACCAGGAGGACATGGGAGCGGGCATACTGTGAGTAAACCTTTTCACTTCCTGCTTTCATTTCCCGTGTCTTTTCCACCCTTTTTAACCAGATTTAAATATTACGCTTATCTGATTTTGATTTGCACGAAAATAGGCAAATAGGATAGGTGTAATTGTCTGGATAGGTTAAACAATTGCACACATATCGGCAATTCCTAGATTTAAACAATCACACATAAATCGGTGATTTTTAGGTTAAACAATCACACTTAAATCGGTGATTTCTAGGTTACACAATCACATTTAAATAGGTGATTTTTACAATAAACAATTGCACACAAATTGGCAATTTTTTAGAATAAACAGTCGCACAGCAATCGGCGACTTTAAATCTTAATATAGTGCACAGAAATTAGCACCATATATACTTTAGTATCCTATAGTTAAATTACTTAGACTTAACTTGTGTGAAATAGTGTCAGAAGTAGTAATATAGTTCAATATGGAAATTAAAACCATCCCTAAGGAGTTTGTCGATATCATCCCCAGATACGACGGAGATGAAAACCTCCTAAATCTATTTTTGAATAAATGCGAGTATGTTATAAATTGTAGCCGAATTGCAGGCAGCCACGCTCAAAATTTGTACCTCTTCCACACTATCTCCTGTAGACTTTGTGGTAAAGCGGCCATCCTACTTAGCGACCACCCTAATGTCTGCTCTTATGAAGAGTTAAAAGAAATACTTACTCAACATTTTGGAGACCCTCGTTCAGAGGAATGCATTGCCATCGAATTAGAATCCCTTAAAATCAAAAACAGTGAAACATACATTCAGTTTTGCCATCGGATCCAAAATATCAGGAGCTCACTTTTGCTAAAGTAATCCGGTTAAGCGACGAAGGCATAAAGGCAGCTAAAATGATCGTCTATAACAACACTGCATTAAATGTCTTCTTATATAACTTACCTGAAGACATGATCAGAATAGTACGGTTAAAGGGCTGCTCTACACTAGAAAACGCGCTTAGCATAGTGACTGAAGAAGTCAACTTCAAATTTCAATATGATGCAAAAAATAAAATTAATAAAAGCACACAACCCCAAACGACAGGCCTTCAGTCTTTACAGGTACCACCGAAGCCACTAATGCAACCTCAAGGATTCAAACCAACAATTATTAACCCTGTTGCCAATAGTAATTTTAGATTTACCCCTCAAACAAATTTCAAATTTGGCATACCGCAAAACTCAGGCTTTAGGCCTAACCTAAGCCAACCACCCACACAAGGGTACCGTTTCGGGATACCCCAAAACGCACCCCAACGAAACTTTGGGCAAGCAGCACATGCCCACACAACGCGCTCCATTCCAACATGGCGGTTTTAAATTTGGCATTCCCCAGCAACATAGATTTGGCATACCAACACAGCACACACACAACCAGCAACAACCACACGTAATTAAAACACATAACGATGACGTCACTATGCGCACTGCTGCCCCTATCAGGCAAAACATGATGATAAATGAACCGTTTTATGACTATGACGCCCTGCCTCAGGACTATAACCCCGACTTTAACTACAACTACAATGATGACGAATACTTCCTTGACGAAAATTACTCAGAGCAGACTCAGGTAGAAAATATGTACCCTAACGACCCTGAGCAAACTGAAAATTTTCAGGAACCTGCCTCAGCGAACATAGTGAAATAATTAACCTTAACTACTGTGACAGCATATTAAGACTACCCCATGTAATCATCCCTGAAATTAACGCTAAATTCCTCATAGATACAGGAAGCAGTCGCTCCTTTATTAGCCCAGCAAAAGTTGATGAGTTCTTTGGTAATTTCAAATTTTACGAACCGTTTAAAGTCATTAGCACTCATGCGCAGAGTACGCACGACGAAGTCATAATTATACCACTACTAAAGTCATTCAAGAGCAGATTACATCAGAAATTCTACGTCTACGACGTAGACGGACGTTATGACGGTCTTATTGGATCTGACCTCCTGTCAAAGTTAGGTGCAAACATAGATATGCGCAGGAAAGTATTACAGACACATAATACTTGCATACCTATTTTGTACGACCCCCCGTTCGAAGTTGAGATACCGGCCCGATCTGAAAGAAGAGTTAGAGTTCCGACTAACCTACAAAATGGTGACGCAATTTTAGATTTTGTCCAATTCAAACACGGCGTCCGAATGCCCACAGCCCTTGTCAAGTGTGACAATTATTTCGCATTTACAGTTATCCAAAATGCGTCTGATGAAAAGGCTATTATTAAGCTCAATAGACCCCTCTCAGTATCCAAATTTCAAGTCGAAGAGCTTGAAATAAATTCGATAAATGACAAAAACACAATCGACGACTTACTGAAAGAAAATTTACAAAAATTACGATTAGGCCACGCTAGCAATGAGGAACGCGAGTATTTCAAAACTCTGTTACGAGTACCGCGACATATTTTACTCCGAAAAACTACCCTGTCATTTACGAACCAGGTTAAACACAACATCCGTACTATAAACGAAGACCCGATTTATATCCGGCCTTATAGACACCCCCCAGTAGTAAATCAAGAGATACAGAAGCAAGTAGACAAACTTCTAGCCGACAATGTAATAGCTGACTCACACTCCCCTTGGAGCGCACCAGTCCACTTAGTGCCAAAAAAGCTCGACGCATCTGGTGAAAAGAAATACAGAATGGTAATTGACTATCGCCGCCTTAACGAGATTACCGTTGACGATAAATACCCCTTGCCCAATATCACGGATTTGTTTGATAAAATAGGGAAAGCCCAATACTTCAGCACAATAGACCTCGCGTCTGGTTACCACCAAATTGAAGTAAATGAAAAGGATAGGGCGAAAACAGCTTTTACTACACAGTCAGGACACTACGAATTCAAAAGAATGCCATTTGGGTTAAAAACAGCACCTGCTACGTTCCAAAGAGCAATGGATAACGTACTTAGGGGACTTCAGGGTATACATTGCCTGGTATATCTTGATGACATAATTATCTTCTCTTCCAGCCTACAAGAGCACACCCAAAAACTTCGAAAAATCTTCGACCGACTCAGAGAAACCAACCTTAAAGTCACTCTAGACAAATGTGAGTTTTTACGGAAAGAGGTCCTCTACCTTGGCCACACTATCACCAAAAACGGCCTTAAGCCAAACGATGATAAAATAAAAGCGGTGTTAAACTTCCCTCTACCCCGCACAACAACAGAAATAAAAAGTTTTCTCGGTCTAGTAGGCTACTACCGGAAATTCATACAAGATTTCGCTAAACTCACACAACCCTTAACTACATGTCTGAAAAAGAAAAATAAAATTGACTGTAGCAAGCCCGAATATATAGGTGCATTCGAGAAATGCAAAGAACTTCTAACGAACGCGCCACTTTTGCAATTCCCCGACTTCGATAAACCGTTCGTACTCACAACCGACGCCTCTAATTTCGCGATCGGCGCCGTTCTTTCAAGGACCCATTGGTGGTGACAAACCAGTGGCATACGCCAGTCGTACCCTAAACGAAGCGGAAACACGCTATAGCACCACAGAGAAGGAACTTCTCGCCATAGTCTGGGCAACCAAACATTTTCGCCCATACTTATATGGCAAGAAATTTACTATATACACTGACCATAGACCATTAATATGGGCTAAATCAATTACAGAAGCTAACAGCAAGCTGACTCGATGGAAACTACGTCTCGCGGAATTTGATTATGACATAAAGCACAAAGAAGGAAAACAAAATTGCAACGCTGACGCCTTGTCACGTATTAGAGTAAACGCAGTAGACGACGACGTCTCCATGAAAGTTCATATAGACTCCAAAAATAGACCCGGTACCAGCAGTTCGCACGAACGAACACCCTCGCCGATAGTCATATCATCCGACTCAGACGAAACTACCATATCTATAGCAAGTGGTGGCCCACGATCCCTTACTCGTACCTGTCCATAGGAAGTGACACTGTCACTGCATCAGAAGGAGAACAAGAGGAGAAAAGCACTATAGGCACAATCCATTCCGCTGAAAATTTAGATACAGACGGCATCTTTATACTCGAAGAGGCTATCGACACTAAACCAAATCAAATTCTCGTATATACCTGGAATAGAGATGAACTGGCTGTCAAAGATTTGTCTAGGGACAAACAGAAAGTGTTAGAAGTTCACTTGCCCTTATCTAACCCAGATCTAGTTAAAAGATTTTGAAAAGCTATATCAAACCAAAAGTTCAATATTTCTTTTATTTCGAAAACCCGTTACATCGAAAACAATTCTCTGAAGCTACCATATTCCTTTTTCAGAAGGGAACTGTCAAATTCATTGAATGCACTAAAAGAGTAGTCTATGTGGAGGATGAAGACGAACAACGAAACATAGTAGTTAAATATCATGTGGGAAAGAATAGCCATAGAGGAATAAGGGAGACACTAGTACACTTAAAGCGTACATTTCACTGGCATAACATGGCAGAAACAGTAGCTAGCATTATTAACTCATGTGAACTTTGCAAAAAAAAAATGAAATACGACCGAAAACCTTTGAAACCGGAACTACAACTGACACAGACCCAAATTAAACCATTTCAGGAGCTTTTTATAGACACCTTCTCAATCGATGGGAAAACTTACTTAACAATAGTCGACGCTTTCAGTAAACTAGACCAAGCCTTTGAAATTAGCACCAAGTCTACCCCCGAAGTAGTTAGAGCCCTAATAAAATACTTCTCTCTTTACGGAACACCCAGCCGAATTAGCTCAGACCCTGGGACCGAATTCAATAACACCTTACTTAAAGAAATGTTATCTTTTTACAAAATCGATCTTCACATCGGTACCCCTCATAATCCCAACTCGGTAGGAGTAGTTGAGCGATTTCACTCTACTATCATTGAAATTTATAGGATTGCCAAATACGAACAAAAGGTAACCGATGCTGCATCAGTAATGACATATTCACGTCCGTCGCGCGCGCTGTCACCGTAAGCAGTCGTCTTATGTTGAAATTTGTTAAAAATAGTAATATCGAGTGTTATACATAGTATTAGTTCGCTAAACGCGTAGAAAATAGTTATTAGCAGTGTGATAGTGCTATTTTTAATGAAATAATCGCGTAAATACCATTTTTACTTGAAATAATACCTGTGAAAGTGATCCCAAATACCGTGGAATAAAGTGCATAATAAAGGATTTGGACTGGACTGTGGACTGGTTAGTGGTTAAATTCTTAGTGAAAATAAATGAGGGAACAGTGCTAAAGACTCAGATTTAAAATCAAAAGTAATAAAATCTCTTAATTAAAGAAAATAGTTTGGAACATTTGTCTACATAACCCTCATTTTTTTGTGATAAATTGAATAACGAAGTGGACTCATAACAGTGCTAAAAGAATTCCGTACCTACCTGTACCTACTACAATATTTCAAAAAGTCATCAACTACAACTAAGCGTTACTTTCGACGCTTCCTCCAAGCGACGTTCAGCTCAATCGGTAACACCCTGGCTATACGATCGTTCCGTACCGGGTTCGATCCTGACTGAGGTCCGTATTTTATGTTTTCGTTTTGCTCACTTTTTGAATTATTTTTTTCATTTAATTTTGTGTAACTATTTGCAAAAGCACTTTTTCACTATGAATTGTGCTGCGTGCTGCGGTAAGATTACTGAAGATCATGAAAAAATATTTACGTTGCACTGTCTTGAGCTGCAAAAAGCCCTATCACCTGTTATGTACCGGTCAAAGAAATGTGGAGGACGTAGATTTTGCGAGTTACATTTGTCCCGAGTGCAAATGTTTGGCTAAGAAAGGAGGTGACAACACTCTAACTCCGGTTGGCGTCTCTAAGAAACAAAGAGACCCCAACGTAACGATCCGTAACAAACAAGCGCGGGTCCAGAACGTGGACGAGCCAAACAACGAGGGCACGCGAGAACTGAAACACGAAATTCAAAAACTACGTTACGAAATGACGACTGTCAGGGAACAACTCGCGCAGTCAAGTTCCCTTATCGATGTGTACAAGACGAAACTGGAACAATCCGTCTCGGTTATTACCGATTACGAAAAGAGAAGAGAAGAGAAATTAAGTTGTTCTATGACGACCATAGCGAGCTATGAAAAAAAGATGACTACATACTCCTCCCGAATGGAACAATTTTTCGAAAAAATAGAGAAGTTCGAGAGAAGAGACAATCGAGCGAGTGCGAACATGTCACCTACTGCGCCGCCGGTCCCCATACAGTATGCGTCAGTGGCGCAGCGAGGCCCCGCCCCGGCGCGCGCGCTGCCGCCGGCCAAGTCCGCGCCGACACGCAACCCCGCACCACCGTCTAGTCAGCTCACGCCGCCGCGCAACCCCGCACCACCGGCGGGCCAGCCAGCGCCAGCTATCACTGCGTCGACGCGTAGCCAGCTCACACCGCCGCGGAACCTAACACCACCGACGGGTCAGACCGCGCCGGCAGCCGCTGCGCCGCCGCTCCAGCAGGCCGCACCCCCGCGCGCAGCAGCACCAGCGCCTACAGCTCCATCGGCGCCACAGCGGAAACGCGGCAAACGCGCACAGGCATCAACTCAAGAGTCGTCCACCGATAACGACACGCCATCGATTTTAGAATCAAAAACGACTAAACGACAATCGTCGGCTCGAGATTCATCGTGGCAGACTGTGACGCGGCGTAAAGATCGTTACACATATACGAGACAAGTCGTACGCGGAAGTGGTACTTCAGACGATGAGTTAGAAGCAATAGAACGAGTGGAAAAATTACATGTATGCTTCCTGAAACCGACAACCACTCCAGAAACTTTAAAACATACATGAACAAGAAAATCCATGTACCGAGTATCATGTCGAGAAAATTCTTTTGAAGCATACGCACTACGCATCGTTTGCTGTGACCGTCCCAACAAGCAAGTATGAGTTTTCATGAAAGCTGATAATTGGCCAAGTAGAGTCGAAGTTAGTCCTTGGTTTCGACGCGGCGACCGGCGGGCGGTGCGCTCGTCTTCCGACGCCGCAGGCATTGCGGGCAACACCGGAGCGACCGAAGCCGCAGGCGTGGGGCGGTGGACGCAACACCGCCCCGTCGCTCCGCCGGCGGCTCCCCTGCGACGACGGCTGGCAGGCGTAGCTCAAAATGCAGTGTTTAGTATGAACGCGCAGTGCTTAACTCCGAGACAGTTGACAGTATGTCACCAAAACATTAACTCGCTAAATGACAAGACTCAACGATTAGAAGTTCTCTTAGAAACTGACCTTAAGTGCGATGTTCTTGCATTAACAGAACACTGGCTTACCGCCCCAAATCTACAATGTATTCATTTAAAAGGCTACAAGTTGGTGTCTAGTTTTGTAGAAATAATGTTATCCATGGCGGATCCTGTATTTTTGTAAATGAAGCACTAAAGTGTGTCGAAAACGTTGAGTTATCAGCATTGTCAGAAGAAAGATTTTGTGAAATCTCCGCGATTGACGTTATGGACTTTGACATTACTATCATTTGCATTTATCGCACAGGCCTAGCTCATGTTAGAGGTTTCTTAAGTGGCCTGGAACGTTTGCTCGATAAGCTCAGTGAAACCGATAAAACATTTATGATTCTCGGTGATATAAACATAAACATCTTAGACAGCACTAGCACTGACTTTAAAAATCTGTTCGACATACTCAACTCTCATGATGTGAGTTCGATTGTAGACTTCCCTACTCGTATAACAGAAACGTCACAAACAGCGATCGACCTAATTTTTACAAATGTAGCGCGAGAACTTACTTCCGCAACCTCAATAAATACGCTTCTGTCAGATCACTTAGCCGTACGTGGAGTGGTAACATTCGCTTGTTCAGCGCCAGCACAGCTCACTCGTCTCAGTCGTGATTTATCGCAGAATAACCGCGCAAACTTTGTGATGGCTATTGACAGTATAGATTGGTCTGAAGTAAGTGAGAGAAACAAAACCGCTCAAACATTTGTAGTAGCACTGATCAATATTTTAGCAAATAAGTATGACACTTGTTTCCCGATAAAACGAACACCAAATAACAAACGTGATGCTTCGTGGGTTACGCCTGATATTCTAAATCTAAAATCATTGTTGTTTGATATTTCGAAATTAGTTGACCAATTTCCTGAAGAAGAGAACTTAATAGCTATGTTTGACGATCTCAACAGGAAATACAATTCTACTTTGAATGTGTCTAAAACAAATCATTACAATAGCATAATACATGGAAGCACGAATCCATCTAAAACTATGTGGGGAATCGTGAACACGGAGAGGGGGAAAAACAATTCGCCTAGGTTGAACTTTTCCGAGATCGTAAAAGATTGTAACGGCAGTAAGTTTAGTTCGCCAAAAATGCCGTAAATGCTATGAACGTTCGGTTTTTAAATGCAGCTGCTGCCTGTGGGGCGCCTAAAGCTAATGCTGCTACTGTACGTAAAATTTTAGTATCTGCGCGTCAGGCGTCTGACCGTTCCCTCAGACTAACAAGTTTTTCGGCTGATGAGGTATTTCGCATAGTCTCCTCCAGAATACCTCCAAAAAAGTCAAAAGACATATACGGTGTGTCGATGGAGCTAATTAAACTAGCAATTTTGCCTCTAGCTCCGGTTCTCGCCACACTGTTTAATAAGTGTCTTAGGGAGGGTCGTACCCGTCGCCGCTGAAGATATCGAAAGTGTCCCCGATATTTAAAGGCAAAGGCAAGCGGGACGATATTGATGGATATAGACCAGTATCGATTATACCAGCAATAGCCAAAGTATTCGAAAATGGCTTGAGTTCGCGATTAGTGGCCTACCTATCGGAAACCGAGGCGCTGTGTGAACAACAATACGCATACCGCGAAGGAGGTCTACGACTTCTCTAACGCGTGAAGTGATTCGTAGCGTGTTGGCTGCCCGTGAACGTAAAGAGCAAGTAGCCGTCTTATGCTGTGACTTATCGAAGGCCTTCGATGTTGCAGACCATGAGACCTTAGCTTTAAAGCTGAAACACTATGGCATAGCTGGGAAATCATACGAGGTATTGACTGACATGTTACGAGGCCGCTCTCAAGTAGTGGATGCTGGCGATGGCGACAATAAATCAGGCCCGTTGCCTTCGTCTATGGGAGTACCGCAGGGTTCGTCAGTCTCTAATATTATGTTTTCTCTCCTACTAAACGATCTACCCGAAGCCGTGAAGGGTGCAGCCATATTCATGTATGCGGATGACGTGGCTGCCATAGTCACAGCTCTTTCAATAGAGGAATTAGAAGAGAAATTAAATATTGTAATAAACGGCTTAAATTCATGGTTTAGCGCCAACGGTTTTATGCTAAATTCAAAAAGACACACTATATTCACTTTTGTCTGTCGGGACACCATACAAAACCGCTAAAAGTCTCGCTAAATGGTGTTAGGATTGAGCAGGTACAGAACACCGCGTTTTTGGGGTTCGAGATTGATCGCAGCATGACGTGGGAACATCACATCGACAAGATGTGTGCTAAAGTTAGCAGTGCGTGCTTTGCGCTAAGACGAGTTTCCCGAGTGGTGTCTACGGAAGTGTCACGTGCATGTTACTTCGCCACAGTGCATTCACGGTTACAATACGGCGCCGAGCTATACGCGCGCGCTGCCGACTGGAAGCGTGCGTTCCGCGCCAAAAACGTGCCGTACGTGCCATTGTTGGCGTATCGCAATGTACATCCGTCAGACCATATTTCAAGGAGCTTGGTATACTTACTTTACCTGCTATCTTGATCTATCAAGTGGCTGTGTATGTCAAAAATAATCTAGAATCGTACAACACGCGAGGAGAGAGACATTCTCGCAACATACGCAACGCCGACAAGCTGGATGTTATACCACACTCTCTCACGAGGTCACAGAAGTTATGGGACCGGAAGTTTATAACGCTCTTCCCAAAATAGTTATATCGGCCCCAAGTTTCGGCAGCTTCAAAAACAGATTAAAGTGCTGGCTTATCGATCAAACTTTTTATAGTTACAGCAAATTTTTAGAGAGTGATGGCAAAGTTCCCATAAAAATGTAAATAAATAAATTTGACATAGGTTAGTACAATTGCAATAAAGACATTATACTCGTATAATGCTTGACAGTTTTCTGTACAATAATTATTGTAATACAGTAAAGTAGTAGTTTCAAACTTTGAAAATGTATACAATTTGTATGCTCTTTCTTTTGTTTTTAATTTTTATTAATTGACGTGTAAATTGTACATTTATGAATAAAGTACTTTGACTTTTGACTTTGACTTATTCTATAATGTCATACAACCACACCATACACTCCACTACGGGCCTTACTCCATTTGAAGTAGTTTTTGGGCACACTGAGTCAAGCAGCGCATTCCACGTAGATTTCGATAAACAATTTACTCAACAGTTGGTCAAGGAACACGTAAAACGTACGCGACACCTTTACAAATACCTTACAGATAAGATTGTTAAAGCGAAAGAGAACGAAATTAGGAAACGAGGTGGAGAAAAGGACTTCGATATAGACGTAGGCGACACAGTCTTCATAAAAGGGGTTAACACTAGACGCGCTAAAGACAAACCACGCTACCAAAAGGCCCAGGCCACTGGACCCATAGATAAAAAATCTATAAACCTCCGCAACCGAGATACCACAGTACCTATTAAAGACATAAAACGCCCTCCACAGGTGGTTACTTCTGGTGACCCATGCCGGAGCCCTTCACCTGCAGAAGGTTGAGAGGAACCCTGGCCTTTTACCGATCAAGGAAGGCCAAGCCCTCGTCAGTCACGACTCATGGACGATAATCAAAATTTTAGATCTAAGGTATTTACTGGAAGAATTAGAACAAAATATAAATGGCTTCACACAGTTACGACAAATGGTACGCAACTGTTTTGACTTCGCAACTTTTGACAGCGACTTTAGAGAAATAGAGACACAAACCGACTACATTATGAACATAACTGCCAACAAGTTTAAGCAACTAACTCCGTCAGTAAGACTTAAACGCGGCTTAATAAACCCTCTTGGTTCTTTCGTAAAAGCAATAACTGGTAATTTAGATAACGATGACGCTGTGATGTATGAGAAACTAATCCAAGAAGTAGAATCAAAACAAAATAATTTAGACAGAAAAATGATAATCGTTTCCGAAATGTTGGGTACATTTACAAAAATAGCTAACTCTACCAAAGGCAACTTCGTACAAATAGAACAAAGCATACAAGACATCAGCCGCACCCTTAATGAGTCTAGACTCTCGCAGTTCAGCAATAAACTAATTCATCTGTATGACGCTTTCATACATAATTTTCAAATTCTTTACCTGAGACTCAATGAGATTGAAACTTCTATTGCCTTTGCTAAAGTTAACCTGTTACATCAGTCTCTTATAGATACAGACGAACTCATAGAACTACTTCAGAGAATTGAAATAACTGATAAGTTGGTATTCCCTGTAAACGCAGAGACTATAGTTAAAATAGAGCAATGTATAGAAATTAAGGCCTATGTAAAGCAAAATCAGATAAAGCTCATTATGCATATTCCTTTGATAACAAATGACACCTTTAATTATTTCAAACTGATTCCGTTACCTATCTACAACAAAACAAACGACGTAACTTCCTTATCCTTCCTAAATACCCCTTCATCCTAGTGAAAGGGTTGAAAGCTACGCCGCTCTCCCAGCCGTGCCGTGAAGTCGACGAAGCCCGGTTCCTGTGCTTCGAAAACGACGTCACCCAGCTGATCGAAGACCATTGCACTGCCGAACTCATGAAATTTTCGACCAATATCTCCAGCTGTCACCCAGTTCCTGTCACCGTTGATGACGTAAGAGCCGACCTGGTACAACCTAACCGCTGGATCCTTTACACAAAGAAGGAGACCCTACTCACCAAATATTGTGGCGACGAGATAGAACAAGAAGTTGTCTCCGGGACTTATCTCCTCACCATTGACGACAGTTGTACAGTAAAAATAGAACAAATAACTTTAAGAAGACACCAAACTCAAGGAAAAGACTTAATTTACACCAGATTCCCCGTGATTAATTTGCCCCAAATAAGAACCACCACTACAGACATGCAGAAACGACCCGTTAACCTAGAAGGCATCGACCTCGGCGACACTCAGTTCCTGAATTTATTATTGCAGAAAAGTGGAAGTTTTAGTGACAGTGAAAACCTCAGTGTTTTAGGTCATAAAAGTGTTAGCTTAAGTAATCTAATTTTATGTGTAATCGCCATAACCGGCCTTGTATCGTTAGCGTTTAAGACTAAAATTAAAAAAATGTATGTTAAGGCGCTGGGAAGACCTGAGTGAAATTCACGAATGCAAAATTAAGCTCCGCCCCTTTACAACTCCGATAAGACAGCGCCACACGAAGTTGCGTGCACTCAGTAAAATTATTTGCATTGATGGAAACAAAAGGCTTCCATGCTCATGCTCATAGATGGCGCTTTTCAAAATTTTTATTAATTAGAAATGCACGTCTTTTTGCTGTTTACAAATTTTTTTCGTCTGATTCTCTTATTTTTCTAACGGACTAAGTAAAGTCCTTTTGTATATTAAATAAAAACAAATTACATAAATTAGCTAAGCCAGGAAGATGAATCACTACATATTAAGTAATCCATTTCTTTAAAATTATTGTACGAATTTTGAAGAAAAACATTCACTGTTAGTGAAGTACAAGTGTAAGTACCTGGGTGACCGAGCTTTGCTCGGTTTAAACCACTGAATTATATTTAGATATTAGTGGCGGCCCGGCGGCATTTTTCAGATTTTGCCCCGCCTAAAAAATATTGAAGGTCCGGGGCTGACTAGCAGCACCCCTGCGAGTTTACCTTCACTGTTCCCGTTCCGTTATTTTTCAGGATAAAAGTAGCCTGTGTGTTATTCCAGACTATAATCTTACGTGTTTTCCAAATATCAGCCCGATCCGTTTATACGTGACTTGATGTTTGTCGTGACTGAGCAAAAAACATCCAAACATTGACATTTACAATATTAGTAGGATTGGATACTAATAGTACATAATATAATCATCATTATCATTAGACGAGGCTACGAGTAAATAATCCACCATTATTGCATACTACAACTCGGAAAACAAGTTTTAATAATAATACAGCGACGCCATTTCGCTGCTTTGTAACGAAAGGTCCACAAACAAAACAAAACCAAAATCACTTTTATATCATTTTAGTTAGGGCATTCTTTTTATTAACAAGTGATAAAAGTATTTTTGTTGTGACGGGATGAGCAGTAAGTATATGTGCCTGATGGTAAGTCACATGCCTATAATAGCGCAGTGACACGCAGGTATTGGAAAATAAAGAATCCTAATCATTACGTTGCATTATACTGCGCTCGCCACGACTATTATCTACATGTGTTCTAAATTTCTGCCCGACCAAACGTTACGACGTGATTAAGCAATAAACATCCAAGTATCCAAACATCCATATTTTTCAATATATTTCTATCCATATATTGAACATTTAAAATATTAGTAGGATTTCATATCAAAGCCCTGTAATCATACTGTATTTTTTCCTTTAAACCGGAAAACTGTGATGTTTTTAACCCCGACAAAAAAGGGTGTTATAAGTTTGACATTGATGTCTGTCTGTCTATCTGTCTATCTGTCTGTCAGTCTATGTGTGTCCATCTGTGGCACGGTAGAGCTCAAACGGATGGGCCGATTTCGATGCGGTTTTTTAGTTGAAGGTAAATATCTGTGCTGTTCTTAGCTATGGTTGGTTGATATCGATTCTAGATGGCCGCCTCCACAAACTGGCGGACAAAATATTTGTTCACAACCTGCCTCAATATGGGTATCAAATGAACAATAAGAACAATATGGGTTTGCCTAGTAAAATATTATACATTATAACAAATCCAAGATGGCCGCCACCACAAAATGGCGAATTACATTTTTCACTACTACCCCAATATGGGTATTAAACGAAAGGGCTTGACTAGTAGAATACTATGCAATATGACAAATTTAAAATCCAAGATGGCCGCTACCGCAAAATGGCGACTTACATTGCTTTTTCGCAATTCCCTCAATATGGGCTTCAAATGAAAGGGCTTGACTAGTAGAATGTTTTACAGATAGCAAATCCGAGGTAGTCGGGGGTTACTTAAAATTTTAATTTTGTTCTTGTCACACTACTGCTTGGCGGTGGAATAGCTGGCAACTTGACTAGTAAAACATTACACACTATGACCAATATAAAATTTAAGATGGGTGCCACCATAAAATCCCGAATTATATTTTTCACTTCTACCTCGATATGGATAACCAAATTTTCCTAATTCTTTTTATTTCGTAAGTGAATATGTCTTAAAATACAATACATGATTTTATTAAATCGAGTAAAAATATATATGTAGTTCTATATAGTGTCTAGACATAAGTGAAAATAATCTATACTAATATTACAAAGCTGAAGAGTTTGTTTGTTTGTTTGAACGCTAGTATCTCGGGAAGTGCTGGTCCGAATTGAAAGATTGTTTTCTATTGGGTAGTCCATTTATCGAGGAAGGCTATAGATCATAAAACATAACGCTACTATTAATAGAAGCGGAGCATTGATCAAGAATGTAACAAAATCAGGAAAAAATATTCCTTTTGAGAGTTTTCGCACGTTTCGTGCTGTGACATGACACATGACAGCATGTGTCTAAGATTGCGTCATTGAATATCACAGATTATATACCTCTTGAATATAAAACCTTTGCTAATCTCCGAGTTGGTACGACCAATTTCCGACAGGTGGCGTAACAGGCAGCTGAAGAGGTATTTTATTTGAAAGCGATATTCTCAAGAATGACTGAACCGATTTCAGTTTTCTTTCACCGTTGGATATGTACGGGATCCTGATGAATGCTATTTAATATACCACAGGCGAAACCGAGGCGGACATCTAGTAACAAATGATATGCATTGATTTTGTATATATTCATTTTTTTCAGTACTGTTCCATATGGGTACCTACAGCATACAATAATATATTTCTATGTTTTTCCTTGACACTAGAGCAGCGCTGTGTTTCTTCTCGTTCGTTTAGGAAGATGATCATGATGATGAATCATTATTTCCGCCCCTCAACCAATTATATTATTGCCAGTTTATAACCTTTAAATAATATCGATTTTTTTCAATTTAAGCTTTAAATTGATACAAAAGTCACATTTTACATTTATGCGTGAAGTAAACAACTAATATCGGTTTTAAGTTATATTTTCAGCAACAATGGAGATAGACTTTTTGTGTTATGGTTTTCATCGCACCTGCTTTCGTTCACAACTCCACGAAAAGCAAATTCATCTACTAATACTAAATAAATAAAAAATAAATAATCCCGTAGAGCAGTATAAATGAGCGTAACTTGTAAATATTTTAGTTATTAAACTTGTAAATATTTTAGTTATTATTTTAAACAATGTCACATCATCATAATCATCAGCCGCAAGACGTCAACTGCTGAACATAGGCCTCCCCCTAGATTTCCACAACGAACGGTCCTGCGCAACCTGCAACCATCGGTTTCTAGCGACCTTTATGAGGTCATCTGTCCATCTAGTGGGAGGCCGTCCAACACTGCGTCTTCCGGTTCGTGGTCGCCACTCGAGAATCTTTTTTCCCATCGGTTGTCAGTTCTGTGAGCGATGTGGCCTGCCCATTGCCACTTCAGCTTGCTTACTCTTTGAGCTATGTCGGATACTTTCGTTCTTTTGCGATTATCCTCATTACGGATTCTGTCGCGCAAAGAGACTCCGAGCATAGCCCTCTCCATAGCTCGCTGTGTGACTTTGAGCTTTGTTATGAGGCCCACAGTTAAGGACCACGTCTCAGTTCCATAAGCCATCACTGGCAACACGCACTAGTTAAAGACTTTCGCCTTTAGGCATTGGGGTATTCTGGACTCAAAGATGTGCCGAAGTTTCCCGAACGCTGCCCATCCGAATTGGATCCTTCGCTGGACCTCTTTGTCGAAGTTGGATCTACCTAATTGGATCTTTTGACCCAGGTAGACGTATAATTCCCAACAATAACCGGTACAGGTGAGACATGAACATTTGATATGACTTTCGTCTTGTCCATATTCATCCTCAAACCTACCTGGTGGGATACTCTACTGAGGTCCCTGAGCATAGCACGGAGGTCCTCCAACGACTCCGCCACAATGACTATGTCGTCGGCAAACCGAAGGTGAGTGATGCATTCGCCGTTGATATTGATGCCATATCCGTTCCAGTCCAGTAGCTTGAAAACATCTTCCAGCGGGGCAGTGAACAGTTTCGGAGATATGACATCTTAAAGTGTCAGGTCAGCTTGGCTCTGGGGTCTTTTGCCATGCTAACGACAGGTTGTGCTTGCGTAGAGGTGTATAACTGTCCATAGAACCTCTCAATCTCCTCCAAAATCTCGGGTTTCGATAAGACGATGCTACCACTATCGGTCTTCAGTTTGGTCAGCTGAGTTTGCCCAAGAGACTGATTTCTTGCGAACACTTTCGAGCCTTTGTTCTGCTTGATTGCTTCTTCAATACTCGAAGTATTGAAGCAGCATACGTCGCATATCTTGTCTGACCGCCATAAGATCTAGAGTTTGATCGGAGAGCTTTCGGTTCTGTTTGGCGTCGGCTCTTATAAAATTTTCTGCCAACCGCATGAACAGTTTCCACTAGCCTATCGTTTATTTCGTCCGCCGTTACGCATTCATCTAAGGATTCGAAGTGATCTTCGATCTGAGCACAATTTGGTCGGAGCATGGACTTCATTAGACGTGATCTTTCGACCTTAATGTTTAGATTCAGCGTGCCTCTTACAATACGGTGATCACTGCCGGTCTTAACCTTGCTGATCACAGAGACATCGCTGAATATTTGCCGTTTAGTCGTCATAATGAAGTCGATCTCTCATTTTTGTGGAATCGTCTGGGCTAATCCAGGTTCAATTTCTTTGTGGTTGTTTCTTGAAAAGGAGTTCATCATAAAGATGCTCTCCTTTCCAAGAAATCCGCTAGACGTTGCCCTCTTGGGTTCCGCTGCCCATATCCGAAATCCCCACTCTCACTCATCTACGTTTGCTCAGTTTTGCGTTGAAGTCTCCCATCACAACTTTGAAATGTGTTGGCGGAAAGGTCAAAAGAGACGTAACACTTGGGCAATACCTAAAACAAGAACCGGTTTTGGCCAGGGTGCATTTTCCTTTACTGGACCATACCTTTACCAACCTATTGACAAAGAATTGGACATCATAGATACGTCAACATTATGAGTGCAAGAAAAAGGTCTCGGCTTGGCTATCTACTCAGGGCTACTGCTCGCATCTCGAAAAAGCGACATCGTTTCATGGTGGATGTTCCAAAGGCACGAACAAAGAGATTTGACTCTTTTTTGTTTTTGTCTACGCTGTGGAATACGTTGCCTGAGTGAGTTTTCCCCGATAATTACAATCTTTGTGTCTTCAAATTCAAAGTGAGTCGGTTTTTTCTAGGTAAACACGCTCCATATCGTAGGCAAACATATTGCATGCCTCTAGAAGAAGAGGCCAGTTTGTATGGGTCAATTATTAAAATGTTTCGTATCACCTTGTTGTTTAACATCAGGCGAGATGGCGGTCAAGTGTAAACCTTTGAAAGTAAAAAAAAATGTCCTGAATTATTTTGGTTATATTTAACACAATGTTGAAATAATCATATACCTAAAATAATCAAGTTGTAGCTAATTAACATACACAGAGAATGATAGAAAAACATCAGAAATAGAAAAAATAGTTGAAAAACAAAGATAAAATGATTTTGAGTTGTGGCTTTTTAGTTTTAAAGCACCGAGTTAGGTAATTTTAATTCATCGCTCAATCGAACAAGAACAAAATTAAAAACATTGGTTCGACTACCTCGGATTTGTTTTCTATAAAACATTCTACTGGTCAAGCCCTTTCATTTGAAACCCATATTGAGAGAGTTTCGAAAAAAGAAATGTATTTCGATATTTTGCGGTAGCGGCCATCTTGGATTTCAAATTTGTCATATTGCATAGTATTCCACTAGTCAAGCCCTTTCGTTTGATACACATATTGGGGTAGTAGTGAAAAAAAAAATTTGATTCGCCATGTTGTGGTGGCCATCTTGGATTTAAAATTTGTTACAACGTATAATAATATTCTACTAGTAAAGCCCTTTCATTTGATACCCATATTGAGGTAGGTTGTGAAGAAATATTTTGTCCACCATTTTGTGGAGGCGGCCATCTTGAGTCGATATTAACCAAACATAGCTAAGATTTTATGCAAGGACTCTTTTGTACACCTACGTCCGAACACCTCGGTGATTCAAAGCTAGTTTGTTTAATTACTGAGCCTTGTAGGTACTAATATTTATTCTGTTACTGAGCATTGTCTTGCAATGTAGGTAGTGTGATGTAGGTAGGCTAGAGATTAATACTATACTTGTGGGTAAACCAATAAATGTCGTTGTGTCACTCGGCTGTTTCAATTACGGCTCCACGTTAAAATATCGTAATATTCAACTATACAATTATTATTTTTTAAAATAAAAAGTGACGAGACGAACAGGACATGTGCCTGATGGTAAGCAATATGCCTGCCACATAACAGCTCAATGACACACAGCTATTAGAATATTAGAAGTCCAAATCATTACCTAGCACTGCACTGCGCTCGTTACCCAGAGATCTAAGATGTTATATCTCTAAGGGCAGTAATTTATCTGGAAACATTGCCCTTCAAACCGGAACACAATTTCAACTGGTATCTATAACTTCAGTCGGTAACTGAAGTTACCGACCATACCGACCGAAGTTACAAATCTATCTGGGAAGTAGATTATTTGATGATAAGCCTCGGGTTCTATAGGAACTATTTTCTAATCTGTGTCTCGAAAACTAAATACAAGCTTGAAAAACAACGGACAAAATATCCAACAACAACGATATCAAAAAAACATGCAAAAATATTACACAGTGATGAGATATGAACTCGAGAACTTGAACGCGGTTGTACCACCGAGCCAAACTGACAAGTTACAGTAGGGTCCAAAATTTCACATCATATGAACTTTATTACCGTTTGTAAAACTTCTATAACTTCAATCAGGAACTGGGAAGTAGATTTAATTTTTAAGATTTGATGAAAAGCCTCTGGTTACTTAGGAACTATTTTCTAATCTGTGTCTCAGAACAGACAGAACTAAAGAAATAAAACCTTGAAAAACAACGGAGAAAATATCTAACAAAAACAATATAAAAAAAAAAACACGCAAAAAGATTTCGTAGTGCTGAGATACGAACTCAGGATCGTAAATCGTAACGACTTCATCTGCCGCTTTAAACATTGCGCCAAATCTACAGATGTCTGTAGTGTCGAATTTTCAAACCACATGAACTTTATGGATGTTGCTGCATGAATTTGACAGAATTTGTGAGAATTGTTTATTTTTAATTTTTTGAATTGCGAGCGTCGGACGACAAAGCGACACAGGTCCTTTTAGCAAGGCGCATCAGCGCTTTCTGCTGGACTTCATAGTAGTAAGCGAGAAGCAAGACACGGGCCGGCTCGGTCGAGTTAGCTTTTCAAAAGACAATTAATTAATACGAATTAAACTTCATAATCCAAAATACAAAATCTTCCATCCCCCTTAGTAAAAAATGATACGTTTACCTATAAAATTTGAATAATGTATGTTTATTAATGACACAGATATTTACATCTAAAACTTATTTTAGAGGTAAGTTTAGGATTTTTTCTTATCGAGTTTTTTTTTCCAAATCGTGTTTTGATACAATAGGTTACCTAATAAATATGTTCAAGAATAACATATATTTTACTAAAAGCCTCAAACCATATACATGTTGTTAAATGTGTGTTTAAAAAGTGCTAGTTGGCGATATTCAGCGCCTTAAATTTAGGGGTCAGGTTCGAGATCACCCTCATCCCTCGGGTAATCTTGATCTTGAGGAGGGAGGAGTTATGTTGGGAGCACAGCCCTACCGCTCTGGAAACACCATGGTTGTGCCGTCAGCACAAAGCTGAGAATTCACCGAATACGGCCACCCATAGCGGCCGGACGCAGCGTAGACTGCTGAATTAGCGTCTGGCTCCCAGCCTTCCTTTTAGAATAAGCTTTAGCTTTAAGTCATTCAGTGTTAAATCGTCCTAGAGTTAAGGTCTAGAGCAAATAAATTCATTATATATTCTTTAAAATTGCTTTTTAAAAAGACCTTCGCGTGGCCCCCGTTCATGTCTACCTATACAATATTTTCTTACAACTATAAACAGGTATATTAATTTTATTAGTCTAAACTAGGTGTTTCACTAACCTGTGTTTCAGACGAGAAAAATGCCTATTTTTCCTAAGAGTTACATTTAGGAAAACAAAACTATACAATTTATTAATAATAATATAATCGGTTAAAAGAAAAAGTATTATGAACTACTTTGTAATAGTAAAAGGAAAGGTACCTATGCAATTCCTTAATTATTTTATAACTAATATCAAATATTCAGCTTCCTCATATGACAGTGTTAAATAAATAAATAAAATAAAAAATAAAAAAGCCTTTTATTTCTTGCATCACTATAGAAGTTGACAATTTAAAACAATTGGCTCGCCGAATAAATTATACAATAAAATATTGTTGATAATTTAGTAAATGTGATAGTTAATAGCTAGATCTAGTGTAACAAATAGTAGGTAATTTAGGTACTAGGTATATTTTAGTAAAACTTTAAAGACATACTTCATAATAATGAGATTTCCATTTCCAGTAATGAATTGCATTAAAATTATTTTACCTTTTTTTTATATACC
The DNA here is from genome assembly GCA_017562165.1 of Ectropis grisescens. NCBI lineage: Eukaryota > Metazoa > Arthropoda > Insecta > Lepidoptera > Geometridae > Ectropis > Ectropis grisescens. Next base: position 22,278,926 of record CM029789.1, on the reverse strand, counting down.
TAGCTGTTTTTATTTGCAAGAACCCTTCTCAGTGGAAGTACTATGACAGTATGACAGTGTTAGCAAAATTATATTACGCACATGCTGTCGAAAACATTGTGGTGCGCCTGGGATTCGAATCAGATGCTTCGGATCGGCAGTCGTTCTCCCGAGTAGACCAACCGTAACTTACCTATTAGGCTATTTATACTAGACATCAAACCTAAAATTTAGAAGAAATCCTGAAACGGAACTAACTGGAGATATTCCAAAAACTTATAGTTTTCATACCACATAAAATTAGAAAAATGGTGTAATAGTCGTGAAATTTTACAGTCTTTTTCAAAATTTTAATGCTAAAGCCTTCTACATCAACTAATGTATTTTAACCGTAGATTAATAACGCCCAGATCGATAATAATCTTCAAACAAACGCTTCATCGTCGGCGTAAGCAGTATGTACTGAAGTTCGCACAAACAAAACTTTAATGTCGTGGAGTATACTGTACACTTGTACAGTGAAGGGCCACGCAAACCAACAAACCATCATAATGTTTTTATTTGTTGAAAACACACGTATTAGCGCTGATCCTTGACAAATGATGGTAGTTTCGAACGGAGTAAGCTATATTCGTAGCCCACTATGATTGCCTTCACTTTTCTTGCGCGGACCCGGTTTCAAGGCGTTATTATTTTATGATTATATTATAATATAATATTATAATAATATCCTTGCAAATTTCATGAAAGTGCTATTGAACCACATAATAAAGACTCACGATGACCTACTGATTAAACTGTGCCCCTAATGTCCCTATTCACCAGTTCGTATGTGGTGTGGTCACAGACTAAATATAACTACGCAAATGTGGTGTGGAATTAGAACCGCGCGTGAAACAGAACGTTATTTGCGAAGCTCGGAAATGTTGCTAATGGATGGCGGTGATTGTGTCGCCAAGTTGTGGCTGGAATTGGTTGTTACCTTCTAGTTCCGAACTGTTCGGGTCGCTATTTTGTTTTTTACTGATTTAGAGGGTTCAGTTAATTAATATCTACTTATATGTACATAAATAAGGCTTTGTGACACTAAATAAATGTTTTCGCCGCACAGTTTTCGTTTCCATTATTTTACAGGCAAAAAAGCCTATGTATGTGCTATTGTTATAGACTATAAATAATCTGTGTTCCGATTTTTCACCCAATCCGTTCAGATGTTCCGATGTGATTGAGCACTGATCTTATTTCCGAGAGCAATCACTTTCAGTAAAACAATAAAATCTGAATGATGATTTATTCCTCAATTTCTTTTTTAATGAGAAAAAACAAAATGAGGCTGAAACTTAAATCTTAGCACAACAGCGTGTATTGGGTGAGTTTTAGATAACTTGTCTTCTAAACATTTTCTGAGTAGGTACGTAGTACAAACCTACGTAAAGCGACGAAGCTAACTTCGTATTTGTGTTCTATGACAAATCTTTTAAGAAAAGTAGCTTTTAACTTAGTTGGTGTCTTATTCTCTTCATTCGTAAAGAACACATCGAATAGCTAGAGATAAAAAAACTACCTTTTACTACCAAATACAGATTTGATCTTGTATGTAGTACCTATTATTCGAATATTTGGGATAGGACGGCTAAGTACTAGCTAGAAGCTTTAAATCCAATAGAGAGACGTGCCAAAAGGCTCAGATGCGACTCCCGTGTCGTGTCATAGAATATAGATAAAGATAAAGAAGCCATGTTCGAAAATCTCTTTTTTTGTCAAGTTCTGTTTGTGGAAAACTTAGTCTTGAACATGGGCCATGTTATGGGACTGCTCGCAGGTCGAACAAGCGATATCGTTTCATTGTGGGTGTTCCGGATTCAAGCGAAAAGGACTTCTGTGATAAGAACAATTTAAACTGGAGAATACGTTGCCTAGGCGGGTGTCCCCTGATAAATACAATAAATAAAAGTGTCTTCAAGTCTAGAATAAATCGTTTCTTTTTCTATGTTAGCACGCTCTGTTGTTGCTTGACATTAAATGACATGACGGCCAAGTACAAACCTATTGTCTATTAAAAAATATTTGCCAAACTACTTTCTACAAGCATTTCTAACTTTCTACGGAATTATGCAAGCTCTTAATGATGATGGCGCTATAATTTAGTAACGGTGGAAGCTATTTCAGTTACGTAAAACGAAACGATGTCCTTTTACCGCGTCCGCCATTTAATTACCTGTCTGTGAAATAACAGAAGCATTTATTTGTAACATAAAGTGTAGTTTCGGGTTTCCTTTATATCTCATAGAGTTTATTTAGGGGCTAGTTATACTAGCCGCGCCCCGCGGTGTACTCGCGACTTACCTAAAATATTAGTAGGTAGTTACCCCCTAAGCGTAAAATTATAACCACATATAACAAACTTTGAATGTTACATAAATTTCAAAAAATACCAATTCCTAAAAAAATAGGTTACAAGCTACACAAGTAACTAAACTTCTTTTTCAACCCCTTTTTCATATTAAAACGTAGCCTATTGCGCGATAAAGAAATTTAGCGTATTTTTTTTGAAATCAAGTATCCATGATTTCAAAACAATTTAAAAAAATTCGGGCTAGGTATAGACTATCTTTGTAAAAAAAATAATTGAAATAGGTCCATTAGTTCCAAAAGGTAGTAGGTACTTAGTAGAAAAACTAAATTTGGTTTTGCGAACCATAAAATGAAGCTAGTTTAATAAAACCTGGCGTGTCATGTTTTGTATCAGTAAATTACCGAAATAAATTGAATTGGCGTCTGAAGTCTGACACCAATTCGAAACTCCACATCGGTAAAGCAATAACTCAAATAAGATGAGCTCGGGACCTCATTTAACTTTTATTCCTGAGACACCTCGCGGCCAAATTCAATGACAATATTGCTGGTAGGGTAATGGAGCGACGGGGAGCGACCGGGAGACACATCTGCTCTGTATATGTCACCGTGAATTTGTTAATATTGTCAAGTTATTATAAAATGCGTGAGATTATAAACCTACAGTTGGTGTTTGTTTGATACTCTATCAATCCCCGAAGAGGAAATATTTGGCTATGATTGTTCGATGATTTCTGCCCGGGTTCCGAGTCGTCAAAAGTTCTCTGATAGCGCGCCAAAAGATGTACTCACTTCTAAAGATGCAAAATCTTATTGTCTACTATAACGGTCTCCATAATTATTGCCATAAAGTACATAGTTTCTGAGATATCGATCAAAACAGTTTTATCAATTGGCGTTTGAAGCTAAGTCAGGAAGTGATCTTAATTAATGCTCATTTAAAAAAAAACGAAATTTTGTGCAAAGTTGACCAATAAAACGTCTATTTTTACTGGCCTATAAGTTTTTGCGCATTTTTGTTTTGACCAACCTACGAATAAATTTGGAAACATTTAAAAAAGATGAATGAAATTGGTAAAACCCGTACCATATTAGCGTCACCAAAAAATAAAAGGTTAATTTTTGTATACCTACGAGTGTTTCTTGGTGTATCTATTTATATCAACAAAACTCTTATCACTATTATAAACAAATCTTTAACAAAAAATAGTTTAATATATAAAAAATAGCTGAGTGTCATTGTGCTGTTATGTTGCAGGCATGTTGTTTACCATCAGGCAAATGTACCTACAGCACGTCTTTATTTAAAAAAAAAAGTTAAAATTTAGTCAATATTTTAGTGTTATTTCTGTGGTTTTGGGCGGCGCATGAGAACGGCCGCGCGACCGAAACAGCGTTATATGCCTACTTTGGCAAGAATACCTCGCCAAGATGGCCATCTCGGGTCACATGCATTCCGGGTCAAATGTATATAATGATTGGACTATAAAACAAATATGAAATTTAGAATTATTTTTTTCGAGTAGCCAATGAAAATAAACAGGCTTACAAAATTTGAAGTGCGCTCCTAAAAGTATTTCTGGATAGCAACAGAATAGAGTCCATAAAAATGTAGTTAATGGGGTCTTAAAAAGTACGGCGAGGTCTGTTATGTCTCTGGTATCTGTAGCTATACACGGAGTGATAGCCGCAGTTTTACTAGGCCGAGCGCAAATGGGATCACTTTGTAATCGATTTTCTGATCACTAAAGGCATAGAATAGACTAAAAGCTTCTGACAATTACCCAAATACTTTAATATTGGTGGACATTGCACACACAACACTATTTAGCACCAGACTCAACATATCTTGTACTCTGGGAACTTGCTAGCTAATTCTTATCTATACTAATATTATAAAGCTGAAGAGGTTCTTTTTATGAACGCAATAATCACAGGATAGTTCCTGGGCCGTTTTCAAAAAATCTTTCACTGTAGGATATGTACGGGATCCCTGAGTGCTATAGTCTATAAATGTACCACGGGCGAAGCCGGGCGGACTACTAGTGAAACATTAAATACCTATGTATAGGAAAAACACCTGCATTCATCACACAAACGTTTGTCCTGAGCGGGACTCGAACCTACGTGTATCCACGCCCCGCATGCCCGAAAGGATATTATTACCATCTGAGGCATCAGACGTGGTCCGAATGGGGGGTGTCACAGGGTGACACCCCCCCCTCCGTGTCACAAGCATGACCCCCACCAAATTCAAAAATTACATTATTTAAATTGAAAAAACAAAAAAATTACACAATATCGGCAACTACGCGGGTAAAATCGCGTACTATACATAAATCTACCTCTTATAAATACATCTATCAATTTCATATACAAATTTAATTATAAAAAACATTAAATTCAAGTCGTATGCTGATAAGTGTAGGTAAATATAAGAATTAATATAAACGTATAAATAAACCTCAGAGATCTAACAAAGCGAATTCTGAGGAATCAGGAGATAAAAGCATTCCTATGGTAGTGACAAGTCTCTGCGTCGCTGGGTAAATATAGGTGAAGCGAACATATGAAAACATACAAAAGTAGAGCCCAACCTCCTTGTTCGAGTCTTTGGAACATCAACTATGAAACGATGTCGCTTTTCGAGCTACGAGCAGCTCTATAAAAAAGGCAATGTGGTATTAGATCATGTAGATCAGTTGCACGTTCTCCGAAGTGTGCCGATGTAACAAGAACAAAATTAAAATTTTTGATTAACCCCCGCCTACCTCAGATTTGTTATCTGTACAACATTTTACTAGTCAAGCCCTTTCATTTGATACCCATATTGAGGTACTTGTGAAAAATAAATGTTTTTCGCCATTTTGTGGTGGCGGCCATCTTGGATTTGAAATTTGCTATAGTGTATAGTATTTTACTAGTCAAAACCTTAAATTTGATACCCATACTGTGGTAGGTTGTGAAGAAATATTTTGTCCGCCATTTTGTGGAGGCGGCCATCTTGAATCGATATTAACCAAACATAGCTCAGAACACCCGCACAAATATTAACCTTCAAATGAAAAAAACACATTGAAATCGGCCCATCCGTTTGAGCTCTACGGTGCTACAGACACACACACAGACAGATAGACAGACGTCGACGTCAAACTTATAACACCTCTTTTTTTGGTCGGGGGTTAAAAAAAACAATTAGCTGGCAGTTTTGTAGCGATGTTCAAGACTTTGAAGTCTTTGAAACTTATAAGTTATAAGCCTTTTACCACGTCACTTGGTCGATTTCAGAGTTGCCAGCAGATACTTAGCTGATCCATGAAAAAGGTGCGAACAGAACTCCATTCAAACAATTTTCAGACATACCTACATTAAATATGACGCAGCAAAAGCAACGCTCTCATTATACATTCCCTCAGATACTATCTAACAGATGTAGGTATTATCTTACCAATATTTCAATAACCAAATTAATATCTGACCTCGGTACGAATACCAACAACTGATTTTCATAAAATTACAATAAATCCCTACTGCGTAAAACTGGAGTCCAAAATGGCGGCTGTTAATATGAGAGCTGAAATAAAATACAGTAAATTTGCATATCCACCTCGCCTGTGATTTGCATGGCCGGATCAATGGCCTCAGTTAATGTTTCGGTAAAGAGAAAACACTGGAAAACTTTTAGTTTAGTTATAAGTACTTATCGTAAAAATAAATGTTGAGTTAAGCTATCCTAAACATTTAATCTATGGAGAGAGCTATGCTCGGGGTCTTTCTGAAGGATTGCATTCGTAATGAGATAGTTCGTGAGAAAACTAAGGTCACTGACATAGCCAGCATTCTGAAATGGGAGTAGGCTAGTCATATCAGTCACAGAACCAACGACCGTTGGAGTAGGCGGGTTCTGAAGTCATCATCATCAGCCGCAAGACGTCCACTGCTGAACATAGGCCCCCCTAGATTTCCACAACGAACGGTCCTGCGCAACCTGCAACAAGCGGTTTCCAGCGACCTTTAAGAGGTCATCTGTCCATCTAGTGGGAGGCCGACCAACACTGCGTCTTCCGGTTCGTAATCGCCACTCAAGAACCTTTCTTCCCCATCGGTTGTCAGTTCTGCGAGCGATGTGGCCTGCCCATTGCCACTTCAGCTTGCTTAATATTTGAGCTATGTCGGCCACTTTTGTTCTCTTGCGAATATCGTCATTACGGATTCTGTCGCACAAAGAGACTCCGAGCATAGCCCTCTCCATAGCGCGCTGTGCGACTTTGACTGTGCGGGTATTTTGGACTCTCAATTTTTTATTTTTGGGTTCTGAAGTAGAATCGGTAAACGTAGTGTAGGATGACTTGTGTCTAGATAGTTACAATATACGAGCAATCCAATAGAACAAAGTACTAAAGGTGTAGACTCTCCAAAATAGCTAAAAACTGATAAACTTGCAACTTTAAAATAAACTGTGCTTATACCTTTTTTTTTAAACTATTACAGGTTTACATTTGAACGCATCTCGCCTAATGTTAAGCCATGAGGCAGTCTACGATGGAGCGCGTGCTTACTTAGAAGCAATAAATTAATTCTCGAATAGAAGACCACAAGATTGTAATAATTGGGAAAGTCCACTCTGGCAACGCATTCCACAGCCAAGTTCTACTTTAAAGCACTTACTGCTCAAATTATAGAATTGTTTTCTGTAACATTAAGAAATAGTCATTTCTAAAACAAAACAAATACAATAGCACTTAGATATTCATCCCAAGCATATCTGTGTTTGCGTAAATAGAGTCTGCACTTTGGAAACTAAGTAGATGTATTAATAAGAAACTTTTGAGTTCAACAAAACGAATGACATTCGCAGACTTTCACTTAATTTGTCTTCATATTATTTTAGGTGTGACAAAGGGGTTCCATAAAAAGTTTTAAAAGCCTATTTTATTTTTTAAAGATCTGCATCCATCGAGAAGTCGTTTAAAATAAAAATCGCTTAGAAAATTTTAGGTATTTTTCCAAGCGCAAGTCTACAAGTCAACAAGTCTTTGTCTTCACTTTGATGGCAAAGGAAAACATTGGGAGGAAACCGACATGGTCCTAGAATCTTTTGAGTTCACGCGTCATCCGCACGTCCCACATCGCTTCAAATCGCACTGGAGCAGCGTAGTGGATAGTGGCTTTGACTATTTCCCTGTAAGGGAAGGCCCATCTGTGGGAATATGTAGTGGGCAGCTTGTGCTGTACCATATATGGGTGAATATGCATTAATTTACAAAATAAGCAAGCACGCCGTTGAGATTCCCAGAACGCCGCGCCGGCAGCGTTGCCGCTACGTAAAGACAGTATTTATATCTTAGCTTCTTGCAAACAAGTGGATTTGACACTTAATTTTCTTGTTAATTAAAGAGTTGATTTCTTTTAGAAATTCTTTTAAATGCCACGATCCGTTCGAAGTCATTCTTTTGTAGACTAAATTAAATTGCATTTTCATAGAATTTTTCGTAAAATTACTTAGAATAAAATAGTATTTATTTTAGATGAAAAGTTAGCGCCGTGTACTAAATACTCACTCAAGACGTAGGCACGTAGGAAAAAATTCAGAATCTACTTTCGTTGGCTAGACTCTATTTGTTCACATGAAATGAAAAAAAAACAAAATGTGGTGACATGGGGCTGGTATCCCATGTCGCCATATTTTGTATTTTTACTCCCCTACCGCCTTACTAATTCGGGCTTAGCTTTGTTATTGCTGTCTATCCAAGTGGAAAGAAAAGCGAGGGCAACATCAAACCTAAGACAGTTTTAGTTAGGCGGTAGACCCTTCAGGTAGGAACGAATTTATTTCGGGTAATATGGAAGCTTCGGTACATCTTTGATTCCAAAATACCCCAATGCCTAAAGACGAAAGTCTTTAACCAGTGCGTGTTGCCAGTGATGTCTTATGGAACCGAGACGTGGTCCTTCACTGTGGGCCTCATAACGAAGCGCAAAGTTACACAGCGAGCTATGCTCGGAGTCTCTTTGCGCGACAGAATCCGTAATGAGGATATTCGCAAAAGAACGAAAGTGGCCGACATAGCTCAATGAGTAAGCAAGCTGAAGTGGCAATGGGCAGGCCACATCGATCGCAGAACTGACAACCAATGGGGAAAAAAGGTTCTCCAGTGGCGACCACGAACCGGAAGACGCAGTGTTGGACGGCCTCCCCACTAGATGGACAGATGACCTCACAAAGGTCGCTGGAAACCACTGGTTGCAGGTTGCGCAGGACCGTTCGTTGTGGAAATCTAGGGGGGAGGCCTATGTTCAGCAGTGGACGTCTTGCGGCTAATGATGATGATGAATATGGAAGCAACACAATTTACAAAAAAAAAAAACAAATTTTATTATTTATGGACGATCATCTGCAAAATAATATTGGTAACACTAGTCACGGGAAGTTTGTCTGTGTCTTTCCGTTATGTGTTTTTCTTACGATGTTAGTCTCACATTTTTGCAGTTGGGTCGCGCAACAAAATAACTGTCTCCTCTAAACTTGTCAAAAGGAACTTTGTTCCAAACACCCGCTACCTCCGCTATAATAAGTTAAATAGTAAGTTTTTTTCTGCTTTATTGAATAAATAAATAAATTATTATGTTACTAAAAAGACCTCTTTACAACATTAGCATAGATATTATGAATAAGAAACACCTACCTTCATAAAATTCAATCTTAATCCCACTAATAAACTAATACAACGTAATTGACGGTCGGAGATGGGTACAAGCACCAATATCGTAGTCCTGAAGAGGTAATCGTATCGTTACCCCGATTGGGGTGTAAGGGCCCCACTAAAGGTCAAAAGGTGAAGTTCGAACGTGCTCGGGAATACAATTACAAACGAAAAACATGTCGAATTGGGTTGATTAAAATAACACGATAGAACGTGACTTTTTACTCAATACGGACTGTTTTCGAATTTCGCGGAATATTCGGGACGAAATTATGATGGAAATCATGTTCGCAAACAAAACATGTGATGTGGGGTTACACAGATTCACTAAGCCGAAAGGGAGGCGTCGTATTTATCCATATTTTTATCGATATCTTATCTTCACATATTCTTAAAAATCTGTATGTCTTTTGTATAATTATAAACTATGCATGTAATCATGTTTAACAAACCTTTAGCAAACTTGTTGTGCATGAATCAAATAAAGTTTCTGAGTTGGTACGAGTAATTTTCGACAGATGGCGTGTAGGGTACTGCTATATAAGTTAAACGTCACGTTGTTTGTCTGCGATGGACTCCTAAGTTATTTTTTTTAAACCGATTGTAATCAAATTTCCACACCGCATGCTGTTTGATCCAACTTGAAATATAGGATAGTTTTTATTTCGATCAATAGGCTTACCCGAGTGAAGCCGGAACGGGCCAATGGTATGCTATATTTCAGTTATTTGATCTGTTACTAGTTGACCAAGTAAAAATTGTCGCTTATATTTTATCACTCCATTGCATGACAAAGTGATGAGATCGTTCATGCAAATCACTTCTTGTCAATGAACGACGCCGACGGTTAAAATTACAAAAATTTGTTCATGCAAAAATATGTACATTCACATAAAAATACTAAAATCGCAATAAAAAAATGTGTGAACGACTACAAACATTTTTACTAATATGGTAAAAGTTGAAATATGGATGCTTAGATGTTTCGATTACGTTGTGAGAGCTGAAGGGGATGAAGATACAATTTTAAACTCACATAGAAAGCCTAGAATCACATACATTATCTACTTTGTATCCCAAAAACTGCAGAGTTTCTCAGAAAACCGTGTTTTCTTTCTAAGTTGTACACAGATGAAGTCGCGTACAGATGCTAGTTAGACGTTAATTTATATTTTATTTCACACTACCTTTGCCCTGTTCTTAAACCCGAAGCTTACATAAACTGCTGAATATCATATTTTTGTTTTCGCGACTTAGAACATGGCTCTTTTGGGTTACTTCGCTAGTCCTGCGCCACCCTGTGTGTATTTATAGATCCTCTGTACGTATTTACATTCAAATCTGCTTTTCTTTTTCTTTTATGTGTTTTCCTGTTATTCACAAAATAAGTTTCCCCAATTTTACATCAAAGGCCTGCATGGGACGTCAATGTCGGTATGTCACATTACTTTTTATATGTATAAAACGTTGGAAGTACCAACAAACATGGAAAGAATTGAGCATTGAGCAGTTTCATGTTCCACATTTATGCGGAAATTTAACTTTAACTATGGTAAATATCCCGTAATCCTAACCTAAATCAATGCTAAAAAATGCAAAATTTAGGATGTGTGGATCTTTGTTCCTCAAGTACGTCGGAACGACGGATGGATCGGGTTGAAATTAGGTGCCTGCGCAGTTAAAACGTAGCCTGGATTACCTAACAAAAGCGGGAAAACCCGCGGGCGTTGCTAGTTAATAAGTAGTAAATAAATAATTATCGTAGGTAGGTACTTAATGAGTAGCCTAAGTTACGTATTTTAACATCTGCTTTCTAGTACCTAAATCCCGTCATTCAGCCGTTTCGGACAATAGCCGTAAAAAATAAATAGACAGATAAACATATTTAAAAAAATATTTAGAAATAAAAAATGAAAAAAACTTTCATATTAACTCAGTTCCTCATGTTCCAATAGCTGCGTGTCACTGCGTTGTTAGGTGACAGACATGTTGCTTACCTTCAGGCACATGTACTCTGCTCGTCTCGTCACTCTTTATTTATATAAAAAACTGGTATAATTAAATAAACAAACGGACAGGACGGTAGCAGATTTGACAGGCCAGGTCACACGTCTGCCTCAGCCAACCTGCCCCGGGGTTTGGTTCTATTTCTGGCGAAACATTAATAGGCTTGATATTTCAACCTAATTGGTTTATATTTACCTTCGATGGCGGTATTATTCATTCACGGAAGCGCGCTTAATTTAATTAATTAGGTATTATTTTGATGAAAGTTTTCACGGATTATAATGGAACCGAACTGCGTAGCTGCGTGGGATGGCTTTGTGCGTAATTTCATACACATTCACAGCTACTGATGAGTATTTGTAGGTACACACGTACACTTACGTCTTGTCTCTGATGTATCTATGAGCCTAAGAAACCTACTTTTGGTTTCCACTGCTAGAATTCCACAGGGTTATTAGCAGTCAGCCTGCATCCGTTTAAGGTATGTTATGAATGTTTAAGCAAACAAGAATAAGAATAAGAATGTCTTTATTGTATAAACTGTGTACATAGATGGTAGGTGGATACAATAATGGTTTCAACAGTTTTGTCCTCGCGAACATACAATAATGTTTTACGTAATTTCATACAATCTTTTTTTATCATCCTCAAAATTAACATAGGTACAGTTAATTATCTCTGAAACACAATATACAGATCTTTATCTATGACACATTAATAAATTTTGTTAATTATAATTTTACTTTTTTATTAATGTGCAGATTGATAACAACAAGTAGTTTCTACTACTTTTGTAAAAACTCAATACATATCCCAAAAAAAAAGGTGTGTGTTGCCCTCTCTAGCACTGTTTAGTGTTTATTCGCTTCGGCTCAATTTTATCAAGTGTTTGAGAGAGCCGGGGTAATGCACTTTTATTTTTATTTTGCATGGGGTATTATACATATACACATTTTTATAAACTGTAGATGGAAAGTTGACAAATTTAATGTACTAAACATCCCTTTAAAAGGATGCCGGCTGATTACCAATACCCCTATATAAGCCTAAGAAGACTACTTTAGGTTCTGAGATTCGTGGTCTATTCTCAGAAGAAGATAGTCAAGGCCACCAAAAGGAGCACCATGTATATCCATGGTGTCGAGCCCGGCATACTCTGACATGTCCCTGCGCGGCGGTCATGCGTAAATGTATTTCCCTCACATAAAAAGGCTTACCCGAGCTAAAATCTTATTCATTCCACAGCAATAGTAAGATATTTCATGGAATTGGTGGATAGCGCGAGTAATCTAGGCTCGGACCTGGCTGAATTATTACAGACGTGAATATACCTGAATGAATTTTATATTCTGGGGCTCCCAAGGCCTATCCTCGCGCCGAGTGTAGCTCTGTGAATTAGTAAGGATACAGTCCGATACAAACTTAATGGTCGCACATTAAGTCTGATGCTCCTATTATATAAGTGTGTATTTAATTCATTGATATTGGAAACAATGTCAATATCAGAAACATTATTTTGCATGCTATGCTTTGTTATAAAGATAGAGATTAGCAATATTATAATAATCCTCGTAGTGTTGCTTGTAGTGTATTGTTGTAATTTATTGATAAAAATACAATATAGCAGCGGTAGCGCCCTCCATCAGAAGGGCCGCATGTTTATTGCCATGCATCCAAAAACTGCATATTGAATAAATAATTTAAATCAAAGTTAACAATTTGATTGCTGTGTAGTAAACATGGGGAAATAATCCTTCCAAAAAATTAAAAGAGTTTTTTTAAAAGACGCAAGACTACGTTGTAAATAAACCCTATTGTAGTGTTTACTATCTGTTTATATATACGAATATTAAAAGTAAACCTATACAATATTATAATTAGGTTTTCATTGCATGTATATGTTTTTAGTTCACGTATGCTCTCACAAACAGAACGTAAGTAAATATTGTTAGTATAATTAATTGTTGAGATTGCATACTTTTTTTATAACCGTTAAGTTTATTTTGAATATTATTAAAACAAAGCTATACCAAAGAATGGCACGCACTGCACGTACCTTTTCCAATTAGAAGCACTTAGTCCATAGGCGCTTACCTTTTTGGCAAAACGCTGTAGATAGATTACATTGTAAAGGGACGGTGACATTTTCTATCTTATTTCAGGAGAGCTGTTTAGGCTTTTGTTATTCTTATTTTTTAATTATAGACAGAGCGTCTTAATTCTAAAAAATAAAAGTGGTCAAGTGCGAGTCGGACTCGCCCATGAAGGCTTTCGTAGCAGCAAGTAACATAATATAAAAGTTCTTGTAGTTCGTTGTTACTTTAATCAGTGTTTTAACAATAGTCAATTTATGACGTCTATACTTATAACTAGCTGAACCCGCTACTTCGTTCGCGTAAGGAGATGTTACTGACGTATACATTAGTTGTAAGTATCGTACGTCAAAATATTTGGATAAGTAGTCATTGAAAAGCCGAGTGAATTTTTTTTCCACACAAAAAATATTTAATTTTATCATCTTTATTTTTTTTTAAACAAAATCAAACATACTTAGTAAGCTTTCGTAGTATCGAACAAAGCCGCAAGTGTTAAGTTTGTAGGATTTTTTATAGGATACATTATGAAAAGTCTGAAGCTGATGTGCATGATCTGATACCTACTTAAAATAAAGATTTGCTGGCAATACCTCCTATTATTTGTTTTTTTTGCTTTATAGTAGGTATAGACTTATAGAGTGACGAGACGAGCAGAACATATGCCTGATGGTAAGCAACTTGTCGGCCACATAACAGCACAGTGACACGCAGCTATTGGAACATTAAAAATCCAAATCTGTTATTTTTCTGGAAACATTACCCTTCAAACCGGAACACAGTAATGTTTGCACATTACTGCTTGGCGGTCGAATAAATGGCAAAAGTGTGGTTCTTCCCCAAGCGGACTCTGCTGAGAGTCCTACCACTACTAATTTGATATTTCGTTTTTAAAGTCTTCTGACCTCAAAACAAATAGGTACACCTACCTATATTTGGTCAAGTAATATTTATAGTACATTTTATTGATTTAGACTTAAAATTAAATATTCGTAAATATCGTCCCATGATCTTAATATTCAGTTTTTAAAGTCTTCTAGTCTTCGTCTAGATGCATTACAATGCTTATTAGGACGACAATGCTTTGAAGATTTATTCCAGACTACCAGCACCCTTCGGTTTCACCCGCGTAGTTTCCAAAGTGAGTTATCAAATTCTGAGTTATAAGTTTTCACTTATGTCGGTAGTCTAAGTTTAGTCTAATTTTTTTTACTATCGTTGATTAATACTTGACCACCATCTCGCCTGATGTTAAGTGACGATGCGGTCTACGATGGAGCATGCTTACCCAAAAGAAACCGATTTACTCTCGACATTGTAACATTGAAACACCAAGATTATATCCATCGTGAAGACCCCACTCGGGCAACGCGTTCCGAAGCTTAGACGCTCATATCACAATAGTGGAGTCAAACTCTAAGGAACTCTAAGGTCAAACTCTAGCATTCTATGAGAAATGAAAAAGATAAACTTGCAATTCTGCGATGATGTAAAAAACTACGAAATCTTTTACGAGTAAGGGAGTAATTGATTGTTTGACGAATAAAGGAGTGGTCAAAAGTCAGAGTCGATGTTCTTTGTTCATAAATGTACAATTTACACGTCAGTTAATGAAAAAGAAAAACAAGTCATATATGTACACATTTTCAAAGTTTAAAATGAACTTATCACTGTAGGATAATAATAATCGTGCAGTTGTGTTAAATCTCTATATCTAAAAACGTTATGTTGGTTTGTGTACGCTTCAAATCTCAAAAAGTTCTGCACCGATCGACCTGAAATTTTAGAATAATAAGTATATAATCCGCATCAAGGATTGTTTTTATCTAATTTTTGCATCACAATGTGCCACAGCGAAGCGTGGCAGGGTACAGCTAGTATTAAATATATAGGTATTTATTACAATTTATTGTAACAAATTATGTACATTTTTACAATTTTATCGTAACTTTAGCATCACTCAAAAAACTGTGTGTTACTTTAGAAAGCTTGATCGATAAGCCAGCATTTTAATATATATTTGAAGCTGCCGAAACTTGGGGCCAATTTAAGAAGGATGGTCAATAGTCAACGCATATTGTATCTGTTGCATAAGGAAAATTCGCACGGTGTTTCCTTCTAAGAATAGAAACAACCTTCATTTAAAGCATCATGTTGGACGGACAACCTCCACGACGCGACGCGTGGGTTCCATTACATACTAATGAGCACGGCCATCTAACACCTCATTCTGTAACAGCAGCCTTCATAACTTACATAGTAGGACTCTTTGAACAGTCCGCTAGGAAAGTGACACATTCTATTATTTTAGAATAGGTAACTAATCTATTACAAAACTAACTATTAGTTAGTTACGTAATAGATGGCCGACAGATAAAGCATCGAGTCATATTAAATGTTTGATATACTTAGCTATAATCCGTCGTGTGTCAGGAGCGTTTCATGTTTGGTCATTTCAGAATACAGTCCCTGGTCAAAGGCGCAAGAAAATGTCTTGAGTTAATTAATGAGAGCTCTCGTAATGCTTCGTAATTGGGCCGCGTCATCTGCCCGCGTTCGGGGACATTACCGGGTAAGCCGATTACCTCGTCAACAGGTTGGCTGCCATTCATCATTATCGTAGGGAAATGGAGAATGTGTTCGAGATATTTAGCGTAGCTATTCTAAACCCTGACGGATTGATTTCGACATGGAATCAAAGCTCTCAATATTTGTCGTATCCGTTTAAAAGAGACAAGGATTGTCATTCTGAATTTGAGTCGTTTGGTTTAGATATTTATATACCTAGAATATGAATACAAATTGATTTATTAGGAAAATATTAAGTCTTTACAGACTTTACTTCCGGTTGGTTTACACACATATAGCTTCCTTCCATAACAAGCATCTTTGCACAGAAAACCAGTTAAGGCAAAGATTAATAACGCCTAGATCGATAATGTTCAAACAAACGCTTCATCTGATGTTAGGCAAAGCGCAGATAGTGCCGGCGTAAGAAGTATGTAGAAGAATGTAGTATGTAAGAAGTATGTAGGTACCTACTTGCTGAAGTTCGCCAAACAAAACTTTAATGTCGTATGTGCGTATGTATGTGCAGTGAAGCACCACCCAAACCATCGTGTTTGTAATTGTCGGAGACTCATCTACTAGTGCTGAACCCTGACAACTGATGGTAGTTTCCGACGGACTGAGCCAATATATCTCATTATGACTTGCCTCACTTTTCTTGCGCGGACCCGGTTTCCAGGCGTTATTATTCTATTTCTACTATGTCTATGTGGACCAATGAATACGAATGGGGGTTTTCAAACTCATCCATGCCAACGTAGCATAGCACAACCCTGGTGGAAGGAAAAGCAGTATTAAACGTGTAGGCGACGGGCCAGTATGTCAGTATGAATAAATACCCGGTTGAAGCTAAATACGGCCCGGATGTGGCCGGTGTCTGATACTTCCGGCCGGTACCTGGCCCGTGTCCGTCTCCCCCCCCCCCCCCCTCGCCTCCGCTCTGCCCCGGCTAGAGCTCAGAGATCAACAATGATTAAATATTTCTCAATCATCTTTTTAAAAACGTGTAACTTCATGTGAACTTATGGAACATAAGCAGCTCCTCTAAAAACATCTGAGGCTGTATGCTGGTGAGTGACCACCTCCAAAATTTGAGGCTGGGACCGCGCCTAGATCTTATTGATTCAGTGGAGGTAACTGTCATGCAAGCATTCACTTTTAGTGGTTGGATTCCTTGCAGATTCCCCCTCGAAAAGTAATGCACGTTTGTCAGTTATTCTATCACCATACCATCAAACATTAATGTACATACTTCACTGTTCTGTGTGAAGGACAATGTTTCCAGGGAAATTACAGGGCATAGCTGCGTAACATTGTGCTGTTATCGGCAAGCGTATTGCATACCATCAGGAACATAACCTGCTCGTCCCTTCATAAAATTGTTACCTATCCTATCTTATACCTTTAAACGACCAATTCTTGTAGGTATATATATATTTATATAGAATTTGAATCTCGGAAACGGCTCGAACGATTTTCATGAAATTATGTATAGGTATAGGGGGTTTCGGGGACGATAAATCGATCTAGATAGGTTTTATTTTTTAAAAACATCATTTTATGCGCGTTTTTAGACAATGAAAAAACTCCTACAATGTCATTAGATTGCGATAACTTATTTCGCCTCTGTTCTTTAAGTCTAAATGGCTCAGACGGATATTCTCGCCCTCGGATTCAACAGGCCCCGGTTCGAATCCTGATAGTTACACTCGGGATTTTTCTTTTTTTTCTGAGAAAGTCTTATACTTAGAGCCTTTTATAAACGCATTGAATTCGTATCTAAGTAGGTCTAAGTAAGTCATCACTACGTAATTCGTACCTGCCTACATATCATTTAAAAAAACCAGGTACTATGAATATAAAGTACAGAATATAGATATATAAATATACATATGTATGTTATCGTTAGAATATAATATCATTCAGTAATTCTGATTTTCAAATTTTCTATTAAAAAGGTTGGCACTGTGTTAGTTAATGTGACTTTTAAAACAGGTTCCTTTTGGCAGAGAACAAAAACACTGTTTATTCACAACTCTTTTATCAAGCCAGACTTAGCCAAGGCCGCTCAACCCCAGGCCCGCGAACGAATTTTAAATGGGCCGCGATAGGAACTTAGAAGGTTAGAAGGACCCTTCAGAATTGAAAATGTTTACATTAAAAAGTCATCCAGTGACTGTCTGAGATAGACGTGTTGGTGACTCGCTGAAAAGTTTTGTTTAATGTAAATTGTTTACATGGGCTATGAGCATTGGGCCAGTGTGGTGGATTATGGACTTGACTTTCTGTTTGTAGAGGCACCCAGTCTCAGCAGTGGGAAAACTTGGGCTGCTTATAATAAGAAAAATTAGTAGTTTTATTAAGAAGTCCCATTTTATTCAGAAGTTGAGCATATTTGCACTTAGTCATTATCATTTCTTTTGCCCGCTATTTTGTATTGTCTGGAGACATAATAAGCTAAGCAGCACTTTGCTCGGTCGCGTCTGGTTATTTTCCACTATTCGGCTTTTCACTAACACATTCCTCAGTATTCCGAACTAAAATATTAGTCGCACACCTTGACACAAATTGTTTTAACAATTGTGCAGCATCTGGCAACGAGAACGGTACAAAATAACCAGTATTCTCGGTTGTGTTATGTTTGAAATTCGCGGCAGAAATAACACGTTTCAAATATTGTGAATCGTGAAAAACATTACTATGACTAAATTTATGAACACTCTTTTAACAGAACTTTACTTTGGTTTGGAGTAGGTAATAATGACTCATATAAAATAAAAGTCGATAAATTAAATTTGTAGAAGTTAAGTACTAAGCTAAAACTGAAAACCCTTGAACGAGTAAAACACGTCCGAGCTCTTTATAAAACGTCCACGTACAGTGAAACAAACTTATCAGGCGCGATGGAAACCAGCGCCACTATCGCAGTTACCTGTGTTTTTGTACGAATGACCGAATGATCAGCCATTGGGTTTTGGTTTCATGATATTAATAAAAAGTATACATACTTATATACCTATATGAGTAACTATATATAACGAATAGTTCAAGGTGCGATCCAGTATTAAGTATTTTTAACCGACTCAGGAGGATTAACCATAAATTCAACAACGATATGTTTTTATTTAAGTACCTGATTTATCGAAAACACCCGAACCGATTAATTTTTTTTTTCGGAATGGTATTCCCCTCTACTTTGGTAAATAATGATTAATTTATTAAAGTTTTTCTATCGTTTGTTTTCTTTCTCAATGGAGTAATGAGGCGTTTTAAAGATGCAATTAGATATAGTTAATGTTATGCCCACTGTGGCACATAACTAGAACAGAACTAGAACATAATTAGAACACTGGATTAACAGAGCTCACTCATTTTTTTATACTTATGACATGACAATGACAGACAAGGATCACAAATTTCAAAATGTCAAAGGAAGGCTGCTTATCATTAAAAAAATTGGTTGTGTGTAAAGTCGGTTGGTTTACGAACGATAGTTTATCGTGACAACGTCATAACAAAACATTGATAGATGCGGCGCAAGCGTACCATTAGCGTAACGGGACATAACTGGACACTTTTTCGTGCATGCAGCCGGCGTTCATCGATTTATTAGACGTCGTCATGTCAAAAATTAGTTTCACTTTTGGCCGTGAAGGGAGATAGTCGTTCAGTAGCTCAGTACTCGTGTATCACAGGTGGAGTGGGCCGCGACCACCGATCCTCTCGAAAGCGCTTTGTCAGCGAGATATAAAGTGGAATCGATTTAAAACCGCCGTTAATCGAATGATCTGGTCGTATCGATATAAATTGGAGACCAGTAAGTAACTGCAGCGTTGGCTGTTGTAGTTGTGGTACTACATACTCGTAGTTGGTATGTTGTACTACCGATATTAAAAACTAGCTGTGGCCCGCGGGGTATATTGCCGCCTAACAGTCTTTCATCGTAATTTATTTTTACTAAATTAATACAATTCCTGGAAATGCATCATCTAGAACGGCTGAAAGGATCGGGTTGGAATCTGGAACACAGTTCTATTATAGTCAGGAACATAGGTTAAATAACATAAAAGTGACAAAAAAAACGAATTAGGGGGCATCCATAAATCACGCGAGGTGATTTATGGATGCCCCCTAATTAGTGACTCTTGGTGAGATTTTGTTCAACCCCCCAACCCTCACGTGAGAATTTTACTTTTTTAAATTATTAAATTACATTTTTACTCAATTTCTCCCAGTTTTCACAAAGAATGAACACATTTTTTTGCAAAAAAAATTACATGAAGTTTGCCGAGATCACCCCCTCATCATCCAGATCAGATCACCCTTATGTGAGATTAGACGGGTTCCCCTAACCCCCCATGGTCGAAGCTGAAATGGACGCGTTGTAAGCATTACAAAAATACAAATTATGGAAATAACATTTTCATTTTCAATTTTATAATATTGTAGTAGTAGAACGTTTTGCAGAGCCCGCTTGGAGCAGTACCACCCACACCTATACTTACCAGTTATTCTAGCAAGCTACTAATGTGTAAACAGTATTGTTTTTTTGAGAGGCAATATTTCCAGATAAATTACAAGGAAAAGGGATAAAACACTTTATTTCTCTGCGTGACGAGAGCAGTACAAGGTAAAATCTGAATTCTTCATGTTCAAGTATACTGTAATGCCATGAGCAGGCGTATTGCTTACCATCAGGCAGATGCCTTGCTCGTTGCCCCCCCCCCCCCTTGAACACCACACATAATTAATGGACGCCCTTAGTCCGTCAGTTAGATTTAAAAAAATGTACACGTATTTATTTTAAAAACAAAAATAACGAAGACGAAGTACTTCAAAGTTTCGACTGACGTGACGTCACGTCTATATATGATTTTTTTATGTAGACTTGACGTCACAACTTCCCACTTCGTAAGTTGGATGGTTTACATCTTTGTATCTGGCGGACCAATTAGAATGATACCCAGTTTTTTTTTTCTTAATAAAAGTACAAATATTTACAAAAACTTAAGTTGCCTTAAAATCTAATCGATTTATCTAGTCAACTAATTCTCATAAAATTACATATATACTACCCACAAATTTAATTATTAATATCTACATAGCATTAAAATCATTATATACACTGATTTTGCGCGTAATGGTGACTGTCTCTCAAAACCGGCGCTGTAGGCGCATGAATGCATGTAAAACCGCGGATCGCTGCCAAAAATATACAAATACCTGACAAAGAGATAGTACTTCCCCAAAAGGACTTTTCAAAGCTTCCTAATCGACAGAAAATCGTAAAAATAAAACGTAACCTTCCCCGAAGGCCGAAAAAACGGACCTACATCAAAAAGTTCATCCAGTTTCTAATAATAGAGAGTAATATTTTAATAAAGCTAATAAAAGCTCCAAAGCTGATCCCTTGTGGTTTTAATAAACAAAGAAAAAAGTACAACACTGTAGTGAGTGGCATTGACCTCCTTTCCTGTTTATACAGTTTCAGTAACTCATGTTGTCGCCATGTCAAATGGTTAAAATAAACAACTGGATCAAAATTAGTCTAGTTTCTAGTAGAACAGAGGCATTTTCCGAGGACTAAAAAAATATTTAAAAGTTATGATACGAATGCGATTTGTCACCACATTTGCACACTGATTTTTGGTAGGCTGTAAGTGAGGCTGATCCTTACGCTCTGAGGTGAAAGGCTCGATCGTGTGAACTCGGGACCGCCAAGTGACCGAAGAGGACATGACGCCCCAAAAAAATCGTATTACGTTAAAATTTGAATTTAAAAAATTACATAATATCGAATATATAGTCCATAGGGTATTTTTTACCGCGAGGAATCAACTGAACTGGAACGGCAATTACTCGGGTTATATCGTGGGCGCTACTATTAAAGTATTTTTACACGACATATTGGTGACGTCGGTTAAACCTCAGTTATATCGAGAAGCCGTCAAATAATTAATCTTAATCATAATTGTATGTTTTTGCGTTACGGCTCTGAGAGCAGATTTAAACCCTCTACACACGAGCCCTAAAATCAGAGAAAATTACGGAAAAGTAATGGGGAGGAACCTACATCGCACCATATGATTGGTGATTTATGGTACGATGTAGGGTCCTCCCCACTACTTTTAAGTAATTTCCTCTGATTTTAGGGCTCGTGTGTAGAGGGTTTTACCTAAGTACTGCCAACTGAGCCACGACGTCAGTCAATGATATCGTCTGCTCGAGGTACTCATATGACCTGGATCTTGTATTACTAGATTATGTCAACGATGTATGTGTTGTCGACAGAGCTAGCAGGATGCGCCTGGTGGTGCCGGGGTGCGTGCAGGCCCTGCGGGGGGCGCCCCTGCTGCGGCTGCTGCTCATCGCGGTGCTGTGGACGCTCTACGTCGGCCTCGGTCAGTGCATATGACACTCTCACGTCACTCTTAAGACACTCTCGCGACACTCTTACGTCACTTTGACGCCAGTTTTACGGCGCTCACACGTCACTCTGTCCCAAAGCGCACAATGCAGTAGACCATTCAATTGAAGGTGTAGTTAGATGGATGTGTCCGACGGGTCTTATTTATGAGACGTTTTATAACGTAGAGTGACGGGACCAGTAAGATATGCGCCTGATGGCAGTACCGGCGTTAGAGTAGGGTGCGGTAGGGCGACCGCCTAGCACGGACATAAAGGAGCGCCCGCGCTTGCGGCCCGGCGCCCCATTCTTCTACGCGTTCATGAGGAAAGGGGGTGCCGTAGAAATTTCTCCCAGAGCGCTGATAGTTCTGAAACCGGCACTCCTGCCCAGTAGTTAATCGTCAAAAAGTAGTAATAAAAGTCAGTGCCACGCATTTATTTGAAAAAAGTATATAAGTACTCATGTAGGTACACACAGCGCCGTCTTTAAAGTGGGCTGCCGACCATCCTAGCTAAGACGCTCGTGTGATGCGGAGGTCAAAGAAAATACCATAATATCTCGCTCATCTGCCGAGTTCGAAGACATGTAGCGCCTGGCCGGGGGCGCTCCATTAGAATATCTATTTTTATCGATCTCTATTAAAATTTTTATGAACTTTTAAAACCCCCTGCTCCGGCGCGTTCCTGGAGCAAAGGTTGGCCAAAGTAGGAACGCGGCGAGCGGCGCGCGTCATGTGAACTTTTACGCCGCTGCCGCCGGGAGCAGTTAGGGGTTATTCGGAGAGTAGTTTAATTAGTTTAGTTAGTTTTTAAAAAGCTTATGTTGTAGGAGTGAATATAAGTATACTTGAGTAATAAACACGAGCTGGTATTTTCCTCTTGTCGTTTCTCTTAAAAAATATTTCTGATGGGGATGATTCTGATGCACCATCAGCCGTACAGGGACATAGCACGTATATCGGGCTCTGCACCAAAAGAAGTATAACTTCAAAAACACACCGACTCCCTATGTGTGTCAATGACGTATTGTGCTAGCTGTGATAGAGGATATAAAATGAAATTTTATTTTGGGAGGCATATCAGGCCCACTACCGAAATTGATCTGGTCAGCCAGGACGAGTCAAAAGAGCTGGTACGAGTATATATTTGTCATCATAAAACTGCAATCACCGTCATTTTACGGTTGCTTTGATTAAGTTAGTTGATAATGTGAACGTTAGATTGTAATATAAGGTTTAATTATTAGATATTACAAACAAAAAATAAATGAACAAATATTATTTTCACAAAAATAAATAATCTAACTTCTCGAGTCAAGCTCACACCAACGCCTTTTGTAATACTTAATTTTGTTTCTTTCCAAAACGTATCTCAAGTTTCTCCGAACAACTCTCAAAGGCGTCAAATATTTTTAGAAATATCGTTTTCCATTAAAGCAGCGAAATAAACTCTATATATCTCGGACCCGAGTTTCAATCTTAATGTTGTCTGTGAGTGTTATAAATCGTTCCGGTGAAGAACTTTTCTAATTTTTCCCGCGACCAGATTAGAAACTTCCAGATCTAAGATAGCGTGGCTTCTCGCTGTTTTTCTTCGTGCAACTAATAAACGTAAGGACATGACATTAAGCATTAAATAAGCATTGTCACACTACTATATTTAAGTGTTAAGTATATCAGCTGTCTGGCTCCCAAGCTGTAGCTTAGCTTAGTTTGAGGCTAGATAGTGTTGTGTGACAATGTGTTGACTAATATACCTATATTTTTATTTATTTTCACTGGAAATTAAGGAGAGGTCTGAGCGATAACTAGTTCAGTTAGGTAGTATACCCCATAGTATTATTATACGAAATAGACTTGATGAATCGCAAGTTTCTTTAAAATTGGCACAAATTGTATCTATGTGATGTAGTAATCACTAAAATATAAATACAACATCATGCTTAATCCCAGAAAATCACAAATCTAGATTACGGCTTGCGGCTCTTTGTGTTTTTCATTGGAATTATTATCGAAAATATGTGCTGATTTGAGTACCATCTCACCTGATGTTAAGTGACGATGTCCATGATGGAGCGTATTAATCTAGATGAAACCTAATCTGATGAAAATTCCCTCGAGACTTGAGACACCCAGCACCACATTACTATCAAGAAATATCCACTTCGGCAACGCATTCCAAAGCTTAAATGTTTTTATTACGAAAGTGGAGTGGAGAGTGGAGTCCCCTTTAACGATGAAAAAAAACTGTCTATAACTACGAGCAGCCGGGTAGAAAAAACGGTAAGGTGGTATTGCATGCAAATCAGCTGCACGCTCTCCGAAAAGTTTCCGATATAAAATCGAAATATTTGCTACTTCGAGGCGATGTTGTAGCGTTTTACTAACTCGAGAGTTGTCGCATATTGAGCCATTTAGCACGATTAAGTCCAAAACATTAGCTGGCTCTTAGCTGCCCCATCCCAAATGCTATGCTAACAATACATACCTACTCCTTACAAGATGGATTATGTCCCTCCTTAGAACCACGTCCAGAACTAAATCATCTTTTTGTTTTTCAAACAAAGTCTCCGCTAAGTTGTGTTAAAAGGTATTTAATCTAGTTTAGGCGTTTAAAATTTCAAGGGGTCAGAGCTGGCTCTGAAACTTTCATTGAATCGCTAAGTAATCCTACGTCAGAATGTTGCAAACATTCTGGAGCCTTTGTTACTAAATTACGGATCTAAATTTACAAAACAAAGTTGGGGATAGGTTTTTTATTTAAGACTTAATGAATTTCTCCCGGCTCTGGGGGAAGCAAGGTGGATATAGCCGTTTCTATTACAACACCGCTCACCGCATCGGAAGATCAAACATTATTGCAGGCAGATATTTTATAGTAGGTAGTAGATGGATAAACAAAAATCCAGGAAACCCTTATAATAAAGTAGCAATTAGCGATAATTATCAGTAAATGCAGTTTCTTCGAGGTAAGATACAGTGAATAGGAAAAAATGGCAAAAAATACATATAATTATGTATGCCTTCGTGCGTTGCAGTGCGGGAAACAGCGGCTTGTAGCAAATTACAAAAACATTTTAGTAGATTTTACTTTAACTAGTAATGAGTGAGAAAACAGCATGTGTAAGTTACTTTTGAACAAATTGTCAGGTTATATCAGATACAAGCCAACACTTGCGATCCGACAACTCTAAACCATCGCTAAATTAATAAATGTGGTGTCACGCTTGTGACACCTATTGTTAATATCAGCTCTGTGTTCTGCCTACTCGTATAAGAAGATATTTCAGATCGACTACAGAAATCGATCTGAAAAATAAATCCTTAAAAAACAACTTTACAACGATAACATCTAAAAGTAAAGCTTCATTGGCCCATTTTTAACAGATTAATAATACTAAAAAATAGGTCACTTGGACTCTTTAATAAATTTCTAAACGATTGTTCTGATTTTGTATCAAAAATCTTCTTATTAACTCCGACTCAAAGTTAACGAGGTCAAGAATTTCGATTAGGAAAAGTCCCGACTATTCGGAAAAGAGGTCGAAGCTCCACAAACCCCTAAATCCTTCTATCACGTGTTATATTTGCCACGTGTTCTCTAGGTCAAATAACATCTCCAGTAAGTGTATACTACCTTGTGACCTTTCGACGTTATCCCACTTTCACATACAAAACCGATATTATTCATGGAAAAACAAAGCTGATTTTAGTACAGTCTCTGCTATAAGATCTTGTTCAGATAATGAGTTTTTTGCAGATGAAAATAAATACATCTACAGTAGTAGAGACTACTACTGTACTTTAGGTACTACTGTAAGTATAGTAGTAGTAGGTACAGTAATACCAACTAGTAGTAGGTATATAAATTTCATGTGAACAACTGAAAGTTCCATTAAAATATCAAGCAGAATGTGTGATAGTAAAAAGATTAAAATATCAGGCCACTTATTTGTTAAAATTTATGTAAATGATGAGACATTTGTATATTTGTTTATTATGCAAAAAAACTGTCAAAAAAAGTTTTTAGTTGAGGCAAAATCGACTTTAATGTTTTACTTTATAACAGAAATTTGATAATTACCTAAGTATTTGATACTCGTATACAAGGAATTGATCGAATAAAAAAAAACGATAGATGAAAGTGAGTTATAAAAATACCAAAACCAACTGTTGCATTATCTTGAAGATATTGTTATAAACTCTTATTAACTAGAAATGCTAGAAAACTAGAATCAAAACGATTTAAGTTATGTTTAAAAGTGTAATAACAACAGCTTGTTTGTACCTTTTAATTAAGAATGAATTAACTAATAAGTATGTTTTTCCTTAATATCTACATAACGCATAACTGCATACGTTACCGAGCTTTTTTTAACGGTTTTGCCGAAATAATTGTTACCAAAGCGATTATTCGAAAGATCATTTATAATATCGCCCAGGATATGAAAAGAGATATAAATAAAAATATCAAACCGAAATTTCTTATTATCTTAAAGTTATTGCTGTAAGACATTGTGGCACGGGCTTGTTTAACCTTTAACTGTCGTTTTTCGGTTCAGCGCCTACGTACAGAAATAATGATCGCTAAAGATGTTTCGACAGATTGTGAATAGAATTCACGTAGGCCCCAACAACAGCCATTACGTCAGACGCCTACTCTTTTAAGTAAAAAGATGTGTACAGAATCTACGAAAAATATCTTCAAGCAAAATATATTCACCAATGTGAGGTACTATTTCATCGGGCGGACTTCTTGTAAAGAGTTTATGTTTAAGTACATAGTACATACGAGTATATTTATTTTTACTTGTGAGATCATTTAATCAACTGAATCTGTCGTAATTTCTAAATAGCAAATA
This sequence comes from Ectropis grisescens, assembly GCA_017562165.1. NCBI lineage: Eukaryota > Metazoa > Arthropoda > Insecta > Lepidoptera > Geometridae > Ectropis > Ectropis grisescens. The sequence goes on along the minus strand of CM029789.1, from coordinate 22,251,951 downwards.
AGAAAAACTACTTTCTGCACAGAAAATAATTTTATTATTATCACAATTATGTAAAGGTGTCGAGTGCTGCTCTTAACATTCAAATCGCCGCAAAGCACTGTGAGTGTAATGTGCGGACGTATTTTTACCATCAGGCGCGTATCGTGCTCATTTCTATCGCTCTATATTAAAAGATCCAGATATTTCGTGGAGCCGCCATCTTGGTCATCTTTCAAATACTTACATAAATAAAATTAAACCAAAATTGTTTCATCCGTTCGGGAGCTACGATGCCACAGACAAGTAGACAAACAGAGACACATCAAACTTATATGACCCCGTCATTTTTACTTCGGGGGTTAAAACAGATTCTGGTTTACATATCTGTACAATTTTTCATTGCGAAAGATAATATCTCTATTAATTATTTTTTTTCAACTTTTATAGCTTTACACTTGACCGCCATCTCGCCTGATGTTAAACGACAATGCGGTCTACGATGGAGCGTGTTTACCTAGAAATAACCGATTCACTCTCGATTTGAAGACACAAAGATTGTAATCATCGGGGAAAACCCACTCAGGCAACGTATTCCACAGCCTAGACGTTCTTATCACAAAATTATAGTCAAATCTCTTCGTTCGTGTCTTTGGAACATCAACCATGAAACGATGTCGCTTTTTCGAGCTACGAGCATTCCGATAAAAAAAAGGGCAAGGTGGTATCAGATCATGCAAATCAGATGCACACTCTCCGAAGTGTATCCGATAAAAACCCGATAGGCTAGCAATTTTTCGGCGATGTTCAAGACTTTGAAGTCTTTTTCGCACAAGAGTATCATTGCCTATTAGCCTTTAGCCTTTTGGCACGTCTCTCGATCGATTCCAGTGCCTCCAGCTGATACTTAGCTGATCCATCCCAAAGGTTATATTGATATTGTGACGAAGCCTATACGTATATATTAAGCTAAAACTTTTTTGACGTGACAACGTCTAATAAATCGACGAACGCCGGCTGCATGCACGAAAAAGTGTCCCGTTATGTCCCGTTACGCTCATTGCACGCTTGCGCCGCATCTATCAATGCTTTGATAGATGCGGCTATTATGACGTTGTCACGTTAAACTATCGTCCGTATTGTCCGTAAACCAACCGACTTTACAGACAACCAATTTTCAAAGGCCAGTTTTTGATGAGTGAGAAGTCACGAAGACCCCCAGTCCCAGCTGTGGGAACATTTAGTGGCCTCCTTGAACAACGCTGAGTGATTGTGTGACGCGTGTGTGTTCTGCGCAGGCGCGGCGGTGTTCTACAAGCTGGAGGAACCGCAAGAGTCGGAGGCGAGGCAGAGGCTCGACCTGGTCAAGGCCAAGTTCCTGCAACTCTACCCGAACGTCAACGGTACGTACAGATACACAGGATAACCTTTAGTTCTTTCAAGACTTTGGTTACTGATTTAGACAGTATAGATACTTACTTGTTCCTTGCATTGTAAACGAATATTCGTTTATCTCTTGTCACGTAACCCACAAAATGGGTTTGAAAGTTTACACAACATGTAAACAAATAAAATTATCAATGATGGCTTCATTTCGATTCTTGATAGATAGGACATGTATCAATGAGTAACTAACTCATCGTTTACAGAAACGTAAAATATAGTTTTGTTGTCGAGTAATGTGCCTGATGGTAAGCAACATGCCTGCCACATAACAGTACAGTCACACGCAGCTATTGGAACATGAAAAGTCCAAATCATTACCTACCGCTACACTGCGCTCGTCACTCCGAGATCTAAGATGTTATACCTCTAAGCCCTGTAATTTTTCTGGAAACATTGCCCTTCAAACCGGAACACAGTAATGTTTGCACGTTACTGCTTGGCGGTAGAATAACTGGCAAAGGTGTGGTACTTCCCCAACCCGACTCTGCCAAGAGTGCTACCACTACAAAAATGTCTACATCCAAAGTTCATCATCATCAGCATGATCAACATGACTGAATTAACCACAGATATAAAACCTACATAATAATATGTTGAAACATCGTTTGTAATATTTTATGAAAAACATGTCTGTCTGTAAAGTCGCTTAACGGAAGATAAATTTACGTGATAACGATACCTTACAACCTCACAAGCCGAAAAATTCTTCAGCCAAATGTGTCTCTATCGCTTACACGGCGCTCTCGCTTGCACGCTCGGCACATAAGGTAACTGTTTTTCAAATTTCAACCCGATAAGTTCAACCGCTTCGACCTGATTGTACAGCAAACATCACTTTGACTTTTAATATTAGTGGAATAGTAAGATTATGATGCTAAATTTTCAATTTCTCAACAGTTACTCCAACAACGACATAATTGGTAAAATAATTACGTTGCTACCATCACCTTGACCTTCATAATTAGGTCAAATTTGAACAGATATGAATCTGGCTAGTTGGATAATAATAATATTTACTTAGTTTCAAACAACAATGAGAGGGGTTATAGGCGATTCGCCACAAAGTAAATTCGTCACAATTTGTATACTCCATACATTCAAAGTAAACTCGCCACAAGTTATAAAAAAACAAATGAACAATGTCACAGGTAAATAAAGTTGTTGTAAATTCGTCACAGATTTTTGTTTTATGTCATTTTCGCATAAAGTAGGGTTAGCAAGTAATATTTAGGGCTTTAGGCGAATCGCCACAATTTAATGGGTTAGGTAAGTACTCAAAATGATACAAAGATTTTAAACTATGACAACAAATAACTAATGGCTCATTCCATGACAAACGCTATAATCTTTGTAGTTAAATACTAGGAAAACCTGTCTTTAGGACATTTATCATATTATCAATTTCAAAGACGATAATTATTGTATGTGGTGTCCATTTCGGTAAATTTTACATCTGTTATATAAAAAAAAATTATTTCACTAGTGTAGGTTACCGCGGGATAGCGATACACTTGACTGTTATCTCTCCTGATGCTAAGCAATGATGTGGTCTACGCTATAAATACCATCCCCAGAAGTACAAATACAGCTGATAAAAACTGAACAAAAACTTGAAAATATTCCTTCCAAAACAAACGTTTGTAGATTTGATACCTTTTTTATAGTGGTAGGAATCTCTTTGCAGAATCCTCCTGAGATTCACTGCCGATACCTTTACTGTAATGGGCAAACATGTTTTTAACATCAGTAACATGTCCTTCCAATCTCGTCACTCTATACTATAAAAAACCTATGACGTCATGACCTGCTCAAAAAATAGTTTTTATTTTTCTCGAATCATAACATCTTCGCAATAACGTTTTGGACGCTTCATACAACAAACATTACTTGGTAACCCTACTACTTACAATTAATCAATAGTTTAAAAACTAAAGAAACACGCATATACAAAAGATCCAACTAAAAAGTTTTCTTGCTTTTTAGTTGGATCTTTTGTATTAAGAGTGTTTAAAATCGATTGATCGGTAATCGATCGGTTAGGTACGTAGTAACGAAACGTAGTCACTGACTGCATATATCATATTAATATGATTAATATGACGTGTAAAAATTGAATGTAAACAAAGTTCTTGGTGATCTTGGTAAGGTGATCGTGGTGAGGTGATCGAGAAGAATGGTTGGTGGGACAAACTCTACAAACCATTGCATGCTCATCGGTCCTTGATAAGAATGCAACGTTTCAAACTAATCGTGTTGTTTAAAAAATTGGTGAAAATCACATTCAAAGATTCCGTTAAATAGATACGTTGATTCATAGATTCAAACGTACCAAGTTAATAAAATCGTGTTAGATATTATGTGAAATGAAATGTTAAGTAATCTCTTACTTAAAAAGGGTAGGTACTAAAAATATCTGCCTGAGTAGACTTTTTCAGATAGTTATAATTTTAGTATCTTCAAATCGAGTTGAATCGGTTTCTACTAGGTAAGCTTCATCGAAGACAGCATCGTCGTTTAACATCTGGCAAGGCGGTCAAGTGTAAAGCTATAAAAAAAACAAAGTCTGATTTTTACTGTATATGTTGTATATTATGTTGTCTGTTTAAATTTCTTTAATTTTGTGCCTCTTAGTTTTAACCTTAAGAAAATAATAATATATCAAATACTACACATTTATTCTTTGATTTTTCTGCTGTCTATACAGAAGAAAACACTGTGGCGAATTTACAATTGATAAATGAGGATTTATCGAAAAAATAGAATTGTGGCGAATTTACACACATTTGTTTTTTGTGGCGAATTAACTTTGTGGCGAATCGCCTATAACCCAATGAGAGATATGACCTAACAGATGAATGGCTGGATCGGCCTATCTTCTTTTTGACTTTAATATTTCTTTAGCCGTGTTGAGCACTTACTTTTCTAAGTCGGCGCCGAACCCACAATATATGTATATCTGGGTGACAAGCGCAGTGCAGTCCTAGGTAATCTAGGTAATCCTAGGACTGCCAGGAGATATATGGGTTCGGCGCCATGAAGAACCAACATGAAGCGTCGAAATCTAATGATTTGGACGCTTCATGTTCCAATAGCGGCGTGTCACTGTGCTGTTATGTGGCAGGCATGTTGCTTACCATCAAGCACATGTCCTGATGGTTTCGTCACTCTACACTATATTATAAAAACATTAATAAAATTAGTATTAACGTATTCAAAAGTAGTAAAAAGGCCGTGTTGGCCTAGTGACGAAAATGTCTCATATCACAATCGTGAGTCGGATTAGGCTCGTCTCCCACCTGACCTATGAATACTCCAAATGTAAAAAAATGTTTATACCATTGACTTTTGGCGTCGGATTGACCATATAGTCGAGGTAGCCATACGGCCCCCAGCCTGCGCCGCCCCATGGCTTGCGGGGTTGCTTGCTGGCTTGCGGGGCATGCGGTAACCGTAGGATAATGTCTCGGACCCCTGACTTGTGATCACCTTGAAGCCACCAGGTCCCTTTCGGTTCATACCGAACCTGCTGATTTTAAAGTAGAAACAAAACCATCGTGAAGAAACCGACATATTTCAAGCCTTTTCGAGCACATGCGTCATCCACTAAGCTGCACTCGGCAAGCATGGTGGATTATGGCGATGACTCTCTCCTTGTGTCCCAGCAGTGGTGAATAAAGTGGGCAGCTTTTGTTTCGTATTAATAAAACATAAAACAAACTTTCCATTTCTAAACATTAGTATAGAAACATAAACTACATCACTGATGTCATCGAGTGGTAAATATTTTTATAAATCAAAACATAGTAGGGTTATCTAACGTAAATAACTAATAGACCAAGAGGCCGTGACTACCAGACTTCCGTCTTTTACGAGTAAAACGGATTTACGAAATGCTTGCTTCCGATCAGAGATAGTGACGACGGACTACTTTGAACCCAAGTTTCAATAGCATAGTCATAGTCCATATGACATTTATTTTTTAGTTTTTTGTTGATATTTCAAAACCACTACTCCACTCCGACTTCGTTGAAATATGTATGAAATATCCTCTGAAGACCAAATATGACCCAATTAGAAAAGAATCATCAAAATCGATTCACAATTGTTGGAGCGACCACGTGTTATACATGCATAAAAATACAGCCTAAATGAGGCCTCCTTCTTTTTCGAAGTCGGTTAAAATGAAGTGTGTGTGGTAGTACCGAGCTCTCCAGCTATAAGTAAACAGTACCGCTGCACCGAACATGCACCGAGACAAATAACTACGTCATAATAGCCAACGTGTCTGGATGTTCTATCAGTTATGATCTATTCTATACAAAAGCAAATTCAGCTCATTGAATGTTCCCACTGCTGGGACTCGGGGCTTTCCCTCGCAAGCAGAGAGTCAGGGTCAAAATCAACAACACCGGCGCAGTACGGGTAAGTGGATGCTCCATGACCATAAAAGATTCTAGGATCGTGTCGGTTTCCGCACGATGTATTTCTCCTTCGATCCTTCGGCATTTCTAAGGTAACGGCATTACCTACGCACATGACTTCGAAAATATAGTGCCGCGCGGTTCGGGGACTCCGGATCGGGAGTTGCCGTTCTTCCGACTAGCCTAGCCTCATAGCTCATAGGTACTAGAGAGATTTTGATTCTAAAAGCGTTAGATTAAAAAAATTTACCACAAGCATTGGCCCTCAACATTCCTCGTACAGCAGATTGCGTATGATACGAGGTAGATTTTGTTTGTAAATGCATTTGTTTAGGATTTTCAACATAGATTGAAGTGATTGTCCACGAAATTACTCTTATACTTACGTTCCTGTGGGTCGTTACTGTCGAATTACTGTTTGATACGATAAAGCTTTTGTTTATAAATTCGTTGGTTCAAGATTTTCATCACAACGCTTTAAGGATGGTCCTCGATCATTACAACTAACTATTTCGCTCCCCGCGAAGCGTTATTATCGTATTGCTCTATGAGTGTATGATACAGCTTTGTTTATGAATGCGTCAGTTCAAGATTTTCGCCATAAGCTCTAAGATAGCACATTCTTGATTTCTCAATCGAGAATCGCGAGGTCAATGTAACTCGATCAATTGATCGCTTCCGTGCTGACGGCTTAAGCAAGTTTCACAGAACATCCGTACTTGGCCTTACTGCCTATGGAACAATTTTGGTATGACAATAATAATGGGAACGTCAAAAAAGTATACGACTCTAATTTATTAGTCGACTAGGTAACGACCTAGTCTAGATCAAAATATAGTATTTATATTAGACTGTCAGCCAGATTATGGATAAATATGGGACACATATTTTTGTATTATCTGTAGGTACTAGTATTATAAAGCTGAAGAGACGGTTTGTTTGAACGCTAGGATCTTGGAAACTACTGGTCCGAATTAAAATATTTTTTGTTGGATAGTTCATTTATCGAAGAAGGCTACGAGTATAGGCTATATAACATTACGCTCACAGGGGTTACTTATACTTTACCTAAGATTACGCTAACTATCAATAGGAACGGAGCCTGAATGGGGAATGTAACAAAAACGGGAAAAAATATTCCTTTTTAAGAGTTCAACTTCAACTCTTGGCATAGAATCTATACTAATATTATAAAGCTGAAGAGTTTGTTTGTTTGTTTGTTTGTTTGTTTGTTTGTTTGCTTGAACGCTAGGATCTCGGGAAGTACTGGTCCGAATTGAAAGATTATTTTTCTATTCGATAGTCCATTTATCGAGGAAGGCTTTAGGCTATAGAAAATATTTCTACTATTCATTGAAGCGGAGCATGAAACAAGAATGTAACAAAATCGGGAAAAAATATTCCCTTTTAGAGAGTTTTCGTACATTTCGTGCTTTGACATGACACATGACAGCATGTGTCAAAGATTGCGTCATTGAATTTCAGTAATCTGTGCCTCGAATATAAACCTTTGCTATTTTTTTTTTCTAAATCTGAGTTGGTACGACCAATTTCCGACAGGTGGCGTAGCAGGTTGCTGAAGAGGTTTTTTGTTTGTAATCGATATTCTCAAGAATGAGAGAACCGATTTCAGTCATTCTTTCACCGTTGGATATGTACGGGATCCCGATGAGTGCTATATAATATACCACGGGCGAAGCCGGGGCGGGCATCTAGTAGATAATATAGATAGGACGGACACTCCCCAACCCCCGCCAATTTCAAGCTTCCTCAACCCTCAGGCCGTTTCGGATACGTTAGGAGCACTCAACGAAGGGCTGGTATTGAACATGTAATTCTAAACGAAATATCATCATGGTGGGTTGCTGTACTGTTTACGGCTGTCCGTCAAATAAACGGGACAAGAATAAAAGCTTTATTTAATTTCCTAAGGATAAAATAACGTAAGATTAGAAACTTTTAAATAACGTAGTAATGTTTAACTCAAAGTTCGTAACTTACACACATTGAGATAATATTATTTACGTAGTAAGTAATAATTTCTCAAAGCTTACACAGCCAGTTTTGGGCACGGATTGATAATGCCTGGAGGAATAATTATAGTGACAGAATAAAGTTTCCTTCTTGGGTAAGTGTAAAATAATATGCGAATGTGTACCTACTTACAGAAATAGATATTTAAGTACCTATCCATCATCGGTTTCGTTTGATTTTACGCGGCAATACATACACACTTTTAATTAGAATAGTATAATTTGGCACCATTCTATTTATGTAACTCAACATTACAGCAAGTTTATAAACTACTTTACGTCACCAGGTGAACTCAAGGGGCACAACTATTCAATAAAATAATTCAGTAGCCCTAGCGCTAACGCACACATTCACGCGTGTGTACGAACAACATCTGCGTAGTTGTGTGAAGAGTAGGTAGCTCCACAGCGGCGCTTGTATGGAGTTTTAGTGGAGTGTCCGGGGTGTGCTCTTGGTTTATGGCTTTTCTTGTGGTTTAACCTCACAATTTCGCCAATGTCAAGTATAAATATAATATATAATCTAAATTTTTAAGAAAAAACGGACGACGCGTACGTTTAAGCGCCATTTTCATCATCAAAAACTTTTTAAGAGTTTTCATTGCGTGTGCGAAGTCCGTGACAGAATCTGTCTATCTTTCAAGATTGCATCCATAGATTTCTAAACAGATGAAACCTTCGTGAACGACACTGTGAGGCCAGTAATTAGTTATGTATGCGTGACAGCTCTCACCGACGTTGTCAAATTACTCACGTTGGTGTACGTGTAATGTTCCCAGTCTTAAGAAAAAAAATCCCACTATTGTTGATCGGAGCTTCTTGTAAAATTTTGAATATTATGCTTGACAAAAGGTGGCAACTACTCATTTAATATCGGTGAACACAGGAGGTGCAAAGAATTTTTGTCAACTAATTTGATGTTGGGGTTCAGATCATTCAATTTGTTTATTATCCAATCTTTGTCTGGGTGCGTGCAGCAAACGAAAAGTTCACCTTTTCAAAAATGTTGATACAAACCAACGAAAACCGTCTAAGAGTTTTTGTAAATCAACTGACCATTATTCACATTGCCACCCAAAGTTCCGTCGTCCAAATACCAAACGTTTAAATTAGACTGGAGACATTAAATGATAGAGCGAATGGCCAGGGTGAAGGTCGCATGGCCGAAGGTTCACCAAGTTGATAGCCAACGGAAGATACCATAGGATTGTTTTGATAATTTTGTGGGTCCGCCATAATATTGCCAAAGAAAATTGTAGAAGTCTTTTATTCTTCACTTCGGACAACGGGGCTCCACGATCAACCAAATTAAATGCGTTTTTGACGTATACCTTTAACAGTCCTCTCCCCTATGTTGGACAAAGAAAGTCAGGACAGAATTAACAGCAGCCTCACGTCCACCCAGAGAACCAAAATCAAAATCGTTGGGACAGGGAGCTCGAAAGTGCAACGTTTTACACCTACAACCCACCTTGGCAGCAAGGCCAGTATGTGTGGTGCCAACAGCGATTGGCCTGATCCCAACATCTTTTTTGGGTAAGTATGTACGCACAAATTAGCACCGTATAAAACTTCGACAATGTTACTACTGACTCGACCAGATAACATGAGGTTGATTAAAACGATTAGATCAAATACAAATACAAAAATCTTTATTGCTGTTTGCAGGTAAGATAAGATGATACAAAACATTTAAATAATTGACCCATACAAACTGGCCTCTTCTTCTTGAGACATGCAATATGTCTGGCAACGCAGTTTCCATTGGTCTGAATTTATACAATGATAATAATAGTCAGCTGATAGTCTTCTTCTTCTTTTTTCATTTTTAACTTTTAATCGGTTGTATCATATATGTCATCTGATTCATCATGTATTAATTTCTGGCTTCTATCCCGGTGTGTTATGTTAGTGTGATATGTTTGATGAGTACAATTACGCCAACGTCTTGTGCTTCAGCAGGATGATGTTATGGAATTTGACAAGTGTGTGGTTTCATGTAGAATCCAAGGTCTTGCAGTAGTAGCTCTTGCAGTTTAGCCGTGTGAGCAATTTTAAAGAATGTCATTATGTATAGAAAAATCAAAAAATAATAATCAAAAATAATGATAATAATAATTCAATTTGTATAAAATAAAACAATGTCAATGTGTGTAAAAGAATGTTAACATGTATAAAATTTAATATTTGTATACCTACTCAAAGAACTCTCACAATATATTATAGAGTAATCTGATTCAACCTGTCCATTACAATATATTATCTGATCTAACATTAGTTAAATCTAAAGTTTCATAAAATATAGACAGTGGACACTAATGTGGCTAATGGAATTTAATGTGGAAGTTAATGGAATGTAAAATGTCATGTTATACAAAATCTAGACATCAGTATTCCAATTAATTTCCCTATCATTTAAAAATTCTTTCACAGTGTAATAACATTTGGGTACCAGTATCTTTTTTAATTTACTTTTGAACATGGATGAGTTAAGTTTTTAATTGCATTTGGCAGCTTATTATATAGAAGAGGAGCCATACAAAAAATACTGTCACTCATAATTTTTTTCTTGCGTTTGCCTATGAGCAGCCTACACTTATCACGTCGGTTCCGTTCCACTTTGTCACTCAAGAGATCTCTCAAAAGAACTCGCCTACTTTTTTAAGCTCCACTATACCTACTTACAAGTATTAAAAACTTGCTTCATAACAATAGTTTTCATCAACACTGTTAGTATTTTTATAAACATTAGTAATGACGTGGATTTGTGCTAGGCATCATGCACATTAAATTAAAAATTACGATTATAAAAATAAGGTTTAAAATATAATAATACAATCTACATAAATAATTTGGTCTACGAGTATCTTCAAAAAAAATTATAATCTATATTTTACCTTAACTTTGGGGAAAATAATTTCAATTTAGTATAGCAACACTAACCAATTTTCGTTGAGGTGTTGTGTTTCTATTCATCAATCGAAATGAAATCGCATAAATAATATAAAAAGCAGTAACAATATTCAAACGTTCCTATGAAATGATATTCCTTTTTCCTTTTCTTATTTTTGGGAACAATGTTTGCAATGTTTGAAGACACAAGACGGCATAATCTTAAACAAAATTTAAAATTACACGGGACTCCCGTACGAGACGGAAGTCCGTTTCGTACTGACTGGAGTTTGTATTTGCTTTGGCGTTTGATATTTGCTTTCTGGACCTAAGGATTTGTGTTCCGCACGTTCCATCTGCCTTTTGTTTTAGAAATCTGTGATTGCATCATTATAAACCTTTGCTAAGCAAACTTGTTCTAAATCTGAGTTGGTACGACTAATTTTCGACAGGTGGCGTAGCAACGCGCGCAGGGTCAACAAATTATAAAAGTCGACAAAGGTATATATCATCAAACTGTCGATGTGGAGGGTTGTGACGTCGCTTTATCGCTTTATCGTAAAAATCGTACCATGAAGTGACGTCACTCGAAAGTTCTAAGCACTGTATCGTTGTCATTTTTTGTTTGTGACAATATTACAACATTTTTTACCAATCTAACTGACGGACTGATTAGCTTTTTTTAAGGATTGTACCCTATTGGCGATTATTTATTCATAGGCTATGCATAAGGTTGATTGTTCGTCATGCTCGGAAATGACAGTCATCAAAATCACAGATCCTTATATAAAAATGGACAACTATCGCATGGAGCCAACATAGAAATTTAAGAATAACTTCAGTCTCTATGTACGCTAAAGCGCAGAAACGCATTCAATTATAAAAAATCGGGTTGTCTTACTTTTTTCTTCAATTTTGGAGCTAAATTGGGAACAAAACCTTTTTGCATCGGTCTATGTTTTTTTTTACATAAACACTGAGACTAACACAACTGATTTTCGAAAGTAACCATGGGCTTTTAAAACCGGCCAGTATTAAACTTCATAACTTCATACAACTTAGATATCACGTTGTGGAAAAGAGCGGGAACTACGGTATCGCTCAAAGAAGGTTGGCTAAAATATAACCTCATAATGCGGTCTTTTCAGTAAAACAGAATTTATATTCTATTGTTCTGTGAGTGTGGTAATGAGAGGAGCAAAGTTTGGTCGTGCTAAGTACAATGTCACACATTAGTTCACGTGCCTAGTAGCTACAGTTTTATCTATTTAGGTTGTACGTGTGCCCGATACGTAGGTTATCAGTACTAGTACTAGTAGGTACCTACTAGTATGCACTGATATGCATAAACTAAAATGCAGTGGACACCCAGCGGTTAAATCATCCGATTACACAAGCTAGGTCATAGGTTCGGATCCCACTTGCGTACGAGTATTTGCCTCGAGCTCTCATAAACTTCTTCTGAGCAATAAATAAACAGATAAACATTACATGAATAGGTAGGTATGTAAATAATATAGGTAATTCACTTTAGTAGTTCAAAATAAGATAAAAGTCTATACATCCTGTTAATATTCCCATGCGAAATGCGAAAGTTGCGAATGTTTGTTTGTTGTTCAATCACGCCGTATCGTCGAAACGGATCGGGTTGAAATTTGGAATACAGTTGGAATAAAATCTGGAATATCATACTGGATGGATTAAGATATTAATTTAGGAAGAGTGAGCTCACTCTTTCCGTTTTAGTCGATCGTAGGAACATTTTGTCCGCCATTTTGTGGAGGCAACCATCTTCAATCGATATTAACTAAACATAGCTAAGCACAAAATTTAAACTATAAATAAAAATAAACATCGAAATCGGTGGTGCATCCGTTTGAGCTCTCCCGTGCCACAGACACACAGACAGAAGATATCGACGTCAAACTTATAACACCCCTTTTTCTGGTCGGGGGTTAAAAAAGTATCACGAAGTTCGTAAGGCATTTTCAACGCTGAATAAACCTTAAATTTTAAAGAGGTCTGTTCTTCTTCTTGTTCGTGACGATAAAGTTATTTTATTTTTATGCCTAACAAACTTTTTCTGTTTCCTACAAGATTTTTTTATTTTTCGCTTTTTAATATAATTTTGTGTTTTTTTCTTTTAGGTCTGTTCCAAAAAGTTAAGTTTTAGGGTTCTTTACCCAAAGTATAAAATGGGACTGAGACACCGCTGACTGTCCGTCTGTCTGTCTGTCCTTCTGTCGCCAGGCTAGGCATCTCATGAACCAACCCATACTAAGCCAGCGGGGTGTATTATGGGCTGACGCTCTCCTTGTGGGAGAAGACCCCAAATCCCGGCAGTGGGAACATTTTATGCGAATGTACTCGTAGGTTTTTGTGCGTTGGTTAAGCTGTTAGCATAGTGAACAATTGTATTAAAACAAATAGATAAATATTATATATAATTTTAGAGATTAAAATCTAAGCACCATCACGATTCTCAACTCCACTACCAACTGTAACCGTAGCCAGCTCTAGGCGGTATTACCACTCTGAAGGGGCTTATTATACGCTTATTATCATTGGTTAGCAACATGTCGACCTTGCCACAGATAAACGTTATGACCTAAAACAAAAATAATGTGTTATTAAAATAATCGGACGGTAGGTTTTATCGCAACTTATACCGTTTGCTGAAATAATGAACTTGTTTGAACTTTTCATTTAAATAATTCTTTTAGAATTTAAATGCGGGTATTTAACATCGTTTTAGCATTTATTTTTAAGAATAGAATTATAAACGTGATAGTTTGTATTTTTGTATGTATGGACGGACGAATTAAGATTGATGGATGATTGTGTGTATGGATGGATGTTTGTTTATGGTTTTTAGAGCGAGATATGGATGTTTTTAACACTCAAATATACTACAGAATAGATCTTTATGAAAATCTGTACCAAAATATTGAGATTATTGCATGGATAGGCTACTTTTATATTGAAAGAACGTATAGGAACAGGAACTACTGTCTGTATTAACAAATAGACAACTTTTATGGCGCGAAAATGTATAAGAATCGAGGAACTACTCGCGTAAAACCGCATACGAATGCTTGTTATCTTAATGTCATCATTGAGGAATAGGGTAGTATTTACAGGGAAGTTTTATTAACCTCGAGATAATGTATAATGTTGCTAGGGTGATGGCGGAATATTCACCCGAAATCTCGGGTTATAATGTTGGAAAATTGAATCACCGGCTCTATTTTAAGTTTTTTTGACAGCCATAGTAGTTACCAAGACATGGTATTTACTCTTCGCCACGTCGATAAACAGAACAGAATCTAGAGAAACTCAATATGAATCATTCTACCAGCTACTACCTACTACTAGCTGATAGTGTAGCCAGCAAGCTGACATTATTACCACGCTGAATGGAAATACAATTTACCTACATTGAACCAAATGGAAAATATATCTATTTTGGCTGTGATATTTCGATTGTGAGTAGTTAGGTATATGTCGGGGAAACATTACTTTTGTGAGTTTCCCATCGACATCAGGAAGGCCTTATCATCAAATATAGGATTCTAGTTGTGGGCGTTAATGGTCAGTGCTAGCATAAATGAAAATCATGAAAGTCCTCACAATGTTATATTTAGCTTCACAATTGCATATTTTAGTAAGTAGTAAGTATAGTTGGAATTGAAGAGCAGCGAATTCATGTTGAACATCATGGGATTCTATCAACTATCAAGCACACTCTTGCAAACAAAGAGAATTTAATATGTCTCCAGAACCCCTGCTGCTGTCGCTGCTCTGTCCACAATACGAATCCAATGATGTCACCACGACTACGCTCAGACATTGACAATGCCCTCTGCTCGATATTTAAATAATTTGATTTGAATGAAAGCTTAATGCTAAAGGAGGATTATATATGCGCGTAACATGAAGGTGCGTTATGCTTAGATTTCCCTCGTAGACTCTCTCATATATGTATACTACTCAGTAATAGATAGATAACTCTTTAATGTGACACAAAATAGAAAAAATACAGTAAGACACATTAAGAACTAGCGCCACCAATGGCGGCCTTATTGCTGAGAGCAATCTCTTCCAGGCAACCAACTTAAAGGAAAATTGCTTAGAACAAGGTTAGGCGAGGCGAGGTAATAATATAATTATCATAAAAGTTTTGATTTAATGGATGGATGTTTGTTAATCTTTCATGCTAAGACGAACTTTCGCATTTACATATAAATAAAAAAATTCATTAATTTGGGTCGACACTAAGGAAATCTTGTTCTATAGAAGCCCGATAGCTCATTAATGCGATATATAATTTAAATACGTAAGTAATTATAATACATAGAAAGATAGTGTTCCATAAGAAACAAAATTGGAGATTATAGAGACAGAAATACAACTTATGTGAACGATCCTTCGCTCTCTAATTCTATAAACCGGATTATTTATAAATTGTAGAAATGTTGAGTAATCTGGTTTAGTCATATTTAAAATCCAATATTACGCTGAGTTTATTTTTCGGTCCAAAATTATTATAAAAATATCCTTTTCGATTTAATAACTGAAGCGGAATCCCTAAGTACTCGTACCTTTCCATCTTAAGCCTGTGAACGTGTTGAGGCTAAAGAATCCTTGAGTAGAATTTCAAGAAGGCCGAAGTGATTGTTGACTTGAGATCTTGGGCTAGATACTAAATTAATGCCTCGTTAATTATTATCAAGTTATTTTCAAACAATTAATGTTTGGGGGTTTTATGCTGTTCTTGAATTAATTTTAAACTTAATTGTTATTTCAAATAACTGTAGATGTATTAATTAAATACGAATTAATTGAGAGTGGTACTTATAGTTCTCTTAGAAAATATAGTAACTTTATTGTAAGTAAATAACTTTAGTTAAAATAGTACATGTTTTAAAAGCTGTGATTTTATAAAAATAATTAAATAAAATAGTGATATTATAAATGCATAAATAGGTATAGGTACCTAATAAAAATATGTACCTATTTGATTAAGGTGATTGATGATGAATCAATGGTTTTAAATGCATTCGTTAAGGAGTAATTACAATAAATATGAAATAAATTTTAAAAATAATTTCGGTCAATGGACGGAAAGTGATTTAAGGTAGAAATATAAAAGTATATTAATACTTAATATATTAATTAGATACTTAACCCGACCACATTATCACTAAACAAACACAACACAAGAAGTAATCATTCATATCTCCAGGTTATTTACAAATAACATATGACAACACAGAAAGATATCTACCGATAATGCCCACTTCGTCGCTCCAAACCACATAGCAGTCAGTCTACGGGTAGAATTACATCACGTCGCCCGAAGCCGACTGCGTACCGTTACTGTCCTCTATTGTACGGTTTCCGTAAATTTAAAACAACAAGTTCACTAAAATGTATAAAAATGGTGATTCTTAAACTCGAGAAATGTCGCCGCGCAACTAAAGTGACCGAAAAATCCGCGCTGTTTTTTGAACCTAATCACCCCAAGAGGTTCT
Organism: Ectropis grisescens; assembly: GCA_017562165.1. Classification (NCBI taxonomy): domain Eukaryota; kingdom Metazoa; phylum Arthropoda; class Insecta; order Lepidoptera; family Geometridae; genus Ectropis; species Ectropis grisescens. The sequence goes on along the minus strand of CM029789.1, from coordinate 22,235,649 downwards.
TCAAGTACAGTTGACCTCAGCGCCGTTCCGTTCCGGAACCACGGTTAGTACTGGGACTGTGGAAACAAAGCCGATTAGGGAAAACCCTCGACTACTTCATACTTCACAATTTTTAATTAGACTCTGAACGGAACTCTTAAAATTGGAATGAAAAATTGACATCCATTTTCAAAATTGGAAGTTTTAATTGCTGTAATTTCGTCGTTTGAAAATGGAAAAACAAAAGTATAACCGCATTCAATCCTACGGGAGTATGGCTTCCAGTCGGAGTGAGGATGACATGACTGTACACAGCCAGCTGTTTCCCTATCCCAAGAAAATAGTTGTGGAGAGAGAGATCTTGTATGAAGAGGAGCATCCTCCATTCCAGCCTCTTTTGGCTACCAACAGGATCTTCGGGAAGTCTAGATTCACATGCCTCCTGCTGATCTATGTGATCTTCTACTTGTGCTACATGGCGACTGGTGCGTTGGTCTTCTCAGCGTTAGAGAGCCCTGTGGAGAATGAAATAAAGCTCGAAGTGATTCGGGCGAAGCAAGACTTTCTGGCGAAATATCCTAATGTGACAGGTTTGTTTAGTTCTTTCATGGTTGTCTTTCAAATGCGCAATATTGCTCTCTGAAATTACTTACCTACTTATCGTTAACGTTGCAACGTTATTTATTAAAACAATTTTAAAACATGTATTTTAGACCAATCTTTAAGTCTCCACTATGTAATAGTTCTAAAAAGGTTTATAATATGGAAGCCTACGATAACTAGTATAATAATATGAGACCAGGACTTATGTACATCGAGACCTGTTGAATTTGAGTCCTTAGATGGTAGAAAGAAAAATAGATTAAGAGATGAACCTTCACCTGTGAAATGTTATTTCACCGTTGGAAACCGCTTTCATTCCCTTCGAGATAAAAAGAAAATAACGGAACCGTAGAGTGTTTACTTTTTTTGCGTGTTTTTAGCCTCAAAGTCAGAGTCAAACCCTCAGTATAGGAGCAGGACTAAAGTACTGAAATAATCATAATAATAAAGTCAACTGTGTTATTGTTGTCCTTATAAAAGACTAGCAGCGCCTTGCGGTTTTATCCGCAATTCCCGTTGCCGTTATTTCCTCGAAATAAAAAGTAGCCTATGTGTTATTACAGGCGGTGTTCTGTATTTCAAATTTCAGCCCGCTCCGTTCAGACGTACCGAAGGGATTGAGCAACATATACCTATCCAAACATTCAAAATTTCGCATTTGTAGTATTAGAAGTATTTATAGATGTATTGATAGGTACTTACGCTCACAATTCATTAAAACTATCGATGGTTTTGGAATAATCGCTCTGTTGTTATTTTATTTTGAAGGACATCCCAGTTTTAGTAATTGCACTTTCAAGTATAGGATTAAGATTTAAAAAACATCGTAATACTCGTAGAATCATAGACCAAGCTAACAAAAGCGTGTTATTAAAAATAGAGAGTAGAAGAACAATCTCTAGATAATAACAAAGAAGAATAAAAACATTCTTAGTTATTCAGTACTTTTATGATTTTCATAATTTGTTTTTAATCGATGGTAAATTTGTACTTGGCGCCATCCCCATTGATTTGATGACAAGCGACACAACATGTAGCAGGTGGCAAACAGGTGATGCAGCCCACGTTGTAATGCGCTTACCTAGATCATTTAATTTTATCTATTCTATGCCTAGATGAAATCGACTCACTCTAGTCCTGAAAACACTCAATAATATTCATTGGGTAATTCACAATCAGGCCTATGAACATATAACCTATTCCGTAGTTCAAATATTATTTTAACAAAAAGGGGAGTCAAACTTCTTCGTTCGAGCCTTAAGCGTTCTAAAGCGACTTTATTTCAACCATGAAATAAGGTCGCTTTTACGAGATAACCCGATTGAAAGGTGGTTGGATCAAGCAAATTAGTTGCACGTTCTCAAAATTGTATGATAAAAATCTAGTTTATTTGCAAGTTTGTGGCGATGGTCAAAAACTCTAATTCAAGTTTCGACTATAGGAGTCGTTGCCTGATTAAATCGAACGTCGCCAGATTGGAGTTCTTAATCGGCCTAAGTTTGAAAAACTGGTGTTTGTCTAAGAATTCTCGTATGTATCATCTTTCTATTAGGATTTCCATTAAGCAAAGCAAAAATGTTGTATTATTGTATTATGAAAAGTAAGCGGAGGCGAAGTATAAAATTTCCTACAGTTAATTGTAGTTTATATTTGAACTTAGTTTATGTTACTGCAGCTTATGTAATGTAGATTTCTAATGGGGAAAGCTTCATTAAAATACATTTGGCGATTTCAAGAGTTTGTCAATGACAAAGAAACAGACCTTTCCTCATTGTAATATTCATGTAGGCTGTCGTCGTTAAATATTGACAGTAATATCTAGCTCAGGGCCTTGAGATATTGATCCGATTTCACAGACGATTGATTCAATTCATAGAAAAGATTATAAAATCAATTCATGTTACTGGGAAAATTTTTTGTTACTTATCTATAGGAACATTATATTTTATTTATAAAAAGTAGCCAATAATGAAATCTTAGAGCATTCTTACCAAGTATGAAACGTAGTAGTTGTGTTTTGAAACGCATTTCTGTGTTGTTTGTCGCCAAAAGCCGCCGAGCTAACGTGGAATCTGAAACAAATATGAGCTAAATCACCACTGTAACAGATCCGAATGTTAAATAGCTATTAAATCAACCTTGAAAGAGAACGATTAATGAGCTTAATACCTACCTACCTTCAGGACTGGAGTCAATACATCTAAGTAAATACATAAGTATAAAGAACGCTCTAAAACCAGCCATGGAACTTCTAACGGAGCCTTCATTATCAATAGTAAATTATGTACACTGTAAACTACACTACATCACCCAACTACCGCAAGCAGCACGCATTCACGAGTACGAGTATGACGCATGTGTCAGCCATCACTCTCGATACATGTTGCTGTCTCGAAGTGACATAAGTATAATAGCGAGCAGAAGTGCTTTTTGTAAGTCTCTTCTTATTAGTTATTTATTTCTTTATCATAATAATTTGAAGATTTGAACACCCAAATAGGTACTACAATTATTTTATGGTTTTACCAAAGACGTCGAAAAAAATTCTTAATCTATGGGTTTTACAGACAGGTAATGATATAAATATCTATCTAACATAATCTGACGTCAAGTAGCGCCATTTGGAGTAAGTAGGTGGCGTTGAAGTAATCCAACTAACATGTAGGTATTTTAAATGCGCATGTTTATATTTTTGTCCAACCACGTCGAAACGGCTGAACTATTAATAACGGTTACAAATTTGGATTCAGAATATATAGCACATAGGCACATAGGCGCCTTTTTATCATGAAAAAGTTAAGATAACGCGAATGCGAAACAGTGAGAGTTACTAGTTCAAAACTACATCAAAAATTAAGTTAGTCCTCTATAGTCGTGACGTAGCCGAAACATGATACGATTAGCTTAATTGATCAACTGTCATTGGTCCTTAAAAGAAACCATGGACATAGGTAGATTATGTTATTCATTGTCTAACGTGTTTGCTATAGGACTCCAAAAAAAGTAATTTATAAAAAGACATGTTGGCCATGAGAAGGGTCGTGGGTAGATTCCATAAAAAATGTGACCAGAGCGAGACGCTTTCGTAATCTTTTGATCCGATTCGGCTTTTAACTGACTTCATAAAAGGAGGAAGGTATCAATTCAACAACCATATTTTTTAATTTAAGTCCCCGATTGCTCGAGAACGTTCGGACCGAATGTTTTTTTATTTTTTATTTGAAAGTGTATATTCCCCCGAATGGTTCAATATACGTTTTATCGAAATGGTGGAGTGGTTTTTGTAACATCATCAAAAATATACATACTCGTACATCGTTTATTAATTAATTTAGTATTTCATTCCATTAAAATAAGTGCACTTTGTGTTTAACTTTGAAATTGAAGTCAGTTGTCTCGTTTCTAACTGATTTCAAAAAGGACGGTGTTATAAATTCGGTCGGTGTTTTTTTTTTCAGAGAAAAAATTTGATTCGCTTGAATCAATTTTATATTTATATCTCGTTTGAGAACGCCTCATGTTAGTGAATCAGATTTATCTATGTCGCTAGCTTTGATTTTTAAATTCAATTTTAAGCATTAGGTACATATATTATCTATTCTATGACACAACGCCAATCTTTTTTTGAGAACGATAGAGTGAGGAGGGTCGTGGGTAGATTCCATAAAAAATGAGGCAACAGCGAGCCGCTCTCGTAATTTGATTTTAATCCGATGTGACTTTGTCTATCCAGTCTATATATAAATAGTATCCAGTCGGGAGGTTAATTGTTGTTTATCGATTTTGACTACGTTTAGCTTCGACTTTTCTATTAAAATGACTTTTGTATGTTAGATACCTTAGTAGATGTTTACCCAATCTTATCTCAGTACGAATTCGTTGGCGTCGCACATGGACGTATGAAAGCGTCGCATAAGCTAGCAAATGTTTGGATATTTTTTTGTTACACTTTCTTGAATTCATATTTAATGAAAACTAGCTGACCCGGGGAACTTTGTTTCACTTTTTACCCTCCCTGGATTTCTACAAATAATTCAAAAATAAAATCAGCCAAATCAGTCCAGCCGTTCTCGAGTTCTAGCGAGACTAACGATCGGCAATTAATTTTTATCTATACTAATATTATAAAGAGGAAAGGTTTGTTTGTTTGTTTATTTGTAATGAATAGGCTCCGAAACTACTGGACCGATTTCAAAAAATCTTTCACCTTTGGAAAGCTACATTATCCCCGAGTAACATAGGCTATATTATATTAAAAAAAAATTAGGAATCCTTACTAAAACTCCAATAATGTAACATAAGGTGTAAAAAAAAAAGACCTGAAAAATTCCTTACGTCGCGTGCGCTGCGAAAACTATTGATGATAGAACAAAATCATTTACTACGACTTTGCAGAACTCATCATTATCTACAAAAAGTGTCGCGAGTCAATGTAATAAAATAAAGTGCCGCGCGGCTCACTCGCGCGATCGGCTCCCTACGCAGCGGTCGTGTGCGTGATCGTATGATTTTAGCTTGAAAAATTTTTGAATTCGCTTTAAATTCGTTTCGTAGGTAAATAAGTATATGATAATAAATATTATATTTTAATGTAACTTTTCAAACTGTTATAGTAGTAGTATTTTATGGGTATTCATTCCTGTTCAAAATTTAAGCAAAAATTTAGTAAAGGTAGTTTTCTACGCCCATATTTTTAATTTTCTTTCAATAAGTACCTACTACTTACCTGATAATAAATATTATATTTTAATTATTCAAACAGCTTAGTACTTCATATAGTTCAATAAGCAAAAATTTAGTAAAAGCCTGTTTAATTATTTATTTCCTTCTATTTTCATTTTATAATGCCCTAAAATGCCAAAAGATCAAGATATCAACTTTCTAAACATAGTTCCCAGGCGAGGGCAATAAAAATACGGCATAATGAGGAATCTTCATCAGAAACTGAAAATCGCCTTGCAAGTCGGAGAGAATACGCGTCGCAATCGCGTGCTAGAGAGTCAAGTATCGAGCGTTCGCAGCGGCTTGCTGAACAAAATTTTATCACTGGCCCAGCAGCTGGTCAACTAGCTCATATACCGAGGATACCGATGATTCCAACTGATCTGCCAATCCCTTTTAAACGACTTCAGTTTCCGATGAAATCATCTTTCGCGTTAACAATTAACAAGTCCCAGGGCCAAACCTTCGAATTATTAGGGATCGACCTACGAAAAGAATGTTTCACTCATGGCCAACTGTATGTTGGCCTATCACGTGTCGGAGCTCCTGAAAATCAATTTATTTTGCTGCCACAAAATAAAACTACTTCAAATATCGTTTACAGGGAAGCTCTGACTCACTAAAACTAATGGCTTTTGTTTTGTAAATAATATTATATATGTATAAAATTTTAAAATAAAAAAATACAAAAAAACATTAATAAAAAAAATTCATAAAAAAAAATTCAAACTTCCTTTATAATTTTACTTTTTTTTTGAAGCCCGATACAAAAAAAAAGGTGTATGTGTGTGTATGTACCCGTGCGAAGCCGGGGCGGGCCGCTAGTTTATATAATAAGAAGATTATTTCTTACGTTTTCGTTTAATCCTACTGTTTTACAATTACAATTAATACTAAATACGAAGTTGGGATGTTTTGGATGTTGATTACTAAATTATCTACGTCTGAACACATAGGGGGTCTACTGCCGAACGAAAACTGTTTCTTTGTTGTTTCTCTCTCTTTTTTTTTTCGTTTGAAATGATAGAGATAGCAATAGCAAAGCCAAAGCCGATTTAGTAGAAGGCCGGGTGGAAATTTGAACTACAGAAAGAGAGACACACGAAATATTTAATCGCGGCAAAAAAAACGGGCACGGAAACTACGCGGGTGAAAACTTTGGGTATTGCTAGTTTTCACTGAAAGTGTGTTTTTAATTTTTCTATCGATCTAAGATTATTAAAAACTTTCCTATGGCATACTAGGCTACCGTATTATCTATTGTATTACCAGGGCGCCCACTCTCGCATGACCTCTAGGTAATCTTGTTTCTCGTAGCTACTGACCCGAGCCCCGAGCACTCACTGAGTCTCACCGAGCGTAGGATCAACATGTTAGGATGACGTTAGGCAACCCTAATTCGAGATCTTTATCAAAGTATTCCGGACTCAAAGGTCTACACGGCTCTGGAGTTGACGGATATCAAAGATGCGATGCCTGGAGCCTCGGCCAAGTTTCAAAGGATACCTTTCTGATTCGATAGGTCTTGTATACACGATGTAAGATTTTAGACCTGAATTAATAACTATTCAGATTGCCTACATGTTACAGAAGCTGATTATTAAATGCTGGCAGTACGTTTTACTAACTTCAAAGTGGAGGACTTAATTGGACTTAATTCGTCAGCATCTTTTTAGGGTTTCGTACCCAAGGGCCAAGGGGTAAAACAGGACCCTAAACTAAGGCTAATTGTCCACGTAGTCGCACGTTATATGCACGCTTTCGTCAATTGACGGTTGCAAAACGAATGCATGACGAATGCTTGCATCTTGCGTACAAACAATGAAATCTGTGTCCACGAGCGGCAACGTCGCGTCAGCCGCTCGTCAACGAGCGTATGACGATCGGCTGCCGCTTCGTGGACACAGATTGCATTGTTTCTACGCAAGATGCAAGGATTCGTCATGCAACCGTCAATTGACGAAAGCGTGCGTTTAACGTGTTAAAACGTGCTTGGACAAATGGCCTAACACTCCGCTGTCCGTCTGTCACCAGGCTGTATCTTATGAACCATGATACTCGCAGCTGTATTTGACTGGTCTTGTGGCTTAGTTGGTAGTAAGTCTGCCTGCGGAACCAACATGTTTGGGGTCAGCTAGTCTATTCTATGGTTGTGTGAGAAATTCCCACCAATATTTATTAATTTAAAAATGGTTGAAATTATCAGATATTTCTGTTGCCGGTATAACAACAAACACTAAAAACAGAATAAAATAAATGTAGACAGAGGCTCCTAAGTATAGGTAAACCAAATGTGATTTTTTGGCTGTTTTTTTCTCGATAGATATAATGGCATCAGATAGACGTTTGAAATATGATTGTAATGGTTGAAATTTGATTTGATAGTTACGCATCGACGAAACTTATGCACGGCCCACAGTACCTACCGATAAGTTTACGCAGACACACCCCAGAGATACTGACCCCAAGAACTATCTCAATGTAAAGTCTCCTGTACACAAGAAAAGCGGCGCGATTTTAGTTGAGTTTTAAAGAATGTTTTTTTTACAAGGTGCAATCAAAAGTAGCACATTTTAAAAAGAAAGGTTTAGGTACGTTTGCGTTCTTTCTCCCCTGATGCATATCAATGACGCAGTCTCCGATTCAGCACGCTTTTGTAGAAGTAACCGATGCACTTTTCCTTTAACAAGTAGGTTATGGCCATAAATATTATAGTAATGTAGAATGCACATTTTGAATGTTGCAATACAAATTGTAATTCCACCAATTACAATTTGTAATAAATCTACTAAATTGTAATTTTAGTAGATTGCTGGTTGCCTGGAAGAGATTGCTCTAAGCAATAAGGCCGCCATTTGTGGTGCTAGTTCATAAGTGTTCTACTGTAATATTTCTGTTCTTGTGTCACAATAAAGAGTTATCTATCTATCTATCTATCTATCTATCTACACCTTTATTCATACTTTTGAGGCAACTGTCAAACTGCTGACTAAAAAAGGTGTGCTATATGTACATAATAGTTTGAGTAAATACTCTAAGACTTACCTATATAAATAGATAGATTATTTTATTCCTCGTGCTGAGAAGTATAACGTTAACCATTGAACAAATAATATCTTCAGCGCAAGAAGTATTAATCTGAAGTCAGTTACAGTGTTTACTAAAATGTCGCCAGCTAATTTCAGCGTGTCGGTTTCCCGTGAACGTGTGCGCGTGCGCATCGTGCAAATTAACTCTCATTAATTTTCTTTAACGCACCAAAATAAGTAGGTATATCTATCTAGACAAATAAAATTGGAGTATCTATTTGTAATATTTGATATATAAAAAGAAGGGTTCCGTGAACAAAAAGAAAACCCTTAAAATGCGGGTGAAACCGCGGGCAGAGTTAGTCTTCAAAAATGTTAAAATTTCATCCAACCGTTTACGTGCCATCTATTCTAATGACATAAACTCTTAGATGAGTTTTAATTAGATGTATTAACTCTTTGCAAGAGCAACTTCCTACGTTCCATCTACTGGGAGTCGGGGTCTTCTCTCACAAGGAGAGCTAAATCCACCACGCTTGCCAACTGCGAGTTGAAGAATGACATATATTTATACCCTCGAAAGATGTGTTTCTTCCAATACACTGGTTTCTTCATGATGTTTAACGTTTTCCGACACCATAAAAGCTAGGTTAGGACAAACCTGAACATCTCTGCTAGGCAACCGCAGTCTGAATAGGACATAAAAATTTAACTTAGGAGTCCAAATTAAATTAGGTGTTGCAGATACTTCTACTAATTTCTGTTAATTGTCGATCTGAAGCATATTGCATAGCCCCTTATCTAAAAAAAATGCCAGTTGTAAAGGGAGTGTCGACAGAGGTGAAAACGTATACTACGGTGCCACCGCCCGACATCAGCATGTCGGTGACGCGAGATTAGATTAGTTATTACCATAAGAATTTTCCCACCAAGAAATGCTCAACACGGCTAAACTATTTTTTTTAAGTTTTTAATTCAAAGATCACAATCGCATTACTAAACTCGTAACTTCCATTGTGCTGTAACGAGGGTAGATGTAACAATGTTATCTATTAGATTGAATAGGTATGTAGGCATAATCTATTTTAATAACGGTATGATAACGTTTTCATAATAAATATCTATGTACACAAAATATTCCACAAAGTAGTACCTACGTTAAACGATATTGATAAGGATCAATAACAATGCGTAAAAGTAATATGTTACAAAAATAACAGCATGGCATTAGCTGCCCACTAAACGCTCCCACTACTGGGACTCGAGGTATTTTTTCGCAAGGAGAGAGTCAAGGTTATAATACACCACACGGTCCAGTGCGGATTGTTTGATGACGCATGACCTCGACATTTTCACGATGTTTTCCTTCACCTTTTATAAGTTAGCGGCGTTACGCACATGACTTCGAAAGCCAGTGTGTGTGTGATTCGAACCTTGGGCTCCGGATTTGCAGTCGTCGTTTTCCCGACTAGTTTGACATCCGACAGACATGTCCAGTCCAGTCCCACTTCAAACAGTTAGCCTTTTTGGCCATATCAGCTATTTTTTCTTTGGGCGAAGTATGGTGTTTATGGGTCAGTTAGCTTTACCCCCCAATTTACGTTCCATGGTTCGTTGCACCAGCATACGGCTGGTCTATATAGTCGGGGAAACGGCGACTGCCAATCCGGAGACCCCGGGTTCAAACCCCACGCGTAGTACTATTGTCTTTTCGGAGTTAACGGTATTACGCACGTACCTAATACCGTTAACTTAAAACGGTGAAGGAAAACATAGCGAGGAAACAGACATGATACTTAGAATCTTTCGAGGTCATGTGTCACCAACCAACCCGCACGGAATCAGGGCGGTGGATTATGGTCTTGGCTCTCTCCTTGCGAGAGAAAGCCCAGAGCATAGAATAGATAATATAGATAGAACGGACACTCCCCACCCCCCGCCAATTTCAAGCTTCCTCACCCCTCAGGCCGTTTCGGATACGTTAAGAGCACTCATCGAAGGGCTGGTATCGAACATCTAATTCCTAACGAAATATCATCATGGTGGGGTACTGTACTGTTTACGGCTGTCCGTCAAATAAACGGGACAAGAATAAAAGCTTTATTTAATTTCCTAAGGATAAAATAACGTAAGATTAGAAACTTTCAAATAACGTTGCTTTCTAATAACGTAGTAATTTTTAACTCAAAGTTCGAAACTTACACACATTGAGATAATATTATTTACGTAGTAATAATTTCTCAAAGCTTACACAGCCAGTTTTGGGCACGGATTGATAACGCCTGGAGGAATAATTATAGTGACAGAATAAAGTTTCCTTCTTGGGTAAGTGTAAAATAATATGCGAATGTGTACCTACTAATAAAAATAGATATCTAGGTACCTACCTATCGATCATCGGTTTCGTTTGATTTTACGCGGCAATACATACACACTTTTAATTAGAATAGTATAATTTGGCACCATTCTATTTATGTAACTCAACATTACAGCAAGTTTATAAACTACTTTACGTCCCCAGATGAACTCAAGGGGCACAAATATTCAATAAAATAATTCAGTAGCCCTAGCGCTAACGCACACATTCACGCGTGTGTACGAACAACATCTGCGTAGTTGTGTGAAGAGTAGGTAGCTCCACAGCGGAGCTTGTATGGAGTTTTAGTGGAGTGTCCGGGGTGTGCCCAGAGTCCCAGCTGTGGGAACAAATTTTGCTGCCAGCTCTCGGAATATTAGGTTTTTTGTCATTTGATAAACTTCACAGATAAATAGGTGCTTCATAATACTGCAGTTAAATGGGTGATTGAAAAAATTTACAGTCAACTTTCAAAAATGGCAAACGCAGTGTGACATTCCTCTTTACATTTCACGTGAAATCGCTCCCCCTGCCGCTTCTCGCTCTTCTCATGACTGAGTCGTGACCTTCGTGACCTAACTCGGGAGCGTTAGCACAGATCGCCGCAAAATGCATCGACCCCGCTATCTCTGCAGTAACCTACCTAGCTAGGTATTCGTTTACTTACAAACCTAATTTTAGCAGTAAATGTTCGGTAAATTTGCTACAACTGAGGACGCCTTTCTCATAGTAGTAGGTACATGGGTTATACTAGTAGCGGTTCGCTATTTTACACGTGCAGTCCCCGTGCCCGTTATTTGCCTCCTAAATGCTAGGATAATATAGGTAGGTACTATAATCTAACTAAGTATCAAATATAAACCTGATCCGTTCTTACGTTCTGACGTGATTCAGTAATAAACATCCAAACTTTCGCTTTTATAAAATTAGCAGAATGAGCGGGTAGTTTGCTTTTAAGGTGATAATATTGAGGTTGGTCTTTATTTGGTCTTCCAAAATGTAATCCTTTTTCATCCCACCAACTCGGAAAGACTACTTTTGCTCTACGATGTCAGGGTTCAAAAGTCGTGTTATAGGCAAATATGAATTTAGAACATTGTGTGCACTAAGTTTTTGAATTCACAACATAATTAAACCTATTTATTTCTACCTTCTTGGTGCCGAATTAGACTATTACTTTTTTTTTATTTGTTAAAAACTCTGAATCGGACTTCCTTGGTGTACTTTTTTTAAATCCTGTGCGCGCAATTTTTCTACCGACTTCCAAAAAGGAGAAAGTATGTTATCAATTCGACCCCTATGTTTTTTTGTCACTTAAAAGAGGACAGAGGTAAGTAATGTTATGTCAAATGTAAAGAACATTTGAAAAATGACATGAATTAGGTACTTAATCAATTGTAAACGAATTGCATAATTGTATGCCGAGATAAATTAGGCTCAAAGGGATAGTCCACCATGCTAGTCCAAGTCCAAGTCCAAGTCCGGGTTGGCAGTTGTTACAACTTTGGTTACAACATGTCCTCGAAAAATTATTGGAATATGCCGGTTTTTCCAAAAGGAAACTTCACCATCTTTAAGTTAGGACATTACGCACATGACTTCGACAAGACAGTGGTGCGTATGGGATTCGAAGCAGGCAATTGCCGTTCACCCGACTAGACCAGCCGTAACATTATTACTTCAATCAGTGCATAATTTAGACATCACTATAGTTCAGCGGTCAACAACAGGCGGACCGGGGTCCGTTTGCGGACCGCGAGAAGTCGAACCTCGGACCGAGTAGAATTTGGTTATAACCAAAATACCTTATAAATAGGCAGCACTTAAGTAATTATAATCATTTGTTATTTTCTGGACCTCTTCAAAAAATCTCGCAGTATCTCCCCCCTAAAATTACTTTCCAACTCCTGCTATAGGGTGTTGTGGCTATCTACTCGTATCTACAGTTTATACAGTTACCGGTAGGGTTCAACCCGGGCTCGTTCGCTCGTATCTCGCCTCTTCAATTTATCGCGCAATCTCGCCGGTGCTTACGCTAACTTGCTTCATCGTCAGTAAATAACCAGTAAGCAGCTACCAGCACCGCAAGAACTAGATACTACGTCATGTTTACTCACTAAATCCCCAACCAAACTACGTACGTAGTGCCTACGCTATAGCTAGATTAAACAAAATAAAAAAAAAAAACATTTATTGTAATAAAAAAATCGCCAAGTGCGAATAGGATTCGCCTAACTTTGATAGAAATTTTATTCTAGATTCTAGATCAACTGAAAATAATTGATGCTTGAAATATCAAATCAAATCGTATCCTATCCATCAAATGCCTACATGATAATCGAAATATACTTTTTTTTTTGCCTAAACTGTCCTAACTTTTTTCTTTAACTTATAAATTCATTATTTTCATTTTCAAGGTACCGTAGACCTATGGTAGGTATAAATTTCAAATCGATACCTCTATGCGTTCCCGAGGTGAAGGGGTTTGACAGACAGACAGAGAGGGGAACAAATTGATAAGGGTTCTGTTCTTTTCTTAACGGAACCCTAAAAATAGTTGAAAAGTTATCAGTATTCCGAACATTTACACGAAGTTGCCGTGAGCAAATACTTACAAATTTTTTGCATAAACTCAAATGTATGTTGGCACAGGAGTTACTCGCAGTTGCCAACGTGTATTGAAGAAGTTGTTGTCAGACGAACTCAAGGAGATAAAATCGTGCGTAATCAGAATAAGGCTGAGACTCCACCAAAGCGGAGAAGTGCGAGCGGAGACGAGATGTTTTTTTAACCCCCGACCAAAAAAAGGGGTGTTATAAGTTTGACGTCGATGTCTGTCTGTCTGTCTGTCTGTCTGTGGCACCGTAGAGCTCAAACGGATGAGCCGATTTCGATGCGGTTTTTTTTGTTTGAAGGTTAATATCCGTGCGGATGTTCTTAGCTATGTTTGGTTAATATCGATTCAAAATGGTCGCCTCCACAAAATGGCGGACAAAATATTTCTTCACAACCTACCTCAATATGGGTATCAAATGAAAGGGCTTGACTAGTAAAATACTATACACTATAACAAATTTCAAATCCAAGATGGCCGCCACCACAATATGGCTGATTACATTATTTTTTCACTGCTACCTCAATATGGGTATCAAACGAAAGGTATTAACTAGTAGAATACTTTGCACTATGACAAATTTCAAATCCAAGATGGCCGCTACTACAAAATGGCGAAATACATTTCTTTTTTCACAACTACCTCGATATGGGTATGAAATGAAAGGGCTTGACTAGTAGAATGTTGTAAAGATAACAAATCTGAGGTAGTCGGGGGTTAGTCAAAATTTTTTAATTTTGTTCTTGTTTAACAACCAATAGAATTTCGTTATCTCGTGTCCGCTCGAGTGAAGACGTCTCTTTTCGTCTCCGCTTCAGACATCTCCGGTTTGGTGGAGTCCCAGTCTTATGCATGTTTCCTACTCATAAATAATTATCAACTCCAAAGACATCAAGAAAACTCAAGATTTAATTTGTTACGAGATAGTTTTTCGTATTGAAGATCAATTTTTAACCAAAGGCTCGAAAAATATTGTAATTCACCGACACCGTAATCAAGGTTTTTAAGAAAAGTGACATTCATGAAAAAAATGCGTGAAAATAGTCACTTTTATTATAGGCGTACCACGAAAAGCACTTGCATTGTGAAATAATCCATTATTTCGCAATGTCGTACGTCATGCGAAAAGGAGAAATGATAGAGGGTTGCAACCCCCCTCTTCAACTGCACTCAGTTGGAGCACTATGACAGCTTACAAGTGCGGAATCTTATTACCTTATACCCTTCTATCATCCTACATAGGTCTCCTGGTGGTTCATTTGACCCATAACATTTGTTCACGGGCTTCTAATCTAAAATTAAAAAAACCTTTACTTTCCTTCACTTGGAGACGATTCTTTGTAGTCTCATTTAGACAGTCGATACACGATAACCTTCTAAAGCCGCCTGTTTCATAATAGTGCGTAAAATAAAGCATAAAACAGTTCGCCAGAGCCAAAACCAATTAGCTTAATTTAGATTTTTAGAAAGTGACCCACGGCGCCGCGTCGGTTTTCCCCATCGAACAAAGTAAAAGGATAACAAAACTAGTTTCCGAGCGAGCGAGCTTCAATATCGGCGCGTCAAATGCAGGCTGGGGATTAGCGAGGCGGGAATACGTGTGTTGGTTATATGAGTTTCGATTTTACATAACTAGCGGCAGTACAGACTAAATTATCACAGAACCGAGACAGATGGCAAAAGAGAGAGGCCTTATACCCAACATTGGGATAAAGAAGGCTGATGATGATGAACTAGGAATAGCCTGCTATTTTCCCCGCGTAGTTTTTCACGATTAAAAGTACGAGTAGCATATGTTATTGGAATGGGCTGCACAGCACTGCAGGTTTCCTAAAGCAATGACAGTGTTGCCATGAATTGCTAGAAATAAATCCAGCACTCCAGCAATCCAGAGGGGAAACGCTTTTGGGAAAAGTGCCAGCTCTGATATGGCCCCATATGATCTTTTTTGGGATAACGCATAAAATATGCACTCGAACTGATGAGGCTGTCAAAAACAATTTGATTACAAATGGATTCCAAACATCATCATTATATTCATCTTAAACTAGAACTAGATCATCATTTATCAACGGTCACTCGGCTTAATCCTCCAGTAGTATGCTTGCTACTGCCTCCGGCTGCCTTAGGTATATCTGCACTCCATCGAATGTCCGGGCGTCCTATTCTGTGTTTGCCGTTACGCTGTCTCCGTCTACCCCAATAGTTTAAGCGAGAAATACAGCCGGGCCATTGCCACTTTGCTAGTATGTTTTTGGTAATCGCACTCCACCTTGCATTTAGTAAATATTCCATGGGCATTACGAGACTGTTGTTTTTAATTAGTAGGGCTACCTACAAGGTTTACGAGATATAAGTAAATATTTACTTCGATAGATAAATCCGATGGATTGAAACATTAAACATAAAACGACGGGGTTAGGGTAAAATTAGTAAAGTAATCACATATTCCTGTTGTAGCACTAGATGTTATTGTTTTTCTTTGTCTGTAAATCTGTTTTTTTTTGGTGCGAACAATAAAGAATATCTATCTATCTATAGACGATAGACATAAATGTATACACATAAATATTAATAAACATACTTACATTCAACTTGTACCATATATTCCATGTGTTCCACCGCCCACTTTAGACAAAGAGTGATGACTCAGGGTTTTTTGCAAAAATACGTCCAGTATTTTTCGTGCAATTTACCTGAAAACATCACCCTTTGTAACACAGTAGTGTTTGGAGTAGATTACCTGGCAAAGGTATGGTAGGTACCTATTTACCCAGGCGGACTCAGCAAAGAGTCCTACCCCAAAATCGTATAGGTACTTCTCGTTATTCGTCCCAGGTGTACGTACTAGTTATTATTATCTACGTCTTTTTAATTATAGTAAAGTTATAAAAAGTTTAGAGATCTGGTGACTAATTCTCGGTCACCGAACTCAAAACAAAAAGTTATTGTATATGTTATACAGTGTCGTAAGTAGGCCTCAAAACAAAATACCGGTTCCGTAATGTGGTCCTCTGGATATATTGTTACAGTTGCATCACAAATAGGCCAGCTATTTTGATGTCACATAACTAATACTATGGAGATTGATACAGAAAACTCCATGAATTTTCAAACTCATTACAAATTATGTACAAAAATGTAAATCCAAAGTCTGTCAACATTGATGTCAGTATTTAGTTTGGATATATATTTAACGCACGAATCCACCTACAAACGAATTACCTAAGTTAATTTTTTTATGAAACCCCCGTCATTTTGTGGTGGCGGCCATTTTGGACCAATTTCCATGAAACATCCATAATAAAGCATAAACAGCCCACTAAATGTTCCCACAACTGGGACTCGAGGACTTATCTCGTAAGGAGAGAGTCAAGGCCATTATCCACCACGCTGGCCCATTGCGGATTGGTGGATGACACATGGCTTCGAAAGATTTTAAGTAGTTACATATCGGTTTCCTCACGATCTTTTCCTTCAGCGTTTTAAGTTCGCGGCATTACACTGGATTATGGCCTTACCTCTTCTTGTGAGAGAAGACCCCGAGTCGAAGTCGAAGGCTAACAGTGGGAACAAAGTGTAATGTTTTTTACCTACCATTAATAAATTTTGAAAACCCCAGATGCTAAGTGTCATAAAGTTTAGATTTGCACTAGTTTAAAAGAAGATTTTTTTCTGTGTAGGTTTTTTTACTGTGTCATTAGAGTGTAAGTCTATCTATCTACCAAATATTAGTCTAACCTCAAATTGTAGTAGAAATAACAGAAAAAGGGCAAAGCCACGAGTTAAAGTCGGTCTACATTGTATCGGCCATCTTTATTGTGTAGATAAATTATGACATGACGAGTGCCCTCTGGCCCGGTGACGTCACAGCACACTCCACTTTCGCTGTCACATTGACCGACCCCGGCAAGGGGCTATCTTACACACACTACCCACTTCGACCACCTTACAGTTGGACAAATGATAGAACTAACTGTGGACGAAATCCCACATACATGCTTCTAATTCATGCAAGGATAATCAGATAACGAACACCTTGCCGTTGCCTTTTTTCAGTTCTGATCGTATCTAGAAAAAGTGACATCGTTTCATGGTTGATATTCCGAAGACCCGTTAGAATACGCTTCAAAATACCTAAGGGCATCCCAAAAGGCGGAAAGCGTTCGCTGAGCGGGTGTCCCTGGTCAAACAATCTTGAATATCTTCGAGTCAGAATATATAATAAGTCTTTTGTGTTTTTTAGAAAAATTACGTTAAGGTCTTCGAAAAAGCCGAAGAACAATCGTTACGTAAATATAAAAAAAATATGGAACACTTGTAAATATGTGGAAAATACGTTTCTTCTCAAAGTACACTACTGTTACAGTTTCCCATTGTCCATTTTACGTGTTACATGACGTATTCGTACATTACATAGAACGTAAACAGTCCGATCGATACTTCGATATATGATCATTTCTGTAGTTAGAGATGATTTTATTTCTGTTTCATGCAATTACGTTTATTTCTTTTTGACGTGACAACGTCTAATAAATCGATGAACACCTGCCGCATGCACGAAAAAGTGTCCCGTTACGCTCATTGTATGCTTGCGCCGCATCTATCAATGTTTTGTTATGAAGCTCGCCTGTAAACCAACCGAGTTTACAGGCAACCAAATTTTTCTGTAAAATAATGACACTAGTACACTAGTAGCTCTCTCACTGGACTGTGATAACAACTCGGTCGGACCGTACCCCCAGCAGGCCAGCTTGTCAATACCACTACCATATTCTGTGGCACCAGGACAATGTACCCTAATTAAGAAACTACAATTTGTTCATATGAGAACCGATCGTGGCTCCACTAATGAACCACTACACTAACGTGATAAATTTGTCTTTAGCTTGGACGCGAGTGTACAAGATAATTTATTAATTTGTTAACATTACTTACTCATTAATTATGATACATACGTAATTATTTACCGATATAATTTATGTAATTACGGGACTCTACTTGAGTAGGGTAAATAAATGAAAGCAGGAAAATAAAATAATTTCTACCTAAGAGTTCATTAGATAATTACTATAAATAAATAATAATACGTGTGCGAATGTGTACTCTGAATCCGCGATAAATAAAACCAGGCGGATTCTTAGAATAAAATAATGGGAATACAGATTATAAGAAGTACCTAACCATTAAAAAAATAGGGGCAGATATCAAAGAACACAAAACATACACCATTGCAAAATGACAAGTACTAGCAGTGTCCCGCGGTTGTACCCGTTTAGTTCCCGTTATTTTTTCGGAATAAAGAGTAGTCTATGTGTTCTTCCAGACTATAATCTAACAATGTTTCAAATTCCCATTGATCCATTCAGACGATATGCCGTGATTGAGCAACAAACATTCAAGTATCCAAACATTCAATAATATTAATAATTATAATAGGATTATTGTGCTTAAAATAAATAACAATCGAAACATTTCAGATGGCGATTTGGAAGCCTTGTTGGACCAGGTGGTTCTAGCGAGCAACCGCGGTGTGTCAGCTTCTAAAAATGTGAGCGCCGGCCCCAACTGGAGCTTCGGCCAGTCGGTGTTCTTCTCCACTACCGTCGTCACAACTATCGGTAACTATCCAGTCATCCAGGTGTTGTGTGTGAATTGTCCACCAATATTTATTTATTTATGTGGGCCTAATAACGAAGCTCAAAGTCACACAGCGAGCTATGGAGAGAGCTATGCTCGGAGTCTCTTTGCGCGACAGAATCCGTAATGAGGATATTCGCAAAAGAACGAAAGTGGCCGACATAGCTCAAAGAGTAAGCAAGCTGAAGTGGCAATGGGCAGGCCACATCGCTCGCAGAACTGACAACCGATGGGGAAGAAAGGTTCTCGAGTGGCGACCACGAACCGGAAGACGCAGTGTTGGACGGCCTCCCACTAGATGGACAGATGACCTCATAAAGGTCGCTGGAAACCGCTGGTTGCAGGTTGCGCAGGACCGTTCGTTGTGGAAATCTAGGCGGGAGGCCTATGTTCAGCAGTGGACGTCTTGCGGCTGATGATGATTATTTATTTATTTATCTAAATTGATTTAGATCGCTGTAACTAACCACATTTTTTGTGGACTATTGGTTACAAAGTCTTACAAGCGTGAAACCATCATTAATGTGTAGTAAGTAGGTTCCTTTTCGACAAACCTTATACCAACTTAGTATTACTTAGTTAGGCGAGATCAAACTTAAACATCTTCAGTATAGGTACGTAAACACCTACACTCCCACGCCCCTTTTCATCACACATTCGTTAGTTAGAATGATACTATAGCCCTGGTGTCCGGGCGTAGAATACGGCATCAATTCTTTCTGCCTGTGATAAGAGCTCG
Organism: Ectropis grisescens; assembly: GCA_017562165.1. NCBI lineage: Eukaryota > Metazoa > Arthropoda > Insecta > Lepidoptera > Geometridae > Ectropis > Ectropis grisescens. The sequence goes on along the minus strand of CM029789.1, from coordinate 22,215,967 downwards.
CAAATGGAGAAACCCATTGTTGGTGGTTAAACCATAACCACTGGCGCAGCTTGAATTCAGGACGGCGATGGGTAGCAGCGTTACCAGTGCAAGATGTTACGCCCCTTCGTCTGTAAACCCTGTGTTAATGGCGGCTATAGGCAAACCCCAAAGCGGGCAAAACCGTAGGTACTAAAATACAAACGCTTCTAATTCCTAGCCACCCTGCTAGTCCTGGCCGAAGCGGCGATCATGGTAATGACAGGGCAGGGTGTGCGAAGAATACCAAGTCAACTAGTCAACTAGGCAGAAACTAGTGCCGGTCGGAAACGTAAGAGGATCAGGCTGAGTAGCAAATGATTATGGGAGAGGCAAGTATCCAGCAGTGCACGAGGATGGGCGAATTATGATTATTACGTGGAATAAAAAAGTACAGATTGTAATAAAACTTAAAAGATGAAATAACAGCGACAGCAGGCAACCTTTTTCTGAAAGGAATCTATGCTATTTCAGGGTACGGCCACGTGACTCCGCTGTCGCAGCCCGGCAAGCTGTTCTGCATCATATTCGCTCTGCTTGGGATCCCGCTGACGCTGGTCCTGCTCTCGGCCATCGTGGAGCGTCTACTGGAGCCCACCACGGCTCTGCTGCGCGCGCTCAACGCGGGCCTGGGCCATCTGTACCGCCCCTTCACCATACGCCTGTTGCATCTTTTTATAATGGGTTAGTGACTTTCAAATCAAGAATTTCACAAAAACATTATTTATTGTCATACTAACGGTACGCCCCGGCTTCGCCCGTAGTACATAATAATTATAATATAGCACACAGGAAACAAGTACATATCAAACAGTGAAAGAATATTTGGAATAGTTCCTGAGATTAGCGCGTTCAAATAAAAAACCTCTGCACCTTTAAAGGCAAAAAATTAAAACGTTCATATTATAGGTTAGAAATCTGCTTTTTTATAAAAAATTCGGCTTCACCCGGCTACACATACGCGGTTACGTAATCGACACTATATTAATATTGTATATATACCGTACTAACATTATAAATGCAACAGTTTTGATGTTTGTTCCTCAATCACGTCGGAACTTTTGAACTGATTGAAATTTGGAACAGAGTTAGATTATAGACTGGATTAGCACACGGGCTATTTATCGCGGAAAAAACGGGAACGTGGGTAAAATCGCAGGACTCTGCTAATGTAAATATTAAACTTTAAAACAGGAAAAAATCTACATAATACTAGATACAAATATTTTGTCATTGTCATTGACATAATCCTGTGGAATATAGTGGTAAAATCAAGAGACGTGGCCAGTAAAAAATAAATAAATATGATTGAAAACTATCCGAACTTTGGATTTGAGTAGTATGATAATCTGACTTCATTTGAATATCATACTGTTTTAGCTGACTAGGAGTTGTTAGTTACTTTTTTAAAGTTGGTACCAGGCCTATGTACTTTGTTTCAGACAGTATTATTGTCATTGTTTATCTTATTTTAGGTCAAATGTGTATGTGTGTGGTCAAACAACCAACATAACTTACTAGTTTCACGGGTTCAAGAGAATTTATGTAAACATACTATGTACTATAATCTATATCTATACTTATAATAAAACTGTAACGGGTCGAATTCTGTACATTGAAGATATTTTGAAAAAATTTTTTGGGGCACTCCATAGTCGATACTGATGGCGAAACTGCATTTTTTTTCTTTCATGTCTGTCTGTCTGTCTGTCTGTCTGTCTGTCTGTCTGTCTTTCTGTATAGAGATCACGCATCACGCCGAAACTACTGATTCAATTCAGCTGAAACTTGGCATGGTTTTAGTTTATACTAAGGACATTGCTGTAGGCTACTTTTGATCCTCGAATTCTGATCGGTTTTCTTGCGGGAGGGGGTGAAAGTCAGAATGTGTATTTGGTTGTAACTCATGTTTGCGTTGTTTAATTTCATTAATTCTTTTTTTGTTAGAAAGAACATATTTTTTTATATTGTCCCGTCAAAATTTGAATATTATCGGTCTGGTGGTTCGGAAATTACACAAACATTAAATAATAACGACACGCGCGGCGCGTTCGGTACATACTAACTTCTACGTATTCTGTGTATCAGACTATCCACAGAATATCTAGATTCTAGAAAGTGCCCACGTGATCGCGTCGCGTCGTCTTGGATGACAAAATAATTGTCAAAGATATATTTTTGTGTGGAAAAACAAACATCATTCGGTTTTAATCGACTTCAAACAAGGAGGATGTTTTCAATCGGGTTGCATGTTTTTTTATTTGGTTTTATTTTACACGATAACTCCGCTAATTGTTAGTTGATTTTGATAATTCCTTTTTTGTTTGGTAGAAAATACTTCAGAGGTGATCTTAGATATCGAAAACAGGGAGGTAGTTTTTCAAATATCAACAAAAAGCTAAAATCAGCTTAGATCTAGGTACCTGTTACGACATAGTCATAGCTTCTTATAAAATGTAGTCGAATGACAGAATTAAATTACCTATCACTGAAGTAGATTTTTGTTATTTTGGAGAAAACATATCAGCATAATAAGTAGCAGCCTAAACAACCCATTAAATGTTCCCACTGCTGGGCGTCGGGGCCTTTTCTCGCAAGGAGAGAGACAAGGTTATAATCCACCACGCTGGCCCAGTGTCGGTTGGTGGATGACATATGACTTAGAACTTAGATTATAGGTAGATTTCGGTTTCCTCACAGTGTTTTCTTCACCGTTTTAATTACCGGCATTACGAACATGACTCTGAAAAGATAGTGGTACGCGTGGGTTTGAACCCTGGGTCTCCGGATCGACAGTCGCCGTTCTCCCGACTAGGTCAGCTGTAACTTACTAGACCAGCCGTAACTTATTAGAAAACGTATTATTTCAATCCAAATACTGTTTATAATTTAAAGGTAGTGTTCAACAAGCTTCGGTGACCGAAGCAGACCGTTGTTAGGGTTCTGTACACAAAGGGTAAAAACGGGACCCTATTACTGAGACTTCGCTATCCGTCCGTCCGTCCGTCCGACTGTCACCAGGCTGTATCTCAAGAACGGTGATAGCTAGACAGTTGAAATTTTCGCAGATGATGTATTTCTATTGCCGCTTTAACAATAAATACTAAAAATAAAATAAATATTTAAGAGGTGGTAAAAAAGCATGTTTGTTGTATGGGTCATACAACAAACATGCTTTTTTACCGTTTCTTGCTCGATACTAATAATAATGTAGCTGTCACAGGTAGACGCTTTAACTATTCACATAATATTTAGTTTTATGTTCTCTTTAAAAGTAATTATTTAAAATAAAATAAATTATTCAGGGGGCCCCATACAATAAAATCCGTTTATTTGCTAATGGTTCAGAACCCTTCGCGCGCGAGTACCTTTTGCATTTGACCCGTTTTATTTTTTCTAAATTGTTGTTAAATCCTATGCTTTCCTAATATTATATAATTATGTCAATGTTTCAATTTTTGCTGCTCAATTACGTTGGAACGGCTGAATGTATCGAGTTAAAATTAAAGACACATTCTTGGTTTAGCTTAATTAATACATAGGGTACTTATACATAGGCAATGTTTAGCCTATGTGTTCTGCCAGACTATAATCTAATTCTATTTCAAATTTCAACCCGATCACTTGATACGTTCCGCCATGATTAAGTAACAAACATCCAAACAGTGACATTCATAATAATTACAGGACAACGTTGGACCGGCTGAACATATTTTGAAGGAATTCGAAATACACGTAGTTTGAACTCAGAAATAGCAAATCGGTTACTTATAAGGTTACTGTGACGTCGGAAAGACTAAGCAAATTTGGTAGAAAATTGAAACAGAGATAACGTATAGTCTGAAATACCACATTTATGTATTACCTATCAACCTGAAAAGAAGCATGGGCCCTAAGGACACAAATATTAACTATCACGTCAAAACGGCACAACGATATGGGTTGACCTACGAAACACATATAGTTTAGAGTCTAAAATTTCACATGGGCTAATAAGTCTATATTTTCATTTAACTCCATATTAATATAAGCATATATTTTCGTAAGGAACTTGATGATGATAAGGTAAAAGCCTAAAATGAAAAAAATTTATGCTCCCGTTTTGGCGTAGATAATATAGGTGATTTGCGTTCACAATCAAAATAGCAAGCAACATAATATTCTCATTAGATGGCGCTAATGCCAGTTTAAATCTAAAAGCACTAAAGCCCCATTTAAATCGATGTTTTGCTATTGTGGTATGTATTTTTTCTTTCATCACTAGGTGACGTTACTGGTATTCTAAATTGTACTAATAAGTTTTTGCTGCTAAAAGGATTATGATGCCGAATTTGGATTCTTTCGTTCTTGGATTTTTTTCTGTGTTACCTACAATTAAAATCATACATTAACATTTCACTAAGACTTGGCTTAGATTTACGGGTTCAACTTGCTTGAATATCATTAAAACTCAAAATCTTAATCATTTTTATTCCACACAGGCTTCGTTCAAAATTTTACGCGGGCGAATTCGCGGGTAACAGCTAGAAAACAGCTTGCGGATAAAAAGAGATAGTAGGTATCAGGTCATGAACATTCGCTTCAGACTTTTCATAATGTATCCTATAAAATCCTACAAACTTAACACTTGCTGCTATGTTCGATACTATGAAACCTTACTAAGTATGTTTGATATTGTTTAAAAAAAGAAAAATGAAGATGATAAAATTAAATATATTTTTTGTGTGGAAAAACAAATTCACTCAAACTCAAAGGGTTTTCAATGACTACTTATCCAATTATTTGACGTACGATACTTCCAACTAATGTATAAGTTAGTAACATCTGCTTACGCGAACGAAGTAGCGGGTTCAGCTAGTACTATAATATAATAATATTATAGTGGCAAAGCTAACATCTCTTAGCAAGCCAGGTTTAACGGTTCTTTCTTCAATTGCAATGTATTTTATTTCTATTTCAGTGGCCTCTCTTGTCACTCTCTTCATTCTGCTGCCGGCGATAGTGTTCGCGTACTTGGAGCCTGGCTGGGACTACCTCGACTCTGTGTACTACTGCTTCATATCGCTGACTACCATCGGCCTGGGTGACTACATCCCTGGCGACGATCCGACGGAGCAAGAATACAGGCCGTATTACAAGATCTTGACATCGGGTGAGTGATTATATTTTGTATTAACTAAGATAACTAGCGTGAAAAATTACATACTTACCTACACATTTTCATTTTATTTATCTGCACATTTTTACTCACTGTGGTAAAAACTTCACACGTGGGTAAGCGATTTTTAACCGACTTCCAAAAAAAGGCGTAGGTTATCAATTCGGCTGTTTTCTTGTGTTGTTTTTTTATGTATTTGTATAGCACCGATTTTTTTAATTTCTTTTTGTGTTCGGATGGGTATGCTTCCCGAATGGTCCCATATAAATCTTATCGAAATCGGTCAGGTGGCTATTGAAATATGAACCATAAACTAAAATTTTACAATTTTATTTCTTTTCTCAGAAACTCGATCCTGTCAATACGAAATTGTGTAAATGGATAAAAAAAAGTTGTTTAACACTAAAAAGGGTCAAATAAACTATTTTCGTACAAAAAATTCAACCGACTTCAAAACCACAAATAAAAAGCGAAAAATAAACTAAAATCATTATTATAAGCGCCACTCACTCATCTATTTGAAGTCGGTGCCAGTCAGGTCAAAAAGTTAGTTTTGATGAGATTTAAGATTGATGCTATGTAGGCACACGGTAAGTAGGCACAGGTAAGTAGTAGGTATCTATCCACTACCTGTTAGATTTGGCTGGCACCGACTTCAAATAGATGAGTGAGTAGCACTTATAATAATGATTTTAGTTTATTTTTCGCTTTTGATTTGTGGTTTTGAAGTCGGTTGAATTTTTTGTACGAAAATAGTTTATAGAATATCAGATGAATGCTAACGCCTATCGTAAATTTTGTCAAGGAAAATTACTTACCTACCCATCAAAGATAATGTAAATTACTACCCATCTACAAATCTCCATGCACTACACTAAAATACGTCTGACTGTCGTTCTAAAAACGCCTCAACGCCTCAACCCCTCATTGAAAACTTACATCTTATAGCGACCAGCGACCATTAGAAAATTAGAAATTAGTCATTTTGGCGGGAACGTTTTTGACAGGTCGTTGGCTATTTGCGTTCCGTTGTAGGTATTATTTAACCTGCTAAAATATTCTCTCTTTACCTCATAAACTGCGTATCACACGGGTGGGTTTACATCGAGTAGTACTTAAGACAAATACTTGAAGGGTTTTGACTGACTGAAATATAAGTTTTATAATTATACTTGGAGTGTTTCATTTTAACAATTTATATAATTATATATTAAATGTTTCTAATTTTTTGGGACATAATGTTATAAACAAATAATAGGAACATAATGTTTTATGTCGTTTAAATTTTAAAAGTATAGGATCCTTATAATAGAGACTTGTTTAAATATGTTGGTGATTTCTGTGCCATACGTAAACATAGTTTTGTTTTGTTTTTTCAGTATACCTGATAATGGGCCTTTCATTCCTGATGCTGGTTCTGACAGTGTTTTACGACATTCCCCAACTGAACTTCAGCACCGTGTTTTCTTCTGTAAAACTGGATGAAGACCCCGAGAAAATGCGTCTGAGTGGGACCATGGGCCCGGGATACGGGATCGGAGGACTTGTAATGCGTGACGACTACAACCACCACGACCAACGGCGCTCTGTCGTGCACATTCGGCCGCATCTTGACGACAGCCCTAGCCCCGAAGATACCACGCCTGTACACGCTCGAGATATGCGCGTCCATTAAAATTTTGACGTATCATAAATTCAAGGCTTAATTTTACTTGCAATGTTAGTTTACAAAAATATTTAACGTGTCGAAGTGTAGTTATCGTTTCTGTGTCTACACCATATCGCTCTAACCTTAAAACTGAATGTAAGTTCTGTTACTATGTTTGTGTTTAAGTAATATTATTGCTTATATGCTGCAAGTCTAGTTTTGTAATTGAATGTGTCTAATTAGATATTTAAACAATTGTGTCATTAAGTCAACTATTACGTAATCAATGGGTTAAATATTTTTGCTGTCTCAAAATCAAAAGTGACGAAGGTGCTAAGTTTTTTTTGCGTCGGTGGTATGTCGACGTTGCTTTGATGGAATCTCCTGCTAAAAGTTACTCGTTGATGTACAAAAATATAATATCTTCTTTAATGAAATAGTCGAGATAATTTATTTTATAATTTTAGCATATTAAATGACGTAACCATAATGATGTATAAAATAATTTGCATTACTTTAAGAAAACACTTAGAAAATTATAAGGTCTTTCTTTTCATTAACCCTTCATCAGCCGTCCCAAACAGTTTAACTTGAATTTAAAAATTTTCAAAACGATGAGATATCTTTACTCGCTGACAGAGGTTCATTGTTGTGGACGATGTTTGTAATAAGACTGAAAAAGTTTTGCAAATTTTCACACTTTTCTAATTCTTTTTTATAAATTGATAAAAACCCGCAAATGATAACAAGGCGGACTAAAATTTTGACGAGAACAATGTATTATCAGACAGACTGACTATCGACAAGTCCTACCTACAACATAATGTATACGTGCCTAACGTTATTATACAACTGTAAACTGTTACTATTAAATAAATCGGCTCTACCACTATACTCCTTACCAGAATGCTTCTTACTGTTTCTAAATAAATGTTTACCAAAACTGTAATATTGTCATATCAATATAGCTACGTCTACTCTGTCTCTTATACACCTAAATTAAATTTCCTTTTTTTTTTAAGTATTTTAACACAGATTTGAATAACTATTGCAAAATATAAATAAGTAATTTTAAGTAGAATCTACATTTAATCAACACCGTAGAAAATATTTGTCGTAACGTACGTATCAGTAAGTGTGATAGATGACCAATTCTAAGATTCTTCAAAATAATATCAAAGAAAAAATATTTAAAAAAAAATCATGTAATGAACTTTGTTTCAATCAAAATAGATACTATTAAATAGATATTTCATATACATACTTACATAGGAACTAGTAATCATGTCAAATTTATAGAGGAGACATGTGTGTGTGTCAAAGGTCTATAATTGCTCACGCATGGTAAATAATAAATAGCAACTATGTAATTTGCTGTTTAGAAAACGTTTACACTATATAAAAATGACTAATCATAATTCTTGGACTAGATTGTCGTGTTTAAAAGAAATTGTGGTGTATGCCTATGACTGCTATGCTCATCTATCTTACCAAAATATTCGTTCGGTGGATTTATTTTTCATTATCAGTAGGTTGTGAATGATTTTAACCTACTTTTTGTGTTACCTACGTTCTATAAATATGCAACAATGACAATATAAACTATACTTATGAAGGTAATATTAAAAATCTGTTTACATTCATTGAAAGCATTTTAATAGAGAACATGAATAGTTTTTATAATAGAACTTTATAATTATTTTACATGTACATTTCACTTTATATATATATCTCTAGATCTATCAAACCAATTTGATCTCAAAACATTCCCGAACAATTTGTATCTAACTACAAATTACAAACTAACTCTATTAAAGATAATTTGTACACACATCATCTATAAATGAAAGTCTCTGAAAATATTGATTTAGAAAATGTATGAATAAGTATTTTGAAATGTTAAACAGATAGATCAAATGTTGAAATGTGTATTTATATTTATTATCACTTAGAATTATATTAAAAGTAATATTTTAGAGTCATAGTGGAGATATAAAATATAACGATGTTTAAATGTCATAATAATATCTTAATTCGTAGTAATAAAAATGCATAAAGTATGGCATAGTAATAAAATTGTATCGCCTTAAACTGATTGTAGATACCTGTATTCAATTGACATTCAGACTACCTGTATACCTACTTTACTAGATACCTACATGTCCCAAAAATATTTAAATAAATGGTTTCAAAAATGATCTAGTTTCATTTCAATACGGTATTTGACTAAATTTGTAAAGCCGATTAAATGATTTTTGATGGCATAATATACATACCACGTGAATGTTTCCGCTAGATGTACTGTTTTAACGTTTAAAATAAATGTTTAAAAAAAATGGTAGACATGGGAACTACCGATAGAAGTGAAAACTTATGACTCCCAATTTGATATAAATATAGTACTAATAGAATTTGATACTTGAAACACGCGGGTGAAACCGGAGGACATGGCTATGAGCATGGCCATCTTGAAATTCGAAAGGCCAATGGGAAATTCTGACGCATTTCTAAATGGCCATGGTCCTGAGTTTACCGGAAGATTTCTTATCATTCCCGAGCGTGACGCTAGAATTCAATTCACAGCCCACGAAAAATATGTCCATGGCTCGCCAAAAGAAGTTTTCACTTCAAAAAAACAGTCGTCCAGGATACTAGTTTACAAATCCAAATACGGTTGAAATCGCAATGAGGCATCTATACTGGAGACTGGAGCTACGATCACACAGAGATAAAATGATTCTCTTTAGATTCTTACTGTAGCCTACCAGCCACACGTGTGTTATCTGTATTAATTTTTATAACCTATGGTCACAGACTGTCACGTACATTAGCTCATTAAAATGTAATGTAATAAATACATCATATTATGCTATTATTACCTAATATTATACACACATGTTTTTGTGTAATTGACATTAAAAATGTATACAATGTCGCTTTGTAAATTTAATTAGTGTGATAGTAAAAAAAATAAAAAAGTTGTAGGTAGTAAATAATTTGCAATAACCCCACATATTTATAATCATCTATCTATAAACATCTAACTTATTTCTCATTTATCCTATATCCTATTATAATATAATCCATGATATTACTACCTACATAAAACAATATTCAGATAATAAAGTTTACACTTCTGCCCTGCGGTCTTCACACTATCTTTTTCACTTTTGTTGGTGAATTAATTTTTGTTTTACTATGATATTTTAATATCATTTTGCTTCATAAAATTTGAACTAAGTACCCATAGTAAAAAATCCAGTTCGTTAACGTCTAATAAAAAACTAAGACAGGAACTAAAATCACCTCGTGTAATTTGTTACAAATAGGACAAAACTAAAAACTCTTTTGTTGTGTGAATTGTCCACCAATATTTATTATTATTTAAATAGTGAATAATATAATATAATAAGAAAGTAAGTAATGAAATATACTAGTACAAGATAAGATACTCTCCCGCAGGGGGGCACAACAAGTGACGTCACAATTTTACTTTTCCAACTTCTATGCTCTCCCTGGAGCCCTGGAAATTCATCATTTTGACAATGATAATGACATATTATGACATTTTAAAAGAGCGAAAGCTATTGTCAATGTCAGTATGTCATGTCATCTTTCAGAGAAATTGACTGGACCGACCGTCCTATCACTATTGCCAGATTGGGGAGATTCTACCAAATTTGGAGGTTTTTAATAACCATGTTGGGAAATTTGGGGGACAGAGGGGGGGGGGGGTTTGGGGATTTTCATTACCGAGTTTTGCCGGTTTTTTTAACGAATACAACACTTATCCAAATGAACTTAGTACAAAAATTGAATCGCCTTTTCTTATTCGAACTTATCGATACACCTCATGGAGTAATAGAAGCTATTTCTGAAATATCGTTATATTGTGTTGGAAGAGTTGGGAAATATTTATAAATTTTGGGTTTTTTTTTCTGAAAACCCGGGTTTCTGGGGAATTTTGGGAACATTTTGGAGAGAAATTGAGATGGTCGTCAGCATAAAATCATGTTTTAGGGATAAATGAATGTATAATTTACTTTGGGGTTTTTTTCTAGAAAATCCGCTTTTTGGGGGGATTTCGAGAACATTTTGGATTTTGGAGGAAAATTTAGATCGACTTCTAGTTCTGAGTTCTGACAACATTGCGTCCGACCGACCGGGTTGAGATTTTATAACCTAAAGAATAGGAATCGTAATCCTGTATATTATAAAAAACAATTACTTATAAACGTAAGTAATAAAAGTAAATTCACAAGGAGAATAGATTGTCTTGTAATAGTTCGAATACAATTATTTTCCTCTACGCATCAAACCTATGAACTATGAATAGGTATAGCCAAAGCGATTAAATATTAAACTTATTACTCACGTGTGTTGAACTTTGAAAGTAAAAAATAAACAATGGATAATCCAGTTTCCGCATTTGCTATTTACAACTCCAACAAGAACTCAAATAAGCAAAAGAAGAAAAAGAAACAGCAAAATCGTGACGCCGCCGCCGCTGCCGTAAACGTTCAAAGAAAAGAAATTACAGAAGAAATTTTAACACAAGCAGTACAAAAAGTTAAGAAGCAAAAGAAAAAAGAACCCAAAAGTATAGGCAAAAAGAAGACCCATAAGAAGAAAAAAGTTAAAAATGAGTATAATAAAACAGTTAGTAAAAAACTCAAAGTTACCGAAACTGAAGATGTGCCGACATTAATACCCGCCAGTTTACCCTCCGAAGTCACTAGTAATCATCATTTCGATCACAGTGACAATAGCTCTGACTGTGAAAACACTGTACCTTTCACCACTGTTGAGACTGAAAGTGTTGAAGAAGGCCTTAAAGTCTTCAAATGGATGATAGCACCTTACAATCCTGAGGAATTCCTTAACCAAGTATGGGAGAAAAAACCATTACATATCAGACGAAAGAAACCAACATACTACAAGGAAATAATTTCGACACCAATTATTGATGACATGCTTAGAAACGAAAACATACAGTTCACCAAAAATATAGACATCACATCTTATGAAGACGGTAAAAGAGAGACTCACAACCCAGAAGGTCGAGCTCACCCACATTTGGTGTGGGACTATTACCTGAATGGGTGCAGTATTCGGTTACTTAATCCCCAGACTTATATTCCAAAACTACATATGATGAATGCCACAATGCAAGAATTCTTCAACTCTTTTGTTGGAGCAAATGCATATTTGACACCACCAGACAGTCAGGGGTTTGCTCCTCACTATGATGACATTGAAGCGTTTATTCTACAAGCGGAAGGCAAAAAAAACTGGCGCATCTACAAACCCCGCACTGATAACGAAATCTTACCCAGAGTCTCTTCCGTGAATTTTGATCAGGAAGAAATCGGGGAACCAATAATGGAAGTGACTCTTGAAGCAGGAGACATGCTTTATTTCCCAAGAGGCTACATCCATCAAGGAGTAACAATAGATGGTGAACACTCCCTTCATGTCACTGTGAGCATGTACCAGAAGCACTCGTGGGCAGATTTATTTGAAAAACTGATCCCAGCAGCTCTACAAATAGCTATCAATGAGAATGTCGACCTGAGGCGTGGCTTACCATTTGACATCTATGATAACTTTGGCTTGGTTCACTCAGATTCAAAGACACCTCGTAGAAAAGAAATAACCAATTTAATCTACTCGCTATTTGATAAAATCAAGAATCATCTGCCAATGGATGATGCGGTGGATCAAATGAACAAAAATTATCAGCATGATGCGTTGCCACCCGTGTTGACAGACTTAGAAAAAGCAGTCACAGTTTTTGGTGATTCAGATGTGATGATTGAAGATGGGAAAGTAACTAATAGAGTTGAGATCAGGTTAGACGACGGGATAAGGCTGCTAAGAAAGAATATACTACGGATGGTGTCAGAAGAGAAAATAAGACTATATTACCATGTCGAAAACTCTTTGGAGTACCATGGCAATGAGTTGCCATTCCTTGAGATCGAACCAGAGTTTGCTCCAGGAGTAGAAAGTTTAATAACAGCATATCCACAATATGTAACAGTGGAAAGTCTAGATTTACCAACAGACACTGACAAAATTCAATTAGTGGATGCTCTTTGGAGTAGAGGACTGATAATGACTGATCAGCCAATGGAAAACGTAGACGATTGATTTAATACCAGTATTTATGACTTGTCTTTGTTGATAAATTATATTATGACTGAAATATATTTTTGTTTTGTATACCCCCATGATATTCAACAAAACCCAAATAAGCTACACCTAACATTAGATACATCACATCTTTTGTAGTATGGTTCCTTGCGTTAATTGTTAGCAAAGAGTATATGATTTACTATTTGTTGTTATACAGGTTTACTGCTAATCATCCTGCATCCATTTAAAGCCATGTTCTTTATTTATACACTTACACTTTTTTTTTGGACATGTGCTATTGAATTTTAACAAAAGTTGTTTGTTTAAATCACGGATATCCATGGTTTAAACACCTTAAACCATGGACGTATAAAAAAGTCGTGTGTAGTCTCACTTAAACAAAAACTGTGTCACTAGATGTTTATAATATACAGGACTTAATCACGATTTAATTCATTGTTTAAATACCTCGACGTTTCGGCAGCGTTTCAACCGCCGTGGTCACGAGAAGATTCAATGAATTAAATCGTGATTAAGTCCTGTATATTATAAACATTATGTGTTCAAATCGCGAAAGTTTAAAAACAATATGTGTCACTAGAGTCAGCCACATTTGCACGTGTGCGTTGCCAGGTTGTCACTGATAGGCTGACACGCACACATATACACAAGTAGCGCGTGTAATGACCCACTGATGTGTGCGTGCCAGCCTGTATGTGACAGCGCACACGTGCATATTATTAGGCCGACACCGACTCAATGGACAAAGTTTTTTCATCCCACCAGCTCAGAAAGAGTACTTTTGCTCCTCGATATCAGGGCGCAAAAGTCGTTTTTACCCTCTAGAGGTTAAAGTAAATTTGAATTTAGAACATCGTGTGTACTGAGGTTTTGAATTCAAAACATAATTCAACCTATTTATTTCTACCTCCTTGGTGCCGAATGCATCATAAATTTTTTTAATATGTTAAAAACTCAGACTCGGAACCTCCTTGGTGTACTTACTTTTTTTTAATTTGCTTATCGCGAAATCCTTAAATTGCATTTAGTCATTTCCTCGCTGAGGTGGAATGAAAAGTTACGTGTTGTAGAGATTTACTACGATAACATGACCCGCCCCTCCAGAATTCAAAACGTTTGAATGTATTTGTAAAAGTATGTACAACACACCAACACGCATGTGTGCGTACTGCTACTGCAGACCAATAATTACAACTACATACAAACTCTTTCGTAAGTATGTGACTACACACATTAAAACAGTCATTTGGAGGGGCGGGTCATGTTATCGTAGAAAATCTCTACTCGAGTGCAAAGATTTTTCACCTTGTGCTCTTTTGATTCCCTTGCTACGCTCAGGATTCTAATTTTGAATTTTAAAATCCTTCTTTTTCATTTTAATTTTTTCAATTTTAGAATCCTTCGCTTGCTCGGTCATCAAAATTGAGCACGCGGTTAAAAATCAACTTTGCACTCTTGTATAACAAATAACTATTGTTTTAGCGAGACTACGTACGCTTTTTTTACACGTCCATGATTTAAACTATCAACTTTTGTTAAAACTCATTAGTACCTACATGTCTAAAAAAAAGTGTTTGTTGTCCTTTCTAGTACTCTTAAAATCTTGATGATTTTAGACTGGGCAAATAGGTATACTTTTTTTTATGGGGTAAAAATATATATACGAATTTTTATAAACAATAGAACAAAATTTGACGTATTTAATGTATCTAACATCCCCTTAAAACGAAGCAGGCTTACCAATAACCCTGTATAGTATAAGCCTCACAAAACACGATGGCGCGTTCGGTCGGTCCGTAGTTCGTACAGCGAGTGTCACTGGAGACCATCCAAAAGTATGTAAAATGGCAACCAGAGACAAATGCAGCCGTGGTGGAGGCACAGCGCTGGGTAGAGGGGACTTAGAAAATAGCAAATGACGGTGCCAGTTCGTGTGAAAGAAGCCTAACAAAACTTTAAACCTTTGTCAATTAAGTTCTAGTAGCATCAGTTTCACCCGCGTTGTTCCCGGTCTTGCAATATCCCGGGATAAAAATAGCCTACTTATATATTATTCCAGACTATTATCTATGTACCAAATATACATTCATGCAAACTTTCGGATTTACAATATTAGAAGGAAGTAGGATGCCGCACTTTCGTTGGCGTTTACAAGCCAAATGTCCCTATTTTCATAAACTTTTTTATGAATTTTGTTTCACTGACTGCTGATATGCGATTTTTTTTATTAAAAAACGTGACATATGCCTGATGGTAAGCAACATGCCTGCCACATAACAGCAGTGACACGCAGCTATTGTAACATGAAGAGTCCAAATCATTACCCAGCACTGCACTGCGCGCTCGTCACCCAGAGATCTAAGATTCTAAGATGTTATATCTCTAAGCCCTGTAATTTCTCTGGAAACATTGCCCTTCAAACCTGAATACAGGCACTGCCAAAGGTGTGGTACTTACCCAGGCGGACTCTGCCAAGAGTCCTACCAATAGAAAATAGTTATTGCATTGGACAACGGGCACGCCTGATGGAATGTTAAGCAGGCCGTCATGTCTTCAGAGAGCATATAAACTTTATTGTATTAACATGAGCCATGCCTTTGCCTTTATTCTATTATTAAAGTGCTGTGCTGAGGTTTTGCAGTTTTGACTCCCGCGAAATTAAATGGCAGCACTGGACAATTATAATTAGACACTAATTATTATAATACGAGTTATCAAAATATTTGCATTATTAAATATAGCATTGTTTTACGAGGGAAAAATCTACCTTACTCTATTTCATTTGTTTTCACATGATTACAGAAAGAAACAAGCTTTAAAATAAAACACTTAATTTTCTTAAATTATTATATTTATTCTGAATTGCATATAAATTTGTGGACTTTCTGTTACAATAGTACTCTCCGACTGATATCTTTTTTTGTATAAAATGCTAAATTATGTTTTACACCTATTGTACCCGCCCGAGTGCCTTCCTCGGTTTACAGACATTCACCCCATAGGTACATGTTATTAACAGAAAATACACACACAATAATTTATATACTAATCTTATCATCTCAGAAATTAACCTATTTAGAAATACCACCTAAAACTTAGGTACTTATTTTCGTCTAACATGTTACACACACACTCACGCTCACAAGAGCTCAGTTAGGTATGATTCAACAACTTAGGGATTACCTTTTACAGAAAACTCAACAAAACTAGCTATGGGACCTCATCACCGCGACCCCGACACGAACCTTACTCGTGTCTAAACAGTGATGTACATCATAAAATGATTAAAAATATTCACATAGCATACAATAGTATGACGAGTTATATAATTCAAATAAAACATCTCGATGTTAAGGCTCTAGTGAGCCCTGGAAATAAGACAGTTGATAAGTCCAGATTGAATAGAGAAACACAGAAGGCAGTGACTGAAATACTAGTATGTACCCATGTATGTACAATACATGATCACAATTTTAATTTTAAAAACATTTTGGTCCAAAATGGATATAGAAAAACATGAAGATATTTCAAAAAACGTCTTCTCTAAGTATATCAATTCACTTTCCTATGTTTGCGTAACCACACTACATCTAATTCGAAAATAAACACCGATCATATCAAAATATATTTCTTGAAGCAAAAAACTGTCCAACGACAAAAACATTTATCAGGTAATTTTAAATTCTTTGTACTGATATACAAGATTTTTGCCACATTACCTAATCGTCAAACTTGAATTTTAACCTATACTTATAAAACAATATTAATGAACTATTGCCTAGTGTTGTGAGGCAAAAAATATCCTCCAACTTTTCTTGATTGTCATTGCGGGGGCAAAATTGCAATAATTTTATTATGCAAATAAAACCTCAAAAAATATGTAAAGATGAAGACATTTTGGCTACTTAGGTATCTAATATGGCTTACTCTAGTTCTCATAATTTTGGCCTGAGAAGCAAAAAAAAAGTTTGCATAAACCATGATAGACACTTTTACATGTAAGTACATCTGTCCTGATAAACAAAAAATATTAGCCGTAATGCCCCCCACACAACAGATTTAGAACAGTTAACACAGTTAATCATATATTTACATGAAATTATCAAACTCTTATGTTAGTACTTAATCTGTGTTAGTAAAAACTAGGTTAACCTTACCGATTCACTTATAAAACTTTTCATATTTGAAATACTATCAGTTAAAGCATAGAGTAGAGATAGAGATGGAATAAAGCCGGCCGTGGCTTTCCACGTTTAGAAGTCCTCTCTTTGAAATCCAATTTTGAACTCTATGTTGCATGCGTCAAGTAATAAAATCATCATCGATCTCTACAAGAGGTGGCGCCACTTGTCATAAACAACAAAAACTAGATTTTAGGGTCACTCTAAGAGTCCAATCAAGCCATGCGGATCAGCTAATCGGTGAGTATACACCATTCACCAATAACTTTACATTTATAGCCGGCTTCGCCCTATTGGTGGACATATTTTCCGCGGATAGTTTAGCTGTTTCGGACATATCCATTCTACAGTCAGATTAAGCGCCGCGTGTTAATAAATGAATGTTTGATACACGCGAACACTTTTGCCAGTAGTCACATTTTTGAATAAAGTCAAAATAATAACAGGAATCGTTTGTCGTCAAAATAACTCAAATAGAAAATTGTGGCAAGTATAATTTTTGAAGCCATGTTGGTCTAGTGGCGAGAACGTTTGATACACAATCGCGAGGTCGTAGGTTCGAGTCCCGCCTGCACCTCTTGAGTATTTTTCAAGCGCTGATGTATGAGCTTGTAATGATCACTGCCTTCAACACTGAAGGAAAACATTGTCAGGAAAGAGTCATGTTCTAGGAAACAAATATTTCAGGGATGGCTCCCTGAAACAGCATTTAGCCAGCGTAGTGGATTATGGCCTTAACTCTATCCTTTGAGAGATGGCCCAAAGACCCAGTAGTATAAACATTAAGTGGGCTATTTATTTATGCTATAATTTTGTAAAACAAGTGTCTGGTCCACCCGTTATAGGGAACAGTCACATTAAATAAGACAATTTTTCTTACAAGCATCTCTGTCTCACTCTATGGTACGTAACATGTCGGGTAGACAATCACAAATACATTATAGAAGAGAAAATTTCATGTACATACACTCTACGTTTTATTGCTTCAAATTCAATCATAATAATTATTTAGAACACGGCAACATTTCGTTAGAATTAATTCATAGACACTCTAATATTTATTTTGTCTTATAAATAATCAAGCAACTTATTTTCTTTACAATTTATTTTTTCTTGTTATATTATAATTGTGCTACCGGTATTACTTTATACCAACTAATTATAGATCTTTCGTTTTACTAATGATAATGCACACTGGTCATGATTCTGCTGATTTTGTTTTAGATAAAACTTTATTAAAATTAGGCCAAAGTTACATTTTTTTTTTGTTTGTTATTTTGATGTTCAAAAATAAAAGTTAAAATGATGTGCCGTCTTACTTTCTTGTATACTTAAATAAAACAAAATAGACCATTTGTTCTGTATGTAGTATAAAATTAATACTACAATTCAATACTAAAAAGTCGCTGTTATTATTTAAAACTAACAAATACAATAAAACTTTATAAGTTTTAAAAAAGTGCGATGGATGATTAAAGTCCTTTCAATTTTACGCCATCATAATAAGGATCTATTGAATAACGTAAAACATATACTGTTACAATATAAATTCACTGAGTGAGGACTTGAAACAAATGACCAATGAATCTGTATATAAAAAAATACATACTCATTAACATTGCATTGGTTGACAACAGGATGTATTGTTTCGTAAATTTGTGTTGAAATTGGGATAGTGCTGTTGAAACTAAAACTCAAATTCTATTACAAATTCCATACCTGGATCACGTGAAATTCTGTTTACATAGTGCTGTTGAAACTAAAATTCAAATTCTATTACAAATTCCATACCTGGATCACGTGAAATTCTGTTTACATAGTGCTGTTGAAACTAAAATTCAAATTCTATTACAAATTCCATACCTGGATCACGTGAAATTCTGTTTACATAGTGCTGTTGAAACTAAAATTCAAATTCTATTACAAATTCCATACCTGGATCACGTGAAATTCTGTTTACATAGTGCTGTTGAAACTAAAATTCAAATTCTATTACAAATTCCATACCTGGATCACGTGAAATTCTGTTTACATAGTGCTGTTGAAACTAAAATTCAAATTCTATTACAAATTCCATACCTGGATCACGTGAAATTCTGTTTACATAGTGCTGTTGAAACTAAAATTCAAATTCTATTACAAATTCCATACCTGGATCACGTGAAATTCTGTTTACATAGTGCTGTTGAAACTAAAATTCAAATTCTATTACAAATTCCATACCTGGATCACGTGAAATTCTGTTTACATAGTGCTGTTGAAACTAAAATTCAAATTCTATTACAAATTCCATACCTGGATCACGTGAAATTCTGTTTACATAGTGCTGTTGAAACTAAAATTCAAATTCTATTACAAATTCCATACCTGGATCACGTGAAATTCTGTTTACATAGTGCTGTTGAAACTAAAATTCAAATTCTATTACAAATTCCATACCTGGATCACGTGAAATTCTGTTTACATAGTGCTGTTGAAACTAAAATTCAAATTCTATTACAAATTCCATACCTGGATCACGTGAAATTCTGTTTACATGTAATACAAATTTAATTGTTTGGTATAGAATGTGCAACGTTACCTAATGCTGCACTGTCGCAATTTTAACGACGAAAGATACGATCGTTTACTGGCACTGCACTGCACTGAGAGCACGTATAGCAGGTTTAGAATTGAAGTGGCTTAATTAAAAACAATAACTAGTTTTATACACCGAACAACCTAAAACATGCATTGTCTTTTTATTTTGTATTGTCGTTTAGAGCAGAAAAATAAAAACATCCACAAATAAAACAGATTGTTCCGTGCTTAACTTTAAGCATATAATAAACGAAAAAATAAATTATTTTTTACTTTTTTTAAAGGATTTTTATTAAGTCACTTCAACTCTGAAAGTGTGACATATTTATCATTTTTACACTTGATATAGCTTATAGAACGACATTTAAGACGGCAGATTAAAATGTCAAATATTGAACAATTCAAAATAAATACCTGTCAAAAATCTAAGGCTTTCTAATTACATGACAGTTTCAGTACCTAATTGAAACATTAGGTAAGACACTTATAGTATAATCCATTATGCAATAACGCATACGCATGACAGGTAGTCGACAATAATACAATTTTACTATGAAAATGTGTTAATTATAAATTTAAATAATAACCAAATAGGTTTTAAAAATAATTATTTGGAAAACAGCGGTAAATATTGGTCACAAGCCCATAAACTAACTGGATATAAATCAATAGATACAATAATATAACAATAGCTAGTAATTACGAATGTCTGTCGACTACCTACCAAGTTCTCTCTGTACTTTGATTCCCATTAAACATGCAACTGTGTACAGCTCGACTCTGCGAGGTCGCCACTAACGTAGTAACATTTTATTTAAATTCCCTTCTAGTTATAAAATTGGTTACTCAATTTGACCACTGTCAGTTTGATTAGACAATAATCTCATAATATCTGTTGTTTTAATACTGATATGATTTTATCTATTTAATTCATAAGACAACTTTTATTCGATTTATTTAGATATACATCATCATCATAATCATTCCACTTGGTGTTTTCGTCTATGGCGAAGAACCGTCTAAGGAGAGATCGTAAATGGCTTGCAAAATCAAGTTCTGTTTTAAAAAATCCTGTAGAAAGACGATCCGTCCATTAGAATTGCCGGTTTACTTATACGGAATGCTTTTGAGCTTATTTACGATTTATTCTTCTCTCGTCTGTTGGTTACCTAAAACAGTTAGTTTTTAACGATAACGCCGTTTTTTCAGTTTCCTTTTTTACAGAAACAAGTGTTTATCTTCTTCTGTAAAAAATAGCTTTTATAGATAATGTCGTTTCGCGCCTGTTTTGTTGAAGCCAAGTTTTGTTGTTTTTAGTGTCACAATTTAATAAATCTATCTACTTCATTCTTAAATGAACAATATGTACTGAAGTTTTAAAACTTTCATGAATTTAACTCATATTGTCAACATGAGATAGAATTAAATCACAATCAAAATTATTATTCAACATCAAGGTATCTATCTAATTAAAATAATAATTTTGATCCTGATGAAGTCCTGTGTTATATTTACAATATGAACAATACTCATCAGTCAATAAGAAAGGTGACAAAAAAAAACTAGTCCGCCATATTATTATAAAAATCTAAAAATTATTGAAAATCGACAAAGATATTGATGGTCAAATTTGTGGCATTTGTGGCTCGAAATTTTTAAGCAACTCTTAAATATATCTGTGGTGTTAGAAACTGCTTGGTTTCTATATACCTATTCAAACCTATATGCTAATTGTATAGACTGCCAGCTTCTAAGTTAGTTTATTGTTATGTCATTTCTGTCACAGCTTACAATGTAAATTATCACGATGTATTTTGTCGATTAAAACCATTATTCTAAAGGTTTTATCTTATTTATCAATATCTTTGTCAATTTTTATTTGTGAAACAAAAGAAAAATACGTGTACAATACTTTTTAATAATCCGACGGAATAATTAATATATTTTTGTCACCATGTTCCGTTGTTTCATCATAACATCGTGTTCAAACAGCACACAGTTGGACGTGTAAGTGAAATGTAATATAACGTATTAGTTAGTTAGAGGGTAGGGAGCGGGCGGACGCCGCCGCCGCGCGGGCGGGGCGGGGCGCGGGGTATTATTTCCGGGAGGGGGGCTTGCGCGGGGTGCGGGTCGTCTTGCCGGTCGACGTGGACGGGGTCGCCACTATCGGCGACGGCTTCGACTCTGCAAACGAATGACGAATGGAACATGTATAATGCAATTTAATTTTCTCCGAACCGACTTCAATTTAAAATAAAATTTAACCAAATTTCATAAAATTCTATCACTACGTCATCTAAACACAAGAAAATAAATTTAAGTTGTTTGTTCATATTTCAGTTTTTTTGTTAGAAACATGAATAAGTCGGGAGTGTGCTTAGTAGTCCTCGTATGATTCATTTAGCCCCGCTACTCAACAGGCAGGTCTGCAGCTCCGTGTTAGGATATAATAGAAAAGGCATTAGAACATTACTGTGTTCCAGTTTGAAGGGCAATCCAGTGAGATTACAGGGCATAGAGATAAAACATCTTATATCTCTGGGTGACGAGCGCCGTAGTGCTAGGTAATAATTTGGACTCTTCTCTGCGTGTCACTGTGCTGTTATGTGGCAGGCATGTTGCTTACCATCAGGCAAGTGCCCTGCTCGTCTCGTCACTACTATTTATTCTATAAAAAAGAGGCACGTGACAAGTATTCAGCTTGCCTTAAATGCCAACCCTAAAATAGGCGTCAGTTATCGGGATATAGCTATTTTGATATAAATTATCCAAGATGGCCGCCGCTACAAAATGTTAGTGGCCTTTTTTTTAATGTAATTAGTATAAAGGGGCGTTACCTTTAGCGGCCCTGCGGCCCCTGGTGGGCGTGGCGAGCGCCGCGGCCGCGGGCGCGGGCTCCTTCTTCCCGGGCGTCCGTTTCGCGGCCGGACTCTTGCTCGCTTTCGCCTTCTCCGTCACAGCCGTGGCCGTCTGCAATGTGCCCGACACTTTATAATTTTTGGCTACTTTTCCATATTGTCATTAGGTCTATTGGCCAGGAAAGAGACGGCCGGGATAGGTAATTGAGACGACGACATGGTTAAAAATATACCATTCTAATTAGTTCGTCGGGCAGGTCAAAAAAATATAATGGAACACGTATTTTATTGTTTTATCAAATTGACAAAGATACAGGTCATCAAACTTCTGGAGTGGGGGCGTTGTGACGTCACTCCTAAGAACCGTACCATAATGTGACGTCACTCCAAAGGTCTAAGCGCTGTATCTTCGTCATTGTTTGTTTGGGAAACATAAGAAAAAATACGTGTACAATATTTTTTATGATCTAACTGACAGACTAATTCGTTTTTTTTTGTCGTCTCGCTTATTGGGGACAAATAGGGTAGATAACTGTTTGATTCAAAACTTTTATCCTACTTCGAATATTATTAATGCGAAATATTCAAATTTTATCCGGTTCAGTTTTTACCATGTTTGACCAACAAACATGAAATTATGCCAACACAATTCGCAGTTATATTATTAGAATGCGTACGTTTGGATGTTTATTGCTCTATCCTGTTAGAGCAGCTGAACAGATCATGTTGATACTTGGTACACAGTTAGATTGTAATCTAGAATATAGAATAGCATATAAGCTACATTTCATCGCAAGAAAATTACAGGAACTGCAACAGTAAACCGGACTGAGTTATTTGACTAGTATTAAATAAAATGTACGAAGTTTTGTGGTTTTATTAACTGATTGGTTTGATAATTATTTACTTGAATAGTACAACAAAACTTAAATAGAAATCAAACAGTATTAGTAGACGAAAGACAAGCGTTGTAATCATTGTGTTGAGTCATCTACCCTATTTTGCCTTAAAATACTCAATTTACACATAATATATTGTCCCAAGACACAGAGTTAGTGATACTGCAAAGTAGAACAAAGATAGTTTAAGATCTTTTAATATTTCACAAAACTACATATGTTTATGTAGTAGTAGACCGTTTGTTGTGGAAATCTAGGCCTATGTTTAGCAGTCGACGGCTTGGATGATGATGATGATGACATATGTTTACTTATTTTCTTAGTTAGTATACTGTTCGGTTTTTATGACGCTATTTGGTACCGCGTGTTTATTTTCTTTCTTTGATTTGGTCTCCGAAATGGGTGCATTTTTGATTACATAAATATATGGGCTTACACTTGGCTAAATTTAGTCACGACTGAATTCAAAAAGCAAGCTCATTTCAGAAGCGAGGATTGCTGGCCTCGTAACTTGGTTCCAAACTTGCTTCTGAACTACCAGATATTCTCGTGAGACCAAGACTACCCTAATCGTAGCAATGACAAAACAAAGAAGCAGTTTGTATATTTTAATTTATTTTTAAAAAGGGAATGTACATAATAAACTGTTTTGTCTGTCTGAATTCAGTCACTAAATATAGATAAGTGTAATAAGCCTTATAGAATGACGGGATCAGTCAGACATACGCATAATGGTATGTCTGGGTGTTTCTATGTATAGTATGTATGTATTTAAAGCTATATAAGTATTATATCAGCTATCTGACCTGTGTACTGTGGCACATATTATATAGTAATAAAATAAATTATTATATAGTATTGCTTAGTTTGGGATCAGATGGTGGTGTGTGTGAAATGTTCACCAATAAATGTCCACCAATATTTATGTTAAGTCTCGAAATCAATACCTAGCACTGCATAGCCATGACAAAAAATAATATGTAGGTAATACCATTAAAAATTCAGTAAGAAGTAGAGACCAACTGCCAAAAATTACTTATAAAAAGAAAAAACTAATATCTTTGTTCTACTCTGCAACACACTAAATTAATTTACACATCACTCTTAATTTAATAAACATTAATTTCTTATACAACTAGACAATTATTTATATTCTTAACATAATAAACAATCACACTCACAAAAAAACCTTCAATAAATATCCATGCATTAAATCATGCAGATATAGAAGAGGCAAACAATAAAAGAACTTAGGCAGTTAAGAGTTAAAACAAAAAACAAACAATAAGCCGTGATGATGGAGTGACCTGATGACGAGTTTTAATATTATTAAAGTCTTGTTAGTAGATATTGGAAACGGGATTAGTCTAACTTAAGTACTAAGAGAAAATCTTTACCTAAGAAAGGAGTAAGTACTCTAAATTCATCGCCTGATGAATGCAATACATGCTTACCTACTAATATTATAAATGTCAAAATTTTGATGTTTGTTGTTCAATCACGTTGGAACTTCTGAACTGATCTGGTTGAAATTTGGTATACAATTAGTTGTATTGTGTAAATTAGTGGTTATAGTTGCTGGCAAACAAGTTGACCCATTGAAGTTGGCTGCGCAGAAATGTTTTTAAGGTCTTTTTGGTGGAAGTGCACATGCGCGAACTTTCTCCTTCCACGTCACTTTTGGAGGGTCAACTTGTTTGCGGGCCACTTACTGTAAAATTTGATGTAAAATGTGAATTTTTTTTTTTCATTAGTATTATTTCATTTAAATTAATTGACATGCAATAGAATAACTAAAGTGAAGTAAAGGTTAACTAAACATTTCTTGGACTGCTTTTTACCCCCTTAATATAAGTGGTTGCTGAACCGCGGGCGCATCTAGGATTTAATGATAATATCCGTTCAAATAAATATATTCTGGAAAGTTCTATTTCAAAACTTGTTCAAGAAATACGAGAAACATTTATCAGGCGATTTCAAAAGTAGTTTTCAATTTTTAATTGAAAGTACAACGTCAGAGAGAAAGAGAGAGTAGGATACAGTAGAGAGTAGAGTAAGAGAGTAGACATGCCATCATGCATTCTTTTCACCTCCTATCTCTTCCGGCACTGTTATATCACAACATTATTCCAATGGCATCCAAATGTATGGAATGACAGTGCATAATAAAAAAAATAATACCTTTACCGAAAAATAATGCGGACTTCTTAAATACACTGGAATTTTACAACAACATAGTACAAATCAAAACCAACTTTACACCATAACTGATAATATGAAACCAAATACATAGTTATAAATTTCATACCAAAAGTTAGGGATTCACGGAAGCATTTAGAAACATCTATCAACATATGGTAGAGCTATATGTATGCTATTTGTGGCTAACAAGAACATTGGTTGTGTCAAATGTATAGAATATGGGGCCATCCATAAATTACATGTAAAGGGGGCGGGAGAGGGTCGATGAAGTGTGACATCGTGTGGACGGGGAGGTCTCAAATTTTGTGAAGTCTCATTAAAAAAAATGACGTATTTCAGATCTATGTATTACAACACTAAATTTAAATGAAAATTGCAAAATATGTGACGTCATTCTAGGTAGGGGGAGGTGTCAAAAATATGACCAATGTGACAAGGACAGGGGTGGGGTATAAAAATCGTGATAAATCGTGTGACGCAATTTATGACCCCTATTAAGCGTAAACAGCCCACTATGTTTGCACTGGTGGTTTTTGAAAGGGGAATGCCTCAGTTGGGCTCCAGTTGGCCAACAGACCTTTGAGCTAGCGCAAAATGCACAGGGCACCTAACCTAGTATGGTAATATTATACTCAACAAGTACTACATTTAGTGCAACGACTATAATTTGGAGCAACCTGTATCAATGCGCGTGGTGTGCGATCGCTGCAACTGGTGACTGTTGTAGTGTGCGTATTGCAAACCGGTATTGCATAGATCGGTGCATGCGCACACGGGGCAGTGGCGGTTTTGTGTGACGTCACCATCGCGCGCATGTATGAGGCTGTTATCTTGACTAATTTGTTTTAATAATGTATGTTATATTGCGGGTAGAATAATTAATTTATGTCGAGAATTAGTTGTCTGGACAAATCAATTAGATTTTAAGGCAACTTATGTTTTGTAAGAAAAAAAATCTGTTACTAAATTAAAAAAAAAAAAAAAAACTACCGCAACGCCACTTCAGACAGTACGACCTCGGCTAGAGCAGTCACTGATAGAGAAGACCATGGAACAACCTGACATCCCAGAAGGGAACGCCCCAGCAAGCAGAATCTAGCAATTAGCTACTTGTAGCTGGTATGTACACCTAATACACTATTTTTCACTACTATCGGCTGTACTGCGTGGTTCAAAATGCTTCCGTGTAAGTGAAATTTCGATAAGTACCGTAACATGCAGATCAATCAAATAATACTGTACAAATTCATTCATTCTCTCAACTAAAAAAATATCCATCTATCTGTCTATCTAGAAACTCAATCATAAAATCTGCGCCGCCGTCTCTTCGGATCTCTTTACGCCATAACAACTTTTTAAACAACTCTTAGTAAGTTATTAAATAAATTTTCGAATTATGTTTTCTTTACTAAAAGTTACTGAGGAATAACTGTACTAAGCCGTATGTAAGGGTCGTATTGGAGATCACAATTAGGCATTACTTTAATTATTGGAACAACTCTGTAAATAAATATCAGCTGTTTATATTTAGTTGTAAAGCCATTTTGCCGTGACGTGAACAAGTCTTTAAAAATGGCTTCCACAGAGAGTAATAAACCCTGAAAAATAACCAAATCCAAACCAAAACCAAAAGATATAATTTGGTATAGCAGCCTCATAACCATTATTGCTATCCTAAATTCAATTACGAGTACAGCAATGGATAACTAAAAGACCACAAATTTATTACAATGACGGTGGTGGGGCAAGCAATGCCTTTTTTTAGTATTTTGCTGATATGAGATTTCTACTTTGCGCAAACTTTAAAGTTACTTTTTGCGAGTGGACAAATACTTTTTTTTGAGCGCTTTGTGTACGTATTACGTACTACAAAAGAGCCCACGACACAGCCACACCGTCCTTGTTTAGTTTAGAACAGCTAATTTCTTTTCGGGATCTCATAGTAAGGGCAGTTTCATGATGACTACACCATTTCAACTATTTGCCCACGATTTGTACTACCCTTTCGACTTAGTAAAGCTACTCTGCGTAACCTGACCGTCTATTTAGCCATATCAATAATAATACACACAATTTTGTATTAAGATATTCATGTTTATCTCTGTATAAGATATTTATAACAATAGAAACACAATGAAAACTCAATAACATTGAGAGCTGATTCACAATTTGGCTGCCGAATAAAAAGAAATAAAAATTAAGTTGCTATGCCGTCTAAGTTGAATTAAAATCTGGATTCACTTGCATGCACAAAAGTACTTTATTGCCACTAATAATTAATTGGTTAGTTGCAGTTCTACTGATTTTTATATAATTCACTTAAGATTTGTGTAATCTGCCTCCGTTTTGTGTATTTCTTGTTTTCCGAGATTTGTCTGTAACAGTTTCAGGAGCCTTATAAGTATCTGTGAAAGGCGATTTTTTTTTCATTAAAGCCCCATCAACAAACACAGTAAATTTTCTACATAATGTAATTGCTTCTAAAAATCTTTTCAGTTCTTTTTGGGTGTAATAATAATAATATGTAATATTCATCACAAGAACAGATTAATAAAAAAAGTCTAATCGAATAAAAGCAAGAAAATACACAAAACAGTTGAGACAATGGTCAACTAAAATTAGGCCTGGACGAGCACAAAAATAATAGATTTCATTGTTAAAATATATCTTTAGACTGATGCGACTTCTAGATATCAGTAAAAACCAGGCAAGAGCAGTGCATACAAGTATTCACCAGTACATCAGACATCTACAACTGCAAACTCAAAACGTAGACCTTAGTACATTGACCCCAGAACCCGTTACGATTCACAGTAGCATCAATTAAGTCAATATTCTACAGTTTAGTTAACAAATATTGTTAGACCTGGAAAGAGGAGTTTTTAGAATGACAGATGGCTGAAAATATTTGTAAAATTTAACACATGTCAAACTTTGACATATGGTTATCAAATTTGACATTGACAACAACATATTCTTGACAGGTTACCGCACGAATTTGACATTCTGAAAACCCCTGACTAAGTTGAATCGTATCGCGACGGATTCAAGTTAAATAGATAATTTTCTACGTTCTGAGTTTCGATAACTCAAAATAGAAATCGTCCGAGACGGGGCGTCCACACGCCACACTTCTGGCAGTCGAGCATGAAGGGTAATGGGTGATGGCGATACGTACATTTCTATAAATCCGTTGGACTATGCCTACCTTGCTTGTGGTCGCCACTACGGGCGTACTACCTGCAGATTTTCTCTTATTATTGTTTGTTTTCGCCGGTGTTTTGGATTTCCGTGACGTTTTTGGACTGCGTTTGGGCGTCGTTCGCGCCTTTTTGGCGGGCGTCGGTTCCTTCTGCAAGAGATAGGTTATAAATGCTTTCCCGCGCTTTTACCAACTAACTGAATCGGGTTTGGCTTTGCTTTTGCTCTCAATCATATCAAAGGAAAAGAAAAGAGAGACAAATATCAAAGCATTTTTTGGGCGGTAGACCCCGTTTGGTGTTAGCAAAGTATACATCGATCAATACGTAGTAGGTATTATATTAACTACGAAACGAATAAAACCGTCAGTGTGTTTTCAGACAAATCGTCGGTCGAATCACGAAAAGCCGTATCTGTGTTTTGGTAAATTTTACAGCAGAGCCATTTTTATTATATAAACTTGGCCTATAAATGTCGATTGTGCTAATATCTCAAAATCTAAAATTCTGTTGGATACGCCCTTTCGTTTTTCGACCGACGAAATGATTGATTTAAGAGGCGTATTTTGTGGGATACCTGTGTTCTAGTGGATTTTGTAGTGGATTAGTATGAATAGAAATTTGGAATAAACAGGTATTTAGATAGGCGCGTCTACATCATACGTCGGGGTATTACATGACATCACGCAATTTTCAGTCTAACATTGGCCACTGCATACAATGTGTTGTAATAAAAAGTCTATCTTGGCTTAGTTTGGCTGTCACGGTGTCACATACTCATAACTTATAAAATTTCGGAGTTTGCAAAGTGTTCGTCTTGAATGGTGGGAATAACGAAATGAAAGGGTAGTTACCGGCGTGGGCGGGCTAGCAGCGGGCTTGTCCCCGGTGGCGCGGCGCTTGCGCGACTTGTTGTCGATCTGCGACTCCGCCGTGTACAGCGAGAGATCCACTGGAACACACACACGTCTCACTGAACCTCGTGTACTTAACTACATATACAAGAATCTTTATTATTGTTCCATACAAACCGGCCTCATACGCATGTAATATATCTGAAAAAACAATTTGTGGTCTGGATTTATACAATGATAAAAAAAAGTCAACTGATGAAGTCTTCTTCTTCTTTAACTAGGCAAACTATAAAACAGTGCATACATTAGATCACACATTGAAATTCGACATGTATATTAAGATTGAAATATGTACATTTGTTTTTTTTATTTATATTAAATTTAAAAAAAGTCGTATGCTAAAAAATAGTATGCTTTAGGTACTTTCCTACTAATATTAGCAAGACGAAAAAAAACTATATTTATCCACCGACTATCTTGGATTTGTCCTTGGCATTCTACTAGTCAAGCCCTTTCATTGGACATCCATAGTGAGGGAGTTGTGAAAATAAAAAAGGTAATTCGCACTTAATGTGGTGACGGCCATCTTGAATTTGAAATTTGTTATTGTGTATTGTATAGTATTCTACTAATCAAGCCCTTTCATGTGATACCCACATTGATGGAGGTTGTAAAATAATATTTTATCCACCATTTTGTGGAGGCGGCCATCTTGAATCCATATTAAACCAAACATACCTAAGAAAATCCGCACGGAAATTAACCTTCCTTAAATAAAAAAAACCATATTGAAATCGGCCCGTTCGTTCGAGTTCGACGGTGTCACAGACAGACATCGACGTCAAACTTATAACGCCCCTTTTTTGGTCGGGGGTTAAAAATATAGTTGTGGGTAAGTCCAGCACGTTGTATAAGTTGCGTGAGGCACTCACGGCCGTCGGGGTGCTCCGGCGTGAGGTCGAGGCTGGCGCCGCCGCCGCGCTCGGTGGCCCGCAGTAGGTATACTCACGGCCGTCGGGGTGCTCCGGCGTGAGGTCGAGGCTGGCGCCGCCGCCGCGCTCGGCGCGCAGGGCTCGCTGCAGGATGGAGGTGGCGCGCTCGCGCTCGGCGGCCCGCAGCAGCTGCGCGCCGCCCGCGCCCGCGCCCGCGCGTTGCAGCGACAGCGTCGTCAGCACGCACTCCATGTCTGCAACACACAACCACAATAGGAATGTTAACACTAATCACAAATTAATGTTAATTTTATGAAAGTTTGTATTAATAGAATATCGAAAATCACATTATTAAAATTTAATATTACGTAGTAAATTTATTATAAATGCTAGATTTTTAACCTGTTGTCACGTGACTGGAAACACCAATATGACTTATTACGTCACTAGTCGCAAAACACAAGCTGTTGAAAACTGACGAAACTGTTTACTTTTCTGTGTTTTTATCATTGTCGATCTTCATCATCATCCCCGCAAGACGTCCGCTGCTGAACATAGGCCTCCCCCCCCTAGATTTCCACAACCAACGGTCGATCTTAGCGACGACGATTTTGATTGTTTGTATTCAAGTAATGATAAGAAAACACATAAACATACAGTCATGAATAGCGACCAATGTTTAGCGACTAGTGAAGTCATGTCAGTCGATAGTGTTTTTGCGGGAAAAATTCAAAATTAGTTACTATATTGTATACTAGCAGCCCGTCCCGGCTTCGCACGGGTATTATGGAAAATAAGTATAAAACAAAATTATTAGACTTACAAATTTTAACACACTCTTGGCAAACTTGCCATGCTTAGGACATACGACCAAGACAAAACAAACAATCCCAATCATCTGTTTATCATTTAAAACGCATGTTTTTTGCCTACTTTACTTTATAAAAAAATGCGGGAGCCAGAAGCTCAAGGGAGGTCCTGAGAGGAGCGAGCCAAGCGAGGCCAAGCGTAGACGCCGGCGACCTCCGTAGCGGATTGTATGTCGAGTATGGAGAAGTGACACTCAGGGTCATAGAGCTTCTGGCTCCGGGAGCCCACCCGGGAGTCGAACCTCAGTGATAGACCCTAATAGGACCAATTGTTATGTTTAGGTATTGTTATGCTTCTCTCAATGTGTGCCTTTAAACATTATGCTATATATGGTAGTAAAAATTATGCGGAAACAGTTATGCGTTAGTTGTTATGGTATATTTTATTATTATTAGCCCTAAAAACGTTATGCCTACTTAAATTGCCACATGGGCACGTTTTAGTTTTAGGTATGTCTAGCGTCGTTGTTATTCCCCTTTTACTTTTACGTATCAAATCAAAAATTAAATCAGTAAATTTTTAGTGGTTGTAATTTAGTAAAAATCTGCTAATGCCACCTACGACGTAGTTTATGGTTGTGCAACGTTTTGGTTACTTTTAATTAAAAATGTAGGTACTAAAGTCTATTAGTTCTAAATACGTACTAAATAGTTACGACTGGTCTAGTCGGGAGAACGGCGGCTGCCGATCCGGAGCCCCGTGTTTAAAATCCCACATGAACCAGGCGCCACTGTCTTTTCGGAGTAATGTGCGTAATGCCGCTAACTTAAAACGGTGAAGGAAAACATCGAGAATAAATCGCCATGTACTTAGAATCTTTTGAGGTCATGTGTCATCCACCAACCCGCACTGGGCCAGCGTGGTGGATTATGGACTTGACTTTCTCCTTGCGAGAGAGGGCCCCTAGTCCTAGTAGTGGGAATATTTAGTGGGCTGCTTATTGAATCTATTGACACAGCTAGATTTCTGATCGTCTCATCATCGTAGCCCTGTTTTATTCTACTTTAGTAGGTAGGGTAAAGGGGACCTTTGGGGATGACCTATATCCTATCCTATCCCCCAGTTCAAATTACACGCGCATCACTGTTTTTCGAAGTCATGTGCGTAATGCATCTAATTTAAAACGGTGAAAGAAAACATCGCGAGGAAACAAAATTTGAATAAATTTAATGTAATACTATGTGGAAAGTGCGAGAAAACTTATTATGTAGGAGATTTATCATGTAGAATATCATGTAGAATAAACTTATGTAAAAGTAATTCTGAAAAGAACTTTTTGATTGGAACATAAAAAATGTTTAATTTTTAATATCATTTGCGTCCACTACGTAGCGAGCCGACCGCGCAAATTAGTAGACGCGCGGCTACTCGTACTACCTATTTCATAGCTGCGAACACCTCTCCCCCGTGCCTCGGTGTCCCCTCTATCGGTGTTGCGCCGCGCGGCGCCGCATTTTGATACGATTGATATTTTTAATTTCGTTATATCTTTTGAATGAAATGTCCGACTTCAATAATTCAAAAAGTAATCAATTAGTATTAAAAGGGTCTTGAATAAGAAATCATTTATTTGGATAAGAATCAATACAAATGTGTGGATAACATGGTCTGAATTTGATAGGCATTTTTATCTACTTTTAAAATGTAAAAAAGTAGTTGTAGCAACGTAATTACTGTAGATAGACATATGGTTTCGCGAGGTTTTTGTAGATTTTAATACGCTCTATAATATTGTAAAACATTGTTTTGGTCTATCATTAGTACTTTCCGCAGCGTATGCGATGAAAGCCATTTTATGTCTGTTTTTATTCCACCTTGCGTTGGTTTTAGTTAAAATTTCCGAGGATATCTCATTTTTTTTCGTGATAAACATAGCCTATGTTACTCAGTGATAATGTAGCTTTCTATTGGCAAAAGAATTTTTGAAATCGGTCAAGTAGTTTTCGAGTTTATTCGTAACATACAAAAATACAAATCTTTCCTCTTTATAATATTAGTATAGATTTTCTCATCGAAAATACTAATATTTTAATAAAATATTTTTTTATGATAAACATGCGTCTATCTTCAAAATAAAAGCTTTTCGAAAAAATGTTAAAAATGGAAGGAGGGTTCCTTCCATTTTTGTCTGTCTTGAGTCAAAGTAGCCCAGTCTTTAAGGTGTTTGTCGAGATTGTCCCGCCATTGCCTTTTAACCCAGCGATCGTCTGACATTTTGTTAGACATAGCGAACAATCGCTATGTATTTTACAAGTGACTTCAAATTGTTCGTAATATTAATAGGATTAATGTGATAATAGGGATGTTAATATTCGTGAGGGCGGTTCAGTTTTCGATTTTCTTTACCCGCTTCTAGATATTATCGGCTTTTCTTCCAAGATCAAACAATGAACGTTGAAACAAAATAAATATTACGACCTTCTAAACGAATTAACAAAAAAACGGCTATGTAGTTAATTTATACGCTGTAGAAGTGGGAGCGAGAGGTACATCAGCAAAATCTCTCTATAACCTACTGAAAGACCTTGGCTTGTCCAGAAGTGCAGTAAGTTCTATACTAGAACGAGTATCAAAAGCTGCACTAGTAGGCTCATATCAGATTTGGCTGGGTAGGGAGAGAAACACGAGTAGTGAAGGTGAGTGTTGATGTACGTCAGAAAGGGGCCCGCCCCTTAAACCTATGCCCGAGTCACAAGTATCGGGATCTACACGGGATTTGTCTCTCTGCCACACCCCGGACACTCCACTAAAACTCCATACAAGCGCCGCTGTGGAGCTACCTACTCTTCACACAACTACGCAGATGTTGTTCGTACACACGCGTGAATGTGTGCGTTAGCGCTAGGGCTACTGAATTATTTTATTGAATAGTTGTGCCCCCTTGAGTTCACCTGGTGACGTAAAGTAGTTTATAAACTTTCTGTAATGTTGAATTACATAAATAGAATGGTGCCAAATTATACTATTCTAACTAAAAGTGTGTATGTATTGCCGCGTAAAATCAAACGAAACCGATGATCGATAGGTACCTAGATATCTATTTTTTGTTAGTAAGTACACATTCGCATATTATTTTACACCTACCCAAGAAGGAAACTTTATTCTGTCGCTATAGTTATTCCTCCAGGCATTATCAATCCGTGCCCAAAACTGGCTGTGTAAGCTTTGAGAAATTATTACCACGTAAATAATATTATCTCAATGTGTGTAAGTTACGAACTTTGAGTTAAACATTACTACGTTATTATAAAGCAACGTTATTTAAAAGTTTCTAATCTTACGTTATTGTATCCTTAGGAAATTAAATAAAGCTTTTATTCTTGTCCCGTTTATTTGACAGACAGCCGTAAACAGTACAGCAACCCACCATGATGATATTTCGTTAGGAATTAGATGTTCGATACCAGCCCTTCGTTGAGTGCTCCTAGCGTATCCGAAACGGCCTGAGGGGTGAGGAAGCTTGAAATTGGCGGGAGGTGGGGAGTGTCCGTTCTATCTATATTATCTATTCTATGTCTCTGCCACACGATGAACCCGGCACCCGCACGGTGAATCCATGGAATGCTAAAAAGATCGTCTCACTGATGAACTACTGGTAGTATTTCTTTATACTGTGATAATATCTATTTACGTCATCAGGCGACATTACCGGTGACGTCGTAGAAGTCCGGCTTGTAGGTCTCCCCCTGGGGGTCGGCCGCCTTGTCCTGCGACAGCCAGCGTATCTTGATCTTCCGCGTGGTGCGGTAGACGTTCTGCATCGCCTGGCACACGTAGAACCCGCCCTCGGCGTTGCGCACCGCCAGGTATTCGTTCCTGAAACATTACACCATTAGACAAACCTGTGGGTAACTACGACAAAAAAAGGCCAGTTATAGGGTAGTAACTACGACAAATAAAAGTGGTCAAGTGCGAGTCGGACTCGCCCATGAAGGCTTCCGTAGCAGCAAGTAACATAATATAAAAGTTCTTGTAGTTCGTTGTTACATTAATCAATGTTATAACAATACGTCAATTTTTGACGTATTAAAATAAAACTACTTACTAGATCTCATTGAAATCAATTTTCGTTGATAGTTTACTTGGTAATGCACATCATACACTTTAATATTTTTCTCATTCTCCTATTTTTAGAAGTAAAGGGGGGGTGAACACATTTCACCACTTGGAAGAGTCTCTCGCGCAAACTATTCAGTTTAGAAAAAAAATATGTTAGAAACCTCAATATCATTTTTGAAGACCTATCCATAGAAAGCGCACACGTATAGTTTTGATAGAAAAAAATAATAATTGTTTCAGTTATATAAGTATGGGTCACCTCTAAATTTATTGTTTTTTTCTATATTTTGTATGAAAATCTTGATGCGGTTCACAGAATACATCTACTTACCAAGTTTCAATAGTATAGCGCTTATAGTTTCGGAGAAAAGTTGCTGTGACATACGGACGGACAGACATACAGACAGACAGACATGACTAATCTATAAGGGCCCATATTTTAAATGGTGCAAATCCTTTGGTCTCACTGTCAATCCTTCTAAGACTCAGGCCATTATCATAGGAAGTTCCCGGCTAATTTCGAGGATTGACTTTAAGACAATGACCAAAGTTATTTTCAGCGGTACAACTGTGCCTTATAGCGCAGAAGTTAAGAACCTAGGCATTGTATTTGATAGGTGTTTCACTTGGGACCCTCAAATCCGATCGCTAAAGCGGAAACTGTTTGCTTCTGCAGCGTCTTTACGAAGAATCCGTAATTTCTTACCTACTGCTACCAAGGCTGCTCTAGCTCAATCTCTTCTACTCCCCATACTAGACTACGCAGACGCCTGCTACCTGGATCTTAGACAGGAGCAATTTGATATGCTGGAGCGCCTTCAGAATCTTTGCATAAGATTTATTTTCGGTCTTCGGAAATACGATCATATATCCCAGTTCCGCACAAAGCTCAAGTAGCTCCCAATTCGTCTTCGAAGAGATACTCGCATTCTCTCCCTTTTGTATAAAATTCTTTTTACCCCCTCTTCGCCCTCCTACTTAAGTTCTCGCTTCACTTTCCTATGCGACACTCATTCTGTCAAACTTAGGTCATCTACAAATCTTCTTCTGTGTACTCCATGCCACTCAAGCTCCTTTTTTGGCTCTTCGTTCTGTGTGCGTGCTGTTGCGCTGTGGAATACACTTCCGGTGTCCATCAGGCGCGCTCAGAGCGTCGACTCGTTTAAGGCTCAGATTTGGCAGCATTACTTAAGCA
Source organism: Ectropis grisescens (assembly GCA_017562165.1). Lineage (NCBI taxonomy): Eukaryota > Metazoa > Arthropoda > Insecta > Lepidoptera > Geometridae > Ectropis > Ectropis grisescens. The sequence continues at coordinate 22,179,151 of CM029789.1, read as the reverse complement.
ACGTTGTTGTGTAAACCTGTGCATTTTTCCTTTACGCTTAGTGTATTTTTATTAAATGTATTTATGTATGTAAGTCTATTTTATATTATTTAATCTGATATTTATGTATTGTGTTATTTTATTTATGTATTTGTTTGTATTACTTCTATTTTCTATTAGTATGATATTTATGAAACTAATTGTGTACATGTATCAAGGATACCGCACCACTGCCCGTACTTTCATATTGTCCTAGTTACCAAAAGGTTATCTGGAAGAGATCGCTATTAGCGATAAGATCGCCTTTTGTACCCAAATGTTTAATTTTAAGTAAATCACTGTTTTTCTGTATTGTTTTGTGGTGTAATAAAGTGTTTTTGTATTGTATTGTATTGTATTGTATATTTTGCCATTTAGCTACGAAAGTACGGAACCCTAAAATGGCCAGTTATAGGGTAGTAACTACGGCAAAAAAGGCCAATTATAGGGTAGTAACTACGACAAAAAAGGCCAGTTATAGGGTAGTAACTACGACAAAAAAGGCCAGTTATAGGGTAGTAACTACGACAAAAAAGGCCAGTTATAGGGTAGTAACTACGACAAAAAAGGCCAGTTATAGGGTAGTAACTACGACAAAAAAGGCAAGTTATAGGGTAGTAACTAGGACAAAAAAGGCCAGTTATAGGGTAGTAACTACGACAAAAAAGGCCAGTTATAGGGTAGTAACTACAACAAAAAAGGCCAGTTATAGGGTAGTAACTACGACAAAAAAGGCCAATTATAGGGTAGTAACTACGACAAAAAAGGCCAGTTATAGGGTAGTAACTACGACAAAAAAGGCCAGTTATAGGGTAGTAACTACGACAAAAAAGGCCAGTTATAGGGTGGGGACTGCTGATAGAAGTGAAAACGTAAACTTTTTACGGTACTTATACATTTTATGTCGTAGGATGATTTGATAGCCCGTGATTTTGTAAAAATCCTAGCTATTTCGCGATTTGTATGATCGCTATGATATTTCTCAATCTAGCTATTAAGAACTAGGTTGTGAAACGCATTGCCGGAGTGGGTTTTGCCCGATGGTTACAACCTGGAGGTTTTCAAGTTGAGAGTGAATTGGTTTCAATTAGGTAAGCAAGCTCCGTCGTCGACCGTATCATCCGCATCCAACATCATCGCATCATCGTAACCGTATCATTAAATGGGCATAAATCGTAAAAGGTAAGTTTTACAAAAAAGTTTACTGGAAAGAAACGATGCGAAATTTTATTATCTACAATAATGATATCTATGATTGTAGCCCTAAAGTGCATGGTTTCCGAGATATCGGCTAAAACTATTTTTTCAAGATGGCGCTTCAAGCTCCACCTGTATCTGTCAGAATTTTGTGATTTTTGGTAATAACAATAATATTTAATTTAAAAAAATATATAATTTTGTAATTCATACATCAATCTATGTCCAACTGCACTCTCGCTCACTCACTCACTATCACTTCAGAGATGATTGAGGAGAAACAGGAAACAGCATTGTGTTTTTTCATAAACAGCCACTGCTGAGAATGGGGCCCTACCTCCCACAATGGGACAGTAAAGGTCATAATCCACCACGCTGGTTAAGTGCGGATCGGAGTACGAAAAATATCTTCCTTGGAAAATGTTGGTCACCCCAGATGTTTTTATTCACCAATAGTCAGTGGCAATGACAAAGTTTTAGATCTCCACTTGAAAAAAAATCAAAGAGATGTGCGGAATCTCAACCTATGGCCTCACAACTGAGAAATCGGGTGATTTCCCCAGTACACCACAACGGCTTTATTAGTCACTAGGCTACCACATATTTTGTTCCCACAGCTGGGACTTGGTGCTTCCTCTCGCAAGGATAAAGTCATGGCCACAATCCACCACGCTACTCAAATGCAGGGTTGGTTGGTGGATGACATATTATTCATGTCCTATAAAGACGTGTTTCTGCCAAATGCGGGTTGGTGGTCGGTGGTGATGATATTTACATCCTAGAAAGATGTTTTTCTTGCAACATGGTGGAGGTTTGTTCACAGTGTGTAAGTCATAAAACCGTGCGACAAGTACTTGCATGCATTTTTATAAGTTTTAATAAGTGGACCACCTAGATTCTGGACCCAGCCCAAGGGTTGAGTTACACCCCTCTCCCTTCCTAGATTTGCTCTTGATTTGACTCCACGACCTTATGATTGTGATGTGACCGTGATGCCTTATGCATTGAAAGATCTATAAATAAAACAGGGAAGACTTGTAAACGAGCAAAGCACTAATAATCGCGTTGTACTTCTCAGCTTCAGCCCTGTAGTGTAATCTCAGCCTTGGGAGAAGGTTACTGTCTATTGATTTCTTATTAAAGTGCATGTCATCTGCTATTGGCATATATTTTTAAACATTAGTGTGTACTGTTTACGGAAGAAAAAGTATATTTCTTTAATTTAATAAGTTTTTAATTTAATTTAACAATTTTATTATAAACACCGTAGAGTGGTAAATACGCCATTACCACTCTACGGTGACAAATTGTGTTTAAATACGGTGTTTAAATTGCAGCGGGTAGGCCAGAAACGATTTGCAAATTCAAAAGCGTCAAGTTTTACGTGTGAAAGCATCGAAAGAAGGTGTAACACGATTTCGAGAGGGTAGGAGTGCGCTTTTTCTTTCGTACTGCGTGTATCTCGAAAAAGCGACATCGGTTGACATTCTAAAGACTCTTAAGAGGTTTGACTCTACTTTTGTGATAACAACGTCTAGGCCAGCAGTCAGCAACTGGTGAAAGGTCGAATCTCGGACCGATTAGAATTTTATTTGAAACCAAAATAATAAAAACACAGCACTTAATTATGACCAGTAGTTATTTTCTGGATCTCGTTAAAAAATCCCGCGGTATCCGGACCCCACCTAAAACTACTTAATGGCCCCTGGTCTACGCTGTGGAATGCATTGCCTAAGTGTGTTTTACCCTATGGTCACAATCTTGATGTCTTCAAATTGAGATTGAATCGGTTCTAGGTGAGCAAGCTCCATCGCAGACTGCATCGTCGCTTAACATCAGGCGAGATAGCGATCAAGTGTAAACCTATAAAAAGAAAACAAATACTGCTATTAGCAACATTCTTCTGTGCTGTTTAGCGTTAACCTAGGCCAGTGGTTCCCAAACTTATTTTGTCTGCTGGCCATTTTAAGAATACATTATTTTTCAGCGTCCACATTATTCTCATACTTAAAAAACACTAACTTCAAATTAAATCAATGAACTATTGTGAGCTATATTGGCGGAGATTTGACTTGAGAGCAAGAGTTTATTACTTGAGACTTGAGCCCAGCACAGTATACAAAGGACTCCAAGACTCTACACAATGCCCCCAATTTTTCCGTGTCTCTTGCCGCCCCCGATAAGCCTGCAGCGCCCACAAGGGGGCGTTATCGCCCAATTTGGAAAAGGCTGACATGGGCCTAGGATATGACAGCAACTGATTGCCGTGGCAACACCACAGTGGCACGTAACTAATATTGATCAGTATGGCCGAGACCTTGATGGCTGCGGCTAGGGTTACCGTATCTCAGGATTTGTCCTGAGATTTCAGGATTTTTGGACTCTTCTTAGGATTACGGCCGGATTTTGAAAATTTCATGAAATCTCAAGATTTTTTGAATTTTCTATAAAATACAGCTTAAATTTTAAAGATATTCTTAATACAAAGTTAAACAAACTAAAAACTAAAAATAATCTTTTTTTGATAACAATTGCACAATTAAAATCAATATGGAAGGAGGTGCCGCTGCCACATGCTTATAGTGCGTTGTGCAACGGGTCAGCGAGATCCGCAGTGTATAAAAACGTCAATATTACGATTTTTTTAAATTGTTAAATAGGTACGTTTGAGAGAGTTTTCAAACTAAAAAATCTCAGGATTTTTTGACGTGATCACGTCTAATAAATCGATGAACGCCGGCTGTTATGTCCCGTTGCGCTCATTGTACGCTTGCACCGCATCTATCAATGTTTTGTTATGACGTTATCATCACGTTAAACCATCGGCCGTAAACCAACTTTAGAGACAACCAATTATTTAATGGAAATCAGGCCTTTTCTCTGTACTTTTGATGGTATGGTTAGCCTAGGTGACCCTAGCCGCGGCTAGGGTTACCAGATGAGAGCTTTGGCAGTGGTTCGCCATCAGCACCTAGATGTAGATCCTCCTAATATCATAAACGCATAAGTTTGTACGTATGGATGGATGTTACACATACACGCAAAAACTACTGAACGGATCGGGCTGAAATTTGGAACATACATATGTCGTCATCAACGCGGAACGCAAGCGCCATCTGTCGGCGTTCGATGGAGTCAACATTCCCCCGGCCGAGCGGAGCGCACGACACTTCTTGTGCGGCAGTCGGCCAGAGCGGTTGTGCTTGAACCATCGCGCGTTCTATGATATGTACTTAGCGATAAGACCAACTTTGTTAGCTGTGGTTAATAAATTCCATTGTGTTTGCGTGTTTTCATCCAACACTGCCCGCCGATATGCCCACAGCAGAAGGATGCGATGAATAATGATGATGGCGAGACTCTATCGCCGACAGATAGATTAAGTATAACCAAAGAGTTTACATATACTACGTATAGAGTTAAATTTTCCGCACGGTACCTTTGCGTTAATCGTAAGCAGATGACGTGCATACTTTCTATGGCAACAAAGTGAAGTGCCACGACAAAAGTATTTATTTATTTATTTATTAATTCAATGAGCACACAAAACAGAATGTAATAAATATAAACTATAACATAAGAGTGTACTGTACAGAACTGTATTACATTCCAAACTATGTGGGCCTAGAAACAACAATTATTTAAACTCAGTGGTTTGATAATAATAACATTACATTAGTGATAATACATAAAGAAACTTAGGCCAACATATCTGAACTTAAAACTAAAAACTAACATGCGTTAAAACAGTAGATAAATAAGATATAAACTTAGAATATTATAACAGAACAGATAAATATATTAACAGTGTGAAACAATTAATGTATAAACAATATAAAAAAAAAACTCATAATAGTATTTACAGTAAGCACAACAGGGTTATTATTCTTTTAGATTAAAGTGTAAAATTTCTTTGATTTTCCTCTGAAATTGGAATAACTTTAAGTGGAAAATATCAATGTCCCTATCGGAGACAAGGACTTCGTTGTATTGGCGACTCATTCTGACTATGGGATTATAATAAGATGTATTATTGGTAAAAACTTGCAAACTGAAGGTATTATAATTACGATTACGAAACCGGAAACGTGTATTAAAATTTAAAAGAGAAAGCAGGGTTGGGGAGTCAATCGAAGAAGTATGACACTTCCACAAGAGCGACAAGGCAAGAAAGATGCTACCAGTGCTTTCGGTGCGTTTGTGCCAACTCTATATGTAGTATATGTAAACTCTTTGTTTATAACACACAGGCTACATAGAACACATCTTCTTCTTGGTCGTATCCTCATTACTGAGGGTCGTGACCACCATCGACGTCCTTTACCACCTTCCTCCAGGCACTCCTGTCTTGAGCCATCTGTAAGCAAGTTTGGATGTTTGTCCTTGCTGAGGCCTTGATGGTGTCTATCCACCGGGATGGTGCTTTGCCTCTACTTCTCCTCCCTTCGACGCGACCGACCATTATTAACTTTTCTAAGTTTTCTTGTCGTCTAGCCACGTGTCCGAAAAATTGAAGTGTACGCTGAGTGCAGATGGTGGAGAACACATACGCTACTTTTCAAACCTCAACTGCAGACTCAAAAGACTGCAAAGTCTCGAACATCGCCGGAAAATTGCTAGCTTATCGGTTTTTTTATCGAATACACTTCGGAGAGTGTGCGACTGATTTATACGATCTAATACCACCATGCCCATTTTTCTATCGGAATGCTCGTAGCTCGAAAAAGCGACATCGTTTCATGGTTGATGTTCCAAAGACACGAACGAAGAGATTTGACTCTACTTTTGTGATAAGAACGTCTAGGCTGTGGAATACGTTGCCTGAGAGGGTTTTTCCCGATAGTTACAATCTTTGTGTCTTCAAATCGAGAGTGAATCGGTTTCTTCTAGGTAAACACGCTTCATCGTAGACCGCATCATCGTTTAACATCAGGCGAGATGGCGGTCAAGTGTAAACCTATAAAAGTTAAAAAAAAAAAACCCGAAAAGAAAAAACTACGCGGTTAAAACCCCGGGGCGCTGCTAGATAGTATTCTGACTCACTTGTAGAACACGATCAGTTTGTCGTCGTTCTGTTTGGGCGGGGGTGGCGCGGCCCGCAGACGCTGACAGCTTGGTGGCCATGGCTAGCTCCGGCGTCGGCGACTGGTACAGCTGCACCTGAAATAACGCATACAATTTATATTTCACTAAAGGCTCGTTCCAGCTTCGCCCGTCCTACATAATATTATAGCCTATAGCACTAAAGGGAACAAGCACATATGCAATGGTGAAAGATTTTTTTAAATTGGTGCAGTTAGTGGGAACTGCTGCACCAAATTACCTCTTCAGCTTCATATTATTAGTATGTAAGTATACATGTTAAGATATATTTTTTATATAGGCTTACACTTGACTGCCATCTCACCTGATGTTAAGCGACGATGCGGTCTACGACGAGTTTACCTAGTACCACCACACCTTTGCCAGTTATTCTACCGCCAAGCAGTAATGTGAAAACAGTACTGTGTTCCGGTTTGAAGGGCAAATTCACTCTCGATTTGAAGACACCAAGATTATAACTATCGGGAAAACCTCACTCAGGCAACTCATTCCACAGCCTAGACGTTCTTATCACAAACGTAGAGTCAAACCTCTTCGTCGGTGTCTTTGGAATATCCACCATGAAACGGTGCCGCCTCTTCGAGTTACAATGTGAAAGGGATATATAGAAAGTGATACTGTCTAAGAGTTTTGATGTAATTCATGCACTGTCCAATGCTGAGATTTAACCCGTTAATTAACTTAAGCTGACTTGCAAAAAGTTAAAGAAATATAGACTCTATCCTATTAGAATTTCGGTTTAAACGTGGCCCGAACCCATATATATGGGTGCGGCGCCGGTATACGGTAAATAATCCTACTAATATTATTATAAAAGTCAAAAATTGTATGTTTGTTGCTCACTCACGTCACAATGGAGTTGAAATTTGGAACACAAATTGTAATGTGGAATAACACAATACTTTTTATCATGGGAAAATAACGAGAACTGCGCGGGCAAAACCGCGGGCGCCGCTAGTAATGAAAGGGCTAAAATCAAAAACAACATTATCCGAAAGTTTTGAATGTTTTTATGCGAGTCACGCGCCATGCAATGATGAGATATTAAAACAATCCGACTATATTTATAGTACTGTAAACGCGAAACTTTGTGAGAATAAATAAATAAATAAATATTGGTGGACAATTCATACGCAACACCATGTTAGGGAGCGTTCAAGTATTACGTAACGCAATTTTTGAAAATTTTTGACCCCCTCCTCCCCCCACTGTAACGCTTCGTAACGTTTTTCTGTACCATTATTTCGTTTTTATGTTCCATATTTATGAAATGAAAAAGTTTCTGCCGGTTTGTTTTTTTTAAAGCAAAATCGCTATGTACAAGAAATTTTTGTGAATGGTATCACTAAGATTTCTTGGGCATAGCGATTGTGCTTTAAGACATTATATTACTAAGCTATAGATTATCATCATCATAATCAGCCCACAAGTGTCCACTGCTGGACATAGGTCTCTCCAATAATACGGCACTCAGCCCGATCCTCGGCTTTACGTTTCCAACCGCCACCAGCTTACCTTCCGTAAATCGTCACTCCACCTAGTCTCACAGTAGTAGACATAGATAACATAAACAGTTGAAACATTACATAAGAAAAAAGACATGAACTAGTGAAATTAGTATCAAGTCTCCTAAGTTGTATTATTACAAGTGATAACTGTGGATGTAGGCACTTTTGTACCTTATCTCAGTAGTAAGATGGAATTCTAAATAATTATAGCCTGTGACGCGACACCAATGGGTGTATTGTGCCAGCTTTGTGTTTGGTTATTTGAGTGTATGAGAGAGTGAGAGGGATTGAGAGAGAGAGGTAGTGAGTGTGCATTATGTGTGGTAAGTGTGTAGTATGTGTTTGGGTGTGTGCGTAGTGTGTGTATGCGTTTTCGTAACACTTATTACACCTATCTCACTTTCTGTAAAGAATCATGTTAATTGTATATATTTGATCCAAAATAAATTGTAGCTATTTATACAAGTGAACCCATTTTTTTTATTTTTGATAGGCTGTGTGTAAACTGTTACTGACTATCCTTCTATGCTTCAAGATCCTTGTGATTTGATAGTCCTAAATACAGATTAGTAACTCTTTTATCTGTTGATATGGAACATTCCCATATCAATACAAAAACAATTCTCAAACATGGTATCAGTGAAGATTTTTAACTTTTATAGGTCTAGTTTACACTTGATCGCCATCCCGCCTGGGGTTAAGCGACAATGCGGTGTTGCTTATTTACCTAGAAGAAATCAATTCACTCTCGATTTGAACATAGCACATTCCACAGTCTAAACATTCTTATCACAAAAGAGGAGTCAATTCTTTGCACTTGAATCTTTGGAATCTTCACTTTTTGGAGCTACGAACAATCTATTTAAGATATAATTTGGATTAGTAAATTTTTCTTTGTATGTTCTGTCTTTTAACAGTTGATATGGAAAAGTAAAATGTGAAAACAATTCTTAAACATAGCTTTAGTATAGTCATTTTCGATTCATATTCTATTTGATCACAATTTACCTTGACCATGTAGTGATTTGAATGCATGTTAAAACAAAACTGTTTGCGGAGCTCATTAGTGTAGTGTTATGAAATAATTTGTGAGGAACTGCTGTCAAGGGCAGTTAGGTTATCATTAGAGTTCAAAGTAAGAAATGGCGCGAAAGTAGGTTCCTTGCTTTCCGTGTTATAATGTATAATAATAAATATTGGTGGTGGACAATTCACACACAACACCATCTGACCCTAAACTAAGCAAAGCTTGTGTCATGACAGCCAGATAGCTGATATAATACTTACATAGTTTTAAATACATACTTATTATACATAGAAACACCCAGACACAGTGCAAACATTTGAATTCATCACACAAATATTTGCACTGGGTGGGGATTGAACCCACGACCCTCGGCTTCGCAGGCAGAGCTACTACCAACTAAGCCACTAGGCCAGTCTAATTGTCCAATTGTGTAAATGTTATAATTATATATAAAAATAACTGTCCCCGTGGTGTATAGTCTGTTTTTTCACGGAACCCCTATTTGTTTTGGTCGGAAAGCAGTGATTCTTCTAGATTAGTGTGTCGTCGCTACACCGGGCGCGACAGCGCGGCGATCAAGTGCAAGCTTATTTATATCAATTAATAGAGCAGCTAGTTTAATCCAGGTACTTACTATGGATTTCATTATATTCCTATGCATTCAGCAATTACAGAGATACACGGGAACAAACATACAAACCTATGCCTTTATAAGTTTTATTTGAGTGACGAGAATGATCTTTCTTATATGAGGTTTAAAAATGATAATATGACTCATAAGTTAAATTTAGGTTTTATGACTGTCCTGAAAAATTATAATATTATGTGGTAACGAAATATACTGAACCCTCATTTATAAACAGACCATTCCAGCCAAGATATTTCTTTGTTTAAAACGCGCGCTGCTTGCTACGCCACCTGTCCAAAATTGGTTATACCAACACAGAAACCTTCTTTGGCTTATGCACAATACCTTTTCTAGAGATTATCACATGATCAAGTGTATAGTTTAAGATTTTATTAAGGACATATAGAAATATTCACTTTTATAAATTAATACATATTGCAGATACTTTCTGTGTTATGATTTAGTATCTTCATGATGAGTTAATATAGTCGTAGTAATGTTAGTATAGTTTTAACAAAGTATGTTTGGTTTTGGAGACAAGTTACTAAAGTAGCATACCAGCTGATAAATGATGACATTTTTTTCTGAGGTCAATGAATTGTAAAATAGTTATTTTAATTTATCTTTAGTGGTCATACATATCAAATATTTGTGTTGTTTATTCATGATTCAAAACATTCATTCTCTTTCCAACTTATGTTACCAAAATGATGGTGATACTAAAAAAAAAGGAAACCGTTCAACAAACAAAATGTTCAACACCTATTCCAGATACTAGACTTATAACTAGAGATGATCTTTGTTATTAGCTTAAATTGCCTACAGGCTTAGATAAAGAATAAGTAAATAGATCAGGTTTCTCGGCATGGTTCCTTTCCAATCGTAAGCAGATGAGGTGTATGTGACTATGGTGACATAATGTGCAGCAACAAAAGTATGACACTTCCAGCGATCTCAGACCCCGTTGTCTTAACTATATATTTTTTTTTTTTTTTTTTAACTAGAATAGGTTCGCACTTGACCACCATCTCGCCTGATGTAGTATTTGTAAACTCTTTGCCTATAGGCCCTGATGGTCCAGACAGGAAAAAAAATATTTTTAACCTTATCGTAAGTTATACAGTAGAACCTCGATAAGTTAAAGTCCAAGGGAAACAAAAAAAAATTAAGTTATAGAGGTTTTAAGTTTTCAAGGGTTTTGGTTTTGGGCTCTGATGAGAAGGGTACATATTATTTTTTGAAGTTATAGAGGTTTGAGTTATCGAGGTTCTACTGTACCTAATAGTCTACCTGCAAAGCCACAGTTGTGGGTTCGATTCCCACCCAGTACAAATATTTGTGTGATGAATTTAAATGTTTATTCTGTGTATGGGCGTTTCTATGTTTAAAGTATGTCTTTACAATAGTGTTATAATTGTATTGCTATCTAGCTCCCATAAAAAAGATTTTCTGTGCTTGGGACTAGTTGGTTTTGTATGAGTAATCATCCACTAATATTTATTTATTTATAATTACCCTCTTGGTTCTTATAAATTGTAATCAAATACAAATAGAATTAGTAAAAACATTTTTTTAGTTCAACACTTTTACTAAACAGAGCGATAAAAATACATACACACATAAAAACCACAAAGATTGTTTTATCATCAGAATTGTGTGTAATTTTTCAGAATAATCATTTAACAGGAAGCGGCTGACATGTAGGTAAATCACTAAATTTTACTCAACAAACAAGTCAACCCAAATATAACAAACTATGTATTAATAACTGTATTAATAGTTGTATTAAAAACTGGACTGACTATATCAAACATGAGTTACCTGAGTATTTATTTTAAAACTGTATTTCACTTGGTTCAAGGATATAAAGAATTATTATTGTTTAACAACAGGACTGCACTTTACTTGCATCTCTCTTATCTCTCTAATCTTACTTTATGCATCATTTCACTTGATTTTTAAATGACATTGACATTATCCAGAATAAATCAATTCACTCTTGACTAGAATACACAGAGACTATATTTCTCAGGACCCAATCAGATTAGGTGCTCTGATTGGGTTTGGTAAGTTTAGACCTTTTCAATTATGAAAGTGGAGTTACTCATTGCTAGTATTTGGATTGACAACCATGAAACAATGTCGCTTTTTTGAGCTACATGCAGTCTGATAGCTGATGAGCAGCATTATATACTTGATGTAGATTGTTTGTAATCTGTTGTGGGTATAACATAAAATAGAAAATATACATAAATATTCATTTCAACTTTCAAATCCTTCAATATGGCTCTTAACTAAGTGCCCTATTCAAGAACACTTGACTCAAAAGGTGTGCCTTTAGAAATATGCAATTAATTTGTTTCCCAACCACATAGCTAGACACCTCAATGGAATTTAAATGGAAGAGAACACTTAGCAATAAGGCCACCAATTGTTTATCTATCTAGAAATGTTAATTATTATAATTTTTGATAAACTACTGTTCCTACATAAAGTAATGTTGAAAATTTTAAGTATTGGTTTGTGGAGGCATTTTAAAAACAGTTAAATTTTGATTGAAACATTGATTTTACTAACCTTTGTTCGGTTTCTCTTGGTTCTGGATTCAGAGTTGGGAGTAGAATCTCCGTCAGCAGCCTTCTTAGCTGGAGGACCGTCCCCAGTCTTCGGGGGAGACGTCTGACGCCTTTTCCTCATTGGAGGAGTCACTGTTGCCAATTTTAATGTAGATTTCGGCTTTGCCTCAACTTTTTTAACTTCTTTCTTCTCTTCAACTACTTTTTCCTCAACTTTCGGGGGCTCAGGCTTAGGGACGGGCTTGGGGCCATCTACCTGATCTTCCTTTTTCGGTTCAACAGGCTTTACTTCTTCTATTTTCTCCTCAGCTGGGCTTGGCTTTTCTGGAGTCTCTTTTTTCTCTTCCACTTTTGGAGGCTCAACTTTAGCAGTCTCTGGTTTAACAGGTTCCACCACAGGGTCTTGTTTGACCGGTGTGGGAGCCTTTTCGGGTTGACTGGCCTGGATCGGTGCCGGAACTGCCGGCTGGTTATTGGCTGACTCAGGCACAGGTTTACTATTGCTCTGTGAAGGTGCAATATCTGCAGTGGGTGCTGGAATGGGCTCAACCGGTTTTGAAGGTGACTTTTCAGGAGGCTCATTAGCAGTCGCTACTTTAGGCTGTGTAGGACCTTCTGAGGCTTGGCTTGGGTTTGCTGCCTCTGTTTTTTGAGGGGTAGTCGGTGCAACTGATGGCTTTTCAGGAGGTTTCGGAGTACTCGGTGAAGACTTTGCAATATCCTGTTTATCTTTATTCGGTTCTGGATTTTGTGGCTTCAATGCAGGTGAAGCATTTGTATTAGATTTAGGCGAGTCTATGGTCCCATTAGCGTGGCCGGTAGAGTCTGGTTCTTTCTTCTCTGGAGTTCTGGTCAGTGCTAGGGGCTGTGAAGCATTTGTAACTTTATCTTGGACGAGGCTCAGCGGGGAACTGGTACTGGCAGCCTTGCTGGGACTGGCGGCCGCGGTCAAGTTGGCGGGAACGGCCGAGTTCTGGTTGAGGTGGGAGAGGTTGCCGTGGTGACTCATGTTCTGTGCCATCTGCGCCATGTTGGCGGTGACGGGGGCCATGGACGGCACGGCGTGCGGCGGCACGTGATGCGGTCCCGTGTGCTGCGAGAGGTTCTGCCCCACGAGCGCGCCGGAGTGGTTCTGCGCGCCCTGAGGCAGCGCCACGGCCGCGGCGGCGAGGTTCGACGCGACGTTACCCTTCGCGGGACTGGCCTGCCCGCCCGCCGGGACTCCTGACCCGCCCAGCGCCGGCTTCAAAGCTGAATTCATATTTAACCACTATTAGCTCCTCACGCGAACTGAAACACAAAAACGTAGACGGAGTTACAAGTATTTCGTAGCAGGTTAGTGCACCGCGATGTCTTTGACCCATAACAATAATTCATACATAGTACGCGGCGCCAGATTACGCGGGGACTATGCTATGTCCGCTACGAGGCCGCTGTCAACTAACGGCGGCGGTGAAGATACAATAAAATGTTTCGGAAAGTTACCGCTAGTTGTTTTGACGACGACTGCCCATGAAATAGTCCTATGTCTCGATTCGCGGTGGAGGGAACCGCAAAAAATGCGTCGCTATAGAGAAACTTCCGCAAGGTACAACCCGCCGTTGGTCGTGTCCGCAGACGCCACAAATTTTCTTGAACACACTGAACTATCACTCGATCTTAGGCACGGAAATGTACTTCCATGACTTAATTACACTTTATATCACAAATTAGCATTTATTTCACTCTGGAAAAAGGACATAATAGGCACAGTAGTTCACAGAGATGGCGTCGGCATAACGCGCATGCGCCACCCTCTTTTGCTGTCCGCCAATAAAAACTTCTGACGAGGTGACGAAATGATGCTTAACTTTTTTTTTAATATGTTCTCTCTCTTTGTAACATGTAGCTGTTTAGTCATACCATCTCTTTCTAGTGTTGCTAGAACTTATGATGTTGAAGATTCCTTAAAAAAGATAATATATTTCTGACGCGTTGAGAATAAAATTCGTCCGAGCTCTGAGCGTGGCAACAACGTCGAATGTCCACTTGTCCACTGTTTGGCAAAAATGTGTGGAAAACGCGGCGCTACCAAACCTCTACCATAGAATATATAATATAGATAGAACGGACACTCCCCACCCCCCGCCAATTTCAAGCTTTCTCACCCCTCAGGCCGTTTCGGATACGCTAGGAGCACTCAACGAAGGGCTGGTATCGAACATCTAATTCCTAACGAAATATCATAATGGTGGGGTGTTGTGCTGTTTACGGCTGTCTGTCAACTAAACGGGACAAGATTAAAAGCTTTATTTAATTTCCTAATGATAAAATAACGTAAGATTAGAAACTTTTCAATAACGTTGCTTTATAATATTACAAGCTTTGCTTAGTTTGGGGTCAGATGGTGTTGTGTGTGAATTGTCTACCAATATTTATTTATTTATACTAACGAAGTCGTTTTAACTCAAAGTTCGTAACTCACACAGCCAGTAACTTATGTGCCCAAGCACGGATTGATAATGCCTGGAGGAATAATTGAAGTGACAGAATAAAGTTTCCTTCATGGGTAAGTGTAAAATAAAATGCGAATGTGTACCTACTAACAGAAATAGATATCTAGGTACCTGATCTAATCTATCATCGGTTTCGTTTCATTTTACACGGCAACAAACACCCACAGATTTCTGAAACAATTTAGAAATCTGTGCAAACACCCTTTTAATTAGAATAGTATAATTTGGCTCCATTCTATTTATGTAACTCAACATTATAGCAAGTTTATAGACTACGTCACCAAGTGAACTCAAGGGGCACAACTATTCAATAAAACAATTCAGTAGCCCTAGCGCTAACGCACAAATTCACGCGTGTGTACGAACGACATCTGCGTAGTTATGTGAAGAGTAGGCAACTCCACAGCGGCGGTTGTATGGAGTTTTAGTGGAGTGTCCGGGGGTGTGCCTCTACACAATCGCCTAACGCCAATGAGGCATTTTCAGGATGCAAATATAACACACATCCACACAAATATAGTTCTCAATTCTTTATAATTGAGAAAATAGTAAATATACTTTTTATTCTTCTTTGTTCAATCTCTAGAGTGTCTACATTTAGTCTAGAGCAAAAAAAACTTTGACGCTGCTTTCGGCAAAATTAAGATAACATTATAATGAAGCATGTTATTAGGTAAGTATGCCAAATCGCTTGACGTGTTGTCTCAGTAAAGCTTGTACCTATGTATACAAATACACTAGTTTTTGTAGTAGTAACATGAACAAAATTAAAAATTTTGATTAACCCCCTACTACTTCAGATCTCAGATTATCTGTATAACGTTCTACTAGGCAAGCCCTTTAATTTGATACCCATATTAAGGGAGTTGTGAACAAAGAAATGTATTTCGCTATTGTGTGGTAGCAGCCATCTTGGATTTAAATTTGTCATAGTGCAAAGTACTCTATTAGTCAAGCCCTTTCATTGATATTGAGGTAGGTTGTGAAGAAATATTTTGTCCGCCATTTTGTGGAGGCGGCCATTTTGAATCGATATTAACCAAACATAGCTAAGAACATCCGCACGGGTACCTATTAACCTTGAAATAAAAATTGGTTGCCTGTAAAGTCGGTATACGGGCGAAAGTTTTACGTGACAACGACTTTGAGTGGTAACATAATTTTACGGAAAGGACGCGTGCCTTTCACTTTTTATGTCTGTCTCTCTCGCTCTTAGGCGGGCTAACCATGCCCGAGTGGAAGGGACGCGTGCCTCTCACTCGCTCTCGTTGTGAGCGCATAACGTGAGCGGAGCGTAACGCAGTTTCTTGAAGTGTCACCCGGCAAACCAATTTATAAGACGTTGTCACGTCAAAAAAAACCGCATCGAAATCGACCCATCCGTTTGAGCTCTACGGTGCCACAGACAGACACACACACAGACAGACAGACAGACAGACATCGACGTCAAACTTATAACACCCCTTTTTTTGGTCGGGGGTTAAAAATAGTAGTTTTGATTCTATAGGCATTCAAAGTTTCGAGAAATAGGTATCGAGTCCCGCTAACAGTCACCGCTTGTGACGTAATTTCACAACGCGCCGCGCGGGCCCCGGCTCGCTTAGGCTATATATGCTATAGCTATAGGCTATATATGCTATAGCTATAGGCTATAGGCTGAATGAATAAGCTAATCTTATCGAATCGTAATGGCTATTTTAGAAGAGGTGTATGAGGAAATTTGTGTGATCAATAAAATAAGTTATTCCACAGACAAATTCGTATTTAAAAAATTGTTTGAAGTTATTTTTCGAAATTCTTCTAATTCGACAAGTTCGAACCTGTTTAGTCGGCGAGCCAATGAGCGCACCGCTCCCAACGAAGCGTGGTGGGGGGTGCTACACGCCCGTTGAAAATAGAACAAAATGGATTGACTCGACTAAATCACTTCCTAAATTACTCAAATAAATTTTCAGTGTTTAGACACATTTAGTCACTAAATCACTCGCTACTAGACTAATACACTAACCTAATACGAACAAGCCTTTAGTATGAAGTCGCCAACGGTTATAGTAGGTGTAATAGCTTGCGCAGTGATTTGTTGAGTTAGTTTTCGTTCGCGTATTAAGTTAATAAGTAGTCTAATAATAGTATATAATATATTATTTGATTAATAAAATGGATTCGAAAAAGGGCAATCGGATAATCTACCTAAAACAGATAGTTTACTGGTTGGGCATTATTTCTCAACAAATAGTGATTTCGTTGCCGCCGAAATGCGGGGAGTAAAAATGCAAAGGTAAGGGAACTTTCCGTGCTACTACTTAGGTTTGCTTAATAGTTTATCTGTTCTATATTGTTTTATTAAAACAAAATACCCAACTAATGTCGTAATGGAAGAATGCAACTCAAATAGCAGAAGTACCAAAGAAATTGGAGAAGTACCTACCTACCTTCAATTTTTTTTTACGTTAAAGACAACATATATGTTTGATAGTTTTATACGTTGAACGTTACAGATAAACTAAACCTTTTTTTCCAACCAACACCATCTGCCATCGCCATGAGGCAGCTATGGCGATGATGCTATTGGTTATAAATACAATGGTGGACAATTCACACACACAACACCATCTGACCCCAAACTAAGCAAAGCTTGTACTATGGCGGCCAGATAACTGATATAATTCATATATAGTTTTTAAATACATACTTATACATACTTATTATAAATAGACACACCCAGACACAGAGCAAACATTTGAATTCATCACACAAATATTTGCACTGGGTGGGAATCGAACCCACGACCCTCGGCTTCGCAGGCAGAGTTACTACCCACTGAGCCACGAGGCCAGTCAATTGGTTATGTTGAAGTAATAAGAGTAGGTGATGTATGTACTACGGTTCAATGTAGAATTACGCCAGAATACCGCGTACTTACCACATCTTATCATTGCAGTTTAGAATGCAATGAAAAGGATCAAGAGCATTTAAATGTAACCTGCGAAGATTGTGACGCCAGCAGAAGTGGCTGTAAACATACTATGGCATTTTTAATGTAGCTACATCATCGAAGCGAGGAGCCTTCTACGACTGCCAAGTGTTATTGGAAGAAAACGTCTTATTAGTCATCTACACCTAGCCGACG
This sequence comes from Ectropis grisescens, assembly GCA_017562165.1. Lineage (NCBI taxonomy): Eukaryota > Metazoa > Arthropoda > Insecta > Lepidoptera > Geometridae > Ectropis > Ectropis grisescens. The sequence goes on along the minus strand of CM029789.1, from coordinate 22,161,469 downwards.
CGAGCAGAGCAATAGGCACAGTCTAGCATAGATTAAAACTTGTATAGAAAACAAAGGATAACGCAAAACAGTTTCATTGTTCTCAAGATATTATACAGGTATTTCAGGCCCAATCACCAGAAAGGGTTCTTGCCTGGTATTTCTGGATGTCTGGAACACAATACATTACTAGCAGAAAGTTTGAAAGATGCCAGAACACATGAGAGGCAAATTACAGTCTGCTGGATAGACCTAGAGAACGCGTTTGGTTCTGTCCAGCATGAACTTATGATATTTGCCCTAAAATGGTATAACTTTCCTGCTGAAATTATTGACATAATTAATTCTTATTATTGCCACTTAAAATTCGTCATAGCAGTAAACAAGGAATACACAAAACCACTTGAATACAATGTAGGACTATTCCAAGGGTGCTGCTTATCACCAATAGCATTTAATATAGTTATAAATATTTTAGTAGACAAATTAATATCCCGTGAAAAGAAATGGGGCTACCGGTTTAAAATCAACAATAAGTACACTGAGTCAATCTTGGCCTTTGCGGACGACCTTGCAATACTTACACGTAATCCCAAACAGTGTCAAGAATTGTTGAACGAAGTCGATGAGTTCTGTACATGGACGGAGGAATGAGGACAAAACCATCTAAATGTCATTGTCTTTGTCTGGGTAGAAGAAATACCAAATATACGTCTTACGATCCGGGACTCTCCATAAGTGGCCAAGGAGTTGCCACAATTGCAGAGGCAGTGCCTTTCAAATTTCTTGGTAGAAAGATAGATCACAAAGGACGTACACCATCATTAGAGGTGGTTGTTGAAAATTTCATGAACAACCTCAATAAGGTAGACCAGCAGCCTATCAGCAATATCAAAAAGCATGGATATATGACAACTACCTCACATCACGTCTCACTTGGCCTTTCCTAGTATATGACATCGGTAAAACTCTCCTGGCAAAGCTAGATGCCAATGTCATAAAGATATTGAAGTCATGGTTCGGATTGGCACATCCGGCTGATCCTCTACTCTTTTAGGGATCACAATAGTTTTGGGCTGAAACTAAAGAAACCGTCTGAACTTTACAAACACCTAAGAGTTACAAAAAACGCATGTTTTGGGAAAGTCGCAAGACGAATTAATTACATCTCTCCCAAAAGACAATACTGCTTCAGACCTGGAATCTAGACTTCAATTCCATAAACAATTTATGGCAGGTGCACAAGTAAATACTGCTGGGTTGGGTGCGAGAAAAAAAAGGAAGACCGAGACATGGTAAAACCTTTCTACAACAAGACGAAAATGACGGTTACAAAGTGCACGCTATGAATTTAGAAATGCAAAGTGAGTGGTTAACTATAGGTGAGTTCTGTATCCCATTAGCTCTAAAATGGCGCACCTTGATCTATGACTGGTCCCCTGCCTTATTAAAATTTTATCTAAATGCATTCCAAATGACCCTCCTGACCAGAGTAACTTGGTAAGGGTGGGAAAAGCCTCTGAAAATGTTGCTATACTTGTGGAGAGGCGATATGTACAGCAAGGCACATATTGGTGGGATGCAAGGTGCTCCTTAATGGGGTCATTACTCACGGCGTCATGACAGAGTACTTGAAATCATACGTGAAGCCATGAGCCTTTCGGTAGCTAGAGCCCAAAAGGGATTGACGACAAACAACAGACAAATTAACTTTGTAAAAGAAGGCTCAACTTCAAACTCCAGGAACAAGCCTTACTCAATCCTGGGTACAGCACCTGATTGGACTATTTTAATGGACACGTATGAAAAGCACTACAAAATCCCAGAGGATGTGGGTGTTTCGTCATCCAGACCGGACATTTTCCTTTTTCTAGAGCTACGAAACGCATAGTCCTTGTAGAACTTACCGTACCGTGGGAAACTAATATACCTAAAGACCACGCGATGAAACAAAATAAGTATTACGACCTCCTAAACGAATTAACAAAAAACGGCTATGTAGTTAGTTTATACGCTGTAGAAGTGGGAGCGAGAGGTATACCAGCAAAATCTCTCTATAACCTACTGAAAGACCTTGGCTTATCCAGAAGTGCTGTAAGTTCTATACTAGAACGTGTATCTAAAGCTGCACTAGTAGGCTCATATCAGATTTGGCTGGGCAGGGAGAGAAAAACGAGTGGTGAAGGTGAGTGTTGATGTACGTCAGAAAGGGCCCCTTAAACCTACGCCCTGAGTCACAAGTCTCGGGAACTACTCGAGTTTTTCTCTCTCTGCCACACGATGGACCCGGCACCCGCACGGTGAATCCATGGAATGCTAAGAAGATCGTCTCAGTAAAACTATGTAAAACATAACGGAAAGTTCTGACACCAAAGGTTTTGTACCTCTGACCAGATTTTATGGTAATAGGTATTAAAGAATTGTAAACTACAAACTATTATAATAGTAAGGTCTTAGGTATTCACGATCACGGTATTTTAAACAAAACCAAATTTAAAAAATTGATTGACCCCCCGACTACTTCGGATTTGTTATCTGTTGTACAACATTTTACAAGTCAAGCCCTTTCATTTGATACTGAGGTACACTCCGCGAGGTATAAGCTGAGCTTTGCATTAGTGTGAGTGATCACCAATCAGGCAGGAGCTTAAAATTTTGTCCGCGAGGTATAGGCTGAGCTTTGCATTAGTGTGAGTGATCACCAATCAGGCAGGAGCGCGGCGAGACAGAATGGCGCAAGGCCTAAGGCCGGTTGTCACACCTACACTATCCATGTACACTCACACAAATGCAAAGCTCAGCTTATGCCTCGCGGAGTGTACCTAGGTTGTGAAGAAATATTTTGTCCGCCATTTTGTGGAGGTGAATCGATATTAACCAAACATAGCTAAGAATATCTGCACGGATATTAACCTTCAAATAAAAAAAAACCTCAACGAAAACGAGCTATCCGTTTGAGATCTACGGTGCCACAGACAGACACACACACAGTCAGACAGACAGACACACACACAGACAGACAGATATCGACGTGAAACTTATAATAATACTTTTTTTTGGACGGAGCGGAGGTTAAAAATAAAACTATTTTAAATTGGATTAATAGCGTACTTATTGATTTTACATTTTTCCTGTCTATGTAAAATCAATAAACACACAATTAATCCGGCTAGAAATTGTATCATAAAATATGATCACTATACTTAGATCAAAATAGTGTTCACAACAATAAACTTTACTTTTAACTCCAAATTGATCTAACCTCATCATAGCTTTTATCCATAACTCTACCGATGAATTGGTACTTGTATTTTTATTTAGGCACAACACATGATTTCCTAGTATTTGGATTGGGCATTTTTAAAAGTACCCATTTAGGTATAATTTCAATGGCACGGGCGCGCGACCGCGAGCGACCCAGACTGAGCGTGCTGTGCGATGACGTCACACTTACGTCACACTAATAACTAGCAGTGCCCCGCGTGGTTACCGTTGTTACTCCAGGAGAAAAATTTGCATATTTATGATTCCTTCCAGACTAAATTTAAATTTATTTTAATTCTTATGTTCTAAATTTATCCCGATCTGTTCAGACGAGACGATACGTGATTGAGCAACAGACATCCTAACATTCAAACATTGACATTTTATACATAGGACTAGCAGCGCTCCGCGGTTTTACTTGCGTAATTCCCGTTCCCGTTGTTTTTCTTGGATACATCCTATGTGTTCTTCCAGGCTACAATTTGTGTTCCACAGCCCGATACGTTCATACATTACGACGTGATTGAGCAACAAAGATCCAAATAACCAAACATTGTCATTTATAATATCAACTAGCAGCACGCAGTTTTACCCGCGTAGTTCCCTTTCCCGTTATGTGTTTTTTCCAGATTATAATCTGTGTTCCAAATTTTAGCCCGATCCTATGTGATTGAGCCACACTTGAAATACAGCTCAACGAAGTTGCATCCAGACAAGTTAACAGTGACAGTTAAAATTCGAATAAAAATTGTCTGGTGCTTACATTACAGTGAAATTCCCCTAATTTAGGGAAATAGTAGACCTCTACTTCACGTAAATTTCTTACAACACGGGAATAGTTTTCGGAAGTTTGTGGGTGAAATCGAGCTGAAGAGGAACCGATATTGATTTTGTTGAATTATTTGTGTTTTGCTATTTTGTTTATACGAACATTTTATACTAACATACATTATACATGTAACGAGAGGTTAAGATTCTATTTTTTTAACTTCAAAATGGTCATTTTGTAATAAATAGATAGCAACTCGCCCAAAGGTGGCGCACATTGCTAAAACAAATATATAATGTTCATAATGTACAGGACTTAATCACAATTTAATTCATTAATTTGTAAATTATAAACATTATGATGTGTTCAAATCGCAAAAGTTTAAAAACAATAAAGCAAATATAGTTCGAAAGGTTTAATTTTTGGAAACAAAATCGTCATTCCACCTACTTTCAGGGTGTTCTACTGTAAGTATTCCGGTACGCGATCTTCCTTCTAGAATCGTCTACCCCAACAACAACAGAATAGCAGACAGTTACAGTAACTGTTTGCTCTTCAGATATAGCGAACCCAATGCTACTAAACTTCAGGTGATTTATAAAACGCTAGCAGCGCTTTGCGGCTTTCCCGTGTAGTTCCCGTTCCCGTCATTTTCCATTATGGTCTTCAAATTATTTCAGACTTCAATATACCTGTGTTTCATATTTCATCTCGATTCGTTAAGATGTGCCGACGTGATAGAGAAACAGGCATCCACACTTTTTCATCCTACCAACATATTCTAAATGTCAATGGTTGGATGTTTGTACGCTTGTTGTTCAATCACAATGAACGGCTTGGGTTGAAATTATAACACAGCTAGAAAAATAATAGTGTGGTTTTGAAACCACGGTAAACGTGAAACTTTTATCGCGTTGTAGACATTTAACTAATTTTTGAAGTGAAAACTTCTTTTGGTGCGCTTTCATTCAGTCGTGATTCACAAACAGATATCTCGTGGGCTGTGAATTAAATTCTAGCGTCACGCTCGGGAATGATAAGAATGAATGAATGAATGAATATTCTTCATTGTCCACAACTTAAAATAACATGAATTATACGAAATAGGACATATGATAAGATAAGACATCTTCGAGTAAACTTTTTACGCATTCGCCATCTAGAAATGCGTTAGCATTTCTAGCTTATGACCACGCTCTCCATTTTCACATGCGTAGTTTTCAAAGTGAGCTATCAAGTTATAAGTTTTCACTTCTATAGGCTGTTCCTATGCCAGCCAATTTTTTTTGGAAAAATATTGAACTTAAGAAAGTAGTAAGTAGCTTAACGAGTCACGCCGCCATATTGGCCTCGGCTACTCTAGCGAGTACCTTTCACTTTACCCCTACTCCACGGCCGACCGTCCCTGCCGTACGGGCCAAGCCCTGGACATGTGTCCAGTGGTAAAGAGCGGCCTGACGGTTCTACAGTGATAAGGTCCGATAGCTTCCTCGAAATCTAGCCTACTGCTGAGGCTTGAATTCGTTTGTTTTTCTCTCCAGGTACTTTCAACTGCTTGAGAGCGTTTTCTACCTCATTTAAGCTAAAACTTGTAGTCTAGTAGCAAATAGAGTTCAAGTTTTTGAAGTGAAAACTTCTTTGGGCGCGCCTAGGACAGAATTTTCGTGGGCTGTGAACTGAAATGATCCGTCACGCTCGGGTATGATAATAGCTTTTCGGGTAAACTCGGGATGCTAGAGCGAGAATCAAAATACAGTGAACAAGCGCGTCAGAGCGAGAAAGATAATATAGTCCCTGTGTATCTGTGTTTATTATATTTATATCTTTTTATACCGACTTTAACTTCTAGGTACTTACCACATTAATGTCATTAATTGAACTTGTCATGAAGTTTTAAATTTGCATTTCACATCCATTGCAAAAAGTTTTTGTTGTAATATTCTCGTATTACTGTTTTATCACAGCACTTACACTATGTAAACACACAAAATGATACACAACATATGCATTATATATGCATTTTTAGCGAAATACCGATAAAATAAATAAATAGCAAATACTAAAAAAAATGCTAGTCAAACCCTTTATCTGAAACCTGTAATTTTTTTTATACTTATTCTTGGCCATAGATACTAATCATTTCGCCACATGTTATTCTCGCGTTGCTATGCTTTACTAGGTATATACTAATTTTCGATTTCTAAATAGTTTTTATTTTTAATTATTAAAATTATTTAGTGGTATTTAAATATATGTATTTCTTATTTTAGTTTTCACTTCTGCCGTGCGGTCTTAGACGCACACATTTTTTTATTCTGCTTTAAGTTATAAAATTCATCAGAAATCTGAGGGTCTACCGCCTAACCAAAACTGCCTTAGCTTTGATAATGCTCTCTCTTTTCTTTTCGCTTGAAATGATAGAGACAGCAACAGCAAAGGCATAGCCGATTTAGTTAGGCGGTAGAGGGGCCAGAATCTGTGATACATATTTTATATGGAGTATGCATACTTCTGTTTGATTGGTTTTAGTTTCAAATGGGCAGTTTAAAAATGCCAATTTCATGCCAAGGCTAACACTTATTTGCAAGTTGTATAGGTAAATCTCGAAGAAAAGGGGAAATTTTAATTTAATGATAAGCACACTGATTCACACCGCAGCCGCACGGTGTTGAGTAAATTTATTGTGTTCAAAAATTAGTTTTTTGAGTAAAATTACAAACTGTACTTAAATATTGTGTCCAATTTTCAATACCTCGCAGTCCACGTGCTGTCGGATTCTAATTTACATTATGGTGAATATATATTTTTCATTGAAAATATCAATGAATACTGTTTCGTTTCTTAGCATATTTGCTGTTCAATTTATTATTTGTTCAATGCGGTAAAGTTATTAAACTGATATTTATTGTTTCTTTTATTTAGTTGTTCCAAAAACTTGAGTTTTTAGCGAATGAAAAGTTTTAAGCCTACTACTAAATAATTTACTACATAGGCCATTTCTTCTCTTGTGCTTATGAATGGAATTCCTGCAGGACGTCTTAACGAGACCAGCTGAAGAATTTGGCAATGACGAAACATTGGAACATTTGTGGGCCGCGCGGGCAATGGAACACAGTGACATATATTTCAATGTAAGTTTCCAGTTGAGGTTATTTCATTACATTGTTGTTTCCCTACAGTTAGGAGAAAAAGGTTTTGAAAATAAGACAACCGCTACAATGGGAAAAACTGGAAAGTTTACGATTTTCAAACGATTTATAAAACTTTTAGTACAAAATTCAACTTCAACTCTTGATTATAATTGATTATTTGTGTGCATAACTTTGTTTGAAGCTTTAAAGTACAGGAGAATCTTACTTGATATAACAAAACTGGACTTTCATTAACTGTCCTTGTTCAGGACATAACATACCTTTCCCTCAGGATAGTTCCATCTCACTTCATCTAATGCACTTTACAAGTTCATCTTGGCCTATGTGTGAATTAATCTTTTATTGTGTGCTGACTAACTTCAGGTGCTGTGTTCTGTGGACACAAGATGGCTTCAACTGACTCCACAGGATGATCTCATATACACACATTTTCGCCAGGATTTCCCTGACTTGAATGTGTCCTACATCAAAGAGGATGTCATCAAAAATAATACTAATAAGGCTAAATGGAGAATGTTCTGTGAAAAGTTTAAAAACATTGTTGAAGATTACAGTTTTGGGACACTACTACGTGCTGACACGAAAGGAGACTACAAAGAGACCAACACCATTTTAGTCCCTCGAGTACAGTTCTATGCGATAGAAATAGCTAGAAACCGAGAAAACCTCAACAATGAAGTCAAGAAACGATTCAAATGTGCATCCAAAGCTAATGCCCAGCAAAAGAGCGATGTTTCGTAAAATCAACATCAATATTTGTTATTTCAATCTTTAGGTATGTTTTTTAAATGATCTAAATAAATTGACAGAATTTATTTATTGATTTATTCAGCTTCATTATGTGATAAAATCTTTCACAGCTTATTCTGTACATTGATTTTAAAAAACATATCTGAACATTTGCTTTGTAAAAGCAATCATTCTGTTTTTCTTACGTCTGAAGTAAGAGAGGGGTGTGAGAAAGATTATTAATTTTCAAGTGATGGTTATCGTCAAAGCCTTCGATAAAGGACAATGCCTATAACTTGTGATTCTATGAGCCTAATTGGATAAGATTTCTGTATTTAGTGGCTTTGATAAAAATTAAGTGAACGGACCGGCCCAGATTACATTGTGAAGGGTATAAAGCTGTGTGGTGTTGTTTAGTTGTTCTCCATTTTTAATTTAGATGGGTGCAAATTACTGTCTTGTAGTGTTCACTTAGTTACTGACAGTGAAAACTTGACTGTCAATGAGTTATTTTGTATACTAAACATAAACATGCAAATCTCTACTCCACCGACCAACTGCAAGAGCTACTATTCAATCTGAATACTCACCAAATTCCAAAAGAACAACCTGCTGAAAGTCAAAGTAATAAATGTACAATTTATCAATGGCGAAATTATGGTCATACAACTGAATGGAAGCCAGAAATGAAAAAGAAGAGTAATTTTGTCAAATTGTTTGTTTGCGCAGGGAGTGGATGATTTCAAACTGGTTCTATAGAAAAAACCATATTCATAAGTAAATTGTAACTGTACACAGGGCACAAAAAGTATCTTTGTTTGCACCCTTCCAAGTGACTTCCATAGAAGCAAAGCTTAAGCCCATGAATGTTATAAAAGTCTTGTATCCATCTAAAATAACAATCATTTTATATTTGTCATAGTGGTATGTAACCTAATATCTATACGGAATTAAAAATGTGCATCATGACACAGGAATCCTGGACAGAATTACTCAGTAACAATTCATTTCTATTTCATAAGGTTCAATTCAGTTTTACCACCGCAATTTCGCCAGCCAATATTTAAAAAAGTTGACCCATACAAACTGCAGGTCTACTATGAAGTCCGATAAACGATATACCCGTCGAAGCTATGGACGTTTTATACCACGAAACACAATCGGTCGGTTGATCTGATCGGGCGTTTCATTCATCCCGACCGACGCTGATTTGACAGTTTTTGTGTCATCAACCGACCGATTGTGTTTCGTGGCATAAAACGTCCATAACTTCGGCCGATATATCGTTTATTGGACTTCGTAGTAGACTCTGCTGGCCTCTTCGAGAGGCGTGGAAGCTAATAATTTATGTTTGGCAATATAATTTGTTTTTAGTCTAATGTTAATAGCTTAGAGGATATAATGTGTTTAGCAGTTCGACGCCATGTTTGTTTGTGCTATGCTAGGTAAAAGCCTTACTACACAAGGCTAAATTTAGTCGCTACTGAATTCAGTGCAGTGTAAAATAGCATTTAGTAAGCTAGCATACTAAATACACCAGTCTGCTTACTTCTGAATTCAGCCAACTGAATTTAGCCAAGTGTAAAATAAGCCTTTAAATGTGAACAGTATAGGTTTGTGATCCGTCCCATTCCTGTAGATGTTTTTTTAACTTGGAGGTTACCATCTGAAGCTTTTTATAATCAACAAAAAACCTAGTGACAAAACAAATATGTTATTATACTCAAGTTATAGAAAAAATAAATATAAGTAGCCATAAATTGCCTAATGGTTTTGATAAATAAATTGGTATAAGTAATTCATAACCTTGTATTTTCTTTAGCTGCTTGGTTTATTCCTATTGCTAACTAGTGTATCTAGCTCCCTCGATGAATAACCAGAATACAATACAGCTATGAAAATATAATATTTATTTAAAAATAATAAAATTCTAACTTGTGATTTAGGTACCCCCGATTTTCGGTGGGTTCCCAACGAGTCACACCAAACGAGTCACACTGTGACTCGATGGGAATTTTTTTTCCCAACGAGTCACACTATCGTAACAGTGTGACTCGATGGGAATTTAAACTATTAAAGAAAGTTGCAACGAGTAACAGTGTTACTGGTTGGGAAAGAAATTCCCATCGAGTCACAGTGTGAATGGTTGGGACATTATCCACCTTCACAGAGTGGGAGAAGTGATCATGTTGATATTGGTAAAATAAATGAACACAAATTCTTTTAAAGTGATAAAAGCAAACAAATTATTTTATTGTAAGTATAAAAATATATTTATACAATAAAATTTTTTATTGTGCAAGGCTTTTCTTCATCGTATTTTCTTTGAAATAGTTTTGCTATTATCACGATTTATAATTTAAAACTTTTAGATTGTTTTTGCCTTCGATTTGTAAATAAACGGAAAGAAATAACGTGATGAATCTAATATTTTTTGAAGTTGCACTTCTTTTGGCGCGTTAGGGTAAAATGATGAGAATATTTTTTATGATGCGTGCACACACTGGCACGGAACACCGAAACCCTGTATTAGGCTAGTAAACGTTGTACCTAACTTCAGGTTAATACTTCTTTGCAATGAAGATATTCTATGATTGAAGTTAGACTTCTTAACAAGAGTAAAAAAGAAGAAGTATTAATTTCTTACGTGCGTACATAAGTACACACGTTTCTTTTCTCAAAGCTTCTTTTCTTTTCTATCACAGTTACTATTGTGATAAAAGCTATGTAAATACAACTAGTTTATAACTATATTTTTGTAGTGGTAGGACTCAATTATAGGACAATTTACATGTCGATTAATAAAAAATAAAAACAAAACTACTTTACTGTTTTACAATAATTATTGTACAGAAAACTGTCAAGCATTATATGAGTATAATGGCTTTATTACAATTGTACTGACCTATGTTAAATTAATTTTTTTACATTTTTATGGGAACTTTGCCACCATCCAGCTTGTCGGCGTTGCGTATTTTGCGAGAATGTCTCTCTCCTCGCGTGTTGTACGATTCTAGATTATTTTTTACATACACAGACACTTGATAGATCCAGATAGCAGGTAAAATAAGTATACCAAGCTCCTTGAAATATGGTCTGACGGATGTACATTACGATACGCCAACAATGGCACGTACGGCACGTTTTTGGGCGCGGAACGCACGCTCCCAGTCGGCAGCGCGCGCGTATAGCTCGGCGCCGTATTGTAACCGAGAGTGCACTATGGCGCAGTAACATGCACGTGACACTTCCGTAGACCCACTCGGGATACTCGTCTTAGCGCAAAGCACGCACTGCAAATTTAGCACACATCTTGTCGATGTGGTGTTTCCACGTCAAGCTGCGATCAATCTCGAACCCCAAAAATGCGGTGTTCTGTACCTGACTCTTTGCAGAGTCCGTCTGGGGAAGTACCACACCTTAGCCAGTTATTCTACCGTGTCAGTGTTCCGGTTCGAAGGGCAATGTTTCCAGTAAAATTACAGGGCATAGATATAAAAGATCTTATATCTCTGGGTGACGAGCGCAAGGCAGTGCTAGGTAATGGTTTGGACTCTTCATGCTCCAATAGCTACGTGTCACTGTGCTGTTATTTGGCAGGCATGTTGCTTACCATCAGGCTCATGTCCTGCTCGTCTCGTAACCCTAAACTTTATTTAAAAAAAAACTAGACATCAAACAATAGAATTAAGCTATTACTTTGCTACATCTACGATTTTAAATGTTTTGTCGCAGTAATTATTCATAAAATATTATATTTCTAAGCCTTATAATTTCTCTCGAAACATTTCCCTTCAAACCCGAATACAGTTATGTTTGCAAATTACTGCTTGGCGATAGAATAACTGGCAAAGGCGTGGTACTTCCCCAAGCGGACTCTGCCAAGAGTCCTACCACTACATATTCATCACAATCAACTTAGGTACTTATAATTTCGCAAAATTTCTAAGTATTGAAGCAATTCAAGCATCTTGCTTCAAAATGTGCAACAAGTCATCATATTTTATTTGGTTTTATCCCCACGATTTTATTTAATTTACTATGCCAAGACTCTAAAGCATTTGTCGTTCTGTGGGCTTCTCCAAAGACACAAATTCGGTATAAAACCTTCTCTTAGCCATTGTTTTTCCATATACTTGACAAATTGTTCTGTTTCGAAATCTTTGGAACCATATTTATTATAGATTAGCGTTAATGTTCACCCAGTCGCTTATAATATTTGTTTGATGGGAGTAAAGGTAGAACTACACTTAGTTTTACTATACTTTTTTTATACCTTCAGAATGCGTCAATTTCAATTCGCAGGCTTCTTTAAAATGGCTTTGTTGTAGTGAAAGTAGCAATCCTTCACCACGACCCCGGGAAATATTTTCGCAAATGATTCATCGTTGCCATTTCGTAATCAGATTTAAAAGTTAGCCAAAATGTACACAGTAGTAATTTTTCAGACATTTACCAGAGCAGAGTTGGGGTGCGTTTTCAACGAGTCACACTGTGACACGTTGATTTTTTTCCCAACGAGTAACAGTGTGACTCGATTGGAATATAAACTAGTAAAGAAAGTTGCAACGAGTAACAGTGTGACTGGTTGGGAAAAAAAAATCCCATCGAGTCACAGTGTGACTCGTTTGGTGTGACTCGTTGGGAACCCACCCGATTTTCTCGGATTTGTAATTTGTCAAACACTACTAGTCGAGCCCTTTCATATGATACTCTATTGAGGGAGTAATGAAACAAGAAATGTTATTCGCCATTTTGTGGTGGTGCCCATCTTGAATATTTTTTTATCAGTGTATATCATTCGATAACCATATTAAGGTAGTAGTGAATAAAAAAAGGTAATTCTCCATTATGTGGTGGCGGCCATCTTTGATTTGAAATTTGTCATAGAGTAACCCCATTCATTTGAAACCCTTATTGAGGTAATAGTGAAAAAGTAAGACACTTCCACAAGAGCGACAAGACATGAGCGATCAGACTCGTTCTTTCGGTGTAAAGCGTATGTAAACTCTTCTATGCTAAATGCTGACGCATTTCTAGATTTCTATTCCAAAGACACGGACAAAGAGGTTTGACTCTACGTTTGTGATAAGAACGTCTAGGCTGCGGAATGAGTTGCCTGAGTGGGGTTTTCCCGATAGTTATAATCTTGGTGTCTTCAAATCGAGAGAGTGAATCGGTTTCTTCTAGGTAAACACGCTCCATCGTAGACCGCATCGTCGCTTAACATCAGGCGAGATGGCGGTCAAGTGTAAACCTACTAAAGTTAAAAAAATTGGTTGCCTGTAAAGTCGGTATACGGGCGAAAGTTTTACGTGACAACGACTTTGAGTGGTACCTAAAATAATTTTACGGAAGGGACGCGTGCCTTTCACTTTTTATGTCTGTCTCTCTCGCTCTTAGGCGGGCTAACCATGCCCGAGTGGAAGGGACGCGTGCCTCTCACTCGCTCTCGTTGTGAGCGCATAACGTGAGCGGAGCGTAACGCAGTTTCTTGAAGTGTCACCCGGCAAACCAATTTATAAGACGTTGTCACGTCAAAAAAATGTAATAAGCTAGTTGTGGAGGCGGCCATTTTGAATCGGTATTAACCAGCCCCGGATCTAGGGGGGGGGGGGAGGGCAAATTGAGCGACTCATCAGGTATTTCAAGTCATCGTCGTAATATCCGATCCAATATTATCATCATGAATTCTTCCTTCCTCATGTGGGAGAAGTTAGGGGAGCTAGATACTCGACAGCTAAGATCCATCGCACGGAAACTAACCCTCAAATAAAAAAAACCGCATCGAAATCGGTCCATCCGTTTGAGCTCTACGGTGCCACAGACAGACATCGACGTCTAACTTATAACACTACTTTTTTTTTGGTCGGGGATTAAAAACGGCGGTGGCTTGGATTTGAACCTTATTGCACAATGTAGGTACTGTGTATATAGTATCCTGCTAGTATTCCGAGAGCTGGTACCGCTGGTAGCAAATTTTGGGTAGGTGTGAAACTCGTGACAGAGATAAGGATTGTCATTCAATTTGAGTTTTTTTAAAGTATAGAGTGACAAGACGAGCAGAACATGCGCCTGATGGTAAGCAACATGCCCATAACTGCACTATGACACGCAGCTATTGGAACATGAACAGTCCAAACCAGTCCAATCGCACGTTACCTGGAGATATAAGGTGTTTTATATCTTAGCCCAGTTATTTCTCTGGAAACATTGCCCTTCAAACCGGATCACAGTAATGTTTGCACACTTTTCCTTGGCGGCAGAATAACTGGCAAAGATGTGATACTTCCCCCAGGCGGACTCTGCAAAGAGCCTTACAACTACAAAAGTTTCGGATTTCGTTTAGAATCTGCTGTTCCCTGATAACGCCACAGGTGGCGTTAATGTTTAATTTTTTTTATTTAATTTCAACTGTCCCACTGCTGGGCAAAAGTCTCCCCCAATTCCCTCCACTTTATCCGGTCCTGAGCTACCATCGTCCAATCATTTTTAAACGCTCCGAGCTCGTCCTTCCATCGCGTTGGAGGACGACCCTGGGGTCGACTGGCCGATGGTTTCATAGATAAGCATAATTTACATCTATGGTAGTAAGTTGAAAAGTTCTGTAGACGAGTTGAGTAATTTTTGGTAGGGGAGAGTCCATTGCGTTCCCGTCATCGAGACCCTGGCGGGTGGGTAGTAGCGCATCGGCCCAGTTACCGCCTAGCTAAATCGGCTATGGCTTTGCCATTGCTGTCTCTATCATTTCAAGCGAAAATAAAAGAGAGAGAGCATATAAAAGCTAAGGCAGTTTTAGTTAGACGGTACACCCTCGGGACGTGACTGTTATGGTCTGCGCCGACCATCGAGCAACTCGATCTTTCGCGCAAGCACGTAGGTTGCGTAGGTACCTACTAGCGCAAAGCCACACTATTACATAGGTACAAAACATACCTGTACCGATCATACTCACACAGCCAAATCACTAACACATAAAAAATAAAGCACCATTCACAAATCTAGCCTCGCCCTCACGCCACAGTATGTTATCAAACTCCATGGTCCATGCGGACTTTTACTTTGACAGAGGGGAAACGCCTACTACCTACCCCATTCCGTGTTGCTCGCTGGCGCGGACGTAAAATAAGATTCGGCTACCACCAGGCGCGGATCCAGGGGGGGCGCGAACAAGCGGAACAAAGACTCGAAAGTGTTCGCAAACAATCTGTCTCATGGTCATGGGCAAAACTGACCAAACTGAAGAAAAATAGTGGTAACGTTGAAGCCCGAGAGAGAGACGGTACTTAAAGTCCTTCAGAAGCTATTCGACTCCGTCATACTTCATGATAATACGCCTGAAGCCTGGAGTAGAAGTGTGGTGGTGCTCTTCGTCACAGAAGGTGACATCACTTTGTTGAAGAATTACATACCCATTACATACTTCTCAGCCATGTTTATAAGTTCTTTTTGAGGATAATCACAAATCGTCTCACATGCAGGTTTGACGACTACCAGCCACCAGAACAAACCAGTTTCCAAAATCGCGACAGCACTATAGACCATATTCGTATGATGGCTTCGGTAGATTTTACAGAAAACCGAGGAGTATAATAATCGGCCACCATGTATAGCGTATGTAAGTAGACTATGAGAAAGCCTTCGATTCCATCAAGACCTGGGTAATGCTTTGGTCTTTCCAGTGATGCCGCATCGACTATCACTATACCGAAGTATTGAAGTGTATTTACAGCAAATCCACAATAACTGTCCGATTACATGACCGGTACACAAAACATATCCGGCCATATAGGTATACTCAAAAAAGTTCTGCACCGATCGAGCTGAAATTTTACAATGATATATACCTAATCTGCATCAGAGATTGTTTTTACACTGCTAGGGCAGTGTTTTGACGAAATTACGTAGTAGTTCGACTAACAGGACGTACTCTTCTACAATAAACCTAATTTCGAACTAGCGACTTTCCTACTCAGATTCTTTGTTTCGTCCGATCGAACCTTATTTTACGTTCAAGAGGTGTGTAATTTGTGAAATATTATAATGGCGGCTTTCAATGATCATGAATGAAAGTTCATCGATATATCGATGAACTTTTGATTTTGTTACTAATAACAATGACATAATAATATGCTCTGTTAACATATGTTCTACTAGCTGTACCCTGCCACGCTTCGCTGGGGCACATTGTGATGCAAAAATTAGATAAAAAACAATCTCTGATGCAGATTAGGTATATATCATTGTAAAATTTCAGCTCGATCGGTGCAGAACTTTTTTGAGTTTTTGAAGTGTACACAAACCAACAACATTTTTATATATAGATTTTGTAAAGGAACTTCGCATACTATGAAGACTTATTACAAAACATACTATATCTACTATCTAGGTATAGAAATGTAAAAACAAGAGTAGAGCTTTTGAATTTTTTATTTTAATCTTATATCTATGTTCACGAGGTCTCCATAGCGGTGGCGGTCTCCTCCGTGTATTTGCCCTTGTCCTTGCCGAGGGCTGCTAGTCTGCCCTTGGCTCTGCGGTCCAGGATGGTCTTGCGATCTTTGTTCATCTTTAACTTGACGATCACGCACTGAGAACAAAAATGTTGGGATTAAAATCTAGAAATATATTTTCAGTCTATTAAATAATAGCTAGAAGATATGATCAGAGCCATGGAAGTGTTGCAGCATTAGCAGTGTCCCTGCATCGTCCCCACCCGCAGTCGTGACTTTGGGCTTCGTCGATACATAAAGACAAAGTCTAAGGGGAAAATTTTTCATCATTTCAGGATCTTAGTAACAGTTTATTGTATAATTTTGTGTCTATTTGTGATACAAAAAGCACAGGAACATTTTTGATATTTCTATATTTAATTTAGCAAAAATGAAACTTTAATCCGACTGCCGACTGGAAGCGTGCGTTCCGCGCCCAAAAACGTGCCATTGTTGGCGTATCGCAATGTACATCCGTCAGACCATATTTCAAGGAGCTTGGTATACTTACTTTACCTGCTATCTTGATCTATCAAGTGGCTGTGTATGTAAAAAATAATCTAGAATCGTACAACACGCGAAGAGAGAGACATTCTCGCAACATACGCAACGCCGACAAGCTGGATGTTATACCACACTCTCTCACGAGGTCACAGAAGTTAACTCACATAATGGGACCGGAAGTTTATAACGCTCTTCCCAAAATAGTTTTATCGGCCCCAAGTTTCGGCAGCTTCAAAAACAGATTAAAGTGCTGGCTTATCGATCAAACTTTTTATAGTTACAGCGAATTTTTAGAGAGTGATGGCAAAGTTCCCATAAAAATGTAAATAAATAAATTTGACATAGGTTAGTACAATTGCTATAAAGACATTATACTCGTATAATGCTTGACAGTTTTCTGTACAATAATTATTGTAATACAGTAAAGTAGTAGTTTCAAACTTTGAAAATGTATACAATTTGTATGCTCTTTCTTTTGTTTTTATTTTTTATTAATTGACGTGTAAATTGTACATTTATGAATAAAGTACTTTGACTTTAATCCCCTTTCTGTAAAATTATTGATTTCAGATATCATGTGGCTTGAACATTCAACTTTTCAAAAGTTCTTGGAACCTGATTTTTGAAACTAAATTTTTTATTAATTTATTGGGCCAAACAAGCAATAAATTCTCTAATTTCTGCTTGAACCAATAAATAAATAAATTTTCAGAAATAAAATACTAGAAACAACTTTTTCTATAAGAGAACAAATCATAAAAAAGCATGTTACTAGCAGCTATTTTACTTATTTGTGAACATTTAGTGTGGTTTTTATTTTAAACTAGCTGATCCGGCAAACTTTGTACCGCCATAGTTTTTCTAAAATGTCTGCTATACAAATCTTGCCCAGACAATAACGAATACATGAAACAAAGAATCATCCAATTTGGTGCAGTCATTTGAAAGTTATGAGAGAGCGTACATACTTTTAAAGATTAATTTTTAAATAAAAGATTAGCCACTTTACAGAATCCAGAGTCTGTAACTTTTGTCATTTGTGTTGGATTTAGTATGGTTGTTGATTGCTTGTTTTAATCTCCACATAACTTTTGGCGATGGGATTAGACACTTTTTCTTTGTAATTTTCATTAGTGAAAACTGTTTCGACTTATCATAACCAACAATCAAATATCACATTCTTTGTAGAATAGAATAAGGTTCAAATTTCTTACCTTTGAGGGGTGGATGCCAACATATGCACTAGCACCGTTAGCCTTCTCCCGCTGGATCCTTTCAATGTAGACTACGAACTTCTTACGGTACACTTGGACTACTTTGCCAACCTGCTGGCCTTTGTAGTGTCCACGGACAACCTGGAAGGTGAAGTTTACAAGGGTTTAAAAATGATACATAGTTTACACATTGAAATTCTAATCCAAAGCTAATCTTTAAAACTAGATGATTTACAGGTCGATGTAACCTTCTAGTACTAATATTTTAGCCTAAAACAGTTTAAATTCCGTTGGTCCGAGTTTCAGGAGTAGAAGGCGCCTTTTCTTCCATAAAGAGAGTTAAGGCCAATCCTACCACCTAGCTAAATAGGTTTTCGCTTTGCTATTGCAGTCTCTATCATTTCAAGCGGAAAGAAAAAATAGAGCAATATCACAGCTAACACAGTTTTAGTTAGGCAGTAGACCCCTCTGGCCTAGTGCAGGTTGGCAGACGGCACATATCCTCAAAAAAATGTCTTGGATTTTACATTCATAGGCTTACCTACTAAATTAATAGCAGTTCTCTACATCACCTATGTACTATTCTGAACTATAAGTAATAATTAATCTAGCCTTATACCTAGACTCAAGCGGCAATGTGGTGGTCATGGCCAGATATTTGAGACTGAAGGCTGTCCCAGATGAGACTTTATATTCATTGTTTTATAAATATGTACTTGGTAACCATGCTCACATAAAACCAAATATCCTTTTATTTGAGTTATCCTAAAGACTACCCTACATAGTTCTAATATTACAACAAGTTGTCAAAGAACTAAAGAATTTTGCTGCTATGACAATGTCTATGCTACCATGTGACTGAACAATAGAATATTCCATAACTCTTACAATTAGTAGTCATGTGTGTCATTAGTAGACACGCTAGGTAGCCAGTAACAAAATGTTGATGTTTTTAAATGTTAAACAGGATGAGTTGGGGCAAATCAATCAGAGCCATAGTTTTAACCAGGGCACGGACTAGCACGCTTTGCTCGGGACTCACAGCAGAAAACCTGAAGCTCGTCCCTAGCGCAGCAGCAAACATCCGTAGTCTGTGAATGGTTTATTCTTCATCATTTTGTTTTGCCACCAAACATAACCTAACAGAGACAAATTTGTAAGATTTACTATTGATACATACCTGAACTTCGTCGTCTTTGCGAATGGGCATCGATTTGACGTTGAATTTTTGTCTCAGCTCCTTGGAAAGAGGCGCTGACATGAGAACTCGCCTAATGTGAGAGGGAGCGCTGAAATGGCGCTTCCTGTTTTTCCTCCTTGAGGATGTGACGAGTTTATTGAACTTCATCCTGACGCTCTTCGCTGAAAAGCCAAAATACCACGTTTATTGCACAAGTCCGAGTGTTTAGGTTACTGTTTCCTGCGTGCTATCTGTCAAACTGCGGCAACTATTATTTTTATCACCAACAATGTAACTACGTGAAATATACTGTGGATATAACATGATAGTTAATATTTAACGTAATTTTAAGTAACAAAACTAAAATAAGCACGGAATTAGACAGATTTACACGGATATTCAACGCACCCTGAACGACACGGCAAAGAACCGAAACAAAAAGAAATATTACTAAAGTGTTGCCACTTTATAAGAAATGTCTTGGTCACATTGCATTTTATTTTTAGGTAGGTTTAAAATTATGCTTAGAAATAATATTTAGAGGGATATTAGAACCATTATAAGTACATCTCAATGTAATGTTGTGAATAATTATGATTTTGATTACTCCTTTTTCATAAGTTCAAATGTTTCTCGTAAAAATATTTTACCTTTACTCGGGTAAGTGGTCAAATGCTGGCAATTTTAATTCGATTGTTTGATTAACGTTTCTATTCACGCAAAAAACTATTTGTTGTCCAAAACACAATAAAAATAATAGTTAACCAGTGGTTTAAAAAGCAGTAATTTATTACAAGTTTAAAGCAATAGTATTAATATAATTATTAATATAATTATTACTTATAAAAGTATTGCTTCAGAGATTACCCTACTTGAGTTTTCTATAAAAATGAAAGCAAATTATAGCGTCTCCGTTTTGATTTAGCATTTTCGTTCTGCGTAAACTATTAACACAAATGATCCTATAGGCAAACAGTATGAACATCTCTTCGTTTTTCGCACAGACTAAACACAGTTTTCAAGATGCAAAAAGATCTGTCAAAGACAGTTCCCAATTTCACCATAAGTGGCGCCAATGTTTTATTTTGTTAGAGAAATTTTACAAAAACCAACAGTGGTGCCACCAAAGAGATTCTTTATATAAGGCGGCCCCTAGACCTACAATAACTTTGTACAACATTTTATTGTATAAAAAGATTGAAAGGAACTTTGCATCCAAACGATCATTTATATTGCACAAAGTACGAACTGCTCAATGTTTTCGTGTTTAGTCCAGTGTTTCCAGAAAGGGGCCCCTTAAACCTACGCCCGAGTCACAAGTCTCGGGAACTACTCGAGTTTTTCTCTCTCTGGCACACGATGGACCCGGCACCCGCACGGTGAATCCATGGAATGCTAAGAAAATCGTCTCATACAAAAATGACAGCCCGGAGAGACGGGATGACGCTGGAAAGACAGATGGCTGGTGGAAAAGACACCTGACGGATGGAAAGACATCTGACTGTTGGAAAGACAGCCGAGGGTGAAGGCCTAGCAAGCCAAGCCCGGGAATTAAATCGCTAAAAGTCCGAATAAGAGTAATACCCCTGGGACAGTCCGAGAGGCGGGGCGGAAGATCTGTCCACCGTGTGATAGTAATGACGACCCTGGCGCGAATACGGATTTGAGATGCCCAGTGTGCGGAAAAATTTACAAGAGACGAGCCTGGTACCAAAAGCATTTAAAGACACATGATGGTGTTGAAGCACGACAGCCGTCGGTCAGTACTTCGACAAACACTATGGATAGAGTTGACCTCATATATCCCAAGGTGAACCATCGAGTGAAAACTACCAGGAGTCCATTGTCATCAGGACACGTCTTGGCATTCCCAGTCTAAAAACTCGACCTGGAAAGTTCATGACGAAAACTTGGCGATCTTGTTAGAACATCCTGGGCCAAAACAAGACCTAAACAGCCAAGTAGAAACTTTCCAGAACACCATATATACATACTTATCGGAACATTACCCACCATCAACTTGTTATGCTCAAAATAGCAAGGAAAATATGTTCAAAATGAAATTGCGGAGGAAGAAAAGAGAGTTAATAAAACGTCTTCGTGTAGCTAAAACCATGGGCGACAACCATCTAAGTCACCAACTGTCCAGAGCTCTAAGATCAATCCTTAAATTAATACAAGGAATATCGCTTCAAATTAGTAAAAATCGTGATAATTTTAACAGAGCTAAACACGAAGTAGACTTTGATAAAAACCCTTTTCAATACTCAAAAATATTTTCAGGGAGCAAAATGGAAAGCTTATCTTGACTAACGCGCAAATTTACGATCACTTTAAAAGCACATACGAAGTGCCTAAACGCGGGAGCTCGTACGTAGAACCAAACATCCAAAGACCTAATGATCCTCTGACAGGCTTTCAAGGCACCCCACCTAGTGAAGAGGAAGTAAACTATCAAATTAAAAAGAAAACTACTAAATCAGCTCCTGGCCCAGATGGCATTCCTTACATAGTGTATAAAAGTGTCCATCAGTTCGTAAACATATCTTGAATATATTCATTAAGATCTGGTCAAGAAAGCAAGTCCCAGTAGCATTTGGAAGAGCAATTTTGTCCTCATCCCTAAAAAGCAGGAAGTAACTCATCCCAAAGACACCAGACCGATAGCCCTAACCAATACAATTTCTAAAATCTTTTCAGTATTTTGCAAACAAAAATGACCACATTTATGACTAGCAATAGGTATTTCAGGCCCAATCACCAGAAAGGGTTCTTGCCTGGTATTTCTGGATGCCTGGAACACAATACATTACTAGCAGAAAGTTTGAAAGATGCCAGAACACATGAGAGGCAAATTACAGTCTGCTGGATAGACCTAGAGAATGCGTTTGGTTCTGTCCAGCATGAACTTATGATATTTGCCCTAAAATGGTATAACTTTCCTGCTGAAATTATTGACATAATTAATTCTTATTATTGCCACTTAAAATTCGTCATAGCAGTAAACAAGGAATACACAAAACCACTTGAATACAATGTAGGACTATTCCAAGGGTGCTGCTTATCACCAACAGCATTTAATATAGTTATAAATATTTTAGTAGACAAATTAATATCCCGTGAAAAGAAATGGGGCTACCGGTTTAAAATCAACAATAAGTACACTGAGTCAATCTTGGCCTTTGCGGACGACCTTGCAATACTTACACGTAATCCCAAACAGTGTCAAGAATTGTTGAACGAAGTCGATGAGTTCTGTACATGGACGGAGGGAATGAGGACAAAACCATCTAAATGTCATTGTCTTTGTCTGGGTAGAAGAAATACCAAATATACGTCTTACGATCCGGGACTCTCCATAAGTGGCCAAGGAGTTGCCACAATTGCAGAGGCAGTGCCTTTCAAATTTCTTGGTAGAAAGATAGATCACAAAGGACGTACACCATCATTAGAGGTGGTTGTTGAAAATTTCATGAACAACCTCAATAAGGTAGACCAGCTGCCTATCAGCAATATCAAAAAAGCATGGATATATGACAACTACCTCACATCACGTCTCACTTGGCCTTTCCTAGTATATGACATCGGTAAAACTATAATAATAATTTTATTCAGTGACCAACAACATGTAACATGATTATAAATGCGATACTTAAAAATACTCTAACAATAACAAAAATGCACAGTTACAATAATGAAGTCAGGAAGCCCTAGCCCCCACAGTAGGATTCCCTGTGTTTGTGGGAGCTAGTTCTCTTCAAGAGTGCTTTGTAAGAGTTAAAAGAAGCAGAGGAAGAGTGTGAGTATGTCGAAAAGAGTGTGCATGGATGTAAAAATGTCAATAAGTGTGTAAGTAAGATTAAAAAGAAAAATGTATATATGTGTGAATGTAGGTGTGTTCGTGTCTGTTGAGAGAAAGAGTGCATTTGTGTGTGATTTAGGAGAATGAAACCTAAACGTTTATGACTAAGTGTGGGAATGAGGTGTGTTCTTGTGTGTTAATGTAGGTACTTGTTTATCCAAGCCATGCGTGCGATATTACTAATTATTTGTTAATAACTTGCTGTTAGTTAATAATCTGCTCGTATTATATTTTCGGTTTGACTGTGTCCTAGGGAAAGTAGATATTCGTTGATCTTTTTTCTACATTTCCATTTTGTGTCTTTTACTAAGTTTAGTTTTTCATTTAGTTGTTTGTAAATTACAGCTCCTAAGTAGCCATAGCACCTCTGACCAAACTTAGTATTTTTCCTGGTAATTTCCCATCTGAAAGTGCGCCTTGACCGCATATCTGGGCAGTAATAATTTGTTGTATGCAAAGCTGTTCTATGGAATCGTAGCGCACATGATAGAATGAACAGCTGACGGACTCGGAGTTGTTTAGTGTCCTTATACAGATCATCAGTTGAATATAAGAACGGTTTTCTGTGCGCTACTTTTAAGACCAGACGTTGTACTCTTTCCGCTTTTATTAGACTTGTAGTGCAAGCTGCTCCCCAAGCAGAGACGCAATAACCCAACAAAGATTTGCATAGTGCAGTGTAGACCAAGGTGATAGTTTTGTAGTCCCCAATATTCCTCAATCTTTTGAAAACAAATACAAGTTTCTTGAGACGCATGCTCAGTGCTTCAATTTGCTTATTCCAAGATAGCTGCTCATCTATGTAAATGCCAAGGTATTTAACATTAGAAATTTGTTCCAAAATTGTGCATTGGCATCTATCTTGTTGGCCAGAAGAGGCTGTGCATACGTGGAGCTTTATACAGAGAGGATTAGTTGGTGCTGATCGGGCTGATATGCGAAACACTACAATTTTGGTTTTAGCTGCGTTAAGACTTAGTAAATTTCTTTGGAGCCAAGCTGTAATTTTTCGGAGGCCATCGTTGGTAGCCCTCGATACCGTATCCCAATTTCGCCCATGAAAGATTATGGCCGTATCATCAGCAAAGGAAAAGATCTCGGCGTGTGCGACGCGAAGATGGCAAAGATCGTTAATGTAAGTCAAGAAAAGGGTGGGACCTAACACACTTCCCTGCGGCACACCGTAGTTGACTTCCTCGAAAGAGCTGTAAAGATTATTGACCTTGACTCTTTGTTTTCTATTAGAAAGATACGACCGAAACCAGTCCAGTGCAGACCCACGAATCCCAAGACATTCCAGCTTTTTTAACAGGATAGGGCGACAAACGCAATCAAAGGCCTTGGCGAGGTCTAAAAATACCCCCACACATTTGTAGCCACTGTCCATTTTACCAGACACAAAATCCAAAAGCGATAACACAGCATCTTCCGTGGACCTACCAGAACGAAATCCAAATTGATGTGGCGATAAGACATTTTCCTTCTCCAAAAAGCCCACCAAATCCCCATTCACTAGCCTCTCAAGGATTTTAGAGATGGAAGAAAGCAAAGAAATAGGACGGTAGTTCGATGGTTCGCCTACATCACCCGCTTTATGAATTGGGGTTACATTAGCTTCTTTGAAAGAATCTGGAAAAATTCCTGTGTCTAAGCTCAGATTACAGATAAACGCTATAGGAGCAGCGACAACATGTTTGGCTGATTTAAGAAGTCGGTTGGTGATGCTATCTCCGCCGGGGGAAGATTTTATTTTAAGAGAATCAATTATTTTGCAGATATTTTGGGAGTTGGCAGCTTTCAGGAACAAAGAGTTTACGGGAGTGTTAGGTACGTGTGTGGACTGAGCTAGAGCTAACTCAGTAGTGTTGGTAAAATCAAGTATTTGTTTAGCAAGCGATTCACCTATTGTAGCAAAATAATGATTCACTCTGTTAAGTGCCTCAGACGGCGAGGAAGCAGTGTCCAATAGGGCATAATTTTTGTTATTTTAGGACTGATGTTGCATATCTCTTTAATGGAGCTCCAGAGCTCTTTGCTGTTACCTATATTAGATCTTATTTTATTTTTATCGTGTTCATTTTTAGATTTTGAAGAATGTTATTACAACGATTTCTGTATGTTTTATATTTTTCTTCCAAATTACGATCGCTAGGTCTGTTTTAAATTTCTGACGAAGATTATCTCTTTGCGTATGCATTTCAACAACCCCGGTGTGATCCATGTTTTGCGGATTGAATTTGAGTTGCGTACGATTTTAGTGCTTTTATGAGATTCCACTGCGCAATTTATTATGTTCACAAATTCCTGAACAGCCGTATTTGGGTTAGTTTGAGAGTAGAGGTTACACCAGTCTATTTTTTCGAGATCGTTGACAACGCCGGCGTAATCTATAGTTGTGATTTCTTTATTAGACACAGTTCTTTCCTTTGCCTTAGGAATACCTGCGATAATTGCATCGTGATCCGTTACGTTGTTTGCGCAGACTACTATGGTAGCTTTGTATGGACTTTTAATCATGGCATGGTCTAAGCAAGATGGGCCGCGTGTTGGTATCTGATGACCTGGGATGAAACCGTGGCATGCCAGTGTTCCCAAATATGAATCTGCCTTTTTTTCTTTTATAGAGTTGTCGTGACAAGGCGTGATATCTATGTTTATGTCACCCATTACTATAGATGTTTGGCCTTTCATTTCAGCTAGTACTTTTTCCAGTGAAATCAGGAAATTGGATGTACTATCGAAAGAAGGAGATCTATATAGTGCTAAAATTGAGTATTTGTTTCCAATTGTAATAACGAGACCAGTCGCATCAAGAAGAGGAGGCTCCACAATAGTCACAGGAAGACCAACTTTAGTCATTACGACCACTCCGTCGTTTTGGTTGAGGTTTTGTTTTGAGTACGAACAACAATAGTTTTCTAAGTGTACTCCAGAAAAGTTGGGTCCAACCAGCACTCAGTGAGTATAATAATGTCTGGTAAAAATTCAGGCGCGATATGAAAACTATGAATTGATCGAAGTTAGTGCTACGAATACTACGGATATTTTGAGTAAGTATTACGAATTTGTCATTATTTTCATTTATGTTCAGATACGCTTTACACATTTCTGGCACATGTGTGATAGCTATATGACAATGAAGTGCGATCAAGTGCGTCTATTAATTTTAGGTTGTCATCCATCATAAGTTTTAATACAATTAATTTAGTATTAAGTGCGAAAACAATATTTTGTTGATATAATGCAAAGCACTATCTACAAGCACATCCCCATAATTATAAAAAATGGTGATGTATTTTTTGTGTGTAGTAATTGCAATCAAATTCCAACATTCCGCATCGCCGCCTGTCGGTGAATTATACACGTACACTAAGACATCCACCAAGCATACCAAAGGTTCAAATTGAATTGCATTTGTATCAAAAACAGATAACTTACTAAGTACTTTATCCTTACTGTACCGTGACTTTCCAGTAAGTAACGCATTACAAAAGATTTTGCTTTGCCTGGAATGGCCAATAAACCGTCTTCCTATACAAAATGTATCATTGTTTTCATAAACACCGGCAGATTCACATGTTTTAAAAGGCAATTTGATAAAATACATTTTATATTGCCTTAGTTGCTCGTAGTTACCCCTAGCAAGTAGGTATAAAGAGTGGTGGTTATTGCAAATAGGTAGAAGGAAGTATACCTGTATGTGTAATGTTGAGTATTGTGAATTTATTTGTGAAAATATGCAGTGGTGTTGTTCATAGTTATTCTGGGAAGTGTTAAATGGTGTATTTTCACACAGGTATGTCCAAACCATACTTATAAAACAAATTGTGCTAATTGTTACCAATTCTACAACCGTAATGACATGTTTTAGTAACATAAAGATATGATGTGCAATTTGTTCACATATTAAATGCATTATTTTACATAGGAATGACCTAATATTGTTTATAATAAAAGCTGTGCTGAATAGTAGTAGTCTTACAAAGATAATTACACAATTAAACAATAACCTACCATTAAAGTTAAGTTTATGCTTTGTGTGGAGTTTTCCACTCAGAAAGGTACAAGTTTTATTCAAGAAGGAGTTGTTTTAATTAATGATAGTACCTCTAGTTTCACAGTCATATAAACAAATCTAAGAAACTCTGAAATACGGTAAAAAGTTTGCTTACATCTCAAATGTGTAATGAACACGTTAGTTTTCTTACAAAATGTATGTTTACGATATTTGATAATTGAATCACAAGGGTAGGTGCAATTTTCTATATCCAAATAATTTGTGTTCATTCTTAATAGCAGTGTAGACGTAATTGCACAACTGAGAATCACCAAAATACAGATAGTAGTTTTATAAACTTTAAACAGGTGAGCCTGCAATAAACCGCAATGAAATGGATTGTACTGTTTAATAATGTCGCAGTCATGACAATTAGATGTTTGGGGAGCACAGAAAAGCGATTAATTAGCTGTTTAACCTTTGTATACAATGTTTGCGGTACAGCTTGCATTGGAATTAAAAATATAGGATTAAAGCATGCACAGTAATGATGTATTGTGAAGTTGTATAATGATATATTTTCTCTGCAGAAGCGTAGTAATGCATGTAAAAGTAATAGTCGGTAAACACAGTACAGGTAACAAGACAGTAGTATACATATTACAACAACATTCTCAATTGTTGTTTTACACAAGTTTAATCGAGCGGAATACATTACAGAGATTATTAGTAACGCGCTTAAAATTAGTATTAGAGGGTTTGTAGTAGTAGTTGTTTGTGTGGTTTGTTGTGAAAAGGGAAGTCAGGTGGGGTTCTTCAAATTTGCCAGCTGAGTTTCACTTGTGACTAAAATATGCGGCATTCCTTCGCGTTTACGTAGATAGATCATACCGTGAGATGTCCAGCAGTATTCGTACTTTTGAGTTTTGGCAAAGTCCCTCGCTAGATAATGAAGGTGCCTAGCTTTGGGTGTCAGATGTTCCGACAAGAATATCACGATGTTGGGTCCATCAAGCCCTAGGTTTAGTGTGCTCAGTTTAGAAGAACTGTTGTTTAAGTTGTAACGTTTAGCCGAGTTGAGGACAGATGTTTTCAAAAGTGTACTGGAAAACTCTGCGATTACAGTCGATGCGTCTTTATTGTTCTTGTTAGGCACCCGGTACACGTCACGCAAATCCGAAGGTGAATAATCAATTTTCAGATATGTGAGTAGGTTTTCTAGCATGTAAAATAAGTCTTTTTTCTTTTCTGACTTATTTTTGGGAATACCTCTTAGTTCAATGCAAGTTTTCCTTCCAAATCTATTTAAACTCTCAATTTTGTCTTCCAGGTCATTTAGTTGACTATTTATTTGTTTCTTATCGATTTCTAATTTATTTATCTTGACTTGCATGTCGACCAGCTGGTCTGACATATAGCTAAGTGATTTTTCTATGTCGACGATCGCCGACGTGTGAGTTTTAACGTCAGTTAATTGTTTCTCCAGTGTACTCAATCTTTCGCTTTGAGTGTTAGAAAAATCGGAAAACATTGTGGTGAGTAATAGTTTTATTTCGCTTTTAAATATTTCGAAGTCGTCGCTATCAGGTCGCCTTTTTTTACGGATAGAATCGTCCGAATCCTCACCCTCCGATCTATTGGTTTTTCGAGTTGCTCTTTGTTTTGATCTGGTGCCTAGCCCTAGTAATTCAGCCGTCAGCGTCTCAGAATTATTTCTAGGTCTACTTTTAAGATCTTTTATAGGTGGAGAACGCAGAAGTTTGGCCATTTTGCTAGAATCGTAAGCGCGTAGGCCTATTTCTAAGCGGTTATTTGTTTAGCGGAGCAACGTCCGTGGCTGGAAAGTATCAGTGTGTGCCACCTGGTCGTTCGCACACGGGTCCTCGGGAGGCGTGGCTAGGCTGGTGTTGCGTTAGTGTGTGTAATTATTTCTTTAGGGTAACGCCAATGATAGATTTCGGGGTTGAAGGCCCGCCCTTGCGGATTTTTAGTTACTCCAATGCCTGTTAGTTTAGTAAGAAAGACTTACGGATTATATGGTAGTGGGGTAATGTACCAGGACGTCAGTTGTGGAGAAGTTATCTTGGAACGCTTTCGTTGTTTATGTTGTGCTAATATATACTGCTATTTTGTCCGCGTAATTTTAAGCTTATTTTATTTATTTTCGTAAAATTAGTTTAACGACTGAGACACAGACACGTCTTACTCCTAAGATACCACAAGAGGAAGGAAAACTCTCCTGGCAAAGCTAGATGCCAATGTCATAAAGATATTGAAGTCATGGTTCGGATTGGCACATCCGGCTGATCCCTCTACTCTTTTTAGGGATCACAATAGTTTTGGGCTGAAACTAAAGAAACCGTCTGAACTTTACAAACACCTAAGAGTTACAAAACGCATGTTTTGGGAAAGTCGCAAGACGAATTAATTACATCTCTCCCAAAAGACAAAACTGCTTCAGACCTGGAATCTAGACTTCAATTCCATAAACAATTTATGGCAGGTGCACAAGTAAATACTGCTGGGTTGGGTGCGAGAAAAAAAAAAAGGAAGACCGAGACATGGTAAAACCTTTCTACAACAAGACGAAAATGACGGTTACAAAGTGCACGCTATGAATTTAGAAATGCAAAGTGAGTGGTTAACCATAGGTGAGTTCTGTATCCCATTAGCTCTAAAATGGCGCACCTTGATCTATGACTGGTCCCCTGCCTTATTAAAATTTTATCTAAATGCATTCCAAATGACCCTCCTGACCAGAGTAACTTGGTAAGGTGGGGAAAAGCCTCTGAAAAATGTTGCTATACTTGTGGAGAGGCGATATGTACAGCAAGGCACATATTGGTGGGATGCAAGGTGCTCCTTAATGGGGTCATTACTCACGGCGTCATGACAGAGTACTTGAAATCATACGTGAAGCCATGAGCCTTTCAGTAGCTAGAGCCCAAAAAGGATTGGCGACAAACAACAGACAAATTAACTTTGTAAAAGAAGGCTCAACTTCAAACTCCAGGAACAAGCCTTACTCAATCCTGGGTACAGCACCTGATTGGACTATTTTAATGGACACGTATGAAAAGCACTACAAAATCCCAGAGGATGTGGGTGTTTCGTCATCCAGACCGGACATTTTCCTTTTTTCTAGAGCTACGAAACGCATAGTCCTTGTAGAACTTACCGTACCGTGGGATACTAATATACCTAAAGACCACGCGATGAAACAAAATAAGTATTACGACCTCCTAAACGAATTAACAAAAACGGCTATGTAGTTAGTTTATACGCTGTAGAAGTGGGAGCGAGAGGTATACCAGCAAAATCTCTCTATAACCTACTGAAAGACCTTGGCTTATCCAGAAGTGCAGTAAGTTCTATACTAGAACGTGTATCTAAAGCTGCACTAGTAGGCTCATATCAGATTTGGTTGGGCAGGGAGAGAAAAACGAGTGGTGAAGGTGAGTGTTGATGTACGTCAGAAAGGGCCCCTTAAACCTACGCCCGAGTCACAAGTCTCGGGAACTACTCGAGTTTTTCTCTCTCTGGCACACGATGGACCCGGCACCCGCACGGTGAATCCATGGAATGCTAAGAAAATCGTCTCATGAGGGGAACTTCCCCTATTGAGGGGAAATTAGGGTCCAGAGGGGAACAAAAAGGGGAAAGAGATGTAAAGGGGAAATCATGCCTAAAATCAAATAAATACAAAAACTTCGTCATATTGAGGAAAATTTTCGTATAATTAGTACCTACAGATATCAGTTCCAATTTTTTTTTCAATAAAGCGATGTTTCGTATATCATGGTTTTCGATGAGGTACTAAAGCTTAAATATTATTAAGATTTATTAAAGTGGAAACACTGGTTCAGTCGGAGAATGGCGTTGATGCCATAAGGGCTGCGCGATAAAAGATTATATTGATTGCTATAGTGTTGTTATTTGTGAAAATCTTTGCTTGCCTTTTTGTTTATAATTTATAATGTGCAAACGATACTGTGTTCCGGTTTGAAGGGCATTGTTTCCAGTGAAATTACCGGGCACAGAGATAAAACATCTTATATCTCTGGGTGACGAGCGTAGTGCTGTGTTAAGTTTAGTAATGATTTGCACTATTCATGTTCCAATAATTAAAAAAGAAACATCTCTTTGCATTTAGACAACAATATCTAATACTAAACAGTAGACATTTATTTATCGCGTTCATTACATTCTTTGCTCTTTATATTCCACAGAGACGAGAATGATGCATTTTTCAAGGCAAAAACGCCCTGGATGAAATGTATTATTTAACGCAATTAATTAACGTTAATTGATCAACTAACGGTACCTGGACGTCATTTAATAAATTACGACTTTGTCGCAAGAACAACATCCACAAATGGTCCAATCATTGCTCAGCGTACTATGTAGCGGTACACTATTACCCGTCAATTAATACACTGTTCTCTTATTGGTCGCTGGCATTAAACATAAGCATTTGGCAAGTGTTTATTCAGAGTTCTTACCTACCGTCTACTTCATGAGACCACCTGGGTGAACCGTGAGAAGTTTTTTTTACTACGGCTCACCTGTCAGATAAAACTTGAAAGCCCCTAACTTGATATTGGTGTACTTTTAGACACCGGGTGGGCTCCCGCCAGAAGCACTGCAGCCCTGAGTGTCGTTTCTCCATACTCAGCCTGCGCTCCACTACGGAGGTCAGCGGTTCGCTTCGCTGTCCACCTCACCCCTTCGCTACGCTTGGCCTCGTATGGCTCACTCCACTCAGGATCTCCCTTGAGCTTCTGGCTCCCGCATTTTTTATAAATAAAGGGGTAGCAGTCACCAGACTAGGTGGAGTCGGGTTGTTCCGAGTCGGATCTGGGTCCTATGTAACCTAAACGGTCCTATTTGGTAATTTAAAACGCGGACGAATATATTTCCCTAGGATCTGACAGGTTAGCCGTTTGTAATAAGAAACTTCTTACGGTTCACCCCACTGTTGGGGAGCGGTGTAAAACACGTGACTCATAGAACCAATCAGCGCACACCTCGCCTTCCTCGGATTATTTAACGACAAGACGTACGTTAAATAATACATTTCAACTGGCGTTTACTATTTTCCGAAAGTTGATCAACTACCTAGTGCATTGATCAACTAACGATTCTTGTTATTTTCCGGTGACATATATACCTTCAGAATGTTTCAAAAATGTGCTAGCGTTTTCTTACTATGTATTTTTTTTAATTGCGTCCTATCGGTACATTGCCAGTATTAATTTCTATTAGGTACTTCTGGATCAGAAGAATAACCTTACTAGGTTGGTACATTATTTTGTTTGTTGT
Organism: Ectropis grisescens; assembly: GCA_017562165.1. NCBI lineage: Eukaryota > Metazoa > Arthropoda > Insecta > Lepidoptera > Geometridae > Ectropis > Ectropis grisescens. The sequence continues at coordinate 22,129,005 of CM029789.1, read as the reverse complement.
TGTTTTTTCGTGAAGAACCCGTTTCATATCATAGAAATGTCGACCGTATTTTAAAATGCCTATGTTATTTTACCACTAAAGCGTAAAAAGTAAACGTTACCATACCAGTAATGGCCAAACATCAATGTGTTCTGGTTTGAAGGACAATGTTTCCACAACGATTGCGGGGTATATAGATACACTCTCTTACATCTTTGTGTGACGAGCGCAGTGTAGTGCTAGATAATGATTTGAACTTTTTACGTTCCAATATCTTCGTGACACTGTAGGTACTGTTAGGGGCAGGCGTATTGCTTACCATCAGGTACATGTCTCGCTCGTCCAGCCACCACGCGTTTAAGAAAGGAACAGTGCTTCTAGCTCCGCTCTAGTATACTTACTATATTTTCGCGCTCACGGTAGTACACGTATTGTTTTCGACAAAACTCAGCTGAATAGAGCAGTAGATTGTACCTACTGTAATTTATGTTGGTAATAATTGCCTAACCAGTAATCTTCGTATTGCAAAATCGAACTTTAGTTAAATTATTTCTCAGATCTTTATCAGATTTGACGGTATTACGTAAAATTATGTGAAATCTACTCGCCTTTCGTAACCGTTTTTGAGCGCGGCGCGGCGGTTAAACTCCTGCAATTTTTTGTATAACACTGTGCTGTTATTGCGTGTAGAGATCTATCAGGCGCTTGTTTTTGTGCTAGTTTGTCTAAAGCTCAGACAAAGTATAAGTAAACTCTTTGGTCTAAAGTCTTAAAGAGATGCTATTTACGTGATACATAGTTGTCTCATAAAATTTTTAAGAGAAAACCAGCACAGCCATGAGCCACACACGAGTGGAGCCGGCGTAGGGCGCTGCCGGCGAGTTCTCTCGGCTACCTATGACCTTGTGACCTCTGAGCCATCGGCATCCTCGCCCGAGCGGAGGACCGTCAACGCATGTCACCGCATGCGCAGTGCTCCTCGCCCGGGATCCGGCGCCAGTGAATGGACGGCGGCCGGCCCGCGCGCGCGTGCCTCGAGCTGTGCCCAGCAGTGCCCAGTGCCACCAGTGATGGTCCGCGCGTGATCACAGCTATGGCCGAGTGCTCCCAAGGGCCCGGCCAATTCACACCATGCGCGCCGCCGTAGGTAAGCCACGCTCCAACCATAATCATCAATTCAAGCCCTATATCAAATAAGTCATGACGTGATACCGAAATCGGGGATGTGTCTGTGATTTTCATCTGAAACCTCCGTTGTAGGCACGTTTCTTTGGCCCGTCAGGATCCGGGCATTGTGGAAACGATGTAACGCAGCCTCTGAGGTTTACTTTCAGTGATCCGCTGTGAATTACAGTTCTTAGGTTCGGACACGCTTACAGGATTTGCTTGTAAAGGTATCTATTCGATTTGCTTGTCACATCATGATTTCGTGTACAATTTATGGCTAGCGGGATGATTGGTGTCTAGGAATGTTATTTCTTAAGACATTTACCGCGTAATTATAAAAATACTCAAAGCTGACGTGAGTTCAAATGCTCCCAAATATTTGAGTTACGTTAAATCGGTGTCGTAATTTTCGAACGTCGTATTTCTACGTGATGATGATATGGTTACAGGCTAAGTGATCATCAAAAAAAAAAAGAAGGTTAATAATTGTGACTGAATATTTCATTCGACTACAATATCAACAGAAATGATCTTCCATTTAATTTCTTGTTAGAACTACAGTTTGGTCGCGCCTTCGTAGTGTTAGCTTTTGTAATTTCCATTTTTACCACTGGATCAAAAAAAGTTCATTTACATGCTACATAAGTAAATTTTACAATTTCATCAAAACAAATAAGTACATTACATTCTACGTTTCACATTCTATTCACATTTTAGACCTTCATCGGTGTTTGAAAAACTCAGACGTGGTTAGTGTAGATTTATTACGTAGTTATGTAGTGTAGTTATAAGTAGTTATAGTACATACGTTAGTTGTGTGTTGTGTAGTGAGTTTTCACTGTAATTTAGTATGGCTAATAAAGAATCAGGCCGTTCTATAAAACTTCAATTACATTATATCTTATACATTATATCAGTATCTTATCTAATGTCCAACAATGAAACTAACCTCATTCAGAAGGGTACATTCGTGACGCTACCATCTTCTTAAAATTTCAATACCTCCCGATGACTGCTTACTTATATATTAAAACGTTGCAGGACGCAGATATCACGGCATAAAGTTTACTATCTACTGCTAAAAGTATTTCAGGCCGTGAAGACCACCTGCTAAACGAATTTGACTCTACTTTTGTGATATGTACGTCTAGGCTGTGGAATACGTTGCCTGAGAGGGGTTTTCCCGATGGTTACAGTGGTTATGGTGAACAATCTTAGTTAGTGTCTTCAAAACGAGAGGGTGTCGGTTTTTTCTAAGTAAGCACGCTCCATCTTAGACCGCATCGTCGCTTAACATCAGGTGAGATGGTGGTCAAGTGTATACCGATAAAAGTTGAAAAAATATCTCTTTGTAAAAAATCTACTAATAAACTAATAGCGAACGTTTGTTTGTATGGATAAGGATGCACACATCCTTTTATTTCATATTTGTTACTCTTTCTTGCAAAACTATTGCATAGGTGTGGATCATATTTGGAGCAGATATACCTACTTAGATTAAAGCGTATTGTATCCTCGTTTTAACAGGTTTTGATCTTTAAATTCATATTTCATATATTTTACCATCATATCACATCACGAGCCTAAATTCGTGTTTACCTACGATAGTATTATTAATTACGACATAAACACTGTGACTATATGGTAGAGGGAAACATTGTGAGGAAATCGGTATGTTTTCACGAATTTCGATATCATGTAACATCTGCCTCACTGGGCCAGAGTGGTGGATTATCGTCTTCAGTCTCGCCTTGTGAGAGAAGGCCCAGAATCCCAGCAGTGGGAACATTTAGTGAGTTGCTTATGCTATATGGTAGAGCGAGCAAACTTGTTCACCCGTGAACTTGGTACAGTAAAGTGCTCCGGAATATCGCCGGCTCGGGCTATCATGTAACTATGGTAAATCATAAATATACCTCACCTTTGCCAGTTATACTACCGCGAAGCAGCGATGTGAAAACATCACTGTATTCCGGTTTTAAGGGCAATGTTTACAGTGAAAATACAGGTATTACTAGGATTAGGAAGACTAGTACCACCCGATGGCTTTATATTTTTTTAATAGATAGTGACGAGAGTGACGTGACGAGCAGGACATGTGCCTGATGGTAAGCAACATAACAGCACAGTGACATGCAGCTATTGGAGCATGAAGAGTCAAAATCATTACCTAGCACTGCACTGCGCTCGTCACCCAGAGATCTAAGATCTTATATCTCTAAGCCCTGTAATTTCCCTGGAAATATTCCCCTGTGAACCGGAACACAGTAATGTTTGCGCATTACTGCTTGGCGGTAGAATAACTGGCAAAGGTGTGGGAATTCCCCAGGCGGACTCTGCCAAGAGTCCTACCACTATTTACTGAAATGCGCAAAAATGTACACAAAACATATATGTACACGGTCGAATTGAGAAACCTCCTTTTTTTGGAGTCGGTTAAAAACAAAACATGGCGACAACGATAATGAGAAAGAACCGCGATAAAACAATAAGAATCGAAATACAAAGATCTATTCTAGATAAGCAATTATTTCAAGAGAATTGCAATTAGGTATGCTTATCATGTCTCCACTTTGCGTTAGCTATAGTCGTTTATAAATCTTTGGGATAATGGATATATCCATTATATTTATTTCCTCATTTAATACTCTTTATAAACAGACTACTAAATGCTTCCCACTGGTGAGACTCGGGGCTTTCTCTCGCAATGAGAGAGCCAAGGCCATAATCCACCACGTTGGCACAGTGTAGGTTGGCGGATGACACATTACTTTGAAAGATTCTAGTCAGAGGCACATGTCGGTTTCCTAACGATATTTTCCTTCATCTAGTTCGATGAAGGAAATTATTCCAAATTTCGACCCGATCCGTCCGACTTGATTGAGCAACAAACATCAAACATTGACATTTGTAATGTTAGTAGGATGGTGCTAAGCGATTAACTATATTGTCATTGAGCTAGGCAGTTAACTACATTATTTCATTGTGGTAGGCAATTAATTCTATTATTTTATGGTGTTGGACAATACTCTCATGTTCACAATTCTGCTGTGGTGGCCTGACCTTTTCACCATTAATAATAATTAATACAATATGTCGAGTAAAAATCCTTTACTAGTAGCGCCCCGCGATTTTACCCGGGTAGATGCCGATCCAGTTGTTTTTAGCAAAACATAGCCATGAAGAAATTGAGTATATTTTAGATTTTTCAATTTAACGTTTTAATTTTGGGGGTTCATGTGACCCCCCTTCGGACCGTGCCTGGGTGGCCTAGTAGTGGCTACGTTCAGTTTTACAGCCGAGAGATTGTGCGATTCCCACCTGCACTTCTATTTTCCAGTTCGAGATGTAGGTATTTATAAGTTGGCAGCACCACTGACTTTTATGGTGAAACCTACATGTTACTGATACATCTTTCGGGAATTTTGAAGTGAAAACTCCTTTTGGCGCGCCACAGACATATTTTTCGTGGGCTGTGAATTGAATTGTAGCGTCACGCTCGGGAATGAAAAGAAATCTTCGGGTAAACTCGGGACCATTAAAATACAAATTCTTTATTGCTGTTTGTAGGTAAGATAAGATGGTACAAAACATTTTAAAAGTTGACTAAATACATGGCTTTATCACCATAGTTCTCTCCTTGCTAGAGAAGGCCCCGTAGTAGCCGAGCCACGCACCCCAGCTCGGTTCTACCTTTTATTTTTATATTTTTTAAGTGGACATGGTGGGGTATGTCAGACTTGACACCATGGGGTACGACGTGGTGCCCCTACCGACTAAAACCCCCACAGATTTCTCCTGCATGGCCAGGGGTCAGGGTCGCGGGGTCACTTTTCGCACTCCTACGACAAACCTGACCCACCTGCCACTGTCCTTGCGGACCCGCCTCGCGGGAAGCGTTAGGGTCCTATAGCGCATTTGCCTCAAGTGGCGCACCGGAAATCAGCGGCGCGTCATCTCCTAGAAGGCCTATCCTTAGATGGGGCGTCAGGCTGCCCTAAGCGTCCAACGCCCCAGGCCTTCCTGTGGAGACGGAGCGCGAGTCCAGAGTCGGCGACTCTCTAGGCTCTCCCCGTGTCCCCTTCCACCTCAGTTAAGAAACGAAATGTTTCCGACTCTCGCTCCTTAGGTCACACGACCTCTCACTGGCGAGAGACTTTCATCTCACCTCTCATGGCGAAGATGATCGAAAGCGAGGGGTCCGCCCTCACCACCGCGGCTAGGGATAGCCGTGGTTGGCTCGGTTCTACCTATATGAAGCCTTTGTTTACCATCAGACACCCGTTTTGTTCAATTTATATAAAAATAATTGCCGTGTCTCAGCTTCTTTAATATTCGTTTTATGAACAGAGGAAGGAATCATGAAATTTTCATTTTCGTCGAGTCGAAAGGGCCGGCCTAATAAACCGGTCCACAAAGAGCTCGGCGTCACGTTCCGTATTGCGATGCTTCTATTAATTTTAATTACAAAAGCAGAGTCTTGGAGATTAAGATGTATCCTGGATATCTTTGGCATCAATTTTGTTTTCACAACGATTTTAAATGAAACACATTAATCTAATCGGTCAAGTTACGGCTGGTCTCATCGGGAGAACAGCAACTGCCGATCCGGAGCCCTGCATTAAAATCTCACGCGCACCACTATCTTTTCGGAGTCATGTGCGTGATGCCGCTATCTAAAAACGGCGAAGGAAAACACGGTGAGGAAACCAACATGTACCTAAAATCTTTCAAAGTCATATTTCATCCACCAAACCCACACTGGGCTATCGTGGAGGAATATGGCCTTGACTCCTTGCGAGAGAAGGACCCGAGTCTGAGCCGGGGAAACATTTAATGGGGTATTCATGCTATGTGCAAATCCAGCCCAGGTTCAACCAGCGACAGACATAATATCGTCGACCCACCTTGCTGGTGGATGTCCGACTCTCCGTTTACCTTGCCTCAGCCACAATTCTGATTCTAGTCCTATTATCATCACACCGCTTAACAATATGTCCTGGCAAAACCATACCGAGCATGGGTCTTTCCGTGGCTCTCTGTACCTACTACGCTTATATCATACATAGTTTCATGTGTAATTTCTATCGATACGAGTACTGCCATCATATCAATTGAAGCTCGCGTATGAGATCGTTCAACCATGTTTGGGATAGGTTCCGATAGCAGTGAGTTTTCAATTTCGACTGTTTTTTTAGGTAGAGCCGAAAACAAAAGTAAACTAGAACTTCAATGAATTTGTACAGTTACCAGTTACTAGCAGGACCCTCTGTTTTGCCCGCGTTATTATCCATGTAACATAACTAGTGTTTTAAATAAATACAAGGGTAACTCACATTTGATATAGTCAGTCCAGTGCTAAACGCGCTGGGAACATACGCGCGCACTCTCCTTGAAAAAGATCGCCGGACGCGATCGAAACTTGAGTCGGACTGGACTGACTATATTAAACGTGAGTTAGCCGTGTATTTATTTAAAATGTGTAATAATCACGTTAGTTTTCATACTAATAACTAGTGTTATTCCAGACTAAACCTAAGAATCTAACTGAGTTCCAAATTTCATCCCGATCTGTTGGGCCATTCCGACGTTCCTGCGAAATAAACATCAAATTTTTTAAAAGCACCAATACAAAAACCTTGTTTGCTGTTTATAGGTAACATAAGATGATACAAAACATTTATAATGTAATATTAGTGGAATCCACGAATCAAAAAGTTGTTTAGTTCACAGCGTTACATGTCTGAAATTTTCTTTCATAAAAAACATACATACTAACAAAAGAATTTATTTTATCCCCGCAACATTTTACGCAATTTATCGATGATTTTTCACGTCTTTATTTTCGGCATATCCCTGAGTGACAGCGCGCGTGACACGTGACGTGGAAGTAGGGTAGGAGAGGGGTGGGGCGGAAGTTAAATTGTATCCATGTCGAGCTAGGAACAAATAACCACTAAACTTTGAAAGCATGTTATTAAAAACACAACGAAAATTAAACAGCTAACAGCTTTATTTAAAAAAAAAACTTATATATATCATTCATTCACTCTTAACTCATGTACGAAATGGTCGGTCCATTCTGACTTAAGTTTCAACAGCGTTTAGCGGACTTTTTCACGCCTGTGTAACGCGTGATCCCGGCCCTTTTGGCACTGATGACCGTTTGATTACCAAAAAGGGACGCGATCACACGCGTAAGGTCTTTTTCAAGGAACCCTCCTTGGAAAAGACCGCTGTACGCGGCTGAAACTTAATTCAGAATGCACCGACCATATCACAAGTGAGTTACCCGTGAATTAAGTAAATATTATGTAATAACGACGTTACTTTTCATACTAAAACCACCAAACTTCTAGATTCAAGCCTTGGCATGTAAACTATGAAACGGTGCGCTTAATCAAATGCCAAGCAAACGCAGTCACAGAGCCAGGCATCTCATTTTAATTCCTAAGTGAATAGCGTACTTAATTCTGCTAAGTTGGAAAGATCCAATTACCCGAGTTCCTTTAATTAAATGGAATTTCGAGATGTAAAAACATAATTTGACTTTTGTGAATAATTTAGTGAGTTCTGGAGCCACTGTAAGCTGCTCTGCCCATCTACGCAATGACTGAATTGGTTTGTGGGGTGCGGGGCGCGTGAACTAAGCCACAAAGGCCGGCAAACTTCCTTTATTGGAAATTATTTATCTATGCTAATACCAGCTGCACATTCCGGCTTCGCTTAGATATTGTCATACTTTTATTAATTAACTAGCTGTACCCTGCCACGCTTCGCTGTGACACATTATGATACAAAAATTAGATGAAAACAATCCTTGATGGGGATTAAATATCATTGTAAAATTTTAGCTCGATCGGTGCAGAACTTTTTGAGTTTTTGAAGCGTACACAAACCAACAAAACATTTTTATATATAGAGATTGAAATAAAAACTCTTATCTTAATTATTATATCCTATTCCTATCCTGTCCTATTATATCCTATATAATTATCTAAGTCGGATCAAACTTCTGCAGTTCGCCACACGGTGTGAAAACTTGATTAAAATTGGTGGTGTAGTTTAGAAGCGGACATTCCATCGCGGACAAACAACGTAAAACGAAATATTTATATAAATCCATATTATTTATATACATCCAATATTTATATACATCCATACTACTTAATATTACAGAGCTGAAGACGTTTTTTGTTTTTTTAAACGCTATCTCAGGAGCAGATTAAAAAATTCTTTCAGCGTTGTTTTTTTTTAACTTTTATAGGTTTACACTTGACCGCCATCTCGCCTGATGCTAAACGACGTTGCGGTCGACGATGGAACGTGTTTACCTAGAAGTAACCGATTCACTCTCGATTTGAAGACACAAAGATTGTAACCATCGGAAAAAACCCAGTCAGGCAACGTATTCCATAGCTTTGACGTTCTTATCACAAAAGTCAAATCTTTTTGTTCGTGTCTTCGGAACGTCAACCATGAAACGTTGTCGGTTTTCCGAGCTACGAGCAATCCGATATAAAACTAGAAAAACTACTGGACAGATTTAAAAAATTCTTTCAGGGTTGGTTATGTACATGATCCCTTAGTACTAGGCTACATTACGAAAAAAGTATTTATTCACAACGGAAAAAAATACAAGGGCTAGCTGCCTTTTTTAAGATTATCAGGATATCCTGGATAACGTACCATTACATCAGTGAAATATTTCATAAAACCGGTTAAGTAGTTTTTAAGTTTTTTCATTACAGTCAAAATGTGTATCATACCTTTCTATAAAATTAGAATAAATACATTAATAATTAATACCTATACCTAGATACCATATCCACACTACATCATATTGTAATTACTCAATTATTGCATAATTGTTAGTTGCTTGATCAAATTCGGTTATACTGTAATTAATGCAATAGTCAGCTGGCTTCCACTTTGATCATAGTTTGATACGGTCCACTCGACGCTAGATTGGTGTATAGGTATATGACACAGCTTACAGTAGATTATGTAGAGTTCGAATCTTTGGGAATGAAATTCAGCATCACTTTGAAACTAGGGCTCCATTTAAATAATTTCATTTCATTTATCTTAAGTTTTACAATCGTTCCATTGTGCCATGTCGTATCTAGATGGTCATGTCATTCATGTTAATTTCAATTGAGTTGTCACCTATCCTATTCCTAACATATAAAAAGTGGTCAAGTGCGAGTCGGACTTGCCCATGAAAGCTTCCGTAGCAGCAAGTAACATAATGTAAAAGTTCTTGTAGTTCGTTGTTAGTTTAATCAGTGTTGTAACAATATTGAATTTATGACGTATTGAAATAAACTATACATACTAGATCTCACTCAAACCAATTTTCGTTGAAAGTTTACATGGTAATGTACATCATTTTAGTTTTGTCATTCTCTTATTTTAGAAGTTACAGGACACACACACACATATATTTTACCACTTTGGAAGAGTCTCTCGCGCACACTATTCAGTTTAGAAAAAAAGGTTAGAAACTTCATTATCATTTTTGAAGACCATAGATATCCCACACGTATGGTTATGATGTTTTTTTTGTTTCAGTTCTTAATATAGGACACCCCCAAAATTTATTGTTATATTCTAATTTTTTGTATGAAAATCTTAATGCGGTTCACTGAATACTTCTACTTACCAAGTTTCAATAGTGCTCTTATAGTTTCGGAGAAAAGTGGCTATAACATACATACGGAGAGACAGACAGACAGACAGATATGACGAATCTATTTGGGTCCCGTATTTATATTTAGCCATTTGGCGACGGAACCCTAAAAATCCAGTGTAATAGCCAATGTTAAAAAAAGCCACCCTGCGATATAAGATTAATAAATTATCTCTGCACCTTGTCAATTTTCAGAAAACATTATCGTTCAAACCAGAACACTGCAGTGTTTGCCGTAATAACTGGCCCGAGGCGAACTCTCAGCTCTACATTAGGTACAGCTCGTATTTTTCTCTCAAAAAACCAAAAACTTCAATTTATAATTAAACTCAGACACTACATATGTATAATATAATAATACTGGGTGCTTCTATGTATAATAAGTATGTATTGACAACTATATAAGTATTATATCAGCTATCTGGCCTACTTAGTACCTACAAGCTTTGCTTAGTTTGGGGTCAGATGGTGTTGTATATGAATTGTTCACCAATATTATAAAAAAAAAGTATTTTGCAGCACTCTAGAAATATCACATGTGTAAAACATTTTATTTAAATAACGCTCTGGTCTGTATCATCATTAATCCGGTGAGTCAGCCCCAGAGATCAAAGCTGACCGTTCGTGCAGAAAATAAGGAACCCACTTACAGCACTTGTCGCTGAGGACCATTAAAGGTATTACCACTCTTTGTTTCATACCTACGTCATATCTATGTACAACTACTGTTTTTAACTGTCATCGAAAAAGAATGAGGTTTTTGTTCAATTGTAGCTCTTTGATCATGTTTTTCTTCACGGTTAACAGAGTCAGACCTCAGCTGACTTTTCGTTTAGGTATTTGTATCAAAATCAAAATCTTTCTGCCAAACTACTGAACATTAAACTTTGAAATTCATAAATAATACATCTCAGGTTATACTCTACCCTTATTACGATTCGAAAACACGCTTCTATGAAATTTCCTCCATTGAACACACAACGACAGCCCTCCCTCACCCCGCTGCGCGCTGTGCGGCTGCCCGGAGTGCTAAACGAGCTGCGAACACGCGCACGCACTCTCCTTGAAAAAGATCGCCAGACGCGATCGAAACTTGAGTCTGACTGGACTGACTATGTCAATACAATACAATACAATACAATACAAAAACACTTTATTACACCACAAAACAATACAGAAAAACAGTGATTTGCTTAAAATTGTCAAACGTGAGTTATCCGTGTATTTATTTAAAATTAACGCACAAAGTTACCTCTATTTTTTTAAACTATTGCATAGTTTTTATCGCGGGCCTGGGGACCGAATTTTAGTGATCGTGCATCTCTTTCTTATTTTCACAAGAAAGAGGGATGGAAGACCGTAACGCCGTCCTCCCCACTCGGTCATTCGATTTTGAATCTTATTTGTATTTTTACTTTACAGACTAAATGCTCTTAGCAGTGTTGCCAACTTAACGGATTTCCCATGATATTTTTTATGGTAAACAAATGTCACTCTTCAAAATAAAATCAATTCTGAAAATTGTTAACATCCCTATTGCTTATGTTGATAAGAAATGCATGCAACATGCAATAGCTTTACCGCGGCAGTCCCCGAGTGCCACACTTCTTTTTTTTAATAAAACGTTGTTTTATCAATAAATATTTACAGAAGATAGGTTTTTCAGAATAAGTATGATAATTGGAGCACTTGCTCATAAGCAAGTATATGGATAGGTCTTCAAAAATGATATTGAGGTTTCTAACATATATTTTTTAAACAGTATATTTTTTTTAATACGAAGTGACGAGACGAGCTGGACATGTGCCTGATAGTAAGCAACATGCCTGCCACATAACAGCACAGTGACACGCAGCTATTGGAACATGAAGAGTCCAAATCATTACCTAGCACTGCACTGCGCTCGTCACCTAGATATATTAGGTATTTTATTTCTGTGCCCAGAAATTTCACTGGAAACATTGCCTTTCAAACCAGTAAACAGTAATGTAATTACTGCTTGGCGGTAGAATAACTGGCGAAGGTGTGGTACTTCCCCAGACGGACTCGGTTAAGAATACTACAATATTATATTCTCTAGCCTCGTGGCTTAGTGGGTAGTAACTCTGCCTGCGAAGCCGAGGGTCGTGGGTTCGATTCCCACCCAGTGCAAATATTTGTGTAATGAATTCAAATGTTTGCACTGTGTCTGGGTGTTTCTATGTATAATAAGTATGTATTTAGAACTATATAAGTATTCTATCATCTATCTGTCTGCCATATTATAAGCTTTGTTTAGTTTGGGGACAGATGGTGTTGTGTGTGAATTGTCCACCAATATTTATTTATTATTTATTTATTTATTCAAAAGGAGGAAAAAACCTACAATTCGCGCTACCAGCTAACAACCGTTATTATAATTTATTTGTGTGTCCAAACTCGTATTCTACTTGTGAACTTGAAAAAATACTCAGGAGAGTAGTTGGGATTCGAACCCACGACCTTACGATTGTAAATTGAAAATCTATGAGAAAAACATAGCAGACAAAACCATGAGAAACTGCAAAGTGAAAAAAAAATGATTGAGTTATTGTCGGTCTCCTAACTAAACACGGCTATTTATAGCGTTCTCGAAAACCACTCAAGCCCTCAAAACCACTAATATTTTCCTTCGACGTCATTCCTATTCAAGACCCTCCGGGGCCCGCAATGGCGTTGACCTACCCTCATTTATACCGTGATTTGTTACAGCTACCCTCACGCTGTTACAAGAATCGGATGCTGCTTTAGATAACGATGACTTTGGAATCAAATGGTTTACTAAAGCTGAAGTATACTGTATAGGTTAACGTTAAACGCTAATAAATGTATAGAAAATGCGGCTTTTTCGGCGCTACTGTCGCAGTTCTCATTTTCACTACAAACACTACTAGCGTGAATATACAGAGGTAAAGGTAGACATATCAGGTATATATAGGTAAAGGTAGAGGTATCTACATATCAGTGTACATGGTTGAACAAACGTTTATAGATATAATAAAGGGCAAAGCTATAAGTAAGTAAATAAAATAATAGCACATTTTGTTTTACATTGGCAAAAGCTTGCGAAAATTTCGATAGGAACCTATTGGTTCTGAAGTATTCGTAACTATATTAAATTATTTATCTCTATTATATCTCCGGGTGATGAACGCAGTGTAGGGCTAGGCTGCTAGGCTGCTAGGGGTAGTTATTTGGATTCTTTAAGTGTAAATAGCTAGGTGTTTCCTATTACTGAGCTGTTGTGGGCAGGTGTTTTTCCCCATTAGACGCATTTCTCGGTAGTCTAGTCACTCTACACAAAGGAAAACCTGTATAAAAATTAGTATTTGCTACTAAGGGATTCATTCACATTTGAGTTTAGCAAATAAATTATAATTGATATTCCCTAACAATTTCAAATATTTTTTTTGGACTAAGGAGCCTATGCCTGGAACAGCGGACAGAAATGTATCCAAAACTTTAACCCGATCTTGTTTTCCGTTCCGGCGTCATTGACCGAAAAAAAAACAAGAATGAAGAAAAAGATAAGAAACTCTATGTTTTTGGTATAAGAATGAAAAATAGCGTGCTATTCCAGACTAAAATTTGTGTTCGAAATTTAAGTCTGAATTGCTTAAAATAGGTATTAGTAGGATAGCAAAATAGTACTATTGCGATAGTCGATTGCTCATGGTACAAATTACATAGTTAGAATATTACCACCACGTACATATTTATAACATGCGGAGCTATTTTAATTTTCTATAAACCAGGTCATCCATAAATGACGTGCCACGTGAAGAGCAAGGTCGAAACGCATAATGCGTATTTATAGCGGATTTAGTGTCATAGTGCATTTTATGGTAATACTAACAACGCTCCATGGCTTCGCCTGCATACTTCCTGATCCTGGGATAAAAATTAGCCTATGTGTTATTTTCTCTCTGTGTTCCAAATTTCAGTATTTCAAAAGTTTATGCGTGAAAGAGTAACAGACATTCGTACATATTCACAAACTTTTAAATTTATAAAATTAGTGAGATAAAAGGTAAAATAAAAAACAGGAAATTAATTCTCAATCCTCTATAATTTTATAGCTAACATTATAGTACATTTACTGGTCTTGTTTATATATTGAATGATCCATAATGTCCCTGATTGGGTGTGGCAATGTGCAATATACATTTATCTATACATACATGTTATGCGGAGCGGATCGTCTCATTCCATAAATGATTTGTCGGCAAGGTCTATCTATTGTGTAGTATGTATAATATAATGTTAATATTGTTTTTAAACTTTCGCGATTTGAACACATAATGTTTATAATGTATCTACAGGACTTAATCACGATTTAATTCATTGTTTAAATACCTCGACGTTTCGGCAGCGTTACAACCGCCGTGGTCACGAGAAGACTGAAGAAATTGCGGGTCGTCTCATTGCGAAATGAGGGGATCTAGATCTACCCTCATTTGGTCTTCAAAAATCGCAGGGTTACCACCACGACACACAACACTAACCGTATCACCAGGCTTCTCCGAACTCACTCCGCGATGCGTACATTTAAGAGAATCTTCGGGTCGTGGAGCTCGATCCAATGACCAGTTCCCGCATCAATCAAATGCTCGGCAATCGCAGATTTCTGTGTCTGGCGATTTTTTACAGCGGCGATGTGTTCTTTGATCCTTTCAGCAATTGTACGCTTAGTTTGACCAATATAAGAACTACCACAGCTAAGCAATAAGGTCGACTGCAGCTGTGGTAGTTCTTATATTGGTACAAACTAAGCGTACAATTGCTGAAAGGATCAAAGAACACATCGCCGCTGTAAAAAATCGCCAGACACAGAAATCTGCGATTGCCGAGCATTTGATTGATGCGGGAACTGGTCATTGGATCGAGCTCCACGACCCGAAGATTCTCTTAAATGTACGCATCGCGGAGTGAGTTCGGAGAAGCCTGGTGATACGGTTAGTGTTGTGTGTCGTGGTGGTAACCCTGCGATTTTTGAAGACCAAATGAGGGTAGATCTAGATCCCCCTCATTTCGCAATGAGACGACCCGCAATTTCTTCAGTCTTCTCGTGACCACGGCGGTTGTAACGCTGCCGAAACGTCGAGGTATTTAAACAATGAATTAAATCGTGATTAAGTCCTGTAGATACATTACAAACATTAAATGTTAATATTATCTGAAGGGAGGAACAGATATCTTTGCTCGGCAGTGGAACGACCAAAATCGATAATATTAGTAAAATAGATATCTTCGACACAGCGCGCATCGTCGGGAAGTTTCTTCCTCTGAATTCCAAATCACCTAGCTTGGGTCCCCACCCCGTAACCGTTGGCGATCCAAGTTTAGGTTTTTAGTGTTCTTATTAGCTGATTTGACAAAAGATAAAATACGTGTTACTGTTATTACAGAGAAAATGAAACCACGTCACTGTATAAACGGCCGAATATATTGATCTTGACTGTACAAGTGACGCGGGGCGAGAGACTGTTCGCTCTCCGCTGCAATCCGCTTATTTATTGGTGGAGGATAAAATGGTTATTAAATCGATACATAGGGAAACTATATTATTATTCACAGGAGAGTAGTTAGTGTTGCTATTAGTATATGGCGTGCTAGAACTCTTAGCAGATAGTACCACACTTTTTCCAGTTAATCTACCTCCTAATAGTAATGTGCAAACATTACTCTATTCTGGTTTGAGGCGAAATGTTCCATCAAAATACAACGTGGTGGATTTACCCCAACAATATTAATAGTCAATTCTAAGACTGATGCAGACTTTATCACCCAAGGTCTCTTTCCCCTCAGCACGGTAGATGATGAGATACTTCGAGTCAAAGTTTGACGTAAAAATCCCACCAAATCACCAGCTTTACCCTAACGCATTTACAGCTGACAAACTACCTTCCCGCCAACGCCACGACGTCGTACAAAAATCCGTGCCGAGATCTAGCCATCTGGGGTATGTCAAATAAAATAACAAACAAAATTTTTTTAATGAAAAATTTTGATCTTTCTTGTATAATTTTCGCATACGTATATGAACTACCACAAGTATTGTTGCACCTCCCTTATGTACTAAAATCTTACATCATAAATTAACCTGTCTCTACGTAATGTTTATAATGTACAGGACTTAATCACGATTTAATTCATTACAAGTCCTGTACATTATAAACATTATGTGTTCAAATCGCGAAAGCTTAAAAACAATATCTGTCTCTACGTGTTGTTTTGCTATATAACTAGCAGCGCCCCCCAGTTTCAGCCGCGTAGTTCCTGTTGTTCTTTCGCAACGAAAGGTAGTTTGCTTTAGAAAAGTATGTGCTTGTCCAGATTATATTATGTGTTGCAAATTTCAACCCGATTCGTTCAGCCGGTTTGACGTGATTGAACAATAAACACACATCAAAACTTTCACATTTACAATATTAGTAGGATGAATATCACGGTACTGATATCGCTATGAAAAATAGGGGGTTGGTGGTAGAAGGGTGAAAATTCAGGGTTATAAAAAAATCATAAAAAAAAGAGTAAAAAAATGGAGGTAAAAAAAGCGTAGCAATGCTATATTTACATGCGTTCACACGCAATATTTTCCGCTAAAAGAGCTCATAAAAAAATATATGGCAACTGAAAACACAAAAAAAAAAAATTGCAGTCATAGGCACTGCCTATAGAAGTGAAAACTTAACTCATTTTATCATTGTTAGCTTATTATGGAAACTTTGCGGTTGAAACCGGGGAGCGTGGCCATGAGCATGACCATCTAGAAATGCCGACGCGTGTCTAGATGGCCAATGGGAAATACTCACGCATTTTTGATGGTCAATGGCCATGGTCCCGAGTTTACCCGAAGATTTCTTATCGTTCCCGAGCGTGATGCTAGAATTCAATTCACAGCCCACGAAAAATCTGTCTGTGGCGCGACAAAAGAAGTCTTCACTTCAAAAAGTAGTATTACTGACAACTATTTTCAGCCTGAACTTAACGTAGAATAAACCGTTTACAGAAGAAATGACACGTGTTTTATTTTCCATAAACTTCGTTCTAACCGTTTTGTAGACCCCTTAAACCTTTTTAATTTGGTAATATATACACGATTCGCCGTAGGTATTTCGTAACATTTTTAGTGATTCACCACGTGAAATATCATTCGACACACAAATTTAAGGCACACTCTTTGTTCAACAATATTTTCCATTGTAAAAATCGCCGAGAACTCAAAACTATGACCAACAATGTAGTTTAAAACAAATTAAATGACAGATCCAGCTCAATCTTTGTGCGCTAAATTAGTACAGTGCTACCAACATGCAGTAAAAAAATTAGAATGACCTCTTTTACACGGGTCTTTTGATTGACATATTCCCGTTACTTTTTACACAGAGTAGTTTTCTGCTATGAAACCAGAGTAAAACAAAATTGACAGGCGTAGGACAGACAGCAATAATGTCGCACAGTACGCTACCTGTACATATAGCTCCTGTCATCATCATCGTTAACAGCCCACTAAATGTTCCCACTGCTGGGACTCGGGACTTCTCTGGCAAGGAGAGAGTTAAGGCCATAATCCACCACCCAATGATATATATAATATCTATACTAATCTATATCTATACTTCTATACTAATATTATTAAGCTGAAGAGTTTGTTTGTTTGTTTGAACGCTAGGATCTCGGGAAGTGCTGGTCTGAATTGATGAGTGCTATATATGTTCCACGGGCGAAGCCGGGGCGGACATCTAGTCATATATATAATAGCTACTGATTTACCATTATTATGTATGTTGGTGACGTAAATGCGCAAGATCTCACCCATCCAAAAAGTATTTAACGCGCACGTCCTGTTCCGAAGCTACTCAAATGTACCCCGATGTGCCCTCCCAAACTTCTTGGTTTGGAAGAGTGAGCTCACTCTTTCCGTTCTAGTCAGTTACGGGAAGCGGTGAACGTCGGACGTTTTTACCTATCACTATTTGTTGTCAACAATCAAAATAAGTAGAACCGCAGTAAATCTCGCCGCTCGCTGTTCTAGGGGTCACGTAGATTGGTTGTGTGTATACCACTTACGATACACACAGAGACGAACCCTCCTATTACCAATTTCATGGTGGTCAGGGCACATCTATTGGTTTATATCGATGTTGCATGCTGTAGCGCATGTCGGTGATACGAGCCTAAGAAGGTAAGAATATCCCTACCAAAAGTACTTAAAGCGGCTACGAAAATAACAGAATAGTTATTATTACATTAAATGTTTAAAATAGCATGATTCGCTGTCACTTTATAAAATTGTGAATACCGTCAAATTATAATCTAACGGCGCGGCGTCAGATTATAAACTAACCTAACCTAATTTACCGTTGGATTGTAATCTCATGCGTTAGATAAAAATATGACGGGGCTTACAATGTTACGGTGAAAGCTATTACTATAGAATTATTTTATATCGCACACCTATATTTCGTGCAGTCGTTAGCCATCTTGATACATTTAAATGTATTCAATTGCTTGAACCCACACGCTTTCGTCTGCCTCGTCAAAACAGCTGTAAACTTTATTGTTTGCTTAAAATTTCATGAGATACGCTGCTTTAGTTCACGAAGTTCCTTTTTAATGTATATTAGGCGCTTTCAGGGGTCTTTACGACGTTATTTTAGTACACAGAGCGATGAGTTGGATCTTACCTAATTGTAGAGCTGTGTTTGTTGTTCCTGCCCTAATTGTTGATTGAGCATGTTTTAGCAACACAAAGTTACGGCTGGTCTAGTCGGGAGAACAGCGACTACAAATCTGGAGACCCCGGATTCAAATCCCACACGCACCACTCTCTTTACGGAGTCATGTGCCGCTAACTTAAAACGGCGAAGGAAAACATTGTGAGGAAGCCGACATGTACCTAGAATCTTTCGAGATCATGTGTCATCCATTAGACCGCACTAGACCTGCGTGGTGGATTATGGCCTTAACTATCTGCGAAAGAAGCCCTCGACTCCAGCTTCGGGAACATTTAGTGGACTGCTTATGCTGTGTATTTTACCAATACTAGACAGTGGCATTAGCTCATTTATCACTGAGTTCTAAACGAGCGTCGAGTTGCGAACACGCGCGCGCACTCTCCTTGAAAAATATCGCCGGACGCGATCGAAACTTGAGTCGGACTGGACTGACTATATCAAACGTGAGTTACCCGTGTTTTTATTTAAGCCCTAAACTTATCATTGAAAACTGCATCAAAATCGGATAAGTAGTTTTGGAGAAAAATAGCAATATGTGTTTACACAAACATCCGCTCACCCCAAACGCAATGTTTACACAATGTTTACGTAGAAGATCTTCTACGTGAACCTGTCTCTATAAGAGACCTATGTATGTGTGTATGTATCTTATAAATGTAGTCTAGTTATACCTACTTATCTTATTTGTTATAAGATGGTTATTAAATTTCAGTGCCCTATTGGGTCCGACTCATCAATGGATTAATTATCTGTTTACCCGCGACGGAACGGAGACGGTATATGCGTTTGGGGTGAGAGGATGTTTGTGTAAACACATATTGCTATTTTTCTCCAAAACTACTTATCCGATTTTGATGTACTTTTCAATGATAAGTTTAGGGCTTAAATAAAACCACGGGTAACTCACGTTTGATATAGTCAGTCCAGTCCGACTCAAGTTTCGATCGCGTCCGGCGATATTTTTCTAGGAGAGTGCGCGCGCGTGTTCGCAACTCGACGCTCGTTTAGAACTCAGTGATAAATGAGCTGCGAACACGCGCGCGAATACACACGCGCTGAAGATCGCCGGACGCGATCGAAACTTAAGTCGGACTGGACTGACTATATCAAACGTGAGTTACCCGTGTATTTATTTAAAATGTGTAATAACCACGTTGGTTTTCATACTAAAAGTTTCGGTTTCATTGGTGCATGTTGTTAGATAGATATTACGGTGACAACTCACCAGAAGGTGCTCCAATAAACATTTATTGTGGAAATCATTGAAACCGGGCGGACCGCTAGTATTTAATAAATTTGTCAAGGCTCTTCTTTTATTGGTTAGTCGAAGAGTAAAGGCTCCATAATACAGTCAGGAAACTTTGCTTTTACTTTTAAGATCAAAGTGCAATGCCGTCTTTAACCCCTCAATTAAAACGTCCAAAGTAGTAAAACTCCAACAAAACTTCTACAATAATATAAACTAACCTCCAGTTACTGCGCGCCAAAGTATATGACCGCCGCAAACGTTGTCTATAATTTTGTCTCGTTTCTGACATCTGCCAGCGTTACCTAAATTGACATTTGTTGTTTGACAAAGACAGATCTCGACTTTATTTTTACCTGTTATAGCATATTATCAGCGCAAAAAGAGAGAAAGAGATGGAAGGCTAAAATAACATGAAATTTGGTGAAACAAAATTTCAATCAAATTATTTTTTTCAATGAAGTATCAAACAAACACTAGTATATTTTAACTAAAAAAATAAGTATTTACGTAGAACGTAAATAACGTCACAAATATTAAAGCTGTAAATTTGGAAATTTGGACGGCCTCCTACTAGATCGACAGATGACCTCACAAAGGTCGCTGGAAACCGCTGGTTGCAGGTTGCGCAGGACCGTTCGTTGTGGAAATCTAGGGGGGAGGCCTATGTTCAGCAGTGGACGTCTTGCGGCTGATGATGATGATGATGAAATTTGGAATTACAAAAAGACACTTCAATTTCGTTTCTATGTATAGATTTCTGTTTATCAAAAACACGGATCCAGTTAGTAGGGCGAAAGGTGTAATTATCCTAAAAATTACTTAGTGAAGACTTACTTAGACCTACTTAGATACGAATTAAATGCGTTTATAAAAGGATCTAGTATAAGATTTTCTCAGAAAAAAAAAGAACAAAAAGAAAAGTCCCGAGTGTAACTATCAGGATTCGAAACGGGGCCTGTTGACTCCGAGGGTGAGCATATTCCGTCTGAGCCATTTAGTCTTTAAAAATAGTGGCGAAATAAGTTATCATATTCTAATGACATTGTAGGAGTTTTTCATTGTCTAAAAACGCACATAAAATGATGTTTAAAAAAAAATCTTAGCTAGATCGATTTATCGTCCCCGAAACCCCATGTATACATAATTTCATGAAAATCGTTCAAGCCGTTTCAGAGATTCAGATTCTATATATATATACCTACAAGAATTGGTCGTTTAAAGGTATAAGATAAGATAAGATGATACAAAGAAACACCCAGATACAGAATATAGGTACTATATGTCTCCATCGCATAAATATTTGTTTTGGATGGAAATCGAACTTACTACTTTCATATCCACAGACAGACTAATTACCATTAAGTCATGAATTTCATCTATTATATATTTTATCTAGAGACCATGGTCTTTTTCGTCACTCTATTCTGTAATTATACTCCAGCTAGTACAAAGTTTGGCTGTCACTGCACACGTCCATTAAACCGCGGTTAACTAGAGCCGGCAGTAAAACGGTTGGTTTAACTTGAGGATAAAATACTTTACAGTCAAACTTCCAAAAACTCACTTAGGTACTTCTTATACAGATTTATTTAGCAGTTCAACACTTCCACAGTAAAATATACCGTAGTTTTAAAGATAATTCTTTCAAGTAACCCTTCAGTAAAGGGTAAAACATACATATGTTTGCACACATATAAAATACAACATTTAAAATTTAATCTATACATAGGGACATTAAGTTACGGCTGGTTTAGTCGGGAGAAAGGCGCCTGCCGATCCGGATAGCCCCGGGTTCAAGCCCCCCACGCACCACTGTCTTTTCGAAGTCATGTGCGTAATGCCGATAACTTAAAACGGTGAAGGAAAACATCGTGAGGAAACCGACATGTACCTAGAATCTTTCGAACTCATGTGTCATCCACCAACCCGCACTGGGCCAGCGTGGTGGATTATGGCCTTAACTCTCTCCTTGCGAGAGCAGGCCCGAGTCACAGCTGTGGGAACATTTAGTAGGCTGTTGATGATAGGGACATTAAAGTAAAAACGTTGTACATATTTTTTAAAAAATGTGCGTACGGAGAAATACACTTTTTCTATAAAAAGTCACGAGACGAGCAGTAAATGTGCCTGATGGTAAACCACATGCCTGCCACATAACAGAACACACACACATGTCACGCAGCTATTGGAACATGAAGAGTCCAAATCATTACTTAGCACTGTACTACGCTCGTCCCCCAGAGATCTAAGATGTTATATGTATTATCTTATCTTACGACTTAGTTTCACGAAATTACAGCCCCCGGGGTTCATACTCATATAGCAAGCGGCTTTCCAGTTTCATAGTCGACGGAGCGTGTGACGTCACCCGGCCCAGATACCTCCACGCAATAGGTCGATTATTAATAGGAATCTATAATGGGGCCGGTTTAAATGGTACCTACCCCTTGATGGGTAGTTTGCACCACTATGCAGGGATCTTTCCATTTAGTGAAGGCTGAGGAGTTGATATTAGCAATGTCTTGCAATCCGGAGAGTGTGTAACTGATCTGCATGATCTAATTCCACCTTACCCTTTCTTCTATCGAACTTCTCGTTCCACAAAAAGGCGACATCGTTTCATGGTTGATGTTCCAAAACGCGAACGAAGACGATTTTATTCCACGTTTGTGATAAGAACGTCTAGGTTGTGGAATGCGTTGCCTGAGTGGGTTTTCCCCGATGGTTACAATCTTGGTGTCTTCAAATCGAGAGTGAATCGGTTTCTTCTAGGTAAGCACGCTCTATCGTAGATCGCATCATCGCTTAACATCAGGCGAGATGGTGGTCAAGTGCGAACTTATTCTAGTTAAAAAAAAAACAAAGGGACAAAGGTGCCAGCATTGTAATGGCCGTGCTGTTTTAAATTCAATGGCACGTTTGATTTCTAAATTAAAAATATACTACTTATAACTATAATCCAACTGTGTTACGAATTTCAGCCCGATCCGTTCCTACGTTATGACGTGACTGCTCAGTCAAACATCCAAATATCTATACATCCATATATCAACATCCTATTAATCCTATTTAATGTTATAATCGCCTTCAAAGTACATACAACACGAAGTTTAATGACAAAATTGATATCTTTAATAGTGACAAAATAACTTTCAAAAGAAATATGTCAAAATAGTGTAATATTTCCAGTTTTACTATATGCACAATGCATATGCAAAGTCACTTTCATGCTTAACATGATAAGGGATACGCACTTTTCATACAAAACACACACTCTTACAAAAACACACACTCACACAAAATTACACGTAGTGACAAATGCATGCAGTACTGGTATTTTTGCTGTTTCTATGTGGTTTGTTGTTGTTTTTGTTTTATTTTCACCCATATTATCGTTAAAATCTATTTTTGAAAACTACACAGTAATCTTGTATCAGTATGTTCGCATAATGTAAATCCGTTATTGGCCGTATGATAGTTTGTAAGTTAATGAATATCTGTTTTTTAAGGGCTCTGGATTTTGTATGAATAAATAAATAAATAAATGTCAATGTATGGCTGTTTGGATATTTGTTGCTCAATCACGTTGTAACGTCTGAACGAATCTGGCTGAAATTTGGAAACTTAACAACCTCTATAGTCTGGATAAACACAGGTTACCGGACCTTGTTGTACCGGAAAAATAAAGGGGAACGGAAAATACGCGTTTGGTATGTGCCCGATGGTAAGCAACATGCCTGCCACATAACAGCTCAGTGACACGCAGCTATTGGAACATGGAGAGTCCAAATCATTACCTAGCACTGCACTGCGCTCGTCACCCAGAGATATAAGATGTTTTATCTATTTATCTATATATTATATATTATCTATGCCGTGTAATTTCACTGGAAACATTGTCCTTCAAACGGAAACACAGTAATGTTTGCACTGCTTGGCGGTAGAATAACTGGCAAAGCTGTAGTAATGACCCCAGACGGACTGCAAAGAGTCCTACCACTACCACTACAGTGTATGTAGCGTCTTCCAAGCCTTCCCCTTTCTGGGATGCCAACCCTTCTACCGTCTAACTGAATCGGATTTCGCTTTGCTATTGCGGTCTCTATCATTTCAAGCGGAAAGAAAAGAGACAGAGCGATATCAAAGAGAGTTCTAGTAGACCCTCTGATCGTGGATTGATCTTCCCTTCAGCCCAATCCAAGGTCGTACCATCTGAGTTGCCCTTGCTCTGTTCTTGTTAGTCTTTGTAAAAAAATGTAGGTAATAAATACTCGATCAGTATCCACGATGACATTGTCAGTAGGGCCCTACACTTTCTACGGTAACCCTAAGTTCATTAGGCAGATGGCACAGAGACAAACTTCCATAGTCCCTGTAAAAAAGTAAGTACACACAGGCTCATCTACACACGATCCCTAAAACCAGAGAAAATTACGTAAAACTAGTGGAGAGGACCCTACTTCGCTCCATAAATCACCAATAATAAGTAGGGGAGGTAGTGTACTTTTTATTGATCAACTTATTTTTAACAATAAGTCCCTGCCCTTTAAAAAAAAATTAAGACGGTTCTTTCGCTTTAATTTTTTGTGCAAAAGAGAATTAAAGCAAAAAATGCTTCCTGATTCGAAATTAATTCTTAAACACGTGTAAGGTATTAGGAATGTAGGTCACCTCTTTAGAAATATGACTTGATTTTAATGATCAGTTCAATTAAGCCCTGTTATGAAGTAAATTGGTTCAGTTGAGAGAGAAGCCTATAATCAGAGTTTTTATTTTGCTAACGGAGTATAGTAGATAATAATTATCGTGCCAAACGATAACATAATCACCATTAAGTGTTTTTTATTTTCGAATAATGACATCGCCCAGTACTGGACCAGCCACAGGTCCAGTCCAGGGTAATTCCAACTTTAGCCACCACAAACACTAGGGTCCGTGTGCCATTTGTCAGAATGAAGATTTTTATTTGATCGATATTAAATATTTTGCAGGAAATCGTAGACATAAGCTCTAATTCTGTTGTGTGTGAAATGTCTACCAATATTTATGAATTATTTAATTTATGTGCACCATGAGTCATACAAGCGGCACGCATCCACGAGCAATACCAATCTATTCATTAAAAAAAAAAAATGTAGTCGAATTTATAACCTCCTCCTTCTTGAAAGTCGTTTAAAAATTTACCAAAATTTTACTACACTCTGTGCGTACTGATTTCGACTGGCCCCTTTCATTGCCGTGTCGTCAAAAAAATTCTATCTACTAAGGCTTTAAGGGTTGATGCCTATTGGTAACGTTATATTTATGAGGTTCTATTTTATAAATTACAACCTTCATTATTTTTCATTATTTATATTAGTACGTAGTAAGTTACGGCTGGTCTAGTCGGGAGAACGGTGCCTGCCGATCCGGAGACCCCGGGTTCAAACCCCACACGCACCACTGTCTTTTCGAAGTCATGTGCGTAATGCCGCTAACTTAAAACGGTGAAGGAAAACATCGTGAGGAAACCGACGTGTACCTAGAATCTTTCGAAGTCATGTGTCATCCACCAACCCGCACTGGGCCAGCGTGGTGGATTATGGCCTTAACTCTCTCCGTGCGAGAGAAGGCCCCGAGTCCCAGCAGTGGGAACATTTAGTGGGCTGTTGATGATGATGATGATATTAGTAATAGAGTGGAACGTAACCGGCGTGATAAGTAGTGTAGATTGCTGGTAGGTAAATGCAAAAGAAAGCTAATTTCTACAAGGATTTTCCGCTCAATAATAAGTAGCTAAATATCATGAATACAAATATTTGCACTGTGCCTGGGTATTTTCTATGTATAATGTATTTACTGTGGTACATATTTATTTAAAATATATTAAATGTTACATCAGCTATCTGAATCCCATAGTACATAGCTTTGGTAAGTTTGGGGGGTAGATGGTGTTGTGTGTGAATGTGAAATGGCCACCAATAATGATTATTTATTTATTATAAACCTTAATAATTTGTCCATGTTCAAAAGTAAGCTGAGTAAAATATTGTTACATAAATGATTATACTCTATTAAAGATTTTCATACTCAACATAAATTATATTACCAGATACATACATTACCAAATGCCTGTTCAAGAGGCGAGTTTGTATGGGTCAACTTTAATTTATTCTAAAATAAATATTCGCTAACATGTTCTCTTAGGATATTATCTATAAAATACGGTTTTTTTATGTTCGCTTTTCTACTGTTCCGCTATTAAAACCCTATCTATAAATGTGAAGATGTCATCTTTCCATAATTTTCAGAACTATTTAGGATCATGGATCATCATAAAATACTCGCGTAACGAATATTAACCAACTTAACATATTTAACTTCAGCTTTGAATCCCATTATTTTTTTTCATAGCCTGAAAAGATGGGTTACAGAAAGGTAAAAATAATGAAATTACTTCAGAGATAAAATCGTCCCGGTGTTAATATTGGAGTTATTGAGTTGTAAAGGTCCTGTGATGGCGGGAAAATGGACTGCCTTCTACTGTGGAGCGGGGCGGTAGCCAACGGCCGCCATTTTTCTTTTATAGCATTACCTAGCGTTTAATAAGGTGGGGTGTTTGATGAAACATTAATAGACCGTATCAGAAAATAAGCTTATCACAAAAATTTAAAAGGGTTTTAATATTGTAAGGGTTTAATGTACGTACGTAAATACAAATTTATAGCATTTATAACTAGGGGGACTTTATGTTCATATTACTGGGACTCGGAAACTCTCACAAGGAGAGAGTCAAGAACATAAATAATCCCCCACGCAGGTCAAGTGCGAGTTGGCTAATGATATGTCCTCGGAAGACGTCTTTCTTGGTTCAGTCAGTTTCTTCACGATGTTTTCCTTCACCGTCAAAGACAGTGATGATGGTGAAATTACATATCAGAACTTACAAAGATACTCAGGCGCAGGCGGGATTCGAACCTACAATCTCACGATTAGGTATGTTTTGTTTCTCTTTCTTTTATTTTGACTTTTATGCAACATCATCACATCATCAATATAAATAATACAATTTAACTTTTGGCGATCTGCCCCGGCTTCGCCCGTGGTACATGTGGAGCCTATAGCCCTCTGTGAAAAAAAATTTGCAATCGATCCAGTAGTTCCTGGGATTAGCGCGTCAAAAGATAAAACCTCCTCCGCTTTATAATATTAAGACAGATAAAAAAAATCTCTCTCGGAAATTGCTGCGCTTATATTTTAATTTGTTAGAATTATAGAAAATAAATAAACATACATATTGGTGGACAATTCACACACACCACCATCTGACCCCAAACTAAGCTAAGCTTGTACTATGCGGCCAGATACTTATATACGTAAAATTGGAGTAGCGAAAAATAGCCCATATCCTCAACAGCTACCGCAAATACTAATTTATGTGATTGTATCATTCATCTAATCTAAGAGGTTCCTATAAATATCCGCCATTTTGTGTCAGCAAAACCAATATGGCGTAGGTCATAAATAGTCTATGGCCATTAATGCCAGTTCGAAGTTAACGGCCGCGTCTCCACTGATTGGAATTAGCGTCCACCGTCCAGTGCTGCCCTCTTCGGATTAGCTTCACGACCTGTAACCAGATTTACTACTTGGCAGAGAGAACAGAAAGTAATGGCATCGTTATTATCGTGAATTCAATAAACAAAACCATAGCTTATTGCTAGCTAAAATGTGAATTTCAATTTTATTTTCATGGACAAGACAAAATTTAAATAAAAATTAGTTTTATAAATGTCATTTGTCTAAGTAAGTCAGCCACCCCAATCTGACATTGACAGAACATTAGGTATGGACAAAAAAAAATTCCGGTGATTTTAGGGATCACTTCGGCGCAAACTATAAATTAGAATAATGTTTTTTTTTGTTTCTGAGAACCAATTATTTTAGACTGGTAGACTGATAAAAGACGATAAATTCATCTTTAGATCATTCACAAAAATATTTATATTTCTTTTAGAACATTAATTTTGATATAACATTGATAGGTAAATAAAAAATGTTATAGTAGGTACGACCAACTTATCAATGAAAGATAGCGATAACGCCACGGTCGAAAAGGATGGCCTTATTATTACAAAATTAGACAACTTATGTGTTTTTGGTGCTCGTAACTCAGTAGTTCCGATTTTGACCGTTATACAGATAATTTGGTGCACTATAGCTCTATTTCAAGACTTGTTTGTCGCGTACACTTTAAGCACTTCAGCCCATATTACCTACTCTTATTTAAATTCAGTGACTGACTCCAGAAGGAAGTTAGAAGCAGGCAATCCTCGCTTCTGAATTTAGTATGCCAGCTTACTAAATGCTCTTTCTTACCTACACTTCACTGAATTCAGTTACCGCTAAATTCAGACGACGAATATCAGCCAAGTGTAGGTAATAAGGGCTTTAGCTATGAATATAAGTAATATTGTACACATTCGTGACTCGACGTAAGTATCTATGATTGTCAAGAAATTAGTATCTAATAATGTAGGCACTAAGGATCACAAAAATCACTGTCCCAGCAGTGAGCGATAAAAATCAACTCGTCAAAAAGTATTCCAAAACCGTGCCCTATGTCGTGACCACAGAAAAAAAAACAAAAGGCTTCTGTAATATGGAGATTGGTAGGTATTTAATTAAAATATGGAACGAGCGCCTCCCACGGCAGCCGCGGCCCACGCTCGCAGCTGCCTTATTTGGGCTGTGAGATATGATAGACGCACTTTTTACAATATTGGGAATTTATTTATATTACAGCGCTTCGCGGTTTTAGCCGCGCTGTTATAGACTACAGACCCGTGAACAAAATTTATTGGTCAGATGATAAATCAGGAGACCTATGTAGGATGATAGAAGGGTATAAAGTAATAAGATTCACCACTGCCACTTGGAAGCTGTCCAACTGACTGCAATTGAAGAGAGGGGGGGGGGGGGCAAGACGTGCGTTCGACAACCGCCTGGCACTTGTTCCGTGCGAGGAACGGTCTAGCTGTAGGCTAAAACCGCGCGACCTTGAGCGAGTGAGGATGCACTGACTATGCCGTCACTTGTTAGCTATCCAACTGAGTTCAGTCGAAGAGGGGAAGTTGCAAGCCTCGATCATTTTTCTCCTTGTCGCATGGTTTTTGTACAGCGTTGCGGAATAATAGTATTGAAACTATTAAAATTTTAAATTTTACATATTAGTTTGTCGGAAAAACTCATGATGTTCCGACGATTTATAGAGTAAATTTGGTCATTTGATTATGTACGGCATTAGTTCCATACAGTTCCAATACCTCTTCTAATGAAAATGCCGTACAAAAATCATGCGACAAGGAGAAATGATCGAGGGTTGCAACCTCCCCTCTTCGACTGAACTCAGTTGGATAGCTAACCAGTTACGGCATAGTGCTGAATCTTATTACTTTATACCCTTCTATCATCCTACATACTCGTAGGTCTCCTGGTGGTTCATTTGACCCATAAATTTAGTTCACGGGCCTGCAGTGTATTATCAGTTTTCCGTTATTTTCTCGCCAGAAAAAGCAATGCAGACTTATAAACTGTGTTTCAAATTTCAACCCAACCCGTTCAGCCCAAAGAGTTTACATATACCTACTACGTATAGAGTTGGCACAAACGCTTTACAATGAAAGCACGGGTAGCACCTTTCTTGTTTGTCGCTCTTGTGGAAGTGTCATACTTGTGTCGCGGCACATCACTCTGTTGCCATAGAAAGTATACACGTCATCTGCTTACGATTGACTCAAAGGAACCGTGTGGAAAATCTAACTCAATACGTAGTATATGTAAACCACAGACTAAGTAGAGAGATACACTATGTAAACTCTTTGGTGCAGCCGTTCCGACGTGATTGAACAACGAATATACATTTAAACATTTTAGCGGCCTGGTGGCTTAGTTGGTAGTAAGTCTGCTTCCGAAGCCGCGAGTCGTGGGTTCGATCCCCACCAATTGCAAATATTTGTGAGATGAATACAAATATATGTGCTGTGCCCGGGTATAATAAGTATGTATTTAAAAATATAAAAGTATTATATCAGCTATCTGTCTCCTATAGCACAAACTTTGCTTAGTTTAGTCGGATGGTATGTGTGAAATGTCCTTCAATATTTATATTTAGGCATATTTATTCAAACTTATTTATAGTATTAGTAGAAAGTAGGATTTACGGGCAGGCCACATCGCTCGCAGAATTGACAACCGATAAAGAAGAAAGGTTCTCGAGTGGCGACCACGAACCGGAAGACGCAGTGTTGGACGGCCTCCCACTAGATGGACAGATGACCTCACAAAGGTCGCTGGAAACCGCTGGTTGCAGGTTGCGCAGGACCGTTCGTTGTGGAAATCTAGGGGGGAGGCCTATGTTCAGCAGTGGACGTCTTGCGGCTGATGATGATGATTTACGGTAATTGCGCGTTTAAAGGTATGTCTTGTGCCCATATATCTATATTTTCTATTCTTATCGATTGTAGACTATTTATCTGTCCAGAACCGGTTAAGCAGTCTTCAAATTCGCCCCTTGGTCATTAGATTGCCTCATATAATTATTTTTCGACTAAACACAGGTCTTCATCTTCCTGTACATAATTATATTCAGTTTCCTATTGAGTTCAACTCGAGATTTTCGAAAAGCACTTTTACTCGTATTTTACTGTTTTCCGATCTTCAGCATCATAAAGCAATCGGGTCAAACGCTATTTATTGCGAGGGTGTTAGCCCGGCGGGTCTGCCGCCTAAGTAAAACTGTTTTAGCTTGGATACTGCTCTCTCTTTTCAGCTATAGGAAAGCCAAAGCCGATTTAGTTAGGCAGCAGAAGATCGGGTCTAACGTGGCTCCCTTCCTTTCACTCGACACCACCAAAACGACACCATCGGTGGTGTCGAATGGAATCACTAGTCCATACGACACCACCCTAGTGATGTGCTGTTCCGCCATTCGTTTTTTGTTTTTTTTTTGTCGTCAGTATTAGTATCCATGTACATTGTGAAAAATTAAAATATTCGGACGGAAAGACAATAATATGCAAATTGATGCAATGAACAATGTCAAGATGACCATTGAGTGACAGATAAATATAAACTTTATCAAATGACATACCTCATTAATGAAACTGCTTGAACTTCATTGGAGTTTTCATGTCAACAACTTGGTATGTAGGTAACCTCACTATTAGTCGGTGGTGTCGTTTTGGTGGTGTCGAATGGAAGGAAGGCGTGGCTCTGTGGGAAACAATGTAGAGAAACTGAGAACGTTTTACTCGTAGTAAGTTTATTAAGCCAGTTCCAGCTCCCCCTCTACCGCCTAACGAATGGCTATGGCTTTGCTATTGTTGTCTCTACCATTTCAAGCGAAACGAAAAGAGACAGCAAAATCAAAGCTAAGACAGTTTTAGTTAGGCGGTAGGTCTAGAAATTACGGCTGGTCTAGTCAGAAGAACGGCAACTACTTACCTATCAGGAGCCCCAGGTTCGAATCCGCGACTCTGTCTTTTTCATGTGCGTAATGCCACTAACTTAAAAGCGGTGATGGAAAACATTGTGAGAAAACCGGTGTGTTCCAAGAATATTTCGAGGTCATGCGTCATCTACTAACCCGCAATTGGCCAGAGAGATGGATTATTGAATTGACTCTTTCCTTGAGAGAGAAAGAAGGCCCCGAGTCACAGCAGTGGGAATATGGAAAGAGCGGCTTATCCTATACTTATGCTAATAAGCCAGTAATTCTACCGTAAAGCGTCAAAGTGTCAAAAATACTGTGTACGTCGAAGGACAATGTTTTCAGAGGAATTACAGGACTAAGAGGTATATTGGAAACAACGTTGTAAATTTTAGTTAAATCTGTACTCAATGCTATAAAATCATTTTAATGCGTACTGCAAAGCTATTCTACTAACAAACTACAAATAATTCTTGATATATAAAATTCAGTTCTTCAAGACTAGATAGACATTTAAATAAAACAAATTAATTTCAGTGTCTCAATGTTATCTATGATATAAAACGCAATCAATAATCTAGACACGCGGTAACATGTCAAGCCAAGTTGAATCTATTTATTTCCTTTAATATTTCTGCTTCCTGTTAGCAATGCACAACAAAATCGGGTGCATATTTTCTGAAGATGCCCTCCCAGAACTGCATCTCCTCCCGGTGGGGGAAGGAGCCGACGCTGAGCTGGTTGCCGATGTCCAGGAACTCCTGGCTGTCCAGGGAGAACTCCGGCCACACCGCGCCGAGTGTCGCGTCAGGAGTGGGGTTTCTGTAGGATAAAAAGATAGATACTCTTTATCGAACCCACCAAAAAACAAAAACACTCATATAGAAAAAGAAAAAACTATTGTTACGATACGCGATCTGATCGCTAAAAGCGTCCTCCCAGTTTACCTTAGAATAGATAAATTAGACTTGAGTTCGTAATGTCGATTGCATTGTAACATAATTTGGTTAATCAAATCTAATTTAACATAAAATTTCTATCAGACTTCGATTCAAAATGAAACTCAGGCTCTCAGATTGTGTTAATTTAGCATTCTTAGCACCATCGATATACATATATCAATGGATGTGCACTCACAAACTTCAGGCGCACGGATTTATGTCATGGTTGGGAAGAGTGAGCTCACTCTTCACGTTTTAGTCGATTGTAGGAAGCAACACCAGACGTTCATACCTATCGCTATTCGTTGTCAACAACCAAAATAAGTAGAACCGCAAAGTATGTTGCTTATGTTGACGATTCTAGGAGTCAAGTAGATTGGTAGTTGTAAACCACTCACGCTACCCACAGAGTAAACGTAGTTTGTTAACAATTTCAAGGTGCTCAGGGCACATCTTTTGATTTATATCGATGCTTAGCACTCTATACGAGTACAGTACGTGGGCTATTCTCGTTTATTAACCATAAACAATATAAATATAACTTACCCAGACTTGGCGATGTTAGTCCAGATCGTTGTAACTTTGTCAATCAACTGCAATACTTCCGGATCTGAAGAATAATCCTGGTGGAATTCTTTCCCCGAGAACAGATAAAGCAAATCGTCACAGTGACAGACCACTGGTTTATCTTTCACTAAAGTTTCAAGACCAAGATACTTCACGAACTGGTTTCTTTTAGAAATGCAGGAAAATGTATACATGTGCACTTTATTTTTCTTTCTTTGAGCGATCATTTTCGCCAACTGAATCATATCGTAATGATAGAAAAAGGCACTGTTAAATCGTACTAGATTCTGCCAGTTGTTGATGTCGATATGTGATTTTTTAAAGTAAAATTCTTTCATGATTCTTCCAACTTGAAGCTGTTCAGAAATAGAGCATCGAGATACTAGACGTTTCGGTACAAACTCCTCCATGAAATAGTTAATCTGATTAAACTTCTTTTCAAGTTCACTGCCAACAGTCAGATTTATTAACCCTTCATCTGTAGTGAAGCCTAGAAAAACTTCCACTCCTTCATGGATTTTCGCAAAGTTGTTATAATTAAACTCTCCGTAATAATACCTTTCGTTGTCTCCGAACTTCTTCTCATCAACAACAACGAAACTCGGATCGTAGTATGTCTTCTCTTTCTGCGCATATGTTAGAGGAGTATTAGTTTGGTGCATGATGAGCGATTCAACAGGTTGCTCTTTGAAGAAGTCGTATAGACCTTCGTCATTTTCCAAACGGTAACCAAGTCTTCTGGCCAGAGCCATGGCTTTCTCCTTTGCATCTGTGACTTGTGACCACCAGCAATTATGTGTTCCACTTTGTAAAATGGCTTTCTTAAATAAACCCTTGGTCATAGGAGATATTAGATGAAATCCAACAAAGGCACCTCCTGCACTCTCTCCGAAAATTGTTATATTGTTGGGGTCTCCTCCAAAGCTATGTATATTTTTATTGACCCATCTGAGTGCGGCTACTTGATCCTTCATGGTGGCGTTCCCGGGGACATCTTCGGTATCGAGGCAAAGAAAACCGAGGATTTCTAGCCTGTAGTTGATGGTTACTAAGACAACATCTTTCTTAAGGAGATATTCTGGACCATACCAGCTGTCATCGCCAGAGCCACTGACGAAACCACCGCCATGGATGAAAAACATGACTGGTAAGGGTTCCGGGGGGCTCAAGGAAGGAGTGTAGACATTGAGGTAGAGGCAGTCTTCGCTCCCTCGTGGGGGAAAGTGGTGGAACATGTCGTATTGGTAGCAAATAGGGCCATGAGTCTTTGCGCTGCGAATTCCGCTCCATGGCTTACTGGGTTGAGGTGCCTGTGAATATAATATTGATAATCAATTTTTAAAACATTTTTGAATGAAAATGAATGTTGCTGTTCTGTAGTTTAGTTGCTTTTAACGGGCAATCGGTAAGGATTTTTCATTTCCCTTATTGCTATTATTACTGCATTTTTGTTAATTGACAAAGTCTGAACTTAGAGATATTTAGTTTTGTAATAGTACATTATGATATAAGTGCGGTAAGTTGACAATTACAGCCGAGGCGATATTGCTATCTCGAGCCGTAGACGAGAGCTACAAGAAAGTAGAGGCTGTAACTATTAAACCGCACGTATGTCATACGACGATTTGTAACATATTTGCGAGGAAATAAAGAAAACTCTGACGACATTTTCAAATAAAAACACTACAGCAAAAAGAAAAAGCGCGCGGAATTACTCGTTCACAAGTTAGCGAAGCGCGCGCATCAGCGCTTTTTTAAGCAAAGGTACGAAACTAGCCAGTATTGCCAAATTAGAAAATAGTTACTAAAATTAAATTGATATTTTTGGTTTACACATTCATTGTTGTAATTTATGGTCAAATGAATTAAATTAAAAACTTAAATGTTCTTGTTAGTAAAATTTAAATGTAATTGTTTTCTGGTATAAAACCTCTTTGCTAAGATTTAAAAAAGTACTGTTCTTTTTAGACGGAGCATTTTGTTAAACCGTGTGTTTTACTTTACATTAACGCACAATTACGTACTAAACTATTTCATAGATACCATTAATTTAGTCTGTTCCGATAACGGATTTTTGTACGAATTCTTGTTTTTTACTATTTTATGCACGTAGGTATTATACATATAAACCTTCCTCTTGAATCAGTCTGTCTACTAAAAACACCCGCATCATAATCTGTTTGATGGTTTTAAAGATCTTACTAAGCATAATATTATATAGGGACGGACAGACGCGGGAAGTGACTTTGTTTAATACTAAGTATGTAGTGATGATGTTAAGTAACATCATATTTTCGATTATGCACGTATAGACTACAGGTCCGTGAACAAAATTTATGGATCAAATAAACCACCAGGATAGCTATGTAGTAGTCACGGATATAGATTATATTACCACCAGGTCTATTTTGCTTCCCTCATCACTTTGTTTGTAAAAAATACATAAATCCCGTAACCAAAGATAGAGAACGCATTTTAAAAAAATGTTGTTATTATATTTTTACGGTTACCTGAAAGGGATTCCTTTTAGCTACATGGTAGTAGTCGTGTGTAGTTCATGAATGAATCTTTCAAATTAAGTACTGCATTTGCGTTTAGTTCTTCCTTCACTAGTTCAGTTTGAAAACAAACATATCTTAAGATCATACATAGTTCATCAAGAACGAGCGAGCGACCAGTTGCGTTTTGTTATTCCTTCACTGGTTTCAATAAAAACTTTTAAGAAGGTTTTTTCAAGAACCATACACGACTTCAAATATAATTACATCATTACTCCATCATGAACGAGCGTTTTTTTTGTTGCGAATAAACGATATGTATCGGTACTGCATATATTATTAAATTTATTGTGTCATGATCAGAGGAAAATAATGTACTGAGTTACACATAATAAATATCTGTGACAGGGTTTTAAAAGGTTTTTTCTCGTTTGAAAGCCATTGAATAAATTGTAATTGTAATCTCTATATATAAAAATGTTATGTTGTGTACGCTTCAAAAACTCAAAAAGTTCTGCACCGATCGAGCTGAAATTTTGGAATGATCCGCATCAAGGATTGATTTTATCTATTTTTGCATCACAATGTGCCAAAACAAAGCGTGGGTACAGCTAGTACATAATATAATTTACTGAAATGACAGAGCAAGTGAAAGAAGAAAAAATTCAGTCTTAAACTTGAGTTAATGTGTGAATGGATATCTGTTATTTATGAAAAGCAAGAAATTTGCATTGTTATATTTTAATAAAAGCTAAAATAATAACTAAATAATAAATAAGACTAAAATAGCTAAATAATATAAGCTAAAATATAGATTTTTAACTATCATTGCTTCAACAAATTTTACTCATAGTAATCACAGCCATACATTTCATTTATAGTTCAGTAAACTAGCTAATGAAAGAGTTTAACTTCAATAATAGGTAAAACTACTGCACAAATAAATTCACGGTGATCAGAAGATATGTACACATCTTTTCAATTTAGAGACACAACACACACAATGCGTTTGTCAAGTTCTCCTTCAAATGAACTATTTGACGTAAATGATGGATTCGACTGGTTCTCCTTCAAATGAACTAAATGACGCGTTCGACTGGTTCTCCTTCAAATGAACTAAATGATGCGTTCGACTGGTTCTCCTTCAAATGAACTGAATGACGCGTTCGACTGGTTCTCCTTCAAATGAACTAAATGACGTACTCGACTGGTTCTCCTTCAAATGAATTAAATGCCGTGTTCGACTGGTTCTCCTTCAAATGAACTAAATGACGCGTTCGACTGGTTCTCCTTCAAATGAACTAAATGACGCGTTCGACTGGTTCTCCTTCAAATGAACTAAATGACGCGCTCGACTGGTTCTCATTCAAATGAACTAAATGACGCGTTCGACTGGTTCTCCTTCAAATGAACTAAATGAAGAGCTCGACTGGTTCTCCTTCAAATGAACTAAATGACGCGCTCGACTGGTTCTCCTTCAAATGAACTAAATGATGCGTTCGACTGGTTCTCCTTCAAATTAATTAAATGACGCGTTCGACTGGTTCTCCTTCAAATGAACTAAATGTCGTGTTCGACTGGTTCTCCTTCAAATGAAGTAAATGTCGCGTTTGACTGGTTCTCCTTCAAATGAACTAAATGACGCGCTCGACTGGTTCTCCTTCAAATGAACTAAATGATGCGCTCGACTGGTTCTCCTTCAAATGAACTAAATAACGCGCTCGACTGGTTCTGCTTCAAATGTCAGTTTCACATTTGGCGCACGACTACTATGTAGGGTATAAAGTAACAAGATTCAACACTATGCCGTCACTTGTAAGCTGTCCACCGGTTTCTTCTAGATATGCTTGAAAAAGACGTTTTATGAGGACATATGTAATCCGCCAACTCATACTTAGAAAGCGTAATGGATTATGGCCTTGAGTCTCTCCATGCGAGAGAACGCCCAGAGTCACAGCAGTGGGACTATAAAGAGAGTTGCTTACGCATATTATACAGATATGTAGGAGTATTCACACTTACAGACAAATCATACTCATTATATTTAGTGTACCTAATAATTTTACCTTAAACCTCAGATTCCCCAAAGGAGGCTCAGCGTAAGGAATTCCTTTAAAACTAAAGAAAGTCTTTCCAATTTCGTCAAACCAGTTCACGATCTCCTCACCCTCCAAAATTCCTTCACTAACTTTCACTTGCACCATTTTCTTCCTTTTCTCACAATCTTTACAGTTATCACGTTTTAATCATGTATTTAAATAACTATCAAAATTATTTATAATTTAATTGAATTATACAAAAATCTTCTGGGCTTGCAATTTTATTTATAATTTAATTGAATTATACAAAAATCTTCTGGGCTTGCAATTTTATTTATAATTTAATTGAATTATGCAAAAATCTTCTGGGCTTGCAATTTTATTTATAATTTAATTGAATTATACAAAAATCTACTGGGCTTGTAATTTACAAAGTGTTTTTACGTCATCGGTCGGCACCGACTACGATGCGAGTGACTGGTGAACGCCCAATACTAAGCTATTATATAACTTGAGTAGACAAGACATAAGCGATAAAAACGACGGATAATGTTTCGACACAAGGGTATCTATATCCCAAACCCAGTCATTTACCGTGTAAATCATTACACGCAGAAATATAACAGTCTGTTATCATTCAGCGTGTAATGATTTACAAGCAGAATGATAACAGACTGATTTTATAAAATGAAAATAACATTGAAAACCGTGGTGGCATAGTGGTTAGATCGATATTACTCGTGGACAGAGAGCTCGTAGTTTTGAAACCCGTCTGCAGTGTCACTATGACGGCCTTGACGGCAAAAGAAAACATCGTAAGGAAACCGACATGATCCCTGGAATCTTTCGAGATCTTGTCTTTCCACTGAGCACTCTGCTATTCAAATTGCTTCTGGAAAACTCCGATTAACCTTCCCAAGATTTTCAGACCTTTTCCCCGAACTTCTAGGCATACTGGAATTGGCCATCACACAACAAAATGCCACCGAGGCAAGTTGTTGCGTGATGTCCAGGTGTGCCACGTGAAGTAAATTACCTGGATTAACATATATGTATCATACCGTTAAAGAGCTGAAGTTCTAAGCTTCAGTCGCGGCGCCACGGTGGGTCGAATGTTAATAATAACATCAGATTTGGGAGTCTGGAATGCTACATTAATTATGTATTATGTAATTAGTCGGTCGCGTTCAGCGGTCTAAATATAAACATTGCTACGGTTTACTCACTTAACATGTTTTATATCTGAGTTGAGTCACATCTTGCACTAAAAGAAAACAATAACTATGTTTTGTCTAACTACCTGGATGACATTGTTGATGTTCTTACGTCAATAATATGGATACGAGTTCACAGACCTTGATCATGTGGTCCTGACATCGAGAATGAGGCGCGTGCGCATGACGTATCTGCTCTCAGACCACCTCTACCCCCTCTACCGCCTTTAACGAGTGGTGTAATAACGGCTTTAGCGTTATTACACCACTCGTTATTCAGACAGTCTTATTCTAAGTAGCGTGGTGTAATAAGCGTCAGACTGGTTAGACTCTGAATTCAGACAGCAAGACCGAGTTCGGCGAGTCTATCATTTAAACAACATGTACTACACGTAGCAGGACGGACGCGGAAACTCATACATGTTATGAAAAATCTCCGAGATTGTGCCTCAGTACCACTCTTGAGACAAGTTTATTTTGCGCTGTGTCAATCAATAATACAGTACAGTTGTTTGGGGCAGCGCCGGGCAGGCCATATTTATGACGGCAGAGAGAGAGCACAGAGAGCTCTTATTAAAGTCATACTCCGTAAACCCTTCCGATTTTCAACGGACTTACTTTATAAAGAGTTTAAAGTGCTCCGTGTTCGACAACTCTTTCTGTATTATGCTGCCTTGAATACTCACAGAAGTTTGAGGTCTCGTCCGGACTACAGCGTAATAAAGGACAAGCGTGCTCTCTCTTGTAGGATCCCAGTGCCTCGGGTTGGCTCTCTTATTGCAAAACGTTGCCCACTGTACTCTTTCCCATGTGTTTACAGTAGTATCTGTAGAAAACTAAAGAAAGACCAACACGACCTTCCTCTGTACTCATTTAAAACTAACGTCAGGGACTTGCTCCTAAAATTGTCTTACCATGAAACTGAAAGTTTGTTCCACGGTATTTACAGCGACAAGTGGACACGGTACTGAGTGAAGCAGTAATAACTTTTTACGTTTTGGTCCTTCAGACAAAAACGATAATTCTTAGCTTTTTTGTTAGATTTTTAAATTATTTTATTTCAAGTACCTAGTAATATAACTATTTATGTTAGTGTTACGGTTTTATATGTTGTATGTAATAAGTTAATGGTATTTAATAGTTTAATAACTTTTCCAATCGTACACAGAAAAATATTTGTTTTTATGCACTCGGGTCTCAAGATACAAGCTATGTGCTTAGTTTGCGGCCCACTGATCATACTTGTACCCACACATACGGACCGTATAAGCATTGTAATGTTGGACTTGAAAAACTACTTATGTATGTGTTTTGTTAGTCTGTGTGTTAATAAAAATTTTCTTTCTTCTTCATTCTTTCTTTCTTACTGGCTTACAGTCTGAATAACGAGTAGTGTAATAAGACAAAAATAGGTAGACCGACAAATACATGACACTGACATTGACATATAGTCTTAAAATGTCATTTCATTGTTTCGTCATTGGTATTCGCGATAATTTCTGTTTCTGTGTTTTGGATACCTATTCGGAGTTCGAATGCCATAACTTTATTTTTGATCTCGATATTATTATACCTATCTTATATACTTAAAATTATTTTCATTGATTTAAATCAACACATACACTAATAGCGTGCTGGAAAGAAAAAGAAGTACTGTTAAAAGTATTTGAGTTACATCGCGTAAGCGCGAGAGCGCACGTTTTTCAGACTGGTGTAATAGCGAGCCGACAAGTTAGACTCTAAGACAGTCTGAATAACGCGTAGTCTGATAGGCGCTTAAATCTTTTGATATTAGCTTGTAGAATCACAAATTTACCATAAAACACACAATGAAAAAACAAAATGAATTTCTTCGAAAACATTACATTCCGTCGCAATCGAAGCAATTCCGATGGTAATAAAACTGCAGTCAGCGACATTTCTTCTGAGGTGTTAGATGGAACTACAACTAACTTACCGGATGTTTCTAATGATGATATGATGACTAAGCAACTACAAAACCGTATTGAAGAGTTGGAGATTACTCTTAGTAGAGCCCATAAAAAAATAGAAAATTTACTTTTAGAAAATAGCATCTTAAAAAAAGCTAATGATGAGCTTGCTAAGAAAAATGATTTGTATAAAAAAGTTACCCAAAGTCCTCTTAAGCAGTGGCCACGTACACCTAAGAAAAAACAGACCTTAGGAACGGCACACAAGCATACCCAAACTGCACCGTCTACAGAAAAAGTTCCTACAAAATCTAAAAAATCTGCAAATACAATTAGTACCCAAACAACAAAAGTAACACCTAAAAACAAAATAGTGGAGCGCCTGGGGCGTTAAAAACCTTAAAACCTCGAACTTGAGCTAGAGTGAATGAAATTTAAAAATTTAAAATGCAATGTTTAGCTACTAATATATATTAAAAAGTTTACCAATTAAAAAATTGTGATCTTGATAATAAAATAAAAAAATGATAATTTACATAATTCAAACAGTATATTTAGACGACAGTAATCGGGGGAAAAAAGTAAATGACGGAAAATTTACTAAAAAATGAAAATTATTAATAAAAATTGTTTTTTATTTGAAGAATTTACATTTTTGTCATCATCATCATCATCATCAGCCGCAAGACGTCCACTGCTGAACATAGGCCTCCCCCCTAGATTTCCACAACGAACGGTCCTGCGCAACTTGCAACCAGCGGTTTCCAGCGACCTTTGTGAGGTCATCTGTCCATCTAGTGGAAGGCCGTCCAACACTGCGCCTTCCGGTTCGTGGTCGCCACTCGAGAACCTTTCTTCCCCATCGGTTGTCAGTTCTGCGAGCGATGTGGCCTGCCCATTGCCACTTCAGCTTGCTTACTCTTTGAGCTATGTCTGCCACTTTCGTTCTTTTGCGAATATCCTCATTACGGATTCTGTCGCGCAAAGAGACTCCGAGCATAGCTCTCTCCATAGCTCGCTGTGTGACTTTGAGCTTCGTTATGAGACCAACAGTGAAGGACAACGTCTCAGTTCCATAAGTCATTACTGGCAACACGCACTGGTTAAAGACTTTCGTCTTTAGGCATTGGGGTATTTTGGACTCAAAGATGTGCCGAAGTTTCCCGAACGCTGCCCATCCGAGTTGGATCCTTCGCTGGACCTCTTTGTCGAAGTTGGATCTACCTAATTGGATCTTTTGACCCAGGTAGACGTATTCGTCAACAACTTCGAGCGTGGTATTCCCAACAATAACCGGTACAGGTGAGACATGAACATTTGACATGACCTTCGTCTTGTCCATATTCATCCTCAAACCTACCTGTTGGGATACTCTACTGAGGTCCCTGAGCATAGCACCGAGATCCTCCAGCGAGCCGCCACAATGACTATGTCGTCGGCAAACCGAAGGTGAGTGATGCATTCACCGTTGATATTGATGCCATATCCGTTCCAGTCCAGTAGCTTGAAAACATCTTCCAGCGCGGCAGTGAACAGTTTCGGAGATATAACATCTCCCTTTCTCACGCCTTTCTGTAGTTGGATATGTTTTGTGCACTGGTCCTGTAATCGGACAGACATTGTGGCTTTGCTGTAGATACACTTCAACACTTCGATATATCGATAGTCGATGCGGCATCGCTGGAGAGACTGAAGCACTGCCCAGGTCTCGATGGAATCGAAGGCTTTCTCATAGTCCGCATACGCTATACATAGGGGCCGATTATACTCCTCGGTTTTCTGTATAATCTGCCGAAGCGCATGGATGTAGTCTATGGTACTATAAGCCTTTTCGGAAACAGGCGTGTTACATTTTTATATATATTAAATATATTCTTCGACTTAATTTATTTGAATAATAGGTTGAGTATTGAAACAATTGTCGTTGCACTGTAGACATGCTACAATACAGTAGAAGCCACTTTTCCGACATCCACAAGCAGCACATCCACATCCCTTTTTACAATTACAAAATAACATTTGTAGTAGATTATCCGGAGCTGGTAATTGAGTCATTGTTACTGGAATGAGCATATTTCGGGAATCCTTCCATTCTCAATTTTCAATATTTACGTCATTACCTAGCCATATCTGAATTTGCAAGTACACTCTTTTCAAGTGTTCAAATACTGCATCTGTTGTAGGAGGTAATGATGATAATACGACACTTGTTTTTTCCTGTTGCTTTTATGAAAGAATTGAACCTCAACGTTTTTAATCTTTAATTTTTGCTGGAGTTCCATATAAACCCAAAATACATGTTATACCGGCTTCAAATATATTATTGGCGTTAACATTTTTGAATACTTTCGCTGATTCGTGTAAATCATGACGTTTCTCAAAAAACCATATACATATTACGGCAGCAAGTCTAAGCGAAAGGTTTATAATAAGTAAATATCTAAGTAAAAGTGAAAATTGTACATCTGTTACTGAATTTAAGGTACTGTAAAGCGTTTTTGTTAATTATGTATGAATGTACTGATGAAATGGACTACTTCAGCTGCACGAGGCAACTGTGAATAAGTTGGTATGAAGGACTGATTCCGAAATATAATGCTGTAGACTGATCATAGCTATTTTATTTATGGACTAATTGTGTTCTTATTTTAGAATAAACTACGCCCCTAATACAAGCGATGAAATAAAAAGTCTTATGTAAAAATTGAATAGGAATAAACCCGAATATCCGTATAATTTTCACTGTTAAAAATACACAACATGCACAATTTTCACTGTTAAATATACACAACATGTACAGGAACTGAACTATTCAGAAAAAAATCGTTTCGTTGTACATTGCAGCTGCCGCTGCCACTCCCCTCTCCGTGTTATACTACCTGCTCCGGGTCCCTACGACCTTTAATACATTCAGGTAACTTCTAAATATGTTCTTCTATGCCTATCTAAGTCAAATGAAACGTATACATAAAAATAATATTATTTAATCAACATTTATATGCTTACATTTTTTATTTTTTTATTTTTCCGTTAAAATAATAAAAAAATCAAAAGCACAAAAAACAAAAAGGTAAACATTGCAATTTATAGTTTAATAAATAAAATTCCACTTCAAGCATAAAAATTCATTCACTGCAGCAAAAGTTCGAGGTCAAAACCCCCAGGCGCTCCCCTAAAAATAAAAATAATAAATCTAATTCCAAAAAATCTCCATCTATATCCCCAGTTTGTAGCCAACAGTTTACCTTGTTGGCTAAAACGAGTAGCATCACAAAATATTGATAAAAAACAAATATGTATTTTGAGTACTACAAAAAAAACATAAGATTTTGCATTCAGCAGAAAACACAGTTCCACCACAAAAAACATATGACATTTGCCACCACTTAACACCTAATGTGGGCACTAAAATACTCATCAAAGCCCTAGACACAAAACTGACTACATTCACTAGAAATTACTATTGCATTGTATTAATTGCTGAAGATGACTTTCAAAAGCCAACACATGGTATTCAGGTAATTATGGGTAAAACTAAGAACACAAACATAATTTTGTGCTTGCCAGTACTAAAGACTATCTATCTAATCTATGCGAACAACACATGAATATAATTGTAGAATCAAAAAATTTCAATAAATTGGTAACTTTAGAACTCAAACTAGAACAAAATTAAAAATTTTGATTAACCCCCGACTACCTTAGATTTGCTATCTGTAGAACATTCTA
Source organism: Ectropis grisescens (assembly GCA_017562165.1). Classification (NCBI taxonomy): domain Eukaryota; kingdom Metazoa; phylum Arthropoda; class Insecta; order Lepidoptera; family Geometridae; genus Ectropis; species Ectropis grisescens. The sequence goes on along the minus strand of CM029789.1, from coordinate 22,084,770 downwards.
CTAGTCAAGCCCTGTCATTTGATACCCATATTAAGGGAATTGTGAAAAAGGAAATGTAATTCGCCATTTTGTGATAGCGGCCATCTTGGATTTGAAATTTGTCATAGTGCAAAGTATTCTACTAATCAAGCCCTTTCATTTGATACCCATATTGAGGTAGTAGTGAAAAAATATTATATAATTCGCCATTTTGTGGTGGCGGCCATCTTGGATTTGAAATTTGTTATAGCGTTTAGTACTCTACTAGTCAAGCCCTTTCATTTGATACCCATATTGAGGTAGGTTGTAAAGAAATATTTTGTCCGCCATTTTGTGGAGGCGGCCATTTTGAATCGATATTAACCAAACATAGCTAAGAACACCCGCACGGACATTAACTTTCAAATAAAAAAAACCGCATCGAAATCGGCCCATCCGTTTGAGCTCTACGGTGCCACAGACAGACACACACACAGACAGACAGACAGACAGACAGACAGACAGACCGACAGACAGACCGACAGACAGACAGACAGACAGACATCGACGTCAAACTTATAACACCCCTTTTTTTTTGTCGGGGGTTAAAAACACAACCATGTGACTATATTTGACCCAAATATAGCTGTGCCATTCTCCTCCAACATGTTTAACAAATTTAATGGCACATTATATATATATATATAATAATAATAAATATATAGTAGACAAAAATGTACCGGTGGATGTAGTATGTATCACCGAACACAATATGCTAGCCGGATATGAGCAGTACCTACACTTACCTAATTACTCTTTAGCTGCCACTTGTAGTAGACCAACCATCAAAAGAGGTGGTAGTTGTATACTTGTCAGAGATGGAAATGAATGGACTGAACTTACTCGAGTAAAGGATTTTTCTGTGTATAATGTAATAGAATGTTGTGCAGTAAGGCTCACTAGATATAATGTTGTTGTACTCTGTGTATATAGAATTCCATTAAGTAGTAACAAAAATACCTTTTTTTCAATCTTAGACAGTGTTTTATTATTCTTGCATAAAAAAGAAATATTATCGAATTGTCATGGCAGGAGATTATAATATAAATGTACTAAAACATGATAAAACTACAAAGGACTTTGAATGCCTGTTATCTAATTTTAATTTGTCATTAGCGATTAAACAACCTACTAGACCAGCAAGTCAGACTTGCATTGACAACTTTGCTCATGGCTTTAGGGACAAGTGTAAAGCGGAGGTTTTGGGATTGGCACTACCTGACCACACCGCTCAATTATTGAGATGCACAGTGAAAAGAATTTGTATAATTAAACATTGGCGGACAAAATGTAGAGATTACAGTGTTGAAAATATAACACAATTTCAAAGTCATTTAAAAAACCTTACATTTTCAGATATATGCCAACTTAGCATACAACACATTTATAGATCTATTTAAGTTATTATATAACTTATGTTTTCCTTACAGAACTGTAACTATCAATGTGATAAGAAAAGCGACATGGCTGTCACGTGGGTTAACTATGTAGTAAAAAGAAAAGGTTGTTGTTTAATAATTGTCGAACTAAACCATATGAAGAAAATAAGGCAAAATATAAAAGCTACACCACATTGTTCAAAAAAATTATTAAACTGACACAAAACGCTCAAAACAATTACAGAATTAAAATGTCAGATAATAAATCAAAAAGTACTTGGCAAATTATAAATAAATTGAGAAATAACTTACCTAAAATATTCATAGATAAAATTCAATGTAATGGCAAAATCTTGACAGACCCAGAAGTAATTGCTAACGCATTTAATAACTATTTTGTTGATAAAAGTATTTCCATTGGCTGGTTCTGATGTAAATGTGATATAAAATATTGAAATAACTCAGAACTCAATGTTCATGGCACCATCTACACCACATGATATTCTTAAAATCATAAATTTCGTATCAATATAAACCACTAGATATGCCTAAACTTAAGGGGCACGGATTTATGTCATCGTTGGGAAGAGTGAGCTCACTCTTTCCGTTCTTTTCGATTGCAGGAAGCGCTGGACGTTTTTACCTATCCCTATTCGTTGTCATCAACCAAAATAAGTAGAACCACAGCATATATCGCCGGTAGCGATTCAAGTAGATTGGTTGTGTGTAAACCACTTACCTACGCTATCCACAGAGACGCAGTTTATTACGAATTTCAAGGTGCTCAGGGCACATCTATTGATTTATATCGATGGGTTTTCGCATTAGGAAGCGAAAAGCAAGATTGAACAGCTGACAACAATTGAGATGTGTACATGGCACGTATCCGGGGGGGATATGATCTTATCGTGGTGGATTATGGCCTTAACTCTCTCCTTGCGATAGAAGGCCCGAGTCCCAGCAGTGGGAACATTTAGTGAGCTGTTCATGCTGTTGATGATGTACTTCGCACAGTTTTGTGACTTGACTACGACTATGTGACCCCCCCCCCCTGGAGAAATGTGACCAGCTGGATCCGCCCTGAATAGTAAGTAGGCTATAAGGAAAGTTTTTTGACCTCTTTGTAGCCCCTGCTATATCGGCACCTAAGTAACGGACGGACACCTAACGGACAGGCTATCCCGTTCCATGTCTGCGTCATCTCTCAGATCCTCCGTCAAAATATGCCCCAAATACTTAAACTGCCTAACGACCTTCACTTTTGAACGCCCCAAATAAAATAATATCCGTAATGCCTTAGCTTCATAATATTTTAAGGTCGAGCGTCACCCACCAACCTACACTGGGCCAGCGTGGTGGATTATTTGCGGGAGAAGGCTCCGAGTCCCAGCAGTGTGAACATTTAGTGGTCTGCTTATGTTAGTTGCTAGTAGTTTTAAGCTAAAATAAAACGAAACCAATGTCGAAGCCAATTTAGTTAAGATTAATCCCGAGTACAAAACAATCACTTCATTGTAGTGGTAGGACTCTTTGTAGAGTCCACCTGGGGAGGTCCCACACCTATGTCAGTTATTCTACCTGCCGCCAAGCAGCAATGTGAAAACATTACTATGTTCCGTTTTGTAGGGCAATGTTTCCTATGAAATTACGGGGCATATTGATAAAACATCTTGTAAATCTGGATGACGAGTGCTAGGTAATGATTTGCTAGATGCGTGTCACTGTGCTGTTATGAGCCGCCATGTTGCTTACCATCAGGCACATGTCCTGCTTGCTTCGTTACTATATGAATACTGAGAAAAAAGTGTTCAGAAATCGAATTACATACAAACACGAGCGCGAGGAACGCACACACATCGCTCACGGAGATGATATCTCGGAACTGTTCGAAACAGAGCGAGCGCGAGTACCATCCGTGCTTATACTGTGATATGCCATTAGCTTAGGTTAGTTTTTAATCTGACGGCGTTAGATTAAAATTCGATGGTTTTACAATTTTACGGTCAATGCATGTACACATATGTTGCAGCCAACTATCTTAATCAGATATTTAATTGGATAACGGGACACTCACGTATATACGGTCGGTCAATCCGACTCAAGTTTCGTCCAATGAAATATGTGAAACAACCACGTTAATTTTAATACTAAAATATCTTAATCAGACATTCATTTTTTACTAATCAGCGACCTTTAACCAGCTTCCTGAATAAATAAATAAATATTGGTGGATAATTCACACACAACACCATCTGACCCCAAACTAAGCAAAGCTTGTAATATGGCGGCCACAGTGTAAATATTTGAATTCATCACACAAATATTTGCACTGGGTGGGAATCGAACCCACGACCCTTGGCTTCGCAGGCAGAGTTACTACCCACTAAGTCACGAGGTTAAGTTACGGTTGGTCTAGTCGGGAGAACGGCGACTGCCGATCCGGAGACCCCGGGTTCAAAACCACCTGCACCACTGTCTTTTCGAAGTCATGTGTCATCCACCAACCCGCACTGGGCCAGCGTGGTGGATTATGGCCTTGACTCTCTCCTTGCGGGAGAAGGCCCCGAGTCCCAGCAGTGGGAACATTTAGTGGGCTGTTGATGAAGCCACGAGGTCAGTGAATGATGTATTATACCTATTGGATGGCTCAGATTATGTATTATTGTATTGTAGTATATACATTATTGGATTGGAGCCACAATAATTTTCATGAAATTTAATATGCAGCGGGTTTTGGCGATAAATCGATTTCATTTTTGAAAACATTGTTTTATCCATGTTTTTAAACAATAAAACTCTGAGCAAATCTCGGTCTTCCAGGTTCTAATACAATAATCGTGTATTTTGGCTGTCTACAAAGTCTTCATTATTACAAGATATTTTGCGTGAGAAATTCGTAAAAACTAAGAATTTATAAGTATTTTAGTTGTTTTTAACCCCCGATCAAAAAAAGGGGTGTTATAAGTTTGACGTCGATGTCTGTCTGTCTGTCTGTCTGTCTGTGGCACCGTAGAGCTCAAACGGATAGGCCGATTTCGATGCGGTGTTTTTTATTTGAAAGTTAATATCCGTGCGGATGTTCTTAACTATGTTTGGTTAATATCGATTCAAAATGGCCGCCTCCACAAAATGGCGGACAAAATATTTCTTCACAACCTACCTCAATATGGGTATCAAACGAAAGGGCTTGACTAGTAGAATACTATACATTATAAAAAAAATCAAACTCAAGATGGCCGCCACCACAAAATGGCGGATTATATTATATTTTTCACTACTACCTCAATATGGGTATCAAACTAAAGGGCTTGACTAGTAGAATAATTTGCACAATGACAAATTTCAAATCCAAGATGGCCGCTACCACATGCGAACATGCAATGGCGAAATACATTTTTTTTTCACAACTCCCTTAATATGGGTATCAAATGAAAGGGCTTGACTAGTAGAGTATTGTGCACATAACAAATCCCAGGAAGTCGGGGGTTAATCAAAATTTTTAATTTTGTTCTTGTTGATCTTTATTTCTATTCTTCCCGTTTGATTTATCAATTATTAATCAAAAGCGTATCCTAGTCCACTGCTGGATATAGACCTTTACCTTGGCTTGCCACTTAGCAAGATTATTTAAAAAAAGTACTTTTGACTATCATTGTTTCAAGATTTGTCTTGCCTAATGCCATAGAATAGATAATATAGATAGAACGGACACTCCCCACCCCCCGCCAATTTCAAGCTTCCTCACCCCTCAGGCCGTTTCGAGTACGCTAGGAGCACTCAACGAAGGGCTGGTATCGAACATCAATTCCCTAACGAAATATCATCATAGTAAGTTGTTGTGCTGTTTACGGCTGTCCGTCAACTAAACGGGACAACATTAAAAGCTTTATTTAATTTTCTACGGATAAAATAACGTAACATTACTAAGAAATAAGAGAAACTTTTAAATAACGTTGCTTTATAATAACGTAGTAATTTTTAACTCAAAGTTCGTAACTGATATAGCCAGTTTTGGGCACGGATTGATAATGCCTGGAGGAATAATTATAGTGACGGAATAAAGTTTCCTTCTTGGGTAAGTGTAAAATAATATGCGAATGTGTACCTACTAACAGAAATAGATATCTAGGTACCTATCTATCATCGGTTTCGTTTGATTTTACGCGGCAATACATACACCCTTTTCATTAGAATATTATAATTTGTCACCATTATATTTATGTAACTCAACATTATAGCAAGTTTATAAACTACTTTACGTCACCAGGTGAACTCAAAGGGCACAACTATTCAATAAAATAAATTCAGTAGCCCTAGCGCTAACGCAGACATTCACGTGTGTGTACGAACGACATCTGCGTAGTTGTGTGAAGAGTAGGTAACTCAACAGCGGTGCTTGTATGGACTTTTAGTGGAGTGTCCAGGGTGTGCTAATGCCCAAATTGGTTTTGGAAAATTTTAGTTTTTTGTTCATATTTAGAAAATCACCATACCTACCGATTTCGATAAAATTTATATGGCACTACCTCTGAACTATGATCTACTAACAAAAAAAAAAACGTCATCTATATTAATTCACAATTGGCGAAGCTATCGCGTTGCATAGATACAAAAAAAAATACACAACCGAATTGAGAATAACCTCATGAGACATTTGGAGAAGAAAACTCCTTCTTTTTTGAAGCCAATTAAAAACAATGTAATGTACACTTGTTCAGACGAGAATGTTAGTTTGTTGCGCTGAGATGGTAGCTGTGCCTGTAACCCGTCCGGGCAAGAAGTGGGTCACGGGGCCGCGGCTCCGTCGATAACTGCTTTACAGCGCCGACGAATCTGTCTGTGATCCCGACCCTGCCCCACGAAACGACAATACCAAACAATGTTATATCTTATACCTTTAAACGAGCAATTCTTGTAGGTATATATATATATAGATTCTGAATCTCGGAAAAGGCTCGAACGATTTTCATGAAATTATGTAAACAGGGGGTTTCGGGGACGATAAGTCCATCTAGCCAGTTTTTAGTTTTAAAAAACGTCATTTTTAGACAATGAAAAACTGTTACATAAAGATTAGAATGCGACGGTAAATTTCGCGACAGCGCGCGACAGTATATTAGCTCAATCGGGAAGATGGGCAGTTATATTATGGGAGGTCCGGGTTCGATTCCAACCGGCCGCATTTTTTTTTCAAGTTAATTTCTTTTTACAAAATCAGTATATATCTAAGTAACTCGGTCACCCAGGTAATATTTTTAACAGGTTGAGTCTTTATTATAAATAATAAACATATTGGTATTGCATAAACTAAATTACACTAAGCTACATACCTAACTAATTATACTAAACACTTCTAAAATATCCATGGACCAATGAAGTTCTACAGATAATCAAGATGATCAGGCCCACTACCAGTCAGAAGGGTGTCCCGCATGCTGGCGGCTGAATGGCAAATTATACAAAAAATAATTTCAGTGGGAACATTTAGTGGGTATGCTATGTTTAACAGTGGTATATTAAACAGTGCACAATTAGTTGCGTGAAATTTACTGTGTTTAATTTGTTAATCCACAATTTTTATTAAATTGATGAGTTTATTAATGTCCAATCACGTCATCTACTTACATTCAAACAGCGTTACTCATACGGTGCCAATATTGAAATTCGCTGGATTATTCATGGAGTCCGAATCCCGGCATTTCTATGTATGCTTGCATAACCTGAAACGCTGAATGCATCGGAATTGGGGGATACCTACTCGCTACAGTCGCCGCTTTGTTCAGGATACGTGCGCGGGCATATTAGAGCTGGTCGTAAATTTAATTTGTGCGGATACGTGATCTCAACATGTTGCTAATAAACTTTGAACGGTAACAAATATTCTATGAAGCCAATTCCAGTATATCCTTTATGTTCCGTGTCACTGTGCTGTTATGGGCAGGCATGTTAATTACCATCAAGCACACGACCACAAGCTTGTCAATCTATACAACAAAAAAGTTGGAAGTCGATTTCGATGACAGCTGTTAAAGCGTCCACACACGAGTATCCTAGATCGCATCATATGATTGGTGATGTATGTTGCGATGTAGGCTCCGCCCCACTACTTTTACGTCATTTCCTCTGATTTTAGGACTCGTGTGTGGCCGCTTTTAATTCTAGCGTGAGAATAACGCAGCATTTAAAAAAAATGAGAATCAATGTTTACTTTTCTTCTCCACGGACTCTCCAGGAGCCCCAGGAGAAATAAATTAAATTGTACATAAAAATGCTAGCATTAGAAAATACGTGGGTAAGGATTGTGTGCTTACTCCGAACTCTCCTCCTCACCGATGATTACTAACTACAATAGGCCGCTATACTACTAATTTTACTATATCAAAAAAGCTACAATGTCAATATCTTAAAAAAGCTATGTATTTCTGCCTATCAAATACAACAAAGTATTGTACAGAATAATTTGAAAAAAAAGCACGAACGTCAAAGTGCGTTAAGTTGAAAAAAAAATGGCCGTCATCTGATTTAAAGAATGCAAATATACAAAGACGTAATATCGAGCTGTCGAATCAATATGCGCTGAGCAGCTCAGAACTTCCACAAAGGAAGCCGTTAATTGCACTCATAAATTATCAGACCCCAGGATTTGGTTTCAAACTTTGTGCTTGTATTTCATTTTGGTATGAATTCAAACCCCGTAGTTGGCTTGGAAAACGGTTTAGAATAAAGTGATTTTAAATACAGTTTGAAACTATTCAAGCTGGAGTACAAAAGGTTTGTTTGCTTGCTTTATATCAGAACATTGTAAAGGCGTAAGTTTATTTCATGTTGGTGAAGTGAACCCATAACATTTATCTTTAGCAAAAGATGCTCTAGCAAACACAGCTTCAAAAGTTTTCATTTTAAAAATGAAAATTGTATTTGTCCTTTCTGAGCAGCGTATTGAGTAAACCCGTTTCTCAAAGTTCGTTAGGGCGGGTAAATTGGTTTACGTGAAGGGTCCTGGCTGGTATATTATATATATAATCCTCTACCTTATGACGTAAGAGGTGCAGCACCCGTGAGAGGGTAAATAAACGCTTAGAGACATTTTAAATTAAAAAAAGACGTGTGGCACTCGGGGAATGCCGCGGTAAAGCTATTGCAACATTATATAGGTATATATAAGAACGTATATAACACAGATTGCTATACAAATATAGCGTGTAAGTCGTAATAACAATAAGATTTAAAGTCGAATGGCCTAGTGGGTGGGTGGCAGGTTTTTTCGTTACGGTTTTATGTCTTCAGTCTTTCTCTTTCTTAGCGCTTTCTCTCAAAAATTTATCAATCGGTCTCCGCGCTCAAGGCGCGCAATAAAAGCTATGCAATAGCTTAAAAATGATGGAACTTTGTTTCGTTAGTTGAGTATTTTGGTGAAAAATACAATAAACGAATTACCTGAAGATCCATTGCCGATCATACTCACACAGCCAAATCACTAACACATAAAAAATAAAGCACCATTCACAAATCTAGCCCCGGCCTCATGCCACAGTATATTATCAAATTCCATGGTCCACGCGGACTTGTACTTTGACAGGGGGAAACTCTGTGTATGCCTACTCGCTGCTCTGGACGGATAACATTTCAGCGACATCCAAAAAATTGTAGGTATCCATAGTCGGCAGTTACCGTTTACTATCAAGGATCGACTTCTCGTTTGCAAAAAAAACGAAATAAAGTTCGATTAAGAGATAGTTAAAGTATTAGAGCATTGAACTTTAAAAATAACCTAAAAACCATTGCTCTGATAGCTGAAGTTGTAATTTTATTTTGGTTTATTAGTTTTTGGTTTAAAATGTAATCTATTCTAAAATTAGAAAGCTGCAGAGGTTTTTTGAACGCGCTAATCTCAGGAACTATACGATTTTACAAATTCTTTCATCGTTGGAGATTTCCATGATCCTTCAGCGCTACGAACCACGAACTACGAACCGACTACGAACCACGGGCGAAGCCGGGACGGACCTCTAGTTGAACTACAACCATGAGTTGAAACACCTCTGCCGCGACTCGCTCCATTCACTCGCCTCTCCACTTGCTTTGTCACTGGCTCACGCACCGTCAAGCACGTCATTCCAGTTAGCTGGCCTATGAATGGGAGGTCAACGCTCGAGTTCAAACAGGCTTTACAAATTGGTAGAACCTAAACTCTCAAAGCGAAATGTGAATACGTAGCTTCTCCGTATATATCTAGTAACGCTAGCAAATGTTTAGGGAATTAGATCGGTGTCTCCTAGCAGATGGAGAGATCGGGAAATTATTCGTAGATTCGTACTCATTTCATAAGGCTCGCCTGATGGTATAGCCGTCGCTGCATTAGCAACAACAGAGAAACTGATGACTTGCCTTTTTGCGAGGGTTTTGCCACACAACTAAATCATTAGATGTGCTCTGAGCATTTTGAATTTTGTACCTAACTTACGCATGAAATGTAATTCCCTTGGATATATTAGTGTTTCTTGAATTATTAGAACACTTTTTGAAGGCACAGCAAGGCATTTTTTTTATATGTGGTATGTATCATCATCATCGGCCGCAAGACGTCCACTGCTGAACATAGGCCTCCCCCCTTGATTTCCACAACGAACGGTCCTGCGCAACCTGCAACCAGCGGTTTCCAGCGACCTTTGTGAGGTCAACTGTCCATCTAGTGGGAGGCCGTCCAACACTGCGTCTTCCGGTTCGTAGTCGCCACTCAAGAACCTTTCTTCCCCATCGGTTGTCAGTTGTGCGAGCGATGTGGCCTGCCCATTGCCACTTCAACTTGCTTACTCTTTGAGCTATGTCGGACACTTTCGTTCTTTTGCGAATATCCTTATTACGGATTCTGTCGCGCAAAGAGACTCCGAACATAGCCCTCTCCATAGCTCGCTGTGTGACTTTGAGCTTCGTTATGAGGCCCACAGTTAAAGACCACGTCTCAGTTCCATACGGTATGTATATAATGATCAAAACCAGTGATAGGTAAAACGTCCAGCTTTCACCACTTCCTACAACCTACTAGAACAGAAAGAGTGAGCTCACTCTTCCCAAACCTGACATAATTCCATGCACCAGAAATTTGGGACGGCAAATCAAATGATTTATATCGATGCCTAGCCTTAGCTTTGACATTGCTCTCGCTTCTTGTTAAACGCAGATGTGGTCTACGTTGAACCGTGTTTCCCTAGACGAAAAACAAACCCCTCGATCTTTGTTTTAACCGTTACAATGACAGAGACGAGGATTGTCATTCTATATTTATCTATTTATTATTTAAATGCCCAAAGTTGGCCCAAAGTATTTAAAGCCGTTTTCACGCCTTCAAATCTGCCTTGATTATGTCACATAAAAGTTTCTTCAATGAAGCGTCATAAAGACGACGCTAAATGAACAATTAAAACGGATACTTAAGTATACTCTTTTATACAAAATGGTCGCCTGAGCATAAAGCTCGCCCTACATGTGGGAACAAAGCGTAACTAGATTAAACCGGCCGTAACTAGTTTATGTCGGCACCCGCGAACAAAGAGCGAAGCCGGGAGACGGCGCGTAGCTAATTGCAGGAGTATTGAGCACTATTTTAGCGGATTAGTTGGTGGTGAGGCATGTCCACTCGGTCGAAATCCACAGTAATACAAGGAGCTAGGATTGAGCGTTGAATTAACGAACTATTTCTTCAATTGCTTCTCTACTATTGACGAATATACTTCACTAGTATATTAGAAGTACAATCTTAGGAGGCAGGGTAGGCAGACCTCCTTTAATATGGGGAAAGTCGCCGGAAATCGTTGGATGCGTTGCAAGACTGGTCTTTGTATATCTTTGGTGGAGGCCTTCTTCCAGCAGTGGATGTCATTCGGCGGAGATGATGGTGGTGAAACAAAAAGTTGCATCTTTTTCGTTTATATCAACTAATATATGTATTTAAGTAAAATACACTTAAATAAAAGTTGGTTATGAGCTCTGATCATTAATATAACTTTACCGTTAACTTACTGTTGGTTCCATGCCAGTTTTCAAAGAAGTTTCTAAGGTTTGAAAACAAAGAACGATTGCTATGTCATGTCAACTAAAACCGCATGACACTGTTTTCTTTGAAAACTTCACGGTAAGTTTATATATCTACGCTTTTCAGACTCGTCGTTACGAGTCATGTTTTTGTATCAAGTGAGCGAAATAGAGGAGAAATTCAAGCGTATTTCTCCGTCCGAATTCTCAACTGCGAGCGTCCGAGCAAAACTTGACAAATGTCAAAGATCTCAATACAGAGATGTGCCCTCCCAAACATCAGGGCGCACGGAATCATGTCATTGTTGGGAAGAGTGAGCTCACTCATTCCGTTCCAGTCGGTTGCAGGAAGCGGTGAACGTCGGACGTATTTACTACTCGTAGTTACTATTCGTAGTTAACAACCAAAATAAGTAGAACCACAGCATATCACGCCGCTAGCGATTCTAGGGGTCAAGTAGATTGGTTATGTGTAAACTACTTACGACACTCATAGAGACGCAGTTTATTACCAATTTCAAGTTACTCAGGGCACATCCATTGGTTAATATCGATGACAAATGTACTCATAACTCAAGCATTTAACTAACTTATCTTTCATTGACCGTTCTTATCTAACTTGTCTGTTTGTTTCTCGAAAGTTTTAAGTCCACATTTTATTGGAGCACTAGGTGTGCCACTGCGTGCCCCCACAAAAATACCTTGCCTGAGTCTATATGCCATTGAAAGGTAAGTCTTACCTAGTCAGGGCTAGCATGAACTTGAAAGATTACATTACCGTGAAAAAAATATTTTTTCTCAAAAAATCTGCAAATTATGAAATTATTATTATTATTTATTATATATATGGGTATTATTTATTAACCTTGAATTGTTGTTTATTTTCTTTGTGTGCTTCCAATTTATAGAGGTATTAAACATGTTTAAGTTTGATGTTTGATGGATGTTTGTTGCTCAATCATGTTGGAAAGGTTGAACGTATCAGGTTCAAATTTAGAACACGTTTAGTTAATAGTCTGGAATTGCAAAAGATACGAGTAGGACTAGTAGTAGGTAAGTCTTACCTTTCAATGGCATATAGACTCAGGCAAGGTATTTTTGTGGTGGGGGGGCACGCAGTGGCACACCTAGTGCTCCAATAAAATGTGGACTTAAAACTTTCGACATAACATAACAAATTTGTCCGGAGATTACCCACTTGTGTCAAGGAGTAAGCAATAAATTATAACATTTTCTGCTTAACTGTTCAACGCCTGTTGCTACTCGTATCTAAGGCGTTATTCACAATAGATGAGCACATAAAGAGTGATTTCCGTGATCACAGATTGATATCACATGAGAGATATTGCTTGTAGTGGTAAGAAATATAATGCTGGTATTGTAAATATTTAGATTAGTTACTGTAAACCATTTGCACAGTATAAAGAAATACTACCAGTAGTTCATCGCCTTTGATCTTGGGAGAAACACCGATAATGTAGACACGGGTAGGGTTGTCACAAACAAAAATGCTTAGTACCAAAATAAAATTAAAACTTACGGAAGACGTCAGCCCTGAGCCACGCTCCTGCAAAACTAACATTGTAATGTAGGCAATGCAGGAGCGCGGTGCCCGCGTCTCACCCCGCACGCTCCACACGATTGCCCCGTCTAGACGGCTTCGTCGAACGACTGTTTGATTTAATAGATAGTGCCATTTGCGTACAACGAGAAAGTAACATGACGGAGACGCGAGCCCTTAAGATTTTCCGGCTGGCAGCCCCGAGCTCTACAAACCGACGTGGAGTAGTTGAAACGGTTTACGAACAAGTTTGCGTGTGGGTCTGGCATCTTGTGTGACTTGGGATTTATTGTGAATTCTTGTTTAAGTTTACAAGACTTTACTACTCGTATATTCCAACCTTCGTAAGAACAGGGGTTCAACTTAAACAATATAACCACTTAGCTATGTATAATAAGTATGTATTTAAAAACATGTAAGTATTATATCAGCTATTTGGCTTCCATAGCTTTGCTTAGTTTAGGGTCAGATGGTATTGTGTGTTAAATGTTTACCAATAGTACTCGATACTTTTTGTGGTCACGTGATCTAGTGATGCTTCTTGGCGTGGCTATCTGGATTTAGCGCTATCTGCTTATTTATTTGTAAACTGCTCGAAAAAACATGGTGGAAGTTGGAGCATTCGCATAAAAGATGCCAATTATTAAAAGGCTATCATTTTTCTCCTATATTAAATACTTGGTTTTAACCGCGACTTCGTCCGCGCAAAATAAATATTAAGGGAACTGAAGCAGTATTTGTAGCAAATACCAAATTACGTTTACAATAATTTTAACAAAAAAGAACCGACTTTAAACAGAAATCTTATAAAGCATAAACGTTTTGTTCGATTTCTCTAAGATGTCATAATCCTGGTTTCCTTATCATGGTACCACCCTTGGAATATCTTCTTTGCAACAAAAAAAGAATCATTCGCATTATCCGCGATCACACATAAAAAATATATATATATACGGTCGGATTGAGAAAAAAACCTCCTTTTTGAAATCGGTTAAAAACAGTTTCCATTAACACATTTTTATATACAATTTCATCAAAGTTCAGTGGTTTACGCGATAAAGCGTAACAGACAGACAGAGTTACTTTCACATTTATAATAATATATATGTTTTGTGAACCGGTAGATACAAGAGGAAAGATTAACCTTCGCCTGGCGTTGAGCCATTTTAGGTTCTTAAAATGATAGTAAAATGTAGAGCTTAGTAACACCATAAGCTGTTTTGTTAGCCGGTAGACCCATTGTACTGTTCGTGGATTTATACGAAGCAAACGATATTTATTCGAGCAGGAAACTCGCCAAATATTGTGTTACAACTGCCTCATTCTGACGTTTCCATTTAACAACCCCGCTCACAAGCGAGACTCCGACTAATATCATCTTACGGAGCTCCACTAAAATAACGTAATATTGTGTTATCTGACGCTGTTGTACGATCCAATCTTACTTTCGTTATTTAATAATGATTTATTATATCCGAAGAAACGAAAACTGGCTTCAATTGAAAATTAATTTTAGATGATCGATCAAATTTTATAAGAAGCTATCATTACTCAGTAAGCACCTTCCTGTATAAACAATAAATGATTTATTTTAAGATAAACGTACTTAGTTCAGTTTGTTATTATCTAAATTCTATGTAGAAGGAGAGGCGCTGTATCCCACGACACAAGACCACCCTAGTGTGGGATGCATTGCACGCATTAATTGTGCAATTGATATTGCTGAGATAATTAGTTCTACCTATATACCGTATAATGATAAAGAACTATCTTAAAGATACCGGGTCTCAAGATACAAGCTATGTGCTTAGTTTGCGGCCCACTGATCATACTTGTACCCACACATACGGACCGTATAAGCATTGTAATGTTGGACTTGAAAAACTACTTATGTATGTGTTTTGTTAGTCTGTGTGTTAATAAAAATTTTCTTTTCTTTTCTTAATGTCAAGTATCTGTAATATATATTTTATCTTAAGCATTTGCTCAAATAAACGGTTTTTTTTATTTATCAATAAGTCGTCCAGTTGAATGAAAGTAATAGTGAGTAATTTTATTCATATTTCACAAACCACTACACCGATTGCGTTAATGTAATATGGTACGTAAATGTATTTGGAACCACCTCTGAAATACGATCTACCACATAAAAAAGAACCATTAAAATAGATGCCCAGTCGGCGAAGCTATCGCGTAATATACATCCAAAAAATACTCCCGAATTGAAAACCTCTTCTTTTTTTTTAATTTGGTTAAAAAGTCATTAAATATAAATAGCAGCGCTCTGTGGCTTTAGTCACGTAGTTCTCGTTGCTGTCATTTCGGGATTAATAAGTAGGTACATGTGCTATTTCGAACTATGTATGATCTCACTGTATTTCAAATTCCAACCCGATCCGTTCAGACATTCTGACGTGATTGAGCAATAAACATTCCAAACACCTAAAAATACAATATAATATATAATACCAAAATACAAATTTTCGCATTTATAAAATTAGTACGATTACTTTATTAACACACCAAATCGCCAATTACAATCAATAATTCATGAAGATATTACAAACACAGATTTCTAAAACAATCTGTGATTACAACCATGTCAAATATTATCGCAAATAACCCATTACTTTTCAATGGTCTCTGCAAAGAGTTTACATATACTACGTATAGAGTTAGATTTTCCGCACGGTTCCTTTGTGTCGATCGTAAGCAGATGACATGCATACGGCATACTTTCTATGGCAACAGAGTAATGTGCCGCGACATAAGTATGACACTTCCACAAGAGCGACAAGGCAAGAAAGATGCTACCCGTGCTTTCGGTGTAAAGCGTTTGTGTCAACTCTGTACGTAGTAAATATAAACTCTTTGGATCAATGTTCAGTAACGAGTAAATTTCCAAAAAACTACCAGTTCCGTGTAGTACAGAAGATAAATGTCGTCTGTGACCAACTTCATTGAGTATTCATGAAACAGATCAAAGAGCAATGTTTTTTGATGATCCCTATTCGTTTTCACATCGTAATTATATTTTGTGGTATGGTTTCGAGGGTCGAGGTTTTCCCTAAATACATATATAAATAAACACATATACTCAGGTAAGCAGAGTTTGTTTGTTTTTAATTTAAACACGTTAAGTAATTCTTTAACTTCAAGTCTGCTTTGGTGATTCGTGAATTTCTATTGGTATTTGATATACTGCTATTCTATTGGTGTATGATACGGATACTACAACTACTTTTATTACTAAGAGACAAATACTATTGTAGACTTTTTTGTAGACCTTTTGATGGAGTACAATCGTACAATGTGTTTATTTATAATATTACATTAGAAACCTTTAAAAATATCCGTGTTTCTATGCTAGTTTATGCATTTATTATACATATAAACCTTCCTCTTGAATTGTTACTCGTATATCTATTAAAAAACCCGTATGAAAATCTGTTGATACGATGGTGATCTAGTGATGTGATGGTAATGGTGAAAGTGGTGGTTTTAAAGATCTGAGCATATATAGGGACGGAGAGACGCGGGAAGTGACTTCTTTTTAACCCCCGATCAAAAAAAGGGGTGTTATAAGTTTGACGTCGATGTCTGTCTGTCTGTCTTTCTGTGTGTGTGTCTATCTGTGGCACCGTAGAGCTCAAACGGATGGGCCGATTTCAATGCGTTTTTATTTATTTGAAAGTTAATATCCGTGCGGATGTTCTTAGCTATGTTCGGTTAATATCGATTCAAGATGGCCGCCTCCACAAAATGGCGGACAAAATATTTCTTCATAACTTACCTCAATATGGGTATCAAATGAAAGGGCTTGGCTAGTAGAATACTATACATCATAACAAATTTCAAATCCAAGATGGCCGGCACCACAAAATGGCGAATTATGTAATTTTTTTTCACTACTACCTCAATATGGATATCAAACGAAAGGGCTGGACTAGTAGAAAACTTTGCACTATGACAAATTTCAAATCCAAGATGGCCGCTACCACAAAATGGCGAATTACATTTCTTTTCTCAACTCCCTCAATATGGGTATCAAATGAAAGGGCTTGACTAGTATAATGTTGTACAGATAACCAATCCAAGGTAGTCGGGTGTTAGTCAAAATTTTTAATTTTGTTCTTGTATACTTTGTAGTGATGATGATGATGATACATAATTTAAATTTGAGGTTTAATCCAAAATAGTTGATATAAAAAAAAAAATGTGACAAACTGTAAAGATCTACCTACCCTCGTCTAAGGAATGTACATAAGAGAAGAACAAAATAAATCATAATACCTTTAGTATACCGTAATATTGTTTGTTGCAGGTGGTCGGTGGTCGGCCGGGCGGGCGGGGCTCGCCGAGCTGACAGCATGCTCAGCGGAAACCAGACCAACCTTACCGAGGAACTCGGCCTCCCCTCCAGCCCCTACAGCCTCGTCCAGAAGATCGTCATCGCCATCATCGGCAGCACCCTCTCCGTGCTCACCGTCGTCGGCAACTCCATGGTCATGATCAGTTTCAAAATAGACAAACAACTGCAGACTATCAGCAACTACTTCCTTTTCTCGCTGGCCGTTGCGGATTTCGCTGTCGGACTGATTTCGATGCCCTTGTACACCATGTTCACAATATACGGGTACTGGCCGCTGGGCCCGCACGTATGCGACACGTGGCTGGCTCTGGACTACTTGGCGTCGAATGCGTCAGTGTTGAACCTCCTCATCATCAGCTTCGACAGATACTTTAGTGTGACGCGGCCGCTCACGTATCGGGCTAAAAGGACTACAAGGCGCGCGACGGTGATGATAGGGGGTGCGTGGGGCTTCAGTTTAGTGTTGTGGCCGCCTTGGATTTACGCGTGGCCGTATATTGATGGGGAACGCAAAGTGCCGCCGCACGAGTGTTACATCCAGTTCATAGAGACGAACCAGTTTATTACGTTCGGGACGGCCATCGCGGCGTTCTATGTGCCAGTGACTGTGATGTGTATACTGTACTTCAGGATATGGAAGGAGACGAAGAAACGGCAGAAAGATCTGCCGAACCTTCAGGGCGGGAAGAAACATGACTCGTCGAAGAGATCCAACTCTAGGTGAGTTTTTGCTTTACTGCTACACCTAGCGGACGTTTCTGAAAGTTAGTTTTTTAAATCACTGCAAATATTGACTACACCTATGTCCGTTTTCCATTATATTTGTCGTAACCAATTATCATCTTGAGCCTATCAATTTTAGACTACTGTGAAATGTGTTGTTAATTCTGAATTTTGATTTTTTCTCAAACCAACTTTTATCTGAACATCTTCATCAATGTACTTCCGACCCTATATGATGAATATAATCATAATCATAATCATAATCTTTATTGCGTAAATGTTATCTACATGTCAAATTAAAATATTATAATAATGTCAGGTTACAAATAAAATTAATATACAGAAACAGAAAATACCTGTTTTAGCAAAATTGATTGTATGTACTTGAGTACATTTATTTATAGTTTTTACACTCAAGAAACTCCTTGAGGCTATAGAAATTCTGATCGACAAGCCAGTGCCTCAGGCGAGACTTGAAACAGGCCTGGCTAGAAGCACCAATTACGTGACGAGGTAGCCTGTTGTACACAGTCGGTCCCATAACATGAGTGAGCTTGTCAGACTTCGCTAGTCTCCTGGGAACTGGCTCTAGTTGCCCTGCGCGTCGTGTAGGATATGCAGTCCGATCTCCACATGTAGTATATGTGTGTAGGTTTTCCCTCACATACAACCCTACTTGGAGAATTACTATACAGGGCAACGTAAGAATACCCAGTTTTTTAAAATGCGGTCTTGCGGATTTGTCGCTGCTAATGCCTACTATCGCTCGTACGGCCCTTTTTTGCATGCGGAAAGCACGCTCCCATTCCGCGGCGCTTCCGTACAGCTCGGCGCCGTATTGTAGCAGAGAGTGCACCGTGGCGAAGTAGCACGTGCGTGCCACCCGCGTCGGCACCACCCGCGCCACGCGGCGTAGTGCATAGCACGCACTAGCAATTTTTCCACATAGTTTATGTATGTGATATTCCCAGGTTAGTATCGAGTCAATTTCGAATCCTAGGAAGTTTGTAACTTTTGTTTGTTTCAATTCGATATCATTAATGCGAACTCTCAGTTGTTTATATCGTTTTCCCGACAGGTTGAAGTGAGTAAATTGGGTTTTATTCAGATTCAACGCCAGACCGTTGATTCCAAACCACCCATAGAGCTGCGCACTCACCTCGTTCAACTTCATTTCCAATTCTTCAACCGTAGCGGCAGTGACCAACGCGGCCACATCGTCAGCGTACATAAAGACATCTGCCGATGTTATAGCATCCGGCAAGTCATTTAGCAATAGGGAGAATAGGACATTAGATACTGAGGAACCTTGCGCGACACCCATTGATGAGCATAGCGGGTCCGATCTCACTTCGCCCCGTTCCCGACCACAATTTGGGATCTACCCCGAAGAATGCTCGAGGCGAGAGATAACGCGGTATCCTGTAACCCATAATGATGCAGCTTTCCTCGAGCACGTCATGGTCAGCGACGTCGAACGCCTTTGAGAGGTCGCAGCAGATCACAGCGACGTGCTGCTTCCCCTCGCGAGCTTGGACAATAGACCGGACCAGCTCCCGGGTTAGTGTAGTCGTGGACCGTCCCACTCGGTACGCGTGCTGTCGATCAGAAAGCTGCTCGGTCTGAGAGAGGAAAGTCATGAGACGTGAACTTAGGCCATTCTCGAAAATTTTCGCTACTGCGGGTATTATCGAAATAGGCCTGTAACCGTCCATATCATCCTCTTGCCTTCCCCTTGAATACAGGTGATACCTTTGCAGCCTTTAGTATCTCAGGATAATTTCCTTCGCGTATACATATATTGAATAATTTAGCAAGGATCGGTGCGAGAGGAACCGCTGCTACTCTAATTAACTTCATATTCAACCCGTACACGTCTTTGGAAGTTTTTGGAGGAATCCGTGAAGCTATGAGTCTGTAGACTTCATCCGTTGTAAACGGACGAATCCTCAGCGTGCGATCAGCGGGCGCGCGCGCCGCGCGGAGCCCCGCGAGCGCCCTGGCGACGTCGGCGCGCGGCGCCGCCGCCGCAGCCGACGCGTTTAGGAATTTTGCGTTCAGGCAATTTACCGCAGCTTTCTTGGATGTAAACAAGGTGCCATCGCTGTCCCTAATGACATCAGTAAAGTCTAGATCAATGGAATTGTATTTTCTCTCTCTAAATTCACTACATTCCACATTGCTTTACAAGAGTTCCCATTTTTTCGATGATATTGGAATAGTAATTCGATTTTGTGAATGTCAATAACTTATCATATTTTTGTTTCATGTCATCCAAAATTGTATTCAAAATGTCAAAATTAGGATTCAATTTACTAAATTCAATGGTATCAAATAAGAGCGATTTAAAAATGTTTATATCTGTTGATACCCAGTTATGGCTTTTCTTCTTACAGTTAGTTTTTCGAAGTGGAAAACACGATTCGAATTTTGTTCGAATTATATTAGTAACCGAGCTGGCAGCACGTGAAGCGGTTTTGCAGCGCAAAAATACATCGTTCCAGTCTACAGAATGGAGTGACGATATAAAATTTACATTACTGTCCTGGGAAAAAGACCTAGAGTAACAGGTGGTCGGTTTAGATAACGCATCTTCGCATGCAATCTCAACTCTAACGCCAAAGTGGTCACTCAGGTCAGTAGAGATAGCAGAAGTGCGGACCAAACCTGTGGATAGATTACTGTACGCTTGGTCCAGGCAAGTACTCGTTGTCGGTGTCACTCTTGTGGGGAAGTCGACTTCAGCTACCATGCCATGGGCAGAGAGCACATCACACAACCTCTTCCAGTCTGGACTGTCGCCCAGGCTGTTAACATTCGTGTCTCCTACTATTAAACAGTTCACGCCTAAGTCACTAACCTTGTCGATCAGACGCTCAAAGTATTCTAAAAATTCAGAAACGCTGGCCAAATTGGTCCTATATATACAGATTATTGTCAAATTATAATCAATTAAATCAATAGCAGATACTTCGCAGTATCTTTCTCTACTTAAATTAGTTATGTCAGAATTCTCGGTACATCGTACGTCGTCCTTAATAAAAATACAAGACCCGCCGTGTCCTATCTCCGTTCTACAGAAATACGAAGCGAGTTTATAGCCATTTAAATTGACACATTTTAATTTATCAGCCGACAACCAATGCTCTGTTAACGCTAACACGGTACAATTTAATTCACACTGTAGTAAAACTTCGAGTCGTTGCGATTTCTTCGTCCCTAACGAGGCAATATTTTGATGAGATATGATTACGGTGCGGGAGTTGTTGCATTCGTTCGTCGTAGCCCGCTCCGCTGAGTCACACATGCCCGCGCTGCGGCGGCCCGGCGCGACTGACGGCGCGCGCGCGCTCCAGCCGGCCGGCCGTGGCCGGGCCGGCGGCGGGCCGCTCGCCCCGCTCGGTGCGGGGCTTTCTTGGAAACCACCAGTCTGATAGTTTTACACCCGGCGGCCACACCGCGGGGTCGCATATTTTTTCATAAAATCTTTCGGGGACACTTATTACAAAAGCAGAATGTAGATAGATCTGTTTTGATGTCTCTTTTTAGTACAGAGTAATCGTCACAATTGACAATTTTTTTGACAAACTTGTTGATACGGTCTACAGTCGTGTCAGGTTTGAATGACCAAGCTTGGATGTGCTTACGTTTTTCAACCGTTTGTAGGGTTTCGTCCTCCATACCGGAACCGGTTACAATCCGCCGCTGGTTTCTCGAACTACGTCTACGTTTGACTTCCTGCCAGTTATCAAAATGTTTCCCACTTTTTTTGTTGATCCAGAAAGGATGACGATATGGCGGCGTTTTCTCGTTCGTTTGTACGCACCATTAGATCAGCTGGAAGTATTGTCCCCTTCGGTTCGACTCGGCTTAATTCGGGAGTATTCGTAATGATACCAACTTTGTCTTTACCGACCGGTGTTTGTTGTTTATTATCTACCTTCAATGTCGTTTTTTTTGTAGCCGCTGCGACGTCGCTTGTAGTGTTAATGTTCACCGCTGCGTTCAGTTTGGCTTGACGTACAGGGCGCTGCAGCGCTGCCGGGGGTGTTACGGTCGTCAAGTCCGCAACCGGTGCAGGAATTTTAGAACTACTCTCAATTAGTGATTTTAATTGAGAGATAGTTTGTGTTTGAGTAGAAATCATCTCACCTTGTTTCGTGATTATCACATTGTGGCCGCGTATGGTGGATTCCAGGGGGAACCAATTCTCTTCACCATTTCTTGCAGGGTCCTCTGCAGATCTCGTACAGCAGTTTCGAGAGGTATTTGCGTCATATTTATATTTTTAATCGTGTAAAAACACCAAACCAGTACTGCTTCTCGGGCGACTACCCGACGAATATATATGCCAGTATATGTATGAGGTCGTACATCTTAAAATATGGTTACATCATCGTTGTAAACTGTGAGGAAATGGCATCGTTACTCATCTTGTTAAATCAGATTAATTCTAAGGAGAGTAAATTCGCTTAAGGTACGGTTTTAAATGTATCATCCTTCTATTATTATTAACTAGCTTTTACCCGCGACTTCGTCCGCGCCACATATTTATTAAAGTAATTGAGGCAGTACCTACTCGTATGTCTACTACCATACAAATTCACGTTTCCTAATCAAAATCGGTCTAAGTCAAAGTTTTATATTTATTAATAAATGTACAATTTACACGGCAAATTACAAAAAAAAACTATGTTCTCAAAAAATTAATCAAAAACAGACTTTAATTTAAAATCATATTGGGACGGTCCACCAAATTTTATTAGAGTCTATTAGTAGATATTAGTAGATATATCGTCTGATTACATGAACGCAAATTTTAGTTTGTTGCTCATATTTCAAAAAACCGCCCCACTGATTTCGAAAAAAATTATATGACCACCTCTGAACTATAATCTACCAACCAAAAAAATAACCATCTAAATTGATTCACAATTGGAAATACAACTGGATTGATAACCTCCTCCTTTTTTGAAGTCGGTTAAACATAGCATACAAAGAGTGCAAAGATCCTTCCATGCACACTTTTACTCTTCATTTCCACTCTTTTCAACTCTTTTATAAAAACAAAAATATTCTGTGATAAAAAGTCGCCGTTGTCTTTTCCTAAGTCTAGTCTATCTGTGCACCAAATTGTAACAAACTCTTTAAGTGGCTTAGGCGTTAGGCGGTAACGGACAGAGAGAGTTACTTTCATATATATAATTTCGTATTAGAATTGAAAACAGGTGTTCCTTATCATTTTATAGGAGGCAGTTGTAAAAGATTACCGAAAAGTAATACGTTTACTCCTCCAAAAAACTCATTTTCGCAGTTCTTAATTTGCCTTAATCGAGCGTCCATCATGCATAACATTTGATAAGACACCATGGAAATCTCGTCGACTATCAAAAATTCTGTCTGATACGCCATTTAGTGGCTGCGCCCATCTTAAATATTGAGGTTGTATAGTGCACTGTATTCTTCTTGTCGAGCCTTTTATTTGATACCCATGTTGATGGGATTGATAAAACCTAAGTTATCCGCCATTGTGTAGAGGCCGCCATCTTGGATTTTAATTTTATATAGTACGTTGTATTCTACTGGTTGAGCACTTTCATTTGATACCCATATTGATGGGATTGATAAAACCTACGTTATCCGCCATTTTGTAGCGGCCGCCATCTTGGATTTCAATTTTTTATAGTATGTTGTATTCTGCTTGTTGAGCCCTTTCATTTGATACCCATGTTGATGGGATTCATAAAACCTACGTTATCCGCCATTTTGTAGCGGCCGCCATCTTGGATTTAATTTTTTATAGTATATTGTATTCTGCTTGTTGAGCCCTTTCATTTGATACCCATGTTGATGAGATTGATAAAACCTACGTTATCCGCCATTGTGTAGAGGCCGCCATCTTGGATTTTATTTTATATAGTACGTTGTATTCTACTGGTTGAGCACTTTCATTTGAAACCCATATTGATGGGATTGATAAAACCTACGTTATCCGCCATTTTGTAGCAGCCGCCATCTTGGATTTAATTTTTTATAGTATATTGTATTCTGCTTGTTGAGCCCTTTCATTTGATACCCATGTTGATGGGATTGATAAAACCTACGTTATCCGCCATTTTGTAGCGGCGGCCATCTTGAATTTATAAATAAATGATACCGCTAGAAGCGTCTTGAAACGCTCTTGAGAGTAAATGGCTCAAACGGGTAAAAGTAAGGTGGCACTTCATATGCCGAAACATAAACACCGCACTTATGTAACCTGACACCCGTTTTCCCGCCAAATTTGTAAAACGCGAAAAGCGGCCAGTGTATCAAGCGGTTATATAAGTATCCCCGTATAGTTAGAAATTATAAAATTGCTGGAACAAACGTTTATCGACTCCATTTCAAGTGTCTAGATACAAAGTTTCATGGTTTTATCTTCAACAATGTTGAACTTGCAGACTTTCACCCCCCAATTCCACCCCCGTAGGTACAGTTCGAAACTACAAAACTGCTAAAACATACATTTTATGGTTTCGTGTTAAATATCTAGACGTAAAGTTTCATAGTCCTTCAACAATGACGAAGTTTTCCATATAAACTTTCATCCCTTATTTTAACCCTTTCAACCCTTTTTTCGGAACAAAAAAGTAGCCTATGTCCTTTCTCGGGATCTATTCTATCTATGTATAAAATTTCATCAAAATCTGTTGGTTGGTTTAGGCGGTAAAGACGGACAGACAGACAGACAGACAGACAGACAGACAGAGTTACTTTCGCATTTATAATATTAGTATGGATAGTCTAAATCAATGACATTATTTTCATCTTCTATAAATTTTGCAATAAAATGTTTTTATACCTGTAGTTTTCTCTTTATAACAATATCATTATAGTCTTATATTATGATCTCCAATATTACGCTTTGCTTAGTTTGGGGCTGAATGGTGTTGTATAAGTATGTGAAATGTCCATCACCACGCCATACCATATGCTTTGGCGTATTTTTATCTATTCTATTGGTTACACATTTCCACCATGATCCACCATTCATCTAATTATGTTAGTTAACAAACCATTGTTTAAAATTTTATTTATATTCCATACGTTATCAAGACCATATCAGAGAATTTCAATCCCAAAACAACACAAAACATAAAATCCGATCCTAAAGTGTTTCCACAGAGCTCGTTCAATGAAGCAGTAACCAAGATTAACAATGCAGAGTTAGAAGCATTCCCTCGTACCGACATACCGACTTTTTTCATTGATCCCCTGGTGCTCAGCTCACGGCCCGCGTAGGTGCATAGAGAATGAGGGCTTGAGGAAAATGCAAATCGGTAATTGCTCTCCATCCATTTGGAATATTGATGGATTGAGATTTGAACAATGGATACTCTGGGATTACGTCACGAATATGGTCGCACGAAACGTCCGTAATCGGGATGGAGCTCCAAAAAGCGTGACGACGAAAAAAAAACTAATTAGTCGTCAGTTAGATTTATTATACACGTATTTTTTTATGTTTCACAAAGAAATATTGACGATGCTTAAAAGTTTCCAGTGACGTCACGTTATGGTACGACTTTACGATAGAGTGACGTCACAACCCCCTACTTCGGAAGTTTGACGATGTATATCTTTTTCAATTTTTGGAAATTTGATAAAACAAAAAATACATGTCCAATATTATTCCATTATCTACCTGACGTACTAATTAGAATGGTATATTTTTGACCTTTGGACATCCCAATTATGATAATTATGAATGGATCAGCCAAAGAGGTTACATCTAGGGGATCAGCAAACACGCTGTGTCAAATGTTTTGGTCAGGAAACAAAATATGTCCGTACTCGTACTTATAGTGGTCGGCAAACAAGTTGACTTAAAAGTGACGTGGAAGGGGAAAGTTCGCGCATGTGCACTTCCACCAAAGAGACCTTAAAACGTTTCTGCGCAGTCATCCGCCGCTGACTTCATTGGGTCAACTTGTTGGCCGGGATCTATACTATCTCACAAAAACTCGTATTTGTTCTGAATGAGAATCGACTTCATAACCCGCGCTTCTGTGGGTAGACTCTGTGCCAACTGTACCACGAGGTCACTTACCATTGAACTGAGCTATTACCACTTCATGAGTAAGTACTTCTTGCTTTTTTATTCATGCGTCAGGTTAATTCGTGACGCTTCACATTATTTAGTGTGTACACAATCACCGGATACAGAATATTATGTTGTTTAACATTTTCCGTACAAAAGTAGTCTTTGCAAAGTCCGCCTGGGGAAGTACCGCACCTCTGCTAGTTATTCTACAGCCAAGCATGAATGCGCAAACAGCACTAGGTTCAGATTTGAAGAGCAATGTTTCCAGATACAATACAGGGCATAGAGGTAAATCCTACTAACATTATATAAATTTCAATGTTAAGATGTTTGTTCCTCAATCACATCGGAATGTCTGAACGGAAGAACAGGTTGAAATTTGTTTTTATCACTGGATAATATATAAATACTGGTGGAAAATTCACAAACAGCACCATCTGACCCCGAACTAAGCAAAGCTTGTACTATGGCGGCCAGATAGCAATATTTGCGTTGCATGATATTTGCAATTGGTGGGGATCGAACCCACCCTCGGCTTCGCAGACAGAGCTACTACCCACTAAGCCACGAGGTCAGTCGGGTAATAATGCGAACTATGCGTGTAAAACCGCGGGGCGTTGCAAGTAATTTAATATATCTGGGTGACGAGCGTAGTGCAGTGCTAGGTAATGATTTGGACTCTTCATAATTCAATACATACATAACAATGGAATGTTTCTACCATGCCAGGACTAGTGATCAGGAGACAAGCTCGAGGCAGGGATGGGAAAGTTATCGATTGATCCCTAGAGCGCACCGAGGAGGTTATCAATTCAGTTCCCTCCACTTAATTCGATATTGAGCTTCCATAGTAAATTTTTTTAAACGCTACAGTTTCCTCTTTCCGTGGTGTTGGAAGACAACCCTGGGGCAGACTTGCCGATGGCATCCACTCTGTAAATACCCACTGATCGAAGTAATATTAACTAATCTGAATTAGAAATAACACAATTTTTATTCTAACTCAAATTTAGTAATTATGATAAAACAATAAATTCTTGGTTAATAATTTTAACAAAATAGAACCTACTTTCAACAGAAAACTTATAATATGAAAAAGTTTTCCTCGATTTCTCTAGGATGCCATCATCAGATCCTGGTTTCCTTATCACGGTACCACCCTTGGAATATCTCCTTTACAACAAAAAAGGAATCATCAAAATCCATTCATAAATAGCTTCGTCATTTATCCGCGAACACACATAAAAAAACATATATACTGTCGAATTGAGAAACCTCCTTAAAGAACCTCCTTTTTTTAGAAGTCGGTTAAAAACTATTATCTATGTATATTAATACTAGCGGCCCGTTCCGGCTTCACTCCGAATCAACTGTAGCGCCATCTGACAGACTGATTACAGGCCCTACCTAAACACATACAAAACAAGAACAAAATTAAAAATGTTGATTAACCCCCGACTACCTCGGAATTATTATCAGTACAACATTCTACTAGTCAAGCCCTTTTATTTGATACCCATATTGAAGGAGTTTTGAAAAAAGAAATGTACTTCGCCATTTTGTGGGAGCGGCCATCTTGGATTTGAAATTCGTCGTAGTGCAAAGTATTCTACTAGTCAAGTCCTTTCGTTTGACACCCATATTGTGGTAGTAGTGAAAAAAATAATATTATTCGCCATTTTGTGGTGGCGGCCATCATGAGATTTGTTATAGTGTATAGTATTCTACTAGTCAAGCCCTTTCATTTGATATAGGTATAGGTATAGGTATAGGTATAGGTTGTGAAGAAATATTTTGTCCGCCATTTTGTGGAGGACCAAACTAAAAAAACCGCATCGGAATCGGCCCATCCGTTTGAGCTCTACGGTGACACAGACAGACACACACACAGACAGACAGACAGACAGACAGACATACAGACAGACAGACAGACAGACAGAAAGATAGACAGACATCGACGTCAAACTTATAACACCCCTTTTTTTGGTCAGGGGTTAAAAATCATTCAAATCGGTCCATCCCTTTAGGCGGAGTTCACTGTCAATGTCAACACACGTACAGAAGAATCTCTATGTATAAAAATGTTATGTTGGTTTGTGTACGCTTCAAAAACTCAAAAAGTTCCTCACCGATCGAGCTGAAATCTTACAATGATGTATAATCCGCATCAAGGATTGTTTTTATCTAATTTCTGCATCACAATGTGCCACAGCGAAGCGTGGCAGGGTACATATGTGTTTTGTATTGTATATACCTATAAAGATTATAAAGCCGAAGAGTTTGAACACGCTAATCTAAGGACCCACTGGATATATATTTAAAACTCTTACACCGTGGGATATGTACGTTATCTCTGAAAGCTATAGGCTATACATAGCTTTAGCTATAATTTTGTATGTACCTAGGGCGAAGCTGGGGGGATCCTCTAGTTAGTAGAATATAAGTAGACAAAATTATAGGAAAATTTTAAAACAACCAAATCAATTGCAGTGTACAATCTGTTCATCACAAATGAGATACAACAAAATATTTTGGTATGAGACAGGAAACGGCACGTCCTTGTCTCGCACGTCGTTATCTCGTTGTGTTACCGGAAACGAGATTTTGATTATTTGTGATTTGGTGTACACACTTACGCAGGAGAAAAATATAGGCACATCATGCACCACGAATTTTTTAGTGCGCGGTAGCAGGACATGTGCCTGATGGTAAGCAACATGCCTGCCACATAACAGCACAGTGACACGCAGCTACTGGAACATGAAGAGTCCAAATCATGACCTAGCACTGCACTGCGCTCGTCATCCAGAGATCTAAGATGTTACATCTCTAAGCCTCTCTAAGAAATTACAGAATTTCTCTGGAAACTTTGCCCTTCAAACCGGAACACAGTAATATTGGCGCATTACTGTTTGGCGATAGAATAAATAAATAAATAAAATATTGCCAAGAGTTTTTGTTGGCCAAAAAATGCAAATTTTGGATTTTGATTGATATTTCAAAAACACTTATTTCGGAATAATTTTAATCAATAAGATTTATGGGACTATTTCTAAAAGTTAATGATTTTGACTCTGTTTGACTACATGTTCCAATAGCTGCGTGTTATTGTGGTATTATATGACAGGCGTGTTGCTTACCATCAGGCACATGTCTCGCTGGTCTTGTCACTGACTCTATGCTATAAAAAATACACAAACAAAAACCACAGACAACCGAATTGAGAAGTATGTTAAAAAAATTACAACCGAATAGAAAATCTACTTTCTTTTTGTTGTGGCGGTTAAAAAGATCCATCCATGAAAAGAACAAGTAATTTCCTATCGCGTTTTCCATCTCTCGTAGCAACACCACATTCTTGCTGTATCCTATTCAGGCTCGATGTGTTATCACGAGATAAAAGTGCGGTGTACTTTGTGCGGCAGAGCTTTGTTCTTCTTTTTGCAGACAGCTGATAGGTACCGGCAGTGGCTTTGACGGCTACGTAGCGCCGAGGCCATTCCCATGTTATGCTACAGATTTAATATACAACCATACTGGTAGATTATCTACCACTATGGTTGTATATTAAATCTATCGCAGATATACCCATAGATTTAGACTACAGATGTGCCCGCCCAAACTTCAAGGCGTGCTCCTTGAAGTTTGGGCGGGCAAGTTTGAATTATGTCATCGTTGGGACTAGTGAGCTCTCTCTTCTCGTTCCAGTCGTTGCAGGAAGCGGTGAATGACAGACGTTTTTACTATAATAAAAAAAGATAATAGAAATATTAATATAAGTATAACCACAGCATACGTCGCCGCTAGAGGTTCTAATGATCAAGTAGTTTGGCGGTGTGTAAATCACTCCGCTACACACACAGACGCAGTTTGTTACCAATTTCAGGATTCTCAGGGCGCATCTATAGCTCTAAATCGTTGGAAATATCTAGTATGCTGCTTTATTTGCTATTTTACTACTAGCAAATTAAGCAGCATAAAACCTAGAACGACTGGAACTTTTATTTGATTTTAGCAACGCGCCACAGTGTTCCCGCTTAGTTCCCGTTCCCGTAATTTTGTCACGACATAAAGTAGCCTATAGATATGTTTTTCATACTGTAATATAACCGCTTGATACACTTTGGTAACTATATTACACCGAATGACGAAAATTTACAAAATGAACTTTGCGGTCGGGCTTTTGGCGGGAATTTTTTTTTTCTTCTTTAAATATTGGTGGACAATTCACACACAACACCACCTGACCCCAAACTAAGCAAAGCTTGTGGTATGGCGGCCAGATAGCTGATATAATACATAAATAGTTTTAAATACATACTTATTATAAATAGAAACACCCATTTGAGAACGTATACCCACTAATTTGGGTTTAATGGCGTCTGCTTGAACCGGTCTTTATTTTGAGATAAACCACGTTAAAATTAAAGTTCGTTCATATATAAAAAATGTTAAATTAAAACAAAAACCAAAAAATATTTTTCACGGGGAAATGGTCCCAAAAATTTGAAAAATTCACCGAAAGTGAATCAAGCGGATAATTATGTTCTAAATTTCAACACGTCCGTTTTGCCGTTCCGACGTGATTGAACAAAGAACATCCAAACTTTTACATTACAACAGGATATCCTACAGCGATGACTAGTGTCTGAATGTAGATAATTGCCATCCCCATAATCGATTTAACATGTACATTAGAGAGAGCCTATGAACATTGGTAGAATTGTACCTATATATAATGGTGTTAGGTTTATTGATATTGATGTAGCGGTCTCAAAGATTACCTTACATACTTACACACAACTGGCAAAATCAGAGTTTCGTCTGAATAATACAATCATGTATCGTAACTTTTTTGGCTTTATCATTGTATCCCAATAATAAATTTACTAAAAAGGTCCTACAGTATAATCCTGGCCTTATTCTCATTTTTGTAACAACAAAATACCCAACTCTCCTTAAAAAAACTGCTGTACACCTACCTATAGACCGTACACGTGTAAGTAACAAAGTTTAATATAACTTGGAGTATGTATTTTCCTTTTTGGACCCTCCCTAAAATCGGGGAAGCGCCCGGAGTCTGTCATAAGCGATAAATTTAACCCTACCTCGGCCACTCGGATCTAATAAAAACGTCTGCCTTCTAAGAGCCTTTAAAAATTTCATCGTCCACACCTTTGGCGTGGGGCACATTTGAATGGGGGCTTGTCGCACCCCGAGGCAGTGTTGCTAGATTTGTTTTACAAATACTAACATTTTCTGCAGTTAATATACTGATACCAATTTCTGAGAACAGCCGTTAAAAATAGTTCTCAATTTTGCCAAAAGTTAAGTTAATTTAATATTTAAAAATCGATGTAATCAAGTCAATTAATTGGTTCCATTTATTTTTGATCCCCTCATTTTACAAGTCATGGACTTACTGTATTTTACAAAATAATTATGACTAAAATTTATTATAATTATTAGAATTAAACTAAACTATCTTAAATTAACGTGAACCGTTTCGTAGACAAAAACTACGCATCAACTTTGGTATTTTAGTTAGCACAGACTTAGTTATTTCCTACGTCTTATTCTTTTACTAGAAAATATTATAGTGTGTTATTTATTTATTTATTTATTTATTAAATTTCAGTTGCCTTCTGTGCTTACAGTATACACCAAAGCGCACAGAAAGCCAGAAAAATACTACAAAACAACTTAAGAATAAATAACAAATCAAACATCATAACTTGTAATAATACCTATAACAAGAAATATTATGGGAGAAAAAAATTACATAAATGAGTCTCTAACATTCACAAATTATACGCTACATTAATTATGATCTTCATTGCAAATGTATGCATAATAATTACAATATAAACCATAAACTCAAAATAAATTGTACATAATATGAATTATGAACTTATGAAATTATTTATTATTCTCACAAACATTACGCAGTACTTTCACTTAGAAATTTGATAGCAACTCTTAAAAAGACATTGAAATTGTCAACAAATAAGTCTACATTTGGCGTATGAGCGAGTAGGTTGTTGAGCAGATTAAGGGCTTGTGAGGTGGGAGCGAAACGAGCCGTGTCGGTGCGCGCGCGCGGCGCCTGAAACTAGGGATGCCCAAAAAAGTGTATTGTATCGATATATCGCATCGTAACTGTATCGAACTTGGTTGTATCGATACGCGATTTTATCGATTTCCTTTGGATCGATATATCGTATCGTAACCGTATCGCATGCCTTTCATTTAATATGCTATATAATAAGTATATATATCGTGCAAAGGGTTATCTTTTTAGTAGTTTTACTATATTATTTTATTTTTTAAAAAGAAACAAATAATTATATGTATTTAGAATAGTTTTATTCAACAAATAAATCACAATTGCCATTGATCAGCACTTAAACAACGCAAAAAATAATAATTTTGATAAGCGCTGTGGATTTAACCTATTACGGCTTTCGGAAAGTGTGTGCCCAGCTACGAACGGAATGACAAAGGAGAACATAAACTAAACATTTATTAATCATATTTGATGGTACTACAAAGTTCAAAGATTATTTAAATCTACCTCCAAGTCTAAATAAAAGCCGGCTGTTCTTGTTCCATGAACAATTTTGTCGACGTTATCATTCTCTTATTACTAATAACAATATATTCAATGGCACTGTCTATTATCGTTTAGTGATGATGTAATAGGTACTTTACAATTTTACAAATTAATCACCGACATAGTTTGATACGATATGGTAATGCGATATTTTTATAAGAATGCGATATATCGAAGCGTATCGTATGGTCAAAATATCGCATCAAATATCGATTTATCGTATAGTGCTGTATCGATATTCCGATATATCGTATCGTAACGGGCATCCCTACCTGAAACAGGTTCCGGACGGCGCAGGCGCGAGACTGGCGCACACGGCCTGGGACAGACAGAGAACAGCGCGCCAAGGTTTCCGAATCATCAATCCATCCATTCAAGAGCCGGTAATAGTGGATCACTATTGCGCACTTACGTCTCACCTCCAGCGTGTTGAACCCGACCATACCGGCGACAAACAGGGATGGATATAGAAACGGGTAATATCCGTATAGTTTCTTATATAGATAGCGGGCAAATTTTCGTTGGACTTTTTCCAGCATAAGCTTATATTTACTTTCGTGCGGATCCCAAACGACAGAATTGTATTCCAGCTTACTACGAACAAAACTATTGTATAAAACCAGAATCGCGTTCCTGTCATGAAACCTAGTTGTCTGCCGCATCACGAAACCGAGAGACTTAAAAGCTTTTTTACACAGAAGTTCTACGTGTGTGTTGAATTTAAGCTCTACGTCCAAAGTGACTCCCAAGTCCACAATCTCAGTGACGCGCTCCAACAAGACATCCGCCACTCGGTAGTCATAACGGATGGGATTCCGGGAACGAGTGAATGAGATTGTTTTACATTTGGAGAGATTCAGATCCAATTCATTATACTCTCCCCAAAGAACTACACTATCGATATCTTTCTGAAGCAACTCACAGTCATCCGTACCGCCGATAGACAAATATAACTTTATGTGTTACTTAACACTTATAATATACTTTTAAAAGACGGTTCGAGAAAATTTATGAACACTATTGTAGTAGAAATTAAAAGAAATCAAATAATTTAAAATATATCAGATTCGGGGTCTTCTCTCAAAAGGAGAGCCCTAGGCAAGCCAAGAGCGAGCTAGCGGATGATGCATGGCCACGCAAAGATATTCTCCTTAGAATATGCTGATTTTTCACGATATTTTCCAACACCGTAAAGCCTGTGGTGATGACATATTAGTACATCTATTATTCATTATTATTTGGAGTCTGTACTGTTCCGATACTTACGAAAGGCCTCCCTACCCTCCCTCCATTAAATTCTGTCTATTGTGCTAATGTCTCACAGTCCTTGAAATAGCTGTCGAGGTCTTCCCGGCAGCGCTTCTTTGGCCTGCCGCATCGTAGTTTGCGATCGGGTTTTCATTGAGTAGTAATTTTGACCCATGATCATTCAACATAGGAAATATACTTATAGGCGCAGGTGGAATTCGAAAAATACTTAGAGGATATGACGATGAGGAAATCAGATGTGCTCGCTATTATCGCTATCCCCTCTTTTTAACACCCGACCAAAAAAGGGGTGTTATAAGTTTGACTTCGATGTATGTCTGTCTGTCTATCTGTTTGTCTGTGTGTGTGTGTCTGTCTGTGGCATCGTAGAGCTCAAACGGATGGACCGATTTCGATGCGTTTTTTTATTTGAAGGTTAATTTTTGTGCGGATATGTTTAGCTATGTCTGGTTACTATCGATTTAAGATGACCGCCTCCACAAAATGGCGAAATACAGTTATTTTTTCACTACTTCCTGAATATGGGTATCAAATGAAAAGGCTTGACTAGTAGAATGTTGTACAGATTACATATCCGAGGTAGTCGGAGGTAAATCAAATTTTTTCATTGTCTTCTTGTTTAGACGGAGGTTAAAAATAACAAAAGAAAATTAAAACAGTCACGTTTTTCCTCGAAATTTCTGAAAGTATCCCCAATATGGCAGCCCAGAGTGGGGTAACCGACTCCCCCGGCTTTGAGCTCGATGTAAAAGACATTGCTCTAAGATACGCTTCCGTGTCGACGCATGTATACGTATCGCGTAAGTACCCATTTGTTTTCGAGAACTTTCACTTAATTTAATTTAAGCACTTATTCGCTCGTATGAATGTTATTGTCTAGGAGTATATGTAATGCTGTTTTCAAAATATTGGCTCTAGGCTTATGTGAGCGAGTGTTAAAACGCTAATGTGTACCGGTTTGAAGTGCAAAAATAAATAGTATGCCTATGACACGCCTAAAGTGAAAACTAAAATAAGATTTAACTATTAAAAACTAATGAATAAATTAAATAATAAAAAAAATTTTTTTTTTTAATAAACACAGTGACACCATAGTGACAGATGCGGCTGAAGCACTAGTATCCATGGTCAAGAATCAAACAAGAATTAATTAGAGAAAATACAGTGACAGCAGACAGACAGCAGCAGCTGACTATCTTTCTCGCTTTGGCACACGCGGCGGTCTCGAGTTCACCCGAACTCGTCTTTCATTTCCAAGCGTGACGCCGAGCTTCATTCACAGCCCACGAAATATCTGTGTGGGGTGCGCCAAAAGTAGTTTTTACTTTAAAATACACTCTTTATTAGAAGACGGCGGCTGAAGTTTTGACTGGTATATTTGTAAGGGCCTCAATTACCTATTCGGAACCCCTGGTTTGAATCAAAGGAAAAAAAAAACAGTACTTACTTAATAATAAATATTAACCGACTACTTAATTAAGTCAATTCAATTCTAGAAGAGTTCTGCGTAGCACAGGACGCGCTCGCCACTAATCAGGAAAATTTGATGTGAAAAAATAGTTTAAAGTTACATATTATTGTATATTATTGTATTTTAGGATCAGCAATAAAGGGTTAAATACAAAATAAAAAATGTAAATTCAACCGAAAGTTGTATTAAGTAAAAAACAAAATCAGTGAAACTAAGAGAAATATAAGCAATCACAAGTCAACAAGACTCGTGTAGCTCTCTCTATGTAATAAAAAAAAAGAAATCAACAACATTTAAAATATCGTTTTAAAATTGTGGAATGCCCAACGAAGAATCAGATTTTGTAAAACAATTGAAAATAGAATTAAAAAAAAAACCGCTTGAATTTCACCTACTTCATTTTCATCACAAAAAGTCGTTGCTACGAACTATTTTGAAACTTACAAACCCACCAACTCTACGGTACAATTAAGGAAGCCGAAAAGAAATCAACAACATTAAAAATATCGTTTTAAAATTGTGGAATGCCCAACGAAAAATCAGATTTTGTAAAACAATTGAAAACAGAATTAATAAAAAAAACGCTTACAATTTCACCTACTTACTTCATTTTCATCACAAAAAGTCGTTGCTACGAACTATTTTGAAACTTACAAACCCACCAACTCTACGGTACAATTAAGGAAGCCGATCTTTCCGTGGCATTACGAACCTTTTAGCCTTGATATAACGTTGAAATTTGTAGATGAGTAGTACATCGTAGTCTCATGAATATTTATGCAGCTTAACTACGCTGGAATTTAAAACGAAATAGCTGTTTTAAACTAACATCGGCGAGAAATGTTCGCAAATCGAGACGGAAATGGATTTTTAATTCCTTCCTTTTTTTTGCAAAGTGTAATGCTGCTTTACTATCGCGTATTACGAACAGTGGCTATTTCCAGCGAGCGATGTAATTAGTGACTTAAAAGATTTATCAACTTTTATGTTAAAAAAATATCATTTTTATCGTTGAAATTAACCTTCGTTTCCTTATGGCAGGTTTGGAAGCATAGGGGTTTTCCTGAAAAAAAAAAAATGTGAGCCTAAACCCGTTAGCAAAATATATAGCGGAAGTAACACGTAACAACTTGTTGCCAACTTTATTTTTCAGATGATCGTACCATAAATAGCAAAATTAAGCATTTTTTTCTGCTAGTTGTGTTGCTTGTAACCTACATTTCTTTCTACTATCATTTTAACTCATTTTTTATTAGAATCACTTAAAACAAGTAATTAGCGCTATAATACAGCTTAGGCGGCCCCTAGATGATCAATAATTATGCGCAATATTGCGAATTGTACAATATTATTGACGATTTAGGGTTAAAATTGAAGATTGCACAATGATTGAATGAAAGTTTGAGCGAATGTAATTTTTATTGCTTCAGTTTTTTTCATTGTGCCGTGTAGGGTCAGTATTGGACAATATTTATCAGTCTGTTGCTCGTTTTGACAAGGAGAACACGTATGGCGAGAATGCAGAAGTTAAGGAAACGGAGATTAGCTACGAATATGAGTATCCAATTCTACAGATAAATAGATAACTGCCGTCTCTGTGGAATATCAAGAGCAAAGAATATAATGACCGTGATAAATAAATGTTTAGTATTAGACATTGTTGTCTAAATCCAAAGAGATGTTTTCTTTTTTTTATAGTACCTATGAAGTGACGAGACGAGCAAGACATGGCTGTGCCTGATGGTAACCAACAAGCCTGCCATAACAGCCCAATGACACGCAGCTATTGGAACAATAATAATCCAAATCATTACCTAACAAAGCATTGCGCTCGTCATCCAGATATATAAAATATTTTATCTCTACGCCCAGTAATTTCACTGAAAACAATTCCCTTCAAACCCGAACACAGTAACACATTACAAACAAAGGTAAGCAAAGATTTCCATGAACAACAACACTACATATTATATGTACATATCATTTGCAGCTAAATCTTGCTGAGAGACATTTTGTTCGCGCGGTCCTTACGGAATCGACATCATTCTCCGACTAAACACGAAAACATTGAGTAGTTCGTATTTTTGTGCAATATAATTGATCGTTTGGATGCTAGGTTCCATTCAATCTTTTTGTACAATAAAATGCATTACACAAAGTTATTGTAGGTTTAGGGCCCGCCTTAGAGTAAGTACATTTATAGAAAACAAAAAAATGAAATAAAAATTACAATTTAGTATTTGGCTCAGCATTTTAACAGATGCATTAAATTGTGATTTTATCCGGTAAACGGAATTAACATTTTATTATTTATGGAATAATTACAAAAAATATACATACAATTGTTGCATATAAATAACGAATGTACAAAGATTTATCTCATTACACCGTATTTTCCCTGGCGACATTGCCTTTCAAATTGGAACACAATAATATTTGTACATCACCGCTTGATAGTAGAATAATTGGCTAAGATGTAATTCCCCAGGCGATATCACTACAAATGTTTTATTCGAAACGCAATCTCAGATTATCTAGATGTTGTTGAAGAAATTTCTAAGGGCTCTGACCTGAAGAAAATACAGTTTCCAATGTAAGTTTAATGGACATTGTGGGGGATTTTACGTATTTTCTTAATATAAATGCAGGTGAGTTCGTATGTAGGTCGTTTCTCACGTAAAACATGTAGCATCTGGACTGGGTATTAAAACAACCGTTTTGTCTCCTACATATTGCATGAGGGGTCTTGAGACGTTGCTGCTCTAATACAGGATGCAGCAGTATGGACCTTGGCAAATAGAATTATTCTAGATTGTGTTAAATGCTGCTGCTCTAATACAGGATGCAGCAGTATGGACCTTGGCAAATAGAATTAT
Organism: Ectropis grisescens; assembly: GCA_017562165.1. NCBI lineage: Eukaryota > Metazoa > Arthropoda > Insecta > Lepidoptera > Geometridae > Ectropis > Ectropis grisescens. The sequence continues at coordinate 22,046,370 of CM029789.1, read as the reverse complement.
TCTAGATTGTGTTAAATGAGTTCTAATAAGTTCTGAGATATTAACATTAAATAAATAAAATAAATAATAAATATTGGTGGACAATTCACACACAACACCATCTGACCCCAAACTAAGCAAAGCTTGTGTGATGGCAGCCAGATAGTTGATATAATACTTATATAGTTTTACTTTTACTTATTATACATAGAAACACCCAGACAGTGCAAACATTTGAATTCATCAAACATCATTATCATTATCATTTTTAGTTACGTGATGTAGTTCTCATTGTACCTTAGATAGATAGATACATATTATTGAACACACCAAAATTAAAATAATTCACCAATTGAAACACTTAAAGTAATTCAGTTGGTAAATAAAGGCTCTGTCCGTTGAAACAAAATTAATTAAATGGAAGTCTTGTACAGAGGTCCGATTAGTGATACTGCCCAAAACTTTTGAATGTATTTAAATTATGTGTATGTAATATAAAATGTATATGTCGTGGTACTTTTCGCAGTTATTATATCAAATATTACTATATTCCGGTTTGAAGGGCAATGTTCAGAATGCGAAAATACCTGTCAGCTAATTTTGAAACGTATTTTTGCATTCTAAAAATTGCCTCTTCTTTCTTACTGTTTGATCTTATTTGTTCTGACTGTTCTTTTCAGTACAGTAAGAGTTGAAGATATGTATAGAATGTCTGTGAGATCATTCTTTTTTCCCATGGACTACGGACGAGGGGCGAAGATGTATCGGGTTGAGCTGCGCAATGAAATTACTTCGGTGTCGATAGCGGAGTGGCAAAGAATCCGTAGATATTCAGTGCCGTAAATCGGCTGCTATGTCTTCAGTGCGAGGTTTTATAACTGCGTGTGATAAAAGAGAAGTATGTGGAAATTGGGCAATATGTCTGTAATACAATAGGCGAGACGACTAGAAAAAAAGTAATTAGCTTTTTTATTAGTCCATCAGGAAGGTTATAAAAAATATTGCATAAAAAAAGTAATTAGTCCATCAGGTAGGTTATAAAAAATATTGCATACGTATTTTTCTTATGTTTCACAAACAAAAAAAACGACGAATATACAGCGCTTCGAAGTTTCCAGTCACTTCACGATATGATACATCATTCCTATAGCGTGACGTCACAACCCCACTCGAGAAGTGTGATGGTCTATACTATATTTGTAAATTTTTGATAATTTGATAAAACAAAAAACAAAGTGGTCAAGTGCGAGTCGGACTCGCCCATGAAGGCTTCCGTAGCAGCAAGTAACATAATATAAAAGTTCTTGTAGTTCGTTGTTACTTTAATCAGTGTTTTAACAATAGTGAATTTATGACGTATTAAAAAAAACTACTTATAAATTTCATTCAAACCAATTTTCGTTGACAGTTTACATGGTAATGTAAATCATAGATTTTTTTAGTTTTGTCATTCTCTTATTTTAGAAGTTACAAGGGGGGGGGAGGCACACATTTTACCACTTTGCAAGAGTTGGAAGTTTGGAAGAGAAAAAAAAATATGTTAGACATCTCAATATAATTTTTGAAGACCTATCCATAAATAAACCACACGTATGGTTTGAATGGAAAAAAATCCTTGAGTTTCAGTTCTAAGTATGGGACACCCCTAAAATTTATTGTTTTGTTCTATTTTTTGTATGAAAATCTTAATGGAGTTTACAGAATACATCTACTTACCAAGTTTCAATAGTATGTATGGTTCTTATAGTTTCGGAGAAAAGTGGCTGTGGCATACGGACGAACAGGCAGACAGACAGACAGACAGACATGACGAATCTGTAAGGGTCCCGTATTTTGGCATTTGGCTACGGAACCCTAAAAAATACGGGTCCCATATTTTTTCAAGTTTAATCTACCTGACGAACTAATTACTTAGAATGGTATATTTTTGACCATGTCGTCGTCCCAATTGTAATTTTTCATCGCGACATATCGTTATGAAGTGAGTACTCTGTCACAGGTACCCGCTGTGAGTAAACTTAGACAAAGAACGTCTGCGAATCCCATTCCATTTTCCCATGGATCAACCGGGGGTGGGAGAGGGGGGAGTTCATCCATTCGGATAAACTTTACTTTGAAGTATTGGAATAGAATAATGTTTTTACATTCATAGGATTGATAATACCGAGTGCTTTTATGTAGAGTGCACTGAGGTAGATTACGTAAAGATATAGTTTTTGACAGTGATGGAGACTGTTGTGGCTTAGTGACGGGAATTTCGGTTTTACAGCTGGAGGTAAAAGATTCGAAGCCCAAGTGCAAATTTCAGTCTACTCCATATTTGCATGTTACCATCATCACTGACGCCCGAGTGACACGAGGCTAGTTTTTCAAGCTAGGATGGCAAGCTAGTAACTAGCTTCGTGTAGACAACGCTAGTTTTGTCTACAGGAATCTAGTAGTGCTAGCTTGCTATACTATCTTGAAAAACTAGCCTCGTGTTACTCGGGCATGACTTTGACGGTAAAGTGTAGGTAAAGTGTACTGTGTTTCCAAGAAAGATATCCGTTGAAAAAACTTGGTTGTGTAAAATAAAAAAAATAGCGATGTGTACGAATTTATTGTTAAATGTAGGTTTCTAAATCCCATATTCATCTATTTTTTTATTTTTCATCCTTTTCCTAGTTCAAGTAATTTACTTTTGTTGGATTCTCTAATTATTTAAAATCCAGTGAGTGCAAGAAAATAAAATATGATTTTCTAATTTTAATGAAAATTCTATAAACAAATTAAACAGCCAGTATTTGTATTATGGAACCTACTCTGTGATAGTCTAACATCCACTTGCTCGGTTTAACAACATCTAATAAAAATAAAATAAATAAAATTTAAAACTACGAACATAGTTGCGGGGGCTACTTGTTAAGATTACAAGTAGTATAGTGCACAAGGACATTCGGCAACCTTTGCCATTGTCACTCGATCTACAATGGGCACATTACTCTGCTCCATGAAGTGCCATATTACGGTAATGTGCGGTAATTTTCCACGAAGGCCGTCATTTTGCCATGAGTGAAGCGATTTGCCATGGAAAGACGCCACGATACGATCTTGTGCGTAATTAGTCAGAAAATGTGTGTTTTTAGCAGATAATACGGTCAAAAGGGTTTTCCTTCTCTCAAATTACGGATCTGTTTGTATATATCTGTGATCTGTGGTCCCCGGTCTGAAAGGTTATATCACTGAATTAATTACACAAAAACAATTGAAACTTTTGTAATTTTCACATAAATGCAGATCTTATAGAAACGACACTTTTTTTTTTAAATAAAAAGTGACGAGACGAGCAGGACATGTGCCTGATGGTAAGCAACATGCCTGCCACATAACAGCACAGTGACATGCAGCTATTGGAACAAGATGAGTTCAAATCATTACCTAGCACTGCACTGCGCTCGTCACCCAGAGATCTAAGATGTTATATCTCTAAACCCTGTAATTTCTCTGCAAACCTTGCCCTTCAAACCGGAACACAGTAATGTTTGCACATTGCTGCTTGATGGTAGAATAACTGGCAGAGGTGTGGTACTTCCCCAGGCGGACTCTGCCAAGAGTCCTACCACTGCAAGAGACTTGCCACAAACAGAAAAATCTAACATAAAAGTTGCACTCTTACTCATTAGTATTTTTACAAATAGTCTAATTCATTAGCGGCTCTTACAAGCGCATAATGAAAAATTTTAACTAACCCCCGACTACTTCGGATTTCTTATCTGTACAACTTTCTACTAGTCAAGCCCTTTCATTTGATATCCATATAAAGGGGGTTGTGAAAAAAGAAATGTATTTCGCCATTTTGTGGCAGCGTCCATCTTGGATTTGAAATTTGTTATTAATTTAATAATTCAAGCCCTTTCATTTGATACCCATATTGAGGTAGGTTGTGAAGAAATATTTTGTCCACCATTTAGTGGAGGCGGCCATCTTGAATCGATATTATCCAAACATAACTAAGAACATCCGCACGGATATTAACCTTCAAATAAAAAAAACAGCATCGAAATCGACTCATCCGTTTGAGCTGTATGGTGCACAGACAGACACACACACAGACATACAGACAGACATCGACGTCAAACTTACAACACCCCTTTTTTGGTCGGGGGTTATTAAAAAGTACCTAGATCTCACAGAGTGTTGTTTCTGACGGGTCAAGGGTATCTCTTACATGAGTCCGTCTCAAAAGGGATCATCATCATCATCATCAGCCGCAAGACAAAAAGGGATACTGGTATTAAACTGGTATTCTTTTAAATTTGTTGCTCTCACGATACAGCTGTTAAAGTTTAGTTGTTATTGTAAATTAGTCACACTTACAATAGATAAATATTAATATCAAGTTGTTTTTAAGAGATTAATAGATTAGTCCCTCTCACTAACGTCAATAGCTCTTATAGGTACAAAAGTTGCTCTTACCAATACCTCTTTTATAGATGCCCTCTTGGTAATAGTTATACCTCTCAAAGTTAAGTTGCGCCAGTTGGTCATATGAATTTTAACTTCTAAAGTCAGTTGTTCTTACAGGTCGCTCTTAAAGGCTTGTCACTCTTACGCATATGGAGAAAATTAAGTTGTTATTAGAGATAGTTGTCATACATTAGGTTTGTCTCCGAAATGAAACGTCTGTGTAGCATTCTTTTTATTATTATTAAAAGTTCTGTAGAACTTTTAGGGTTCCGTAAAAGGTAAAAACGGAACCCATGTAGATTCGTCATGTCTCTCTGTCTGTCCGTCCGTATGTCACGGCTACTTTTTCCAAAACTATAATTACTATACTTTTGAAACTTGGTAAGTAAAGGTATTCTGTAAACCGCATTCAGATTTTTACGCAAATTAAAAAAAAACAACGACTTTTGGGAGTGCCCCATACTATAGAACTGAAACTCAAAAATGTTTTATTTCATCAAACTCATATGTGTGAGTTGTCTATGGGTAGGTCTTCTATACTGAATAATTTGCGCGAGAGACACTTCCAAAGTGGTAAAATGTGGGGCACCTGTAACTTCTAAAGTAAGAGAATGATAAAACTAAAAAATATAGGTATATGATGTACATTACTTAGGTATATGATGCACAATATTAGGTTTGAACTCGATCTAGTAAGTAATGTTTTAATACGTCATAAATGCACTATTATTCAAAAACAGATCTAGACCCACGTTAGGCAAGTTCATTCCAGAAAACTGGCGATCCGCACCATGCGTAATATTACACGAACCATTTGGAGCTACTTTTGTCCAAAGTTACTACGAAATACAAGAATTTATGTATTATATTACTTGCTGCAACTGCAACGGAACCTTTCATGGCCAAGTCCGGCTCGCACTTGGTCGCTTTATTCTTAGAAAACTTCGTAGAAGGTTGTAAGCAGAAATAGAAGATTCTATACTCTACAACCGGGCTTTTCCGGCTTCGCTCGGATATTGTCTTATAAAACCCATAAATCGAAATAAAAACTATCCTATCTTTCAAGTTGTATCAAATAAATAGCACATGGTATGATAATTTGAAAAAATCGGTTATGTAAGCTACATAACCGATATTTATGTCATCGCTTATTATGTCCATCGCGGACAAACAACGTGACAAGTTATTTGTATATATATTAAGAAGCTAATCTGTATACTTGAACGAACTTGGCTGGCCACACTGCCTTGTGTCTAGATTAAATAATTTAAGATTCTATAGAATCTTTCTAAAGATTTTAAGTAGAAGATGTAAATTTCTTATTCTAGCTATCTTCTGAAAATACATTCTACCAGACGGTCACCCATCCCAAACCTACCAGCTACCCAATACTAAAGTTAAAAAGCATTTTTGCTTAAAATCCATTACTTTCTGAACATTATTGAAACACATTATTTCCGCGCCACCGTGCCACACATTAGGCTAGCCTGACCTATATTCCGGTGCAACCTACTTTGTATTCTATGTCATTGTTTTAGCGCGCAATTTATCTTGCAGTTCTGTAATAGTTACGCTGTTCTTCGTGTCGGCTGATTGGACAGTGATAGATAGAGTCGAGGCGTGCCCTTTCAGAGGTTTCATTTAAAAACATGTTTGTAAAGTGGTGCTATTAAATGACGGAATGAAAATAACTAGCCTGGGTTGTTTGGAATAGATCGCTTATAGCGATAAAGTCGCTATTATATTTTTAGATGTTATCTTAGTTTGTCTTGTAAGTGCAGTGAGTGACAGAACGAGTGGGACATGTGCCTGAAAGGTGGACTCTTCACTGAGTCCACCTGTGTAAGTACCACACCTTTGCCAGCATCGATATGAACCATAATATGTACCCTCCCAAAATTCAAGCGTTCGGAAATATGTCATTGTCGGGAAGAGTGAGCTTACTGTTTCCGTTCTAGTCGGTTGCAGGAAGCGGTGAACGCCGGACGTTTTTACCTATCACTATTCGTTGTCAACAACCAAAATAAGTAGAACCCCAGCATAACTCGCCGCTAGCGGTTCTAGGAGTCAAGTAGATTGGTGGCGACTCAACCACTTGCGCTAGATACACAAACGCAGTTAATAACCAATTTCAAGGTGTTCAGGGCACATCCATGATTTATATCGATGTTTGCCAAATTTGATACACATATCTCATAATATTCATATAATGTGTATTAACACACTACCAATGGTTGTATAGGAATAAAAACTTAATTGCGTTTCTCTGTGAAAGAAATGTTTTACTTTAATAACCTTAAATTACATGACACTGTAGTTCCATCAAATTAATTATTATAAATGTTACAAACCTGTGAAAGAAACAACATTTAAAGCTATTTATTTATTCCTACTTTTATTAATTAGTTATTTAAAATGAAATAATTATGACATCGCGTGTTCTTAGAAAGACGCTATAATATTGCCAGCAATGACACTAATGACATCTAGGCGTGCGTTCAAGAACCATATTATATCTAGTTCACAAACCAAATTACGCGATATAAAACTAAATGAAGAAACATACACTAACTTCATTTACATTCATATCTCATAATATTCATTTCTCATTCGTTTACTGCGAAATATCGCTCTCTTATTAGAGCACCGCATTTAGTTGGCTCACCCATTTTATTTGGTTTTATTATGTACCTATTCTACCGCCATGCAGCAATGGGAAATCATCACTGTGTTCCGGTTTGACGGGCAATGTTTCCAGTGAAATTACAGCTCATAGAGATAAAACATCTTATATCTCTGGGTGACGAACGCTGTGCAGTGCTAGGTAATGATTTGGGCTCTGCATGTTCCAATAGCTGCGTGACAAATAGATATACCAACATCTTTATTGCTGTTTGCTGTAAGATAATATATTATAAAACGTTTTAAAAGTTGACCTATACAAACTGGCCTCTTCGAGAGGCATGCAATATCTGGTGAAACAATTTGTGTTGGTCTAACTTTATACAATGATGAATACAACAGTCAGCTGATAATAGTTATTTGTTATACAAGAGTGCAAAGTTGATTTTTAACCGCGTGCTCAATTTTGATGACCGAGCAAGCGAAGGAGTCTAAAATTGAATCACGAGTGCAGCGAGTGATTCAAAATTAGAATCCTGAGCGTAGCAAGGGGAATCAAAAGAGCACAAGGTGAAAAATCTTTGCACTCGAGTGCAACACGTAACTTTTCATTCCACCTCAGCGAGGAAATGACTAAATGCAAATTTTTAAATGTTTTCGCGCTAAGCAAATTAAAAAAAAAGTAAGTACACCAAGGAGGTTCCGGGTCTGAGTTTTAATATATTAAAAAAAAATGTATGATGCATTCGGCACCAAGGAGGTAGAAATAAATAGGTTGAATTATGTTTTGAATTCAAAACCTCAGTACACACGATGTTCTAAATTCAAATTTACTTTAACCTCTAGAGGGTAAAAACGACTTTTGCGCCCTGATATCGAGGAGCAAAAGTACTCTTTCCGAGCTGGTGGGATGAAAAAGTCTTTTTCTTCTTTTCATTTCTAGCTTTTAATCGGTTGTGTTGGGACACTGCTATGGGCAGACTTATTGCTTACCATTAGCCACAGATTTTACTCGTCCCGTTCCTCTATGTCTAAGTATACTATTTAAAAAAAAAGTTTGTTTTGAAAGTGCAATACAGAGTTTATCTATTTGCGAGCGTGACCATGAACTTCATTTACAGAAATTTGTGCCTAAACAAATTTTCACTTCAAAAACATTCGTACAATACGCTTTGGCTACACAAAATAAATCGTTTAGTATTTAGAGTTACTACGGAGTATAAATAAAATTTAAAATCATCACCCGTAAGACTTTCATCATCATCATCATCAACAGCCCACTAAATATTCCCACTGCTGAGACTCGGGCCTTCTCTCGCAAGGAGAGAGTTAAAGCCATAATCCATCACGCTGGCCCAGTGCGGGTTGGTGGACGACACATGACTTCGATTCTAGGTACATATCGGTTTCCTCACGATGCTTTTCTTCACCGTTTTAAGTTAGCGGCATTACGCACATGACTTCAAAAAGACAGTGGTTCGTAAATTTATCCTACGGAATTTCGATCTCGTGCCTACGTCAGGACACTTCACAGTTTTATCTAAAAATAAAGGAAAATTCTCCCAAAAGGGCTTGAACAGTTTTAAAACGTGCCGAGCCTCCGAGAGCGATCATCGCGAGGGCTCGAGAGGCCCGAGTGGGTGAGATTATCCCCGAAAGGCGCCATGACACCGCTCCTTACTATCTGACCGGAGATAAGCGCAGCCACGATGCTCTCTTCGCTTTTACTCTATGCTTATATTCTTTTTAGGGTGCGTCCCCTAACAAAACCAGTTTTTGTCCAGTTTTTAAAGCTATCTACTAATTAGCCAAAACAAATATTAACTGTTAAAAAATATATTAAATTTCTACAATTTCTTGGCTTCAAAATGGTAGTTTCTTTTTTGTTAATGAATTTATTGTTTAAATCTCCTCACAACGAAACCATAATAAATAGAAATAATTGTTGTTATCATGCATCTACTCGAAAAACCGCCATTATTTGGATTTTTTACTTGTACTTACACCAACGGATAGGCAAAATACCATAACAAACATTTTGGTAATAATATTTTTCTCAAAAACCCAAAATCTGATTTTATAAAGAGTTTATTCTAAAATTTTAGCGTAAAACAGCGACAAATCCTCCTGTTTCTCTCTTACTCTTTCTTGCGGTGTGCGATGAGGTAAGTAATACTCAAGGTCATTTGCTCGGGGTACGGCCTTAATTTCAAAAGAGGAATTGGTTCTCTATGTTTTTGTGTATGCATGTTACGGAATAGCTCCACAAATTGTTAATCGATGTTGATAATTCTTTTGTTGTTTGGAATTTGGAATTTGTTGTTTGATACTGAAATATTAAGTTGTAAGTTTTCGCTTATATCGGCCGTATAGCCTAAAACTTAGTTCTTTTTTTAATATAACTATGTATAGTATGTTATAAGTATAGGTAAGTAAGTATGACGGGATGAACATGCGCCTGATGGCAAACAGCACGCTGGTGCATTACGACACAGTACCATAGAATAGATAATATACAGAACCACAAAGGTATTTGAACAATCTAAATTAGGTACTGTTAGCATTGACATCGTCTCCTACATAATTAAGAAAAATTGTTTGTTTGTCCTGTAATTTCTTTGAAACCGTTGCCTTTCAAACCGGAACACGGCAATGTCTACACACTCATGCTACAGACAGACAAAGATGTGGTATTTCGCCAAGTGAATTCTGCAGAGGCTCCTAGCACTAACAGACGTGACTGAACTACATTTATCGACTTTTTTTAAATCTAATATACAGTTTATGCCTAATAGGCTGCTCTTATGTAAAGGTTCTTCAAATCATACTTAGACGGCTATCCAATAAAATAGGTAGCAATAGCGATTCCTACTAAAGAGTGAACATTTTCTCGACTGTATATCATTTTGTATCGGCGCGGCTTTATTCAGTTCTACAATAGTTCCACACTTCTCCCAGACAAAAGATGCAGGTATCTATTGACGTTCTGAGGCCCATTCACCAGCCATTGAGCCAGTGACAACCCTGAATGATGCTATCGGGCCACCGTCCCCTAGTTCTGTGACTGTTCTATGTCCATTATAGTCTCAGGAAGGATGTGTTAGTGAGTGAGACAGCGATATACCTGCGTGTCACGCTCGACTGAGAGGGACATGTGTCTTTGTGTTGCGTTTCGATTGTCATAAGTTTGTATGCAGAGCGGAAACTCCTTTTGTGTCTGAGCGCCTAGTACACTGTGTTCATTATAAAATGACTTTACCAAATCTGTTTCCAGCCCTCGCTTGATTCGTTAATCAAAATTTGCTGTCTGTCAATGTTCGTGAACAAATCTAAGCAAAAATTTACTATACCTTGTTATATAAATTGACCCATTATACTATTTATAGTACTTGGTATCTCGAAAAAGAGCTTCTTTTTCGATTAATCAAAGAGTAAATAGCAGAGACGTGACGTTTACCGTGTTTTAGGTACCTTTCCTTGGTTTAGGCGGGCTAGTAAGAAGTTTTTAGATCATCTAAGTAATTAAGATGATCAACCACGTTTGGTGAAAAGTCATAAGTACATTATATTTCTTCTTCTTCTTCTTCATAGTATCGCTCTTGGCAGAGCGGTTGTGGTCACGAGGACGCGTCCACGTCGGTGGTAGGGGTTGACACAGCTCTCCGTACGATCTCCCGCCATATCTCCACACCATGGTGTACTTTTTTTTAAATCCTATGCGCAATTTTCTTTTCGCGTATGGAGTATAGAGGTAAGGCATGTTATCTCAAATGGTAGAACATTTAAAAATGCTATAAATTAATCAATTGTAAACAAATTGAACAAAACAAACAACCTACTTTGGTTTCAAAATTAAACTAACACACTAAACTAATTTTAGTGAAAATAATGAAACCAAATAAAATTGATAAGCCAACTAAATTCGTGCACCAATAATTGAACGATATTTCGCAGCAAACGAATATGAATGTGTATTAAATGTTTAGTTACACATATATTCTTAATATCTGGTGTTCTAGTCTAATTTAATCATCATCATCATCAGCCTGTATTCGTGCACTGCTGGACTCGAATCTCGAATCGGGTCTCTCTGGCTCTGGGAGAGACCAGCTCTCAAGGCCTCTCCCATGATACGCCACTCAGCCCGATCCTCGGTCTTGCGTCTCCAACCGCCACCAGCTGCCTTTTGAATATCGCCACTCCATCTAGTCTCAGGGCATCCTACACTACGTTTAATTCGCGGCCTCCACTTCAGAATCCGTCTACGTCATCTAATTTAGTGATAACCTTTAATTCTTAAATCTTACGAACGCAATTTGAAGTAAGCTACTAGCGTAACAGGAAAATAATAATGTATGGTTTCTCATCGAAACACATCTTGCATCAGTAAACATCACAAACATAAGAAAAAAGCCCTTATCATAAAAATACGCAAGAAAAAGAAAAGCAACAGGCTTTTCTCGAGTTTTCCTTCTCAAGTTGCTTATTTATTTACCCATTCCTATTTAATAAATATATTTTCCATTGGCTTTTCTTCGATGGTTCATGTTTATGAAAATAATAAATTAGCATCTAAAAATGATTTATGCGCAACTTGCGAAAGTTACTCTCGGAAGATCTTCTATATCGAGCACTCGGCCAACTCGGTGCGATGTTGGATTCAATGACCGGAATTTTAAAGTTGAATTTCAATTTGACCGAAAAAAACAATGTATCTTACAATAGTATAAAATAAGTCCGTGTTAATAGTTATTTGTTATACAAGAGTGCAAATTTGATTTTTAACCGCGTGCTCAATTTTGAGCGAGTGATTCAAAATTAGAATCCTGAGCGTAGCAAGGGAATGAAAAGAGCACAAGGTGAAAAATCTTTGCATTCGAGTGCAACACGTAACTTTTCATTCCACCTCAGCGAGGAAATGACTAAATGGAAATTTTAAATGCTTTCGCGCTAAGCAAATTAAAAAAGTAAGTACTCCAAGGAGGTTCAGAGTCAGAGATTTTAACATATTAAAAAAAAAAAAGTATGATGCATTCGGCACCAAGGAGGTAGAAATAAATAGATTGAATTATGTTTTGAATTCAAAACCTCAGTACACACGATGTTCTAAATTTGAAAAAAATATTTTCATTGCATATGTAAAACAATAGTATTACATAAGCAATGAAAATATTTTTTTCATTTCAAAAACACATTTAGTCATAATATATTTATTATGACTATTAATTTTACAACAAATGTAAATGATCATGATGATAATAATTAAATGGTACACATCGCAATGTTTAAACTAACCTGGGCTCTACCCTGTAAATGGCGGCGATGAAGGATATGGATTTGGCTTATGTTTATATTATACATTTAGCATTGTTAGAAGGTAACTCTAAGAAATTTAATAAGTGGGCCACATAAGTTTTAAGCCAAAACTTTTATTGAGAAGAGATTCAAGGGCTACATTAGATGCTTAAATAATTAGATCAGTACAGAAAATGTAATTTTTTCTGGTTTTCCATTTTTCTTGATCGTCGACTGGGAATAATTCACATATTTCTAGATTAATATGTCCATAATAATAAGTCCAGTTTTGTAAAAAGGCGGATACAGAAAACTACTATAACTAACTACTATGCCACTACTTTAATTTGCGATGCATCAAAACGGATGATGATATAAAGCTCAGTTTGCAATAAATTGTGAGAATGTGTTGCCAGAGTAAACCCGGCGTGAAACGGCCAAGTTTAAAAAATGAAAGTTGACCCAGTTCCAGCGACATGGATTTCAGGTTTAGTTACAGTAAGGTTGGGTCAGATAATAATAGGAACGAATTGACAGCTAAATGGGACTGGATTTTAGCTGTCCAACAAAGTTATGGAGTTTTATCGACCCAATCGGTTGGGAAGTTGTAATCGAAAGGAGTCTGTGAGATTGTGGTGAATGTTATCATGATTATCAAATGTATTATTAGCCTCCTCTATACTTAACGTGTAAAAAAAAGTGACATGGTTTCACTGTTGACGCTCCGAAGGCTCGAAGGGCTTTGACTACATTTTTATTCCGAGCGTCTAAACTGTAGAATGCGTAACTTGAGTGGGTACTTCCTGAAGGATATAATCTGGGCCTTTTCAAGTGCGAGTGAGTCAGATTCTTGTAGGTAAACACTTTTTATTGTAGTCAGCAAGGCCAGATTGTTGTCAAGTGAAAAAATATTATTGAAAAATTTCACACATATACTTATAGTTACAATAGTTTCACAGATTAATGTAAGATATTGTATCATTAAACGCATGACCTAAAGCTTTCTAACTATACTAAGATGATATAAAGACATTACTTTATTTTGAGACTTCTCGCAATATTTTTATTTTGTCTATTTCATTGTACACGTACATGTGTTTAGTGTAAGTAGTTAGGAACGGACTGTTGTCCTCATTTTGTATTAGTTTATTTTGTTAATAAAGGCTCTGGACAGTTCATGCACAACATTATCTAACCCCCGAACTAAGCAAAGCTTGTACATTGGGACCGAATATAATATAATACTTAGTTATAAAGTTGTAAATATGTACATACTAATCCATACATAGATAAATAGATGTTTGCTAAAACATGGAACTGTTTCCAGAGAACTACAAATCACATCTCGAAGGGCGTGATCATCTGCTTGTGTTCCAGATTTCCTAGATCTATAACTTTCTGAGTTAAACTTTTCTAACAAACAAACGGATATAATTTGGTCCTCACTGAGCAAGTTCCAACGAGGTCGGTTCCCCGCGGACGGAACTAATTCAGAGTTCAGTTTGTGAAGTAAATGTCGTGTAATCAGCGACCTCGGGCTTCGCCCCCCGGGGCGCCCCGTCACTCTCGGAGGCACTCGTCATGGACTGGTCCGTTCTGTTTGGAGGTTCATTAACTTGAAGTTACGTGGTTTACTATCTGAAATCTAATGATTGCAAGACGTGCTTCCTTTCAGTTTGTGACTACTTTTTCCAAACTTTGAATACTTAGTTCGTTGACTTAGTTATGGGTACTTCTTCAAAGACAAAATTTTGGAGTTCTATGGGCTTATTTCCAAAACTAACTAACAAAGTGGCGTGTTGTTCATCCTGAGAATATCGTTTTCAAACAAAACACCTCTTCAGCTACCTGCTACGCCACCTGTCGGAAATTGTTTGTACCAACACAGATTTAGAAAAATTGATTAGCAAAGGTTTTATATTCAAAGGTAATCTGTGTTATTCAATAACGCAATCTTAGACACATGCTGTCATGTGAAAACTCTCAGAAAGGATTTTTTTTCCGATTTTGTTACATTCTTGATTCATGCTCCGCTTCTATTAATAGTAGCGTTATTTTCTATAGCCTATATGCCTTCCTCGATAAATGGACTATCCAATAGAAAAATAATCTTTCAATCCGGACCAGTACTTCCCGAGATCCTAGCGTTCAAACAAACAAACAAACTTTTAGCGATAAGGCCAAATTGCTTTTAGAGATAAGGCCGCCAGTTGTCTCACTAGTTTTTTACTGTTTTCCAAAATTTTATGTATCTTTTATGGTGTGAACAATAAAGAATTTTCATTCATTCATTCATTCATTCATTCATTCATTCATTCATTCATTCATTAATTCATTCATTCATTCAAACAAACAAACAAACTCTTCAGCTTTATAATATTAGTATAGATGATACCTACCTTAGTTTGTTTATAAATAGGCAAATAAGAAGTGTCCGGCATATAATACTGATTCATCTGGCATAAGCTGCGCTTGACCGTGCTGGGTAGGGTGATAATAATGAGAGCCTGACTTCCCCCATGGGGGGAAGCCAGTCGTGTAACGGATGCACCAGAAGGTGGACATAGGGCTGGTTGACTTGGATCTCTGAGTTACTAAGGTAAATATCTGATTCATCTGCGCTTGGATCACCAAGCGCAGATTAATCAGATATTTACGTTTGATCAAGATTATTGATAATTTTTATTATTAATAAAAAATATTTTATGTGTGTGAATATGATAATTTCGAAGCCAAAGAGCCAAAGAGAGAAGAGCCAAATTACATAAAGTTTTTCATTTTTACTTCGGATTCTGAATCATCTGTAATACAAATTCTGATTCATCTGAGCACAAAATATTTGAACGTAGATATCTTGAAAACTACTTTATTAAAACAAGCCCCTCATTGAAATATATGTTCTTTTTTACATATGAACATGTGTGGCAGAGCTGAAAGTGAAATAAAATTTTGGCCAGATGAATCAGTCGAAGAATGAAATTTCGAAGAAGTACCCTTAAAACTTATATACATAAAGTTTTTGTAGTGGATTCCGCCTGGGTAAGCAAAGCACCTTTGTCAGTTATTCTACAAACAATCAGTAAAGTGCAAAAAGTACTGAGTTTCAGTTAGGAAAGAAGTTTTCACTTTAACATCCAAGAATTAGTGACCGCTTTTGAGGATTTCTTAGGTGACAACCCGTGGTGACAACAGTGTAAAAAAATTATAGCTTAAACCTTGTCACATGTTTGTTTTTTTCTCCCAGTTGAGCACACAGACTAAGTAGAGTGATGTTGAACATGAAAGTTCATTATGGGAGATGTCATTGTATTTAATAAACGTCTTCAAAAGACCAATTCCCCACGTTATGATAATTTCGCGAAATTAGATTGTGTAAGCCGTAGAAACGCCAAACATCCTTGGCACAAGACAAGGAAAATAATGTGGCCTCAATTCAATTTGTCATAACGAGCTCGCTCCAGTACAGCGCCATATCGATTACGATTGTTCGATTATCTCTCGAGCAATCGTAATGTGTAATCGAGTTGAAGCCAAGAATGACTGCCATCAGAACGATTTTCTCATTTTTATGTTTATACGTTACTATAGAGATTGACCAAAACGATGAGATTTTAAAGAATTTTGGGATTGAGAACATCTCTAGCTGGTTGCTTGGAAGAGATGGCTCAGCAATAAGGCTGCTACTTGTGGCGCTAGTTCATAAGTGTTTCTCTGTGATATTTTAATTTGTTTGTGCCATACTAAAGAGTTTCTATCTACATTTATATATCTCTACGCAGCAGTGTAATAGGGCGGTGCCACCGTCCCAGGCACAAGACGAAATACTTTGGGGATGCAAAAATGGCCAGCCCAGACAGGACTATTATTGTTTTCTGTTTGTTGCTGATAACTCCGATTCCGATTCGTATCTATATGCTAGTATCATCAAAAACGTCTGTTAATTTTGCGTATTTCTGTTTATAGTTGGCCTATACATAGCATACTCTAGCTAGAGTAGCTATAATTTCTAAAAAAAACAAGGGCGCAGTTATAAAAGTAATTACAGAGCGCAGAAAGGGCCGCAGGTATTTAGCGTAGTCAGCACGGATATGGTAGTCAGTCACAAAGGCTTCAACGACGACCATAGCTAGAAAGCTACGAGTAGCGTAGCAACCTCACCGCCTTCGTAGCGTAGTTAGTAGGTCGCCTATTAATTAATAATGACATAGCTTATAATGTGGTGCTTTACTCAAACAAAGCAAGTAATTTGAAACCCTTCATTTAAATAACCCCGTTTCATATACATATTAATAGAAAAAAAGAAGTGTGGCACTCGGGGACTGCCGCGGTAAAGCTATTGCATGTTGCATGCATTTTTATCAACATAAGCAATAGGGATGTTAACAATTTTTCAGAATTGCTTTTATTTTGAAGAGTGATATTTGTTTACCATAAAAAAAATGCAGATAAGTATACAATCTAGTCAGTCGTCGACAGCTAAGAGCATTTAGTCTGTAAAGCTAATACAAATAAGATTCAAAGTCGAATGACCGCGTGGGGAGGACGGCGTTACGGTCTTCCACCTCTCTTTCTGGTGAACATAAGAAAGAGATGCACGATCACTAAAATTCGGTCCCCAGGCCCGCGAAAAAAGCTATGCAATAGCTTAAAAAAAACAATTATATGATCAGAGTTCATGGGTTGTTAGATTTTGTTAAAATTTGCCTGAAAAAAACGTAACTTTTAAAAATACAATAAGTTGCATAAAAATACGAAATGCATACATACATTTACGAAAACTAACAAGCATAGTAATTTATCAGTCAAACTAAAAAAGATGTAATACAGTCGAAAACGTAACCTTCTTTTTAGAAGTAGGTTTTATAACTGCAATTTTCTTGTTAAAGGATTATGTTTCGTGTTGTTATGTGTGAGTCACCAGGATAACATACATTTAGCAATGATGATATAATGAGCTGGTGGGTAGTGATGAATTGAAGTCAGTTGGACTGGCTCCTGAAATTAATAGGCCAATTTGTGTTACGCATATATACTTATAAGTACATTACGGAATACTTTCAGTTTCAGTTTTGTAGTGGCTCTTTGCAAAGTCTCCCTCCCTCTTGGGAAGTACCGCAGATTTACCAGTTATTTTACCGCTAAGCAGTAATGTAAAAAGATTACAGTGTTCCGGTTTGAAGGGCAACGTTTTCAGTGAATTACAGGGCGTAGTGATAAATCAGTTTATATTTCTAGGTGACGGTTGGAGCGCAGTGCAGTGCTATGTCATGATTTGAACTCTTCATGTTCCAATTAAAAGGCTGCGTCTCACTATGTTGTTATGTGGCAGCAATGTTGCTTACCGCCAGGCACATGTCTAGCTCGTCTCTTTACTCTATGTGTACTTTAAAAAGAGAAATTAACAAACATACAATATACGCGCGAAAAACATAACCTTTCTTGCAGTCTGTCTGTCACTTGCCAGTTCTTTTACTATAAAGCTGTAATGAGCAATAGCATTCCATTAAAGGAAAATGTTTCCCGAGAAATGACTGGGCAAAGAGATAAATAATCTTATATCTCTAGGTGACGAACGCAGTGCTGTGCTAGACAGTGATTTGGACTATTTAATCTCTTAGCGTTTTAGGTTTATTTACTACGGGAACGATTCAGGGCCGGTTATCCGAGTTAGCACGCAAGAACATGAGTGGACGTATACGAGTATGTTGACATTAAACTACAAACTCTGACATGTAAATTATCAATAAAACATTTAAAAAAAAGGAAAAATAACATGTAATATCAATACAAATGTAGCTGACCCCATAGAAATCTAAATAATAAGAATTATTTCAGCAGTTCATCATTTCAGTGGCCCACCCACTGAAAAGAGCCACTACAATCGCATATTCTGGATTCCCAAAATACAGGCTTAGCTTAGTTTTGGTTCCGTTAACAGAAACTCATATGCGACAATAAAACCTACTGTTTTATGGTTTTATGTAAGGTGGTATGTGTATCTTATGTAAATAGTATGTATTTAAATAAAAAATTTATGTAAAATATAAAAATATATATCGTAATCCTAGCTGCATTGCGTCCTCGAGAATATATTGAAAACACTTTTTTTCTAAAATCATAGATACACTTTGTTTCAACGTAAACAAGATATTGTTTCTCAATCCACATGGGATGAGGAAATCTACCCCTCTTACCGTGAAAATGTACAGACATTCCGCCTTGTACCAGTCAGTTATGACAGCCTCTGCAGGCAATACGCAAATTCATAATTTATTTCAATGAAATACATCTCAAAATAGAATGCGTTTCCTGTCACTTAAGCCGCTTTTCGTTGATTCGCTTGTTCAGATTCTTCACAATAGAAAATCAACTCTTTGTCTAGTGAAAGAGGATACAATCTCGCTTGACGTATGAAGTACAGTTTCAAATTTTAGACGTAGCGTAGTAGAGTTGGATGCGATGCTTTGTTTTTTAGACCATTTACGTCTCTATTGTTTACGATGAAGAGGCTAATTTAGGATGGGATTTGCTGCGTATATAGGTCGTTTTGGTTGATTGAATGGTTTTTCAGCAGAGTGAAATCGTTAGGGGTGTGACGTGAGTGTTTTTGCATCTTTGTTATACATTTTCGTTTGAGTTTCGCCGACGTTGTGTCCTTTCCCTCTCGATATTGCTGTTTTGGCCCAGTTTCCACTTTATTGATATTGGCTTTTATGGAGTTTTTTAACCAAGAAAAGCAGGAAAACCCCTAATTCATATTTTATCGGCGTCGGATTGTTTCGGATTGGGAAATGTATTTTGTTTTTGTGTCGTTGGGTTGGTACAACCACAACAAGCCTTTGCTCGTTAGGTATTATATTTATATTTTTAACCGGGGGTTTTACCGTCTAACTAAAATTTGGCTTTGATATTATTGTTGTGTCTTTATTTTCGGCTGTAATCGAAGCGAGATCAATAGGAAAGTTACCAGTAGGCGGTCGAATAGAGTCTGGCCAACGAAAGTAGATACTGGATTTTTTTTGCAAACTTTTTACATGACAACACTTCAGTGTTCCTACCATCGAGTATTTACCCTACTTAGGGACACTTGATTCCAAAAAAGCATTTTCAAAACAAACTGATTTAAGCATTATATGAAATAAGTTTTAAAAATTTATATGTGATCTGAAATTGTTTTCATCAAAAATAATCGCCAACACGTATGTCGTGTACGTGTTGGCGATTATTTCCAGAGCAACACTAAGCCCTAAGTTGGCCTAATAAATAGTTTCAAAAATTACGCTATTTAATAGAGAAAAGCTTGTGCAATTTCATTTTTAAGAAATAAATTTTCGGCTATAATCCGAAAGATTAGGTAGAATCAGAATCAGTGTATGGTATCCCTATATCTGACGCAACAAAATAGCGTGTTTTTGATGTTTTGTATTAGCTGGCTTGTGTTTATTTTTGGCGAGATTTTCAGTTTAGGGATGCTATGCTGATATATTTTAAATTTGCCGCGCTTTGTCAATATCAACTTTCGTTAGCCAGACTCTAGCTGGTCACACAGAACATGCAGCATTCTTCTTTGTTTCGATGACTTTATTTTAAACCTATCTTATTTTAACTAGGTATTTATTTTTAAAAGATGCTTGCAATTTTCAGTGATTGTCGAAGTCGGCCAGTACTCAGCGACTACAACTCCGGGGACCTCCATGAAATTAGTTTTAGTGTTGGTTGGTATAGTTGGTTGGTTACTGTGAGAAAGACAGCAAATGTTGCATTGTGTTACTTTAAGTCCGAAGAATCATACTAAAATCAACAAATTTGAAAAATAAAAACGTGGGGTAAACATATAATTATTAAAGATATAAAATTCTCGTGTCACAGTGTTCGTCGGGAAACTCCTCTGAAGCTCTCGACTGATTTCTTTGAAATTTTATAAGTTCTTTGGATAGGTATGGTATGGTGTTGATTTTTTTATAATCTGGGATTAAAATACCTAAATTTTACTCTTCTACCACTCCATTTGGAGAGCCCGGGTTCGTCGAGTCCGGCAACCCCTCTAGAGATCTGACCTTACAAGGCGGTGTCGCGACTTAGGCGCGTCATTGGAGCCAAATGCCTGGATCCGTCCCCCCGCGAGGTGGACTATGGCAGCGGCAGTGTCAAAGTGGTATGGACAAATGTGACAGCGATCTCGCAACACTCACTAGGGGTTAAAGTCATATTGAACAAACCTGTGGAGGTTTTAGTAAGTAATTTTTTAAGTAGTAGTGAGTAGTAGTGGAGTTGTAGTCACTGAATACTGGGCGACGTCACTGAAAATACAGGTATCTTTCACATATAGCTAAAATAATACATAGTCATCGACACAAAGAAGAATGCAGCATGTTCTAAGTGACCTATTCTACCTGCTCTTCGATCTATTTCTAACTTTCCTATTAATCGCGCTTCGATTACAGCCTAAAATAAAATAAAAATACGTCGTCTTTATTATGGTCGTACTTTTTTTCTGTCATTGTTTAAGTAAACTTAGCAGCCAGTTAGATCGAAACAAACAAAGGACCGAAACACCCCCGAGCGACGGTTTTCAAACCAATTAAGCTATAATTTCTTAGAGAACTTAAAATGTTTTAATTCGGTACTGAATCGGAACTGACGTCAAGTGTTGCGAATTTCACCCTCGATTGCAAAACTCTATTCATCACAATTTGCCTGTTTGAGCTCTTCTGACGTCTCAATCGCCGAAAATGTAAGGCTTCGTAGTTGCAAAATATCCTACTGAAATTGCAAATTTAAATGTTTGGCTGTTTGTTGTTCCGAAATGATTGCTCAATCACGTCGAAACTTTTTAACAGAAAGGGTTGAAATTCCGAATAGAGTTAGATTATAGTATAGAACAACATGTACTTACATTTTGGAACCTTTTTGCCGAAAATTTATTGGCCAACCAACTGTTCGCCTATTTTTCACTTTGACAAATAACAAAGTCAAAGTTCTTTATTGATAAATGTACAATTTACACGTCAACTGTTGTTGCTTACCTTCAGGCACCTGCCCTGCTAGTTTCGTCACTTTTTACAATAAAAAACATACTTCAACAAAATATTTTTATAATGATTAAAACGTCTGTTGTAACGCTGCCGAAACGTCTAGTTAATAAATACCATGGACGCATTAAAAAAATTCGGACGCTAAAACAAAACAGTGTCACTAGAGTCGGCCACATTTGCACGTGTGTGTTGTCAGGTTGTCACTGATAGGCTGATACGCACACATACACAAGCACCGCGCGTAATGATGCGTGTAACCCACTGTAATATACAGGCTGACACGTACCTACGTGTCAGCCTATTATTATTATTATTACACGAGCATATTATGTGGCCGACTTGATGGATACAGTTTTTTGTTTTAGCGAGACTACGTCCGACTTTTTTATACGTCCATGATAAATACCAAATAGTTTTGATCGTGAAAGTCCTGTATGGTGTATAGTGTTTACAGAATACATTTAAGAGAAACTAATTCAGAATAAAAAGGTCTTACCTATATTATAAATAATATATGGAGAAATAAAAGCTTTTATATTTTAAACCCAGGATTACTAAACCGGCTAATTTACTGCAATTTCCACGACCTGAAACTTTTGCTTCGCTTCAAAACTTCTACCACGCGTAATCCCTACATTAATTTTCAATTTACCTATTACTTCCTTCTCTGTCTCACATTACAAGTAAGAGGGAGAAAACGCAATCTGGCAGTGAGCCAACTTGCTAGTCATTTAGGTTTTGATTAACTCATTTACAGTTGTACAAAGATAATAAAAAGTGAGATGCAAAACTTTGTTAGATATATGTAGAAAAGTCTTAGCACGTAACTGGTAACAAAAAAAGAAGAAAAAATACTTTTTTGTAACCTCGCGGCGGTTACAAAACGTTGTTACGAAAGCGGCTGAAAATAAATGTTTGTAACCGGGTTACGTGAAAGGAGAAAATCTTCTTCTTTTTGTAACTGGTTACAAAACACAAGGCGGCCGAAAGGGATATAACATAGTTATTTTTGAACCGATTTCAAAAATAAAAGAGGGTCTCAATTCGGTGGTTGGTATGTTTTTTTGTCAACTATTGGAACATGAAAGGCAAAGGGAAATATCTTTGGGTGACGAGAACAGTAGTGCTAGATAATGATTTGGACGCTTTATGTTTGAATAGATGGATACTTTGGTAGATTTTGGTAGTGGTAGGACTCTTGGCAGAGTGAGCCTGGGGAAGTACCACACCTTTGCCAGTTATTCTACCGCCGAACAGTAATGTGCAAACATTACTGTGTTCCGGTTTGAAGGGCAATGTTTCCAGAGAAATTACAGGGCTTAGAGATATAACATCATAGATCTCTGGGTGACGAGCCCAGTGCAGTGCTAGGTAATGATTTGGACTCTTCATGTTCCAATAGCTGCGAGTCACTGTGCTGTTATGTGGCAGGCATGTTGCTTACCATCAGGCACATGATATGCTCGTCTCGTCACTTTTTATTTAAAAAAAAATCGTTGTCCTGTTGTTGTTATATTGTTAAAGATCTGGAACATGACCGGCTGGTCTCGTCACTCTTAAATATAAAAAAATATTTGGTGATGTTGTTTTAGCAAAATTAAAAGAAGCCTATGTAATCCAGGTAAGGTACTTACAACATATTTATTTTCAACAGATACGTTCAGCTGTTGCACGACACAACCTATTAACGAATACTTATCCAATGAAAATACGTATACTCATAGATTAGTAACGCCTAGATCGGTAATATTGAAACAAACGCTGCATCTTAACTGAGGCAAAAAGCAGATTGATTTCGGCATAAGCAGCATGAACTGAAGTTCGCCAAACAAAAAATGTCCACATGTAAGGACCACACAAACCATCACAATGTTTTTAATTGTCGGAGACGCATGCACAAGAACACAAGCGCTGGACTTCGACAACTGATCACGTAGTTTCGAACGGACTGAGCCAATGATTTGAGCCAATGAGGAATGATTTGAACCATGATTTGCCTCACTTCTCTTGCGCAGACCCGGTTGCTATGTGTTTACTGTTAAAATTCCATACAAATTACAATGATACAACACAATCTGTTAACGAATACTTATACAATGAGAATACGTTCTATTAAATCACCATACACATTACCATGTCATAATATTTATTATCTACATACATACACACTTACAAAATACAATATAATGCTTGAGTGACAAGACTAATGCCAAAGAGTTTACATATATTACGTTTAGAGTTGGCACAAACGCTTTACACTGAAAGCACGGGTAGCATCTTTCTTGCCTTTTCGGTCTTGTGGAAGTGTCATACTTTTGTCGCGGAACATCACTATTTTGTCATAGAAAGTATGCACGTCATCTGCTTACGATTGCCACAAAGGAACCGTGCGGAAAATCTCGAACTAACTCGAAAATCGAACTCTACGCGTAGTATATGTAAACTCTTTGACTAATACATATTCAACAGAAACGGGTATCTGCGTTATTCCAAATTTAAATTATGATTTATTGTCAAAATGGCCGCAGCCCAGGATATCTATAAGGTGAAACTGTATAATACAGTTGGTACCTCCGTGTCTTGGGACGATCGGACTGTTATTTACGAGAGGAAGTTGCGAAGTTTGTAGTAATTAGTTTACAATGTTTCTGGTTGTTAGAACGTGGTTGTATTAGTATAATGTATAGTCACGTCGTACCGGCCATCGATGTAAATCAATGGATGTGCCCTCCCAAACTTCAGGTGCATGGAATTATGTCATCGTTGAGAAGAGTGAGCTCACTCTGTCTGTTCTAGTTGGTTGTAGGAAGCGGTAAACGCCGGACGTTTATACCTATCACTATTCGTTGTCAACAACCGAAATAAGTAGAACCACAGCATAACTCGCCGCTAGCGATTCTAGGGGTCAAGTAGATTGGTAGTTGTAAACCACTCATGCTACACGCAGACTCAGTTTGTTAACAATGCAACAATCAAAGTGCTCAGGGCACATCTTTAAACCATGTTATAATATTTATTATCTACATACATACACACTTACAAAATACAATATAATGTTTGAGTGACTAGACTAATACCAAAGAGCTTACATTTACTACGTATAGAGTTGGCACAAACGCTTTACACTGAGAGCAAGGGTAGCATCTTTTTTGCCTTGTCCCTCTTGTGGCAGTGTCATACTTTTGTCGCGGCACATCACTCTTTTGTCATAGAAAGCACGCACATATTTTGATTTAAATCGATGGTACCGGTGTTTTCTAGGCGTAAGGTTTACGCCAGGTAAAATAATGTGTGTGTAGAGTGTACTTATGTATGTACCCAAAAAGTTAATACTTCTTCTCTTTACTCCTCGTACTAAAAAGTCTAACTTCCACCATAGAATAGATAATAATTATATTGAAAGCAAGAAATATTAAACTGAAGTTAGTTACAAGCTAACTAACTTCAAGATGTCAGTTTTTCGAGACGGTGTGCGCGCGCATCGTAAAAATATATCAATAAAAGTAAAACTGCAAAAACGGCATTTTTTTAAACACATTAAAACGTTATAGAAATGAAAATCAGATGATTAAAATTTAAAACAAAAGAAAATATAAACGTACTTATAACGTCCCTTATATAATCACATTTTTTTAATCTGAACTGTACATGGGGCACACTAAAAGTTTAGCACTTCTAGCTGATCGGAGCTATTTGAATTTCGAATGTTAAGTATATTTTTTTAAACGTTCCAACCTTCTTAGTAATAAATAAAAAAAAACAATTGGCGGGAAATTCAATTGTTTTTTTTATCACATATCAAAGTTCTACGTAAGTACGCAACGAAAAATTTTAGAGTGATGTTTTTTATGATTTTAAAAGTTCTCTCTCTACGCAAGACTGTGCCGCTAGTCTTCAAAAATTGCTTTTGAGAGAGAAGCACCTTGTTTGAGCACAGTGAGGCGATGGTTTGCTGAATATATAGTGACAGAATATATATCAAGTGTTCTGTGGTCTACCATTTGTTTATACAGGGGGTTACAAAAAGTTCGCGAAAGACGACCATAAAGCCGCGTTCTCCTACATGATGACAACGCTTTTGAATCATTTTTAGCTTCCGATAAAGTACAAATCGTCACCCATCCTGCGCATAGCCCCGACCTAGCACCCTGTGGTGTTTGTATTTTACCCAAAATCAAAGATTTGATAAAAGGTTTCACTTTCACCAATTAAACTTTGTGTGTGTAAAAAGTATGATTTAATTTGATATCGGAAACTTGTCTTGTGAAACGTTAAAACGTTACGTCTGCAGGTTTTTTTTACTAAGAAAAACCAGGAAATTCAAATCTCCCCAGTGAGCAACTTGAATGGTGACTTTTATGTAAAAGTGTTCACTTGGATGCTATGCTATGTAATGTTTACTGAGAGTGAACTTGAAACTCAAAGGTGATAAAAAAAATTGGTTGCCTGTAAATTCGGTATACGGGCGAAAGTTTTACGTGACAACGACTTTGAGTGGTAAAATAATTTTACGGAAGGGACGCGTGCCTTTCACTTTTTATGTCTGTCTCTCTCGCTCTTAGGCGGGCTAACCATGCCCGAGTGGAAGGGACGCGTGCCTCTCACTCGCTCTCGTTGTGAGCGCATAACGTGAGCGGAGCGTAACGCAGTTTCTTGAAGTGTCACCCGGCAAACCAATTTATAAGACGTTGTCACGTCAAAATGTTAAGGGTGTATGAGCTATAAAATGTTCAAAAATTGCTTTAGGTAGGTAATACTTGAATGCCCCCTGTAACTGAGAAATTATTTATGTTCTGCTTAGCTAACATTAAGAGAGTTTCTGTTTGTTTGTTCCAGCGACGAGACAAAGGAGATAGACGGGCGCGCGCGGTCGGAGTCAGGAGACGCGGATAGCGTGTACCACGTGCGAGGCGCTCTGCACGACGCAAGGAGGGATCACTCGGTAACACCGACGTTTTAATACATATACTTCATACACGGATACATTTCAGACAGCGTGCAACTGAACTGCATGATCTAAGGAAAATCAGAAGCAGACTTAAGAGAAAAGTCCTGTCTCATGACTGCGTCTAGGAATAGCAGCGGTTCTACCTCTGTGGTCCCATCACGGGCTTTGTAATCACTGAGCACTCTGCTACTCGGAGTACCTTCAGGAAGACTTAGGAATTTTACTTGGCCGAAAGGAATATAAGCCGAGTAATTTACCCTAGTATTCCAGCCCCTTGCCACAACTTCTACACGCATTGATGCTCAAGTGAGAGAGGGGCGCATTTAGAAGCGTTGTCCTGAACTGGAATTCGCCATCACACAACGACATGCCATCAAGGCAAGTTGTTGTGTGAAGCCCAGGGTGCACCACGGGGAGCTTCCCGAGCCTCGTACCGCGACCTCTACTGATTACCGTATTTACGGTAGCCCAGAAGGCACAGGGCCACGCGTCATCATCATTACTGTAGCATTTGTATCTCGATTAATCAATAGTTTATTTCCTGGAATGGCGTTCAAAAACGAACACAGTAATAGGAAAACATTCATGCTTGGCGGTAGATTGGTGTTGTACCCACCAGGCGCGGTCCCAGCCTCGAATTTTGGAGGGAGTCACCAGTACGTAGCCTCAGGTTTTGGGGGGGGGGGGGTCACAAGTAGAAATATAATAAATCGAGCAAAATTACTTAACTAGTAGCGCCCCAAGATTTTAACCGTACTAGTTGTTTTCCCGCGTTAAAAAATAGCCTATGTACTATTAGATATTTTTAATTTTCTTAGATTTTTTGTTTAACGTATACGATTTGGGGGGGGGGGGTCATGTGTGAACCCCCCGTCGGACCGCATGGTACAACCAACATAAGTAGAACCACAGCATACCTCGCGGCTAGCGATTCTAGGGTCAAGTAGATTGGTGATGTGTAAACCACTTACACTACACACACAGAAACGGTTTATTCTGGTTTAACAATATTTATTAATCTCAAAAGAATTTACAAAAAATCACTTACTGAGATTACACACTCATATACATATTATACGTTGTTTCAAAACGCAGCGTGCAGACAAATATAAAAATGAAAAACACACAAACAAACACTTATTACATATCAACTACAATGAATTACCAATTTCAAGGTGCTCAGGGCACATCTAGTGGTTTATATCGATGTGTTGTACTTTTACAGGAGAATAATAGGACACCTAACCCACGACACACTACTATTTGAAAGAAAAATTAGTAAAACTTCTTTTATTTCTCTGGTCGTGACCTAAACTCGCAGATAACTGCCCTCCTACAGCAATATCTCGAGCATCGGAACGCTAACTACCCGCATTACTAGCAAATTCCAGCGGCTCGCGGTTTTTACTATGATGTAATCTGCGGTTCTACAGTCTCACCAACTTATCTGTAGCACGGTCAAAAGCGAAACTGCGGAGTTACGAGTACGACGAGTTAGAACACAACAATTGTATAGTTTTGTAACCGGTGGCAACACTTTTCGATAGTGGTGCCATCATTACATTCTACAGATAAGTTGGTCGTACTGTACAGTCCACGCCAACAAAATTATTCAGTTAAGTGTGTCGCTACCAGCGAGTTTACTATTGCAATTTATTCTATTTTGTAGGAGGTTTTTGGGTATTGCAAATTAAAATTAATTACTAAACTACGTGAACAAATCCTCCTGACTTTGATTTTGTATTTGTAAAGTTGCCATGTTAATTTGGTCCAACTTTAGAGGTAGGATAGTTTTCATTTCGTTTAATGATCTTTTGACAATAGTATTGACAATAGATTAAATAGTATTTGACAATAGCGGCCGCCAGTAATATTTATAATTTCTCAATCACACCGAAAGTGATACGTCGACCTATTGACGTGTAAATTGTACATTAATGAATAAAGTACTTTGACTTTGACTTAGAAGCTAGTTTAAAATTTGTCGAACTGAACAAATAAATTGGTAGAACTGCACAGCCCCCACCACCACTCATGTTCATAGACACACAGCGCCACTATCGCTATTATTATTAAATTATTATGATAGTCGATAAGGTGCTGTACAGATAACGCAAATTTCTAATATTTTATCGTAGGTGGTTTATAGCGCGGCTTGTAATATCATTTCCCGGATCAGCCTCGGGATTGATCCGTTTTAGACAGGAAACATTATTATCCGTATCGGCTGTCAACGATTGACAGTAACATTATATTGTAGATAGGATAGAGCAATAGTTTATTTTTTCCGAAAAAACAAAATCCGATTCCAATTTCAAATTAAATTCAGTCACGAGACTCGACCGAATTTCATAAGAAGCCATCACTGAGTCATTGAGTTATATGAAAGTCAATTTTAGTTTATATTTAAAAAACCACCACATCGATTTGGTGATGGTGATTTCGATAAAATTTATATATATACAGTAATATAAGTATAAATACTTCTATCGAACAAAAGTGGTCATAAAAATTTATTCACCATAGGCATGACGACTCATTTTTGATTTAATGTGCCATCAAAAGGCTACTCAATAACTGAAACATAGGTTACAACATAGGAAACAAGAATTACTTTGTTATCTTAAAAACGTCCCGTGATATCACGATTTTAAAATCACAATTTTGGACTGTCCCAAAAACGCTTCATACAAAAACACTACAGAAGCGTGACGTCACTGAGTCGTATTTTCTATGCGTCGTGCGTAAAGTTTGTATGATACCTATATTAAATATTACGTTTAGTTAGAAACTTAGTTAAGTAAGTTTTAGTTAGAAACAGGTTTCATAACAAAAGTCACTTGAAATTTAATGCGGTATCCAGTGGTAAACACATTTTCTAATAATTTCGTACTTTTAAAATGGACTTGTCCATCCAGCTTTGAATGATGATAAAGTAGGCAAGTTAAACTAAAAAATATCAAAATTAAAATTGGTCCATATTTTATTCTATCTAAATACTGTCATTATATCAAATAATTTAATATAATTGCAGGACTTGTCGTCACGCCTATTGGCGGAGCTAATGCCTATTTTTTAACAGACTTCAAATAGGATAACGAGGTTCTTCGTCGTTCGGTCGTATGTGTGTTAAATTTCATGTTTCTTTTTTTGTTTGGTTGATCGTAATTCAGAGGTTCTCTTATATAAATTTTATCGAAACCGGTGAGGAGGTTATTGAAATATGAACGAAAAAACTAAAGTTACATTTTATTTACCTGGATGACGTAGTGATGGATTCTCAATATTTTTTTGAAAATCGAGAAATAAATGCCTACACTTTACGATATCGTTGCAACCATAATTTATTTTCTCCGAAAAACAAAAACCGGTTTTAAATTTAAAATTAAACACATACAAGTTTAATTTTAAATTTAAAACCTGTCTTTGTTTTTCGGAGAAATTAAATTATGGTTGCAACGATATCGTACAGTGTAGGCATTTTTTTGCCAGGATCATAGAATAGAGCTAATATTTCACCGTATGGTGTGCAGTCGGCACTGTTTTCTATTTATGATATTATTTATTGAGTATGGGGTTTTATTTTTACTTTTTGTGAATTTTATTTTTAAATTGAAAACGGCATTAATTATTTTTTATTTGATTATGGATGTTTGATTTATTCATACTATCATAATTTTAATATATAGAGTTATGTAACATATGACATGACGTGTAGTTATTAAAAATGTGTAGGTAAGTATGTATATAAGTTTAAAAGGCGATAAAGTCGCTCACTGATATCCGGAGCATCAATATGTAGAAGATAAATAAATAAAATAAATAAATATTGGTGGACAATTCACACACAACACCATCTGACCCCAAACTAAGCAAAGCTTGTCTGATGGCAGCCAGATAGTTGATATAATACTTATATAGTTATAAATACATACTTATTATACATAGAAACACCCAGACACAGTGCAAACATTTGAATTCATCACACAAATATTTGCACTGGGTGGGGATCGAACCCACGACCCTCGGCTTCGCAGGCAGAGCTACTACCAACTAAGCCACCAGGGCAGTCAGATATATATATTTATATATGTAATAGAGAAGATAAAGTAAAAATGTCAGTCAAAACAGGGAATCCAAAGCGCCTCTTGCAACTCTGTAGAAATCTCAATCTACAACTTCGTAATAAGCAAACAATAAAGTCATAGAGCTGTTATTTATTTGCAAACAAGCTTTATGTCCCAGGTATCATGGCTTATTTTGGCACATAAATCGTCGAACCGAGTTGGATGGACGCCAGAAGCGGCGGCTATGAACCATCATTTGGCACGAAGTGTCATAACCGGTTGTTTCCGATGCGGGATTTTGGGATGGGGATTTAAGAGAAAATATAAAATGTACAAGAGAAGAATTGTTTGGTAATAGAGTGGCGCTAGTC
The DNA here is from genome assembly GCA_017562165.1 of Ectropis grisescens. Taxonomy (NCBI): domain Eukaryota; kingdom Metazoa; phylum Arthropoda; class Insecta; order Lepidoptera; family Geometridae; genus Ectropis; species Ectropis grisescens. The sequence continues at coordinate 22,015,607 of CM029789.1, read as the reverse complement.
CACTTGCCAGTGTGTTGAATAATACTTGTGTAAGAATCAGGAATCAGCATATAAACAACTAACTTTTCGTTCCATATGCTTCAACTCAACGTCTTCTCTTAGAATGAAAAAATCGAGGCCATAATCAAATACGCTGACTCAAAGAAGTGGGAAAACGCTGACCAGATGGCATATTTATGACACATTAGGTCCTTGATATATTTATTTTTTTCGGTTTTAGTAATAATTTAAGTTTTCCAGTTATTCTACCGCCAAACAGTAATGTGCGAACATTACTGTGTTCCGGTTGGAAGGGTAATGTTTCCAGAGAAATTACAGGGCTTAGAGATATAACATCTTAGATGGGTGACAAGCGCAGTGCAGTGCTAGGTAATAATGATTTCGACTGTTCATGTTTGAATAGGTGCGTTGCCGTTGTGCTGTTATGTGGCAGGTATGTTGCTTATCATCTGGCACATGCCCGGCTCGTCTCGTCAGTCTTTATTAAAAAAAAAAGTAAAAATGTAACATCAACACTTCCAAAAATACTCAAAATAGCAGACGGACTACGACCTCAAGTTTATGACATTAAAAGTTCTCGAAAATAGTCCACCGAATACGTTTACGCGTTTAGAAGACCTAGATGTTATTCATTTCATAAATAGAGATTTTTTCCCGTCAGGGTATCTCTTCCCGTCGTCCGAAGCGCGGCTGGCAGACAGTCCGCGCGTGGTGCGTGGCGTGGTGGCACTCCGGCCGGGAGGAGCCGGAGGACACGGAGGCTGAGGAGGAGCCCTCCGACCCCGGGTACGCCACGCCTGTCTCCGTCGAGACGCCGCTGCAGAGCACCGTCTCAAGGTGAGAACACCGCCTGACCTGCGGTCTACCGCTGAACCAAAATTGGCTTAGCTTTGATAATGCTTTCTCTTTTCTTTTCGCTTAAAGTTATAAAGACAACAATAGTAACGGCAGATTTTGTGCCATCAAATGTTTGTGGCGAGATATGGTCTACAGACGTGTGAAAAATCTTACTTTCCATCTGTTTCAAATTAAATTCATAGTTTGTTCTGAATCAAAAAATGCTACCTAAACGGTTACAGAAAAGAAAAATTCTGACCTAAAAATAAAGTAGAAGTTGGCAATCATGTCACTCAAAGCTTGCATATCAAGAACCATTCCTTAACTTGTTTTTTTTTGCAGGTGTACATCGTTGAACGTGATCAGAGATCCGTATGCTACGCGCAGCTCACAGGGTTCCGGCGACGGAGGCACTTCTCCCTTGCGACGGAATTACGAACCACCTCCTATACCGGCCGCGAGGGACAGTCGTTCTCTCCCTCCTAACACAAGGATCAACGCCACTACCTCGCCTGCACCCAAGTCTGCATCAGCAGACTCTGTCTATACCATCCTTATAAGACTACCAGAATCAGATCAGGAAAGGGCCACTATCAAAATGATAACAGAAGAATCACCACCTTCTGCCAACAGACCACACTTTAGACCCACCAGAGGAGATTCAGAGTTAAACTTACATCCTGGAGGTCACGGAGCGCTCACTAGAAGAACGTCGCATATCCAAGATGTAAGAATCCCACTAAATGCCAAAATTATTCCTAAACAATTGGCTGGGAAAGGAATAACATCGAAGCAACCGAAAAAGAAGAAAACTCAAGAGAAAAAGCAAGAAACAAAAGCTGCCAAAACACTATCAGCAATTTTACTGTCGTTTATTCTCACGTGGACGCCGTACAATATACTAGTACTGCTGAAACCTTTGACGGCGTGTACGAGGTGTATTCCGGACGAACTGTGGTCGTTTTTCTATGCCCTTTGCTATATCAACTCTACAATCAACCCAGTTTGCTATGCCCTGTGCAACGCCACGTTCCGACGAACGTATGTAAGGATCCTGACTTGCAAATGGCATAATAGGAACCGAGAGGCGATGACCAGAGGTGTGTACAATTAGTGATTTGGTGGAACAATGGACTTCGGCTACGGTAGGATTATTCTGTACCAAGATGAAAATTGCCCAATTTTGGTACCGAAGCTCTGCCCGTGGAAGGTTAAATAAAGGTTTATCATGCTGTGTGACTTTTACGAATGTAATATAAATAAAAACTATTGAATTTCCAGTGAAATGGACTAAAATGTGAAGTAAAAAATGGTTTAAACCTACGTTATTAGTTTGTTAAGTCCTTAATTTCCTTTTAGAGACGTTGTGTTTTCATTTGAGACTTTACCGTCCCGTCCATGGTACTCGTAGTGTATTATTTACAAACTTTACATTCGTTTTGTGGTTGTTTGTTATTTTGACGACAGTTTTAACTAGCGTGGGGTAGCCGGAACGGGTCAAACCTAAGGCAGAAAGACGCTATTAGTATATCGGTTATCTTCTCCTGTTTTAAGAAGAAGACTAAAAACAAAACGAATAAAAACTAAACCTTAATGCCAAATGGTGAACGTAGTTTAACTTGAACGTATTGATGCTGGATATTGTATGGTGTGTGCCAAAGCTAGTCCTTTGTGTGATTTTTAATATCAAGACTTCTCGAGCTATTTAATCATAAACGTGAACGAATTTATCGAGATTTAGTTCGTTTTCAAATGCCAAATTATTTCTTCTGTTGCGTTTAGCATGAGGGCTTTTCAGAATATCGATAATACAGCTCAAAAATAGTTTAAAACTGCGCCATAGATAGCGTTATTTTTTCATCTTACTAGCGATATTCGCATTACAATAATAATTTGATATATTCGTGTGGATCATATCTGTAATTCTGTAGATATCTCATTAATATAATGGAAATCGTTAATTTTAATCATATTTTTGATGCCAAATATTGTGATTTGCTAGAGACCAATTTTTTTAATGTTATTTGGTAGTTATCGTGTGATCTCCTATTTCGTGAATGTTTGTAGCATGTTAGCGAAAAGAAAATCCAAAATGTTGTTTTTGATGTCCTCGATGTGTGTTTATCTTTAGTAAGTATTAAATTAATTTACGTAAGTTTTCTAATTATAGAAATTCTAAGCAATATTCGCGTATTACTACTGAATTAATATTATTATCATGTAATACATTTTGATTATTACTACTTTAATATCTTGTCTCTTTTGATGTTTTGCAATACCTAAATATATCATTTAACGAAAGCAAAATTGTAATATGGGAGTGGATCAGGAGTGAACAATCATACAACGATTTCAAATAACTAAATCATAGATGGTTTAATTCAGTTATGTGCCTGTTTAACTCACTTTTACTTATGTACGTTTAATGATTGAACTAAAATGCCTTTACTTATTATAAAACTTATGATATCCATCACTTTTGTGATAATCTTAATCGGTTTAAATAATACGAAGCGGGTTGAACAGGCAGATCTAACCATGACTATGGATTATAGATTTAATATAGAATACCTGATTACAACGCTATTAAAATATATATATTATAAAATATATGTGTCAAATGTAGCTACAAGGATTATATTCTAAATATTATTACATAATATATAATTGTAAATAAAATTTATGATTCGATATTTCTAGTTAAATAATAAATGTGTCAGTATTATAATATAAAAATAGATGTTATTATTAATTTATTATTTACTGAGATGTATGAGTATCTGTAAAAGTACCTAATAATAATTATTTTATGCGTCAAATCTGAGTGTTGTACAACATTATTTTTGTTGTGGGAGAGGTTTTATTAACCTTCGACTATTAATAAAATATTGGATGTGTAGACATAGGATTTATAAAATAATATCAAGATAGTTAACCATAGTCATAATTAAGCTCTAGATTTGGATTATACCTGAAATTTTATACAATTCCTGGAGAACTACGCATTTTAACCAAAATATCCGAATCAAAAACAGAAGAATAATAAAACATATTTTAAAGTGATTAAACTGAACAAAAAATGGCAAACTCGTAAGAGTTACAAATCCTAAACGAAATTTAATTAAAAATGCAAATATAAATAATTTATAATATTCAAACATTCACAACTATTATTTCTGTGCCTACATTGGTTTATTACATACATATAGAAATGCGTAATTCTACTAACGAATAAATCTAATATACACGAGTGACCAAATTATATTACAAATACATCTTTAAACTCTGTGCCAAACTCTATTCTCGCTAATCATTTAATGAACAATAATCGTTATTTTTGTGTCTGCTATGTATAATATGTACCGTTCAACAATAATAGTAGTATAGGGTAACGCAGAAGGTCTATTTTAGCCAAAGGGGTTTTGCTATCCTCATTAGTTGATAACTTTGAACTACTTTAACTTTTAAAGCTAAACCTGAAAACGTGACATTAACTTTTGTAGAGGAAAAAACTCACTGCCGGTAATTCTATAACCAAATATTAAGTGTTTTAGTTTGAAGACCGATATTTCGAATGACAGGGAAAATATTGAAATCAACTTATAACCTTGGGTGTTAAGCACTGTACAATGCAGTTATTAGGCAGAATACAAATACAAAAACCTTTATAGCTGTGTGCAGGTAAGATAAAGTAATACAAAACATTATGTGGATTTGACTTGACGTTGTAACTTAAGATTGTTCTGCTTGACATGTTCCTGTTCCGTGTCATAAATTGTAAATTGTTTTCAAATTGTAAAAACTACTATATGAAGTTGTGAATGTCATTGTTGAATTGTTCACTACTTATAACATTTGCATGCCGTAAGGCTAAATATGGCGACCTAAGATTACTGTACCAACATCTATATTATGTACCCATGTTATGCAATAAAGAATTATCTTATCTTATCTTATCTTACATTTTACAAGTTGACCCATACAAACTGGCCTCTTCGGGACGCATGCAATATGTCTGGCAAGACAATTTGTTGTAGTCGTAATTTATATCAATAGAAGAGTCTTAATAGAATCAACAGAACTGTGATGTCATGGGCTAGCGTTGCTTACTATCAGCTCTATGTTTTGTTCATTCCGTCACTCTATGTTATTTAAAACAAGAAACAAAACCAGCTTTGTACAAAAATGTAAATGTTGAGTGAATTTCAAATAATTTTTTTTTCACCATTCCAATTTCAATGACATATATTTAATACGATCAGTTTAACGAACCCCTTCCAGTAGAGGCGTTCTGCGTAGGCCTGTATATCAACGAACAAAACAATATTAAAGATATTGTATTTGTAATCAAATTTTGGTGAATATTCTTATTCCTAAAAATATTGTCAATGCGCACAGTAAATTAGACAATGTCGTTTATGTGTCCCTCTTCTTAGATGTAGATATTGTTTGATTTGTATTTGTAAAATACTACATAAATATGTAATAAAATTGAATTGAGAAAAATATTTCTTTAAAACCTGTTTCCTTTTAATTAAATTCAAAGTTTGTAGCAACAGTACAATTAAGGAAATGTATTTTACGTACAAAAACATTGATGTATTTAGCTTCCACCAAAACTTGAGATAATACAAAATATGGTCATGTTTTTATCAGAATAATAATGAGTCGTTTTTAGAAAAGTTTTAAAAGTGAAATTAAAAAGTGGATTTGGCGAAATAACGTGTTTATATTATTGACATATTCTTGTCAAATTTCTTTCACAAAATGAAATATTAACGTTGTCTTTGTCGAAATAGAAAATACATTTGACGGGTATTTCTACATCTGTTCTAAAAACGCCTAATAGATAAAACACATATTATAACCGTTCCACTTTGACATAACTGGCATACGAAACTATTTTGACATCTGTCATATTATTTTGATAGATGATGAAAATGCTGAACCCTTTTCAAATGTTTGACATTTTGTACACACAAAGTATAAGTGTATGTACTCGTATATTAATACAAATACATTTTTATAAGTTATCACGTTTCATTGGCTAAGGCTACTGGGTACTGGAAATTTGGGTCACAAGTTACAGTAAAAAAATATATAAATCGCTCAATATTACGAATCTTTCTGTTTATTTTTTGTGTTAAATCAGTTAACATGTTCATAAAATGTATTTAATTGTGCATAATATAATTATTATACATTTCCCAATACACATATTTTATTTCTTTTGTTTGTACAGCAAAAATTTATAATTATCGTGATACTTTACCATGAAAAAGCACTTTTCAAATATAAATACATAATTTTAATTTTGAATACCTATTAAAACATAATTTAATGGAATTTTAGGAGTATATATTTTAAAATCATAATTATATAACGACAAGGGAGTAAAATGAACTGAATTATTTAATTAAACTACATATTTGTCGTGTATTTGTAGTAAGTATATAAATGAAAATTGATAAAATAATAGAAACTAAACTGAATTTCAGTAATATATTTGAATGGATTTTGAATGGCGTACGAGTAGTTTGTGGAAATATATTTGAGGATTTGTATAAATATATGTATATATAATGCACTCCCCCTTATATATGATAGCCGCCTGCGTGTTGTGTTATGCATTTTGTGTATTACATAACTTTATAGATCAATACATGCATTTATATAACAGTCTGATTAAATTACAGCACAAGTGTATTCTTTAATATTATTTGTCTTTTATTGTTATTAGTGTACCCGCACAAAATATTGTTCATATTTTCTTATTTATTATAATATGTCTAAGGCAGGGCGCAAACGTGGACACTTTTGTCTTGTGTCGGATACAAGCTACCGATGAATATTTGATGTACTGTTCTGTAGAACCAGTATGAAATCATCCACTCCCTCCGCATTCGGACACATTTTTTGTGTCCAGTTGATTCCACTCAACTTCCTGAAAAACTATTCGGTATCAATAAATGGAAACTAAAAGTTGGCAGTTGACCACAAGCAGACCACAGTTGCAGAAACCACAAGCAACGTTAACTAATTTTCAAAAAAAAATTACTGAGCTGCGCAAACGGACGAGTTGCGTTCGGTGTCCATCTCTTGTGTTCGACACAAAAATAATATTTTTGCATCGACATACATAGTGGGACTGATGGAAAATAAGCAAGTAATTGTACCCCAGTGGCCAGAGGTGACCGGTATCTAGTTCCAATCGCAGTCACCAGACTATGCCACCAGATACAGCAGCTATGGTTACCAGTGACCAGTAATAGCAACGGGCAACATGTCCGATCACCGCTACATGACATTACAACTACGGCTCCCTGCGATGGTGTGCTGTATCCGCAGCAAAAAGTTTCTACGTTTGCGCATCGTTAAACATCTGTGCGAGTAAAATTTCGTCAATACATTGTCTAATTTGTATATAAAATGTTTTTATTTTGCCTCTAACCATCTGGAGAAATTTAGCTTTCTAATGCTCTTTGTTCTATTTAGTGCAGTTGTTCTGAGGATTACCTCACCAGTATGAACAAAGTTGTCACAAGATTGTGACAACTTGTCAAAAGTTGTCACAAGATTGTGACAACTTTGTTAGGCTTCTTTTCTTTGTAATATTGATAACAATATTATTGTTAGTGATCAGCCTTTCGACTAAGTACAATAGTAATTTATCTCTGTCATTTTAATCGAAAATAATGAAAGAGAAATGTTGGACGGAAGACACAGGTTTGACAGTTTTTCTTTTACTATTTTTGCTTAAAATAGGCCAAAGAAGAACGGAAAGAAAGCCAGCTCGGCACACAGCAAATGCACAAAATTCGCAATAATCAGTTATATTCTTGATATCTTGAGAACAAATCAGCATTTTAAATAGTTTCCCGTGAACAATTTTTGTATGTAACCTGTTGTTGTATGTTGTCTTTTTGCCATAATTTGGTTGGTTCTATTCGAAAAGTTGAAGTTTAAGAGCTTCTCTTTACGTTTGTCAGTTCTATTGATCAATACAGTGCAGGTCCAGGGCGTCCTTTCCGACTGAATGCACTATTACTGAATAATCTTGTCCCTAATACGCTTTTTATCCATTCCATGACTGTTGTTTTTTGTTATGTGGGTGAAACGAAGTGTCAGAATAGTGGATTTTGCAATTCGATTTTAGAATTTAATATTATCAATGTACAAGTTTAGCAATTCACGGTGTATTTATTAAAATTAAAAATAAATGTGTTTTGTAAGTTATTTTAACAATTAATCCATGTTTTTGTATAACCAAAGACAATAAAAATTTAACTAAAAATCTATGCGACTTTTAATTTTGTTTAAATTGTAAGCCCGCCTTGATGTGGTGTTTTTGTATATTGTAGGTAATCCTTCTAAGTATTATCATATTATACATAGTAGGGCCGGTGCAGCGGATAATTCAGCTGAGCGACTCAAATGGCGGAAATATGCAACCTTCGGAAGTAGTTACATGTTTGAGCCCTTTGGAGTTGAGACATTGGGCCCGTGGGGGCCGGGAGCTCATCCCATCTTCAAGAGCCTTTTCGAGCACTTGATCGACGCGACGCGTGACCAAAATCCTCGCGTTTATTTGGCCCAACGCATAAGCATTGCCATTCAGTGTGGTAATGCCGCCAGCATGCTGGGTACGCTTCCGATTGGTAGTGGGCTTGAACATCTTGATTATCTGTAGACCTTCATTGGTCTATGGATAATTCAGGTGTGCTTAGTGTAAGTAGTTAGTTGGGTATGTAGCGGTGTGTAGTTCTCATTGTATTTTAGTTTTGTTAATAATAAAAGTATTTACAATGTCAATATATGGCTGTATGGATATTTGGATGTTTCTTGCTCAATCACGTCGTAACGCATGAATGTATCGGGCTAAAATTCGGAATAAAAGTAGGTTTTAGCCTGGAAGACCATATACATAGGTTACTTTTTATCCCGGCAAAATAACGGGAACTATGCGGGTAGCATCACGGTGTTACATAATTAAATATCCGGCTTAGACAAATACATAAATAAAAAAAGAAGTGTGGCACTCGGGGACTGCCGCGGTAAAGCTATTGCATGTTGCATGCATTTTTATCAACATAAGCAATAGGAATGTTAACAATTTTTCGGAATTGCTTTTATTTTGAAGAGTGACATATTTATTTACCAAAAAAAATATCACGGGAAATCCGTTAAGTTGGCAACACTGCTAAGAGCATTTAGTTTGTAAAACTAATACAAATAAGATTCAAAGTCGAATGACCGAGTGGGGAGGACGGCGTTACGGTCTTCCATCCCTCTTTCTTGTGAACATAAGAAAGAGATGCGTTCACTAAAATTCGGTCCCCAGGCCCGCGATAAAAGCAATTGCTCTAAGTAATAGCTTAAAAAAAATTGGTGGCCAATTCACATACAATGATGCTGATACAATTATCATAATTACATCTGACCTGGGTCGTGCCAACTACAATTTGCTGATGCATTAAATTGTGACCCTGAAGGGTTTCAAAGCTGGTTTCCATAAAGAAGTCAAATCAAATCAAATCAAATCAAATCATTTTTTTCCTTGTGGGCCTAGGTTATACAGATTTTAATTAGGGTTAGTAACGTTCTCCAGGTCCTGCTATGTTAGCGTACAAGTCATCATTCATAATTAATAGTTCTGTTACAATTACTAGGTGCATCATAGTTACATTGTTAAAAGTATATAATTTTTTTTTATTAAGGAATCAATTACAATGTGAATGCATTAACAAATAAATATAAATTCGTATACAAACAGATATCAAATTAGGTGGGTAATTTAATGAATGTCAAAGCAATATAAATAATTAATATAAAAAAATATAATATAATAAAAAAATGTCATCCTGATTTCAATGAAACTTACATGTCATTGTCAATAAAAACACATTGGTGTCAAAAGTTGAAGTACATGTCATTGAAAGAAAAGGAGAAAAAATATAATTATCAAACACTTTTGTCATTGAGAAACTCTTCAAGGGAATAATATGCCTTTGCGAGGAGCAAGTCATTAAGCCTATTTTTAAAACTGACAAAGTCATTCCAATCTCGAATAGGCAATGGTAATTTGTTGTAAATTAGTGGTGCCTTACAAAACACACTATTGGACATCAGAGTAGTTTTAACACGAGAGGGATATTTAATGTTTTTTGCACGTCTTCCCCCGGGGTCACACATTTCAAAACGACTCGGATTTTTCTTTACAAAGAGAGCAACTTCACTGATATATAAACACGGTAAGGTTAAGATTTGCAACTTTTGAAAATATTTTTTGCATGATTGCCTACGCTTTAAGCTGCACATAGCCCGTATGCATCTCTTCTGTGCTTTAAACGCCACTAATTTATCTGTGGAGCTGCCCCAGAAGATTACCCGTACCTTAAAATTGACGCAACGTGACCATGGTATACCGTAAGCATGGTTTCCGTGCTGGCAACTTTTAACTTAAAAGAGCGAACGAGAATTGATTTATGCGTTTTGATATCACATGTATGTGATATTTCCAACTCATTTTCTATCGATGTGTAATCCTAAAAATTTTGTTGTTTCAACTTGCGTAAGTTTTTGTTGCTCGTAGTAAATATCAAAGTTTCGATTTAGCGTCCCGTCAGTTCTCTGCTTAAAGTTCATTATTTGTGTTTTTTTAAGATTTAGTTCAAGGTCAATATTTTCTAGATATTTAATAATAGATGTTAATGTAAATTGAATATCAAGTATCAGTTTATCAATATCATGTTTATTTCCTACAAATAAAATTGTACTGTCGTCAGCAAATAGGGTCATCGTGTGGTTCACTGTTGTAGGAAATCGTTTATGTAGCCCACAAAAAGGAATGGTCCTAGGATACTGCCTTGAGGAATACCTTTATTAATCTTTCCGATTTCTGATGAGTAAGTCCTTTCAGTTTTGTATTCAAACATATACGGTTTATTTCCGTGACTTGTAATCTATTGGTGAGATATGATTTTATTACCTGATTTGCGATGCCTCTTACTCCATATGCTTCTAATTTTTCTAGCAGGATCTCATGGTTAACTCGATCAAACGCTTTGGATAAGTCCATAAACAGTGCTATGGTTATTGTACCTTTGTCCATACTTTTAATTACTTCATGAAGGAAGTCATATAATGCCATGTTAATATTTAGATTTTTTCTAAAACCGTATTGATTTGGGGCAAGTATATTTTTGTTTTCAAAATATGAGTAAAGCTTATGATGTAAAACTTTTTCAAAGATTTTTGAGAAAATTGGGATCAGCACAATTGGTCTATAATTTTCTATACGTTCTTTATCACCTTTTTTGAAGAGAGGCTTTACCACAGATATTTTAAGTCTATCTGGATATAGACCGTTTAGTATACAAAGGTTTGTAATGTGGCTTAATACAGGTGCGATCAGATCTTTTACATATTTTACTGCTTGAGTATTTACGCCATCATAGCCCGAGCTTTTCGTGGAATTTAATGAACCTATTGTGTGATAAATGTCTATTGGAGTTGTAGGCGTGAGAAAAAAGGAAATGGGTATATTATGAGGTACAGTAGATTTAGTACCGGGTTCAGATGTTGAACTTGTCATGTCAATGAAATAGTCGTTAAATTTTTGGGCAATTTGTGCAGGGTCCGTAATAATAGTATTGTCAACTTTAATTTTTGCTAAATGTTATTTAATCACGGTCCAAGTGGCTTTGGATTTAACTTTGGCAGTTCTAATGTAGTGATTGTTTTGTGATTTTTGCGTAAGACAAATAATTTGTTTGTACCTTTCCGAATACTCTTTAAATAGTTTTTTGTTGGTATCATTAGGTTGCTGTCTGTATCGCCATAACATTTCTCGTCTCTTTTTAGAACACAGCAAGATACCTTTTGTGATCCATCTTGGGCGCTTTTTCACGAAGATTTTTGTCCGGTATTTAGGAAAACAAAGGTCATACAATAGCAAGAAAATGTCATAGAAATTGTTAAACGCTAAATTTGGATCCTTAGAATCAAAGACATCGTTAAAACTTAAATTACTTAGGTGTTCCCTAAATTTATTAAGGTTTTCCTGGCTATAATCACGTTTTTCCACAAACCAAAACTTCAAAGTACTAGTCTTTTTAACAGGCAATTTAAGCACTTGCGTTGTGTGATCAGATAAAGCATATTCTAGTATTTCACCTTTGCAACCCGTAGTTTGATTATGAATGAAGTTATCCAAGCATGTTTTGCTCCTAGTACGGGTTACTTGCTTGAACTGGAATTTAAAATTGTATTTTTTTAATAAGGTCTCAAACTCTCTTGTAAGTTTATTGTTGGTAAGGATATCAATGTTGAAATCACCACATATTATTATTTTGTAGTTCCGTTTAAGTGAGGTAATTTCCATGACATCTCTCAGTTTGCGAAAAAATAAATTATAGTTTCTGCGCAAATTTATCGGAGGCCTTTAAAAACATATTATAATGATCTTATGTAGAACTAATTCGACTGCTGAGCATTCTGTCACGTTTGAGACTGACATTTGTTCAATTGTATCTATTGAGTTACATGACAATTTCTTACCAAAATGCACGATCCACCACTTCTGTTTTCTCTACAGAAATTTGAAACTAATTTAAAATTTTGTCAAGTCAGTGTCGTTCTTACATCGAAGGCATTCACACCTAGGCTAGATAGGCTTAAGATCCTATGGTGTGAGTGTCGTTCTCACATCGAACGCATTCGCGTCTAGGTTCAATATGTTTAAGATTTTTTAATGTTAGTTTAAGTATATAAAGTTCGTTCTAAGCAATTCTAGTTTCCTTTTTTGAACCCTCCGTCTGCATGTTTCGTAATTCGTTCCTATGTATATAAAATATGTATTTACAACTACATATTATGTATAGTACCTGGCTGACCGAGCTTTGCTCGGTTTAAATGCGTTTATAATGGGCTCTAAGTAAAAGATTTTCTCAGAAAAAAAAGAACAAAAAGAAAAGACCCGAGTGTAACCACCAGGGTTCGAACCGGGGCCTGTTGACTCCGAGGGCGAGCATATTCCGTCTTAGCCATTTAGACTTAAAAAACAGTGACGAAATAAGTTATCGTATTCTAATGACATTGTAGGAGTTTTTCATTGTCTAAAAACGCGCATGAAATTATATTTTAAAAAAATTAAACCTAGTTAGATCGATTTATCGTCCCCGAAACCCCCTGTATACATAATTTCATGAAAATCGTTCGAGCCGTTTCCGAGATTCAGATTCTCTATATATATATATACCTACAAGAATTGCTCGTTTAAAGGTATAAGATTTTATTAGGTATATTTGTTCTGTGTCTGGGTGTTTCTATGTATAATAAGTATGTATTGACAACTATTTAAGAGTATATTAAGAGTTATATCTGGAGAATACGAGCTTTGCTTAGTTTGAGGCTAGATGATGTTGTGTGAGACATGCCCACTAATATCTATATTTATTTATTGAAGTGAAAACTTCTTTTGGCGCGCCTAGACAATGTTTTCTGGGCTGTGAATTGAATTCTAGCGTCACGCTCAGGAATTATAAGAAATCTTCGGGTAAACTCGGGACCAGCATGGCCATTGGCCTTTCATAAATGTAAAAATGCGTCAGCATTTGCCATAGGTTATCTAGAAATACGTCAGCCCATCTAGATGGCCATGCTCAAGGCCACGACCCCCAGTTTCACGTTCTGGTTTCCGTAGTTTCCAAAGTAAGCTATCAAATTCTGAATTATAAGTTTTCACTTCTATCCGCAGTTCCTGTGACTGCCATTTTTGTGACAAAAAGGTCCTGTTTCGTAGAATCGGCACCATTTCCCGCCCTAGCACCGACTCATAAACTAGGAAACGCGACATTTCCCAATATTTCCTATATCACCGGCTCCTGCCGATATCCCGGTTGCTCCGATATTTGCGCCAGTTGTCCGGGACCTCTGTTCGTTCGATATCGCGCGTTTCGTGAAATATAATTTTCATTTCTGGTATTGGCATGTGACAGTGTTTATAAGATCTTTGTAATAGACAAAAAAAAACACAAAGTTTTGAAGTGAACACTTCTTTTGGCGAAACACCAGATTTTTCGTGGGCTGTGAATTGAACTCAAGCATCACTTTCGTAAATTCAAGAAATCTTCGGGTAAACTTGGGACCATGGCCATCTAGAAATGGCATTTCAAGATGGCCACGCCCTCAGGTTTCACCCGCGTAGTTTCCAAAGTGAGCTATCAAATTAGATAAGATACTTCTTTCGGCTGCCAATTTTTTTGTAGTGTTCGGTTTTTTTAACTGTTCACTTTTTAAGCGTCGTTGAGTACTTTTTGTTAGGAGGAATTCTTGTGGGGTCGCGTCACCGACGTGCTAACGTAGAGCTGTAGCGTTTGAGCGTCAGTGGAACAAATGAGCAAGAAGTGTACGTCAGACGCTTTATTTGTGGGGTTTTATAACAAAGAGTAACGAGACAAGCAAGAGCAGTGCCTGATGGTGACCAACACAAGCCATAACAGCTGTTATCATCTGTATCGGGTTCAAATAGCTTTTTAAAGACGTAGTTATTTGAATTGGAAAAGTCCAAATCGCTACCTAACACTGCGTGTCATCCAGGAGGTACAAGATGATTTATTTATCTCTTAAGGCTTGTTCGCACTAGGCTAGTAATTTAGCCTAGTGGCGAGTAATTTAGCAACTAAACGTGTATGAACAGTGAAAATTTAGTCGAGTAATTTAGGAAGTGATTTAGTCGAGTCAATCCATTTTGTTCTATTTTCAACGGGCGAGTAGCACCCCCCACCACGCGTTCGTTGGAAGCGGTGCGCTCATTGGCTCGCCGATTAAACAGGTTCGAACTTGTCGAATTAGTCTGGAGAGAAAAATAACTTCAAACAAATGCGTTGTAGGATCTTCATGTTGCGAAACGCTACTCACTTGTGAACTGTACTAAAGCACGGTGCGAACGATTTTTGAATAGTAGCGAGTATTTTAGCTACTAAATTACTCTCTACTAGACTAATTTGCTAGCCTAATGCGAACAAGCCTTTATGCCCGAGCGACACGAGGCTAGTTTTTCAAGCTAGGATATCAAGCTAGTGTTAGTAAGCTAGTATGCTAGTATTTTTAGCTTAGTGTAGACAAAGCTAGGGTTGCGTAGCGTTGTCTATGTTACGGTAAGAGTGAATAATTGAAGATTATTAATAATCATCTATTATTATTAATAATTACCGAAAATCGAGGTAGATAGAAGATAGATAGAAACACTTTATTGTTCACAACACAAAAACAAAAAAATGAATAAACAAAAAGATAAATTCTTAAATCTAGTGAAACAAATGGCGGCCTTATCGCTAAGAGCGATCTATTCCAGGCAACCGGAGGTTAAAGTGATAAATTAATCACATTTGTCGGTTATTATTAATAATTTAACCCTAGTAGTGATAAATGTAATAAGTGGCCAAGGGTTGCGGGGCGGGGCGGTGTGTGCGACGTGCGAGAGGTTTAATGAGAACCAGATTTAATGAGAAATGCCTTGAAATAAAACCGGAGAAAGGAAAAAATCATCGTGTGAATAACACGAGATGAATATTTTAAAACCTAACCTAACCTATAAACACTATAATAAAAAAAACCCTAATCTAACCTACATATATTATAAATAAATACCTGCTGGTCAAAAACATTGGGTTTTCATTTATTTTACAATTTTTTACCAATATGTGTCGTGAATTATTAATAATTACTACTAAAAGTAATAAATTTCGATCGTTTATTCACATTTACCAAAACATGTGGTTATTATTAATAATTTTGTAAAAATATTAATAATTTTCAATTAATCAGATTTACCGTGACATCTACACGAATCAAGAAGTACTACTAGCTTGCTAGCTCGGTAACACTAGCATGCTAACCTAGCCTCATGACGCTCTGATCTAGTAATTTCGCTGTTGGCGTTGCTTTTTAAATCGTAACAGTTACATTTGCACGTTACTGCTTGGCGGTAGAATAACTGGGAACCACTACTTACACTAAGTACCTCAGAATTAACCATAGGCCATAGGTGATCGTCTAGATATAATAATATAAACTTTTGGTCTAGATATAAACTTTTTAAATAGTACCACTACGGTCGTCTTCGGATACACTTTTGAGTGTATAACGTTAGTGTGAAGTAGGCTGAGTACTCATTGTAGTGGTAGGACTGTGCAGAGTTCACCTGGGGAAGTACCACACCTTTGCCAGTTATTCTACCGCCACTCAGTAATGTGCTATCATTACTGTGTTCCAATATAAGGGCAATGTTTCCAGTGAAATTACAGGGCATAGAGATAAAACATCTTATATCTCTGGGTGACGAGCGCAGTGCAGTGCTAGGTAATGATTAGGACTCTTCATGTTTCAATAGCTGTATGTCGCTGTATAGTTATAGGCAGGCGCGTTGCTTCAAGCACATGCCTTGCTCGTATTATCACTCTATATTATTAACAAGAACAAAATTAAAATTTTGATTAACCCCCCGACTACCTTAGATTTGTTATCTGTACAACATTCTACTAGTCAAGCCCTTTCATTTGATACCCATATTAAGGGAATTGTGAAAAAGGAAATGTAATTCGCCATTTTGTGGTAGCGGCCATCTTGGATTTGAAATTTGTCATAGTGCAAAGTATTCTACTAATCAAACCCTTTCATTTGATACCCATATTGAAGTAGTAGTGAAAAATATTATATAATTCGCCATTTTGTGGTGGCGGCCATCTTGAATTTGAAATTTGTTATAGCGTTTAGTACTCTACTAGTCAAGCCCTTTCATTTGATACCCATATTGAGGTAGGTTGTGAAGAAATATTTTGTCCGCCATTTTGTGGAGGCGGCCATTTTGAATCGATATTAACCAAACATAGCTAAGAACACCCGCACGGATATTAACTTTCAAATAAAAAAAACCGCATCGAAATCGGCCCATCCGTTTGAGCTCTACGGTGCCACAGACAGACACACACACAGACAGACAGACAGACAGACAGACAGACAGACAGACCGACAGACAGACAGACAGACATCGACGTCAAACTTATAACACCCCTTTTTTTTGTCGGGGGTTAAAAAAAAGTAGGAATTATGGATAATTCACCTACCAACTTCAATATATTCTGTGACCGTGTTATGCAAATTCAGCTAAGTGAAATTGCAGGCAAGTACGCCGACTGCAAATCACGGATTAAGCCGTTCCTCCAAAACACCGCTGCAAACATTGGCTCCATATATGCAGCGTTGTTTTGGATTCCATTTTCCATTAATTAATTTGTTCCTAACTTCGATACTTTCTATGGGAATTTGCAGTAGTAATGTCGGCGGGAGCGTAGATTTAAGCCCTTATTACACTTGGCTAAATTTAGTCGACTAAATGTAGTCGCTACTGAATTCAGTAAAGTGTAATAGAGTTCCGTAAGCTATTCAATTCAGAGACGATGATATGTGATGATATGATGAAGTGATGATGTGAGATGATATGATGAAGCTTCTACCTCGCTACTGAATTCAGTCGACTAAAATTGCTTCTAAATTTTAATCTGAATCCAGTCACTAAGTTTAGCCAAGTGTAATAATGGCTTCAAGCGACGTTTACATGCTTATATATACTAAGAAGTGGTCGCTATTTGGTCGAAATTCGGTCATAAAAAATGCGTTCATCTATTTTCATTTGATCCCAGACTTTAATAACAAAACAAGAGTATTTCTATGTGTGTGTATCGCCATGGGCTAAAGTAGTGTGTGTAATAATTTATTTGATTGATTATATTTTTGTAAATAATGATTAGTGAAACTATTAGCATCATAACTTCTTCTCTAAACCTATATTTGTCATTATAAAGCTAAAGAGTTTATTTATTTTAACGATCTAAAGGACTACTGGACCGATTTCATAAATTCTTTCACCGTAAACGTGTGGTATACAACCATAATAAATCTTTAATCAAGGGTAATATAAGCCACTGTTGACAATTGACAATTGTTTTCCTTAAAAGTGTTGAAATTACTCAAGCCAAATTCATGTCTCAAATATTGGTACGTTGAAAAACGAGATTACTCACAGGAGAAAATGGATAAATTTAAAGATTGTTTAAAATCATTGACATTTGGTGACATTTATCAACAAAATGACCCAAATGAAGCTTATAATAAATTTCATGATTTGTTTTTATTATTTTATAATTTGTGCTTTCCAATTTGTAATGTGAAAATTACAACCAGGAAACGACCCAGGTGGCTAACCACTGGTATCCGACTATGCTGCAAGCGAAAGAGATCTTTAATACCGGAAAAATCGTAGCCAAGAACAAACGTAACTTCAAAGACCTGTCGCTGAGACTCAATAAAATCATTCATCTGACACAAAGATCTCAGAAATGCTCCAAATAAGAACAAGTAACATGACAAATAATTAATGGTACTAAGAATATATGCAAACACAGCTTTAATCCGCAGGTATAGTACAAGTTAGCGACCTAGTAGCGATTCGTTTGGAAGTTGCGCCGTAAATATCCGTGCTGTGGAGTTATGGCTGCACTATCCGAAGCGAACTGGGCACTTCTCTGCCGGCTCTTATGGATAGTATGTGGATTGTGTGACTCATTTTTAAACTGAAGGCAGTTGCATCGTTTTTCGGAGATATATATACAATTGTGTACGACGGTCTTTTTACTTTGTAATTATGTATACAAATGTGGGTTGAAATAAAACGCATATATGTATGTACAAGCAGTGTTCAGAGGGCTTACCCGTGTATTTTTTTTTCGAGCTAGAAAGTAGCCTAGACTCTCCCAGACTATCTATATATGTTCCACACAGATACACATCTGTACTTTTTACGTGAAAGAGTTATCCATCCCTTCATCCCAAAGAGTTTACATATATTTACTTAATACTTTATTTAAGATCCATCCATACTTATAAACTGTCGTGTTTATAATATTAGTAAGAAACCTCTTACGAAAGCGATTATATACGAAACTCCTTGGTTTTAAAAATAAGTTTTTGTTCCAAATTCAAATTTTCTTTCGCATTATTTTTGTTGTCTTTTATTTTGTAGTTCCATGGAAAACGCGGCTCTAGCTCTGACGTGTTCACAAATAAACTTATAATGAAATTCGTCTCACATGTACAGCTACAGATATGCTGCTATTACGCATGTCGGCGACGCGAGGTCACAGCGCGTTGCGATTTTTCTTGAATAGGTGCAATCGCACCTATTCAAGAAAAATCGCAACGCGCACATCCGCTCCGCTGTGCCACCGCCACTACGACACCACGCTGTATTGCCATGCTGGTGATGCGAACACAAGATTTTTCCTTAGGTACCAATAAAAACACTTAAAGCGGTTCTAAAACTTTTGAACAATTTTTTTATAGTAGGTATAGAGTGGCGCGCCGAGCAGGACATGTGCCTGATGGTAACATGCCTGTCACATACAGCACAGTGACACGCAGCTATTGGAAAATGAAGATTCCAAATCATTACTTAGCATTGCACTGCGCTCTTTACCCAGAGATCGAAGATATTATCTCTAAGCCCTGTAATTTCTCTGGAAACATTTCAAACCGGAACACAGTAATGTTTGCACATTACTGCTTGGCGGTAGAATAATTCGTAACGATGTGGTATTTTCCCAGACGGACTCTGCTAAGAGTCTACCACTACTACACAAAAATTTACCTAGTCAGAAAACCCAGGTTTTTTAGATTATGCTATTTATTTAGTTACTCGTATTATGTGCAACTGAAGTGAGCACTTCGTATAAAAGAACATTTTGACTGCCCGTTGTCCGTCCTCTGAAAACATAATTCAACATTTTCCATTTTTCACGGCAACTGTTCTATCACTCCATAAAATGGTACATCTCCGCTATCAAATTTTATCTCCACATAAAACAAACACATAAATTTTTAGTTACAAAGTAACAAAGGCAAACTGGCTCTATAATCTGGATTCGCCCGTTGAAGGGTGACTTTTATCCTCATACCCCTCTTAATTTCTTTAAACTCTCGACTCGATATCGCTTGGGACGCGACCTGCCAGTGCAATCTGTGGAATTGCCCCTCAGGGGTTCGCGCGTTTTGATGAAATCAGACCTTACCGTTTCATTTTAATACGCAGCTACTGGTTGGATTGTTTCTTTGTGTTCAAGAACAATCATTTTTTGAAGTTATTCTTCTTCTGGCGCGATCCGGAAAAAATATGGGCGTACATTTCTCGGAAGACCGAGACTTGGAAGTTGGAAATTAGCTAGGCTAGCTAGTCGGAGGCTCTGGGCCGGGAGGAGGCGGCTTAGGCAAATGACGATGTTGAGTCGATTGCTATTAGAATCCCAACCGGTAGTGATCGGCTCAACAGACGAGCACTAAAATTACGTTTAAAATGTTCCCAACTCCCCCCTATTTTTCACTTCGCCTCCAAGAAATATGTAAAAAAAATAAATATAAATAAAATAAATATTGGTGGACAATTCACACACAACACCATCTGACCCCAAACTAAGCAAAGCTTGTGTGATGGTAGCCAGATAGCTGAAATAATACTTATATAGTTTTAAATACATACTTATTATACATAGAAACACCCAGACACAGTGCAAACATTTGAATTCAACACACAAATATTTGCACTGGGTGGGGATCGAAACCACGACCCTCGGCTTCGCAGGCAGAGCTACTACCAACTAAACCACTAGGGCAGTCAATAAGAATTTAAATGACAAAGATCACGGACCCCAGAATCTGTGGAGTGGCTAATTTAAATAAAAAAAAAAGTTAGTTACTCAATATTTCAATGAATAACTTCAGGTTAATGCTTCTTACGTTGAAGTTGTTACATATTCTTTGGCTGAAGTTAAACTTTTATCACGAGCACGAGCACGAAGGAAGAAGTATTAACTTCTCTTCCATAGTACACAAGACTTTAACTTTAACTGTTATAGGTTTACACTTGACCGCCATCTCACCTGATGACCCTATGAAACCCTCTCTGAGCATGAGCGTGGAAACCTTTTGGTTCCATCGATACAAATAATTTCGACCGATTTTCGAATTTCAACCGACTGTGCGTAGCCTCGTGTGGCGCTGTATTATCGGAGTTGTAAAGGGGCGTGGCTTAATTTTGCATTCGTGAATTTCACTTGGCTCTTATCAGCACCTTAAAGGCTTGTTCGCATTAGGCTAGTAATTTAGTCTAGTAGCGAGTATTTTAGCTACTAAATTACTCTCTACTAGACTAATTTGCTAGCTTAATGCGAACAAGCCTTAAGCGATGATGATGTCTACGATGAAATGTGCTTGCGCAGAAGACGATTCACTCTTAATTTAAAGACATCAGGATTGTAGCAATAGGGAAAACCCCACTCAGGCAACGCAGCCTGGACGTTCTTATCACAAATAAGACTCAAACCTCTTCGTTCGAGTCTTTGGAACGTCAACCATGAAACGGCGTTGCTTTTTTGTAACTTGTTGGATCCTCTTCGTGATCAAATTTTTTAACATAAATACAGCTGCACGCTCAACAGTCATTCGAAAGACGTGACAAAAGGCTCATAGACAACGACGTCCTTGTAATAAAACGACTTCGAAGTCTTAAGAGCTCGTTTACAAAACCACAGAGGTCGAGTTTAGGTACAATACTGCAACATTGTTTGGGTGTGTCCATTCGAGTCGGCTGGAGGAGTGAGACGGACAGAACGATTTTGACCCGCAAAATTGCTAGCTTATCGGTTTTTATCGGATGTGTTATTTCGGACAGTGTGCAACGCATCTTCTGCATAATCTAATACTACTTTGCCTTTATTCTATGAGACTTTTTGTGAATGGGGCGTTTCCCAGACGCAAAAAAACTTGTCAAAGATAGTTCTAAATATTGTCAAGTGTGGCACCACTGTTGGTTTTTATGAAATTTCTCTAACAAAATAAACCAGTGGCGCCATCTACGGTGAAATTGGGAACTGTACGGAACTGTTTTGCGGGTCAAAATCGTTTTGTCCGTCTCACTCCTCGAGCCGACTCGAATGGACACACCCAAACAATGTTGCAGTATTGCACCTAAACTCGACCTCTGTGATTTTGTAAACGAGCTCTTAAGACTTCGAAGTCTTTTTATTACAAGGACATCGTTGCCTATGAGACTTTTGTCACGTCTTTCGAACGACTGTTGAGCGTGCAGCTGTATTTATGTTAAAAAACTTGATCACGAAGAGGATCCAACAAGTTAAAAATAACAAATAAAAAATAAAGCTTCAAAGCAATTGTTTCAATTTTAGGTCACCCTATGTTTGCAAGTATTAGGTATGCGCCTAAGATTTTTATTGAAATTATAAAAAGAGATGATAACTTTGAAACGGCTGAATTGATTTTGATGACATCTATGTTTCATCAAAGTCAAACACTCCCGAGTAATTCACTTTTCAAACCAAAACAGACAAAATCAAAATTGGTTCGTCCATTCAGGATCTGCGATGCCAAAGATACGCACAAACGCACATCTAATATGCGTGACCCTGTGCTCTTATGGGCAGGTGTGCTGCTTACCACCAGGCACATGTCATGCTCGTCCTGTCATGCTGTGAAATAAAAAAATATCTATCCTATCCTATCGCTTTCTACCTTGTTTTAAGCGAAAATACTGAGATAGCAATTTCAACGCCGAGATTATCATTCTACATTTTGACGTGACAACGTCTATTAAATCGATGAACGCCGGCTGCATGCACGAAAAAGTGTCCCGTTATGTCCCGTTACGCTCATTGTACGCTTGCGTGCTTGATGTTGTCACGTTAAACTATCGCCAGTAAACCAACCGACTTTACAGACAACCATTTTTTTTACAGAGTGACGATACGAGCAGCTCTCGTGCCTGATGGTAAGCAACATGCCGCCCATAACACCACAGTGACACGCATTGGAACATGAAGAGTCCAAAACCTGCACTGCGCTCGTCACCCAGAGATATAAAATGTTTTATCTCTATGCCCTGTAATTTCAATGAAAACATTGCCCTTTAAACTGGAACACAGTTATGTTTTCACATAACTGCTTTACATATTAAGTGAAAGCCTCCGCCTCGTCTCTGATTCCGGCTTAATTAATCAAATTCATAACTTGGAGACGGGAAGTTATCGGGAAATTAACTTGCAGTTGATGGAACTTGCACTAATTTCGAACTCCGTTTAGGTCCTAGTACTTCGGTCTGTCCTAGTTCACTACTAGGCCGTTTTTTTTTTTTCTAACTGACCTATAGGAGCTGGCGGTGGGTTCTCTAGGCCTCTACTACCTATCTGCCTATTAAGTTAATGCCGTAGGCGCAGGACTCAAAATAACCTAACCTGACACTCTTAACATACTTACGAATCTGACCAGTAAGAGAAATCTAACTAACTAACCTAACTCATACATACCGAACTATAAGCACTCTAGTCGAGTGCTATCGGATTGAGAGTACCCGTGAACCGCAAGTCGCGGACGGCAGTGACGCGGGTACGGTGACTATCACATGCGAGGGCGCCTAGACGGCACGGCCTCGGCTCGCGTTGTCACCGGAGAGCTACACTTTTCCACAATGTTTTTGTTTTTATATTATTTAGCGATGGGAGGAGCTAGAGCGTTGCCGAACGTGTTTGCCGATAACAGCATGAAGATATAAACTAAGAAGGGCTAAGAACTGCACTCGAGTCGTGTCGAGATTTGAAATGATTTTTTTTGTCCTGTAATTTTTTTTTCACTTTAATAGGTTTACACTTGACCGCCATCTCGCCTGATGTTAAGCGACGATGCGGTCTATGATGGAGCGTGTTTACGAAGAAACCGATTAGCTCTAGATTTTAAAACACCAAGATTATTATAACATCGGGAAAAACACACTCAGGGAACTCATTCCATAGCTTAGACGTTCTTTTCGTAAAAGTAGAGTCAAACCTCTTCGTCCACGTCTTTAGAATATCTACCATGAAAAGGTGCCACTTCTTCGAGTTACGAGAAGTACGATAAGAAAAAAGACAAGGTGGTATTAGATCATGCAGACCAGTCGCACACTCTCCGAAATGTATCCGATAAAAACCCGGTAAGCTAGCAATTTTGCAGCGATGTTCAAAACTTTGAAGTCTTTGATTATTGAAATATTGCGTTTTAGGCCGGAACACAATACTCCAAACACATTTGGCTATGAGCATTTATTCATGACAGGCCAGGCATTCCATGACGCTGATAGCCGAAAACCCGGTTGAAATCAGGATTTATGTTAATTTCTATCATTTTTCTTTACTCTAGGAATTCTATGGGTTATTATGTATGATTATGTGGTTATATTATGTATGATGTAAATTAAATTTCCAGGATTTTGTTCTAGTTAAGCATGAAGCTCCATCATAGATCCCACGTTGCAAGATCAGGCGAGAGGGCGTTTTCGTGAAAACATATAATTTTTAACAACAACACAAAACTATTACATGCGAAGAATCTTTGTGCTTCTTTATTCATATGAAATGTGATGGAGATGGCGGTCAAGTGTAAACCCATAAAAAACCATAAAAGTTAAAAAAAGAAAGTGAAATTGCTATGTTACGCGGGTGAGTCAGTATTTCATATAACCTAATATTATCTATGGAAGTCACTAAAACATGGTGGAACATAAGATTGATCGGAAATCGGCGCGTCACCACAATATTTTTTGTATTATCAATGGATAATAATTTATGTCTACAGATTCTAAATTATAAGGGATAGATTATAATAATGTTATCTACTGGGATTTAACCTTGAACTACGAACACAAACTCCATACTTAAAGACACAGATTAAAATTGAATTCCAACGGTCCGTACGCCAGACAATAAATCCGATGGAATTTGGATTTTTTACCGGGAATTCTCTGCTGGATCCGATATTCAAATGAAAATTCATTGGAATCCTTCAGAGTGTTAGGGAACCTGGAAATTCATCGTGAGACTGAATATGATCCATGGGATAGTTGGGATAGTCGCAGTTGGGAGAGGGGGTGGGGGGAAGGATTTAATTGCTTTTTCAATTAATGGAGATACTCAGATGTTCCTCTCGGGATCTCCAGTAATGGATGAGCAAAGAGTACACGGCGATAGAAGGGACTAGTATCGAAATAAGAATGAGAAAGCGTAGTGAGTCGAAAAATATAGAATTTTACTGAATACGTGTATGTATGTATAGCCGCAAAGGCTTTATTCACACACTCTCACTCACACTCATATCACTGCAATCATGAAAAAATAATCTCCAAACAATAATGACATTTAGGCAAATTTTCGTTTACTACTACGAGTATATCTCAACTGATTAAAAAATAAGGATGTTTTTAATGCGGTTATGTTTTTATCAACGTATGTTACGCGGTAGCTCTGCCAATCGATTTTCGTGAGCCTTTTTTGTTTGGTTGATCAAAATTTTAAAAGTGGTCCCATATACATTTCGAAATCGGTATCAAAATCTATAAAATTCTAAAATTTGCTTACCTTGATGATATATTCGCCTCATGCACTATATTCCTTATACTAAATCTAAATCTCCTTGTCTCATTTGAATATTGCGAATAGTTTTAAATTGAAGCTAGTTTTGTTTTCGCCGAAAATGAAATTATTTCGCTACTATTCATTTCTCAAAACTAGGCATTCTGGCCGATCTAGTCTATGTCTAGAGCCGTCGGCACTCAGACGTCTATAATTTCATTTGCACAGGATGGTCGACGCTACAGAAACTACTGCGATATACCTACGCTCAACCGGATTCGTCCCATTGAAAAGCTGTCTCTTCGGAAAATAACATTAGGCCGGGCTCGGGCTCGTCTAGCCGAGTTAAAAAATAGTCCTTCAGTTGAGAGAGACGCGATACGGTCCTAGAGCTAACTCTATTTATTACTCCATAATCTTGACTTTCAATATTGCGCCGTTTCATGCTAATATATATTTGCAATGTACCGAAGTCTTAATAAGTACAAATAAAAGCAAAAAAAGTTGGCTGTCATAGGAACTGCCGATAGAAGTGAACACTTATAACTCAGAATTTGATAGATTTACTTCGGAAACTACACGGGTGAAACTGAATCGCGTGGCCATGAGCAAGGCCATAGTCCCTAGTGAACCCGAAGATTTCTTATAATTCTCGAGCGTGACACTAGAATTCAATTCACAGCCCGTGAAAAGATTTTTTTTACTTCGAAAAGATGTGAGTGTACTTATGTGTGCACGAAATTTATACCTATCGCTTTTCGTTGTCAACAACCAAAATAAGTAGAACCGCAACATACCTCGCCGCTAGCGATCCTAGGGGTCAAGTAGATTGGAAGGTAGTTGTAAACCACTCACGCTACACACAGATACGCAATTAGTTAACAATTTCAAGGTGCCCAGGGCACATCTTTTGATTTACATTTGATGGTTGAACACTTTTAAATACGATGATAATATAATGATGTTTGATTTGGATTTGGATGCCCTGTGAAGATATTGTGGTGCTTATTTGATTGCTTTTGACATGATGAAATTGTTACATAGGTAACTCAACCTTTGTTACGAACAGTTATATTTATTTGTGTATGTATGTATATATTATACACATACTTTTGTTGGTAAACTTATTTTTGTTTGTGAGTTTAATTTTAAAGTATATTTTAATTTAATTTGATTTAAATTAACTTGATGTCATTTTGAAATATAATATGGGGGAAGCCATTAGCCATTAGGTATCATATACAGTACTTGTACTAGTTCGTACCTAATGGGTTCAAATGGATGAATAGAAATGGATATTATGTAAACAAGTTTATGACAAATAAATGTTTCTTATTTCTTATCAAAATAGCGTCATACGCTTACGCCCCGCTCCGCTGCTCCGTCACCGCTCCGACGCTACGCCTCAAAATTGTCATGTCGGTGATGCCGACCCATAAAATTTCCATCTGCCAAAAAGTGAACGTGACCTAACAAGTTTTCACTTCAGAAAACGATCAGCGACCTCATTTCCAAAGTCAATTAGCAGCAGATACCGTTCAATAATTCACAATGGCCGCCGGACCTGTAATTAATCATTAAAAAACTTTAATTACTTCCCTCGGCCTGCATTATTGAATACTTAGTGAAGAATTGCGGTGGCTTAGAAGATATTTTTCATCCCACCAGCTCGGAAAGAGTACTTTTGCTCCTTGATATCAGGGCGCAAAAGTTATTTTTACCCTCTAGTCTAGAGGTTAAAGTAAATTTGAATTTAGAACATCGTGTGTACTGAGGTTTTGAATTCAAAACATAATTCAACCTATTTTTGTTTCTATCTCCTTGGTGCCAAATGCATCATACATTTTTTTTAATATGTTAAAAACTCAGACTCGGAACCTCCTTGGTGTATTTACTTTTTTGTAATTTGCTTAGCGCGAAAACATTTAAAAATTTGCATTAAGTCATTTCCTCGCTGAGGTGGAATGAAAAGTTACGTGTTGCACTCGAGTGCAAAGATTTTTCACCTTGTGCTCTTTTGATTCCTTTGCTACGCTCAGGATTCTAATTTTGAATTACTCACTGCGCTCGTGATTCAATTTTAGAATCCTTCGCTTGCTCGGTCATCAAAATTGAGCACGCGGTTAAAAATCAACTTTGCACTCTTGTATAACAAATAACTATTGCAACGCTCTTTGCTTAGCCAGCCTGTGGAAATACCACACCGTTGCTAGTAATTTTATTGTCACGCAGTAATGTCCATCAGTGTGTTCCGGTTTGATGGGCAATGTTTCGAGATTATTTTTAACCCCGACCTAAAAAGGGGTGTTATAAGTTTGACGTCGATGTCTGTCTGTCTGTCTGTCTGTCTGTCTGTGTGTGTGTCTGTCTGTGGCGCCGTAGAGCTCAAACGGATGGGCGGATTTCGATGCGTTTTTTTTATTTAAAAGTTTATATTCTAGGTGTTCTTAGCTATGCTTGGTTAATATCGATTCAAGATGGCCGCCTCCACAAAATGGCGGACAAAATATTTCTTCGCAACCTACCTCAATATGGGTATCAAATGAAAGGGCATGACTAGTAGAGTACT